>CM060945.1:582567740-584967740 GCA_030765085.1 Allium cepa | reverse complement strand
AGAATCAAAAATAATTTTGAGAATTTAAATTGTTTATTTTGAATGAACAATGAATTTTGGGAATAAAAAGAGAAAATAACGTTCTGGAACTTTATTATAGTGGTTTGAGTTAATAATAAGTGGAAGATGGTTTTTATTTGGTAATAGTTCAATAATTTTATTAATTATTGTGATTTGTTTCTTTTAATAAAAAATAAAATTAAAAGGAGTATTTGATTTTTTTTTAAAGAGTGTTATATTAAATAAAAAGGTGAAATTAGGTTTAAAAATATGATTTGGTCATAAAATTGTGTTAAAATGTTTGGTTACATTTTATTACACAAGAAGATTATTTTTGTGTAATTTTTGGGATTAAAAATAGTGGTTTATGTAATTATAAGTATAATTGGCTACTTATTTAAAAATAAGGATTTTTAATAATAGAAATATTTTCATAACCAAATTTACCTTTTATTAAGTACAAAATACTTTAATTAACATGTAAACAAGGTTTCATAATTTTATCATGTGAAAACTTTGAAATATTTGATGTTTGTTTAAAAACATAAGAGTTCACTAGTGTATTAAGTGAAAAATGAATTAATTTAGGCTATTTCTTTTATTAATGGGTCTTAAGCCCATCTAGTCACTAGTCTGTAGAAAGAAATGAAGAATATCTCATCTTCCTTCTACGTACAGTTCAGATAGTGAGAAACCTGAGAAACCCAATTTCTCTTGCAAACCCTAGCCAAAAATCATCAAATCAAACTCAAATCTTGTGTTTTTTAAATCAAATTGGAGCTAAATCAACAGGTAATCAAAATCTAAAACCATTTATTCATCAAAAATCAAGTTTTGAAAGTGTTTCTCTGTTAACAGTACTTGTTCTTCTTGCATGTCATTGTTTCAAGTTTATGCAGGTTAATTGAAGCTTCCTCCTTCTTAAAGCTTGTCTAATTCAACACAAATTCCAGTTATATTTTCTCAACAGCAAGGTGAGTATCAAAACTCACAATTTTCTAGCTTTGATTGAGATTTTAAGGTAGAAATCTGAATTTCGTTTATTGCATTTCATTTGTGAATTACTGTCAGTAAATTATGCATATCTTTTTCGTTTTTAATCGGAATTAGATTTTCTTTGAAGTTCTGGAAAGCCTGAAAAGAATGTGAGAACTTTCATGTTGAAATCATTCGAAAATGTTGAGCGTAGTTGGTCGAAAAACCCAAAACAATCTCGCTTCTCTGTCACTGTAAAATTGTGATTTTCTATGCTAAGTGCTGTTGGAAATTTAAACATATCTTTTGCGTTTGATGTCGGAATTTGATGATTCTTGATGCTCCTGAAAGCTTAGATTATATGCTACAATTTTCATGTTTGAGTTTTGTAAAATTTTTATGTTTACATGGTCGGAAGTTCATTCTAGTATCGCTGTCCCGAAACTAAAACAACAGCTGTAGTGAAATTCATATCTGAAATTTGTTTTGGCCATATTTTTCATGTTTCTTATCCAAATTTAATAATTCAAGATGTTCCAGAAATCTTAGACTTTGTGCTAGAAGTTTTATGTTTTGAGTTTTTTGAAATTTCGAATTTAGCTTGGTCAAAACTATATTTGTTTGATGCTGTCTCGAGAGCAAAACGACAGCAATAACAATCATTGAACTGAGAATTGTATTGGCTTATTTTTGCTCTCATTCTTCTTCGATTTTGATGTTGTTTTTGAGATGTTTTGAGAGCTATGATGCCTATCAATAGGCTAGCTATATTTAGAGAATTTGAAACACAAATTTAAATAGAATTTGAATTGACTTTGGATTAAATTTGAATTGAATTCGTATTGAATTCAAGTTATCGGTCTTGAGTAATCTCTTTTGTTTTCCATTATTTTCGAGCATGATTTTAACTAAACCATTTTGAAGTGATTTTTGAAATAAATGGACATTTTAAATTATTATTACATTGTACTTTAAAATTATTTTTCTAATATAAAATCTATTTATTTCCTATAATAAAGAAATTTTAAATATTGGTTTTATTAATATTTTCCGGAAAAAGTTTTAAAAGCTTGTTTTCTCAAATAAATTAATTTATATATAAAATATACACTTTTATACTATTCGAACGTATGAGAAAGAGAATTAAACGATTTAGTAAAACACGTGTTATGGGACATGTGCGTTCACTATTTCGGTTAATTCCGGACTTGTACGATCGAAGCTATTTGAGATTTTTGATTCCGAGATATTCTGCCATTTTATGGCGTATTTTGAGTATTAAAATTCCTATATATTGGACTTATTTAAGATGTCCAATATTTGACAAGTATTATGGTTTGAGATCTCCTATGTAAGAGTATGGTCGATGAGAACCATTGTGACGACCACCCATGACTCCCGCACCAAAACAAGGGAATAGTGCGCTGAAAGGTGTGCAAGGCAACCATGGATGATAGTCAGGGTAAAATAAAACAAAAGAATCTCTATCGTAACTCACAGCGCATGGATAAAATACAATAGAGAAATATATAGTGAAGTCTCATAACAGAAAAATCATCATATAAGCATCACAGAAGTTTTATACAATCATCTCAACAAATCCATACATCAAGACCTCACTACAAACACTCATCAAATACAGCAGCGGATACCCAGTACATATAAGAAAATAATATGCATAGCCTCCTGCTCGTCTTCGTCATCATCAGCGGAAAACTCTAAGCACAACACCTGCCACCTGCTACCTAGTCTGCCCATCCCAAACATGGATGAACAGCCCAAGGTAATAAGAGGAGACATAAAACCTTGAGTCAGACAAAGTCTTAGTGAGCAGTAAATTAACAATCAAACATACCAAAGAGCATAAGGGATAAAAGGAATAGGAACCAAACCATCCCACTCCACCTCTTTCTACAGTGATAGCCCCCAGACACACACTAAGGAGAAGTAAGCATAACATAGCAGATAAGTAAGGTAAAGCAATAATCACTCGAGTCAAGGACGATGTTTTCCAAATACAAACCCCCAAGGCCTAAACCAAGATCAGATAAGCACCCAGAAAACACCGCTCTTGAAGCCGAATGATGATACAACCAAACATCCAAACATCCATGACTCTGGCTATCACTGTTATCATTGCCTTGATTTCACCGTTAGTTGAATGACCGCCTGTCAAGGGCTAATGGTAACCCCGGTTTAGCCATAACTCCGCACGTCATCGTGACCCGTGCCTAAGCCGAACGCATCAGCCCAGAGTACTAGCACGTCATCATGACCCGTGCCTGGAACGTCATCGTGACCCGTTCCAACGTATCCTTGCTTTGAGTATGCTAGAACCTTCAACAACGATGAGATCTTAGCCTCCTAGTCATCCTCCTCGACGACTACTTCCATACTAGCTCAAGCGCCTCTCAAGCTAACCATTATCCACCCCAACCCGGACCGCATCACCGAGTTATAACTTTGCACGTCGTCATGACCCGTGCTTGGAATGTCTTCGTGACCCGTCCCATCACAACATATGTCTTGCCTCATCACATCATAGCAAAGTCTCTCAACTTGGAACGTCATCATGACCCGTCCCATCTCAACACAAGCCTTGCCTCATCATATCATCGCAAAGTCCCAACTCAACCATGCTTTGCCTTCTCGCATCATGGCAAGATCCCACATCCTCGAATCCATCCATATGAGCTTCCACATCCGCTTCATATGCCATTGGCAGCTTTCACCATTCAAGAGCCTTTCCACTTAGCTTTTGAATCATCTTCAACCATCTTGTTCCAAATCAACTACAAGCTAACTTGGAGCAATCAAATCTAACATACATTCAAACATTCAACCATTCAAACAAGATCTATTAAGCAATATCAATTATAATGGAAATTTCGTAATTAAGTGAGCAAAAGTCCAACATACGTGAAATCATGGTTTTTAGCATAGATCTACCAAATCTAAAACATGGGTTTTGTCTCTAATACTTGATAAATAACTTTCATAGATAAACATCTTCAAATATGATGGATCTACATGCAGACTTAAGGAAAATGCGAGAAAACGCTAACTTTAACACATAAACATATCACCAATCCACTACACTCCTTTGGGTCCGTGTGAGAGATAACTACCACTCACCAAATCACCAAAACAACCTAAAATGAATCAACTACAGATCTGGACAGCGGAGATCAAGGCTTGATCCGGCGAAATCTCACTTGAAACGATGAAATCTAGCTCGAACGGATGAAGATCTTCAACTTGGACACTTGAATCTTCGATCCCGATCTTCGATCTTGGATGGATGCTAACACTTGATTGGAATGGAGAAAAGAAGATGAAGAAATGTTGTAGTCTAGTCTTCAAAATGGCAGCACTTCGTCGCTTCAAAAATCGGTGCCAAAAAGTGAGCCAAAGCCCTCTATTTATAGGCTGAAATGTCCATGAGTCGTCTGTCCATGAGTCGTCTCCGCCCTATCTTATGAGTCGTTGCCGACTCATCTACCCTAGAAGCCTCCGAGACAACAACTCCTACGACTCAACGACTCAATGCTACAACAAACACGGCCGACTCAACACTTCAACAAACACGGGCCACTATACGACTTATGACTTAACCGACTCAGCAACTCATCTACCCTACGCCTTATAACGACTCATCGGGTCATACGTTATCCGACCTAACACCACACCAGCTATAACGACTCATGACTTAAGACCCCACACGACTCACGACCTAACAACAAAGCCGCCTCAACGACCTAGCTGCAACATTGGTCTAACGACCTAAGACCCTTAACGACCTATCTTAATTACGACCTAACACCAACCCTTAGGTCGTCCAACACTCATCAGCAACTTATCCTAATAACCTTAGGTCGTCACCCCCTCCAATCTGATAACTCGTAGGTCGCTGACCCTTCTAACTCGCTCGTCTTATAGGCCGCCTACGACCTATGCCTTTCATAATGACTCGGCTATACGAGTTAAGGCCTATCTCGCCTACTAGCTAACCCGGTTACGACTCGCCCTATCTCGTTAGGTCGTATTAACGACCTAACTTCTAACTCGTAAACGACTTAACAATGCCGACCTAACTTAACAACATACTCTCGTAACTCGGCAACGTGTTAACTCGTAAACTATGCTAACTCGTTAGGTCGCTCACCCCTTCTCACGACCTAACCCTCAAACGACCTAACTCCATAAGTCGTTCACGACTCATACATGAGTCGTTCACTACCTTGACTCGTTAACTCGTACCCACGCTAACTTGCTAACGACTCAAGCCTCCTTAACTCGAATACGACTCATCACATAGCACACGAGTTAACTTCCTAAACGACTCAGGCTAGAGATAACATAAACAACACTAACGACCTGTAAATTCTACGATTTATCGACACGTAAAATACGGGTCGTTACATTCTCTCCCCCTTAGGAATTTCGCCCCCGAAATTCCAAGTAAACAACAACAACCAAAGATATTCCGCATGCCTACCATCCATAGCAACCAACAAACCATGCATCCAATTCTAACCTAGCATGCAGAATTCTATGACTTAGAACAAGCTACAAATTCATGAGATGTCACGACACTTTAGGGCCATACCTCGAAGAGTCCTGGATGAGCTGCCTTCATCCTCTCTTCCTCCTCCCACGTACAGTCGTTAACATCGTCACTCCATTGTACCTTGAGCAACGTAATCGTCTTCCTCCTAAGCTGTTTCGTATCGGTTTCAACAATACGAAGCGGCTTACGAGGTCTCGTAACCACTGGATCAACCTCCAAGTCTTCACAGCTACCAGCAGAAACCACCATACTTGGGTCGTGCACATACTTCCGTAGATAAGATACATGAAAAACATTATGCACACCCGCCATCTTTTCCGGTAACTCCAATCTATAAGCGAGCTTTCCAATTCGCTCGATAATCGGGAATGGTCCAACGAATCTCGGAGTTAACTTTCCTTTGTTCCCGAATCTTATAACATTCTTCAATGGAGAAATCTTCACAAAAACCATATCGCCCACGTCGAATTCCAAATCCTTTCGACGATTATCTGCATAACTTTTCTGACGATCTTGGGCTGCTTTCATTCTTTGCCGAATGACCTCAATACAATCCGAAGTCTGTCGAATCATCTCTGGCCCAAGTATCAGTTTTTCTCCAGCTTCCAACCAACATGTCGGAGAGTTACACGGTCTTCCATATAATGCCTCATATGGTGCCATACCAATACTCGACTGATAACTGTTATTATAAGCAAACTCCACCAAATGAAGGTGATCTTCCCATGATCCTCCGAAGTCCAAAACACATGCTCTAAGAAGATCTTCCAAAACTCGGTTGACTCTCTCAGTCTGACCATCTGTTTGAGGGTGATAAGCTGTACTCAAACACAACTCAGTTCCCAAAACTTCCTGGAAGCTCTTCCAAAATCTACTAGTGAACAATGGATCTCGATCGCTCACTATACTCTTCGGAACACCATGGAAACGAACTATCCACTTCACATATAATTCAGCCAACTTCGATGCAGTCCTAGTCGATCGAACAGGAATGAATCTTGCACTTTTAGTCAAACGATCTACAATGACCCAAATCCCTTCATTTCCCGCTCTTGTCCTAGGTAGACCATCGATAAAATCCATCGACACTTGCTCCCACTTCCATGTAGGAACCTCTAATGGCTGAAGCAATCCACTGGGCTTCTTCTGCTCAGCTTTTACCAACTGGCAGTTCATACACTTGGAAATAAAATTTCCAACATCTTTCTTCATACCTTCCCAGTAGTAAGCTCTCTTCATATCCCGATACATCTTATTCCCTCCTGGATGAATTGTCAACTTCGAGTGATGACTTTCCCTCAGAACTTCATCTCTCAATCCATCAATATCGGGAACAACTAATCGTCCTTGCTTTCGAAGCCAACCCTCTCGATCGACCTCGAATCCTTTATCCTTCTCTGGTTCCAATCCGGATTCCAATTCACAAAAAATCTTGACAAGCTTATCATCTCGCCTTTGGCTCTCACCAATTCTTTCCACAAGTGTAGGCCTTATCGATAAGTTTGCCAACATCTCAGGTTCCAATTCACATCTAGGCCTGAAATCAAATCCAGCCAAATACTCAAGACTCTTCCATTCCGAAAACATGGCTCCCAATCCTGCATGTCTTCGACTTAACGCATCAGCCACTGCGTTACCTTTCCCTGGAGTATAGGCTATACCAAAATCATACGATGCTAAGAACTCTAGCCACCGTTGCTGTCGAAGATTCAAATCCTTTTGGGAAAACAGATACTTCAACGACTTATGATCTGTAAACAGCTCGAATCTAACTCCCAATAGATAGTGTCTCCACATCTTCAAAGCAAACACAATCGCCGCTAACTCCAAATCATGAGTCGGATAATTCCTTTCATGCGGCTTTAGTTGTCGACTAGCATACGCAACAACTTTATCCTTCTGCATTAGCACCGCTCCTAGTCCAGTGCCACATGCATCGGTGTAAACCACCATCTCATCATTCCCACTCGGAATAGTCAAAACAGGAGCACTTGTCAGTCGTTCTTTCAGGATTACGAAAGCTTGCTCACACTTATCATCCCATTTGAACACTTGGTTCTTTTTCGTCAATCCTGTCAACGGTGCAGCTATCTTGGAAAAGTCTTTGATAAACCGACGATAATATCCTGCTAATCCAAGAAAACTTCTCACATCAGATGCATTCTTAGGTCTAACCCAATCCTGGATCGCTGCCACCTTAGCGGGATCAACCGCTATTCCATTTCCGGAAATAACATGACCTAAGAACCTCACTTCATTCTTCCAGAAGTGACACTTCGAAAACTTAGCCTTCAGCTGATGTTTCCGTAAGATTCCCAAAACAATCCTTAAGTGCGTCTTGTGCTCTTCCTCGGTTCTGGAATAAATCAGAATATCATCCACGAACACAAGCACGAACCTATTCAACTGATCTCTGAACACTCTATTCATAAGATCCACAAAATATGCTGGTGCGTTAGTCAATCCAAACGGCATTACCAGCCACTCATAAAACCCGGATGGTGTCCTGAAAGCAGTCTTCGGCACACTATCCTTCGCCACTCTCAACTGGTGAAATCCCGTTGCCAAATCCATCTGAGAAAACACCTTAGCCTCGTGAAGCTGATCAAACAAGTCATCTATTCTCGGCAATGGATACTTGTTCTTCTTAGTCACCTTATTCAGCTCACGATAATCCACACACAACCTCAACGATCCATCCGCTTTGGTTGCGAACACAACTGGCGCACCCCATTCGGACACACTTCTCCGAATGAATCCTTTCTGCAAAAGGTCATCAACTTGCACCTTCAGCTCTTGCTGCTCCCTCGGTGCCATCCGCCTAAGAGGCATCACAACAGGTCTGGCTCCCTCAACTAGATCGATACGAAACTCGATCTCCCTATGCGGCGGCAACCCTTTGACTTCCTCAAAGACATTCTCAAACTCATTCACAATAGGCACCGATGACAGTCCATCCCGTGGAACAACTAGCGAATACATGAAGCTCATGAAGACGCCTTCTTCATGCTTACATCGTATCACAACCTTTCGCCCTTCCACATTCCCGACTGTCACCTCAAGCCTCTCACAATCAATCCTAGCCGCATACTTCCTAAGCCAGTCCATACCCAAAATAATTCCGAACCCCGCAAAGTTCAGAACAAAGCAATCACAAACAAACGAGCAATCATGACTCGACACAACTAGACCACGGCATATCATACACAAACATGACGAACCCCCCACTGGATTAGTCACAACCAATGGCCTATCAACAATATCCGGTTTCATACCTAACCGGCTTACCAAATCATCACAAACAAAAGAATGCGACGCTCCAGTATCAAACAACACTCTAACTGGAACACCACAAATAGAAAGAGTACCTTGAACCACCACACTCTTCCCCTTTTCTTCAGCAGTCGGAGCTTTTGAAGACGATGGAACAGCCCCCAAAGCATAGGCTTGCACAACCTGCCTATCTTTCCTCGGTTCTGGACAGTCCTTCTTAATGTGTCCCAGCTTATCACAGTTGTAACACTTCAACTGCACCTTCGGATTCTTGCAATCCCGAGAAAGATGACCCTTCTGACGGCAGTTATAACAAGTCACCTCGCCCTTTGGCTTCTTCTGACCATCCTTTCCCTTCTGTTGCTGCTGCTTCCTCTTCTTATTCCCACTCTGCTGTGGTTTAGATCCTTCCCTGGTTACAGCAACAACAGAACTTTCCCTAGGAAACAAACTCTCATGCCTCAGAGCTTTCTCCACCAGCTTCTCAAATGGATCGTCCAGATGATCCACTAACTGCCTTCCTAGATAAGCATCCAGACCAGTCACAAACTTCTCGTTCTTCTGGTAGGGAGAATCAACATATGATCTGGCATACTTAGACAAGGCCTCGAACTCAGAAATATACTCAAGAACAGGCCTCCCGCCTTGTTTGAGCTCCACAAATCTCTTGAACAAAACAGACCTCTGAGCAGTAGAGATGAACTTGGCTTCAAATCTAACTTGGAACTGCTCCCAAGTAATCTCCTCCTCTGGTGTATCTATAGTGATAGAATTCCACCAATCCGCAGCTCTCCCTTGAAGCTGCCTCGATGCAAGCTTTCTCTTGGTTGCATCCTCAATCCCTAGATCACCAAAAATCCTTCGGCAAGCATCCATCCATCTCTGCACTTCAATAGTAGACTCCGTCCCTAAGAAAGCTTTTCCTCCAAGAGAAGTATAATCCTTACAAAGCTTGGCAAAATCCACCGGTCTCGGAGTTTGGACTTGAACTCCAACATCAACAGTAGGCCCTGGAACGGGCATCCTCCTCATAATCGAAGTCATCATCGCTTCGAACATAGCCCCATAATCTGCAGCTCCTTCTGTAGCATGGCCTTCCCTAGCAGCTGGTCTTCCTCTACGACTCATTCTTAATATCTGTAAAAAGAATGATTAGAACACCTTAAGAAACAACTGCATAAGGAGTTCAAATCCTTCTAAGCTACTATATTATATATAGTAATCATCCATCAAAATACAATTACGTCTCTCTTACGTAATTACGTCAGCGAGCGTTGGCTGAAATCGATTAACCAAAGCTCTGATACCAAATGTGACGACCACCCATGACTCCCGCACCAAAACAAGGGAATAGTGCGCTGAAAGGTGTGCAAGGCAACCATGGATGATAGTCAGGGTAAAATAAAACAAAAGAATCTCTATCGTAACTCACAGCGCATGGATAAAATACAATAGAGAAATATATAGTGAAGTCTCATAACAGAAAAATCATCATATAAGCATCACAGAAGTTTTATACAATCATCTCAACAAATCCATACATCAAGACCTCACTACAAACACTCATCAAATACAGCAGCGGATACCCAGTACATATAAGAAAATAATATGCATAGCCTCCTGCTCGTCTTCGTCATCATCAGCGGAAAACTCTAAGCACAACACCTGCCACCTGCTACCTAGTCTGCCCATCCCAAACATGGATGAACAGCCCAAGGTAATAAGAGGAGACATAAAACCTTGAGTCAGACAAAGTCTTAGTGAGCAGTAAATTAACAATCAAACATACCAAAGAGCATAAGGGATAAAAGGAATAGGAACCAAACCATCCCACTCCACCTCTTTCTACAGTGATAGCCCCCAGACACACACTAAGGAGAAGTAAGCATAACATAGCAGATAAGTAAGGTAAAGCAATAATCACTCGAGTCAAGGACGATGTTTTCCAAATACAAACCCCCAAGGCCTAAACCAAGATCAGATAAGCACCCAGAAAACACCGCTCTTGAAGCCGAATGATGATACAACCAAACATCCAAACATCCATGACTCTGGCTATCACTGTTATCATTGCCTTGATTTCACCGTTAGTTGAATGACCGCCTGTCAAGGGCTAATGGTAACCCCGGTTTAGCCATAACTCCGCACGTCATCGTGACCCGTGCCTAAGCCGAACGCATCAGCCCAGAGTACTAGCACGTCATCATGACCCGTGCCTGGAACGTCATCGTGACCCGTTCCAACGTATCCTTGCTTTGAGTATGCTAGAACCTTCAACAACGATGAGATCTTAGCCTCCTAGTCATCCTCCTCGACGACTACTTCCATACTAGCTCAAGCGCCTCTCAAGCTAACCATTATCCACCCCAACCCGGACCGCATCACCGAGTTATAACTTTGCACGTCGTCATGACCCGTGCTTGGAATGTCTTCGTGACCCGTCCCATCACAACATATGTCTTGCCTCATCACATCATAGCAAAGTCTCTCAACTTGGAACGTCATCATGACCCGTCCCATCTCAACACAAGCCTTGCCTCATCATATCATCGCAAAGTCCCAACTCAACCATGCTTTGCCTTCTCGCATCATGGCAAGATCCCACATCCTCGAATCCATCCATATGAGCTTCCACATCCGCTTCATATGCCATTGGCAGCTTTCACCATTCAAGAGCCTTTCCACTTAGCTTTTGAATCATCTTCAACCATCTTGTTCCAAATCAACTACAAGCTAACTTGGAGCAATCAAATCTAACATACATTCAAACATTCAACCATTCAAACAAGATCTATTAAGCAATATCAATTATAATGGAAATTTCGTAATTAAGTGAGCAAAAGTCCAACATACGTGAAATCATGGTTTTTAGCATAGATCTACCAAATCTAAAACATGGGTTTTGTCTCTAATACTTGATAAATAACTTTCATAGATAAACATCTTCAAATATGATGGATCTACATGCAGACTTAAGGAAAATGCGAGAAAACGCTAACTTTAACACATAAACATATCACCAATCCACTACACTCCTTTGGGTCCGTGTGAGAGATAACTACCACTCACCAAATCACCAAAACAACCTAAAATGAATCAACTACAGATCTGGACAGCGGAGATCAAGGCTTGATCCGGCGAAATCTCACTTGAAACGATGAAATCTAGCTCGAACGGATGAAGATCTTCAACTTGGACACTTGAATCTTCGATCCCGATCTTCGATCTTGGATGGATGCTAACACTTGATTGGAATGGAGAAAAGAAGATGAAGAAATGTTGTAGTCTAGTCTTCAAAATGGCAGCACTTCGTCGCTTCAAAAATCGGTGCCAAAAAGTGAGCCAAAGCCCTCTATTTATAGGCTGAAATGTCCATGAGTCGTCTGTCCATGAGTCGTCTCCGCCCTATCTTATGAGTCGTTGCCGACTCATCTACCCTAGAAGCCTCCGAGACAACAACTCCTACGACTCAACGACTCAATGCTACAACAAACACGGCCGACTCAACACTTCAACAAACACGGGCCACTATACGACTTATGACTTAACCGACTCAGCAACTCATCTACCCTATGCCTTATAACGACTCATCGGGTCATACGTTATCCGACCTAACACCACACCAGCTATAACGACTCATGACTTAAGACCCCACACGACTCACGACCTAACAACAAAGCCGCCTCAACGACCTAGCTGCAACATTGGTCTAACGACCTAAGACCCTTAACGACCTATCTTAATTACGACCTAACACCAACCCTTAGGTCGTCCAACACTCATCAGCAACTTATCCTAATAACCTTAGGTCGTCACCCCCTCCAATCTGATAACTCGTAGGTCGCTGACCCTTCTAACTCGCTCGTCTTATAGGCCGCCTACGACCTATGCCTTTCATAATGACTCGGCTATACGAGTTAAGGCCTATCTCGCCTACTAGCTAACCCGGTTACGACTCGCCCTATCTCGTTAGGTCGTATTAACGACCTAACTTCTAACTCGTAAACGACTTAACAATGCCGACCTAACTTAACAACATACTCTCGTAACTCGGCAACGTGTTAACTCGTAAACTATGCTAACTCGTTAGGTCGCTCACCCCTTCTCACGACCTAACCCTCAAACGACCTAACTCCATAAGTCGTTCACGACTCATACATGAGTCGTTCACTACCTTGACTCGTTAACTCGTACCCACGCTAACTTGCTAACGACTCAAGCCTCCTTAACTCGAATACGACTCATCACATAGCACACGAGTTAACTTCCTAAACGACTCAGGCTAGAGATAACATAAACAACACTAACGACCTGTAAATTCTACGATTTATCGACACGTAAAATACGGGTCGTTACAACCATCACGATGTTTTATTTACTTGTCAATGATATAAGGCAAGTCTTGAGTATATGATTTCATATTTTGAGATTTATGGTTTATGAGGAACCATCACGATGTTTTCACTTGTCGATGAAATGAGACAAGTTACGATGTTATTTAATACTTGTCGATGAGATGAGACGAGTATGGTGTCTCTTTATCACTCGCCAATGAGATGAGGCGAGATATGATTTTATGAGTTTTATGATGTTCCTAGTGTGGCACCGACTAGCGGCTAGTAAATCGCTAAGTGCGAACGAGTGGTATGGGACACACGTTAACACTTTTCGGATTCCTATCCGTGAGTTTGTGACATATTCACGATGTTTACCTAACAGAACTGCTTTGAGAGGTGTCAGCGCCCTTTTCATGAGGACGAACTGCTTAGGGAGGTGTTAGCGACCTTGTTAGTGCTGACAAATAGCTTGGAGAGGTGTCAACGACCTTGTCATGAGCACAAACTACTTAGGGAGGTGTTAGCGACCTTGTTAGGGCTGACAAAATAGCTTGGAGAGGTGTCAGCGACCTTGTCATGAGGACGAACTGTTTTGAGAAGTGTTAGCGACCTTATCAAAGGCTTCGGCCATCTGAGAATGGCACGTGCAGCATCGCTTCGGCATGCAAATGGGATTTGGCCAATCTGGGGAATTTTTATAAGTTTATGATTTCAATTTCACCAATTTTGAGATGATGAATTTACTTATAGCCTTGAGTTAGAGAAAGGCATATATATATATATATATATATATATATATATATATATGTTGTTTTATGGTGATTTCGATATGGGGATTATAAACACTTATTGAGTTTCATGAGTTTTGATTTGGAGATTTTTCATCGGCGATTGTTTATATTATTTGAGCGTTATTGTCGAGTTTACCTCTTTTGAGGTCTTTGTATACTTAAATGACATTGTTCACTTAAGTCATGATTACGTGTTCTTTCTATTGCCTCTTCTCATTTGAGAAGAATCACCACCTTGTATCTTATGCTTCATATTATCGTTTATCCTTCTTAACTGATTGTTTTAGCTAGACTGACCCGCGTATTTTATACTCGGGTCAGACCGAGTTGTTTCAGGTCAGCTATCAGTTCGGGACTTAGCTTTGATGCATCTGCTTGGATATCAGCCTAGCACTTTTGTGTAGTTTATATTTCTTTCCGCTTGACTCTGATATGCATTTGATTTGTTGTATATGTTATGGTCGAGTACCACCTTTATTGTATTCATATTGTATTGTACTAAACATGTATCGGTGTATGTGTATTTATATGATGTCGATTACTATTCTGTGATGTGCTTTACATTTAGTTATTGTATTTTGTTCTGATAGATCCGTCAACCACCTATAGTTTTGGATTAAACATTTACTGTGTATGTCGATCCATTGAGATAGAAAAGAAAAAAATTATATTGCATTTATCGACGTATTCAGTAGATGTTTAAGACAAAGTTATAGATGGTCGCCTTTAACCAGCCCTATTCTCCGCTTTAGTAGACGGAATTACTCGTTAATTCTCTTTACTAAGGTGGGTCTCGGGGTGGGGCGTTACAAAAATATTTTGAAATAATTTTCTCTTTTAAAACTTATAAATAAAATATTATTATGCTAACTACCAAATTAAATGTTCATTTTAATACATTATCTTTCCTTTATGGAAAGATTTCAACAAATACAAATATTAATTTCGTATTAAAATCAAATAAAAATCTGATTCAACTACTTCTTTTTATTAACAATAAATCAAACATTATTTAATAATTTCACATAACTCAACATATCCATTAGTTACCCATTTTAGTTCATTTGTTAGAGGTTAACGTATTTGAATTACAACAATACAATTAAACTATTGTTTCCTCCTTAATTTTATTCAATAGATCAATATTTACAATTAACAATTATTATTAAATTCTTAAATTCTTAACATTTGTTGTTTTTAATTCAAATTGTAAATCTCATATAAACTATTATTATTCTCATAATTTTTGTTTCTACCAAATTTTATTCAATATTTTAAAAAAAATTAGAATTTTAAATTGGTCTAAAATTTCGGATCGTTACCCATTATCCTTTTTTTTCCAGATCTGAACTACATTGCAAAAAATGAAGATGGGAATAGATTTTGAAACGGTCAGGAAATCAAAGGTTTTTATTCCTATTGAATACGGAGACGAAAATGAAAGTGGAAAGTTTTACACATGAAGTGGAGGCAGGGTTTTAAGTCTTTTTTTTAAAATGCACGTGCTGATTTGATTTTTAACAGCTAAGATATGAAATCAAAGAGTGCGTACAGTAGATGCAATAATTAAAACGAACGTACGCCCAAATTAATTAACATGTAACGTAATCTAAATTTATTATATGTTTTCTTATTTATTCACTACTTATATTTAATTATACGTAATCCAAACATTAAATTTTTATTTCAAAATATTATTTTTAAAATTTCTCAAAAATTCAATTAAATACGTTATTAAAAACCGTAAAAAAATTATGGGTTGTTACACTCTCCCCCACTCAAAACTTTTCGTCCCCGAAAAGGAAGGAGGTAGGGGAATAGCAACAAACAGAAAGAAAAAATAGATTGAAGTATAAAATAAACAACTAATTTAAAACTAAACAAATTTTACTTGAAATATTCATTTAAAAACTTCATTTGAAATTAAATTTTTTTAATACTTTAATACTCTTCAAAACCTCTTTGAAAACAATTATTTACATTATTACTTATACTTAAAAAGAACCTATTGAAAATATTATATCCAAAATTTATTAAAAAAATTATCTCAAGATACTTCCAACATTATAGATAAATTAATAATCATTCTCTTTAAATATGTTACAATTAATTAATAACTTCTAAAACACTAAAAAAAAATCTATCATACCATGTAGTATATAAATAAACAATATTTAAAAAGGATATATCCAACAAGGAAAGAAGGTAGATTTGGAAAACAGAATCAAGGTGAATAACTAAAGCTGAGCAGATAAGGTAGATTCAAATGAATAGTATCGGGCACGAATAGTTAATTTCAAACCAAAAGAATTTCAATTTCAAAGATTAATACAAAATTTCTTGTTCGAAATACTTTTATAATAAAATACCTTTTCAATAAAAATACTTTAATGTCGAAACCAATTTTCCTTTCGAAAATACTTCTATAACTCGATGTATCAACAAGTTTATCCTCGTTCTTGCAGACTCTGGCTGTGCGTTGATCAGGCGCAAAGCTAGAATCCTTCAAGTACTTAGTAGACCTGTTTCAACAACCAGTGAAAATACTTGAAAAAACTTTAAAAATAGATATGGAAAGTACAATCCAAACAAAATAATCGAACCAAAACCTTTATCTAACCATGGTTCGCAGATACACAATGGTTACGCCTGGATCCAGCAAGAAACAATCCGTATGCGTAAACTTTCTCAGCCCTGCGAGTTACGCCATGATGACTAGTAGGGTGCAGGATACACAACGGTTACGCCTGGATCCCCCAGGAAACAATCCGTACCTCTAAGCTGTCTCAGCCAGGCAGTTTCGCTACTAATGTGACCTACATAGATTGCAGGATACACAATGGTTACGCATCGATCCCCCAGGAAACAATCCGTACCCCTAGGCCGTCTCAACCAGGCAGTTGCGCCATGCAGTCGCGAGAAAAAAAACCATGGGTTGCGCCACGGTGGGACACTCGAGTATCACATCCGGAAAACCAAAAATCAGAGAAAATAATATCGATAGAATGAATCCACAGTGTGGCCACAAAGAGGATATCAAGCAGAAGGCACTTTCCATATCTTTACTTCGAAAATATGTATCATATAGTACCTTTTCAAATCACTTTCAAATATCATACTTATATAAATTCCATTATATATAGGATTCCATTTTCAATCGAATACTTTACAAATCAATAGTATATCAAATCACACTTATATAGACTTCGATTATATAAAATTTCTCTTTCCAAATTGAGTACCTTTCATCGGTAGTTTCAAATCAATTTTGTACTATAAAAATCGGTTTTATATAGGTTCGATAACTCCCAAATCAAGAATTTAGTAAATCAAGGTTCTCAAAATTGTTCTCGTTTCAATAACATTTCAGTTTCAACATCATATATGATTTAACCAAATTTTCTTCCATATTAAATATATTCAGTTTCAAAGTTTCTTAAACAATAGGTTTAGAAAATAATCTAATTTGCCAAATCAACAAAATTTAGGTCAAACCAATTCATTTCCAAAATCATCATGTAAGTACTGGTTTTAATTCCAATCTAATTTCAAAACCAAATATTCTTCTCAAAATCAATTATACTCAAAATGGTTTCTAAATTTATAATTATCCCTTTAAAACCTTTAAACTATTTATTTCTATATGAAAAATCCAATTTTCCATTTTCAAATTATTTATTTAACAAAAATTTCAAATTTACTTAAGTTATACTCTTCATACTTTAAACATACCAAACTAAACTTATTTTCTTTATAAAATATTTTATACTCTTCGAAATTTCTTAGTTTTAAAATTTTAAACCTTGATTTGGAAGTGCTCGAACCTTCAAAATTGCCGGTGAAATCAAATTTCAAATCCAAGAGTTGGAAATCAGCAACAAATCAGTAAATCAATTTTTTTTATAAATAGAGTTATACTAAATCAAATCGAAAACTCGAGGATTGAACACCGGCTTACTTTAAATTATTTCAAATATATATACCTATATCTTTCGAATATCAAAGCATACTTTGGAATTTGAAATCAAAATTGGTTTCGCAAAGTCACTCGCATAGCAAAGCTATTAAAGTGGCCTCTCCCCACTCTGAAACTCGAAAATCAATGTGGATGATGCGTGCACTCATCACCGAAATTATTTTCCAGCGACATAAGTGAGTTCTGGACTTCTATTTTCTTGAAAACTTCTTTGATTTTTTTTTTGAAATCCTTGGAACTCATTTGAAGTCATTTGAAAGATTTCTTACTATTATATATTTCAAAATCTTAAACCAATTTTCAAAAATTCCGGAGTCCAGTCTCTTGAATTTCAAATTTAAAACATTTCAGTTATAAATCATTCTTTTATATAAATCCATTTCTTATATAATCTTCAAAATTTCAATTCCTTTCGAAATTTCAGAATCAAAAGAATATAAATAGAGAGAGACAAGAATGAATTTTTGAACCACAGGGAACGTTCCAAAGTTCAAAGGAAATCGAGTCAAAAGGAAGAGATTCAACTCGAACGAAAGTGATTCTGTAAATAAATTTACCATATATGCTAAGTTTTGCCTAGAGCCAAAGCTCTGATACCAACTGTAACGTCCCGCTATTTTGGACCATTCAAATCGATAATAAAACCATACATGTCCGACTTGAATAATTCAAAATACCGAATTATTAATTAAAATTTGGCAAAACACAGCATATACAGTAAATAAATCAACCACAGAATGACAGGCACAGAGTAATATAAAATAATGCAGCGGAATAGATAAATAGTAGTTCAAGAAGCTACTATATAAATACCAGAGTTAGAAATAAAAATACAACAGAATATCTCAAATACAGTGAAGTCTCTAGTACAAATAGATGACCTCTCCGAACTAATCAACTGAAAGATATGAAAGATGAATCAATAGTTGGATCCTCAAACGAAGCTCCAAACTCCAAAGGTGAGTCTCAAATGCTGTATCGTTTAGTCTGACCCGAGCGTAAAGCAAAAACACAAAACACTCGAGTCAGGATTAACATTCTTATATCAATAAATCCAACTCAAGTGAAATATCAACTGAAATACAAATAACTTAAGGATGTTTAGGATAACCATCCTCTAAGGGTCCGTTAAACTATCTACAAGGTAGAAATATACACTATAACACCGTGGTCATTCAATTTTATTTAGACTTCAAAATCAAAACATCATTTCCCATTCAAATATATCTATTTTCCAAGATAGTGTATGTATATATATATTAAATAATTTATAAAGGAAAGCATTTGAAATTTCCTCAACTACACAAATTGATTCTAATCAACTCAAGTTCCAAATTCCCATTTATTCAAAGCTTAATTCATTAATTCAATTCAGCTCCCAATAACCGTATAAACTTTCGTTATATTCAAAGCTTTAACATTCACTATTTTAAAGTTAAATCTAACAGTTTCAAATAGATCTTGATTTAGCTTCATCATTATTATTTAGTCAGGAAATATCCACTTAACAAGTTCATTATCAATTAAATAGCCTTAGATTTCATTTTACAGAATATTTCTTTAAATTATTTAAACTTAAAATAGCCATTTAATCCCTTTTACCAAAACTAAGTTATAAAATCATATCTTAAATCCCAAATTCAATAGTTTCAAATCGATTTAATTAAATATAATTCTTAATTAAATACCATTTCCAATTAGTTCAACTTTATCTTCTCAACTCTAGCTTATTCAAAATTTTACCAAATCTAATTTGAAATATAAATTTAAACGAATCCTTAAACATATTATATGTATTAAATCAATCTCAATTAGATTAAATATTATTATTAGGTCTATACATAAAATTTTCATTTTTATACATATAATATTCTAAGAGTCAGTCTTTATTAAAACTATATTTTTCTTTCCCAAACCATAGAAATTATTTTCAAAACATCTATTACTTAAATAGGAAAGGAGAAACCACATCTGTCTTCTACCGCTACGTGTCCTTTCTGAGCTACTCCCTTTCCTTTTCCATTTTCTCCCCGTCAACTTTTCCTCTCTCCCTCTCCTAACTCCTCTCACTCCATTTCAGTTTTCAACCCACACACCCGCCTACCATTTTCCTCCACTTTCACTCTCCCCTCTCCTCAACCTCCCCCCTTCTCTTCCCATCGTCGATCCACAAATCCACGCTCTCCCTGCTGTTTGCTTTGCCTCTTCTGCCGCCCCTTTACCCAACTCCCCACGGTCGGTTCCCCTACTCTACGCGCTTTACTCCACATCTGCCTGCATACTTGTCCTCCGCTTCAACCCGGCTACGATTGCCTGCGTTGACATATTGGCCGGGGGCCTAACCTTCCGCTCCGAATTAGGTCTGTACTTTTTTAATATTCCTTTTAACGTTTTGGGGCTTAGTAATAATCTGTCCGTGAATTACCCGATATTCACTGTTCGCATGACCCAACTGTTATCCTTTTCCTCCACATGCGTTTCTGATGTTCCGATTTACTGGACGGTGACGCCACCATCCTTGAACCACCAACCATACATTACCACAACTACACTGTATAAAACTGTTTTTGCTACTGTAAGCTGAGGGTCAGTTGAGTGGACTTGTGAGGAGTAGTTGTTAGCCCTTGCATTTTGACAATTTTCTGTATTCACTCCCCTATCAGTTTAACAAGCCTGTCCCCAATTTGTTCCACTGCTTTGACTACCATTTTAAATCCACAAACTGGATAAAAATGATTACGTACGTGTAACACACCGGTTTCGCTCACTTTCAACTATTTTGAAGTTGCTCTGCCGTAACGAATATAGTGATTGTGGTTTTAAACAATAGTATGATACGGATAACGTTCGCCACAATGTACTCACGTCTGATTACAGAAAGTAACAGATTTTATTTTCCCTTTCGAACGTCAATTGAAGTCCAACCCATATAGTCAAATCCAATGTGAGTAAAACATGTTCTGTAGGAAACTTATTTTCCACATCATCATGTTATTTTAACCCCACTTTAAGTGCCCTATAGTTTACTCCACATTGTTCACCTTGACGTTATTGTTTTAATGCATTACAATCTGAGAACATCTCCGGTTCTGTATGTCCTCCTTCTCATTTCCATAACTGTACGATGCATGAAAATATGAGTGAACATGTGTAGAATTTAATAGCTTTTTACTACCGCCTAATGGGAAGTGTGTACATGAAACTATTAGTGGTAAAACAACAATGTGGAAGCCAGTTAGCAGGTTATCCATATTTCTTTACACTCTGTTCACACTTTAAATTGATGAACATAACAAACATTTACGTCTGCTCTATGTTTCCCTTCCATCTGTACAAAGATTTTCACGTTTTTCTCAGCCAGCCTTACACCCCCCTTATGCTGCTTTCACTACACAATCTTTCACACATTGGAAATGCCAGTAAGGCATTTACAGTTTTATAACAGTACAAATTTTACTCTTTTCTCTCCCAATTTTCAAACGTTGGTGCTACATTAAAAATACTTCAGTTTAACATATTGGTCCACTCTTAATTTCTATTTTTCCCCATCTCCAATTCAATATAATTTGCAAATTCATTTTACACATATTAACTCAGTTATACTCCACTTTACACATGTAAGACGACCAAAATTAATTGCATGTCAATTCTTTCATTAGTTATTCAAAACCATCACAAACATTGGTTCAGGCTATTGTAAAATATGTTAGTTCATTTTAGACTAACATATTTTTACAGTTTACAGTTAATGCAAGGTTCGGGATTTTGACCGAAACATCGAGATTCTGATCGTTCCATTTACATTTTAGTAGGGACTGAAAGCAAACCAAACCAAAATTACAGTTCAACAATATTTTTTATTGAACTTCAAATTATATGTGAGTTCAAATTATGCACAATGTCATTACTCATTCCCTTGCTTGCTGACAATGTTTCCAAATTAATTGTGGTTGAAATCTATATTTCAAACAGGCTTTTTTTCATTGACAAATGGTATTATATATGAGGTCAGTTAGAGTACAAGCAGTAGATGTCATAAGATATTCTGTCTGTCAATAAAAGTGCTATAAACATTAACTCTACATTGTCTTACCTGTTTTTTTGTTGATCTTTCTCAAATTTACAGATGCGCTTCCACTGAACAGGAACAGAAGATGTTGCAATTCATTTATATATGCAGACTACTTGGCGTTGGGTATACGATGTAAGACTACATGCTGCAGCAGTAACAGAATTTTACCCATTGGATTTGACAATCCACTTTACAGCCAAGACTACACTGCAGATCCTTCATACTATCGGGAACACAATGTACTTCATAGGTTAGTGCACTTTACGTTAACTATTTCGGTAAGTTAACATTCATGCAAACAACCTAATGCCAAAACATGCGCTTAACTACAAAATTTGCGTCTCTTTTTTCAAACTAACCCTTTTAATCCAAACATTTTATGCAATTCTGCATTAACAAAGGTCTCCATAAGTAGCATTAGGTCAGTTGTCAAATGAGAACATTTTCTGTCATGTTAAGACTGTAAGCAGCTTTAGATACACTTTGATGAAAAAATTGTGATAGAGGTATCTAACTGTGAATAGTTGTGATAGAGGTATTGAACTATCCATCTTTATTTATTCATGTACTTATTTCTGCCTTCCAGTACGCACCAAAAAGACAGCTCTATTTGCGTACTGCAGTTGTTTATGTATGTTTACGGATGTGTACTACTGTTCGTACCACTTTATTTTCAACCATTGTTCCGTGTAATAAATGTCACACGCTTACACTATCCAATTATCTGTCATGTTTGCACTCTAAACATAGATATATACTCCACTTTAGTGTTCTCTGCGCGGGAAGTTGTTGTATTTGCATGCAACATTAAGTTTTACAGTATTTTTTTGTTTTAAACCGACTTAACTCTGGCAACAAAACTTACGATCCAGTCTACATCACATATAAAGACTTGCAAATTTGCTTCCGAGAGGGTCTACAAATATTGAACTCAAAAGACAAACACATTTACTACTACACACTTCATTGAAGTTTGCATATACCACGTAGTTTCATAAGTACAGCCACACATTTTTGTGCTACAACTACAAACAGTCATAACCTATTCAAAGCGGAGTTGAATAATTTGGGGGATTAGGCAAATATCACTGTCAGTATAATTAAATCATGAGGCATGCACATTACAAAGGTTGAAAACCATGTAAACATGTGTCTATATTAAAAGCAGCATCAAACACCTATGTTTGGTCACCTATACTGCCTATATTCCATCACTTTGGACTCACTGATCTCATTCATTCCACGCTCTCATTCCTTCCATTGGCCACTACATATATATTTTGTAAACACTAAAATGGAATATAGTTTGGTAATTAAAATATTGGAGACATAATTACTTTTCATATTCTCCCATAATATTGCTATATTAAATTTCCATGAGTCAGGTTAGTACTATCGACCTTCATAATATATTGACCACTTATGTTTAGAAAGTAGATGGTGTCAAGGTCCACTTTAGAGGAGTATGTACTTTTACTTTGTAACGTCCCGATATTTTCAACCATTCGCATCCATTATAAGTGTATAGGTAGACACTCATGCCAAAATTGGATAGCTCAAAATACCGCGTTGTAAATAAAAATTTGGCAAATCTCAGAATATACAGTAAATAAAATCACAGATCACAGACACGGAGTATATAAAAATGCAGCGGAAGAAAAAGAGATAGTAGTTCATGAAGCTACTATATAAATATGAGATACATCAGAGTTAAATAAGATACAACAGAAGAGTAACAAGATACATCATTGAAACACTGGATACTGAAACAAAATAGAAGGATGGATCTTCAAGGAAAGCTCCAACGCCGAAGGTGAATCTTGAATGCTAACTCAATCAATCTGACCCGAGCGTAAAGCAAAACACAAAACCCTCGAGTCAGGACATAAATACTTGTAAACTATAAATTAACTCAAGTGAACAGTAACAAAATGCATCAATAACTTAAAGGATGCTTGGGACCGCCCATCCTCTAAGGATCCGTTAAACTATTTACTATGTAGTAATATACGCTATATACGGTAGTGTCTAATCAGTAAAGTATAATCATATAGAAAATAGCGTTAAGGGGATGGTGAACCTTAACGCGGTCGGATCTTTAAAACCAAAATCGTAGTGGGCTCGATATAAGGATATGACACAGCACGCGAGGCAATGCTAGGGTGGATACACCGTTTGCACTCCCGGACCGGTGGTGACGGCAAGCCAGCAGCTTCCGCCCACCTCGAACAATACCCCCGAATCAAAGTGGCGCCACCGAATCGACTCACAACAGTAATAGAATAGTTTCCGATGGAGCATGCTCGATGAAAGGGTGCAACCCTTTGTGTAGCCCGGTATAGCTCCAGTTTTAGTCATATATGCCAACTAACGGGAGTTGGGTCCACGTAACATACCTCGAGAAACTCGCCACCATCCTACTTCATTCTGGAATCTCCACCGCGTACACAGTTGTTAAAGTGGTTTTCGGTATTGTCCGGCTATAAGACAATATCCGATCCCGGTCTCTTTAACAACCAATCGTTATTATAACCCATGGATATTTATTTCAAATAATTTATACTTTCAAGACCAAAATATCATACTCATTTCAAAACAATATCACAATTGTATCATTTCCATTTCAAAAATAATTCAACATTATATCACTCAAATAAAACCCAAATTTTCAAATCATTGAATATTTCTTTAAATTTATTAAACTTGAAATATTCCTTTAAATTATCATAGCATTTTGGAAATGTTACGTTAAGGAATCATAGCATTTTTGGAATGTACTACTTTCCACTTTACATTGTATATAATCAAAGTATTGATAAGCTTAAAATTTTAACATGTCAATTTATCATAGCCTTATAGTTAAATAAACTTTCTTACTGTAATATACAATTTAAACCGAAATTCTTATGTTAAGTTAAAAGCACCTTATTAACTTACATTATTATTACAATAAAGAAACTTTATTATTTTAATCATTTAAAGTATGCCATTCACATAAATTAAAACTTGCTTATCAAATGTACGTTATCATCTTACATTTTATTATTACAGTAAGTAACATTCATCATTTTAATCAATTTAAAATACACCATTACATTGATTAAAATCTACGCGTCAAATGTACGTTTTAAATTTTATATTCCTATTACAATGATGAACATTTATTAATTAAATAAATACCACACTACTTAAAACTTTACATGTTTCTTTCTTAATTAAAACTTGACATGATCTTGCATTAATTAAAACTTTCATGTTCTCTCATTAATTAGGACTTTACACGTTTCTTTTTAATTAAAAACTTATACGTTTCTTTCATTAATTAAAACTTATACCTTTCTTTCATTAATTAGGAATTTAAACGTTCCTATCATTAATTAGAACACCATACGTTATTTCATTAATTAAAACCTATACGTTTCTTTCATAAATTAAAACCTATACGTTTCTTTCATAAATTAAAACCTGTACGTTTCTTTCATAAATTAAAACCTATACGTTTCAACCTATACGTTCCTTTCATTAATTAAAACTTGACATTTCAGATTTATATTACCATTTCACAAATTTAACTAAACTTCCAGTTTATTTAATTTATTTAACATCTTTAGTTAAAACTCAAATTTCACATTTTCAAGTCAAGTTATATTTCAAAATTTCATTTTCAACAGTCATTTATTCAACCATTTAAACTTATAGAAAATCAATAATTCTTTAATAAATCACTTAAATTCAAATATAAATCAATTTATCATATTTACCATTTTTCAAATAAAATTAAAGTCCATTTTATTCATGTAACTTAAATATCATTTTTAGTCAAAATTTCAAATTTCAAACATAAGTTATATTTCAAAAATCCAATTAATCCATTCATAAATTACATTTTTAACATATAGAAAAATCATAATTTATTTATTTTAAAACCTTTCAAAATCTATTTAAATCAAATTTCATAATTTTATATTTTAAAATACTTAAAATATTCAAAGCACTTTATAGAATAACCACAGGTCTGTATATAGTTTTCTAACCTAGGTCAAGTGAAACGGATATGTATCATTTCAATCCGCAGTTTAAAAGGTAAAAATCCGGGTTCTATCATTTCAAACCCGCAATCCCAAGTTTAAATAAATAAATAAAATAACTCAGGCCTATCATTTCATCCCATAATGATTTTTATCCTAATAGGGAACTTGCAGTGTGATCATATACAGAAATAATATAAACAATGTCAATATCACAATATACAGTCATGTATCTGATGTCAGGTGAAAATTAACAGTTTTAACATGGTAATAACATGGTAATAACACGACATAGCATATCATATGATCATCATTAACTTGCATAAACATTTTACATTACTAAACACTTGTCATCAATCCACTTTTCATAAGTATATATGTCAGAGTGAGAAAGACTCACCTTTTTCAAAGCTAGAGACCAAAACAACATACAAGCACGACTCCAAAGGCACAACAAGCACAATTTCACGACTTTTGATTTGAGTTGAAAGATAGCCAAGATATGATTTTGTATCAACAACCCAAAACAAAACAAACCAGACACTATATAAACATTCAGCATAAAATAACATTGAAACAATTTTGAAATACAAAGCGAAATGAACAAGATAGATTGGACCTCGCTTCAACCACTTCAATGCTTGGCCTAAGGGACACATATGCTCGGCTATGATGATTCTTTGGCTCAGGTATGACATCATATAGGTCAGGTTTAACATCATATAGGCAAGGCAACAAGTGGAGATGAAGGGAATGAGGCAACAATGGTCAAAAACATTGTTTTTAGGCATGTAGGTTGCAATTTGAAGGGTTTGGCCACCATAGATGGCTCGGCCATGGTCATGGTTGGTGGAGTAGATGGTGTTGGAGGCATGAAAGAGATGTAGGAGTTTGTGGCTGCGGCTATGGAGAAGAGGCCGATCCAAACTTAGAAGAGAAACAAGGCAAAATTGCATAGAAAAGTAGAAAGAAGAGAGGGATTTACCTAATTTTTTTTCTTCAAGGTGGAGGCCATGATTTTTAGGATTTTGGAGCTTCAAAAATTCATGAATGACAAGAGGAAGTCGGTTGCAAAGGATGGGGAAAGGAATGGCTAAGATGAATTGATGTATTAATGACAGAAGAAACTGCAAAAGAAACGGATAAAACGTTTTTCCTTTTCTTAGCTCTTAACCCTTTTAAATTTCTCATATATATTTATATACATCCAAATAACTGAAAATAATTAAAATCTCAGTTAAAATTCGAAAATATAACAGATAAACAAAATATTAAAAATTAAATATTAATTAGATATGATTAAATAAGAAAAATAGCACAGAAAAACGAAAACTAGACTTAAGAATTAGAAATAACTTCAACACACTTTGGAAAAATTTACTTTAATTTAAATACATGTAAAATTAATAAAATAAAGTAAAACACATAAAATAAAAGTGAGTGCATAAAATAAATAAATAAATTTTAATTATATATAATTAAAATAAGAAAATGGCTTAAAATTGTAGACTAGGCTATAAAATTAGAAATAAATCCAAATGAACTTTAGAAAATTTTCATGGACTTGTAAAATATTTATAACAAATAAAATAATAAAAAATAAAAGTGCATTCACAAAAAAAAAATTATTAAATATAATTTATATGAAGAAAATGGTAGAAAATTAGAAAACAGCCTTTAAAAATAGGAAATAAATACAGTAAATTTTGGAAAAATTCTATTATCGTTTAAAATTATTTAAAAGTCAAAATATACATAACAAAACATATTATCACATATTAAAATAAAATATAACCAAGAAGAAGTAATTTATACAATTTAAAATAGTCATTGTTAAATAACCCTATATACGCACAATATTGTAAAGGGTATAACTTTCACAATTTACATCCAATTTCAACGAAACGAAAAGTTGTGTTCTTAGAATTTTATGTACTTTCAGAATAAAAGAAAAAAATTTAAATTTTTAAAATTTTAAAATTTTAAGTTTAAAGTCACAGTTTGACTATTTTGACCAAAATCAGCATTTCAGGCAAATATTTCAACTTACACAAGTTTGGGATTATAATTCATAAAAATCAAGATTATATTTAAATAATAAATTTAATCATTTCAAATAAGTAAAAATAAAAGTTTTTTTTTAAACCAAAATTTTACATTAAAATAATTAAAATATACAATAAAATAATTACAAAATATAGGGTTGTTACACTCTCCCCCACTCAAAACTTTTCGTCCCCGAAAAGGAATAAGGTATGGAAGGGCACAGAAAAGATAGAGTGAAATAGGATTAAGATAAGATGACAAGAAGATTGAAGTTATACCTGATAACTGTTGTTATAGGTAAGGTTTACAAGGTGGAGATTATCAAAGATTATAGAAAGATTTCTAAACAGAAAGATCATAGAAAGATGCATATACCAGTCTATAGCAAGATATGGACGATAAGACAACCAAAAGATAGTTTGAAAAACAAAATAAGAAAATGAATTTAAAAGCATGGAGATTTCAACTTAAATAGAAAATAAACTTTTACACAAGTTACATAAATCTTAACTATCTCAAATTTCATTATCTTATTATCCAGTCATCTTAAATTAACAATATTTTTTAAAACCATGGGTTAGAAAAATAATCATTTATTACACTCATAATGTATTTAATAAATTTTATTCTTCTTTATTCCTAATAAAAATTAAATTTATTCCTCTCAATATATTTATCACTCATGTTCAATATACTTACACTTATTATAACTGCTTTCTTTTATTCTTAGTTCTTTGAATATTATTTTGTTATAAGTTATTCAATTACCCTTTATTATATTTACCTCTGCTAATCATTTTATAATTAAAATTTAAGTGTATAACATTTATTATAACCACTCAAATTTTATTTATAAAATCTTTTTATATTGTATATTACCCAATTACATTGTTAACTTCTGAAATTAAGGTAAGTTATATTGGAATGAAATTGTGTCATACAAATAAAACTTTCCAATTCAATTATCTCAAGTTTAATCATTTATCCAAATTTTTTTGATTTTCTTTTTATAATTGAAATTATTGTTAAAAATAAAATTTAAGAATTAAATTTCCGATTTCTTCAAACCATTTAGAGATAAGTAATAATATATATATATAATATGTCAAATCAAATTTCAATCATATATCTATATATATATATATATATTATAAATTAAGTCATATTTTAGAAATTCAAATCAATTTAATTTCCCAAAACAAAGCTGTAGCAAGACTACAGAACAGTCTCTTCACTTCGAAACTCGAAAATGAACGTCGATGATGCTGCAGTCATCACCGAAGTTATTTTCCAGCGACAAAGAGAAGAGTACTAATTTTAAACTTAAAATTCTTTGGAAACAAATTTCTATTGGAAAATATTTTAAATATTATATCCCTTTAAACTTTTAAACAAAAGGTTTGGAACCATCGGAAATTAAATTCTCAAATTTCTTTTTCTAAATTCATTTAAATTCCCATATAAATTTATAAACAATTATTTATAAATTCATTTATAGAACAATAAATGATAAATCAAGTATTATCATTTCAAATTATCAATTTGAATCATTTTATTAAGTTCCATAAATATATATATCAAAATTTTATTTCATTAACCAAAACAAAATTTAAAATAATATCGTGTCAGTTTGTTCTGTCAAAGTGTTTTAGAAATCCTATCGATAGCGTTGATCAGACGAATCGATCGGAAACCCAAATCAACATCAACAACTCTAACAACACAATATAAAAAAAATATAGATTGACAAATACAATTCAAAATGTTTGAAAATATGTTGGAAACAAAAGACAAGATGATTAAATACAGAGTAGGGAGGTGAATAAGCTAAATATATCACGGGCAACCTTAATCGGGTCAACCGTGACTTAAAGTATAAGATCGAAGTGGATTTTCTGGGGTAAATCTACGTTTGATCTCAAGAGTTAGAGTTTGGGATAATAGGAGATACTAGCATCTAAACCGAGGATATAAAATCTTTGGTGAATCGATGCTGTTGTAATGGAGTTTCACCCCTCTTACAAGAAAATTTTTGAGATTGGCGGGACCGCCAATTCACTATAAAGATCATTCGAAGTGGAGTTGTGGGATACTCCAGAATCAAATGAAGATGAATAGCGGGGAATAAGAACGGACTTTGGAACCGCAGGGAACGTTCCAAAATTCAAAGGAATCGAGTCAAAAGGGAAGAAATTCAAACTCGAATGAAAGTGATTCTGTAAATACATTCACTCTATATGCTGAGTTTTGCCTAGAGCTACCAAAGCTCTGATACCAACTGTAATGACCCGATATTTTCAACCATTCGCATCCATTATAAGTGTATATGTAGACACTCATGCCGGAATTGGATAGCTCAAAATACCGCGTTGTAAATAAAAATTTGGCAAATCTCAGAATATACAGTAAATAAAATCACAGATCACAGACACAGAGTATATAAAAATGCAGCGGAAGAAAAAGAGATAGTAGTTCATGAAGCTACTATACAAATATGAGATACATCAGAGTTAAATAAGATACAACAGAAGAGTAACAAGATACATCACTGAACCACTAGATACTGAAACAAAATAGAAGGCTGGATCTTCAAGGAAAGCTCCAAGCCCGAAGGTGAATCTTGAATGCTAACTCAATCAATCTGACCCGAGCATAAAGCAAAACACAAAACCCTCGAGTCAGGACATAAATACTTATAAACTGTAAATCAACTCAAGTGAACAGTAACAAAATGCATCAATAACTTAAAGGATGCTTGGGACCGCCCATCCTCTAAGGATCCGTTAAACTATTTACTATGTAGTAATATACGCTATATACGGTAGTGTCTATTCAGTAAAGTATAACCATATAGAAAATAGCGTTAAGGGGATGGTGAACCTTAACGCGGTTGGATCTTTAAAACCAAAATCGTAGTGGGCTCGATATAAGGATATGACACGGCACACGAGGCAATGCCAGGGTGGATACACTGTTTGCACTCACGGACCGGTGGTGACGGCAAGCCAGCAGCTCCCGCCCACCTCGAACAATACCCCCGAATCAAAGTGGCGCCACCGAATCGAATCACAACAGTAATAGAATAGTTTCCGATGGAGCATGCTCGATGATAGGGTGCGACCCTTTGTGTAGCCCGGTATAGCTCCTGTTTTAGTCATATATGCCAACTCAGGGAGTTGGGTCCACGTAACATACCTCGAGAACGTCGCCACCATCCTACTTCATTCTAGAATCTCCACCGCGTACACAGTTGTTAAAGTGGTTTTCGGTATTGTCCGGCTATAAGACAATATCTGATCCCGGTCTCTTTAACAACCAATCGTTATTATAACCCATGGATATTTATTTCAAATAATTTATACTTTCAAGACCAAAATATCATACTCATTTCAAAACAATATCACAATTGTATCATTTCCATTTCAAAAATAATTCAATATTATATCACTCAAATAAAACCCAAAATTTCAAATCATTGAATATTTCTTTAAATTTATTAAACTTGAAATATTCCTTTAAATTATCATAGCATTTTGGAAATGTTACCTTAAGGAATCATAGCATTTTTGGAATGTACTACTTTCCACTTTACATTGTATATAATCAAAGTATTGATAAGCATAAAATTTTAACATGTCAATTTATCATAGCCTTATAGTTAAATAAACTTTCTTACTGTAATATACAATTTAAAACGAAATTCTTATGTAGTTAAAAACACCTTATTAACTTACATTATTATTACAATAAAGAAACTTTATTATTTTAATCATTTAAAGTATGCCATTCACATAAATTAAAACTTGCTTATCAAATGTACGTTATCAACTTACATTTTATTATTACAGTAAGTAACATTTATCATTTTAATCAATTTAAAATGCACCATTACATTGATTAAAATCTACGCGTCAAATGTACGTTTTAAATTTTACATTCCTATTACAATGATGAACATTTATTAATTAAATCAATACCACACTACTTAAAACTTTACATGTTTCTTTCTTAATTAAAACTTTACATGTTCTTGCATTAATTAAAACTTTCATGTTCTCTCATTAATTAGGACTTTGCATGTTTCTTTCATTAATTAAAAACTTATACGTTTCTTTCGTTAATTAAAACTTATACCTTTCTTTCGTTAATTAGGAATTTACATGTTCCTATCATTAATTAGAACACCATACGTTCTTTGATTAATTAAAACCTATACGTTTCTTTCATAAATTAAAACTTATACGTTTCTTTCATAAATTAAAACCTATACGTTTCTTTCATAAATTAAAACCTATACGTTCCTTTCATTAATTAAAACTTAACATTTCAGATTTATATTACCATTTCACAAATTTAACTAAACTTCCAGTTTATTTAATTTATTTAACATCTTTAGTTAAAACTCAAATTTCACATTTTTAAGTCAAGTTATATTTTAAAATTTCATTTTCAACATCATTTATTCAACCATTTAAATTTATAGAAAATCAATAATTCTTTAATAAATCACTTAAATTCAAATATAAATCAATTTTCCATATTTACCATTTTCCAAATAAAATTAAAGTCCATTTTATTCATGTAACTTAAATATCATTTTTAGTCAAAATTCCAAATTTCAAACATAAGTTATATTTCAAAAATCCAGTTAATCCATTCATAAATTACATTTTTAACACATAGAAAAATCATATTTTATTTATTTTAAAACCTTTCAAAATCTATTTAAATCAAATTTCATAATTTTATATTTTAAAATACTTAAAATATTCAAAGCACTTTATAGAATAACCACGGGTCTGTATATAGTTTTCTAACCTAGGTCAAGTGATACGGATATGTATCATTTCAATCCGTAGTTTAAAAGGTAAAAATCCAGGTTCTATCATTTCAAACCCGCAATCCCAAGTTTAGATAAATAAATAAAATAACTCAGGCCTATCATTTTAGCCTATAATGATTTTTATCCTAATAGGGAACTTGCAGTGTGTTCATATACAGAAATAATATAAACAATGTCATTATCACAATATACAGTCATGTATCAGATGTCAGGTGAAAATTAACAGTTTTAACATGGTAATAACATGGTAATAACACGGCATAGCATATCATATGATCATCATTAACTTGCATAAACATTTTACATTACTAAACACTTGTCATTAATCCACTTTTCATAAGTATATATGTCGGAGTGAGAAAGACTCACCTTTTTCAAAACTAGAGACCAAAACAAAATACAAGCACGACTCCAAAAGCACGACAAGCACAATTTCACGACTTTCGATTTGAGTTGAAAGATAGCCAAGATATGATTTTGTATCAACAACACAAAACAAAACAAACCAGACACTATATAAACATTCAGCATAAAATAACATTGAAACAATTTTGAAATACAAAGCGAAATGAACAAGATAGATTGAACCTCGCTTCAACCACTTCAATGCTTGGCCTAAGGGACACTTATGCTTGGCTATGATGATGCTTTGGCTCAGGTATGACATCATATAGGTCAGGTTTAACATCATATAGGTAAGGCAACAAGTGGAGATGAAGGGAATGAGGCAACAATGGTCAAAAACATTGTTTTTAGGCATGTAGGTTTCAATTTGAAGGGTTTGGCCACCATAGATGGCTCGGCCATGGTCATGGTTGGTGGAGTAGATGGTATTGGAGGCATGGAAGAGATGTAGGAGTTTGTGGCTGCGGCTATGGAGAAGAGGCCGATCCAAACTTAGAAGAGAAACAAGGCAAAATTGCATAGAAAAGTAAGAAAAGTAGAAAGAAGAGAGGGATTTACCTAAATTTTTTTTCTTCGAGGTGGAGGCCATGATTTTTAGGATTTTGGAGCTTCAAAAATTCATGAATGACAAGAGGAAGTCGGCTGCAAAGGATGGGGAAAGGAATGGCTAAGATCAATTGATGTATTAATGACAGAAGAAACTGCAAAAGAAACGGATAAAACGTTTTTCCGTTTCTTAGCTCTTAACCCTTTCAAATTTCTCATATATATTTATATACATCCAAATAACTGAAAATAATTAAAATCTCAGTTAAAATTCGAAAATATAACAGATAAACAAAATATTAAAAATTAAATATTAATTAGATATGATTAAATAAGAAAAGTAGCACAGAAAAAAGAAAACTAGACTTAAGAATTAGAAATAACTTCAATACTCTTTGGAAAAATTTACTTTAATTTAAATACATGTAAAATTAATAAAATAAAGTAAAAAATAGAAAATAAAAGTGAGTGCATAAAATAAATAAATAAATTTTAATTATATATAATTAAAATAAGAAAATGGCTTAAAATTGTAGACTAGGCTTTAAAATTAGAAATAAATCCAAATGAACTTTAGAAAATCTTCATGGACTTGTAAAATATTTATAACAAATAAAATAATAAAAAATAAAAGTGCATTCACAAAAAAAAAAAAATTATTAAATATAATTTATATGAAGAAAATGGCAGAAAATTAGAAAACAGCCTTTAAAAATAGGAAATAAATACAGTAAATTTTGGAAAAATTCTATTTTCGTTTAAAAATATTTAAAAGTCAAAATATACATAACAAAACATATTATCACATATTAAAATAAAATATAATCAAGAAGAAGTAATTTATACAATTTAAAATAGTCATTGTTAAATAACCTTATATACGCACAATATTGTAAAGGGTATAACTTTCACAATTTACATCCAATTTCAACGAAACGAAAAGTGGTGTTCTTAGAATTTTATGTACTTTCATAATAAAAGAAAAAAATTTAAAATTTTAAACTTTTAAAATTTTAAGTTGAAAGTCACAGTTTGACTATTTTGACCAAAATCATCATTTCAGGCAAATATTTCAACTTACACAAGTTTGGGATTATAACTCATAAAAATCAAGATTATATTTAAATAATAAACTTAATCATTTCAAATAAGTAAAAATAAAAGTTTTTTTTAAACCAAAATTTTACATTAAAATAATTAAAATATACAATAAAATAATTACAAAATATATGGTTGTTACATACTTTGTACTAAAAAAATGGAAAGCAGCGCTGTTAGTGTAATAAAGATTTAAAATTGGTAATCAATTGTCAACTCTTTCATTCTGCATGAATCTTAGACTTACAAATTCTTACTGAATCCTCACGATCTATGTATTTCTGCAGTCTTAAGTACTGCAATGTTTATTTTGATTTTAGATTTAAAATTCACCGATTTACTATATGAATTGTGAAAATTGAATTTGCACTACAACATGTATTTAAATATTCCTACCTCTCATACACAGAACTATTAATTAATTTCCTTCCCCGTGGTTGTATTTTGCTATATATTTGTGTTACTACGTAGATTCTATAAATATTTCAAGTTTTAAACTGTGTTGTACAAAATTAAGTTAGGTTGCTGAATTTTTCATCTTTTTATGACCAACTGTAATATCACAATGTTCTTCCTTATTATAGATAATGAATATGATTTAATTCATCAGATTGAATGACCATACAAATGTGATATTTTATTTTTTATGAATTATGTGTAAAATGGAATGTTTTTAATAGGGGAGTACAAATTTAAAATATCCAAAAAGTATTGCAATGTTTTTAAAATTCGTTTCATGGTTGAACTTCTTACATATAATTTTATATGTCATCTTCTTTAGATTTATTCTTAACCAATAGGGATGTGATAATTTATGGGTTATTTATAATGGAACACTCTTATGCTTACTATTCAGACAGAAGAGAAATGTTATTTGTTATATGTGCCTAGACTGATGTGCTTCACTTTTACTCTTATTGCTAACTATTTATCATTATCATTGGACATTTCATCCAATTTTGAGAATCTAGTAACACCTACTGTTTATAATATGATAAAGTCATCACCTAAATATGAAGGAAGATAATTTTTTTAATCCAACTTAAAAATCAAGTGTTATTTATATGTTGTAATTTTACATGTCATGAATTCAATCTTAGGTGGAAAACAAATGAATATTGTATAGGAAAGGAAAAGGTTAAGTAAATAAATCTAACTTAAATACACACAGAGATTAAATTTTACTTAATAATCAATGCTAATACAACACACACACACACATGTTCATCATGCATTTTTCATATAGAAATAGAGTTGAAATTTGTTTCTTCACGTCATTTACCACATAATAGTGTTGCTTCATATTTCCTAGCTTTCTGTTTTGATAAGACATTTTCAACACTCACTGATATTTCTTCACTTCTTTTAGGAATACATGGGTTTACTGGTTCTGTTTACAATTTATAATTTAAACACACGTACAGTGAAGGTGGAAAACAAAATATTCATTGTGTCCTCAATGAATAACAGTAATTTACAGTAACTAAGGAACAAATGTGTAACGTGAATATACAGCAAGGACAATTCTGTTGGAAGAGATGTCGATAATCAGTAACCTTCTATGGGTGACAATTTTATGATCTTTTATACATACTTACTGACATTTGTTCTTACAAAACATTTTTCTTATCGTTTACTGATCCATTTCACTGACAGGTTCAGTTTGGTTGTTGTTGATATAAGCATCCGAGGCTTGCTTGCAAATTGCTCAAGTTCATTATATCTTTTTTATCACTTCAGCCTCATCATCTATCGACTGACAATGACAGTCTGACAGATTTCAAAATCAGGTACAGTTTCGTAATATAGGACAATTTCTGTCCAGCTTGAACTTAAACTTATGAATTTGTTGTTCCATGTACAGTTTTACTGAATTATGCAGAAGAGACCATTGATAACGAAACGGAATTGGTAGTGTGCCCAAACTGCAGAGCACAAAAAAAGAACAACTTGCTGCCCGCAGAAACGGAAACATGGCTGGTCCCGAACTCTTGAAACACAGCTGCACGTGACGTTCTCAGGCTGAACGAAGACGGAGCAATTGTACGCTAGCTAACTATGGAAGCAGTTCGGGCAGTAATAGGAAGAAGGCGTACGGACGGTGGACACACCTCAAATATTTTGTCACGGTCTTGAGTCCTCTGTATGTATGTACTATTATGAGTAAATTGGATGAATTAGCATTTTAAGTACCAATATTTTTCTGTTCAGTTGTCCCCATTCTTCTTATGAATAAAGCACACACATCTTCCTTGATATAGACTGAAAGATGAATTGGTAGTGATTCTCATGTTCAATTGTCCTCTTTCATTACGTTATTTGACACCAAATTGGATAGCAGAACATAATGTATGACAATATTGTTATCTTCAGGTGAATTGTGTGTGAATTAGTAACTTTCACTCTATAAAAAAAAACATGACTCAGATTCACAACCGCCTTCTTCTATATTACGCTTTGCATTAATATACAGATGAGTGAAGTAATATTTTTATTTCTAACTGTTCTCTGTGCTTTATACGTTCAAACTGTGCCTTTTGATAATCTTAAGTTCAATATAACTACGTCTGCATATTTCAATACGTTGTGCTATTATTTCCTGTATTTTTAGTGATCATGCGCATACTATCTTCTTTTTATCCTCACTTACCATCAACTACATTACCCCTTTTTCAATATGAGAACGTCTTACCCCACTGTTGTGTTTCATATTTCATCAGTGCGTACGAAATTAAATACTATGGCACTGTTCTGTCACCTGTTCATATATCATCACCACGTACAAAATAAAAACTATAACTGACTTCAAATATGGTGTATAGGCAATACACCTGCAATCCATCCATGAACTCCAAATGTTTCACACACAGCCAGCTGTTATCAACAAGTACTAAACTGTTCAAATTCACGTACTTATTTTTGGTTCGCAACTGTATGTACAGTTATTTCCCCACAGTCAACCAATCAAACCCATTTCCTTACGTAACTACAACCACTATGAACAGATTGAACCAACGTTGGTACACGTGTTAAAAAATGACTTTCCCACACTGCGCATCAGTAACGGTCTTCAGTTTCAAACTACAAATAACTCATCATGTTCATATGTTGTCCAACCTACGCCTCAGCAATTTGTTATCTCCCACTGTAGACTGCTCCCTGGTAATTCCCTCTCTCTGAACAAAATAAAAATCCTTAAGCCACTGAACCTTCTACACCACCTAGCACACTATAGGTTATCAAATTTCTACCTGTTGTACTACCAGTCTGTTAGCCACTGCTGTTAACCTTTCTTCTATTTCTGTCAACAGATATCAGAATGGCAAACCAATATCAACTACTGTCTGAGTTGCAACTGGGTCCTAACTGGGATCGCATACATGTACGACTGTCTAGGATGTGGAATTCAATCTCCAAAGCCGCTAAAGAGATTTACATGACAAATCTTCATCTTCTCGACATAAAGGTAACTCATAATCACACTTAATATCTGCACATTTTATTTACCCCTTACTTCTACGCTACAACTGAATCACACTTTACCATACCGCAGGGCAACCAAAAGCATGTTGTGGTGCCAAAGAGTTTGGTGGACAAATACTCACAGACATTTGAAGAACAATGCTTATACGAGATTGAAACGTTCAACGTATACCCTTCGCAGAATACGTACCGTCCTATAGATGAGGAGTTGATGATCATCTTTCGTACTGACACCAAAGTCAAACTGCTGCCACCAACACTGTACAATATTCCAAAATACAAATTTGGTTTTGTTGATAATGAAACTCTTGCTCAACGCATACATAAGGTGGCTCAACTTACAGGTGCACTCACTTTTCGTACTATTACACGCCGTATCCTATCACTCTACCGTTTCCACTAACACCTCTCATCATATTTTTTTAACATTCCTCCATTTTTCGTCTTCTTACTAGATGTTGGTGGGGTACTACGAGGAATTTCTGATGTTGTCCAACTGACAACAAGAGCCGGATGTCAAACATCTAAAAGAAAGCTTACTGTTTACAGTGGAAGGTTTAATATTTATCACTGTATCACATTTACGTCCACATATTTGCTCGCTAACACTCTCTACTTCAACTTTTACACAGTTTAAAAAATACAACTATTACTCTTTGGGATGACAAAACGGACCTCATAGATGTGGCCGCTATTGAATTGGAAAAACAACCACCGTCGATGATATTCACTTCTATGGTAGTCAAACTATTCAAAAGTAAACTGTTTTTACTTCTTTATATTTCATTGTTGAATACCAATCTTATCTCCAAATTAATAATTATAGAAGAGTTTACATTTTCATCCACCAACGCCACACAAATATACTTCAGCACCGACTATCCAAACGTAGCAAAATTAGTTTCAGGGTATACCTCCAACTAATTTCTAACAACTACTGCTGATGCATGCAATTTATCCTTAACCTCATTGCGATTGTATTACATTTCAGTGTCACTGACAATGAAGGCAGTACCGTTACATCGATTGAGCGTCAATGGCCTACATCTTCAACTCCTTACGAACCAGAAATTTGAAGTACCATCGCTAATATGTTAGACGACATACGATCTAATGACTGCCACGTAAATCAATATCTTATATTTCTATCATTATGTTACCTTTACTTTTTGATTAACATTTTCACTTTCTCCATCCTATGTAGTCAAAGAAGTATGTCGTAAACGCAACATTGATGAGGATTAACACATCATCAGGCTGGAATTATCTTTCGTGTCCCATTTGTAGGAAGACGGTGACAAAGGAAGCATCCAGTTTTAGCTGCTCTAAATGCAATAACAATATTATCCTTCCACTTAATAGGTTTGTATAAGTTAGTTTATCGTTCAATATCAACTCCCTTACACTATGTTATATCATCACAGGTATAGGATATATATGGAAGTTTTTGACCATACCTGTACTGCTACTGTTACTGCTTTTGACAAAGATGCTGCCTACCTTCTCAAACGGAGCGTCGATGAGATGATGGATATATCCAAAATGGTACACATGTTACAACTACAATACTTTATCAATTTACAGTGCTAACTTCAAACTGTCTAACCTTAGCACGCAACCACTGTCCGTCTCCTTCCTTCCCTCCCTCAGCCTACCTAACACTACCTTTTCTTTTTCAGCAGACCAACGGTGACGAAGTAATTGCTAAACTATTCACCAGCTTGATGGGTACAGAAGCTCGGTTTGAATTCAAACCGTCAAAGTACGACATTATGAACTATGGAAAATTGCTGACTGTGAGTAGAATTTAACTTATTCACCAACCTAACAACCCTCTGCTTGATCGACCTGACCCTCCGGAACCAAAGGATACAAAGGAAGGTGATGGTACCCAGTTAACTGCTGAATCCAGTAATGTCACAAAAATTGGTGCAACTATTTCTCCAACTTCTGTCCATTCTTCTAACGATATCATACATGCATTTTACCAACCAACACTTTGCTTTTCTTCATCAGGTCTATTGAATAGAAAGAAAATTAAAGTTAAGCAGGTCTGTACTCCAACCCACAATCTACCCAAATTTCCACATACTATACAGACTACCTAACATATAAACTCCCCTTAACCGTAGGAGGCTGAGGACTGTGTACACGATGGCAGCATATCAGAGCACACCGTTGGCCGGGAGAATGAAGCTAACTGTCACACACTGCCTAATGGTAGGCAAAGAAAACATGGACAACTGACTGGTAGTAAGAGGAAGAAGTAGGCAGCCATATGAACAATTACATGACGAACCATCGTACGTCCGCATCACCATCTGAACTCTGTCTTCCCAAATCCTTTCTTTTGTGTTATGTTTCCAACTATCCATCTTTATTGCGTCCTGTATCTTTTTCTGCCTTCCACTACAGACGAAAATGGCATATCTGTTTACTTAGTGTATCTGTTTACGTACGGTTGAACCTGTGTCCTACTGTTTGTACCACTTTATTTTTAGGCTCTGTTCTGTGTAATAAATGTCGCATTTTTACACTGTCCAATTATGTTTTCTGTATGTACACTTCCCTTTTGCTGTTAACCACTGTTGTAACGACACGATTTTTCGTCCACGAAAACCGACATCAATACGTCCACTGTATCAACTGCCGAGCAATCAAAAGCCGAAAAATCGAACCATTAAGGTTAAAGAAGAAGAAAAAGGTAGAAGAAGATAGAAAAAAAGATAGAATAGAACAGAAAGAAATAACAAAACAACATCAGAATCTCACAATTCGCAGCGGAACAACATATAATAGATAAATGAATAATCTTTAAACAAAGAACTATATCAGTTATTACATTTCATCATATTACATTACATTACATCATCAGAGTGTACAACAACAAACAAACAGCGGAAAAGAAATACTATATATTAGTAATACGTCATGCCATCCAGCTTGCCTCCAGCAACTCCTGAATTCAAGAATATCCTGATAAACCTTACTCTTGACTGCCCGTGTGGAAATTGGTGGGCACCCAGAGTTTAGGAAGGAAAACAATAAACTCCGAGTCAGTCATGTGACTGGTGTGAGAACTAAAACAGTTTATTTTTCTTTAAAATTAAAAATAGTGGAATATTTTTAAAGTCAATTCGCAATGCTTTTTAAAAATGAGACTACCATAAGGCCACCCGCACACACACACAATGCAAACGCAGAATCGGAGGAGATTTCTCCTTATGATAGTCAAAGATGCTTGATACGCATTAAAAAGAAACATTTGATATTATTACTAGTGCATAGTGTAGAAAAATTATTTCGAAAGTAAAGATATAAATCTTAGCCAACATACGACCATTATCGTATGCCTATTATAGCTACCATGTTCAATAGCAGGTTACCGCCACATTCCATGGCAGGTTCTACAACTAAAACCGTACAAGTCTCGTATTGTTTCTTTGGATTTCCAACAAATGGTCAGGCCAAGGAACTTCCCATTGCCACATGGAAACGCCTCTGGAATGATGTCCCGAGAACCTAACCGGATCTCTGCCTACACAAGGCCGGGTTACCTTTAAAACTAGGTAACTATTGACATGAATATGTCATCCCCCGATCGTAACCGATCTATCCGAGGATCCTCGATTTCCAACAACCACAAAATTTGCAGTAACAACATAAGTTAAATATCTGGGCTCCATACCATGATACCACCTCTATCCAGAAGGAATGACATACACTAAAGGGGCACTACCCCCTAATAACCTTGCCGCATCCTTCCTGTTTTGACCATTTCCAGGGTGTGAGGTCCGACGAAGTCTCGTCCACAAAGCCACGCTTTATACAAAAGTTGTGCTTTAGGTCAACAAATGATCAAAGTAATGATCACTAAGATAAATTATCAAACAAATGATCATATCACAAATGATCAAACAATGATCATCCCACAGCAACACTCAGCATGCCACACTACCAAATTGGAGTATATCACTAATAACCTTCAACTACACAACCTCTGAGCTCGTACGTCTCAGAGAAGGGTGTTAAGCTAAGAGAATAAATTCTCCGTCACCAACAGAAATATATTTGAAAGAAATCAGCTTTATATCTCAATTTGTAATGTCATACATACAATCCATACAAGTCTGTTCCGGGCTCGAACAGAACCGAAGGCACTTACAAAGAAGTCCTTGCATTCCGGATAATTTCTAATCACGTCTGGAATTCCCGTCACTAAGGGTGATAAAACCTCTATATCGGAGATCAGCCGATGTAGAGTAACTCAACGGTAATACTTCCGTTTTCAAAAATATCCGGTCTTCAACACCGATCATCAAATGCAATCCATTACGACGTATCACATATTTGGAATGGGTTATACGACCCCAAGGTCCTTTCCCGGCTAACCCGAATAGTGAGCGCTTATATTAAAATAAGTGTGGCATTCAATATCAAACAATCACAACAAATACCTATTTAAAGGTAAATATTGATAGTCGGTTATTTAACTATCAATAAAGATGCTCAACATCATCAGATTCCAAATAATTTACCAAATTATTTATTTTTCCAAAAATATCTTTACTAGATATATAATTTCCACACTTCAACCATTTGAAAACAAATTTTCAAATCACTTTTCAATCCTTTATCACTTTTGAAAACAAGTTTCAATCATTTTCCTTACTCGAAAATACTTTCATTTCAAAATGGTTCATTTAAACCAATTTAAATAAATCCTTACCGATTTACTTTATATTTACGTTCCAAATCCGTAAATTTATTCCCACACTTTAAAAATAAATCAACGTTTATTTTTAAACTAATTCCCCTTTCATTTATAAATTCCATAGTGAATTTATAATCCCAAAATATCTATGATGTACGATTTTCAATATTCACTTTCAATTTATCTTTACAAGGATAAATTCTAAAACGTTTATTTCACATTGGAAAAATATTTCCATACTTATTTAATAATAAGTACTTCACAAATCTATTTATTTTCAACATTTGAAATATTCAATATACTTAAATCAAAATTAAGGATATATTTCATTACTAAAGGAAAACATTCTCTTAACACATTTATTTGGGTCAAAAACGAATGTTGCGTAAAACATCGTTACGACGACCCAAAATCACTAGTATAGGGATTCAAAGTTTAAATAGATATATAAATCCCAATACTATAAAACATTCCCTTCGGAAACCATTTACTATAACAACAGTGTTATAGTCCACCATTTCCTTCTTCTCGAAAACGTCTATTTCAACAATAAATGTTGAAATCTATGGTTTCGATTCATAATACATTTTAAAACATCTTTAAAATAATTAACTTCATTTTATAATATTCATTTTGCCAAACATAACCATTTTATTCAATAATGTATTCACTGTCCAAAATCGTGAATATATTTTCTTTAATAAACTTCAATATTCAATTTATCAAATTCAATTGATTTCGGATTTATAAAACAACATTTATAAACTCCATTTATATTTTTATAAACTTCTATTTATAAAAAATCCTTTTTATATCTCATTTTAAATGCCAAATCCGATTTATAAGTTGATTACTTATAAATCTTATATTTTACAAAATTTATCAATTTTATATCTTCATATTTCATAAATTTATAAATTTCAATTCACTTATGAAATCCATTTTTATTTCACTTTATTACTTATAAAAACTCGTTTTATAATTCCAGTATTTTTAATTTATAAATATCGACTTTATAAATCTTCTATATAAATCGTTTATAATAATTCAAAAATCCCAATTTAAACCAATTTATAAATTACTTAACTATTTATTTCCAAAAATCTCATTTCGGTTATATTTCTCAAAAATATTAATTTTTTTATAACATAAAAATTTATAACGTTTTAATTATTTAAAATGAATCAGTTCAAAATTTAATAAAAACATTACTTTGAAAAATCACTTTAAAATCCTTTTAAAAATCAAAAACGTTATTTTTTTAAACTTTAAAAATGGATCCGATGATGCAACAACACCAAATAGTCAATCACGACATCCAAATATCATATATCGATATGATAATCAACAAATATCACAATATATGTAAATAAATCAATACAGTTGAGGAATCCAGTTGGATCCCTCCAACCTGTTTTCCTGCATCCACAAATGTTAGCACAATACCAATTCTGTTCCAGTACGGAATTATCGCGGTATATGGGATTTATAAAATATTATCCGCTTAATAGACGGCGCAATATGGTCTCATCCGCTATATAATGCTGGAAATCAACTCCAAGTACATAAATAATACCAATTTCACTGTGCTGTGAAATATTCCCGGTATATGTTTTTAATAAATAACATCCGCTTACTAACGGCGCATAATGTCTATTTTAACAATCAATAGATAATAATCATCATTCAAACATGCATTCAAGAATTTTAAATAAAACTATTTAAAATAAAAATCGAAACAGATTCGATTGAGTGAGAAGTTCTCACCTTGATTTCAATTTCGTTTTCAGCTTTTATTTCGAATAAAATTAAACGGACGTTTAATTTTACCCGAAATTTAAACCATCTCCAAATGACTCCAATCCAATTTAATAGCATAGTGCTCATCCGTACGATTCCAACACAACTAGTTTCGTGCGTTTTTGACCTCGTATGAAAAAGGTATGAATTTTAGAAGTTACACGAATTATATTTATAATTTTACAACATATATTTATATTTTTCTAAACCCTACAGAATCATCACCGTGCGTTTTGAAGTCAACGCATCTGGGCCGCCCTTGCTTTATTCCCTCCCTCACGCACGCGTTTCCTTCTCCAGGAAAATACACACGCGCACGAACCCAATCAAAGCAAACTAGGGTTTAATCATTCTCCCTCCACGAACGTCTATAAGTTGATCAACCACCTTCACGCCGTGCGCCTCCACGAACACCTACCTCGGCCGCAACCACGTGGCACTCGGCCACCCCATTTGCTCAGAAAACATGCCGAACGCATGGCCTTTGCAACCACTTTCCCGATGATCCAAAGCTCCAAACACGATCATGACCGCTGATCTCGTAGAGTTCGTCGAGCTCTTTATCTTTGCAGTTAAAAGTTTCTTGAAACAATGCTTCGATTTGAAGAAAATAAGGGAGAAAGATGAGTGATTTTCGGCCTTAGGTTCCATTAGTGGCGGCTGAAGGGTTTTGAAACCCTAGGTTATATTTTTTTGCAAATTTATGAAGAGGGGGGCTTTTATAGAAAAATCGACGTACACTATTCATCCCGGAATTTCCGAACTCCAAACGAAGCATGTCGGTTGGCGTTTCTAAGGTTTACCCCGCGTTCCAAACACAATGGAACGTGTTTCGAGAGCTAATTCGGTCATCTGTGCGAGTTATGACAATAAACGATCAATTTAAAATTAAATCGGTTAACCAAATTTCTAGGCGTTTTAGCTTGCCCCGTACAAACGGTAAATCCGATTGACACGAAATTTGAAATCATACAATAATATAACATTACGGATCTGATGAAACTGGTTTCGTCGAAATCCGAGACTGTTTGAAAAAATGACTATTTTAACTCGCCAAATTAATATTAAAACAATTTCGATGCGTTTCGGGCTGCCACGATCAAACGACAACTCCGATTGCTACGAAAATTGAAATCCGATAATAATAAACTATTACGGATCCAATGGAACTGGTTTCGTCGAATTTTGAGACTGTTCAAAAATCGGCTATTTTTCAGTCGATAATTAAATATTAAAATATTCAGTTTTCACAAATTAACTTAAATTCAATTTTAAAAGTTCTAAAATATCGTTCTAACTCCAATATGATAAAATAAAATTTTACAAATCATTTTCAATCATATTAAACTCGATTTTCAATTATTTCTGTAATTTCAACTATTAAATAATCGATTTAATTATCCAATTAAATCCAATATTTAAAATAAAATTTATTCAACTAATAAATTTCACTTATTAATATTTAAATTCAATTAAACATTCAAATTTTAATTATCAAAAATTCTGGGTCGTTACAACTATTAATATATACATTCTCCAATACTGCATACACTCTTCTCCACCAGCGGCAACTTACTTAACACCACCCATTTTTAAACTCATAAACGTATTCTATGTTACAACTAATAATCTCATGCTTTACAGTTTGAAAGCATATGCACACTACAATCCTGGCGATGGTTTGAGACATATTTTTTTGCATAAATCACCTTTTCTCAACTAACAAATTCTACTTCACTGCGTAACTGTACACAACATCACCTATTCATTCCACTTTTCTTCCATTCGCCCTTGCACATACATTTTGTACGCACGACGGTACACTATAGTGTGGTAGGTAAAATATTATACAATTTTTTTTAAAAATCTTTTTCGTATTATTTGAACAGTAACTGTCCACCACTCCTCTTAGTACTACCAACATACATAACATATTTACTCACAACGATGTACATAAGGTAGATGGCAACAACGTTCAGTACACATGCGTGCTCACTACATCTCCATACTACACAAATTCAAACAAGGACTGTCAACGTGATAAACAAGTTACTTTAAGTTACTTTAGTAAAGAACTGTCAGCTCACCCCTTGAAAAACGCATCACTCCAACATATGTACGTCTGCATGGCTATCGGAATAATGTAGCATATAAATCTACTGCATGTATACCGCATGATGTAATCTTAATATAAAGGATGCACTTAAGTTTACTCTTTACAATCCTTGACCTGGAGAAAAAAACTGCATCTTCAAACGTATATTCTTTCCTTCTTGGATGGAATGGTAGAAAATGAGTTTTCCCAAAACATTAAATGACTATGAATTCAAATAACTCAAATTTTTTATTTATTTTACATATAATACGTCAGAAGATAAAGTTATGAAGTGTAGGAAAATCAAGTGTGTTAAATAATTTGGCACTTTGTCCACCTTCGCACCATTCGTCACTTACTGTATCATATCATTTTATGCTGTTTTTATCACACTTATATATTACGCGACATGAACATCATTTGGAAACTGTTCTTCATCCACACGCTAACTATACATTGACAGAGGACGACGTACTTATAACCGATAGCATTAAACTCTTTTCTTTAATTACAATTGAAACACAACGTTCATCGCACTCTCTACTGCCTCTACTTCTTGGTGCATCCTTACTGGGTTACAACACACCAAGATTTGTTCACACTTCAGTTTCGATTTGCTCAACGCCTTTTCTAAATTTTACCATCATTTACACAACGTCTAATTATCCATTACAATCAGTCACATAACTTACACTTAATTTTAACAACATACAGGATTACCACAAAGTAGCAACTACCATATTGTTTGCAACCAAAAACACTAAACACCTAAACGCCAAACTTATTACTAAATATTGACTATATCCCTCCTTCAAACTTTTAACGCTATTTCAATTTCTCACATCATTTTCCAACTACCTCCACACTGCCCATAACACTACAGGAGTTAAGAACTAGCACTGCAGATGATTTGTACATACTGCTTCAACAAATAACTGGACTACATTCATCTACACCTACAATTACAGGTAAATACCAGCACTGCCCGTGTGCGAAGCACGGGCCACGCCCTAGTTTGTATATACATGGACCAACGATGTCTGTGTATAATTTCCTATGCTATAGTCAAGGGATACAAATATTTATCATTTTAATCCGAAATTTAAATATACGGGTAGATATCACTTCGACCCGCAATCCCAAATTCAATTTAATTGAAAATCGCTTGGGTTTATCATTTCAACCCATAACGAAAATTCTCCTATCCAAAAGTCCGTTCGGATATGTATCATTTCTACCCATAGTGAATTCTAAACTACAGGGAACTTGCAGAGTGATAACAGATAATGCAATAAAATAACAGGCATATATCATCAATAAAAATATAATATAGACAACAGGATATGGTGTCATATCCCACAGGTGAACAGTCACAGAAAATAGCATATATATAAATTTAAATGACTACAACATCATATTTCAATTGTCGTTTCAATTGAAATCAAATATAATAAAATACAAGAACGTTAATTGTGGGTGATTGCTCACCTTTCGAGCCTAGAGGAGATGGCGGAGTGAAAAGAGATACGAATCCAAGCACAGATTTCGAAGCAAAGCAATATTGGCAAGAATTTTAACGATCAAAGCTGATAAAGAGGAATTGACGAAATCAAATCAGAGTTGGGTCTAGGAAGATAAATAGGATAAGTGAGATATATATAGTTGTATATATAACTATATATAAATAAAACTGTATTCTAAATTTAAAAATTAAATATATATTTTCAAAAATCATTGGTTTAAACAAAAAAATCTATATGTAGTATAGTTTGAAATAATGTATATGTCTAAACCCATATACAAACCAATATCCAAACACCATCTAAAATTTAAATCTCCATAAAAGTAACCTTTATAAATAAAATATTAAAATCAATATTAAAACATATAACATAAAGTCTATATACTATATATCAATACCAAATCTAACTCCGGTATATGTAAACTAATATAAACCCATGTAAACTTTATAAAATCTATATGCTACTAAAACAGATTATATATAAAATAAACCAATATATAATACTAACAGTAATATATGTTAGTTAAAGTCGGTACATAAATATACTCAACACCTTCTATACTTTACAATACTTTAAACATGCTAGCACTGCAACTATACAAAATATACATAGTACTGTAAAACAATTATACACAGCAAAACAAAATAAAATAAAAACGCACACACCTTATATAAAACGCATATAGCAAACACTACATATATATATATTTCTTCTTTATATCCTTATAGGCATAGACTGAGCCTTTCCCAAGTTTATACTGTATAATATTAGATAAAAATAGGACACAACATATGATAATATCACCTTTACAAAGTTGCTTTATAGTTTATACATACTTAAGTTTAATATACATATATATGCGAACAAGATACAGAAAAAGAGAAGAACCAAGGAAGAGGAGAACTAAACTCACAGCGGCAAGGTAGTGGCTCGCCAAACAACGTCAGCATGGAAGAGGAGGAGATGGAGTATGGAGATGATCAGGTGGAGGTACGGTTGTTGAGGCGGAGAGGCTAAGGGTGCAAGCCAGAGGCGGAGGAGTGTGTTCGTTTTTCTCTCTCTCTCTTTTGTTGTTGCAGGGTTTCAAAAGAGAAGGGAGCAATTTATGTAGATGGAGTAAAATGTGAGCAGGTGAGTAAAAGAAGGATGCAAGCATGAGGTGGAAAGTGAAAGCATAGTGAAGTTGCAAAAGTGGAAATTGATTTATAAACGCAATTGAAATATGAGCCTTTGCCCAATCAATGTAAAAAAAACATACACAAATAAATGAATATGGGACAAATGAAGATGAAGGGGGAAAGAAATAAACTATTTCTGGGCGATGAATTTATAAAAGGAACCATGATGTGTACAATAATTGAAACGAAAACCTACACAAATAAATGAATATGGGACAAATGAATATGAAGGGGGACGTAAATGCGTTGATTAAAACGCAAGAAATATTTATAAAATGGGAAGGTGGTGAAAATTATTTTCGTATAAGGTTGAGTATTTAAATGAAACTAGTATTGATTGCTTGGAGAAACGGCAGGAAATAATTCCTGTCAGGAGGAATTTGCGCGTGATATTTGATTTAGGAGATAATTGCGTTGGATAGATTAAATAAAGAAATGTACTACTTAATGTTACAGGAACATTAAGAAAATAAAATAATTTCGTTTGAATGGTAAGGAAAATCAAAGATTTTGTTCCTATTAATTGCAAAGGAGTAAATGGAAAAGAAGAGACACTTATACACGTGAATTTCAAACAATCTTGAAACGGATTTTGAACTTATAACGAGAAATAAATTTGCTTGAAGCTGCTACGCGAATTTTTATTCCTATTATATAAATGAGAAAAGAGGAAGCGTAGAAATTTACACATGACTTATCAAAACTAGATTTAAAAGAAATTGAACGTCTAGGGAAATGATTTCTTTCCCACTTGGAATGCAAGGCTACAGATAAATTTATTATTTACGTCAAAATAAATATTATTCCCAATTAAAACCATATTAACTTTTAAATCATTAAATTAACATATAAAATAATAACAACTATCTACTGCTTTATAGAAAAAAAAATTGTAAATTCACAGAATACAACCTGTTACTTTTATTTCAAAATATCTTTCTTATAATAGTTATTATATTTGGAAAATATTTTGAAATAATTTTCTCTTTTAAAACTTATAAATAAAATATTATTATGCTAACTACCAAATTAAATGTTCATTTTAATACATTCTCTTTCCTTAATGGAAAGATTTCAACAAATACAAATTTTAATTTCGTATTAAAATCAAATAAAAATCTGATTCAACTGCTTCTTTTTATTAACAATAAATCAAACATTATTTATTAATTTCACATAACTCAACATATCCATTAGTTACCAATTTTAGTTCATTTGTTAGAGGTTAACATATTTGAATTACAACAATACAATTAAACTATTGTTTCCTCTTTAATTTTATTCAATAGATCAATGTTTACAATTAACAATTATTATTAAATTCTTAAATTCTTAACATTTATTGTTTTTAATTCAAATTGTAAATCTCATATAAACTATTATTATTCTCATAATTTTTTGTTTCTACCAAATTTTATTCAATATTTTAAAAAAAATAGAATTTTAAATTGGTCTAAAATTTTGGATCATTACCCATTACCTTTTTTTTTCCAGATCTGAACTACATTGCAAAAAATGAAGATGGGAATAGATTTTGAAACGGTCAGGAAATCAAAGATTTTTATTCCTATTAAATACGGAGACGCAAGTGAAAGTGGAAAGTTTTACACATGAATTAGAGGCAAGGTTTTAATTCTTTTTTTTAAAATGCACGTGCTGATTTGATTTTTAACAGCTAAGATATGAAATCAAAGAGTGCGTACAATAGATGCAATAATTAAAACGAACGTACGCCCAAATTAATTAACATGTAACATAATCTAAATTTATATGTTTTCTTATTTATTCACTGCTTATATTTAATTATACGTAATCCAAACATTAAATTTTTATTTCAAAATATTATTTTTAAAATTTCTCAAAAATTCAATTAAATACGTTATTAAAAACCGTAAAAAAAATATGGGTTGTTACACTCTCCCCCACTCAAAACTTTTCGTCCCCGAAAAGGAAGGAGGTAGGGGAATAGCAACAAACAGAAAGAAAAAATAGATTGAAGTATAAAATAAATAACTAATTTAAAACTACACAAATTTTACTTGAAATATTCATTTAAAAACTTCATTTGGAATTTTTTTTTAATACTTTAATACTTTTCAAAACTCCTTTGAAAACAATTATTTACATTATTACTTATACTTACAAAGAAGCTATTGAAAATATTATATCCAAAATTTATAAAAAAATTATCTCAAGATACTTCCAACATTATAGATAAATTAATAATCATTCTCTTTAAATATGTTATAATTAATTAATAACTTCTAAAACACTAAAAAAATTCTATCGTACCATGTAGTATATAAATAAACAATATTTAAAAAGGATATATCCAACAAGGAAAGAAGGTAGATTCAGAAAATAGAATCAAGGTGAATAACTAAAGCTGAGCAGATAAGGTAGATTCAAAAGAATAGTATCGGGCACGAATAGTTAATTTCAAACCAAAAGAATTTCAATTTCAAAGATTAATACAAAATTTCTTGTTGGAAATACTTTTATAATAAAATACCTTTTCAAAAAAAATACTTTTATGTCGAAACCAATTTTCCTTTCGAAAATACTTCTATAACTCGATGTATCAACAAGTTTATCCTCGTTCTTGCAGACTCTGGTCATGCGTTGATCATGCGCAAAGCTAGAATCCTTCAAGTACTTAGCAGACCTGTTTCAACAACCATTGAAAATACTTGAAAAAATTTAAAAATAGATATGGAAAGTACAATCCAAACAAAATAATCGAACCAAAACCTTTGTCTAACCATGGTTCGCAGATACACAATAGTTACGCCTGGATTCCTTTGGAAAAAATCCGTATCCGTAAGCTTTCTCAGCCCTGCGAGTTACGCCATAATGACTAGTAGGGTGCAGGATACACAATGGTTACGCCTGGATCCCCCAGGAAACAATCCGTACCCCTAAGCTGTCTCAGCCACGCAGTTTCGCTACTAATGTGACCTACATAGATTGCAGGATACACAATGGTTACGCATGGATCCACCAGGAAACAATCCGTAACCGTAGGCCATCTCAGCCAGGCAGTTGCGAGAAAAAAATCCATGGGTTGCGCCACGGTGGGACACTCGAGTATCACATCCGAAAAACCAAAAATCAGAGAGAATAATATCGATAGAATGAATCCACAATGTTGCCACAAAACTGATATCAAGCAGAAGGCACTTTCCATATCTTTACTTCGAAAATACGTATCATATGGCACCTTTTCAAATCACTTTCAAATATCATAATTATATAAATTCCATTATATATAGGATTCCATTTTCAATCGAATACTTTCCAAATCAATAGTATATCAAATCACACTTATATAGACTTCGATTATATAAAATTTCTCGTTCCAAATTGAGTACCTTTCAATCAGTAGTTTCAAATCAATTTTGTACTATAAAAATCAGTTTTATCTAGGTTCGATAACTCCCAAATCCAGTATTTAGTAAATCAAGGTTCTCAAAATTGTTCTCGTTTCAATAACATTTCAGTTTCAACATCATATATGATTTAACCAAATTTTCTTCCATATTAAATATATTCAGTTTCAAAGTTTCTTAAACAATAGGTTTAGAAAATAATCCAATTTTCCAAATTAACAAAATTTAGGTCAAACAAATTCATTTCCAAAATCACCATGTAAGTACTGGTTTTAATTCCAATCTAATTTCAAAACCAAATATTCTTCTCAAAATCAATTATACTCAAAATGGTTTCTAAATTTATAATTATCCCTTTAAAACCTTTAAACTATTTATTTCTATATGAAATATCCAATTTTCCGTTTTCAAATTATTTATTTAACAAAAATTTCAAATTTACTTAAGTTATACTCTTCATAGTTTAAACATACAAAACTAAACTTATTTTCTTTATAAAATATTTTATACTCTTCGAAATTTCTTAGTTTTAAAATTTTAAACCTTGATTTGGAAGTGCTCGAACCTTCAAAATAGTTGGTGAAATCAAATTTCAAATCCAAGAGTTGGAAATCAGCAACAAATCAGTAAATCAATTTTTTTTTATAAATAGAGTTATACTAAATCAAATCGAAAACTCGAGGATTGAACACCGGCTTACTTTAAATTATTTCAAATATATATACCTGTATCTTTCGAATATCAAATCATACTTCGGAATTTGAAATCAAAATTGCTTTCGCAAAGTCACTCGCATAGAAAATCTATTAAAGTGGCCTCTCCCCCCTCTGAAACTAGAAAATCAATGTCGATGATGCGTGCACTCATCACCGAAATTATTTTCCAACGACATAAGTGAGTTCTGGACTTCTATTTTCTTGAAAACTTCTTTGATTTTTTTTTTGAAATCCTTGGAACTCATTTGAAGTCATTTGAAACATTTCTTATTTAGAAGATACTTTCAAATCTTATTATTATATATTTCAAAATCTTAAACCAATTTTCAAAAATTCCGGAGTCAAGTCTCTCGAATTTCAATTCAAAACCTTTCAGTGATAAATCATTCTTTTATATAAATCAATTTCTTACATAATCTTCAAAATTTCAAATCCTTTCGAAATTTCAGACATTCGTTTATAAAAGATATATAATCCTTATCAAAAATATTTCACTTTTATATATAGAATAAAATCATAGTTAAAATAATAATTTCGGTATAAAACTATTTCTAAAATGCAAACAAAACCCGATTTTTCAAAGGATGATTTAAGAATGGATTTCCAAACAAAGATAGAGATACAAATTAGAGGAGCTCCAATCAATAAAATCCAGATTTGAAGATAAACTCGATCGAAGATGAGATAATTAAATTACAAAATAGAAGATGGATATACTTCTATAAATCGCGGGCGACCTTTACCGGTCAACCATGATTCCAAAATTAGACCGGTGCAGAATTCTGAGGCAATTCGACATTCGATCTCCAGAGATATAATTCGGAATAACAAGAGATAGTAGCATCTAAACCGAGGGATACATAAATCTCCGATGAATCAATGCCAGTTGAAAAGGAGTTTCACCCTCTTTACAAATCATTCAGTAGAGTCATTGGATACTCCAGAATCAAAAGAATATAAATAGAGAGAGACAAGAATGAATTTTTGAACCACAGGGAACGTTCCAAAGTTCAAAGGAAATCGAGTCAAAAGGAAGAGATTCAACTCGAACGAAAGTGATCATGTAAATAAATTTACCATATATGCTAAGTTTTGTCTGGAGCCAAAGCTCTGATACCAACTGTAATGACCCTCTATTTTGGACCATTCAAATCGACAATAAAACCGTACATGTCCGACTTGAATAATTCAAAATACCGAATTGTTAATTAAAATTTGGCAAAACTCAGCATATACAGTAAATAAACAACCACAGAATCACAAACACAGTAACATAATATAATGCAGCAGAATAAATAAATAGTAGTTCATGAAGCTACTATATAAATACAAGAGTTAGAAATAAAAATACAACAGAATATCTCAAATACAGTGAAGTCTCCAGTACAAACATATTGTAACGACCCAGAATTTTTAGAAATTAAAATTTGAATATTTAATTAATTTTAAATATTAATAAGTGAATTTATAAGTCAAATAAATTTTTATTTGAATTATTGAATTTAATTGAATAATTAAATCGATAATTTAATACGTTAAATTATGGAAATAATTGAAAATTGAGTTAAATATGATTGAAAATGATTTGTAAAATTTTATTTTATCATATGGGAGTTAGAACAATATTTTAGAACTTTTAAAATCTAATTAAAAGTTAATTTGTGAAAATTGAATATTTTAATATTTAATCGACTAGTGAAAATAGCCAATTTTTGAACAGTCTCAGAATTGAACGAAACCAGTTCCATTGGATCCGTAATAGTTAGTTATTACCGGATTTCAAATTTCGTGTCAATCGGAGCTATCGTTTGATCGTGGCAGCTCGAAACGCATCGATTTATTTTTAATTTAAATTTGGCAAGTTAAAATAGCCATTTTTCAAAAAGTCTCGGATTTCGACGAAATCAGTTTCATCGGATCCGTAATGTGATATTATTGTAAGGTTTCAAATTTCAAGTCAATTGGATTTACCGTTTGTCCTGTACAAATTAAAACGCCTAGAAATCGACTTAAATCGGTTTAATTCAAATTGAGCGTTTACAGCCATAACTCGCACATACTTCCGAATTAGCTTCCGAAACCTGTTCCATTGTGTCCGGAACGCGGGGTAAACCTTAGAAACGCTGGTTTCGGCGCGTAAATCGGAGTTCGGAATTTCCGGATGAATAGTGATTGAAAATCTCCTATAAATACCCCAAAATTCACAAAAATAAATAAAGAAAAAATTGAAACCCTAATATATTGTGCAGCCGCCTATATGAATTCAATGGCCGAAATTGTCCCAAATTCATCCCCTCAAATCTTCCAATCCGTTCATCGATTCAACGAATCTCCAACTAGTAAATTGAAGAGCACAATGCCATCCACACATCCAACGGTCAAGATCTGGATTGGAGCAACATAGTGGTCGAAATCGAGGCTCAAAGGCCTGCCGTTCATGCTCGAATCGCGTGCTACAGGGATGGCCGAGCTCTGCAAAATTATGGCTGAGTGTAGCTAGTGGTATGGCCTTCGACATGGTGGTGATGTGATCGAGTATAGGCGAGTGATTGAGGCGTAAATTTAAACCCTAATTCTATGTATATGGGTTCTATGCGCGTGTGATGGTCTGGAGAAGATGGATAGGGGGGAAAGACGCACAGATCCAAAGGTTGTAGTGGATGGACGGCCCAGATGCAAGTGAGGGTTTTGTATAAAGAAAATGTATATTTGTTATTTAAATCGTGTTCAAACTTAAAAAATGTATAACTTTTTCATACGAGGTCGAAAAAATGCAAACTCAGTTGCGTTGGGATCGTATGGACGAGCACTACGCGATGGAATTGGTTTGGAGTCGTTTGGAGTTAGTGAGAATTTTGGGTAAAATTAAACGCGCGTTTAATTTTATTCGAAATAAAAGCTGAAAACGAAAATAAAATCAAGGTGAGAACTTCTCACTCAATCGAATCAGTTTCGATTTTATTTTAAATAGTTAGATTTAAAATATTTGAATGCATGTTTGAATGTTGATTGATATATATTGATTGTTAAAATAGACATTATACGCCGTTAGTAAGCGGATGTTATTTATTAAAAACATATACCGCGAATATTTCATAAACAGTGAAATTGGTATTATATATAATAGCAATATATATATATTGGCATATGTATATATTGGAGTTATTGATTTCCCGCATTTATTTGTTTAGCGGATGAGACCCTATTACGCCGTTATTAAGCGGATAATATTTAATAAAAACATATACCGCGATAATTTCGTACTGGAGCGAAATTGGTATTGTGCTAATGTTTTTGGATGCAGGAAAACAGGTTGGAGGGATCCAACTGGATTCCTCAACAGTATTTATTTGATTTCAGATATTTTGATATTTGATGGATTTTCATATCGATATATGATATCGTTGTAGTCGTGATTGACTATTTGGTGTGTAGCATCATTGGACCCAGATTTTTGGATTTTAAAATGATTTTAAAGTGATTTTAGAAAGTATACGTTTTATAAAATAATTTTTGGAATTGATCCATTTCAAATAAATAAACGTTATAATTTTTAAAGTTATAAAAATTATGGTTTTTGAGAAATATAGTTAAAAACTGATTTTTGAGAATATGATGCTAATGATTTTATAAAATAGTTAAATCGGAATTTTTGAATTTATTATGAAAAGTTGAAATATAGGGTTTATAAAATTTAATTATTTTATGAATCAAAAGGATGAAGTTTTTAAAGGAATTTAAAGACGTTTTAAAAAGAATAATATAAATTGATTTATACTAAGAGATTTATAAATGGATATTTATAAATTGAAGTATTGACATTATAAAACGAGTTTTTATAAGTGTTTGAATGAAGTGCAAATGGATTGCATAAGTGAATGAAATTTATGGAATTATAAACTGAGAAGTTATAAATAAAATTTATAAATAGTAAGATTTATAAATTTGTGAAGTTATTGAAAGACTGATTTTGGATAAATGAATGAATCTTATAAGTTATAAGATTTATAATTTGGGAAGTTAAAAAGAACGATTTTGTAAAATAATCGTTTTATAAGTATTTAACTTATGATATGAACTTTTTGTTTATAATTGAGTTATAAACTGGAATAGGTTAATAAAAGAATTTATAAAAAGGAAGTTTTTATAAATAAATAGAAATGGAATTTATAAACGTTGTTTATAAATTCGCAAACGACTTATTTTGATAAGTAAATTGTTGAAACCTATTAATGGAGTTATATTCACGTTTTTGAATAGTGAATAATTCTTTTAAATAAAATGTATAAAAGGATGGAAGTTGTTAACAAAATATATTCACGTTTTTGAATTGTGAATAATATGTTAAAGGAAATGTTTTGAATGAGATGTTTAAATTGAATTAAAACGATCTAACGATGTTTTAAAATATGTTGAGATTCGAAACCATAGATTTCAACATTTATTGTTGAAATAGACGTTTTCGAGAAATAAAAGGAAATGGTGGACTATAACACTGTTGTTATAGTAAATGATTTCCGAAAGGAAATGTTTTGTATAGTATTGGGATTTATATATCTATTTTAATTTCGAATCCCTATACTAGTGATTTTGGGTTGTCGTAACGATGTTTTACGTAACATTCGTTTTGGCCCAAATAAATATGTTTAAGTGAATGATTTCCTTAAAGAATGAAATATATACTTAAATTTGATTTAAGTATATTGAATATTTTCCAGGGTGGAAAATAAAAAGATTTGTGAATTACTTATGAATAATAAGTATGGAAATGTTTTCCAATATAAAGTGAATAATTAGAATTTATCTTTTTGAAGATAAATTGAAAATGGATAATTGAAAACGTATATCAATAGATATTGTGAAATGTAAATTCACTAAGGAATTTATAAAAGAAAGTGAAATTGGTTTAAAAATAAATATTGATTTATTTTTGAAGTATTGAAATTATATATCTAGTGAAGATATTTTTGGAAAATAAATAATTTGGAAAATTATTTGGAAACTGGTGATGTGTGCATATCAATTGATAGTTCAATAACCGACTATCAATATTTCCCTTTGAATGGGTAATTGATGTGATTTGATTGAATGTGAATGCTACACTTATTTTTAAATAAGCGCTCACTATTCGGGTTAACCGGGAAAGGACCATGGGGTCGTATAACCCATTCCGAATATGTGATACGTCGTTGTGAATTGCATTGAAGATCGGTGTTGAAGACCCGGTATTTGCGAGAGCGATAGGATGACCTGTCGATTTACTCTGCACCGAGTTGCTCCGGTATAGAGTTCTCCATATGTGATGGTGAATCCGATCAGGATTGTGAATATCCGGATTGCAAGGACTTCTTTGTAAGTGCCTTCGGTTCTGTTCGAGCCCGGAACAGACTTGTATGGATTGTATGTCTGACATTACAAGTTGAGATATAAAGCCGATTTCTTTCAAATATATTTCTGTTGGTGGCGAAGAATTTATTCTTTTAGCTTAACACCCTTCTCTGAGACGTACGAGCTCAGAGGTTATATAGTTGAAGTTATCAGCGATATATTCCCAATTTGGTAATGTGATATGCTGAGTGATGCTGAAATGATCATTGTGTTGATTATTGTGATAGGATCGTTTATTTGATCGTCTATCTTAGTGATCATTGTGTTGATCATTTGTTGACCCAAAGCATGGCTTTTGTATAAGGTATGTTTTTGTGGACGTGGCTTCGTCGAACCTCACACCCTGGAAATGGTCAAAACAGGAAAGATGCGGCAAGGTTATGAGGGGTAGCACCCTTTAGGGTATGTACATTTCCTTCTGGATAGAGGTGGTATCATGGTATGGAGCCCAGATATTTAACCTATGTGGTTACTACGAATTTATTACTTTGTGGTTGTTGGCTATCGGGATCCCGTGAGAAAGGTCGTTTACGATCAGGGAATGGCGTGCTCGTGTCAGTAGTTACCCAGTTAGGGGTAACCCGGCCTTGTGTTGGCAGAGTTCCGGTTTGGTTCTCGGGGATGTCTTTCCAGAGGCATTCTCATGTGGCAATGGGAAGTTCCTTGGCCTGACCATTTGTTGGAAATCCAATTCCCAATACGAAACTTGTACGGTTTTAGTTGTAGAACCTATCATTCACTTATGGTGTCGCAACACTGTTTGGATGGTAGCTATAGTAGGCATAGTTCGAAATGTCTATGTTGGCTAAGATTTATATTCTACTTTCGAAATGAATTTTTCCTACACTATGCACTAGTAATAATATCAAATGTTATTTTAAATGCGTATCAAGCATCTTTGAATATCATAAGGAGAAATCTCCTCCGATTCTGCGTTTGCATTGTGTGTGTGTGCGGGAGGCCTTATGGTAGTCTCATTTTTAAAAGCATTGCGAATTGAAATAAAAATATTCTTTTATTTTGATTTTAAAGATAAATAAACTGTTTTGAGTTCTCACACCAGTCACATGACTGACTTGGAGTTTATTGTTTTCCTTCCTAAACTCTGGGTGCCCACCAATTTCCACACGGGCAGTCAAGAGTTAGGTTTATCAGGATATTCTGGATATTCTGGAATTGCTGGAGGCAAGCTGGATGGCATGGCATATTACTTATATAGTATTTCTTTTTCCGCTGCACTGTTTGTTGTTGTTGTACACTCTGATGATATGATGTAATGAAATGTATAAAATGTAATAACTGATATAGTTCTTTGTTTAAAGATTATTCATTTATTATTATATGTTGTTCCGCTGCGAATTGTGAGATTCTGATGTTGTTCTGTTGTTTTCTGTCCGTCCCATTTTCTTCTGTTTTCCTTTTCCTCTATTCCCTTTTTCTTCTATTCCTTCTATTTTAAAATTTCCTATTTTCTATTTTCTCTTCCCTCTTCTTTCTACCTTCTTTTCTACTTTTTCTTTTCTAAAATTTTTCTTAAAAACCCTCAGTGTTCGGTTTTCCGTCGTTCGATTTCTCGGCAGTCGATAAAGTGAGTGTCGATGTTGAATTTTTCGGAAGACGAAGAATCGTGTCCTGACACATATGACCTCTCCGAACGAATCAACTGAAAGAGCTGAAAGCTGAATCAATAGTTGGATCCTCAAACGAAGCTCCAAACTCCAAAGGCGAGTCTCAAATGCTGTATCGTTTAGTCTGACCCGAGCGTAAAGCAAAAACACAAAACACTCGAGTCAGGATTAACATTCTTATATCAATAAATCCAACTCAAGTGAAATATCAACTGAAATACAAATAACTTAAGGATGTTTGGGATAACCATCCTCTAAGGGTCCATGGAATTATCTACAAGGTAGAAATATACAATATAACACCGTCGTCATTCAATTTTATTTAGGCTTCAAAATCAAAACATCATTTCCCATTCAAATATATCTATTTTCCAAGATAGTGTGTGTGTATATATATATATATTAAATAATTTGTAAAGGAAAGCCCTTGAAATTTCCTCAACTACACAAATTGATTCTAATCAACTCCAGTTCCAAATAAAGAAATATTTTTAAATTACATTCGCAATGCTTTTTCGAAAATGAGACTACCATAAGGCCTCCCGCACACACACACAATGCTAACGCAGAATCGGGGAGATTTCTCCTTATGATAGTCAAACATGCTTGATACGTGAATTTCTTTGATATTATTACTATAAGTGCAAAGTGTAGGAAAACATTTCGAAAGTAAAATATAAATCTTAGCCAACATACGACAATTATCATATGCCTACTATAGCTACCATCTAAACAGTGGGGCGCCACCATAAGTAAATGGCAGGTTCTACAACTAAAACTGTACAGGGCTCGTATTGTTTCTTTGGATTTTCCAACGAATGGTTAGGCCAAGGAACTTCCCATTTCCACATGGAAACGCCTCTAGAGAAACGCCCCGAGAACCTAACCGTATCTCTGCCAACACAAGGTCGGGTTACCTCTACAAAAGTAGGTAACAACTGACACGAGTATGCCATCCCCCGGTTTTAAACAACCTTTATCCGAGGATCCTTAACGAACATCAATCACAAAGTCATATATATATATATATATATATATATATATATATATATATATATATTTGCGACATCCACTAAAGTTAAGTATCTGGGCTCCATACCATGATACCACTTATATCCAGAAAGAAATGTACATACCCTAAGGGGCGCTACTCCCTAAAACTTTGCTGCATCTTTCCTGTTTTGACCATTTCCGGGGTGTGAGGTCTGACGAAGTCTCGTCCACAAAGCTACGCTTTTCACAAAAGCTATGCTTTGATCAACCAATGATCAGCAGCACTCAGCATGCCACATTACTAAATTGGGAATATATCACTAGTAACCATCAACTACATAACCTCTGAGCTCATACGTCTTAGAGAAAGGTGTTAAGCTAAGAGAATAATTTCTCCGCCACCAATAGAAATATATTTGATAGAAACCAGCTTTACATCTCAAATTGTAACGTCAGACACACATCCATACGAGTCCGTTCCGGAATCGAACGGAACCGAAGGCACTTCCAAAAAAGCCCTTGCAATCCGGATATTCACTAATCACGACCGAAATTCCCATCACAAAGGGTTATAAAATCTATATATCGGAGATCAGCCGATGCAGAGACATTCGACGGTAATCCTTCCGATTTCGAAAATACCCGGTCTTCAAATGCTATCCATTACGACGTATCACTATTCGGAATGAAATTCATTACCCAAAAGTCTTTTCCCGGCTAAACTGAATAACGAGCGCTTATTTTAAAATAAGTGCAGCATTTCAGATTCAAGCAAATCACAACAAATACCCATTTAAAGGTAAATATTAATAGTCGATTATTTAACTATCAATAGATATGCACAACATCGCCAGATTTCAAATAATTTTCCAAATTATTTATTTTTCCAAAAATATCTTTACATGATATATATTTTACCACACTTCAAAAATAAATCAATTTTTTTTTAAAAAAATTTCCTTTTCCTTTATAAATTCCATGGTGAATTCACATTTCCAAAATATCTATTAATATACGATTCTCAAATCGATTTCAAATATTCGTTTTCAATTTATCTTTAAAAGATATAATCTCCAAACATTTCACTTCATATTGGAAAACATTCCCATACTTATTTAATAATAAGTAATTCAAAAATCTATTTATTTTCAACATTCGAAAAATATTCAATATACTTAAATCACAAATAAGGATATATTTTATTCTTTAAGGAAAACATTCTCTTAAACACATTTATTTGAGTCAAAACGAATGTTGCGTAAAACATCGTTACGACAACTCAAAATCACTAGTATAGGGATTCGAAATTAAGATAGATATATGAATCCCAATACTGTATAAAACATTTCCTTTCGAAAATCATTTACTATAACAACAGTGTTATAGTCCAGCATTCTCTTATTTCTCGAAAACGTCTATTTCAACAATGAATGTTGAAATCTATGGTTTCGATCCTTAACACGTTTTAAAACAACTTCAAATCGTTTTAATTCTATTTAAAATATCACTTTCCCAAAACATTTCTTTAATATATTATTCACTGTCGAAAATCGTGAATATACTTCGTTTACCAAATTCAACACTTCTACATATTTTAATTTAAAGGATTATCCACTGTCCAAAATCGTGGATATATTTCCTTCAATAACCTTTCATATTTACTTATCAAATTCAATTGGTTTTGGATTACAAACAACATTTATAAATTCACATATCTATATATTTTATAAAAACTTCAACTTATAAAATCCCTCAATTTACAAATTCTATTTATATCCCATTTAAATGCCAAATCCAATTTATAAGTTAATTACTTATAATCTTTTATTTTACAAAATTTATTCATTCTATAACTTCGCAATTTATGAATCTATAAATTTCATTCACTTATGAAATCCATTTATACTTCATTTTAACACTTATAAAAATTCGTTTTATAATTCCAATATTTTTAATTTATAAATATCAATTTTATAAATCTTTTATATAAACCGTTTGTAATAATTCAAAAATCCCAATTTAAACCATTTTACAAATTAATCAACTACTTATTTGAAAAAATTACATTTCGATTATGTTTCACAAAAATCATAATTTTTATAACATAAAAATTATAACGTTTATTTATTTAAAATGAACCAATTCCAAAATTCAATAAAATGTATACTTTCAAATATTTACTTATTTCTAGTATCTAACGATACTAAAATCATATTCGGCTAAATTTTAGCCTTCAGCGATTTCAATCTCAAAGATAATCATATAGGGATTATAAATAAATCAACACGCAACATTGAAACAAATTCAATTATTTGAGGAATCCAGTTGGATCCCACCAACCTGTTTCCCTGCATCCACAGATGTTAGCATAATACCAATCTCGTTTCAAGACGGAATATCGCGGTACATGGGTTTTATAAAATATTATCCGCTATTATGCGGCGCAATATGGTCTCATCTACTATATAATGCGGGAAATCAACTCCAAGTACATATATAATACCAATTCCAATTCAAGATGGAATATCGCGATATATGTTTTTAATAAATAACATCCGCTTAATATACGACGTATAGGGTCAATTTCAAAACAATTGATAATAATTTATCATCCAAGCATACAATCAAGCAATTTTAAATCTAACTATTTAAAATTTAAATCGAACAAATTCGATTGAGTGAGAAGTTCTCACCTTGTTTCAAATAGCGGTTTCAGCGTTTTATTTCGAATAAAGTTAAACACGCGTTTACCCAAAATTTTCACTAACTCAAATCGATTCCAATCCAGCTCCATCGAGTAGTGTTCGTCCATACGAACCCAACGCAAGTTGTTTCGTCAAAAAAGGACCTCGTATGAACAAGTCATAGCATTTTAAAAATTGTACGATTTATAAATCAAATAATTTACAATTTCTTTTTATTTTTAAATGCATCTGAGCCGCCCATTCCCTTTGCCTTGGATCTGGGCCGTGACTTATCTTCTCCCCCAACTCCAGTTGTAGCAACCCACCTTTTTGGATAGTTCAAATCGACAATTAACACACATGTCGGAATCAAACCATTCAAAAGGGAGGATTGTTAATGGGGTAAATAAGAAAAAAAAGAAAAAGGAAAGAAAAACAAAATACAGAATCTCGCAGTGTAACGACAAAATATAATAATCAAATAAACAGTTCGTGAAGCTGTTTTACAAATAACATGTCACTACATTTTTACAAATTCAAATCAGAGTCATACATATATCATAAATAACCAAATAATGCAGCGGAACAAAGAATGTAGTGGAATAATAAATAGCAATAATATACTGAATCTTCATCTTCATCCACCAGAAATAGTCCTCAATACTGAAAAACTCCGGCTGACCCGAGCATAAAGGAAAATAATACACTCGAGTCAGAACTAAAATTCTTGTGCAAATTAAATCAAAAGTATATGAAACAAGGAATGTAGATAAATACATTTTTGAAGGTTCAAATTTCTGAAAATGTTATTGCTTCCACATTCAAAATAAAATGGATTCCACAATAGATCCATTCTAGTGAATTAAAAATTTACAGAATAATTCCCAGTTAAATTTCATAGTTTTAGAGATTTGATTTATAAAAAATGTTCCAAAGTTTCAATATTCACTTTTTTTTTGGAAACTTCCCAATGTTTCAAAATTTAATTTGAAAACTTTCAAGTAAGGTAACGACGGTTTACATCCCAAAATCATTTATATGGTTCAAATAGTAAATCTAAACATACTATTTTTTCTCTGATGTAAATACTTGAAATTCAAGGGTTTTACATCCTTATTCAGTGTGCAAATAATCAATATGAAATTTAAATAATTACAATAAACTATAGGGTGATAACAAAGATATATCAAATAAATGAACAAATATACATTCAATCATAATAGCATCCATCATAACATACAATCAACATTCAAATCAATCAATTCAACAAATCAACCAATTCAATAATATGTCACAGTAATTATTAGTCATCACATATTGGAATTTAGCTATTCAAATTAAATATTAATAAATATTCCAAACCAACAATCAAAAATTTATCACTATATGACCTGGTTTAACTTGCAATAAAATTTTAGTATTTCATGAATGAGTTTAAACACTCACCTTTTGGATTTCCCTTTTCTAGTCGGATTTGAATCCGCTACTAATTCCTCCTTTTGAGTTGTTTCCTTCTATCTTAATCTTTTTTTTAGAATGTCTTGGAAGAGATAGAGAAGTTGTTATAGATCTGGATTTAAAGAAAAAGATTTGGAAAAAATAAGAATGTTTGAAAAAGAAGAAGGAAATTTAAAGAGACGAGAAATTGAAAAAGAAAAGGAAGCTTTCAAAAAGAAGAAGATTTGAAGAAGAAGAAGAAGAAGAAGAAACAAAAAGACAAAGAATGAAGTAAAAAGAAAAAGAAAAAGAAGATTCAAAGAAGAAAAAATGAAAACGGAAGGAGGAAGGTGAAGAGAGAGAAAAATGAGATGGAATTTTTATTTGGAAAATGAAGCTATAGAAGATGAGAATAGAAAATGAAATATGAATAAAGGAACGAAGATGGAAACAAATGAAAAGCTAATAAGGTATATATAAACAAACAAGGAATTAAAATAAAGTAAAATATGAATTGCCCTAAAACGTAGTATTGAAAGATGCGAACTAAATGAATATAAGGTGATAGAAGAAATAAAATGCAAATGAAGAAATAAAATTATAGATTATTTAATAATAAGGAAATAAAGGTGGAGGGACGAAATGCACGTTTAGTTTTAAATGCTTTAGGCATTGATAACGCATAAGGAAATGTATGTAGGAATGAGAAAATTTGCAAACCAAAGGAAAATAAAAATTTTATAACCAAAAATGAGATGGAAAGAATTAAATATAGCCTAAAAGCTTAGGCTCAGGTATTAAACCGAAGGAGAAATGAACGGACCAAGTCTTAATAATGAGGTAACTATTTTAAAAACGTACATGCAATAAATAAAAAGAAATGAAGGGACCACATACACATTTTGAAATTCAATTTCTTTCAAACGTAACCAAATTAATTTCATTCACTCAAATAATACTCAATTTGTACACATACAAATTTTTGTCTACGCACAATTAATAAAATTATACCTACCTTAAAAATGAGAACGTTCAATTCTTTTATTTCCATTAAAGCACCATTTCTGTTTAACATAAAATGTACGTTTCTTTTATTAAATCTATTAATTGCAATCAAAGATTTCTTTCCTATTAATCGAAATCTTTCCGTTACATTAATTGCAATTAATAACAAAGTTAAATTTCAAAATAGATAAACCAAAATGGACAAGAAATAGGATAATTGTTTCCATAAGTCATTTAAACATGTTTATAAATTTGTTGTTTTATACCACCGTAATAAATAACTTACTTAAATTATATTCCTATTCTTGAAATCAATATGTATGATAAAACAGCGTTCAAATAAATTTATATTTCCTTTTTTTTAACAAATCATTCTATTCTTTACTCTAATGAAATTAAATCTACATTCACAAATGAAATATTTCAAGGCAAGGCTTGTGTGTAAATAAATAAAACTTACTGGAAGACCAAAAGAGGCATGTATTTAATGAAAGAAAGTAGTAATAAAATAAAATAAATGATAGCGACAGATTTAAATTTGAGAATGTAGTCCGTACATAGAAATCACAAATCAAATATACTAAAAAAACAATTCATTTTAACATATTTTATTAACCCTAACACGCTCAAATTTTCACACATATATGTATTTTTATTTAGTAAACAGTAAATAAAATTAAACGCTACAATTAACATAATGAGGACCGCCACCTCACACATTAAAAGATGAACTGAGACCCCAAAGTCAAATTTGAAACGGAATAAGTCTCCTATGTTAATATGCTAACTATTCCAAATCAAAAACTTAACCAAACCTTCAAGTTGTTTTCATACCATTTTATTATTTTATATATTTTTTTAATTAAATTCAAATTAAGGAATATTTAGATAAATCAAATATTCTTACTAGAAACATACAAAAAAATTCAATTCTTTGTTTTAATGAAATTAAATTAACATTCATAGATGAAATATTCACTTTATTTCATAAGAATACTCTTATCAAGAAACCATTCTATTCTTTTCTTTTTATCAAAACAAATTTCTTTTTATTACACATTCATTTACAATTTACACCTCCCCCTTTACAACCAACTTATATATAAAGATTATCCCATTAAAGAGTCACAGAAATAATACTTCGCACAACCACATCATTTCTTTATCAATTAATTTCATATAATCGTTATGTTTGTACCAAATTTAAGTGCTTGCAATTTGAACGTAATATTTCTCAATGAAATTCTCAATATATTTTTAACACAAAACATATGTTGCACATATCATTAATTAATTACCATTTACCTCTATCTCTTATTAATGGAAAGATATAATTACTATTACTTACAATGATTAAATGTCAAAACTTACCCTATTACAGGGAAGATAATTAATCCAATTGTTTCCTTTGAAATCCAATTTTCTTTGTTAAACCCAATATCTATATACTAATTTAATTCCAATATTTAATTACAAATGTAATAAAACCTGTTCATTATATATTTAAATTTCAAACAAATCCTTTTATTTTGATTTACATTCTTATTATCAAATCAACTATTCCCTTATGCAATTGATTAAAATAAGTTTTACACTCACCACTCAACAGTTAACGTTTCTTCTTATATCAATTGTAATATTTCAATTACATTAATTCTCCATTAATTACCAAATAAATTTCTAACGGATTTAGTAATAAGAAAATAAATGAAACAGTGGTTATATTTTAATAATTCATATCTATTAACTTATTATTCACCAACAAAGGTTAATAAATTTACATACAAAATAATTGATTTCATACTCCATATTAAAACCAATTGCAATTAATAACATAAGGTTACATCAATTTATACATCGTTTATTATATTCCTTATAAATCTTTATTATTTAAGTTGACTGAAATAACGTTAACATAGTATACTAGTCAATTACATTCAATCAATATTAGCCAATTATATGTTTTATCTCATTAAATTATTTGTTTTGAGATTTATCTGAAAGTCAAAATTTCTAATCTAATAAGATTCAATTTAATAAATAATAAATTTTAATTTATGACAATATTAAAGCCCAAAACATTATTAAATTTAATATTTTTAATTATCAAAATATGGGTTGTTATAGTCTCCCCCACTCAAAACTTTTTCGTCCTCGAAAAGAACAAGAAGGAATCGAGGAATTTGAAATATTTTATTCAAAATGATCAATTTATAAACAATTTAACTTACATATTTAAAATTTAATATAAATCTAAAAATAACTCCATTCGATTATTGAATAAAAATTTAAGTTTTTTGGTATTTTCACTTGAAGAGAAAAGAAATATTTCAACATACCTAAAAATTCGGTTAAAACATTTAACCTCGTTCACTTAGTAAAAATATAAGATATATTTAAAACATCCTCATAGCATTATGCAAAGATTTTTCAAAAGTCTAAAACAATGTAAGAAATTTATATCAAAACATTGTAATAAGCTTTAAAATAAGGTTCCTTAATCCAAAAAAATTATTAGACTCATTATTTTTTTAAATAAGTATCAACTCAATATTATTAAACTGAAACTAATAGTATACTCAAATCTTACATTAAATTTCTAAATCAAAGTATAAAATTTCGTACCTTCATATTTAATTTAAACACTTGTTTCAAAATGAATATTCTAATACAAGATTCAAATAGTAAATAAATCTATAAACTTTACTATCAGTACTTTAAAATCAAGTAAATATTTCAAACTATATTTCCAACATAGGGAATCAAATTTATTTGTCAAGTATATTGCTATAAGTAAACTTCGCAAATCAAATTTTCTTCTTCTTTCCATTTATATGATATCTTTAAATTATACATTCAAAGAAACTTATATAAATTTTACTTGAAATATTCATTTGAAAGCTTTATTTGCAAATCAATCATCTTTAATACTTTTCAAAAATTCATTTGTAAAGTTTCTTGCTTCATTTATAAATACCATTTAAATATTTTAAATAACATCTTTATAAATATATGTAAATTATTTGAAAATAATTATTTACATCATTACTTATATTTGCAAAGAAGCTATTAAAAACATTAAATCCATTATTTATAAATTTATTAATTTTTTCTCAAGATACTTTCCAAATATTATTAATAAATCAATAATCATTTACTTTAAATATATTTTATGTAATTATTAACTTCTAAAATAATAACAACACTGATAATTTACTATTAAACCATGTTGTAAGTTATTAAACAATATTTTAAAGTACTTAGAATTGACAAGAAAATGACCTAAATGTCTTTTATATAATACTTTATCAAAATACTTTTATAACTCGATATCTTAACAGGTTTATCCTCGTTCTTGCAGACTCCGGCCATGCGTTGATCAGGCGCAAAGCTAGAATTCTTCAAGTACTTAGTAGACCTGTTTCAACAACCAGTGAAAATACTTGAAAAACCTTTAAAAACAGATATGGAAAGTACAATCCAAAAAAAACAACCAAACCAAAACCTTTGTCCAACCATGGTTCGCAGATACACAATGGTTATGCTTGGATCCCCAAGAAACAATCTGTATCCGTAAGCTTTCTCAGCCCTGCGAGTTACGCCATGATGACTATTAGGTGCAGGATACACAATGGTTACGCCTGGGTCCCCCAGGAAACAATCTGTACCCCTAGGCTATCTCAGCCAGGCAGTTTCGCTGCTAATGCGACCTACATGGATTACAGGATACACAATGGTTACGCCTGGATCCCCCAGGAACAATCCGTACCCCTAGGCCAGACTCAGCCAGGCAGTTGCGCTATGCAGTCGTGAGAGAAAAAAACCTTGGGTTACGCCACGGTGGGAACACTCGAGTATCACATCCGGAAAACCAAAAATCAGAGAGATTAATATTGATAGAAAGAATCCACAATGTGGCCACAAAGCGGATATCAAGTAGAAGGCACTTTCCATATCTTTACTTCGAAATATATATCATATAGTATCTTTCCAAATACTTTCAAATATCATACTTATATAAAGTCCATTATATATAGGATTCCATTTTCAAATCGAATACTTTTCAGATCAATAGTATATCAAATCACACTTATGTAGGCTTCGATTATATAAAATTCTCTTTCCAAATTGAGTACCTTTCAAATCAATAGATTTCAAATCAACTTCATATTTATACAAATCCATTTTATATAAGTTCGACCATTCCCAAATCAAGTACTTAATAATATAAGGTTCTCAATTTCAAATTATTTCAATATCAATTCAGTTTCAAAATCGTATATGATTTCACTAATTTTCTTCCAAATTAAATATCTCAATTTCAAAGCTCCCAAAATAATAGGTTTAGAAAATAATCCCAGTTTCCAACTTTATAACTATCCCTATAAAACCTTTAAACTATTTTTCCTATATGAAAAATCCAAATTTCCTTTTCGCAAACTATTTATTTAACAAAAGTTTCAAATTTACTTAAGTCATACCCTTCATGCTTTAAACATACAAAACTAAACTTATATTCTTGATCAAATATTTATACTCTTCGAAATTTCTTAGTTTTGAAATTTTAAACCTTGATTTGGAAGTGCTCGAAACTTCAAAATAGTCGGTGAAATCAAATTTCAAATCCAAGAGTTGGAAATCAGCAACAAATCAATAAATCAATTTTTTTATAATAGAGTTATACTAAAACAAATTTGAAATTCAAGGATTGAACACCGGTTCATTTCAAATCATTTCATATATATATACATGTATCTTTCGAATACCAAATCATACTTCGGAATTGGAAATCAAAATTGGTTTCACAAAATCACTCGCATAGCAAAGCTACTAAAGTGGCCTCTCCTCCACTCTCAGACTCGAAAATCAATTGTCGATGATGCGTGTACTCATCACCGAAATAATTTTCCAGCGACATAAGTGAGTTCTGGACTTCTATTTTCTTGAAAACTTCATTGAGATTTCTTTGAAATCGTTGGAATTCATTTGAACTCATTTGAAACATTTCTTATTTGGAAAATACTACTAAATTGTATTATTAATATATATATTTCCAAAATCTTAAACTAATTACAAAATATCGGAATTCAATTCTCGAATTTCAAATTTAACCCTTTAGTTATAAATCATTTTTAATCTCATCGATTAACACAAATATCACTTCATACTTTAATATTTGTTTCACAGAATTTCTCCATTTAATATAAACATTAATATATCCATTCTCATAATATTGCTTATATTTCTCTTTAATTTAAATTACATTCATTTCACATGTAATATTTCTCATTTAAAACTAATTTATTTGCAAATCATTTCATAAGGAATTTCTTTACGACCAATTTATAAAACTTAATTCCTTTTTATAAGATATTGTTCGAGTTTAAAGTTATCACAACTTTATTTATAACCATTTATTACAACATCTATTTATTTCATAACAATTTACAAGTCATAGCTTTATTTGTAATCATTTCACCTTTAATTCATATTGCTTATTCCATTTAGTTTCACCTTTACCTTTAAATTTATTTATGACATGTTTCATAAATGTTAATTAAGTTTATACACATATTTTTCCAATTTAATCTCATTTACAAAATTTCCTTAATCACAATTTCAATTTAAACATCCCAAGGCTTTAAGTTCACACTTGTATATTATTACATTACATGCTAAGAATGTATACCCCAATCTATTCATTTACTAAACATAGGTATAACGAATTAAACCTTATTTTACTTTCTTGCAAATTAAGGTTATCAATTCAACTATATAATTCAACCTAATTATCAAGTTTCACTCTCATATTAATACAAAAAGGTTTCGATTATCCAAAATATCCAAATATTACATTTTTTCCAATAGAGAAACTACATGTCAACAAGCAACAAAATTCACATCAACGTTTCAATTTCATAAACAAATATCCTAATTATTCATTTTATTCTCTTTAATACATCATTATTAAACTAGTGTTTAGTCCATTAATTCAATCAACAATAATTAACCAATGTTTATAATTGGATTAAATACAATATGTCAACACAAATGATAATAATTAAATATTACCATTTCATAAATCAAACACATTACAAATAAATATATTAGTCTTAAAAATTTATTCCTTTATATATTTTATATAATATTAGGAAAAATAATTTTATTTCAAAATTTATATAAAATATTTTTGTAACACTAACAAATATGCGCTCTCGTATATACATCAGATAACTTATTCTAGGGTATTACTACCATATCTTTAATGAGTTAACCCCAACAGGATAAGGTATGTCTAAACCAAAGCTCTGATACCAACTGTAGCAACCCACATTTTTGGATAGTTCAAATCGACAGTTAACGCACATTTCGGAATCAAACCATTCAAAAGGGAGGATTGTTAATGGGGTAAATAAGAAAAAAAGAAAATGGAAAGAAAAACAAAATACAGAATCTCGCAGCGTAACGATTAAATATAGTAATCAAATAAACAGTTCATGAAGCTGTTTTACAAATAACATGTCATTACACTTTTACAAATTCAAATCAGAGTTATAAATTTATCATAAATAACCAAACAATGCAGCGGAACACAGAATGTAGTGGAATAATAAATAGCAATAATATAATGAATCTTCGTCTTCATCCACCAGAAATAGTCTTTAATACTGAAAAACTCAAGCTGACCCGAGCATAAAGGAAAATACACTCGAGTAAGAACTAATATTCTTGTGCTAATTAAATCAAAAGTATATGAAACAAGGAATGCAGATAACTACATTTTTGAAAGTTCAAATTTCTAGAAATGTTATTGCTTCCACATTCAAAATAAAATGGATTTCACAATAGATCCATTCTAGTGAATTATAAATTTACAGAATAATTCCCAGTTAAATTTCATAGTTTTAGAGATTTGATTTATAAATTTTTTTCCAAAGTTTCAATATTCACTTTTTTTTGGAAACTTCCCAAAGTTTCAAAATTTAATTTTGAAAACTTTCAAGTAAGGTTACGACGGTTTACTTCACAAAATCATTTTTATGGTTCAAATAGTAAATCTAAACATACTATTTTTTTCTCTGATGTAATGTGACGCCCCACCTCTATACCCACGCTAGCCAAGAACATTACGGTGAATGCTGTCAACTAGCACAAAGAATAAGGCTGTTGAGGAGCGACCATCCGTGTAATTGCTTTGCGCGAGCGCCGATATGTCAGATAGTATAACATGCATTTCTGAAATCCGACATGCCAACACAAACTCAAAACTACTACACAGTGGCTATAATAACTTCAGAAACAAATATAGAAATAAACATAACGTAAATCAGTCACAGACAATTCATATCACAAAGGTGGAAATAGATATGAATATTACACTAGGAAGGGTACATTAGAGTAGTGGTCTAAAAAGATCCACAATATCACAAAAGAATAGTTACACGAACTACACAAAAGAATAAGTATACATTATGGAGTCTATATCTCAAATGTATACAACAAAAACTACTAATCTAAGTAGTTAACCAAAAGTCAAGGAGGTAATCCCGGATGTAAAGTCAAGCAGAAGCACCTGTAACATCTCGGTCTGACCCGAGTATTATTTAATAAGAAAATAATAAATGGATCAGTCTAACTATAAATATCAGATGAAACGATATAGAGTAAGAGATATGACTAAACACATAATAATCACAATGCCAAGCTGTGATATATATAAGTAATTGAAAATCAACAAGAGATTAATCAATATCACCAAATCTACACAAGAATCAAAGGAAATGTCATACTCCTTATTTCGTTCACCAAACCATAAATATTGACGATTATATCAATGTCAATCACAAAAGTCAATGACACACAAATTCACCAGTGCACATATATTAATAAAGCTTATCAATGGAAATCACGAAAATTAGTGAAGTACAAATTCTAAAAATCATCTCAAGAAATCCAGTCAATGACACACGAATGCACCTGCACAAAAATTGATAAATCATATCAATAGAAATCACAAAAATAGGTGAAGAATAAATTCCAGAATTCAACACACGAAATCCAGAAATCACACGAAAGGGGTTGGAAGGCCTATCACACGAACGGGAGCATTAAAGCTCACCTACATATGTATCAAACGAACGAGAAGCTATCTCATGGTAGCTAGCCATTAATTTTTGATACACGAATGATCCGAAGACCATGGGGAGCTACCCCACATGTGTGAGTCGAAATGACACCGAAACAAAGAGACATCGCACAATTGCTATTCTAAATCTTAAAATGATCGTCATGATCAAAGAGAAGTGTCAATTACAGTAAGCTAGTAAATATATGAGCTTAGCTTCATGTCCCATAACCACTAGCTAAACTTAAATATTTACGAACAAATTGTAGATCTCCACTAGAAAATTGTCACAAGAGGTTCAATCGAACAAGTCCAAGAATTAACCGACGAAGTAAACGCAAGCATTTCATACCACTTGTTTTACTAAGTCGTTTAATTAGATTTCTCATACGAGTGAGGTAAAGGTTTGTATATACTAATAGATTGGAAATCGGTTTGAGAAAACGAGCTTTGTAATAAAATAGTGTTGAAATCGTTTTGATGAAAGAATTTTGATATTTACTACTAGTATTGAAACTTTTATATTTTTAAAGTGACAAATCACAAAGAAGATTGTAGGAACAATCAATCACTAAAGTTCACATTCGAAGACGTGAATAAAATCCAAAGAAATCGATACCGAATCCATCAAAATAGACATTCCCAAAAATCACGAAGAAAATGCCATCAAAGTCGATATAAGAGATAATAACAAAAGGGAATCAACACGAATCGATTAACATTGGAAATTCAATCCAAAAAGGCAAAATTGACTCAAACAGCAGGTTCAGTCGACTGAACAGAGTTTTCAGTCGACTGACCCTGTACCTGGAAATTTTCTAGGTTCAGGAAACTTTCTGTTTCCAGGTTCAGTCGACTGAATAGAGGATTCAGTCAACTGAATCATGCCTTGAAACATTCGGGTTCCAGGTTCAGTCGACTGAACGGACTTTTCAGTCGACTGAATCTTGCCTGGGCTGTTTTTCAGCCTATCCAAATGAAGGGCAAACTCTTCCAAAAAGCAACCGGACGAACATTGGCTCTAAGGGTTTATGCCAATCGGCAACCCGGCCCTATATGCTCCTCGATGCATCACCAAAAGCATGATCAAACACCCATAAAAGGATTTTCACACAAATTTGACTTAAAAATCCAAAAATTTGAATATTCACGAAACCAATCCAAACCATAAGCCAATGCACACGAATAAGTGTTAGGTATTCATACCTAACATTTGAAGATAATTATAAGCATAGATGTGAGATAAAAATCTCACCTTTTAACCCAAACGATTGAAGAAGAAGCTTGAAAGCAAAGAAGAATCAACCACTCTTCAAATCCAACTCAAGAAGCTTGATTCTAAGCTAAAAGAGAAACATTTCCCAAATTAGGTTTAGGAATTTTCTGAAATCAAAGAGAGAAAGAGTTGGAGAAGAAGAAGAGAAGCTTACCAATGGGTTCTTCTATTAGTTTGGAGCTAGAGTTTGATTTGCAAAAGAAAACTAGGGTTTTAGAGTTTTAATTTCCCATCTCACCCACCATTGATGCTTTAGAACTGAAAAGAGGAGAAAGTGAGGGTGAATGGGGAGGAGTGGCTCAGATTTGAGTATAAGTTAAACATAGGGCTGAACCCAAACCCAAACCCAAACCCAAAGTGAAAAAGTAGCAAAAATCAACTTTCTCCAAACATATCGAAGCTTATACTCAAAAAGGTCGCAAACGGCATTTTAAACTCAATGGGAGTGATCCCGAGTCCTAATTCGAGCGTATGCAAAAAGTAGCTTTTTGGACTAAATTCCGAGTATCGATAAAATATTCAAATAAAATATTTAAATATAAAATCGACAAATATGCGGGTTGTTACAGACTCCCCTCCTTAAAGAAATTGCGTCCTCGCAATATTTAAGAAGAAGATATATAGTAACAACCATAAAAGCATATTCAACACAAAAGAAGTTTGAAACAAGAAGTTCCCCTCAAAGAGCACGAGAAAGTAAGTCCGGATGTGTTCGCTCGATGAACTCTCTAGATTCCCAAGAACAATCCTTAGGATTTGAAGACCATTGAACTTTAACAAGCGGAACATCTTTATTTCGAAGTCGTTTGACTTCCGAAGCAATAATACGAACAGGATGTTGCTCATAAGTTAACTTCGGTGAAACTTCATTCTCTTCCACAACACCGAGCTTAAGAATAGAATCAGAATCTCGAAGACATTTCCGAAGTTGAGAAACGTGAAACACGTCATGGATAGAAGAAAATTGAGCCGGTAATAAAAGACGATAAGCCAAAGAACCAATACGTTCAGTGATAGGAAGTGGCCCAATATATCGAGGTGCCAATTTTCCCGATCGGCTGAAATGTACAACACCTTTCATAGGTGACACACGAATGAACACAAAATCTCCCGCAAAAAATTCTAATTTCCTTTTTCGGTTATCGGCATAGGATTTTTTTGTCTACTCTGGGCTTCTTTCATCCTATGACGAATAAGGTCAATCTTTTCTGTGGAATCACGAATAAAATCTGGACCTAAAACAAACTTCTCACCGGCCTCAAGCCAACAAGAAGGAGATCGGCATGGCCTTCCATAGAGTGCCTCGAAAGGTGCCATACCAATACTAGATTGGAAGCTATTATTATAGGAAAACTCAACAAGAGAAATATGATCTTTCCAACTTCCACCAAAATCAAGAACACAAGCACGAAGAAGATCTTCAAGAGTTTGATTCACATGCTCGGTTTGTCCATCGGACTGGGGATGATAAGCGATGCTAAAATTAAGCTTCGTTCCCAAAGCTTTTTGAAGACTCTTCCAAAATCCACTAGTAAACAATGGATCATGACCACTAACTATAGAAGTAGGAACTCCATGTAATTTAACAATCTCTTTAACAAAGAGTTTGGCCAAAAGAGGAACGGTTCGGTTAGACCGAACGGGAATAAAATGGACAGATTTAGTAAGCCTATCAACATTCACCCATAAGCTACCATGACCCGAACGAGAATGGGGAAGGCCATCAATAAAATCCATGGAAATTTGGTCCCACTTCCAAATTGGAATTTCCAAAGGTTGCGATAACCCACCGGGCCTATGATGTTCGGCCTTAACGAGTTGGCAAATCATGCAACGCTTAACAAAGTTAGCAATACCAAGTTTCATTCCCTCCCAATAATAAAGTCGCTTCATATCCGCGTACATTTTACTACTACCGGGATGAATGGTAATTTAGAATGATGAGAATCTTCTAAAATATCCTTACGAAGATCACTAATATTTGGCACGATAAGTCTACCAAATTTCTGAATGCCGCCACGAGAATCAATATCAAAGTCTTTCAAACCTTTAATATCGATTTTATCCTTAATATTTTGGCCAAGAAGAGCCAATTCGGGATCTAGCCTTTGAGCTTCAAGAATGCGGTCTAAAAGAGAAGGATGAGCCTCAAGGCTACATAAAACAAAAGATGAACATAAATCGGATATGCGGTCTCGAATCTCACAAGTGGATAAGATCTCAAGATCGTTCCATTCAGATATCATCATAGAAACAACAACTTGTTGCCTATGACAAAGCGCATTGGCAACACGACTTCCAGAATATCAAGAACATAAGATGCCAAGAACTCGAGTCGACGTAAAGTTCCTTATGAGAAAATAAATATTCCAAAGATTTATGATCGAGGTGGAGAACAAATTTCTCCCCCAAAAAGAATGATGCCAAATTCTAAAAGAGAAAACAATAGCCGCGAGCACTAGATCATGAGTGACATACCTAGTCTCGATCGGTTTTAATGATTTATAAGCACAAGTGATAGCATGCTATCTTTTGCAAGAGAATGGCATCCAAACCAATACGATATGCATTGGTACAAAAGATAAAGTTTTGGTTCCCTACGCGAATCACAAGAATAAGAGAATCGAAAAGAAAGAATTTCTTTTGAATAATCTTCTTTCCTGAAAAGTTAAAACTTTCAAAATTACATTTATCTTTATTTAATAACCTTTCTAGAAAAATTTACATTTTTACAAGTCAATATATCGTGTCTGATTGTCTCATCAAAGCGTTGAGGAAATTCTTATCGATAACGATGATCAAGCGCATCGACCAGAATTCTTAAAGCACCCAACAGGCAATACAATCACAAAATCATCTTCTATATGATGAAAATATCTCTTAAAAGTTTTGAGAATAGTCTTTGCTCGTTTAAGATCAAAATCCAATTGTACTTATAAATAAATCTTGTGAAAAAGATTTGCAAAATTTTATATTTCTATTTTCATCCAAATTCAATAAATACAAGAATGGAATCATCGAAATATTCATAGAATATTCGATTTATAAAATGGACGAAATAAGCTGGACAAACTGAATGACAAAATAAGTCATTCATAAGAATCGTAATGAGTGCGGAATGCGGTAAGTGGAATGCGAACTCCCACCACTCGTAGCCAAATGAAAATCGATGGCAAGGTCGAGCTAAGAAGAACTTATCACCACACAAGATATTGCTTAGGTGATAATCTTAAGGCAAACTCAAAAATAGAGGAAAAGTTTCACAAATTATTTAGATAAGAGAAAAAACACTTTTCTCATATTGAGGGCTTAAAGAATAAAATGATGCCATCAAGTTGGAATCGAAATCATAAAAGAGAAATAGAAATCTGCTTAAGAGATTAAGAATGTCGAAGATAAGTAGTCCACACGGAAAATAGGATATGGGCTTCACAATGATTGAGCCAATCCTTACAAAAATCAATTCCGAAGCCTAAGTAAAAATCAGCTCGGAAAGAAAAATCACATAAAATAATTTCGACGTCAATGAAAAGAAACAAATTAAGGGTTGCAGATCTACCATCCGCATTCGCAATCCTCAAAGAAGTCATCAATACCAAAGTTGTTTAAAGGAAAAGAATCAACAAGTTCTTTTGATATAAAATAGTGAGGTGGAACCCATATCAAAAAGAACACGAACAAGAAAATCACAAAGCAATTGTCATCAAGGATCGAATAAGAAATACCTTGACCAAGAGAAGTGTTGCTAGGGGCTTGCACAATATTTAGCTTTCTCATGTCCTTGTTCAAAAGTTTGGGACATGCAGATAAAAGATGACCCGAGTCTTTGCAATAGCGGCAATAGAGGGGTTTCAGGCACTTAATTACATAATGGTCTGTGGAACCACAATTGTAGCATTGTTTACGACTTGGGGTAGGAGTCTTGGCTACCAAAGTTTCTTGTTCCACCTTCTTCTTGCTTTGAAGTTTGGGGCAGGAAGAAATATGATGACCTGTATTTTTGCAATAGCGACAAAAGAGTGGCTCCGGACACTCCTTTGCATAGTGGTCCTTAGAATTACAATTGTAGCATCCTCCATGATTAGGGATTGGAGTCTTTGCTACAAAAGTAGTTTGCTTCACTCTCGTATTGGGGTTAAGGCTCTTGAACGTAATATGCCTCTTCTTGGAAGTCCCAATATCACAAACACTTCCATTACTAACCTCTCCATGAAGAAGAGTAACATCCACAAGCTGATTGAAAGAAACTTCAAGTTTCAAAGGTAGAACCATTTCGGGGTTCTTACTCAAAGCACAGATTAACTCTTGATTCTTTACAAGATCCAAAAGTTGTTGGGCAGACATGAATACGCCATCCAGAGAAGGGCTACTGGATTGACCAGCGCTAGGACTGCTAGAACTAACCATTTCTCTTCCTTTAGAAAAGAAGGAGAAAAGTTATTCTCAAAATAAATATCAAGCAATCTTGATAGATAAAACAAGGAATCATAAAAGAAAATAGGATAGGACGGTACGAAGACCCGAAAAAAATCCTAAAGCAAGACTCCTAAGAAAAACTTAGGACGATGGTCCTTGTTATAATATTCCATATTGTTCCGAAGTTTGGCTCTGATACCAAGCTGTGACGCCCCACCTCTATACCCACGCTAGCCAAGAACATTACGGTGAATGCTGTCAACTAGCACGGAGAATAAGGCTGTTGAGGAGCGACCATCCGTGTAATTGCTTTGCGCGAGCGTCGATATGTCAGATAGTATAACATGCATTTCTGAAGTCCGACACGCCGACACAAACTCAAATCTACTACACAGTGGCTATAATATCTTCAGAAACAAATATAGAAGTAAACATAATGTAAATCAGTCACAGACAATTCATATCACAAAGGAGGAAATAGATATGAATATTACACTAGGAAGTGTACATCAGAGTAGTGGTCTAAAAAGATCCACAATATCACAAAAGAATAGTTACACGAACTACACAAAAGAATAAGTATACATTATGGAGTCTATATCTCAAATGTATACAACAAAAACTACTAGTCTAAGTAGTTAACCAAAAGTCAAGGAGGTAATCCCGGATGTAAAGTCAAGCAGAAGCACCTGTAACATCTCGGTCTGACCCGAGTATTATTTAATAAGAAAATAATAAACGGATCAGTCTAACTATAAATATCAGATGAAACGATATAGAGTAAGAGATATGACTAAACACATAATAATCACAATGCCAAGCTGTGATATATATAAGTAATTGAAAATCAACAAGAGATTAATTAATATCATCAAATCTACACAAGAATCAAAGGAAATGTCATACTCCTTATTTCGTTCACCAAACCATAAGTATTGACGATTATATCAATGTCAATCACAAAAGTCAATGACACACAAATTCACCAGTGCACACATATTGATAAAACTTATCAATGGAAATCATGAAAATTGGTGAAGCACAAATTCTAGAAATCATCTCAAGAAATCCTGTGACGCCCCACCTCTATACCCACGCTAGCCAAGGACACTACAGGGTACTGCCGTCAACTAACACGGAGAATAAGGCTGGTTAGGAGCGACCATCTATAGCCTTGCTCTAACTATCTATTGAATACATCGACAATAAACATACCAAGCAGGTTGACATACCCACTGAATACTTAAAAACAAAACCATAGGTGGTTGGATCTATCAGAACATAATATAACAACTCAAATGTAATATACATCACAGAACAGTAAATCATCATATACATATATATACAGATACATAACAGAGTATACTAACTAATACATGTCAAGTTGTATAGCAAACCACAATATACAGACGAGTCAAAAGAATACATATTAGAGTTACAACATAATAGGACTACACAAAAAGCTATGACAAAAAGGAACAAGCTGAATAGTCCATGCGGAAGCAAAATAGGCTAAGTCCAAAAGTACCTAACCTGAAACATCTCAGTCTGACCCGAGTATAAAATACTCAGGTCAGTCTAGCTAAACAAATCAGTTAGATAAACTGAACAACAATAAACCTGCAAGGTTACAAAGCATAATAGATATCTCTAAAAGAGATAACACAATCATCTAACGAAAGATGAATCATATAGAACAAGCCTCATATCATCGGCAACATATAGAAACAAAGGATAAGAATATCCCAAAGCAAGCCAAAAGGCAATAACAAATACCAATAAGGTATACAAGTTCCACAAGGTAAACGTTATGCATCATGCGGCTCATAATGACCAACGTCGAAGGACGATACCTAGGGAATATACATATGAATGAAACATCAGAAAATTTGCTCGAGCTCAGTACTGTACAAACAAGGATCCATGAGCCAAAGACTCCAAACCCAATATCACCCATGCGGCTCATAACGACCAACATCGGAAGCGATACTAAAGGGCAACCCAATATCACCCATGCGGCTCATAACGACCAACATCGTAAGCGATACTAAAGGGCAACAAACCCGAAGCACAAACCCGAAGGCAGCAAACCGTAGTGGTGAAGGTCGAAGACCCAGTACTGGACACCACTAACTGGCGGAATGTGTCACAACTCTCGAAGTGGAATCCGAAAAGTGTTAACGTATGTCCCATAACCACTCGTTCGCACTAAACGGTTTACTATCCGTCAGTCGCTTTCACACTCAAAGCAGTACAAAGCTTACCTCATATCATCGGTAAACCAAACCAAAGGTCAAAACGATCAATTGAATAGGTTGGGGATTAACCGGAAAGATAAACGCACAGATTCATGGTCCGTGTTTTGCCCAACCATTTAATCACCCTTCCACTTCGCTCGAAGTGCGAAAGTGTGTGTTTTAAATAGAATTTATAAATTGGAGAAACGAGCTTTTAAATGTGATTTGAGAGATTATTTTATAAAAACCCGTGGATAAAATCAAAAATAAGTTATCAAAGTCAAAGAGGCAATAACAACCACTAAGAACCAACATGAATCGATAAAATCCGAAAAACCAATCAAAAACGAACGTAAATAGGCAAAACAGGAAAACAGGAGCAGGTCAGTCGACTGAAATCCCTGTTCAGTCGACTGAAAATTGTCCAGAAAAATTTCGGGCTTCAGATCAGTCGACTGAACGGAGGATCCAGTCGACTGAACCCAATTTCCTACATTTTCTACTTATTACCCTTGAAGTGAAAAACTCTCCCAACTTTCAACCGGACGAGCACGGACGCTAGGGGTTTACGCCTAACGGCTACCCGGCCATATAAGCACTTCGATTCATCACCAAAAACATGATCAAAACATCAAAGTTAGGATCTGTAAAGAATTAAACACAAAACACTAAAAATTTGGGTATTCACTAATTCAATCCAAACTAAAAGCAAGTGCATATGAACAAGTGCTAAGAATTCATACCCAACATCAATGAAATCAAGAGAAGTAGATGTGAGTTCAAAACTCACCTTTAACCCAAAAACAAGAAGATGGAGCTCAATAACAAGGAGAAGACCAACCAAACACTACTTCTACTCAACAAGCTTCAATCTAAGAATAAAACACATATTTCCCAATTTAGGTTTTGAAAATTTTCTGAAATTGAAGAGGAGAAGAGTTGGAGAAGATGAATGAGAGCTTACCAATGGATTCTCTTTGATTTTGGAGCAAGAAATCAAGCTTACAAGAAGAAACTAGGGCTTGCAAATTTCTATTTCCTCTTCCCTTCCACCATTTCAGGTTTAGCTTAAGAAATGAAATGAAATGAGGATGAATGAAGAGAAGGGGTTTGGTTAGGGTATTAGTTAACTAGTGGGCTGAACCCAAACCCAAAACTCAATAGAAAAAGGGTCAAAATTTCCCAAACTCCAAACATATCAAAGATTATACTCAGAAAGATCTCAAACGCCATTTTGGAACCAATGGAGGTAGTTTCGAGTTCCAATTCGGCCATTTGCAGAAAGTAGCTTTTCGGACCAAAAATCCGACTAACGACGCTATATTCAAATAAAACATTTAAATATATAATCGTTAATATGCGGGTTGCTACAGATCTCCCCTCCTAACAAAATTGTGTCCCCGCAATTCCTAGAGACGATACTCGTAACAACTACATACATACAATCAATCAAAAGAAAAGGAAATAAGCTCGAGATGAAAAGACATACTCACCATTTCAAAGCAAAGAAAGAAAACCCAGATAAGATCGCTTGACAAACTCTCTGGTTTCCCAAGTACAATCATTGGGATTAGCGGACAATTGAACTTTAACGAGCGGCACGTCCTTATTCCGAAGGTGTCGCACCTCTGTGTCAAGCACGCGAATAGGTTGCTGTATAATAGATAAGTCCGGTGAGATCTCAAGCTCTAGCAAATCAGGAGAATCAATAACAGAATCCGACTCCCGAAGACACTTCCGAAGTTGCGAGACATGGAACACGTCATGAATGCCAGATAAATGAGCAGGAAGCGAAACTCTATAAGCCACAGGGCCAATACGTTCAGTAATAGAAAATGGTCCTATAAAGCGAGGAGCCAATTTCCCAATCTTACTGAAACGCATAACCCCCTTCAAAGGAGAAACACGAATAAAAACAAGATCGCCGATCGATAACTCGAGAGGCTTCCTACGGTTGTCCGCGTAGGATTTCTGACGACTCTGTGCCTCTTTCATTCTCAACCGGATAAGATCAATCTTCTCGGAAGAATCACGAACAAAATCTGGACCAAGAATAAGCTTCTCTCCAGATTCCAACCAACACGAAGGTGATCGACATGGCCTTCCGTATAAGGCTTCGAAAGGAGCCATACCGATACTAGACTGAAAACTATTGTTGTAGGAGAACTCTACAAGAGGTAGGTGATCCTCCCAACTTCCACCAAAATCAAAAATACAAATACAGAGAAGATCTTCTAAGACACGATTCACCCGTTCAGTCTGTCCATCAGACTGCGGATGATAATCTGTAGAAAAATTAAGCTTCGTTCCTAAAGCTTGCTGAAGACTCTTCCAAAAATGACTCGTGAATAAAGGATCACGGTCACTCACAATAGAATTAGGAACACCGTGAAGTCTCACGATTGCCTTGACATATAACTTAGCCAAATGCGAAGCAGTCCTATTAGACTTAATAGGGACAAAATGAGCAGACTTAGTGAGGCGATCAACAATAACCCAAATACTAGAATGACCCGATCTCGAACGAGGTAGGCCATCAACGAAATCCATAGAAATCTGATCCCATTTCCACAATGGAATCTCAAGAGGCTGAAGAAGACCCGAAGGACGCTGATGCTCGGCCTTAAAACGCTGACAAGTTACGCAATTTCTCACATAACTCGCCACATCGCGTTTCATGCCTTCCCAATAATAAAGACGATGCATATCGGCATACATCTTACTACTTCCGGGATGAATGGTATACTTAGAACTGTGACAGTCATCAAGAATGTCATGCCTAAGTGCACGATCAGAAGGCACAAAAAGACGATTCTTCTTACGAAGACAACCATGAGAATCAATGCTAAATTCTTGCAACGCCTCGTCACAAGATCCAGACTCACAAAGCTGAATAAAATGCAACAAATTAGGATCACGCCGCTGAGCATCGGCAATACGATCCAACAAAATAGGTCGAGCTCCCAAACTAAGCAATAGAATAGGAGAATTAGAAGATGAACCTTGATCACGAATTTCATAAAAAGATAGAGTCTCAAGAATATTCCATTCGGCAAGCATCATAGAAATAACAGCCGAATGTTTGCGACTAAGCGCATCTGCAACACGATTATCCTTACCAGGGGTATACTGGATATCAAAGTCATAGGAAGTAAGAAACTCGAGCCAACGTTGTTATCTCATATTGAGTTCCTTCTGAGTGAACAAATACTTCAAAGATTTATGATCGGTATAAAGAATGAAGCGCCCGTCCAATAAATAGTGTCGCCAAATCTTCAAGGCAAAGACAATGGCGGCTAACTCAAGATCATGAGTGGCATAGCGAACTTCATTCGGACGCAGTTGCCTAGAAGCATAAGCAACTACCCGATCCTTCTGCATAAGAACAGCACCGAGACCACTACCACAAGCATCGGTGTAGACAACAAGATCATGATTCCCTTCGGGAACCACAAGAATAAGAGCATTAGTGAGAAGTTCCTTTAATGTCAAAAAGGAAGCTTCACACTTATCGGACCAAATAAAACAAATGCCTTTCCGAGTAAGGCAAGTAAGAGGAAGCACAACACGGGATAAATCCTTAATGAACCGACGGTAATAACCCGCCAATCCAAGGAAACTACGAATCTCATGAACATTCTTGGGCCTCTTCCAATTCTGGATGGCTTCGATCTTTGAGGGATCGACAGAAATGCCATCGGAAGATACAACATGGCCTAAGAACTTAACCTTATTCTCCCAAAAGTGGCATTTGGAGAATTTGGCTCTAAGCTGATGATGACGGAGGGTACTCAAGACAATTCTCAAGTGATTAGCATGCTCAACTTCAGACTTAGAATAAACAAGGATATCATCAATGAACACAAGGACGAACTTATCAAGATATTCCCGAAATACCCGATTCATGAGATCAACAAAGAAAGCAGGAGCGTTCGTCAAACCGAACGGCATAACGAGCCACTCAAAAGAACCATATCGAGTGCGGAAAGCTGTAAGAGGTATGCTATCCTCCGCGACTCGTAACTGATGAAAACCCGTGGCAAGGTCAAGCTGAGAAAAGACCTTAGCACCACTCAATAGATCGAACATATCATCGATCCTAGGAAATGGATACCTATTTCTGATGGTTAACTCGTTAAGCTTGCGATAGTTAATGCAAAGCCTAAGAGTTCCATCGGACTTCTTCACGAAGACGACCGTGGATCCCCACGGAGAAAAACTGGACTGAATCAACTGCTTGGACTCAAGCTCCAAAAGCTGCTTCTTGAGTTCCTCATTTTCCTTTGTAGACATCCTCGTGGGAGGACGACTAACTGGCTGCGCACCTGGAATAAGATCAATGCGGAACTCAATTTCCCGTTTGGGTGGCAAACCAGATACAGGCTCAAAAACATCAGAAAAGTCACAAGCAATAGGAATACGAGACATATCATCATCATCTCGCGAGTCAAGAGAATATAAAGCCATTTCGGAATTCTCCACATCCCGAAGAACAAGAGATAGCTGAGTAGGCGAATCCGGATGTCGAAGATACAAAATTCTCTCCGAACAAATAATCCTGGCATCATATCTCACTAGCCAGTCCATTCCCAAAATCATATCAAATCCCAGATAAGAAATAACGTGCAGATTCGCACGAAAAGAAAAACCACATAAAACAATCTCAACATCATCACACAGCAAACTAAGGGTCACGGATCCCCCAATAGGATTCGCAATCCTTAAAGAAGTAACCATACAAGAAACGTCCAAAGATAAATCATCAACGAGCTTTTTCGATACGAAAGAATGTGAAGCACCCGTATCGAAAAGAACTCGTATACTATGGTCATAAAATAAAATAGTACCTTCCAAAATGGATGGAGATATACCTTTGGGCTGAGAAGGACCTTTAGAAGCCTTGGTAGCATAAAGATTGCTAGACTTAGCACCAGCCGGAACAGTAGGGCAAGCTGAAACATGATGACCCTCCTTCTTGCAATAACGGCAGAAGAGAGGTTTAGGACAAGCTCGAGTAATATGATCCGGAGAACCACAATTGAAACACTTTCGAACGAAAGGTGTTCCAGGAGACTGAGGCTGAGAACTAGGACCACCAGTCTTCTTCTTCTTAGAAGGAAAAGGCTTCTTCTGAATTGGAAACGGCCTCTTGTTGGGGTTCTTGGAAACCTCAACATCAACATCACTATCACACTCCTTCTCGACGGTCTCGAGATGAAGTGTCGAATAAACCAACTCCTCAAAAGAAAGTTTAAGTTGGAGCAACAAAGATTTCTTAAGATATTTCTTAAGACCAGAAACAAACTTCAAATTCTTCTTGTAAGAAGTGCTAATGAATTCAAGACCATACTGAGATAAAGCCTAGAATGATGCAACATACTCAGAAACAGAAGATTTCCCTTACTTCAACTCAAGGAAGCGACGGGTCAATAAAACATTTTCAGATTCAGGAACTAACTTGAGTTCAAATCGTCCCCGAAACTGAGTCCAAGAAAGAGTAGACTCATCAATTTCGGCTACAAGAAGCTCATACCAATCAAGAGCACGCTCTTGTAATAAGCTAGAAGTAACAAGAACTCTATCATGGTCAGAAAGGTCCATGCGAGAAAAGATACGCTCGCACGTGCGAAGCCAAGCTTGGACTTCAAGAACAGACTCGGAGCCCTTAAACGGCTTTCCTCCAAGATAAGCAAAATCACTGCACTGGCGTGCAAAGGCAGATTTGCGAGGTGGAGATACTCGAGGAGGAACTGTAGGCTGAGTGCTCCTAAACAATTCCAAAAACTGATCAGCAGACATATAAACGCCATCCGGATGTGTGCCACTGGATTGCCCAGCATCCGAACGTCGTCCCCTGCCTCTTCCAGCCATACGCTGAAAGTAAGATAAGAACAAGATTATTCATAAGCTAGATACTTCAATATGGAATACTACGGAAGTGAAATGCATTCCTAGAAGTATTCCCTAAATTCTATCTAACCTCGATGGAATAAAGAGACACGATGATTCAAAGGTTTGTATCACTTGTATACTTTGATGTACTGTAATATGTGCTCTATTCTGCGTTTGTCATACTTTGTTCTGAACTCAGCTCTGATACCACGCTATGACGCCCCACCTCTATACCCACGCTAGCCAAGGACACTACAGGGTAATGCCGTCAACTAACACGGAGAATAAGGCTGGTTAGGAGCGACCATCTATAGCCTTGCTCTAACTATCTATTGAATACATCGACAATAAACATACCAAGAGGTCGACAAACCCAGTGAATACTTAAAAACAAAACCATAGGTGGTTGGATCTATCAGAACAGAATATAACAACTTAAATGTGATATACATCACAGAACAGTAAATCATCATATACATATATATACAGATACATAACAGAGTATACTAACTAATACACGTTAAGTGGTATAGCAAACCACAATATACACACGAGTCAAAAGAATACATATCAGAGTTACAACATAATAGGATTACACAAAAAGCTATGACAAAAAGGAACAAGCTGAATAGTCCATGCGGAAGCAAAATAGGCTAAGTTCAAAAGCACCTAACCTGAAACATCTCGGTCTGACCCGAGTATAAAATACCCAGGTCAGTCTAGCTAAACAAATCAGTTAGATAAACTGAACAACAATAAACCTGCAAGGTTACAAAGCATAATAGATATCTCTAAAAGAGATAACACAATCATCTAACGAAAGATGAATCATATAGAACAAGCCTCATATCATCGGCAACATATAGAAACAAAGGATAAGAATATCCCAAAGCAAGCCAAAAGGCAATAACAAATACCAATAAGGTATACAAGTTCCACAAGGTAAACGTTATGCATCATGCGGCTCATAATGACCAACATCGAAGGACGATACCTAGGGAATATACATATGAATGAAACATCAGAAAATTTGCTCGAGCTCAGTACTGTACAAACAAGGATCCATGAGCCCGAAGACTCTAAACCCAATATCACCCATGCGGCTCATAACGACCAACATCGGAAGCGATACTAAAGGGCAACCCAATATCACCCATGCGGCTCATAACGACCAACATCGGCAGCGATACTAAAGGGTAACAACCCGAAGGCACAAACCCGAAGGCACATACCCGAAGGCAACAAACCGTAGTGGTGAAGGTCGAAGACCCAGTACTGGACACCACTAACTGGCGGAATGTGTCACAACTCTCGAAGAGGAATCCGAAAAGTGTTAACGTATGTCCCATAACCACTCGTTCGCACTAAACGGTTTACTATCCGTCAGTCACTTTCACACTCAAAGCAGTACAAAGCTTACCTCATATCATCGGTAAACCAAACCAAAGGTCAAAATGATCAATTGAATAGGTTGGGGATTAATCGGAAAGATAAACGCACAGATTCATGGTCCGTGTTTTGCCCAACCATTTAATCACCCTTCCACTTCGCTCGAAGTGCGAAAGTGTGTGTTTTAAATAGAATTTATAAATTGGAGAAACGAGCTTTTAAACGTGATTCGAGAGATTATTTTATAAAAACCCGTGGATGAAGTCAAAAATAAGTTATCAAAGTCAAAGAGGCAATAACAACCACTAAGAACCAACATGAATCGATAAAATCCGGAAAACCAATCAAAAACGAACATAAATAGGCAAAACAGGAAAACAAGAGCAGGTCAGTCGACTGAAATCCCTGTTCAGTCGACTGAAAATTGTCCAGAAAAATTTTGGGCTTCAGCTCAGTCGACTGAACAGAGGATCCAGTCGACTGAACCCAATTTCCTGCATTTTCTACTTATTACCATTGAAGTGCAAACTCTCCCAACTTTCAACCGGACGAGCACGGACGCTAGGGGTTTACGCCTAACGGCTACCTGGCCCTATAAGCATTTCGATTCATCACCAAAAACATGATCAAAACATCAAAGTTAGGATCTCTAAAGAATTGAACCCAAAACACTAAAAATTTGGGTATTCACTAATTCAATCCAAACTAAAAGCAAGTGCATATGAACAAGTGCTAAGAATTCATACCCAACATCAATGAAATCAAGAGAAGTAGATGTGAGTTCAAAACTCACCTTTAACCCAAAAACAAGAAGATGGAGCTCAATAACAAGGAGAAGACGAACCAAACACTACTTCAACTCAAAAAGCTTCAGTCTAAGAATAAAACACATATTTCCCCATTTAGGTTTTGGAAATTTTCTGAAATTGAAGAGGAGAAGAGTTGGAGAAGATGAATGAGAGCTTACCGATGGATTCTCTTTGATTTTGGAGCAAGAAATCAAGTTTACAAGAAGAAACTAGGGCTTGCAAATTTCTATTTCCTCTTCCCTTCCACCATTTCAGTTTTTCCTTAAGAAATTAAATGAAATGAGGATGAATGAAGAGAAGGGGTTGGGTTAGGGTATTAGTTAACTAGTGGGCTGAACCCAAACCCAAAACTCAATAGAAAAAGGGTCAAAATTTCCCAAACTCCAAACATATCAAAGATTATACTCAAAAAGATCGCAAATGCCATTTTGGAACCAATGGAGGTAGTTTCGAGTTCCAATTCGGCCATTTGCAGAAAGTAGCTTTTCGTACCAAAATTCCGACTAACGACGCTATATTCAAATAAAACATTTAAATATATAATCGTTAATATGCGGGTTGTTACAAATCCAGTCAATGACACACGAATGCACCTATGCACAAAAATTGATAAATCATATCAATAGAAATCACAAAAATAGGTGAAGAATAAATTCCAGAATTCAACGCACGAAATACAGAAATCACACGAGGGGGGGAAGGCCTATCACACGAACGGGAGCATTAAAGCTCACCTACATATGTATCACACGAACGAGAAGCTATCTCATGGTAGCTAGCCATTAATTTTTGACACACGAATGATCCGAAGACCATGGGGAGCTACCCCACATGTGTGAGTCGAAATCACACCGAAACAAAGAGACATCGCACAATTGCTAGTCTAAATCTTAAAATGACCGTCATGATCAAAGAGAAGTGTCAAGTACAGTAAGCTAGTAAATATATGAGCTTAGCTTCATGTCCCATAACCACTAGCTTAACTTAAATATTTACGAACAAATTGTAGATCTCCACTAGAAAATTGTCACAAGAGGTTCAATCGAACAAGTCCAAGAATTAACCGACGAAGTAATCGCAAGCGTTTCATACCACTTGTTTTACTAAGTCGTTTAATTAGATTTCTCATACGAGTGAGGTAAAGGTTTGTATATACTAATAGATTGGAAATCGGTTTGAGAAAACGAGCTTTGTAATAAAATAGTGTTGAAATCGCTTTGATGAAAGAATTTTGATATTTACTACTAGTATTGAAACCTTTATATTTTTAAAGTGACAAATCACAAAGAAGATTGTAGGAACAATCAATCACTAAAGTTCACATTTGAAGACGTGAATAAAATCCAAAGAAATCGTACTGAATCCATCAAAATGGACATTCCCAAAAATCACGAAGAAAATGTCATCAAAGTCGATAATAAGTGATAATAACAAAAGGGAATCAACATGAATCGATTAACATTGGAAATTCAATCCAAAAAGGCAAAATGGACTCAAACAGTAGGTTCAATCGACTGAACAGAGTTTTCAGTCGATTGACCCTGTACCTAGAAATTTTCTGGGTTCAGAAAATTTTCTGTTTCCAGTTCAGTCGACTGAACAGAGGATTCAGTCGACTGAATCATGCCTGGAAACTTTCGGGTTCCAGGTTCAGTCGACTGAACAGACTTTTTAGTCGACCGAATCTTGCCTGGGCTGTTTTTCAGCCTATCCAAATGAAGAGCAAACTCTTCCAAAAAGCAACCGGACGAACATTGGTTCTAAGGGTTTATGCCAATCGGCAACTCGGCCCTATATGCTCCTCGATGCATCACCAAAAGCATGATCAAACACCCATAAAAGGATTTTCACACAAATTTGACTTAAAAACCCAAAAATTGGAATATTCACAAAACCAATCCAAAACAAAAGCTAATGCACACGAATAAGTGTTAGGAATTCATACCTAACATTCGAAGATAATTATAAGCATAGATGTGAGATAAAAATATCACCTTTGAACCCAAACGATTGAAGAAGAAGCTTGAAAGCAAAGAAGAATCAACCACTCTTCAAATCCAACTCAAGAAGCTTGATTCTAAGCTAAAAGAGAAACATTTCCCAAATTAGGTTTAGGAATTTTATGAAATCAAAGAGAGAAAGAGTTGGAGAAGAAGAAGGAAGCTTACCAATGGGTTCTTCTATTAGTTTGGAGCTAGAGTTTGATTTGCAAAAGAAAACTAGGGTTTTGGTGTTTTAATTTCCCATCTCTCCCACCATTGATGCTTTAGAACTGAAAAGAGGAGAAAGTGAGGGTGAATGGGGAGGAGTGGCTCAGATTTGAGTATAAGTTAAACGTAGGGCTGAACCCAAACCCAAACCCAAAGTGAAAAAGTAGCAAAAATCAACTTTCTCCAAACATATCGAAGCTTATACTCAAAAAGGTCGCAAACGGCATTTTAAACTCAATGGGAGTGGTCCCGAGTCCTAATTCGACCGTATGCAAAAAGTAGCTTTTCGGACTAAATTCCGAGTGTCGATAATATATTCAAATAAAATATTTAAATATAAAATCGACAAATATGCGGGTTGTTACATGTGAATACTTGAAATTCATGGGTTCCACATCCTTGTTCAGTGTGCAAATAATCAATATGAAATTTAAATAATTACAATAAACTATAGGGTGATAACAAAGATATATTAAATAAATGAACAAATATACATTCAATCACAATAGCATCCATCACAACATACAATCAACATTCAAATCAATCAATTCAACAAATCAACCAATTCAATAATATGTCACAGTAATTATTAGTCATGACATATTGGAATTTAGCTATTCAGATAAATATTAATAAATATTCCAAACCAACAATCAAAAATTTATCACTATATGACCTGGTTTAACTTGCAATAAAGTTTTAGTATTTCGTGAGTGTGTTTAAACACTCACCTTCTGGATTTCCCATTTCTAGTCGGATTTGGATCCGCTACCACTTCCTCCTTTTGAGTTGTTTCCTTCTATCTTAATCTTTTTTTTAGAATGTTTTGGAAGAGATAGAGAAGTTAGATTTATAGAAAAAGATTTGGAAAAAAGAAGAATGTTTGAAAAAGAAGAAGAAAATTTAAAGAAGATGAAAAATTGAAAAAGAAAAGGAAGCTTTCAATAAAGAAGAAGATTTGAAGAAGAAGAAACAAAAAAGACAAAGAATGAAGTAAAAAAAAAGAGAAGAAGGAGATTTAAAGAAGAAAAAATGAAAACGGAAGGAGGAAGGTGAAGAGAGAAAAAAAATGAGATGGAAGTTTTATTTGGAAAATGAAGCTATAGAAGATTAGAATAGAAAATGAAATATGACTAAAGGAACGAAGATGGAAACAAATGAAAAGCTAATGAGGTATATACAAACAAACTAGGAATTGAAATAAAGTAAAATATGAACAACCCTAAAACGTGGTATTGAAAGATGCGAACTAAATGAATATGAGGTGATAGAAGAAATAAAATGCAAATGAAGAAATAAAATTATATATTATTTAATAATAAGTAAATAAAGGTGGAGGGACAAAATGCACGTTTAGTTTTAAGTGCTTTAGGCATTGATAATGTATAAGGAAATGTATGTAGGAAAGAAAAAATTTGCAAACCAAAGGAAAATAAAAATTTATAACCAAAAATGAGATGGAAAGAATTAAATATGGCCTAAAAGTTTAGGCTTAGGTATTAAACCGAAGTAGAAATGAACGGACCAAGTTTTAATAATGAGGTAACTATTTTAAAACGTACATGCAATAAATAAAAAGAAATGAAGGGACCACATATACATTTTGAAATTCAATTTCTTTCAAAACGTAACCAAATTAATTTCATTCACTCAAATAATACTCAATTTGTACACATATAAATTTTTATGTACGCACAATTAATAAAATTATACCTACCTTAGAAATGAGAACTTTTAATTCTTTTATTTCCATTAAAGCACCATTTCTGTTTAGCACAAAATGTATGTTTCTTTTATTTAATCTGTTAATTGCAATCAAAGTTTTCTTTCCTTTTAATGGAAATCTTTCCATTACATTAATTGCAATTAATAACAAAGTTAAATTTCAAAATAGATAAACCAAAATGGACAAGAAATAGGGTAATTGTTTACTTAAGTCATTTAAACATGTTTATAAATTTCTTGTTTTATACCACCGTAATAAATAACTTACTTAAATTATATTCCTATTCTTGAAATCAATATGTATGCTAAAACAGCGGTCAAATAAATGTATATTTCCTTTTTTTTAACAAATCATTCTATTCTTTACTCTAATGAAATTAAATGTACATTCACAAATGAAGTATTTCAAGGCAAGGCTCGTGTGTAAATAAATAAAACTTACTGGAAGACCAAAAGAGATATGTATTTAATGAATAAAGTAGTAATAAAATAAAATAAATGAAAGCGACAGATTTAAATTTGAGAATGTAGTCCGTACATAGAAATCACAAATCAAATATACTAAAAAAAAAACATTCATTTTAACATATTTTATTAACCCTAATGCGCTCAAATTTACACACATATATGTATTTTTATTTAGTTGTAACAACCCGCATATTTATCGATTTTATATTTAAATATTTTGTCGTTAATCAGATATTGGTCCGAAAAGCCATTTTTTGCAAACGGTCAAATTAGGACTCGAGACCACTTCCATTGAGTTCGAAATGCCGTTTACAATTTTTTTAAGTATAAACATTGATAGGTTTAGAGTTAGTGGAATTTCACTTACTTTTCCCGCATTGGACTTTGGGTTAGATTAGCCATTATAACTCAAACCCACTTCTCTCCATCTCCTCACTCTTCATAATTCCTACCTAACTCTAGTTTTAGCATTAATGGTGAGTGGAAAGGGAAATTAAAATTCCAAGCCCAAGTTCTTTAGAAAATTCAACATCCAACTCCAAAATCAAAGTGAAGACATTGGATTCAAGCTTCTTGTGTTGAGATTGAAGTGGATTGATTCTTGCTTTGCTTTGGTCTTCATTTTCATTGATTTTTGGTGCAAAGGTGAGATTTTTATCTCACATTCTTGTCTATAACTATTTTGGACTATTGGGAACGAATTCCCATCACTTTAGCATGTGCATTTGCATTTGGTTTGGATTGGATTGGCCAAAAACTCCAATATTTAGTGTTTTTGGTGAAAAACTGCAGTTAGGTCGCACTGCCTCGAAATGACGCCTCAGAATTAGGTTGTTTCCCCTAGGTCGTAGGTCGCATCGACACCGTTAGGTCGCGTGACCTTAGGTGTTCCTCTTTAGGTCGCATGACCTTGAGTCGTTCGCATGGTTTAAGCCTTTAAGTCGTTAGGTCGTAGGTCGCAAGGCCGTAGGTCCCGCAATCCCCTTAACTCGCTCGGCCTTATCATTTTTAAGTCGCAAGTTTTGCTAGGTCGCTCCTTGTGTCATCTCGTTCGGCCTTTATCTCGTTGGGTCGTTCTCCTTTTAGGTCGCGTGGCACTTTAGGTCGCGTGACCTTTAACCCGTTATGTCGCATGACCTTTAACCCGTTAGGTCGCATGATCTTTAACCCATTAAGTCACGCTTGCACTCTATGTCGTCGCTCGGCCTTTTCTCATAGGTCGCTCGGCCTTTGTTCCATTAGGTCGTGTACCCCCTTAAGTCGCTCGACCAGTAGGTCGCGTACCCCCTTAAGTCGCTCGACCACTAGGTCGCGTACCCCCTTAAGTCGCTCGACCTCTAGGTCGCGAGCACCTCTAGGTCGCTCGACGACTTAAAATCGTAGGTCGCTCAGCCCCTTACTGTAACGACCCAGAATTTTATTTAATTAAAATTTGAATATTTAATTAATTTTAAATATTAATAAGTGAATTTATAAGTCAAATAAATTTTATTTCGAATAATTGGATTTAATTGAATAATTAAATCGATAATTTAATATGTTAAATTATGGAAATAATTGAAAATTGGGTAAAATATGATTGAAAATGATTTGTAAAATTTTATTTTATCATATTGAAGTTAGAAAGATATTTTAGAACTTTTAAAATCGAATTAAGAGTTAATTTGTGAAAATTGAATATTTTAATATTAAATCGACTAGTGAAAATAGTCGATTTTTGAACAGTCTCAGAATTGCACGAAACTAGTTCCATTGGATCCGTAATAGTTAGTTATTACCGGATTTCAATTTTCGTGTCAATCGGAGTTATCGTTTGATCGTGGCAGCTCGAAACGCATCGAATTGTTTTTAATATTAATTTGGCGAGTTAAAATAGCCATTTTTCAAAAAGTCTCGGATTTCGACGAAACCATTTTCATCGGATCCGTAATGTGATATTATTGTAAGGTTTCAAATTTTGTGTCAATTGGATTTCCGTTTGTCCGGTACAAATTAAAACGCCTAGAAAATCGTTTAAATCGGTTTAATTTAAATTGAACGTTTATTGCCATAACTCGCACAGATGTCCGAATTAGCTTTCGAAACCTATTTCATTGTGTCCGGAATGCGGGGTAAACCGTAGAAACGCTAGTTACGGCGCGTAAATCGGAGTTCGGAATTTTCGGAATGAATAGTGTCGATCGATTTTCCTATAAATAGACCAACCATTCACCATTTTGAGAAAAATAAAACCCTAACCCTAATTCTATATGCACAGCCGCTACAATTAGTTTCAAAGGCCAGAAATTAATGATCTTCTCTCCTCAATCACTCTCAATCCATCAAGAATTAGAAGAAGTGTTTAACATGAAAGTTGTTAAGCGTCTTGAGTACTTTAGATCCATACGGATATGATGGGGTTTAGTGTCGCGTAGAGGGAGCAAAGGAGGGCCGATAGTAGTAAGTTGCGCACGCAACTCGAGGAGGTAGGGGTGGCCGAGCTAGCTATGGTGGCTGGCGTGGGTAGAGGAGGAGATGAGCTTCGTGTTGCAAGTTCCTGATCAACCTCTAGTGCGTCGTGGAGGCTTGGAAATTAAACCCTAGTTCGGCTTGTGTTGGGTTCTCTTGCGTGCTTGGCCTGTAGAAAAGAACGAAGAAGAAAGGGGGGACGTGCGGCCTGATGATGAGCAATGCAGATCCAAGGGCTATGATGGTTTGGGTATAAAATTATAAAATAATGTTGTAAGTATTGTATATAAAATCGTGTAAAACTTTGAAAAATCATAACTTTTTCATACGAGGTCGAAAACGCGCGAAGCCAGTTGCGTTGGAATCGTATGGACGAGCACTACCCGATGAAATTGGGTTGGAGTCGTTTGGAGTTAGTGAGAATTTTGGGTAAAAATTAAACGTCCGTTTAATTTTATTCGAAATAAATCGCTAAAACGAAATTGAAATCAAGGTGAGAACTTCTCACTCAATCGAATCAGTTTCGATTTTATTTTAAATAGTTAGATTTAAAATATTTGAATGCATGTTTGAATGATGATTGTTATCTATTGATTGTTAAAATAGACATTATGCGCCGTTAGTAAGCGGATGTTATTTATTAAAAACATATACCGCGAATATTTCATAAACATTGAAATTGGTATTATATATAATAGAAATATATATATATATATATTGGCATATGTATATATTGGAGTTATTGATTTCCCGCATTTGTATAGCGGATGAGACCCTATTGCGCCGTCTATTAAGCGGATAATACTTAAATCCCATATACGGCGATAATTCCATACTGGATAGAAATTGGTATTGTGCTAATGTTTGTGGATGCAGGAAAACAGGTTGGAGGGATCCAACTGGATTCCTCAACAGTATTTATTTGATTTCAGATATTTTGATATTTGATGGATTATCATATCGATATATGATATCGTTGTTGTCGTGATTGACTATTTGGTGTGTAGCATCATTGGACCCAACTTTGGAAATTTAAAATGGATTTAAAGAGATTTTTGAAAGTATACGTTTATAAAATATTTTTCGGAATTTATCCATTTTAAATAAATAAACGTATAATTTTTAATGTTATAAAAATTATGATTTTTGAGAAATACGGTTAAAGTTGTTTTTTGAGAAATATGGATTAATGACTTTATAAAATAGTTAAAACGGGATTTCTAAATTTATTGTGAAAAGTTTAAAATATAGGATTTATAAATTTAATTATTTTATAAATCAGAATGATGAAATTATAAAGGAGATTAAAGATGTTTTAAAATAATAGTATAAATTGATTTTATAAAGGATTTATAAATTGATATTTATAAATGAAAATATTTGAAAATTATAAAACGAGTTTTTATAAGTGTTTGAATGAAGTGAAAATGGATTACATAAGTGAATGGAATTTATAAAATTAAAAATGGTGAAGTTATAAATGAAATTTATAAATAGTAAGATTTATAAATTTTATAAAGTTATTAAAAGAATAGTTTTGAATAAATCATTGAATCTTATAAGTTATAGGATTTATAATTATGAAGTTCAAAAGAATGATTTTGTAAATAATCGTTTTATAAGTATTTAACTTATGATATGAACTTTTAGTTTATAATTGAGTTATAAACTGGAATAGGTTAATAAAGGAATTTATAAAAAGAAGTTTTTATAAGATAAACAGAAAAGGAATTTATAAACGTTGTTTTATAAATTCGCAAACGACTTATTTTGATAAGTAAATTGTTGAAACCTATTAATGGAGTTATATTCACGTTTTTGACTGTGAATAATCCTTTGAAATAAAACGTATAGAAATGATGAAATTGTTAACGAAGTATATTCACGTTTTTTAACAGTGAATAATATGTTAAAGAAATTGTTTTGGATGTGATGTTTTAAATTGAATTAAAACGATCTAATGATGTTTTAAATGTGTTGAGATTCAAAACCATAGATTTCAACATTTATTGTGGAAATAGATGTTTTCGAGAAATAGAAGGAAATGGTGGACTATAACACTGTTGTTATTGTAAATGATTTCCGAAAGGAAAATGTTTTGTATAGTATTGGGATTTATATATCTATTTTAATTTCGAATCCCTATACTAGTGATTTTGGGTTGTCGTAATGATGTTTTACGCAACATTCGTTTTGACCCAAATAAATATGGTTAAGAGAATGATTTCCTCAAAGAATGAAATATATACTTAATTTCGATTTAAGTATATTGAATATTTTCCAAGTGTTGAAAATAAATAAAATTTGTGAATTACTTATGAATAAATAAGTATGGAAATGTTTTCCAATATAAAGTGAATATTTTCAGAATTTATCTTTTTGAAGATAAATTGAAATGAATAATTGAAATCGTATATGCATGGATATTTTGGAATATAAATTCACGATGGAATTTATGAATGAAAAGGGAAGTTGTTTAAAAATAAATATTGATTTATTTTTGAAGTGTGAAAATTATATATCTAGTAAAGATATTTTGGAAAATAAATTATTTGGAAAATTATTTGGAATCTGGTGATGTTGTGCATATCCATTGATAGTTCAATAACCGACTATCAATATTTACCTTTGAATGGGTAATTGATGTGATTTGTTTGAATTTGAATGCCACACTTATTTTTGAATAAGCGCTCACTATTCGGGTTAACCGAGAAAGGACCATGGGGTCGTATAACACATTCCGAATATGTGATACGTCGTTATGAATTGCATTTGAAGATCGGTATTGAAGACCCGTTATTTGCGAGAGCGATAGGATGACCTGTCGATTGACTCTGCACCGAGTTGCTCCGGTATTGAGTTCTCCATATGTGATGGGAAATCCGATCAGGATTGTGGATATCCGGATTGCAAGGACTTCTTCGTAAGTGCCTTCAGTTTTGTTCGATCCCGGAATAGACTTGTATGGATTGTATGTCTGGCATTACAACTTGAGATATAAAGCAGATTTCTTTCAAATATATTTCTGTTGGTGGCGGAGAATTTATTCTTTTAGCTTAACACCCTTCTATGAGACGTACGAGCTCAGAGGTTATGTAGTTGAATGTTATCAGCAATATATTCCCAATTTGGTAATGTGACATGCTGAGTGTTGTTGTAAATGATCATTGTGTTGATTATTTGTGATAGGATCATTTATTTGATCGTCTATCTTAGTGATCATTTCTATGATCATTTGTCGACCCAAAGCATGGCTTTTGTATAAAGTATGTTTTTGTGGACGTGACTTCGTCGAGCCTCACACCTCGGGAATGGTCAAAACAGGAAAGATGCAGCAAGGTTATGAGGGGTAGCGCCCTTTAGGATGTGTGCATTTCCTTCTGGAAAAGGGTGGTATCATGGTATGGAGCCCAGATACTTACTCATGTTGAAAACACTTTATGATTGTGTGAATTGATTTCGAGCGCTCGGTGAAAGGTCCCAAAGGACCGGAGGATGGCATATTCGGTCAGTTGTTACTCAGTTAGGGGTAACCCGGCCTTGTGTTGGTAGAGATCCGGTTTGGTTCTCGGGGATGTCCATCCAGAGGCATTCTCATGTGGCAATGGGAAGTTCCTTGGCCTGATCATTCGTTGGAAATCCAATTCCCAATACGAAACTTTGTACGGTATTAGTTGTAGAACCTGCCATTCACTTATGGTGGTCACCACTGTTTGGATGGTAGCTATAGTAGGCATAGTTCGAAATGTCTATGTTGGCTAAGATTTATATTCTACTTTCGAAATGAATTTTTTCTACACTATGCACTAATAATAATATCAAATGTTTTTTTAAATGCGTATCAAGCATCTTTGACTATCATAAGGAGAAATCTCCTCTGATTCTGCGTTTGCATTGTGTGCGTGTGCGGGAGGCCTTATGGTAGTCTCATTTTTAAAAGCATTGCGAATTGACTTTAAAAATATTCTTCTATTTTGATTTTAAAGATAAATAAACTGTTTTGAGTTCTCACACCAGTCTTGCTTATGCTAGGTGATATGTGATGGGCGGTTCTCGCTTCGCGGTTTGGTGGCGAACGGGAGACTCTTACCCCCACACGTCCTCTTTACGGGGTTGGTTAGGCGAAGCCGTGACATTCGAAAGGGTGGCCGTAAAAGCAAGTTTGGGATATCAGTGTAAGCCACGGTGGGGCTGGGATGGTTGAAAAGCCTACCGGTTGTGACCACCAATCGTTACATTTGGTATCAGAGCATATGGTTAAGCGACAACCATGGTTCTGTTGGGTATTACTCATTAGAGATAGAGTCAGTAGCACTCTAGAATGAGTTTGAGTGTAATAATAGCTATGAGAGCGTATTTGTTAGTGAATATAAAATTGTTTTATATTGTGATGATTGGTTTGTTGAGTGGTATATAGATTCTGGTTAATACGAGTAATTAACGTTGTTGATAGGAATCTCTAAACACTTGTACAGACAATTCGACACGGTATTGTTTTAAATTGGGTAGATGAAATAATTTTACCTTGAGAATATTTTATATATAAAGGAATAATTTTTCAGAATTATTAAAGTATATAAGTTGATTGTTAGGTTGTTTGAATAATCTAAATTGAAGAATAATTGTATAAGCAAATGAATTATAAGAATTGAAATTATAATTAAAGTGATTTACAATTGTGAAATAAACTTATATATATATAGGAAGTGAAACTATATGAATATATTTATGAATATGAGTTGTAAATAAAAATGAAATTCAACTTTTGTAATTGAATTGAATTAATGGATTGAATGATGATCAATTGAATGAAAATAATTGATATGAAATAATGGATATAAGTGTTAATTCATTAAAATCTAATGTTATTGAAAGTTGAATAGTTGAATGAAAATCAATTTAATTTAACCAAATTGAATGAATATAAGCAAAGGAATTTGGTTGCAATTGATATAAATTGGTTGTTATATGGTTGTTAGTTGATTGTATATAATTCATTAAGTATTAATGAAATTGGAAAGTTAAAGTAATTGAAAATTCAACTGGAAGTTAAGTGAATCTTAAATAGAATTGAATTTGATTTGGAAGTGAACCAACTTGAATATAAATTAGTGAATATAAACTAATTGAAAATGAATGTTAGTAAAAACATCCACTATTAATGAATCGAATGTGATTAAATTGAAAACCATTTCATTGAATATCAATGAGAATATGAATGAATATTTATTGGTTATGAATGTTAGTTGATTGATGGTTGAATATATTGCATTTGTTGCCTTTACTACATTTGCTATGTTAGCATATATAGTTATTATGTTGCTATATGATGTGTATTGATACTACTGTCTACATGCATGTTCTCATGTTGTTTGTTGAGTGATTAGTAGGTGCGGATCGCGTTTGCTTCGCATTTGGAGCTCGCTTTCGCGCTATATTAGCTGTATATGCTCACTAATAAAATATAAGGTACATATCTCGGATTAAATATCGTACTTTTATACTTTTTTCCCTTTGGGATGCCTCATTACTTGATGAGATGTATATTTGTGATATATATACTGTCATTTTTTTTCGGATCGAGCCGCGCAAAGGAGACTATGGCGAATTTTTCCGAAAATTTAAGGCGTTAGAAAAATTTTGAGAAAAATTGGAAAATTTTGAAAACTTTAACTTTGTTTTGGAATTGAAAGTTAAAAAATAGTAATTATTTTTGAAAAGACAACTAAGTATGATTGCAAAACTTAGTAAAGTTATTATAAGAAGTTTGACTATGGATTTTGGGAAAGTTAATAGATTCTGTAACTTTTCTTACTTGATAATTTCGAGGACGAAATTCTTTTTAAGGGGGGAAGATTGTAACGACCCAGAATTTTATTTAATTAAAATTTGAATATTTAATTAATTTTAAATATTAATAAGTGAATTTATAAGTCAAATAAATTTTATTTCGAATAATTGGATTTAATTGAATAATTAAATCGATAATTTAATATGTTAAATTATGCAAATAATTGAAAATTGGGTAAAATATGATTGAAAATGATTTGTAAAATTTTATTTTATCATATTGAAGTTAGAAAGATATTTTAGAACTTTTAAAATCGAATTAAGAGTTAATTTGTGAAAATTGAATATTTTAATATTAAATCGACTAGTGAAAATAGTCAATTTTTGAATAGTCTCAGAATTGCACGAAACCAGTTCCATTGGATCCGTAATAGTTAGTTATTATCGGATTTCAATTTTCGTGTCAATCTGAGTTATCGTTTGATCGTGGCAGCTCGAAACGCATCGAATTGTTTTTAATATTAATTTGGCGAGTTAAAATAGCCATTTTTCAAAAAGTCTCGAATTTCGACGAAACCAGTTTCATCGGATCCGTAATGTGATATTATTGTAAGGTTTCAAATTTCGTGTCAATTGGATTTACCGTTTGTCCGGTACAAATTAAAACGCCTAGAAAATCGTTTAAATCGGTTTAATTTAAATTGAACGTTTATTGCCATAACTCGCACAGATGTCCGAATTAGCTTTCGTAACCTGTTCCATTGTGTCCGGAACGCGGGGTAGACCATAAAAACGCTGGTTACGGCGCGTAAATCAGAGTTCGGAATTTTCGGAATGAATAGTGTCGATCGATTTTCCTATAAATAGACGAACCATTCACCATTTTGAGAAAAATAAAACCCTAACCCTAATTCTATATGCACAGCCGCCACAATTAGTTTCAAAGGCCAGAAATTAATGATCTTCTCTCCTCAATCACTCTCAATCCATCAAGAATTAGAAGAAGTGTTTAACATGAAAGTTGTTAAGCGTCTTGAGTACTTTAGATCCATACGGATATGATGGGGTTTAGTGTCGCGTAGAGGGAGCAAAGGAGGGCCGACAGTAGTAAGTTGCGCACGCAACTCGAGGAGGTAGGGGTGGCCGAGCTTGCTATGGTAGCAGGCGTGGGTAGAGGAGGAGATGAGCTTCGTGTTGCAAGTTCCTGATCAACCTCTAGTGCGTCGTGGAGGCTTGGAAATTAAACCCTAGTTCGGCTTGTGTTGGATTCTCTTGCGTGCTTGGCCTGTAGAAAAGAACGAAGAAGAAAGGGGGTGACGTGCGGCCTGATGAGGAGCAATGCAGATCCAAGGGCTATGATGGTTTGGGTATAAAATTATAAAATAATGTTGTAAATATTGTATATAAAATCGTGTAAAACTTTGAAAAATCATAACTTTTTCATACGAGGTCGAAAACGTTCGAAACCAGTTGCGTTGGAATCATATGGACGAGCACTACGCGATGAAATTGGATTGGAGTCGTTTGTAGTTAGTGAGAATTTTGGGTAAAAATTAAACGTCCGTTTAATTTTATTCGAAATAAATCGCTAAAACGAAATTGAAATCAAGGTGAGAACTTCTCACTCAATCGAATCAGTTTCGATTTTATTTTAAATAGTTAGATTTAAAATATTTGAATGCATGTTTGAATGATGATTGTTATCTATTGATTGTTAAAATAGACATTATGCGCCGTTAGTAAGCGGATGTTATTTATTAAAAACATATACCGCGAATATTTCATAAACAGTGAAATTGGTATTATATATAATAGCAATGTATATATATTGGCATATGTATATATTGGAGTTATTGATTTCCCGCATTTGTATAGCGGATGAGACCCTATTGCGCCGTCTATTAAGCGGATAATATTTAAATCCCATATACCGCGATAATTCCGTACTGGAGCGAAATTGATATTGTGCTAATGTTTGTGGATGCAGGAAAACAGGTTGGAGGGATCCAACTGGATTCCTCAACAGTATTTATTTGATTTCAGATATTTTGATATTTGATGGATTATCATATCGATATATGATATCGTTGTTGTCGTGATTGACTATTTGGTATGTAGCATCATTGGACCCAACTTTGGAAATTTAAAATGGATTTTAAAGAGATTTGTGAAAGTATACGTTTATAAAATATTTTTCAGAATTTATCCATTTTAAATAAATAAACGTATAATTTTTAATGTTATAAAAATTATGATTTTTGAGAAATACGGTTAAAGTTGTTTTTTGAGAAATATGGATTAATGACTTTATAAAATAGTTAAAACGGGATTTCTGAATTTATTGTGAAAAGTTTAAAATATAGGATTTATAAAATTTAATTATTTTATAAACCAGAATGATGAAATTATAAAGGAGATTAAAGATGTTTTAAAATAATAGTATAAATTGATTTTATAAAGGATTTATAAATTGATATTTATAAATGAAAATATTTGAAAATTATAAAACGAGCTTTTATAAGTGTTTGAATGAAGTGAAAATGGATTACATAAGTGAATGGAATTTATAAAATTAAAAATAGTGAAGTTATAAATGAAATTTATAAATAGTAAGATTTATAAATTTTATAAAGTTATTAAAAGAATAGTTTTGAATAAATCATTGAATCTTATAAGTTATAGGATTTATAATTATGAAGTTCAAAAGAACGATTTTGTAAATAATCGTTTTATAAGTATTTAACTTATAATATGAACTTTTAGTTTATAATTGAGTTATAAACTGGAATAGGTTAATAAAGGAATTTATAAAAAGAAGTTTTTATAAGATAAACAGAAAAGGAATTTATAAACGTTGTTTTATAAATTCGCAAACGACTTATTTTGATAAGTAAAATGTTGAAACCTATTAATGGAGTTATATTCACGTTTTTGACTGTGAATAATCCTTTGAAATAAAACATATAGAAATGATGAAATTGCTAACGAAGTATATTCACGTTTTTGAATAGTGAATAATATGTTAAAGAAATTGTTTTGGATGTGATGTTTTAAATTGAATTAAAACGATCTAACGATGTTTTAAATGTGTTGAGATTCAAAACCATAGATTTCAACATTTATTGTGGAAATAGATGTTTTCGAGAAATAGAAGGAAATGGTGGACTATAACACTGTTGTTATAGTAAATGATTTCCGAAAGGAAAATGTTTTGTATAGTATTGGGATTTATATATCTATTTTAATTTCGAATCCCTATACTAGTGATTTGGGTTGTCGTAACGATGTTTTACGCAACATTCGTTTTGACCCAAATAAATATGGTTAAGAGAATGATTTCCTTAAAGAATGAAATATATACTTAATTTCGATTTAAGTATATTGAATATTTTCCAAGTGTTGAAATAAAATAAAATTTGTGAATTACTTATGAATAAATAAGTATGGAAATGTTTTCAAATATAAAGTGAATATTTTGAGAATTTATCTTTTTGAAGATAAATTGAAATGAATAATTGAAATCGTATATGCATGGATATTTTTGAATATAAATTCACTATAGAATTTATGAATGAAAAGGGAAGTTGTTTAAAAATAAATATTGATTTATTTTTGAAGTGTGAAAATTATATATGTAGTAAAGATACTTTGGAAAATAAATAATTTGGAAAATTATTTGGAATCTGGTGATGTTGTGCATATCCATTGATAGTTCAATAACCGACTATCAATATTTACCTTTGAATGGGTAATTGATGTGATTTGTTTGAATTTGAATGCCACACTTATTTTTGAATAAGTGCTCACTATTCGGGTTAACCGGGAAAGGACCATGGGGTCGTATAACCCATTCCAAATATGTGATACGTCGTTATGAATTGCATTTGAAGATCGGTGTTGAAGACTCGGTATTTGCGAGAGCGATAGGATGACCTGTCGATTGACTCTGCACCGAGTTGCTCCGGTTTTGAGTTCTCCATATGTGATGGGAAATCCGATCAGGATTGTGGATATCCGGATTGCAAGGACATCTTTGTAAGTGCTTTCGGTTTTGTTCGATCCCGGAACAGACTTGTATGGATTGTATGTCTGACATTACAAATTGAGATATCAAGCAGATTTCTTTCAAATATATTTCTGTTGGTGGCAGAGAATTTATTCTTTTAGCTTAACACCCTTCTCTGAGACGTACGAGCTCAGAGGTTATGTAGTTGAATGTTATCAGCAACATATTCCCAATTTGGTAATGTGACATGCTGAGTGTTGCTGTAAATGATCATTGTGTTGATTATTTGTGATAGGATCATTTATTTGATCGTCTATCTTGGTGGTCATTTCTATGATCATTTGTTGACCCAAAGCATGGCTTTTGTATAAAGTATGTTTTTGTGGACGTGACTTCGTCCAGCCTCACACCTCGGGAATGGTCAAAACAGGAAAGATGCGGCAAGGTTATGAGGGGTAGCGCCCTTTAGGGTGTGTGTATTTCCTTCTGGAAAAGGGTGGTATCATGGTATGGAGCCCAGATACTTACTCATGTTGAAAACACTTTATGGTTGTGTGAATTGATTGCGAGCGCTCGGTGAAAGGTCCCAAAGGACCGGGGGATGGCATATTCGGTCAGTTGTTACTCAGTTAGGGGTAACCCGGCCTTGTGTTGGTAGAGATCCGGTTTGGTTCTCGGGGATGTCCATCCAGAGGCATTCTCATGTGGCAATGGGAAGTTCCTTGGCCTGATCATTCGTTGGAAATCCAATTCCCAATACGAAACTTTGTACGGTATTAGTTGTAGAACCTGCCATTCACTTATGGTGGTCACCACTGTTTGGATGGTAGCTATAGTAGGCATAGTTCGAAATGTCTATGTTGGCTAAGATTTATATTCTACTTTCGAAATGAATTTTTTCTACATTATGCACTAATAATAATATCAAATGTTCTTTTAAATGTATATCAAGCATCTTTGACTATCATAAGGAGAAATCTCCTCCGATTCTGCGTTTGCATTGGGTGTGTGTGCGGGAGGCCTTATGGTAGTCTCATTTTTAAATGCATTGCGAATTGACTTTAAAAATATTCTTCTATTTTGATTTTAAAGATAAATAAACTGTTTTGAGTTCTCACACCAGTCACATGACTGACTCGGAGTTTATTGTTTTCCTTCCTAAACTCTGGGTGCCCACAAATTTTCACACGGGCAGTCAAGAGTTAAGGTTTATCAGGATATTCTGGATATTCTGGAGTTGCTGGATGCAAGCTGGATGGCATGGCGTATTACTAGTATACAGTATTTCTTTTCCGCTGTTTGATGTTGTTGTTGTTGTACACTCTGATGATATGATGTAATGAAATGTAAAGTATAAAATGTATTAACTGATATATTTCTTTGTTTAAAGATCATTCATTTATTTATTATATGTTGTTCCGCTGCGAATTATGAGATTCTGTTATTGTTGTGTTGTGTTCTGTTCCGTTCTACGTTCTCTTTTCTCTATTTTCTATCTCTTCTCTCTTCTTCTACCTCTTTTTCTTTCTTAAACCCATAACATTTCGGTTTTTCGGCAACGAAAAATCGCAATCGTTACACTTACAACCTTAGGCCGTTCTATTTAGGTCGCTCGACCGTGCTAATGATAGGTCGCAAGCTTCTTAAGTCGCTCGATCCTATCCTCCCTTAGGTCTTCACTAGGTCGTACCGTTTAGGTCGAACCCCGTAGCGGGGGTGTTGCCCCTACACCCCCACCTTGGGGGGTTGCCACCCCCCTGGACCCCCCTCCGTAGGGGATCTTATCTGAAAAACATTCTACAGAACTTGTTTTGTTGAGATGCTGAGTTGACCATTCTTCGAGACAAACTATCTTTCGCTTCTCGGTCGATTTTATGGTATCACGGCCTTGCTAAAAAGGCGGGATAACAACTTTAGAAATATGAAGGTTTCAATACTAATAGTAAATATCAAAACTCTTTCAACAAAATGATAAGATATATTTAAAACATCCTCATAGCATTATGCAAAAAAATTTCAAAAGTCTAAAATAATGTTAGAAATTTATATCAAAACATTATAATAAGCTTTAAAATAAGGTTCCTTAAATCCAAAAAATTTATTAGACTCGTTATTTTTTAAATAAGTATAAACTCAATATTATTAAACTGAAACTAACAGTATACTCAAATCTTACATTAAATTTCTAAATCAAAGTATAAAATTTCGTACCTTCATGTTTAATTTAAACACTTGTTTCAAAATGAATATTCTAATACAAAATTCAAATAGTAAATAAACCTATAAACTTTACTATCAGTACTTTGAAATCAAGTAAATATTTCAAACTATATTTCCAACATAGGGAATCAAATTTATTTGTCAAGTATATTGCTATAAATAAACTTCGCAAATCAAATTTTCTTCTTCTTTCCATTTATATGATATCTTTAAATTATTCATTCAAAGAAACTTATATAAATTTTACTTGAAATATTCATTTGAAAGCTTTATTTGCAAATCAATCATCTTTAATACTTTTCAAAAATTCATTTGTAAAGTTTCTTACTTCATTTATAAATACCATTTAAATATTTTAAATAACATCTTTATAAATATATGTAAACTATTTGAAAATAATTATTTACATCATTACTTATATTTGGAAAGAAGGTATTAAAAACATTAAATCCGTTATTTATAAATTTATTAATTTTATCTCAAGATACTTTCCAAATATTATTAATAAGTCAATAATCATTTACTTTAAATATATTTTATTTAATTATTAACTTCTAAAATATTTACAACACTTATAATTTACTATTAAACCATGTTGTAAGTTATTAAACAATATTTTAAAGTATTTAGAATTGACAAAAAAAACCAAAATGTCTTTTATATAATACTTTATCAAAATACTTTTATAACTCGATGTCTTAACAGGTTTATCCTCGTTCTTGCAGACTCTGGTCATGCGTTGATCAGGCGCAAAGCTAGAATTCTTCAAGTACATAGTAGACCTGTTTCAACAACCTGTGAAAATACATGAAAAACCTTTAAAAAACAGATATGGAAAGTACAATCCAAACAAAACAACTAAAGCAAAACCTTTGTCCAACCATGGTTCAAAGATACACAATGGCTACGCCTGGATCCCCTCGGAAACAATCCGTATCCGTAAGCTTTCTCAGCCCTGCGAGTTACGCCATGATGACTAGTAGGGTGCAGGATACACAATGGTTACGCCTGGGTCCCCCAGGAAACAATCTGTACCCCTAGGCTGTCTCAGCCAGGCAGTTTCGCTACTAATGCGACCTACACAAATTGTAGGATACACAATGGTTACGCCTGGATCCCCCTGGAAACAATCTGTACCCCTAGGCCAGACTCAGCCAGGCAGTTGTGCTATGCAGTCACGAGAGAGAGAAAACAATGGGTTATGCCACGGTGGGAACACTCGAGTATCACATCCGAAAAACAAAAAATCAGAGAGAATAATATCGATAGAATGAATCCACAACGTGGTCACAAAGCAGATATCAAGCAGACGGCACTTTCCATATCTTTACTTCGAAATATATATCATATAGCACCTTTCCAAATACTTTCAAATATCATACTTATATAAAGTCCATTATATATAGGATTCCATTTTCAAATCGAATGCTTTTAAAATCAATAATATATCAAATCACATTTATGTAGGCTTCGATTATATAAAATTCTCTTTCCAAATTGAGTACCTTTCAAATCAGTAGATTTCAAATCAACTTCATACTTATACAAATCCATTTTACATAATTTCGACCATTCCCAAATCAAGTACTTAATAATATAAGGTTCTCAATTTCAAATTATTTCAATATCAATTCAGTTTCAAAATCGTATATGATTTCACTAATTTTCTTCCAAATTAAATATCTCATTTACAAAGCTCCAAAAATAATAGGTTTAGAAAATAATCCCAGTTTGCAACTTTATAACTATCCCTATAAAACCTTTAAACTATTTATTTCTATATGAAAATTCCAAATTTCCTTTTCGCAAATTATTTATTTAACATAAGTTTCGAATTTACTTAAGTCATACCCTTCATACTTTAAACATACAAAAGCAAACTTATATTCTTGATCAAATATTTATACTCTTAGAAATTTCTTAGTTTTAAAAATTTAAACCTTGATTTGGAAGTGCTTGAACCTTCAAAATAGTCGGTGAAACCAAATTTCAAATCCAAGAGTTGGAAATCAGCAACAAATCAGTAAATTAATTTTTTTATAATAGAGTTATACTAAAACAAATTCGAAATTCGAGGATTGAACATCGGCTCATTTCAAATCATTTCAAATATATATACATGTATCTTTCGAATATCAAATCATACTTCGGAATTGGAAATCAAAATTGGTTTCACAAAATCACTCGCATAGCAAAGCTACTAAAGTGGCCTCTCCACCACATTGAGACTCGAAAATCAATGTCGATGATGCATGCACTCATGTAACGATCCACCTTTTTGGATGATTTAAATCGACAATATACCACACATGTCTGATTCAAACCATTCAAAAGGGAGGATTGTTAATGGGGTAAATAAGAAAATAATAGAAAAGAAGGAAAAATAAAACAGAGAATCTCGCAGCGGAATGACAAAATATAATAATCAAATAAACAGTTCATGAAGCTGTTTTACAAATGACATTTGATTATACTTTTACAATTCAAATCAAGGTTACACATACATCAGAAAATAAAAATATAATGCAGCTGTGGAATAATAATAATAAATAGCAATAATATACTGAATCTTCATCTTCGTCTTCGTCTTCGTCCTCCAAAAAATAAAATGGTCTTCAATACACTGAAAAAGCTCAGACTGACCCGAGCATAACGAAAAACAATACACTCGAGTCAGAACTAAAAATTCTTATGTAAGTCAAATCAATCTCAAATAAAAATATGAGTGCAATGGCTTCAAAGAGGTTATGGGATTTTTCATCTCCTATCAAGTGTACATCGTGAGTGTAGTAATTTACAGGATTTCAAATAATTTGAAATACCAATTTTAACCACTTTATTTAAAATAAATCCGAAGTTTAAATTAATAACATAAACTTTTTAAATAATTCAGTTTTAATAAATAATCCAAATTCAAGAAATTGTATGGGTATATATCATTTCAATCCATAATTTAATTGTCTTAATTATCCAATTCTAAAATGATATAGAGGACCACTTAAATGATGTCAATAATATAGAAGGTGATAACAGGGACATATTACAATAAACAAACAACCATACATCCAACATATCAATCAATAAGCATCCATTTCAAACAACATCCAAATCAACCAATATATTTCAACATATAATAGTTATCAATATCGGGGTTTAACTATCAATTAAATTCCAATATAAAATTAAATGTCAATTCAGATTCAATATCAATTCAAATGCAACTTAAATCAACAAACTTAAAAAAAAAATATCACATCATATATTTTATTTAACTTGCAATGGAATTTTTAGTATTGCGTGAGTGGGTTGAATCACTCACCTTTTTGCTTTCCCTTTTCTAGCCAGATTTGGATCTGCAACTACTTTCTCATTTTATTTTGTTTCCTTGCTATCTTTATCTTTTTTTTATAGAAAGTTTTAAAGAGAAGATTGTATAAATCTGGATTTGAAGAAAAAGACATAGAAAGAAGAAAAGGTTTAAAAGAGAAAAAACTTAAAGAAGAAGATGAATTAAAAAAAAGAAAAGGAAGCTTTGAAAAAGAAGAAGAAGATTTGAAGAAGAATAAAAAAAGCATAAAAATGAAGCAAAAAAAAAGAGAAGAAGGAGATTTAGAAAAAAGAAAAAAAATGAAAAGGGAATGAGGAAGGTGAAGAGTGAAAAGAAATGAGATGAAAATTTTATTTGGAAAAAATGAAGCTACAGAAGATGAGATTAGAAATGAGGCTACAGGAATGAAGATGGAAAAAAAATGAAAAGCTAATAAGGTATATATAAACAAACTAGGAATTGAAATAAAGTAAAAATATGAATAGCCCTAAAATGTAATATTGAAAGATGTAAACTAAAGGAATAAATATATCAATAAAGATAAAAATAAATCTTCCGCTTTAAATATGAAGCTTCCAGAATTGCGAATGAAAGGAAGCTGGAAGAACTAATGATGCATAAGCAAAATAAACTTTTGAAACGGAAAATAGTAAATGCTAATTAGATGGCATGCATATTAATTTGGATGTTCGCATTTAAAACAAAAAAAAAAACAGAAAAGGAAAAAACTTTACGTAAAGCATTTAAAAAGAGCAAACGAATAAATGAGAAACAAATGAAAAGAATGTGGAAATTATTAATTATAAATAAATCAAATGAAACAGCCATTAATTTATAAGAAATGAACGAGTAGTTTAATTATTAGACACTTGAAAACGAAAAGAGAGAGATTACAAGGTGATAATAAATGTAAAGTAAATGAAGGGACCACCTGTTTCCTATAAACAAACCTTTTGGGTCCACATTCCAAAACTTGCTCCAATTAATTTATATCAATAAACCCAAATATACATATATTTACATTATTTAATTCTATATTAAAACTTCGTTTTATGCTAATATATGTGCACACTACATTAACTCAATCAATCAATTAACAATCAACCAATCAATTAATCAAACATTCAATATATATTTATTTACGTTACTCAAACAAATTTTATTGATTAATGAATATATATCAATCTATACACTATAAAAATGATTTACTTTACTTTTTAATTACTGTAATGGTCGCATTAATGCAACCCATTTACAAATTTTAACCGTATATAAAATGGAAAATTGAATATAAACTTATGTAATCAATGTACAAATGAAAAAAAAAGTAATTTCTAATTGATTCCACGATATTTACACAACCATGAACCCTCTGATATATTTAAAAGTTTGAATATTAATGTGCGTGTGTGTGTGTATATTATTCTAAAATTCAATTTTTTTATCCAAAATCATTCTTATTCAAAATGAAAGTTTTATTTTTATATGTCTCAAAAAATGCAACAATTAATAACAAAAAAAATGAAGGGACCATGTACATCACACAACCTTTTTGAAATTCAATTTGTGAAGCGTAACCAAATTGACTTTATTAACTCAAATAATATTCAAATTTGTACGCATTTAATTTTTTTATCTATGCATAATAAATAAAATTACTTACCATAAAAATGAAAACGTTCAATTTGGTTTTCCCAAAATGATCTTTTATTTCCATTAAAACATCCTTTCTGTTTAACACAAAAGATGCGTTTCTTTTATTAAATCTATTAATTGCAGTCAACGTTTTCTTCCCTTCTCATTGAAATATTTCAATTATATTAATTACAGTTACTTATAAAGTTAAATTTCAAAACAGACAACTAATGGATAAAAAATAAAATAATTGTTTCCTTTAGTCATTTAAGCACATTTATAAATTTGTTGCTTATACAGTAGAGAAATAAATAATTTACTTAAATAAATTATTTATCCACTCTTGTAATCCATCTATATGCTAAAACAAAGTTCAAATATACTTATATTTCTTCCTTTAAATCAATCATTCTATTCTTTATCTTAATGAAATTAAAACTACATTCACAAATGAAAGATACATTTTATTTGATAATAAATGTTCTTTTCATTAAACCAACTTATATTTAAAGATTATCCCATTAAAGAGTCACAGAAATAATACTTCGTACAACCACATCTTTTCTTTATCAATTAATTTCATATTATCATTATATTTGTACCAAATTTAAGTGCTTACAATATGAACGTAATATTTCTCAATGAAATTCTCATTATATTTTTAACATATAACATATGCTGCACATATCGTTAATTAATTACCATTTACTTCTATCTCTTATTAATGGCAAGATATAATTACTATTACTTACAATGATTAAACCTCAAAACATACCCTAATACAGGGAAGATAATTAATCCAATTGTTTTCTTTGAAATCCAATTTTCTATGTTAAACCCAACATCTATATACTAATTTAATTCCATCATTTAATTACAAATGTAATAAAACCTATTCATTATATATTTAAATTCCAAACAAATCCTTTTATTTTGATTTACATTCTTATTATTAAATCAACTATTCCCTTATGCAATTGATTGACATAAGTTTTACACTCACCACTCAACAGTTAACGTTTCTTCTTATATCAATTGTAATATTTTAATTACGTTAATTCTCCATTAATTACCAAATAAATTTCTAACCTATTTAATAATAAGAAAATAAATGAAACAATTGTTATACGTTAATAATCTATATCTATTAACTTATTCTTTACAAACAAAGGTTAATAAATTTATGTATAAAATAATTGATTTTATACTCCATATTAAAACAAATTGCAATTAAGAACATAAGATTACATCAATTTATACATCATTTATTCTATTCCTTATTAACCTTTATTATTTAAATTGATTGAAATTACGTTAACATCGTATAGTAGTCAATTACGTTCAATCAATATTAGCCAATTATAGGTTTTATCTCATTAAATTATTTGTTTTAAGTTTTATCTTAAAGTCAAATTTTCAAATCTAATAAGATTCAATTTAATAAATCATAAATTTTAATTTCTGACAATATTAAAGCCCAAAACCTTATTAAATTTAATATTTTTAATTATTAAAATATGGGTTGTTACAGTCTCCCCCACTCAAAACTTTTTCGTCCTCGAAAAGGAACAAGAAGGAATCGAGGAGTTTGCAATATTTTATTCAAAATGATTAATTTATAAACAATTTAACTTACATATTTAATTTAATATAAATTTGAAAATAACTCCATTCGGTTATTGAATACAAATTTAAGTTTTTTGGTATTTGCCCTTGAAGAGAAAAGAAATATTTCAACATATCTAAAAATTTAGTTAAAACATTTAACTTCATTCACTTAGTAAAAATATAAGATATATTTAAAACATCTTCAAAGCATTATGCAAAGATTTTTCAAAAGTCTAAAACAATGTTAGAAATTTATATTAAACATTATAACAAGCTTTAAAATAGGGTTCCTCAAATCAAAAAAATTTATTAGACTCATTATTTTTAAAATAAGTATAAACTCAATATTATTAAACTGAAACTAATAGTATACTCAAATCTTACATTAAATTTCTAAATCAAAGTATAAAATTTCATACCATCATAATTAATTTAAACACTTGTTTCAAAATGAATATTCTAATACAAAAATTAAATAGTAAATAAACCTATAAACTTTATTATTAGTACTTTGAAATCAAGTAATATTTCAAACTATACTTCCAACATAGGGATTCAAATTTATTTGTCAAGTATATTGCTATAAATAAACTTCGCAAATCAATTTTTTTCCCATTTATATAATATCTTTAAATTCTACATTCAAAGAAACTTATATAAATTTTACTTGCAATATTCATTTGAAAGCTTCGTTTGCAATTTAATTATCTTTAGTACTTTAAAAATTTTCAAAACCCATTTGTAAAATTTCCATCTTCCTTTATAAGTAACATTTATAAGTTTAAATGACACCTTTATAAACATATGAAAACTATTTGGAAACAGTTATTCACATCATTAGTTATATTTACAAGGAAGTTATTAGAATGCGTTAAATCCATAATTCATAAATTTATTAATTTACCTCAAGACACTTTGCAAACATTATTAATAAATCAATAATCCTTTTCTTTAAATATTTTTATTTAATTAATAACTTCCAAAATATTTATAATTTTCTATTAAACTATGTAGTATATAAAAAAAATATTTTAAAGATTATATTCAAAAAGGAAAGGAAGGTAGATTCTGGAAACAGAATATAGGTGAACAACTAAATCTGAGCAGATAAGGCAGATTCAAATGAATAGTATCAGGCACGAATCGTTAAATCAAACCATAAAATTTTAAATTTCAAATGTTAATTCAAAATTTCTTTGTTGGGAAAAATACTTTTATAATAAATACCTTTATAATAATACTTTTATAATAAAATACTATTATATCGAAATAAATTTTTCTTTCGAAAATACTTTTATAACTCGATGTTTCAACAAGTTTATCCTCGTTCTTGTAGACTCTGGCCATGCGTTGATCGGGCGCAAAGCTAGAATTCTTCAAGTACTTAGTAGACTTGTTTCAACACCTGGTGAAAATACTTGAAAAACCTTTAAAATAGATATGGAAAGTACAATCCAAAAAAACAACCAACCAAAACCTTTGTCCGACCATGGTTCGCAGATACACAATGGTTACGCCTGGATCCCCCAGGAAACAATCTGTATCCGTAAGCTTTCTCAGCCCTGCGAGTTACGCCATGATGACTAGTAGAGTGTAGGATACACAATGGTTACGCCTTGGTCCCCCAGGAAACAATCCCTTCCACTAGGCTATCTCAGCCAGGCAGTTTCACTACTATTCGCGACCTACACAGATTGCAGGATACACAATGGTTACGCTTGGATACCCCAGGAAACAATCCGTACCCCTAGGCTAGACTCAGCCAGGCAATTGCGCTATGCAGTCGCGAGGGAAAAAAAACCATGGGTTACGCCACGGTGGGAACACTCGAGTATTACATCCGAAAAACCAAAAATCAGAGAGAATAATATCAATAGAATTAATCCACGATGTGGCCACAAAGCGGATATCAAGCAGAAGGCACTTTCCATATCTTTGCTTCGAAAATATATATCATATAGTACCTTTTCAAATCACTTTCAAATATCATACTTATATAAAATCCATTATATATAGGATTCCATTTTCAAATCGAATACTTTCCAAAACAATAATCTCGAATATATCAAATCATTCTTATATAGACTTCGATCATATAAAATCTCTTTCCAAATTGAGTACCTTTCAAATCAATAGATTTCAAATCAACTTCATACTTATACAATCCATTTTATATAGGTTCGACCACTCCCAAATCAAGTGCTTAATAATATAAGGTTCTCAAATTTCAAATCATTTCAATATCAATTCAGTTTCAAAATCATATATGATTTCACCAAATTTTCTTCCAAATTAAATATCTAAATTTCAAAGTTCCCAGAATAATAGGTTTAGAAAATTACCCCATTTTCCAAATTAAAATAATTCAAGTCAAACAAATTCATTTCCAAAATCACCATATAAGTACTGGTTTTTAATTCCAATTTAATTTCAAAACCAAATATTTTCCCAAAATTAATTATACTCAAAATGGTTTCCAAATTTATAATTATCCCTTTTTTTAAAACTTTTAAACTATCTATTTCTATGTGAAATATCTAATTTACCTTTCTAAAAACCATTATTCAACTATGTTTTTTTCAAAACATTTCAAAACTAAATTTATATTCTTTATCAAACATTTTATACTCTTCGAAATTTCTTAGCTTTGAAAATTTAATCTCGATTTGGAAGTGTTCGAACATTCAAAATAGTTAGAGAAATCAAATTTTCAATTCAAGAGTTGAAAATCAACAATAAATCAATTATTAAATCCGAAACTCGAGGACTGAACATCGGTCTCATTTTAAATTGTTCCAAATATATACTTATATCTTTCTAAAATATCAAATTATACTTTGGAAAAAACGGTTTTACAAAATCACTTGCATAGCGAAGCTATTAAAGTGGCCTATCCCCCACTCTGAAACTCAAAAATCAATGTCGATGATGCGTGCACTCATCACCGAAATTATTTTCCGGCGACATAAGTGAGTTCTGGACTTCTATTTTCTTGAAAATTTCTTTGAAATTTCTTCCAAATTATTGGAATTCATTTGAACTCATTTGAAACATTTCTTATTCGGAAGAATACTTCTAAATCGTATTATTTTATATATTTTCCCAAATCTTAAAACCAATTTTAAAATACCGGAATTCAATTCTCGAATTTCAAATTTAACTCTACAGTTATAAATCATTTTTATATAAATCAAGCTCTTATAATTTTTCAAAATTTAAAATCCTTTCAAAACCTTTTTATATAGAATAACATTTCTTATTTGCTTTATATATATAGGTATATAATCCTTATCGAAAACATTTTCACTTTTATATATATAAAAAATCGTAGTTGTCAAAATAAAATAGAATAAGATAATTTGTATAAGAAAAATAAAAGAAATAGTTTTGTAAAAATGGTTTTAAATCAATAGTAGTTTTGCATAGAAGAAAATTCCAATTTAAATTATGAAGATATCCAACCCTACAACTTTCAATTTCAGCGCCAAAGCATATCAATAATGTAACGACCCGTTAAATTAGATAATATTGAATAAATTAAATTTATATGTTTTCTAATCTAATCCAGAATAAATTAGAAGCCTTAGGATTTTTAAGAAAATGAAATGTAAGGGTTAAATAGTAACTGTATTTAAAGTTAATATATTTAAATGTTATATGACATAGATTGAAATAACTGGAATTTGTGATTGAGGTTATTTGTCATAATTTGTTGATTTTAAACGGTATTAATGAAACTATAACTGAATTGGATTGCATAGACATGAACATTAGAAAAAATTATTAGGTGGACTAAAATTTTTAAAGTTCATAAGTTGTGTAATTCAATTTAGTAGAAAATCTAAATTATAAACGAAGATGTAAATAAACGCTAAATTAAACTATGTAAATGGTGATTTAAGACCTAGTTATAGGAATTGGAATATAATCCAATCAAAATTAATGATAAGGACATTAGTATTGGTTAATAAATATATTTCAATGCAGTAACCAAATGAATGGAATAAAATGAGTATATATTGAATAGAAATGAAATGTAAATTGTCACATTTGGTTGGAGTTGATTTTTAGAAACATATAAATGTTGAATCAGTAAATATTAGTAAAAATATTACCGAGAATAAATTCCATTTAATATAAGAATTCAATAGTGGAAGATTTACATTTGGATTGGAAATGGATAGTTACTAATTTAAAAGTGACCATGGAATAAATTTATGCAAATGTGGGGCTTAGGTATAAGCGTGTAATTATGGGTAGGATAACAATTAGTATAAAATACCTATATACTGGAAACACGTTTGTAAAGTATAATTAATTGAATTTGGTGAATTGGGAATGGATTCAAAGTATATGAACATTTATGTTATATAAATAAAATTAATGCAATAGCTAAATTTGCGGAATCTAAATCTATGAAAAAAGGTGTGTAAGATCTTTACTGTTGGGAATTTACGTTACAAGTAGTGTAAATTCCAATTATAATAAGATTATGGGTTATAGTAAAGATTTTTAAATCAAGATTTTTCCACGTGAATAAAATGGAATGAAGGTAGTTGATTTTTGCAATTAAGGAAATTAAACGTTTATTTTTACGTTAAGTGAAATTTAAGTTGGGATTTAAAATATTTGTGTATGTTAATTTCATGCATTTGGCTATAATGGATTTAATAATAAAAATGGAATAGTGAAATAAAATGGATTTAATAAATTTATCAAAATTATAATGTTAAATTCATTAAGATTGGAATTATTAAATAGTTGAGAAAATAAAGGGAATGGAAGTAAAGTTATTAATAATTTGAATTTAACTTATGGTAAAACGGTTAATTGCAATCAAACGAGTTGAAATGAAAATCAAGTTATTTATTTAATTAGATTTAAGATGAGAGTATAAAGGTAGAAGATTTAAAATAATTGGGTTTTAGAATAAAATTTATAATTTCCAATTAATAAGAAAGTGCAGATATTAACACTGAAAATTTATATACTGATAGATTTTAATTCACATCCAAGCTTGGTAAATAATTTAGAATTGATTGAAGTATATAAATAATGAGATGTGGCCTATATTAGAAGTTAAAATATAAAAATTGGATTTTTATGATTTATTTAATTGATGTAATAAATATTAAAAATAGCCATTTTTGTCACGGACTCGGATTTCAACGAAACCAGTTTCATCGGATCCGTATCGGTGAATTATTATAGGGTTTCAATTTTCGTATCGATCGGACTTGTCGTTTGATCGTACGGACGCGAAACGCCTTGAAATCAATTTTAGTAAAATCAATTTGAAATCAATTTGGAAATCTTGTTTTCAGCATAACTTCTTCATACGATCAAATTTGGTCGCGAAACCTTTTCCATCGTGTTCAGAATATTTTAAATTACCTAGTTAGATATATAGATTTAATAAATTCGATTCCGGAGGCATAGCGGGCTTTTTGGGCCAACTACCGTTTAGCACGTTCGTTATCCGTACCCACCTAGCCTTCTTCTATTTGTCTATATATATGCGATCATAAACCCTAGCCTCCTTTCTATTGTCATTGTCTGTACGTACATTTTCTTCATCTCTTTCTCCTCCCCAATGGTTGCAAAACCTAGATCTATCCACAGTTCAAAATCAAAAGTCAAAACTCAAAAATTTCAGAAAATTCCAGAAAAAATATATGTTGAAGTATTCAATACGCGTAATTCAGTGGTGGAATTCGTTTCTGGTTTCGAGGCGTCGTTTGTCCAGAATTTGCAATTCTTTCCTGACCGTTCGTAAGGAATCTTTGACGATCCAACGGTGGATCTGCGACGATTTCTTGATCGGGGAACATTAGGCTGTAGAGGAAGCCAGGGGCTTCAAATCCATGCGGTTACATCACCTCCTAGTGACCGAGATTGCCAGAATTTGGCCAGGGGAGGGGCGGCGGTCGCGCACGACCTGGGGGCACCGGAGGTCGCGATATTGTAGGCGTAGGGGCGGCGTGAGGTGGAGATCGCGATGGCGAAGTCTGATCTTGTCGAAGTGGAGTGTAGAGGCCGTGGAAATTGGATGAAGGTTGGAGCTGTAGGCGGCTAGGGTTGTGAAGCCTTCAGGCACGAACGGGTTGAGCTGGAAGATGGATCCACGTATGCTTACGTGGCAAGTATGGTTTTGATTGTTGTTTAAATTTTAAATTCGAATCTTTGAACGTTTTATGTAATAACTTTCTCATACGAAGTCGGATTCACACGAAATTTCTTTTGTTAGGATCGTAATTTAATTCCGGACTTGATGACGCTGGTTTGGACGAATTCTGAGACGGGCAAATTTTTGGGTTTAAATCGGGTTTAAATTCGATTTAAATTCAAAGGGTGAGTGTTTTAACCCACTCACAATTACTAGAAGCTTTTATGTTTGTTAAATAAATTTTAGAAATGAATAGAAATTTTTTATGAGCTTTGGCATGTTATTTCACCCATATCTGTTGAATTGCATTTTATTGAATTTAGTTGTTAATTAAATTGATTGATTGCGTATTAATTGGCTGTTAGAAATTATTGTTTGCATAAGAACTGCTAGTTAACAGTTATGTCAATTATCACTGAAAATAAACTGTTAGATAAATAGTTGATAAATATAATTTGAATTAAACTGCCAATTATTACCTGTTGTATATTTCCAAATATATAATTGTTATTGATTGATATTGATCGATGTGTGATTGGATGATGGATGTGTTGTTGAATGAATGTTTTATTTGGATATCATTAAACTGCAAGTTAGTATGCATTTACATTTCATTCGGGATTGCGGTTTGAAATGATATACAACCGCAGTTTTATTTTTTTAAATTGCGGATTGAAATGATAAATATCCGTATCACTTGACCATAGGATAGAAAACTATATACAGGCACCGCGGTCTATATATAACTATTTTTAATGAGATTTCTATGGTTTGGATGGAATACGGTTTATAAAAATCTTAAATTTTATACTGAATAAATGTTTTCTTCCATATTTATATACATATGAAGTTGAAAATTTTGAAATAAAAAGGTGTATAAATCTCTTTATTAAAATGGAAGAAAATTTAGAAAATGGAGTTTGATAATTTATATCCTATGTTTAAATGTTAAGTTGGAAATTTTAAGATAGTATATTTACAATTGGATTTTTCCCAAAATAAATTGAAATGAATATTCTAGTATAATTTGAATTGGAAAATATATATTTTATTACTAGAAATTGAAGTCTTATTATTTATGGATTTTATGTGAATGTTCAAAACTAATTAATAGAACATTTGATTTGTTGAAAGAATAAAAATCCAACTTTAGTTGAAATATTAACCCTCAAGATGGATATAAAAATATATAAAATTGGAATGGTTGGGACTTGAAATAATATTTTGGATTATGGTTTTAACATTGAGTAAAGAAATATTCACAAAGCCATGTAAATTATTTTCCGTACAAAGTAACCATAAAGTTAAATCACTTATTTTATATATTGTTGAATATCCAAACCATTTAGTTTTGAAAGTAATGGTTTTAAAAAAACTATGGATTTCGAAGTATTATGTTGAAAGTTAATGTTCAAATATTTGGTTACAAGGAATTATAAATTTTAAAAGTGGCATAATTTTTGGAAAAGATTTATATTTGGGAAATGATATCATTGATTTGGGTTTTATAAAAATAATATCAAAATGAATTTTTTTTGGGTTTTAAAGAAGAAATGATATCGTAATATTATGGTTTTGAAATGGATTTTATTTTGGTTTTAAAAGTATAAACTATTTTTAAATGACCGCGGTGTTATAATAACGATTGGTTGGCAAAGAGACCGGGATCGGATATGGACATACTCTCTGTCGATACCGAAAACCACTTTGACTAACCGTGTACGCGGTGGAGATTCCAGAATGAAGTAGGTGGTGGCGACGTTTCCTGTAAGGTAAATACGTGGACCCAACTCCCGTGGGTTGGCATAAGGTGGCTAAAACAGGAGCGATTCTCAGGCCAATGAGGTCATTCCTCTGATCGGACGCTCCTCTTCGATATTATACTTTGACTTGGATCTGATTCAGTGGCCACTTCTATATTTTGATTTTGGGGAGTTAGTCCGAGGTGGGCGGTAACTGCGGCTACGCGTTTCCACCAGCCTGGATAGCAATTGGTATATCTACCCTGGCATTGCTTAGTTGTGCCGTGTCACCTACCATATCGAGCCTTTACTACGAGTTTCTATTTGTGTCGTACCTATGGAGTATCCTCTGGTAGCTTCCCGATCAGGAGGTATTACGGTACTGTATAGACTATTGGCATTTTACGTGTTAAGGTGGAAAATGTAAAGCCTTAACGCTATTTAAAAGTAAGTTTATTTTACAATTAGACACTATTATAATAGCGCAATATACTACATAGTAAATAGTTTAACGGATCCTTAGGAGATGTAAATCCCGAGCATCTCTTGAGTTACTGTACTCATATTTATTTCTGTTTATTTAACTCACATAAGATTTTCTAGTCTGACTCGAGTGTTTTGTCTTTTCAAATTCGCTCGGGTCAGTCCGAGCGTTTCAGGATAGCAGATTTTAGCATTGGAGGACGAAGACAAAGAATCAGTATTATTTTACATATAGTATTGCACCACACTCTTTCTATTCCGCTGCATTGCTTGTATTGGTATGTGTAACTCTGATATTTATTGTAAAAGAAGAATCAAGCTTTTGTAAACTGTTTATGAAACTGTATATTTGTTATTATATTTTATCCTTCCGCTGTGAGATTCTATTTTCGTTTTATTTCTTCTCCATTTTTCTTATTTACCCCATAACAATCCGCCCTTGCGTATGCTTTGAATTGTGACAAGTGTCGGTTTAAAGTGTGCGAAAAGAGTGGACGTTGCAAATAATATTAGAACATAATATGTACGTATATCATCATTTCGCAAATTCACATTCGATCGCCCGCTCGATCACACAAGTTAGCTTTCGAACTAGTATTGTCCATTCAACTTCCCTAATGCGGACTTCGATATGGTTTCTTGACTAGAAACCATCATTCTCCTAGCACAGCCATATACTATGATAGAGAATTCTATAATCAAACCAAAAATCCATATCAAATATTCGCCATCAAGAATCGAATGAAAAATCTCAACACGAAGTGATGTAATTCACATAGAACTTGTGTACTCAAATCCGGATCAAATTAATTTTGCGAATAAAATAATATACATGCAACTTATGTAATTATTCCAATTTGTTTCATCACAATTTCATTTCAATTAAATTCATTTTTAATCTCATCGATTAACACAAATATCACTTCATACTTGAATATTTGCTTCATGGAATTTCTCCATTTAATATAAACATTAATATATCCATTCTCATAATATAGCTTATATTTCTCTTTAATTTAAATTACATTCATTTCACATGTAATATTTCTCATTTAAAACTAATTTATTTGCAAATCATTTCATAAGGAATTTCTTTACGACCAATTTATAATACTTATTTCCTTTTTATAAGATATTGTTCGAGTTTAAAGTTATCACAACTTTATTTATAACCATTTATTGCAACATCTATTTATTTCATAACAATTTACAAGTCATGGCTTTATTTGAAATCATTTCACTTTTAATTCATATTGCTTATTCCATTTAGTTTCACCTTTACCTTTAAATTTATTTATGACATGTTTCGTAAATGTTAATTAAGTTTATAAACATATTTTTCCAATTTAATCGTATTTACAACATTTCCTTAATCATAATTTCAATTTAAAGATCCAAAGGCTTAAAGTACACACTTGTATATTATTACATTTCGTGCCAAGAATGTATACCCCAATTCCATTCATTTACTAAACATAGACATAACAAATTAAACCTTATTTTACTCGCTTTCAAATTAAGGTTATCAATTCAACTATATAATTCAACCGACGATTATCCAAAATATCCAAATATTCCATTTTTTCCAATAGGTGAAACTACATGTCAACAAACAACAAAATTCACATCAACATTTCAATTTCATAAACAAATATCCTAATTATTCATTTTATTCTCTTTAATACACCATTATTAAACAAGTGTTTAGTCCATTAATTCAATCATCAATAATTAACCAATGTTTATAATTTGATTAAACACAATAAGTCAACAAAAATGATAATAATTAAATATTGCCATTTCATAAATCAAACACATTACTAATAACTATATTAGTCTTAAAAATTTATTCCTTTATATATATCATATAATATTAGGAAAAATTAATTTCATTTCAAAATTTATATAAAACATGTTTATAACACTAACAAATACGCGCTCTCGTATATACACTCAGACAACTCATTCTAGGGTATTACTACCCTATCTCTAATGAGTTAACCCCAAACAGGTTAAGGTATGTCTAAACCAAAGCTTTGATACCAACTATAACGATCCACCTTTTTGGACGGTTTAAATCGATAATAAACCACACATGTCTGATTCAAACCATTCAAAAGGGAGGATTGTTAATGGGGTAAATAAGAAAATAATAGAAAAGAAGGAAAAATAAAACAGAGAATCTCGCAGCGGAATGACAAAATATAATAATCAAATAAACAGTTCATGAAGCTGTTTTACAAATGACATTTGATTATACTTTTACAATTCAAATCAAGGTTATACATACATCAGAAAATAAAAATATAATGCAGTTGTGGAATAATAATAATAAATAGCAATAATATACTGAATCTTCATCTTCGTCTTCGTCCTCTAGAAAATAAAATGGTCTTCAATACACTGAAAAAGCTTAGACTGACCCGAGCATAACGAAAAAAAATACACTCGAGTCAGAACTAAAAATTATTATGTAAGTCAAATCAATAAAAAAAAAATATGAGTGCAATGGCTTCAGAGAGGTTATGGGATTTTTCATCTCCTATCAAGTGTACATCGTGAGTGCAGTAATTTACGGGATTTCAAATAATTTGAAATACCAATTTTAACCACTTTATTTAAAATAAATCCGAAGTTTAAGTTAATAACATAAACTTTTTAAATAATTTAGTTTTAATAAATAATCCAAATTCATGAAATTGTATGGGTATATATCATTTCAATCCATAATTTAATTGTCTTAATTATTCAATTCTAAAATGATTCAGAGGACCACTTAAATGATGTCAATAATATAGAAGGTGATAACAGGGACATATTACAATAAACAAACAACCATACATCCAACATATCAATCAATAAGCATCCATTTCATACAACATCCAAATCAACCAACATATTTCAACATATAATAATTATCAATTGTAACGACCCGATATTTTCAACCATTTGCATCCATTACAAGTGTATAGGTAGACATTCATGCCAGAATTGAATTGCTCAAAATACTGCGTTGTAAATAAAAATTTGGCAAATCTCAGAATATACAGTAAATAAAAATCACAGATCACAGACACAGAGTAATAATAATGCAGCGGAAGTAAAAGAAATAGTAGTTCATGAAGCTACTATATAAAAATATCAGAGTTACATAAAATATAACAGAAGAAATAAAGTACAAAGGAATTCTCACTACATAGAAGTCTACTAATACAAGAGCTGAAAGGAACAACAGGCTGCAAAAGATAAAACTTGACAAGTGATAATCTCCAGCGATTTCAATCTCCAGAAAGTGGAAATCCAAATCTGTGAATAACTCAGGCAGACCCGAACGTAAATAAAAATACAAACACTCGAGTCAGGACATACATACTTATACAATGTAAACCAACTCAAGTGAACTGTAGTAAAGGTACAAGTAACTTAGAAGATGCGTGGGACCGCCCATCCTCTAAGGATCCGTTAAACTATTTACTATGTAGTAATATACGCTATATACAGTAGTGTCTAATCATTTAAGTATAATCATATAGAAAATAGCGTTAAGGGGATGGTGAACCTTAACGCGGTCGGATCTTTAAAACCAAAATCGTAGTGGGCTCGCTATAAGGAGATGACACGGCACGCGAGGCAATGCCAGGGTAGATACACCGTTTGCACTCCCGGACCGGTGGTGACGGCAAGCCAGCAGCTTCCGCCCACCTCGAACAATACCCCCGAATCAAAGTGGCGCCACATATCGAATCACAAAAGTAATAGAATGGTTTCTGATGGAGCATGCTCGATGAAAGGGTGTGGCCCTTTGTGTAGCCCGGTATAGCTCCTGTTTTAGTCATTTATGCCAACTCACGGGAGTTGGGGCCATGTAATATACCTCGAGAATGTCGCCACCATCCTACTTCATTCTGGAATCTCCACCGCGTACACAGTTGTTAAATTGGTTTTCGGCATTGGCCGGCTATAAGACAATATCCGATCCCGATCTCTTTAACAACCAATCGTTATTATAACCCGTAGTTATAACTTCAAAACAATATTTTATTCTTCAAAATAAAATGTCATTTCAACCCAAATCTTTATCAAAATAAAGTTTAAATCATTTCCAAACCATTTCAATGTATCATCATACCATATCTTTCGATTCAAATATTTATCAAAATAAATATCAAGTCATTTCTAACCATTTCAATATATTAAATTATCATATCCTTTCAAAATTTCCTTTCAAATCATTTTAATATATCAAAATATCCTAACCTTTCAAAACTTCGTTCAAAATATCTTATCTTTCAGCACTTCCTTTTAAATTATTTTAATATCAAAATGTCGTATCTTTCAAAACTCCATTTTCAAATCATTTTAATATATCAAAATATCATATCTTTTCAAACCACATTTCAATAATTTAATATATCAAAATATCAAAACCACATTCATTTCAAATCATTATTCATTTTATTCAATTAAAAATACCATTTCAATTCACATTTCAAAACAGTTTATATTCAAAAAAAAATCATTTTTAATCATTAAAATGAAGTTATTATGTTCAATAATTAAACTATTAAATTTCCAAAATTTTCAACTTCCAAAGTTCATTTATTCACTTAAGTTTATCAAAACAGTGAAAATTCACTTTTCGTGCCATTTAGAAAACGCCACGGAAAGATACATTAAAAACAGTTAAATTTAACAAAAGACAACATTTTAAAATGTTGTAATAGGGTTTACTTAAATTTCAAACAAACTTAGTTAAATTCAAAAATTATAGCACTTACAAAAATTGCTATAATTGCTTTTAATTCAATTTAGCTTTTTAGTTCATTATCATCACCTACAGCATTTACAAAGGCTGTAATATCATTTACATTGTAATGAATAGCATTTCAAAAATGCAGTCAATTAACTTCAGATATTCAATATAATTTCTCAACCAATTATATTTTTGTAACGACCCACCTTTTTGTGCAGTTTAAACCGACGATTAAATACACATGTCGATTTCAAACCATTCAAAAGGGTAGATGGTTATTGGGGTAAATAAGAAAAGAAAAGAAAGAGAAATAAAGGAAATGAAACAACACAGAATCTCGCAGCAGAACGATAAAATATAATAGTCAAATAAACAGTTCATGAAGCTGTTCACTATACTTTGACAATTATTTATACAACATTTATCAGAGTTATACATATTCAACAGAACAAATAAAATAATGCAGCAGTAGGGCATGATGCAAGGGTAATAATAGTAATAGCATACCAAATCTTCGTCTGCACCCTCCAGAATAGATCTTCAAAAATCTGAAAAACTCAGGTCTGACCTGAGCGAAATGGAAAGACAAAACACTCGAGTCAGGACTAAAATACCCTTATGAAAGTTAAATCAATCGTAAATAAATATGAGTGTAACGGCGTCGGAGATGTTTACGGGGTTTGACATCTCATACCCAGTGTCAATGTGTGTGCAATAACTCAAGAGATGTTACGGGATTTTCCATCTCTCAAGGATCCGTGAAACTATCTACTGTGTAGTAATATACGTTAAGTAGATAATGCCTATCAGTAATATAAAGTATCAAAATACCGTTAAGGCATTACCATAATCCCCCTTAACACATTTTATATTCCCAAAAGCATATACAAGACCGTAGTTTCCCCAAAACCGGAAGTCACCAGAGGGCAATCCATATACTCAAGGTACAAATCAAAACGTAGTGGTCGCGAATAGGATAATCAGTATGACAAGGTACATGAGGCGATACCAACTAGGATACTGGTAGTTGCGTGATCCAGACTGATGTTGAGCATAGCCAGCAGCTACCCCAACACCGCGAAACAACACTCCCAAATCAAGGGGTGCACCCAAATCGAATCACAAATGTAATAGAAATGGTATCGAAGAAGCGTGTCCGCTAGAGGTGGCGAACCTCAATGGCCCGGCGCGGCTCTTGTTTTAGTCATGTCAGGGGTCATCCAATAATCGTTCTCTTTCTTCAGTCAACGCGTTCACCAAACCGTCCACTTCATTCTGGATCAACACTCCGCGTATAATAGTTATTAAAGTGGTGTTCGGTATCGACAGAGAGTATGTCCATATCCGATCCCGGTCTCTTTAATAACTACGTATTATTACACCGTTGGCTCTTTTACATTTCAAATCGATTCATAATCGATATCAAAATATCATATTCGCTTCAAAAATCAAGTCCATTTCAAATATCATCGTATCTATTCAAATGTAAGATTCCGTTCAAAAGTCATTTTTCGCATCAATATCTCATTTCGTTTTCAAAATCATTTCGAATTTCAATTCAAGATGCAACTTCATTTAACTCAATTCGTATTTAAATTCAAGATTTACATATAAACATTTCACCTTATTGACCAGCTTAGGATTTTAGAAAAATAGTTTTAAGTAGTTTAAAAGTAGTTTTAAATAATTAGAGTAGTTAAAATACTTTAAAATCTTAAAATGCATTTGAAATAGATAAATTTAGTTTAAAATAATTTAAATTGGGTTAAGTAGATTTAAAATAGATTAAAATAGTTTAAGTATCAAAAATGGTTTATATAACTGAGTAATTTGGAAAACAAAATAAAAAAGCTTCAAAACCAATCCATTTCAATTATAACTTTCCAATTTCCATTCTACCGATTCAATTTCGATTTCAATTCAATCAACGTCAATTATTACTTCGAATTAATTCAATTTTTCATTCACCTTTAATTTATTCAATTTCAATTTATATCGATTTGGAGCTTGATTTCTCAAAATATCAATTTATAACACTTAACAAAAATTTCCAACAATATTCAAGTTTAAATCCAAATTCCAAATATGCTTCAATTCCAAACTCGATTTCAAAATATCATTTTTTTTATCACTTTTACTTAGTAATATTCAAAGCTCTAATTAAGGTTAAATCTTTAAACAAATCAATTTTCGACATTCAATCACATCCAATTTTAAATTTCAAAGTCTCGAATCATATTACTTAACAATTTCTTATAACCAAAATTGATTTCAACATTCCAAAACACAATTTTTCAATAAATTCGATTTTTATAAATTGATTTCTATTTATAACCTTTAAATCAAAACATTTAAATAAATTTCAAATTGACGATTTTTAAAATTATTAATTTACCCAATTCAGTGTCCGTATAAAATTTTCTATCCTATGGCCAAGTAATTATTTATTTCAATTAAATGTCAGGGATGAATATATATCACTTAAATGAGTCATAGTGTCATATGTATGCATAACAGGTTATATATAAGCAATAAACGTCCAAACATTTAAATATCAACCAATAGCATCCATCGAAATAAATCATCAAATATACAATACAATTCATAGCAATTTCATAGTTATCAATGTCAGGTAATTTAATCGCAATTCAATTTCAATTTAAATTTAACTGTCAATTTAATTTTCGACGGTTAATTCAAATGACAATTAAATTCTATCAAACAACGACAAATAAAATTCATATCACTTCATAATATCAAATTTAACTAGCATAAAGATATTTAGTACGTTGTGAGCGTTATAAAACACTCACCTTGATTTCAATGAAGTTCCGGCGCTTTATTTCGAATAAAATTAAACGAGCGTTTAATTTTACCCGAAATTTCCACTAGCTCCAAACGACTCCAATCCAGCTCCATTGCGTAGTGCTCGACCAAACGAATCCAACGCAATTCGTTTCGTCACAATCCGACCTCGCATGACAGAGTTATGACAGTTTAAAGTTTGAACGGATTAATATAAAATCAATTTACACTTTTATTTTTCAATCATTTTTTTTTTTGAAACTTAGATAATCACAGCCGTCCATTTTCTTCCTCCACATCAGGCCCGCCTACGTCTCTCCCTTCTCCCCTTCGTTAGAACGCACGCAAGCTTCAGACCCAACAACCCACACGACCGCTCAAAACCCTAATACACGCCATCAATACAAGCATCTTCAACACGATCAGGATACACCACCGCGAAGCCAACATCGAGTGCAATCATCGGCCAAAGGCCGGCCATTCTCGGCTATCTCTAGCCGCTCGAAAATCGTGCGCAACCGCACGCATTTAAACCCAAATCCACGCCACTCCGTAGCTCTAATCGCGATCTCGACCGTTGGATAGGTAGCTCTCGACGAGCTCTACAGTTCTCTAGTTGAGAGCTTCCCGAAATAACTATTGGATTGAGAGAGAAAGAGGGAGGAACGAGAGTGATTTCTGGCCTTCGAGCCTGGAGATGGCGGCCAGGGTTTAACCCTAATTTGTTTTTTTATTTTTCCCAAAATGAAAAATTTGAGGTGCTTTTATAGGAAATTCGACGAACACTAATTATCCGGCTTTTCCAAACTCCGATTTACGCACGGTGACTGGCGTTCCTAGGGTTTATCCCACGTTCCGGACACAATGGAACAGGTTTCGGAGGCCAGTTCGATCATATGTGAGATTTATGGAAATGGACGATCGATTTTAAATTAAATCGATTAAACCGATTTCTAGGCGTTTTGGCTTGCACCGAACAAACGGTAAATCCGATTGACACAAAATTTGAAATCTTACAATAATATCACATTACGGATCCGATGAAACTAGTTTCGTCGAAATCCGAGACCGTTTGAAAAATGACCAATTTAACTCGCCAAATTAATATTAAAACAATTTCAACGCGTTTCGAGCTGCCACGGTCAAACGACAACTCCGATTGCTACAAAAATTGAAACCCGATAATAACTAACTATTACGGATCCAATGGAACTTGTTTCGTCCAATTCTGAGACTGTTCGAAAGTTGGCTATTTTTCAGTCGCTAATTAAATATTAAAATATTCAATTTTCACAAATAAATTTTAAATTCAGTTTTAAAAGTTCTATAACATTACTATAACTCCAATATGATAAAATAAAATTTTATAAATCATTTTTTTATCATATTAAACCCGTTATTCAATTATCCAATAAATTCCAATTTTAAAATCTTATCAACTCCATTATAATCCCGATATAACTTACATTCACTTTGGAAACTAATTTGAATCATATTAAATCAAATTTTAATTATTCACTCTATTTTCATATATTAAATTTCAATATCAAATTAATCATATCAAATTTGGAATTTAATTATTCAAACATTTGTAATATTAAATTTTACAAATTTGATTATTCTTAAATCACCATCTTTTGAAATATTTAAAACGAACTTAAAATTTAACTTTTGAAACGAATTAAAATTATAGAACAACTACTTCCATTATACGGTTATTCAATTCCCATTATTAAATTATTCAATAATTTCCAAATATTTAATTTAAACAATTTCGATTACCCCATAATTCATTATCTTTTGAAATATTGAAATTGAACTTATAAGATTCAACTTTTAAAACCAATTCACAATTTAGACACTATTTCATTTTACAGTTATTCAATTATTCAATAAGTTTGAATATTCAATTTAAACAATTTACCTGTTCAATATTCAATATTTGATTTTAAATAGATTTTACTTAACAATCAATTACTCTATTATACCCAATGAATTCAACATTTATTATCCTATTCAACTATCGATTGCAAAGGCATTCACTAAGTAGCTTTTATTTTTCATTACTTGGATAATTATTGTTGCAATTCATTCCAGTTATTATTATTCCGAACGACTTACAAATTTTTTTCTAACATTAAATCACGAAATCTTATTAAATTAGCTATTTAATTATCGAAAATTTACGGGTCGTTACATTCTCCCCCACTCAAAACTTTTCGTCCCCGAAAAGGAAAAAGAAGGGAAAATGAACTAAGTGAAGAATTCAACATTTGATATATTTTATTCAAAATTATCCGCTTATAAAACAATGAAATTCCATTTATAAAGTCATAACTACGCTTCCACTAAGTTACTCCAAACGGCTTCCTAACTTTAAAAGTTAGTAATCAAAACAAGTCATAAAAAAAAATTAAAGCTTGAAAAATTTTCTAACACCCGGATTTTACGGAAAATTTCGGCAGAGTCTCCTTTGCGCGGCTCGATCGGAAAAAAAATATAATAGTATATATATCACAAATATACATCTCATCAAGTGATGAGGCATCCCGCAGGGGAAAAGTGTAAAAATACGATATGTAATCCGAGATATGTACCTTATATATTGTTAGCGAGCATATACGGCTAATATAGCGTGAAAGCGAGCTCCACATGCGAAGCAAGCGAAATCCGCACCTACTAAACACTCAATAACTAAGTTAGAACCATGCATATAAAGATAGATCGATATACTTAGCCTACACAACATATATATAACATATTTAGCTTCAAAACTGAGATTCCAATTTCAGGACAGCAAACAAATCTTTGTTTTAGGACACTCAAACGTTAAAATTCGGCAACAGAATATAAATAAAAGTTGTTGTATTCATTTCAGGCTTTTTGGAATGTCCAAAATCATCGAATTCGGACCATACGTTCAAAAATTATGGCCGTTTTACTTAGAGGATACGCCTCAGCCTGGGCAATGAATTTCGTAGGTCAGCGATATTCACCCACGTTTTCGACCTTCTAAACGACATCAAATCACAAAACAATTAAAACAAAAGTTTTAGCTTAAGTTCTTAGCTTTCCAGAAAGTGCAAGATCATCTAAATCCGATAAGCCAGTCAAAAGATATGGCGAAAATACTAAGGGTATATACTACAGATTTTACTTATTTTTACACAGGACAACGAGTAACATTCAAGTTTTTAACCTAGTAGACGAAGGAATTTTCTCAAGTTATCTAAACAAAAGTTGTGCTATAGTTTCTAAGCTTTTTGAAAAGTTCAATATCGTCGAATTCCGTTTAGCCATTTAAAAGTTATGGTTGTTTTCGTTTCAGCATATATTGGACAATTTTGGATTTTTCCCAAAAATTTGCTTTTATTATTTCAAAGTGCAAACCATCAAAACTTCAAATTTTATAAAGAACAATCACAAACAGAAAGTCACTTATTTTCTTATTCATCCATGCAATAGGTTTACATTTAATTTGTTTCTGATTTATTCAAGTTTGTTTCATTCATATTTTAAATTCAAGTCAATTTGCTTCAATTTAAATTGAATTCAATTATATTTAATTTCACTTTGCTTCAAATTTGAATTTAATTATTTTAAAATTCTATTCCGTTTATTCAATTCCATTAACACTAATGAATTCTACTTAATCAATTTTAATTCATCTAACAACCAATGAATATCAAACATAAACATCCATCCAAAATCTACATTAAATCAATTACACATTTCCAAGTCAATTTTAATTTCATACACCTCCAAGTTTATTGACATTTAGTTATATTCAATTTTAATTAGTTTCCATTTACCTATTTTATTTTTCATTTTAAATTTTATTCATTCACTTATATATATCATTCATTTTACAGCTTAAATTTCTTTTATATTTACAACTATCAATAGATCTTCACATTTTATTATTCATTCTCACACTGGTATATTATTTCTCTACTTATCCTTATTAGCATTTTAAACCTTTTAAGTATTTGGTAAGTTATAATTATGCAAATAGAATGTAGTTAAACAACATACACTTCTTTTCATTTAAAGTTGAATTTTCAATTAATTAATTCTTAAGTCATTACTTAAATTACACTATAATTTAATTTCACATTTACATTCACATATAGTATTTCCATTTTATATTGACATAAATGTGAATCACCTTTAAATGTTAATTTAAATTCCAATTATTTACTAACAATTTTATTTATATTTGCAAACCATTAATTAAATGCATATTCCATTATTCAAACCTATACTTGTATATTATCCAATTAACAATTCATATAACATTTTTGAACTTCTTAAATATTTTGGTAAGTTATATCTATGTTATAGAATGAAATTTAATATTAAGCGAGTTTTACAGTTTCAATTTTATTTTAAGTTCATAATTTCCTAATTCTAAGGATTTCTACTTCAATTGATATTTTCACTTAGCTCTTAGGTTCATTTCTCATTTCACAATTCAGAAGTTCTTTAATGATTTAAGTCTAAATTCATTTCAATCATTTAAAAAAATCATTAATTATTAAAGGACTTAAGAATTCCAATCCCTGTTTCATTTCAAATCAAGTTTTGAAATAATGTATATACTTATATAATTTATATATCGAATCATACTATAGAGAATACAAAATAAAATAAAATTTGAATCAAAACAAGGTTTAGACAAGCTATTAAGTGGTCTCCCCCACTCGGACTCTCGAAAATAAACACCGATGATGCGTGCACTCATCACCGAAATCATTTTCTAGCGTCAAGAGAAGGGAATATAACACTTATCATTCAAAAATAATCCTTCGAAACAATTTCAACTCAATTATACTATCATATAATACTCAAATTATATTTTTCAAATTCTTGTAAGTCAATTTCAAACACCGAAATTTAAATTCCCAAATCCAAGTTAAAATTCATTTATATTCATTATCAATTGTGTTTACAAGATTTCATTTTCCTAAATACATTGTTATTTAATCAATTGTTGTAAATATTGACTGATCAAACAATAACGATAATAATCTAATATTATCATCTCCTAACAATCAATTCAATCAAAATGAATAAATATTCAAATAATTCTTTTATATAAAATATATTCCAAAACGATATTGTGTTGGTTTGTCCTATTCGAGTGTTTAGAAATTCCTATCGACGCCTTGGCGTCCCAAGTATCGACAAAAATTCATAAATACTCAACGGAACAAAGTTAACACAATATAAAACCATTTTATATCAAATAACAAGTACGCTCTCTCATACACTCAACTCATTCATATAGTTTACCTCTATTTCAATGAGTTATTCCCCACCAGAGCCAAGTTTTATCGCTAAACCAAAGCTCTGATACCAACTGTAACGACCCGCCTTTTTGGGCAGTTTAAACCGACGATTAAATACACATGTCGATTTCAAACCATTCAAAAGGGCAGATGGTTATTGGGGTAAATAAGAAAAGAAAAGAAAGAGAAATAAAGGAAATAAAACAACACAGAATCTCGCAGCGGAACGATAAAATATAATAGTCAAATAAACAGTTCATGAAGCTGTTCACTATACTTTGACAATTATTTATACAACATTTATCAGAGTTATACATATTCAACAGAACAAATAAAATAATGCAGCAGTAGGGCTTGATGCAAGGGTAATAATAGTAATAGTATACCAAATCTTCGTCTTCATCCTCCAGAATAGATCTTCAAAAATCTGAAAACTCAGGTCTGACCCGAGCGAAATGGAAAGACAAAACACTCGAGTCAGGACTAAAATACCCTTAAGAAAGTTAAATCAATCGTAAATAAATATGAGTGTAACGGCGTCGGAGATGTTTACGGGGTTTGACGTCTCATACCCAGTGTCAACGTGCGTGCAATAACTCAAGAGATGTTACGGGATTTTCCATCTCTCAAGGATCTGTGAAACTATCTACTATGTAGTAATATACGCTAAGTAGATAATGCCTATCAGTAATATAAAATATCAAAATAGCGTTAAGGCGTTACCATAATCCCCCTTAACACATTTTATATTCCCAAAAGCATATACAAGACCGTAGTTTCCCCAAAACCGGAAGTCACCAGAGGGCAATCCATATACTCAAGGTACCAATCAAAACGTAGTGGTTGCGAATAGGATAATCAGTATGACAAGGTACATGAGGCGATACCAACTAGGATACTAGTAGTTGCGTGATCCGGACTGATGTTGAGCATAGCCAGCAGCTACCCCAACACCGCGAAACAACACTCCCAAATCAAGGGGTGCACCCAAATCGAATCACAAATGTAATAGAAATGGTATCGAAGAAGCGTGTCCGCTAGAGGTGGCGAACCTCAATGGCCTGGCGCGGCTCTTGTTTTAGTCATGTCAGGGGTCATCCAATAATCGTTCTCTTTCTTCAGTCAACGCGTTCACCAAACCATCCACTTCATTCTGGATCAACACTCCGGGTATAATAGTTATTAAAGTGGTGTTCGGTATCGACAGAGAGTATGTCCATATCCAATCCCGGTCTCTTTAATAACTACGTATTATTACACCGTTGGCTCTTTTACATTTCAAATCGATTCATAATTGATATCAAAATATCACATTCGCTTCAAAAATCAAGTCCATTTCAAATATCATCGTATCTATTCAAATGTAAGATTCCATTCAAAAATCATTTTTCGCATCAATATCCCATTTCGTTTTCAAAATCATTTCGAATTTCAATTCAGGATGCAACTTCATTTAACTCAATTCGTATTTAAATTCAAGATTTACATATAAACATTTCACCTTATTGACCAGCTTAGGATTTTAGAAAAATAGTTTTAAGTAGTTTAAAAGTAGTTTTAAATAATTAGAATAGTTAAAATACTTTAAAATCTTAAAATGCATTTGAAATAGATAAATTTAGTTTAAAATAATTTAAATTGGGTTAAGTAGATTTAAAATAGATTAAAATAGTTTAAGTATCCAAAATGGTTTATCTAACCGAGTAATTTGGAAAACAAAATAAAACAGCTTCAAAATCAATCCATTTCAATTATAACTTTCCAATTCAAATCAATTCCAATTTCCATTCTACCGATTCAATTTCGATTTCAATTCAATGAACGTCAATTTTTACTTCGAATTAATTCGATTTTTCATTCACCTTTAATTTATTCAATTTCAATTTATATCGATTTGGAGCTTGATTTCTCAAAATATCAATTTATAACACTTAACAAAAATTTCCAACAATATTCAAGTTTAAATCCAAATTCCAAATATGCTTCAATTCCAAACTCGATTTCAAAATATCATTTTTTTTATCACTTTTACTTAGTAATATTCAAAGCTTGAATTAAGGTTAAATCTTTAAACAAATCAATTTTCGACATTCAATCACATCCAATTTTAAATTTCAAAGTCTCGAATCATATTACTTAACAATTTCTTTTAACCAAAATTTATTTCAACATTCCAAAACTCAATTTTTCAATAAATTCGATTTTTATAAATTGATTTCTATTTATAACCTTTAAATCAATACATTTAAATAAATTTCAAATTGACGATTTTTAAAATTATTAATTTACCCAATTCGGTGTCCGTATAAAATTTTCTATCCTATGGCCAAGTAATTATTTATTTCAATTAAATGTCAGGGATGAATATATATCACTTAAATCAATCATAGTGTCATGTGTATGCATAACAGGTTATATATAAGCAATAAACGTCCAAACATTTAAATATCAACCAATAGCATCCATCGAAATAAATCATCTAATATACAATACAATTCATAGCAATTTTATAGTTATCTATGTCAGGTAATTTAATCGCAATTCAATTTCAATTTCAATTTAAATTTAACTGTCAATTTAATTTTCGACGGTTAATTCAAATGAAAATTAAATTCTATCAAACAACGACAAATAAAATTCATATCACTTCATAATATCAAATTTAACTAGCATAAAGATATTTAGTACGTTGTGAGCGTTATAGAACACTCACCTTGATTTCAATGAAGTTCCAGCGCTTTATTTCGAATAAAATTAAGCGAGCGTTTAATTTTACCCGAAATTTCCACTAGTTCCAAACGACTCCAATCCAGCTCCATTGCGTAGTGCTCGACCAAACGAATCCAACGCAATTCGTTTCGTCACAATCCGACCTCGCATGACAGAGTTATGACAGTTTAAAGTTTGAACGGATTAATATAAAATCAATTTACACTTTTATTTTTGAATCAAATTTTTTTTTTTTGAACCTTAGATAATCACAGCCGCCCATTTGCTTCCTCCACATCAGGCCCGCCCACGTCTCTCCCTTCTCCCCTTCATTAGAACGCACGCAAGCTTCAGACCCAAGAACCCACACGGCCGCTCAAAACCCTAATACACGCCATCAATACAAGCATCTTCAACACGATCAGGATACACCACCGCGAAGCCAACATCGAGTGCTATCATCGGCCAAAGGCCGGCCATTCTCGGCTATCTCTAGCCGCTCGAAAATCGTGCGCAACCGCACGCATTTAAACCCAAATCCATGCCACTCTGTAGCTCTAATCGCGATCTCGACCGTTGGATAGGTAGCTCTCGACGAGCTCTACAGTTCTCTAGTTGAGAGCATCTCGAAATAGCCATTGGATTGAGAGAGAAAGAGGGAGGAACGAGAGTGATTTCTGGCCTTCGAGCCTGGAGATGGCGGCCAGGGTTTAACCCTAATTTGTTTTTTTATTTTTCCCAAAATGAAAAATTTGATGTGCTTTTATAGGAAATTCGACGAACACTAATTATCCGGCTTTTCCAAACTTCGATTTACGCGCGGTGACCGGCGTTCCTAGGGTTTATCCCGCATTTCGGACACAATGGAACAGGTTTCAGAGGCTAATTCGATCATATGCGAGAGTTATGGAAATAGACGATCGATTTTAAATTAAATCGATTAAACCGATTTCTAGGCATTTTGGCTTGCACCGGACAAACGGTAAATCCGATTGACACAAAATTTGAAATCTTACAATAATATCACATTGCGGATCCGATGAAGCTGGTTTCGTCTAAATCCGAGACCGTTTGAAAAATGACCAATTTAACTCGCCAAATTAATATTAAAACAATTTCAAGCGCGTTTCGAGCTGCCACGGTCAAACGACGACTCTGATTGCTACGAAAATTGAAATCCGATAATAACTAACTATTACGGATCCAATGAAACTAGTTTCGTCCAATTCTGAGACTGTTCGAAAATTGGTTATTTTTCAGTCGCTAATTAAATATTAAAATATTCAATTTTCACAAATAAATTTTAAATTCAGTTTTAAAAGTTCTATAACATCACTATAACTCCAATATGATAAAATAAAATTTACAAATCATTTTTTTATCATATTAAACACGTTATTCAATTATCCAATAAATTCCAATTTTAAAATCTTATCAACTCCATTATAATCCCGATATAACTTACATTCACTTTGGAAACCAATTTGAATCATACTAAATCAAATTTTAATTATTCACTCTATTTTCATATATTAAATTTTAATATCAAATTAATCATATCAAATTTGGAATTTAATTATTCAAACATTTGTAATATTAAATTTTACAAATTTGATTATTCTTAAATCACCATCTTTTGAAATATTTAAAACGAACTTAAAATTTAACTTTTGAAACGAATTAAAATTATAGAACAACTACTTCCATTATACGGTTATTCAATTCCCATTATTAAATTATTCAATAATTTCCAAATATTTAATTTAAACAATTTCGATTACCCAATAATTCATTATCTTTTCAAATATTGAAATTGAACTTATAAGATTCAACTTTTAAAACCAATTCACAATTTAGACACTATTTCATTTTACAGTTATTCAATTATTCAATAAGTTTAAATATTCAATTTAAACAATTTACCTGTTCAATATTCAATATTTGATTTTAAATATATTTTACTTATCAATCAATTACTCTATTATACCCAATGAATTCAACATTTATTATCCTATTCAACTATCGATTGCAAAGGCGTTCACTAAGTAGCTTTTATTTTTCATTACTTGGATAATTATTGTTGCAATTCATTCCAGTTATTATTATTCCGAACGACTTACAAATTTTTTTCTAACATTAAATCACGAAATCTTATTAAATTAGCTATTTAATTATCGAAAATTTACGGGTCGTTACAATTTTTTATTTAAAACATTTTTAACTCATAAAATCATACATTTTCACATTTATAAACATCATTTAATTTTCCTCAAGTTCATGATTTTATAAAGTTAAATTTCCATTCAAAAATAAAGATTTAATAATAATTCACTTATTAAATTGCAATGTACAATTTTAAATTCATTGCATTAAATTTCAACTTAACACTTAAGTTCAAATTATTAAATATAACTTAGTTTTATTTTTATTTACTTAACTAAAAGTTCACTTTTAAGTCAATTTCATAAATTTTCAATTTTAGTTATATTTCAAAATTTCAACTTAAATATTCATTCATTTCACATTCAACTTTATCAAAAATCATTAATATGATATAAAATCACTTTAAATTAATTTAAATTCAAAATATCATAAATTTATCATATTTTCAAAGTTAATTTAAATTCCATTAAAAATTAAATCAAAATTTCCAAAATAACTCACATTCATATTTTCTAACTTTTCCATAATTTTTTTAACTTATAGATTTCCAGAAAATAAATAATACTTTACAAAAGTTATATTTTTATTAAATTTCAAATCAAATATTATAATAATTAAATTTCTAAAATATTTTAAAATTTTTAGAAAAACATATTTTAACTACGGGCCTGTATATAATTTCCTACGCTAGGTAATGTGATACGGGTAATATATCATTTCAACCCGTAATTTATAAAGAAAATACGGGTTTTAACATTTCAAACCCGCAATCCCAAGTTAAAATAAATTAAATAAAAACCGTTCAAGCCTATCATTTCAGCCCATAACGATTTTTCCCTATTCTAAAGTCGGTTCGGGTATGTATCATTTCAACCCATAGTAATTCTAATTTAAAGAGAACTTGCAGTATGATAAACTGATAAAATAGCAGAACAACATAATATAACAGTAACAGATGTTATAACAGGTGTTTAAACATGGGTGAACATCATATGATAATAATATAAGCATATATAACATGATAATATAGTTCTACAGATTCACAGGGTGTCAATTCACATTTGTATAAGTATAAACATCTGGTGAGATTTACTCACCTTTTTGTGCTGGAGATTGCAATACAAATGACACAATTTGGATTCCAGAAGGCACGATGACACAACAATAGGCTCAGGTGGGAAGAGATCCAAGTTTAGAACTTGTGTTACAACCCAAAACAAAAAAAATTACAATTCAATACAACATTGAAAAGGAATAACTTTGAAATAAAAAGAGATACGAATACACAGTCTTTTGTCTTGCCTTCTACAATTGCTAGCACGGCTTAGGGAATGTTTTGTCTCAGGTTTGGACATACTTTGGTTCAGGTTTGGGTCCTATAAGGCATGGCTACAAGGTATTGAAGTGGTGGAGGAGTTACTATGCATGAATATGAAGAGGCTTATGCAAATAGTGGGTTTTTGGTTCATTTTGGGCTAGGCTACATGGATCTATGGCTCGGCTATGACATGTTTCATATCTGGATAGAGGATGAAGGTGATGGTTAGGGGTGTGTCAAGGTGGTGGTGGAGCAATAGGAGGTGTCCAAGGTCATCTAAGGTGATGGTGATGAAGACTAGGTGGCTAGACATGCTTTTTAAGGAGTTTTAACATAGTTTTTATGGATTTCGCATCATGGGATGGTCATGCACTTGCTGGTCAGAGGAGGAGGGTTTTGGTCGTATATGATGTGGGGATGGAAGTGGTGGAGGTCGGTGGAGGAGATGGTGGAGGTGTTAGGCCAAACAAAGCAATGAGAGGTCATGGCAAAAATCAAGCAAAACAAAGAAGAAGAAGTAGAAAAATGAGAGGTCATGGCAAAAATCAAGCAAAACAAAGAAGGAGAAGTAGAAAAATGAGAGGAGGAAGAGAGGCCATTGCTTATTTTTTTTTAGGGTTGAGAAGCTTTGGTAATTCGTGAAAATGAAGAAAAGAAGTCAGCTGAAGATAGTATAAGGAACGGCCAAAATAATTGATGTATTGATTGAAAAAGAAACAGTAAAAGTAACGGTGAAACGACTTTATGTTTCTTAGCTTTTAAAACCTTCCATACTTCATTTTCTTTTAAATCAAGTAAAAAAAATAAACTTCAGCAAGTACAAATAAAAACCGAAACAAAGTGAAATAAAGAAAAAATATAATTAAATTTAAAGAAAGTATAAAAAGAATTAAGGAAATTGCTTAAAAATTGAAAACAGGGTTCAAAAATTACAATTAAAACATCAATGGTTTTGAAAAAATATCTACTTCATTTTAAAAATATTCTAAAGAAAATTTTTGAAATAAAATAATTTATTTATCATTTCTAAAATAAAATAAATAATTAAATTGGAGAAAAATAGAAAAGAACTAAAGAAAATGTTTAAAAATTGAAAACAGGGCATGGAAATTACAAGAAAAATACTACTAGCTCTAGAAAAATTCCTACCTCACTTCAAAAACATTAAAAGACAAAAAAAATACATAAAATAACATATCAATACATATTACAATAAAATATGACAAAGAAAAATAAAATTATACTATTTAAAATAATAAAATTGCAGAATAAACAAATTGCACTCAATATTGAAATATACATAACTTTCACAATTTAAATCCGTTTCCAACGAAACAAAAAGCAGTGTTCTTAAAATTTTGTGTACTTTCATAATAAAAGATAAAATTTAAATTTTCAAACTTTTAAAATTTTAATTTAAAAGTCAAAGTTTGACTATTTTGACCAAAAATTCACTTTTTGGAAAATATTCTTTTTAGTCATGCTTTGGAATGATAATTCATATCAAAACTAAAGTTTATCATTCAAATTAAATAAAATAAGTTTTTAAATCAAAAATTCAATTAAAATAATTAAAATATACAAAAAAAATCATAAAATACAGGGTTGTTACACTCTCCCCCACTCAAAACTTTTCGTCCCCGAAAAGGAATGAGGTACGGGAAAGCACAAAAAATGATAGAGTGAAACAAGATTAGGACAAGATGACAAGGAGATTGAAATTATACATGATGGCTATTGTTATAGGTAAGTTTTACAAGGTGGAGATGATCTTTCCAAGATTCTCCAAAATTAAGAACATAAGCACGAAAAGGTGGATTCAAAATGATTACCAAAGATTATAGAAAGATTTCTAAACAGAAAGATTTTAGAAAGATGCCTATACCAGTCTATAGCAAGATAAGGATGATAAGGTCAAACAAAAGATAGTCTGAAAAAAAAAGGAAATAAATTTGAAAGCATGGAAATTTCAACTTAAATTGAGAATAAATCTTTACACAAGTTAAATAAATCTTAACTATCCCAAATTTCATTATCTTATTACCCAATCATCTTAAATTGACAATTTTTAAATCCATGGGTTTGAAAAATAATCATTTATTACACTCACAATGTACTTAATAAATTTTATTCTTCTTTATTCCTAATTAAAATTAAATTTATTCCTCTCAATATATTTATCACTCATGTTAAATATACTTATACTTATTGTAAATGCTTTCTTTTATTCTTAGTTCTTTTAACATTATTTTATTGTAAGTTATTCAATTACCCTTTATTATATTTACCTCTGTTAATCGTTTTAAAATTTAAGTGTATAACATTTATTATAACTACTCAAATTTTATTTATAAAATCTTTTATATTGTATATTATCCAATTACATTGTTAACTTCTAAAATTTAGGTAAGTTATATTTGAATGCAATTGTATTATACAAATAAACTTTCCAATTAAATCATTTCATGCTTGATATTCATCTAAAATTTTGATTGAATTTTTTTTATAATTGAAATTATTCTTTAAAATAAAATTTAAGAACTAAATTTCCGATTACATTCAAACCATCTAGAGATAAGTAATAATATATACATAATATGTCAAATCAAATTTCAATCATATATATATATATATATTATAAATCAAGTCATATTTTAGAAATTCAAATCAATTAAATTCCCCAAAACAAAGCTGTAGCAAGACTACATAACAGTCTCTTAACTTCAAAACTCGAAAATGAACGTCGATGATGTCGCGATCATCACCGAAGTTATTTTCCGGCGACAAAGAGAAGAGCACTTTAAAATTCTTTAGAAATAAATTCTATTTGAAAATACTTTAAATAATATACTCCTTTAAAAGTTTAAACACAAGGTTTGAAACCATCGACAATTAAATTATCAAATTTCTTGTTTTAAATTCATTTCAGTTCCCAAATAAATTTATAAACAACTATCTATAAATTCATTTATAGAACAATAAATGATAAATTAAGTATTATCATTTCAAATAATCAATTTTAAATCAATTTATTAAGTTTCGTAAATTTACTTGTATATCAAAATTTTATTTCATTAACCAAATTTTAAAATAATATTGTGTCAGTTTGTTCTGTCAAAGTGTTTTAGAAATCCTATCGATAGCGTTGATCAGACGAATCGATCGGAAAACCAAATCAACATCAACAACTCAAACAACACAATATATAAAAAAAACTTAGATATACAAGTACAATTCAAAATGTTTGGAAGAATAGATTGGAAACAAAAGATAAGATGATTAAATAACAGAGTAGGGAGGTGGGTAAGCTTAAATAAATCGCAGGCAACCTTAACCCGGTCAACCGTGACTTAAATAATAAGATCGATGTGGATTTTCTCTAGGGTAAATCTACATTGATCTCAAGAGTTAGAGTTTGGGATAACAAAAGATATTAGCATCTAAACCAAGGATAGATATAAATCTCTGGTGAATCGATGCTAATTGTAAAGGAGTTTTCCCTTTTTTTCAATTCAATTTGAAAATGACGTGACCGCCGACTCACTAAAAAGATAATTCGACGCGGAGTTATGGAATACTCCAGAGTCAAAAGAAGATGAATAGCGAGGGGTACGAATGGATTTTGGAACTGTAGGGAACGTTCCAAAATTAAAAGGAATCGAGTCAAAAGGGAGAGATTCAAACTCGAATGAAAGTGATTATGTAAATACATTCACTCCATATGCTGAGTTTTGCCTAGAGCTACCAAAGCTCTGATACCAACTGTAACCACCCGATATTTTCAACCATTCGCATCCATTACAAGTGTATACATAGACATTCATGCCGGAATTGAATTTCTCAAAATACCGCGTTGTAAATAAAAATTTGGCAAATCTCAGAATATACAGTAAATAAAAATCACAGATCACAGACATAGAGTAATAATAATGTAGCGGAAGTAAAAGAAATAGTAGTTCATGAAGCTACTATATAAAAATATCAGAGTTACATAAAATATAACAGAAGAAATAAAGTACAAAGGAGGTCTCACTACATAGAAGTCTACTAATACAAGAGCTGAAAGGAACAACAGGCTGCAAAAGATAAAACTTGACAAGTAAATAATCTCCAGCGATTTCAATCTCCAGAAAGTGGAAATCTAAATCTGTGAATAACTCAGGCAGACCCGAGCGTAAATAAAAATACAAACACTCGAGTCAGGACATACATACTTATACAATGTAAACCAACTCAAGTGAACTGTAGTAAAGGTACAAGTAACTTAGAAGATACGTGGGAACGCCCATCCTCTAAGGATCCGTTAAACTATTTACTATGTAGTAATATACGCTATATACAGTAGTGTCTAATCAGTAAAGTATAATCATATAGAAAATAGCGTTAAGGGGATGGTGAAACTTAACGCGGTCGGATCTTTAAAACCAAAATCGTAGTGGGCTCGCTATAAGGAGATGACACGGCATGCGAGGCAATGCCAGGGTGGATACACCGTTTGCACTCCTGGACCGGTGGTGACGACAAGCCAGCAGCTTCCGCCCACCTTGAACAATACCCCCGAATCAAAGTGGCGCCACATATCGAATCACAAAAGTAATAAAATGGTTTCCGATGGAGCATGCTCGATGAAAGGGTGCGACCCTTTGTGTAGCCCGTTATAGCTCCTGTTTTAGTCATTTATGCCAACTCACGGGAGTTGGGTCCACGTAATATACCTCGAGAATGTCGCCACCATCCTACTTCATTCTGGAATCTCCACGGCGTACACAGTTGTTAAAGTGGTTTTCAGTATTCGCCGGCTGTAAGACAATATCCGATCCCGATCTCTTTAACAACCAATCGTTATTATAACCCGTAGTTATAACTTTAAAACAATATTTTATTCTTCAAAATAAAATGTCATTTCAACCCAAATCTTTATCAAAATAAAGATCAAATCATTTCCAAACCTGTAACGACCGTGATGTTATTACCGTCGTATTAAATATTTTTAAAATCTGTAACGACCGTGATTTTGAGTTACAGTCGGAGTAAGTATTTAAAAAAAATTAAAATTAAAATTCGAAAAAAAATGACGAAAATGATGCAAATTTTCAAGTCAGTATATTTTGCTAATAGTTGCACGTTGAAGGGTAAAGCCCTTTTGCCTTCACGTGTAAATAATGCAAATAAGAACATTTTTGCTCAGTTGCAACAAAGATCTAATAAAACAAGTATGGATGCACATCACAAATACTGTCACCACTAGTTTTTAAATCAAATATGTTATCATGTTTTGCAGTACTGAGACGTACTAGTATTAAGTAAACCGAGATGTAAAGCAAGGGGTGAACATATTATTTTAGAAAGCAAATTGAAACTTTGGTTTACTCTGCCACATCTAGTGTGTAGCCGAGCACTATCATAGTACGTTGCATTAAATGAACGTGTACCCAAAGCCTTACAACACTCATTTCTTTGACTTAAGCAAAGAAAAAAAATATTAACACGGCATCATCCTTTATTCCATTTTCTTCCAGCTGCTCAGAATACTCATTAATGGCTACCATTCTCATCTCCGAGGATCCCTGCTTCTAATTACTTTTGAACGAGTTAACGTGGGTTTAAGACTCACTTTGCTAATCTATTCTTTGGTGTGGAAAATGTAGCTTATTTTCATTTCATTTTCTTTTTGTCCTTGCATGACAAATAGTTGATGCAGTTCAGATTTTTTTTATTTTTTCCACTTGCTTGTTTTGGGGTAAATTTTTCCAGAAACCACTTTGTCACTTCAGTGTGTGGTTGGTACGATGCAATGCATGTACATTTGAGCTTAGGATTCATCCAGCTACATGCGCACGTAGTCTGCAAATTAACTCCAGAGACCAGCTTTGTCACTTAAGAAGTAGTATGTAGTGTTGCATGAAGGCATATATGATTTACTACATTTTCACTTTTGATTCTTACGTGTCCAAGTAGTGTTCATATATTTGCAAATGATTTTACCTAAACCAAGTCTCTGTAGCTTTATTTTATAAATTTGTTTATGCATGAATATGGTGGTAGATGAGAAGCCATGCCACATTTCGTGTGTACATGTGTTACAGAGTCCAGGCATAGTAGTTTGCATTTATGTCCAGGTTAGTGAAATTTGCATGCGCATCCTCCTTTTAAAATTTTATGTGTAACTGCATTTTAATTTTCACACTTTACTTCAACTAATCACGCGTGTTCTTTTAAAACTATTTTGTAGTAACTCTAGCATGTCAGGTTGTTAAAATTTTAATGCGTAGTTGGGAAAATATACGTGTATTTCCATACACGAGATAGCTTATATTCATCACATTTTGTTCAAATCACATAGCATGCTTTTGCTCAGGCGTTTGGCTCTTGCATACCTAGATTGAGTACACGTGTGTCACATAGTGTATTGCTTTTGTGAAAATAGAATAGTTTCCATTGTTTTGTTCAGGGATAATTGAAATAGCATGTGTAAACACCTGTGCACTAGAAGATGGTTCATATATACATTGTATCCACTTGTCAACGTGTGCAACTATGTCCAAATATTGTTTTAAGGTATTTTGTTTTGTCAAATTTTTCTTTCTTCCAAATCATACCTCGTTTCAATTCGAGATTATGTATTGAGGCAAAGCAAGATTTTGAAGAAAATATAGTGGTAATACCAATCACTACTTAATTTGCTTTGAACCGCGGTTACGTTTTATAACGTAATTTTTGCCTTTATTTTTATAATGGTATTTTACTCCGGTATTATATTTTGGAGCATGTTTTTGGGTGACATTTTTGATAAATGAAAATTTACTGTTATTTTGACTTCAGTAACTGTCAAATTTAAAGTGGATTTTTAAGCGATTATCCCACAACGCTGATTTGGTATCCGTTTTTACGGTGTTTAGTGTTACGCAATTTCCTCGTCGAAATAGCTATAGTTGTTGCTATTTTAAGCACGTTTTTTAAAAATCGTTTTAAATCGAAATCGTTTTCAAAAATTTTTTCAGTTTGCGCTTTCAAAAGAATAAGGAAGTGATTTAAACGTTTCAGAAAAATTGAGGACTATGAACCCTTACTTTTACTGATTCGCTTAATTCCGGACTTGGTCCGTTTGAGAACGTAAAATGTTATTTTATAAAATACACAATTTTTGCACTTTCAAGGAAACGATGAAGAGATTTAAACGATTTAACAAAAGTACGGATTATGGAACCATACTTTTACTATTTCAGTTAATTCCGGACTCGTTAATTGAAATATTTGCTGTTTGATGATTTTGATGATTTTGTGTACTTTCGAGCCATTATGTTGGACCTTCGGGTCATATGTTGGACCTTCGGGTCAAATACCAGTACTAGACCTTTGGGTCATATGTTGGACCTTCGGGTCATATGTTGGGCGCCAAAATTATGTTGACAGTACTTGGTAGGCTTCGGCCATATGTTGATGCACGTGCGGCGTAGCTTAGACTCGCCATATGATGGGATCGATCCACTTTTATGTTGATTTTTCTAGTTATCTATTTCTGATTTCTAGATTTTGTGAATAGTTGTTTTGAATTCAATTGTGAATTTGAAAGTTGATTTTGATGGAGTTGGATGTGATTTCTTCATTTAATTATGTCGATTTCTTATGTTGAATAGTCTCATTCGAGATTATTATTATTTTGATTTATGTTGTTTATGATGCATTCACTTCTAAGAATAAATTAGACTAATCCGTTTATTATTTTCTTTTAAATAATACTCGGGTCAGACCGAGTTATTTCAGGGTAATCTCTATCTCTGATTCAGTAGCAGCTTCAGCTTTTGGGATTCACATCATCTTTTGTCTAGCCTTCAAGGAGTTCTTTTGGTTATTTAACTCCCATCTTATGTATGTCGATGTATATTTATATGTACATTTTGTTGTTGTGAACTATCGATTGTTGTAGCATGTATTCCAGACTTGTCTTCCGCTACATATCTGATATTTCTGTTCTGATGCGATTATACTATCTGTGTTGTTGATATTATGAGTTGTTCTAGATTTTTCTTTAGCCACCGTAGTTTTTTTTTAGATTTGGATTGAATTTATATCTTTGGGAGTAATACAACTCCTATCGATGTAATCAATGCTCATCTAAGGCATAACGTACAGATGGTCGCTTCTAACAAGCCTTATTCTTCGCAATAGCAGACGTTATTCCTAATAATAACCTTTGTTATTGTGAGCATAGAGGTGGGGCGTCACAGCTTGGTATCAGAGCTGAAACTTAGAACAAATTATAATATACACAGAACAGAAACAGAATGGAACATGTGTTACAACTATTCGGGAGTTTATTCGTGCCTTTCTAATCTATTCTTTTCACTTTAACATGTGGAGTATGTCTAGGAATAAATTATATATTCTATAGTATTCCATTTGTTAAACTTATTATCATTGTTTTTTTTATCCTTACCTTCTCTATTCTCTCAGCCCATGGCTGGAAGAGGTAGAGGGAAGCGTTCTTCTGCAGGCCCGTCTAGTGGTTCTCATCTGGACGGTGTCTACATGTCGGCTGATCAGTTTATGGAGCTATTTCAGGGTACTCAGCCTCCTGTTGCTACTCCTACGGCTCCTGCTCAGAATTCTGCCTTCGCCCACATGTGTAGTGACTATTCCCACCTTGGAGGTCAGCCTTTCAAGGGACCGGAAAGTGTTATGGAAGTTCAGACTTGGTTGCGCACTTGTGAGCGCATATTTTCTCGGATGGATCATTCGGATCATCATCGCGTTCTCGTGGCATCTAGTATGTTGCAAGAGCGTGCGCTTGATTGGTATGAGCTCTTTATTTTGAAAGTTGATGAGTCCACTCTCTCTTGGGTTCAGTTTTAGGAACGTTTCGAACTTAAGTTTGTTCCTGAATCGGAAAAGGCTAATCTTGCTCGTAGTTTCCATGAGTTGAAGCAAGGAAAGTCTTCGGTTTCTGATTATGTTACATCTTTCAAGGCCTTGTCCAAATACGGAGTTGAGTTCATTAACACTCCGCGTATGAAGAATCTTCGTTTTGTTGATGGTTTGAAGAAGTATTTTAAGAAGGTTCTTTTGCTTCAGCTAAAGCTCTCTTTTGAAGAGCTTGTTGATTCGGCTCTTTGTCTTGAAGCTGTTGAAAAAGAACGTGATAGTGGTGATGATGTTGGGGTTTCTAAGAACACCAACAAGAAGAGGTTTCCATTTCGTAAGCCTAATTCTAATCAGAAGAAGAAGCAGGTTGCCTCTAGTTCTCAGCCTAATAGTGCACCTTCTGTTCAGAGGGCGTGCTATAATTATGGTTCGTTGGATCATCTTCTTCGCAATTGTACTAAGCCTCGCATTTGCCGTTATTGCAAGAAAGAAGGTCATTGGGTTTCTGATTGTCCTATTGCTCCTAAGGGTTTCAAATCTAGGAAGCTTAATTTTGCTAAAGCTTCTGGTAGTTCTTCTAAGCCCAAAGGTATTACTCCTTCTGTTTTAGAGGGTTTCAATTTATTTCATGGCCGTTCTATTAGAGTTCTTTTCGATACGGGTGCATCACATTCATTCGTGTCGAAGGAGCTTGTTGATATTATTCATTTGGATGTTATTACTCTTTGCGACCCTTTGAGGATCGTAAATCCTATTGGTGGATCCGCTACCCTTGGATTATTGTGTGTTGATGTTGAGATTATTCTTTGTGGTTTCTCCTTTCATGCGAATCTGCATGTTATGGATCATCTTGATTTGATATGATATTGGGTATGGATTGGCTCGTCCGTTATGAAGTTCAAATCCTATGTCCCGAAAGAACTTTATATTTCAAGCATCCCGATGCTAGCGAACAATTATCTATTATATTTCGTAGCATGGATCATACTTCGAATGCTTTTATATCTTCCTTCGAATTGGAGGATGTCATAGATAATATTCTAGTTGTTTGTGATTTTTCTGATGTTTTTGAGCCTATTTCTAGGTTGCCGCCGAAAAGGGCAATAGAGTTCCGTATAGATCTTATCCCCGGTGCACATCCTGTCAGCCGTCCTCCCACGAGGATGTCTGCTAAGGAAAATGAGGAACTCAAGCAACAATTATCTGAGTTGGAAGCCAAGCGTTTTATCCGTTCTAGCTCGTCTCCTTAGGGCGCCGCCGCTGTCTTCGTTAAGAAGCCAGATGGTACTCTTAGGCTTTGCATTGATTATCGCAAGCTTAATGAACTCACTATCAAAAACAGGTATCCATTACCTAGGATCGATGACATATTCGATCAGTTAAGTGGCGCTAAAGTCTTCTCCCAACTCGATCTTGCTACCGGTTTTCATCAGTTACGAGTGGAGGAAGACAACATTCCTCTCACCGCATTCCGTACTCGTTATGGTTCTTACGAATGGCTTGTTATGCCGTTTGGTTTGACGAACGCTCCGGCGTATTTTGTAGATCTTATGAATCGGATATTTCGGGAATATCTCGATAAGTTCGTCTTGGTTTTCATTGATGATATTCTTATTTATTCCAAATCTGAAGCCGATCATATTCAACATTTGGAGATTGTTTTGAGCACTCTTCGTCAGCATCATCTTTATCCCAAATTCTCCAAATGTCACTTCTGGGAGAATAAAGTGAAGTTTCTCGGTCACATTGTTTCTTCCGATGGTATCTCTGTCGATCCTGCCAAGTCGAATCTATTCAGAATTGGAAAAGAGGCCCGAGACTGTTACCGAGATCCGTAGTTTCCTTGGATTGGCGGGTTATTATCGTCGATTTATTAAGGACTTTTCTCGTATTGCTTTACCGCTTATCACTCTCACGAGAAAAGCTGTTCCTTTTATTTGGTCGGATAAGTGTGAGAATTCTTTCTTGAAGTTAAAGGATCTCCTTACTCATGCTCCTATCTTAGTGGTTCCGGAAGGGAATCGCGACCTTATTGTGTATACCGATGCCAGTGGTTGTGGGCTCGGTGCAGTTCTCATGCAGAAGGATAGGGTGGTTGCTTTTGCTTCTAGGCAACTAAAGCCTAACGAGATTCGTTATTCTACCCACGATCTGGAATTAGCCGTCATTGTCCTTGCTTTGAAGATTTGGCGATATTATCTTTTGGGCGAGCATTTTATTCTCTATACTGATCACAAGTCTCTTAAGTATTTATTTTCTCAGAAAGAGCTTAATATGAGGCAACAGTGTTGGCTCGATTTCCTTGCCTCATATGATTTTGATATTCAGTATACCCCTGGAAAGGGAAATCGAGTTGCTGATGCGCTTAGTCGTAAGCAATAAGCTGTCGTTTCCATGATGTTAGCAGAATGGAATATATTAGAGAGTTTATCTCTTTGTGATATTCGAGACCACTCCCTAGTTCCAGATTCTCCTGTGATTTTATTTAGCATGGAGGCTCGTCCCAGTCTTTTAGATCGCATTGCCGAGGCCCAGAGACGAGATCCTAATCTTGTCCATCTTATTCAGAGTTGTGAATCGGAGTCCCGAAGCGATGAGCTAAAGGATTTCGATATTGATATTAGTGGTTGTATTCAGAAGAAGGGTAGATTGATCGTGCCTGATATTTCTAACCTTCGAAACGACATTCTTGAGGATTGTCATCGTTCGAAGTATACTATCCATCCGGGTAGTAGTAAAATGTATGCTGATATGAAACGCTTATACTATTGGGAAGGTATGAAGCGTGATGTGGCAAGTTTTGTAAGCCGCTGCACGACTTGTAATCTTGTTAAAGCAGAACATCAGCTTCCTGGTGGTCTCTTGCAACCTTTGGAGATCCCGCTGTGGAAGTGGGATCAAATCTCTATGGATTTCGTTGATGGTTTGCCTCGTTCGAGGCTAGGCCATACTTGCATTTGGGTGATTATCGACCGACTGTCTACTGCCCATTTCATTCCAATCAAATCCAATCGGACCGCTCCTTTATTGGCCAAGCTTTTTATTAGAGAAGTCGTTCGACTTCATGGCGTTCCGAGTTCGATTGTTAGTGATAGGGATCCGCTCTTCACTGGTGGGTTCTGGAAGAGTCTTCAGAAAGCTTTGGGCACAAAGCTTAATCTTAGCACGTCATATCATCCTCAATCGGATGGTCAGACTGAGAGAGTGAATCAAATTATGGAGGATCTTCTTCGGGCTTGTATTCTTGATTTCAGTGGTAGTTGGGAAGACCACATTCCTCTTGTTGAATTGTTTTACAAAAATAGTTTCCAATCCAGTATCGGCATGGATCCTTTCGAGGCCCTTTATGGAAGGCCGTGTCGATCACCTTCTTGTTCGTTAGAGCCTGGGGAAAAGTTGATTCTAGGCCCCGACTTTATTCGGGAATCGTCTGAGAAGATTCATGTTATTCGGCAAAGGATGAAAGAGGCTCAAAATCGGCAAAATTCTTATGCCGATAACCGTAGAAAGCCATTGGAATTTTCTGTGGGCAATCATGTGTTCATTCGGGTTTCTCCAATGAAAGGAGTGGTGCGTTTTAGTAGCTTAGGAAAGTTGGCACCTCGTTACATTGGACTGTTTCCTATTACCGAACGCATCGGTCCCGTGGCTTATCGTGTTGCTTTGCCTATTCAGTTTGCAGGGATTCACGATGTATTTCATGTTTCTCAGCTTCGCTGTTGCCTTCGTGAACCAGATTCAGTTATTGATACACATATATTGCCCGATCTTGAGATCTCACCCAACATGACCATGGTGCAAAATCCTATTCGTGTGCTTGCTACGGAGATTAAACGCCTTCGAAATAAAGATGTTCCACTTCTAAAATTTCGATGGTCCGCAAACCCCAAGGATTGTACTTAGGAAACCAGAGAATTCATTGAGCGTTCTTATCCCGGTTTTCTCTCCTCTTCGGGTGGAGGTGAGCATTCCTATTCATCTTATCCATTTTGAATCTTTATTGTGATAAATTATATACGTTATTGACTGCTTCTAGTATGAAAATTGCGGGGACGCAATTTTTATAAGGAGGGGAGTCTGTAACGACCGTGATGTTATTACCGTCATATTAAATATTTTTAAAATCTGTAACGACCGTGATTTTGAGTTACAGTCGGAGTAAGTATTTTAAAAAAAATTAAAATTAAAATTTGAAAAAAAAATGATGAAAATGATGCAAATTGCCAAGTCAGTATATTTTGCTAATAGTTGCACGTTGAAGGGTAAAGCGCCTTTTGCCTTCACGTGTAAATAATGCAAATAAGAACATTTTTGCTCAGTTGCAACAAAGATCTAATAAAACAAGTATGGATGCATATCACAAATACTGTCACCACTAGTTTTTAAATCAAATATGTTATCATGTTTTGCAGTACTGAGACGTACTAGTATTAAGTAAACCGAGATGTAAAGCAAGGGGTGGACATATTATTTTAGAAAGCAAATTGAAACTTTGCTTTACTCTGCCACATCTAGTGTGTAGCCGAGCACTATCATAGTACGTTGCATTAAATGAACGTGTACCCAAAGCCTTACAGCACTCATTTCTTTGACTTAAGCAAAGAAAAAATAATATTAACACGGCATCATCCTTTATTCCATTTTCTTCCAGCTGCTCAGAATACTCATTAATGGCTTCCATTCTCATCTCCGAGGATCCCTGCTTCTAATTAATTTTGAACGAGTTAAGGTGAGTTTAAGACTCACTTTGCTAATCTATTCTTTGGTGTGGAAAATGTAGCTTATTTTAATTTTCTTTTTGTCCTTGCGTGACAAATAGTTGATGCAGTTCATATTTTTTTATTTTTTCCACTTGTTGTTTTGGGGTAAAATTTTCCAGAAACCACTTTGTCACTTTAGTGCGTGGTAGGTATGATGCAATGCATGTACATTTGAGCTTAGGAATCATCCAGCTGCATGCGCACGTAGTCTGCAAATTAACTCCAGAGACCAGCTTTGTCACTTAAGAATGTAGTATGTAGTGTTGCATGAAGGCATATATGATTTACTGCATTTTCACTTTTGATTCTTACATGTCCAAGTAGTGTTCATATATTTGCAAATGATTTTACCTAAACCAAGTCTCTGTAGCTTTATTTTATAAATTTGTTTATGCATGAATATGGTGGTAGATGAGAAGCCATGCCACATTTCGTGTGTACATGTGTTACAGAGTCCAGGCATAGTGGTTTGCATTTATGTCCAGGTTACTGAAATTTGCATGCGCATCCTCCATTTAAAATTTTATGCGTAACTTCATTTTAATTTTCACACTTTACTTCAACTAATCACGCGTGTTCTTTTAACACTATTTTGTAGTAACTCTAGCATGTCAGGTTGTTAAAATTTTGATGCGTAGTTGGGAAAATATACGTGTATTGCCATACACGAGATAGCTTATATTCATCTCATTTTGTTCAAATCACGTAGCATGCTTTTGCTCAGGCGTTTTGGCTCTTGCATGCCTAGATTGAGTACACGTGTGTCACATAGTGTATTGCTTTTGTGAAAATAGAATAGTTTCCATTGTTTTGTTCAGGGATAATTGAAATAGCATGTGTAAACACCTGTGCACTAGAATATGGTTCATATATACATTGTATCCACTTGTCAACGTGTGCAACTATGTCCAAATATTGTTTTAAGGTATTTTGTTTTGTCAAATTTTTCTTTCTTCCAAATCATACCTCGTTTCAATTCGAGATTATGTATTGAGACAAAGCAAGATTTTGATGAAAATATAGTGGTAATACCAATCACTACTTAATTTTCTTTGAACCACGGTTACGTTTTATAACGTAATTTTTGCCGTTAATTTTATAACGGTATTTTACTCCAGTATTATATTTTGGAGCATGTTTTTGGGTGACATTTTTGATAAATGAAAATTTACTGTTATTTTGACTTCAGTAACTGTCAAATTTAAAGTGGATTTTTAAGCGGTTATCCCACAACGCTGATTTGGTATCCGTTTTTATGGTGTTTAGTGTTACGCAATTTCCTCGTCGAAATAGCTATAGTTGTTGCTATTTTAAGAATGTGTTTTAAAAATCGTTTTAAATCGAAATCGTTTTCAAATTTTTTTTCAGTTTGCGCTTACAAAAGAATAAGGAAGCGATTTAAACGTTTTAGAAAAATTGAGGACTATAAACCCTTACTTTTACTGATTCGCTTAATTCCGGACTTGTCCGTTTGAGAACGTAAAATGTTATTTTATAAAATACACATTTTTTGCACTTTCAAGGAAACGATGAAGAGATTTAAACGATTTAGCAAAAGTACGAATTATGGAACCATACTTTTACTATTTCAGTTAATTCCGGACTCGTTAATTGAAATATTTGCTGTTTGATGATTTTGTGTGCTTTCGAGCCATTATGTTGGACCTTGGGTCATATGTTGGACCTTCGGGTCAAATACCAGTACTAGACCTTCGGGTCATATGTTGGGCGCCAAAATTATGTTGACAGTACTTGGTAGGCTTCGGCCATATGTTGATGCACGTGCGACGTAGCTTAGACTCGCCATATGATGGGATCAATCCACTTTTATGTTGATTTTTCTAGTTATCTATTTCTGATTTCTAGATTTTGTGAATAGTTGTTTTGAATTCAATTGTGAATTTGAAAGTTGATTTTGATGGAGTTGGATGTGATTTCTTCATTTAATTATGTCGATTTCTTATGTTGAATAGTCTCATTCGAGATTATTATTATTTTGATTTATGTTGTTTATGATGCATTCACTTCTAAGAATAAATTAGACTGATCCGTTTATTATTTTCTTTTAAATAATACTCGGGTCAGACCGAGTTATTTCAGGGTAATCTCTATCTCTGATTCAGTAGCAGCTACAGCTTTTGGGATTCACATCATCTTTTGTCTAGCCTTCAAAGAGTTCTTTTGGTTATTTAACTCCCATCTTATGTACGTCGATGTATATTTATATGTACATTTTGTTGTTGTGAACTATCGATTGTTGTAGCATGTATTCCAGACTTGTCTTCCGCTACATATCTGATATTTCTGTTCTGATGCGATTATACTATCTGTGTTGTTGATATTATGAGTTGTTCTAGATTTTTCTTTAGCCACCGTAGTTTCGTTTTAGATTTGGATTGAATTTACATCTTTGGGAGTAATACAACTCCTATCGATGTAATCAATGCTCATCTAAGGCATAACGTACGGATGGTCGCTTCTAACAAGCCTTATTCTTCGCAATAGCATACGTCATTCCTAATAATAACCTTTGTTATTGTGAGCATAGAGGTGGGGCGCCACAAAACCATTTCAATCTATCATCATACCATATCATTCGATTCAAATATTTATCAAAATAAATATCAAGTCATTTCTAACCATTTCAACATATTAAATTATCATATCCTTTCAAAACTTCCTTTCGAATCATTTTAATATATCAAAATATCCTAGCCTTTCAAAACTTCGTTCAAAATATCTTATCTTTCAGCACTTCCTTTCAAATTATTTTAATATCAAAATGTCATATCTTTCAAAACTCCATTTTCAAATCATTTTAATATATCAAAATATCATATCTTTTCAAACCACGTTTCAATCATTTAATATATCAAAATATCAAAACCACATTCATTTCAAATCATTATTCATTTTATTCAATTTAAAATACCATTTCAATTCACATTTCAAAACAGTTTATATTAAAAAAAATCATTTTTAATCATTAAAATGAAGTTATTATGTTCAATAATTAAATTATTAAATTTCCAAAATTTTCAACTTTCAAAGTTCATTTATTCACTTAAGTTTATCAAAACAGTGAAAATTCACTTTTCGTGGCATTTAGAAAACGCTACGGAAATATACATTCAAAACAGTTCAATTTAACAAAAGACAACATTTTAAAATGTTGTAATAGGGTTTACTTAAATTTCAAATAAACTTAGTTAAATTCAAAAATTATAGCACTTACAAAAATTGCTATAATAGCTTTTAATTCAATTACCTTTTTAGTTCATTATCACAACTACAGCATTTACAAAGGCTGTAATATCGTTTACATTGTAATTAATAGCATTTCAAAAATGCAGTCAATTAACTTCAAATATTCAATATAATTTCTCAACCAATTATATTTTTTCATTTAAAACATTTTTAACTCATAAAATCATACATTTTCACATTTATAAACATCATTTAATTTTCCTCAAGTTCATGATTTTATAAAGTTAAATTTCCATTCAAAAATCAAGATTTAATAATAATTCACTTATTAAATTGCAATGTTCAATTTTAAATTCATTGCATTAAATTTCAACTTAACACTTAAGTTCAAATTCTCAAATATAACTTAGTTTTATTTTAATTTACTTAACTAAAAGTTCACTTTTAAGTCAATTTCATAAATTTCCAATTTTAGTTATATTTCAAAATTTCAACTTAAATATTCATTCATTTCACATTCAACTTTATCAAAAATCATTAATATGATATAAAATCACTTTAAATTAGTTTAAATTCAAAATATCATAAATTTATCATATTTTCAAAGTTAATTTAAATTCCATTAAAAATTACATCAAAATTTCCAAAATAACTCACATTCATATTTTCTAACTTTTCCATAATTTATTTAACTTATAGATTTCCAGAAAATAAATAATACTTTACAAAAGTTATATTTTATTAAAATTCAAAGCAAATATTATAATAGTTAAATTTCTAAAATATTTTAAATTTTTTAGAAAAACATATTTTAACTACGGGCCTGTATATAATTTTCTACGCTAGGTAATGTGATACGGGTAATATATCATTTCAACCCGTAATTTACAAAGAAAATACGGGTTTTATCATTTCAAACCCGCAATCTCAAGTTAAAATAAATTAAATAAAAACCGTTCAAGCCTATCATTTCAGCCCATAACGATTTTTCCCTATTCTAAAGTCGGTTCGGGTATGTATCATTTCAACCCATAGTAATTCTAATTTAAAGAGAACTTGCAGTATGATAAACTGATAAAATAGCAGAACAACATAATATAACAGTAACAGATGTTATAACAGGTGTTTAAACATGGGTGAACATCATATGTTATAATATAAGCATATATAACATGATAATATAGTTCTACAGATTCACAGGGTGTCAATTCACATTTGTATAAGTATAAACATCAGGTGAGATTTACTCACCTTTTTGTGCTGGAGATTGCAATACAAATGACACAATTTGGATTCCAGAAGGCACGATGACACAACAATAGGCTCAAATGGGAAGAGATCCAAGCTTAGAACTTGTGTTACAACCCAAAACAAAACAAAATAAAATTACAATTCAATACAACATTGAATAGGAATAACTTTGAAATAAAAAGAGATACGAATACACAGTCTTTTGTCTTTCCTTCTACACTTGCTAGCACGGCTTAGGGAATGTTTTGGCTCAGGTTTGGACATACTTTGGTTCAGGTTTGGGTCCTATAAGGCATGGCTAAAAGGTATTGAAGTGGTGGAGGAGTTACTATGCATGAATATGAAGAGGCTTATGCAAATAGTGGGTTTTTGGTTCATTTTGGGCTAGGCTACATGGTTCTAAATCTCGGCTATGGCATGTTTCAGATCTAGACAGAGGATGAAGGTGATGGTTAGGGGTTGTCAAGGTGGTGGTGGAGCAATAGGAGGTGGCCAAGGTCATCTAAGGTGATGGTGATGAAGACTAGGTGGCTAGACATGCTTTTTAAGGAGTTTTAACATAGTTTTTGTAGATTTCGCATCATGGGATGGTCATGGCACTTGATGGTCAGAGGAGGAAGGGTTTTGGTCATGTATGATGTGGGGAAGGAAGTGGTGGTGGTCGGGGAGGAGATTGTGGAGGTGTTAGGCCAAATAAAGAAATGAGAGGTCATGACAAAAATCAAGCAAAACAAAGAAGAAGAAGTAGAAAAATGAGAGGAGGAAGAGAGGCCATTGCTTATTATTTTTTTTAGGGTTGAGAAGCTTTGGTAATTCATGAAAATGAAGAAAAGAAGTCAGCTGAAGATAGTATAAGGAACGGCCAAAATAATTGATGTATTGATTGAAAAAGAAACGGTAAAAGAAACGGTGAAACGACTTTACGTTTCTTAGCTTTTAAAACCTACCATACATCCTTTTCTTTTAAATCAAGTAAAACAAAATAAAATTCAGCAAGTACATCTAAAAACCGAAACAAAGTGAAATAAAATAAAAATATATAATTAAATTTAAAGAAAATATAAAAAGAATTAAGGAAATTGCTTAAAAATTGAAAACATGGTTCAAAAATTACAACTAAAACATCAATGGCTTTGGAAAAATATCTACTTCATTTTAAAAATATTCTAAAGCAAAATTTTGAAATAAAACAATTTAATTATTATTTCTAAAATAAAATAAATAATTAAATTGGATAAAAATAGAAAAGAACTAAAGAAAATGTTTAAAAATTGAAAACAGGGCATGGAAATTACAAGAAAAATACCACTAGCTCTAGAAAAATTCCTACCTCACTTCAAAAATATTAAAAGACAAAAACATACATAAAATAACATATCAATACATATTACAATAAAAATATGACAAAGAAAAATAAAATTTATACTATTTAAAATAATGAAATTGCAGAATAAACAAATTGCACTCAATATTGAAATATACATAACTTTCACAATTTAAATCCGTTTCCAACGAAACAAAAAGCAATGTTCTTAAAATTTTATGTACTTTCATAATAAAATATAAAATTTAAATTTTCAAACTTTTAAAATTTTAAATTAAAAGTCAAAATTTGACTATTTTGACCAAAAATTCACTTTTTAGAAAATATTTTTTAGTCATGCTTTGGAATGATAATTCATATCAAAACTAAAGTTTATCATTCAAAATAAATTAAATAAGCTTTTAAATCAAAAATTCAATTAAAATAATTAAAATATACAAAAAAAATCAAAAAATACAGGGTTGTTACACTCTCCCCCACTCAAAACTTTTCGTCCCCGAAAAGGAATGAGGTACGGAAAGCACAGAAAAAGATAGAGTGAAACAAGGTTAGGACAAGATGGCAAGGAGATTGAAATTATACATGATGGCTATTGTTATAGGTAAGTTTTAAAAGGTGGAGATGATCTTTCCAAGATTCTCCAAAATTAAGAACACAAGCACGAAAAGGTGGATTCAAAATGATTACCAAAGGTTATCAAAGATTGTAGAAAGATTTCTAAACAGAAAGATTTTAGAAAGATGCCTATACCAGTCTATAGCAAGATAAGGATGATAAGGACAACCAAAAGATAGTCTGAAAAAAAATAAGGAAGTAAATTTGAAAGCATGGAAATTTCAACTTAAATTGAGAATAAATCTTTACACAAGTTAAATAAATCTTAACTATCCCAAATTTCATTATCTTATTATCCAATCATCTTAAATTGACAATTTTTAAATCCATGGGTTTGAAAAATAATCATTTATTATACTCACAATGTACTTAATAAATTTTATTCTTCTTTATTCCTAATTAAAATTAAATTTATTCCTCTCAATATATTTATCACTCATGTTAAATATACTTATACTTATTGTAACTGCTTTCTTTTATTCTTAGTAACTGCTTTCTTTTATTCTTAGTACTTTAAAATTATTTTATTGTAAGTTATTCAATTACCCTTTATTATATTTACCTCTGTTAATCGTTTTAAAATTTAAGTGTGTAACATTTATCATAACTACTCAAATTTTATTTATAAAATCTTTTTATATTGTATATTATCCAATTACATTGTTAACTTCTGAAATTTAGGTAAGATATATTTGAACGCAATTGTATTATACAAATAAACTTTCCAATTAAATCATTTCATGCTTGATATTCATCTAAAATTTTGATTGATTTTATTTTTTAATTGAAATTATTCTTTAAAATAAGATTTAAAAACTAAATTTCCGATTACATTCAAACCATTTAGAGATAAGTAATAATATATACATAATATATTAAATCAAATTTCAATCATATATCTATAAATATATATATATATATATATATATATATATATATTATAAATCAAGTCATATTCTAGAAATTCAAATCGGTTAAATTCCCCAAAACAAAGCTGTAGCAAGACTACAGAACAGTCTCTTAACTTCAAAACTCGAAAATGAACGTCGATGATGTCGCGATCATCACCGAAGTTATTTTCCAACGACAAAGAGAAGAGCACTTTAAAATTCTTTGGAAACAAATTCTATTTGAAAATACTTTAAATAATATACTCCTTTAAAACTTTAAACACAAGGTTTGAAACCATCGGAAATTAAATTCTCAAATTTCTTGTTTTAAATTCATTTCAGTTCCCAAATAAACTTATAAACAACTATCTATAAATCCATTTATAGAACAATAAATGATAAATTACGTATTATCATTTCAAATAATCAATTTTAAATCAATTTATTAAGTTCCATAAATTTACTTGTATATCAAAATTTTATTTCATTAACCAAATTTTAAAATAATATTGTGTCAGTTTGTTCGGTCAAAGTGTTTTAGAAATCCTATCGGTAGCGTTGATCAGACGGGTTAGGTCAACGACCTAAAGAAAATAAGGGGCCGAGCGACCTATAAGAAGCAGCGACTTAAATAGAATCGAGGTCCAACGACCTACGGGTTAGGTCATGCGAGTTAAGGAGGTCAACGACCTAACAGAGACACGCAACCTAATAAAGGAATGCGACCTAAAGGCACGCGACCTAGCGACCTAAGCAGGAAACGCGACCTATGAGGGACAAGCGACTTAAGTGGGTCAACGACCTACGGAATATAGGTCACGCGACCTAACTGGAAACGTGGTCTAGCGACCTAGTGATTTAAAGAAGATGGGTTACCCCACCTAAGGAGATAAGGCCTAGCGACCTACGAGCTAAAGGTTCAACGACCTAACAGGATGTAGGTCCAATGACCTAACAGGTAAGAAGATCACACAACCAAAAATGCCATAGGACCTAACAACCTAAGGTCATACGACCTAGCGACCTAAAGCCATACGACCTAACGACCTAAGGACATACGACCTAGCGACCTAAAGCCATACGACCTAGCGACGTAAGGTCCATACGACCTAACTCCGAAGACGTTAGAAATGGCCAGAATGACCTACGACCTAAGGTCCATACGACCTACGACTTAAGGTCCATTCGACCTAAAGCTCAACGACCAAGCGACCTAAAACCAAACGACCTACGACCTAATTCCGAGTGCCGAGCGACCTAACGTTGTAGGCCATTTTAAGGTCGGAAACGAGCTATTTTGAGGCCGAGACTTTTCCACGCGAACGACCTAGCATAGGCAGAACGACCTAAGTGCAGTTTTTCACCAAAAACACTAAAATTTGGTGTTTTTCGCCAATCCAATCCAAACCAAATGCAAATGTACATGCAAACATGATAGGGATTCATTCCCAACAGTCCAAGATAGTTATAGGCTAGATTTGTGAGATAAAAATCTCACCTTTTCACCAAATTTATGAAGAAAAGCTTGAAAGTAATGGAGAAGTAATCACAAGCTTGAATCCAATGTCTTCTTCTTGAATTTGGAATTGAATGTTGGATTTGAAAGAGAATTTGAGCTTGGAATTTTAATTTCTCTTTCCACTCACCATTAATGCTTAAGCTTGGTGGTTACGAAATTTATGAAGAGTGAGGAGAAAGAGAGAAGTGGGTTTGAGTTATAATGGCTAATCTAACCCAAAGTCCAAAGCGGGAAAAGTAAGTGAAATTCCACTAACTTCAAACCTATCAATGTTTATACTTAAAAAAGTTGTAAACGACATTTCGAACTCAATGGAAGTGGTCTCGTGTCCTAATTTGACCGTTTGCAAAAAGTAGCTTTTCGGACCAATATTCGATTAACGACAAAATATTTAAATAAAATATTTAAATATAAAATCGATAAATATGCGGGTTGTTACAAGCCCTAAAATGTAGTATTGAAAGATTTAAACTAAAGGAATAAATATATCAATAAAGATAAAAATAAATCTTCCGTTTTAAATATGAAGCTTTCAGAATTGCGAATGAAAGGAAGCTACAAGAACTAATGATGCATAAGCAAAATAAACTTTTGAAACGGAAAATAGTAAATGCTAATTAGATGGCATGCATATTAATTTGGATGTTCGCATTTAAAACGAAAAAAAACAGAAAAGGAAAAAACTTTAGGTAAAGCATTTAAAAAGAGCAAATGAATAAAGGAGAAACAAATGAAAAGAATGTGGAAATTATTAATTATAAATAAATCAAATGAAACAACCATTAATTTATAAGAAATGAATGAGTAGTTTAATTATTAGACACTTGAAAACGAAAAGAGAGAGATTGCAAGGTGATAATAAATGTAAAGTAAATGAAGGGACCACCTGTTTCCTGTAAACAAACCTTTTGGGTCCACATTCCAAAACTTGCTCTATTTAATTTATGTCAATACACCCAAATATACATATATTTACATTATTTAATTCCATATTAAAACATTCGTTTTATGCTAATATATGTGCACACTACATTAACTCAATCAATCAATTAACAATCAACCAATCAATTAATCAAACATTCAATATATATTTATTTACGTTACTCAAACAAATTTTATTGGTTAATGAATATATATCACACTATGCACTATAAAAATTATTTACTTTACTTTTTAATTACTGTAATGGTCGCATTAATGCAACCCATTTACAAATTTTAACCGTATATAAAATGGAAAAATGAATATAAACTTATGTAATCAATGTACAATTGAAAAAAAAATTAATTTCTAATTGATTCCACGATATTTACACAACCATGAACCCTTTGATATGTTTAAAATTTTGAATATTAATGTGCGTGTTTGTGTATATTATTCTAAAATTCAATTTTTTTATCCAAAATCATTCTTGTTCAAAATGAAATTTTTATTTTTATATGTCTCAAAACATGCAACAATTAATAACAAAAGAAATGAAGGGACCATGTACATCGCACAACCTTTTTGAAATTCAATTTGTGAAACGTAACCAAATTGACTTCATTAACTCAAATAATATTCAAATTTGTACGCATTTAATTTTTTTTATCTATGCATAATAAATAAAATTACTTACCATAAAAATGAAAACGTTCAATTTGGTTTTCCCAGAATGATCTTTTATTTCCATTAAAACATCCTTTCTGTTTAACACAAAAGATGCATTTCTTTTATTAAATCTATTAATTGCAGTCAACTTTTATTCCCTTCTCATTGAAATATTTCAATTATATTAATTACAGTTACTTATAAAGTTAAATTTCAAAACAGGCAACTAAAATGGATGAAAAAAAATAATTGTTTCCTTTAGTCATTTAAGCACATTTATAAATTTGTTGCTTATACAGTGAGAAATAAATAACTTACTTAAATAAATTATTTTTCCATTCTTGTAATCCATCTATATGCTAAAACACAGTTCAAATATACTTATATTTCTTCCTTTAAATCAATCATTCTATTCTTTAACTCAATGAAATTAAAACTACATTCACAAATGAAAGATCCATTTTATTTGATAATAAATGTTCTTTTCATTAAGCCAACTTATATTTAAAGATTATCCCATTAAAGAGTCACAGAAATAATACTTCGTACAACCACATCTTTTCTTTATCAATTAATTTCATATTATCATTATATTTGTACCAAATTTAAGTGCTTACAATTTGAACGTAATATTTCTCAATGAAATTCTCATTATATTTTTAACATAAAACATGTGCTGCACATATCATTAATTAATTACCATTTACTTCCCTCTCTTATTAATGGCAAGATATAATTACTATTACTTACAATGATTAAATCTCAAAACATACCTTAATACAGGGAAGATAATTAATCCAATTGTTTCCTTTGAAATCAAATTTTCTATGTTAAACCCAATATCTATATACTAATTTAATTCCATCATTTAATTACGAATGTAATAAAACCTATTCATTATATATTTAAATTTCAAACAAATCCTTTTATTTTGATTTACATTCTTATTATTAAATCAACTATTCCCTTATGCAATTGATTGACATAAGTTTTACACTCCCCACTCAACAGTTAACGTTTCTTCTTATATCAATTGTAATATTTTAATTACGTTAATTCTCCATTAATTACCAAATAAATTTCTAACCGATTTAATAATAAGAAAATAAATGAAACAATGGTTATACGTTAATAATCTATATCTATTAACTTATTCTTTACAAACAAAGGTTAATAAATTTATCTACAAAATAATTGATTTCATACTCCATATTAAAACCAATTGCAATTAAGAACATAAGATTACATCAATTTATACATCATTTATTCTATTCCTTATTAACCTTTATTATTTAAATTGATTGAAATTACGTTAACATCGTATAGTAGTCAATTACGTTCAATCAATATTAGCCAATTATATGTTTTATCTCATTAAATTATTTGTTTTAAGATTTATCTTAAAGTCAAATTTTCAAATCTAATAAGATTCAATTTAATAAATCATAAATTTTAATTTCTGACAATATTAAAGCCCAAAACCTTATTAAATATAATATTTTTAATTATCAAAATATAGGTTGTTACAACTCATCACCGAAATTATTTTCCAGCGACATAAGTGAGTTCTGGACTTCTATTTTCTTGAAAACTTCATTGAGATTTCTTTGAAATCATTGGAATTCATTTGAACTCATTTGAAACATTTCTTATTTGGAAAATACTACTAAATTGTATTATTATTATATACATTTCCAAAACTTGAACTAGTTACAAAATACCGGAATTCAATTCTCGAATTTCAAATTTAACCCTTCAGTTATAAATCATTTTTAATCTCATCGATTAACACAAATATCAATTCATACTTTAATATTTGTTTCACAGAATTTCTCCATTTAATATAAACATTAATATATCCATTCTCATAATTTTGCTTATATTTCTCTTTAATTTAAATTACATTCATTTCACATGTAATATTTTTCATTTAAAACTAATTTATTTGCAAATCATTTCATAAGGAATTTCTTTACGACTAATTTATAAACTTAATTCCTTTTTATAAGGTATTGTTCGAGTTTAAAGTTATCACAACTTTATTTATAACCATTTATTGCAACATTTATTTATTTCATAACAATTTACAAGTCATGGCTTTATTTCTAATCATTTCACTTTTAATTCATATTGCTTATTCCATTTAGTTTCACCTTTACCTTTAAATTTATTTATGACATGTTTCATAAATGTTAATTAAGTTTATAAACATATTTTTCCAATTTAATCTTATTTAAAAAAAATTCCTTAATCACAATTTCAATTTAAACATCCCAAGGCTTTAAGTTCACACTCGTATATTATTACATTACATGCTAAGAATGTATACCCAAATTCTATTCATTTACTAAACATAGATATAACAAATTAAACCTTATTTTACTTTCTTGCAAATTAAGGTTATCAATTCAACTATAAAATTCAACCTAATTATCAAGTTTCACTCTTATATGGACATAAAAAGGTTTCGATTATCCAAAATATCCAAATTTTCCATCTTTTCCATTAGATGAAACTACATGTCAACAAACAACAAAATTTACATCAACATTTCAATTTCATAAACAAATATCCTAATTATTCATTTTATTCTCTTTAGTACACCATCATTAAACTAGTGCTTAGTCCATTAATTCAATCAACAATAATTAACCAATGTTTATAATTGGATTAAATACAATATGTCAACACAAATGATAATAATTAAATATTACCATTTCATAAATCAAACATATTTCAAATAAATATATTAGCCTTAAAAAATTATTCCTTTATATATATCCAATAATATTAGGAAAAATAATTTCATTTCAAAATTTATATAAAACGTTTTTATAACACTACGCGCTCTCGTATATACATTCAGACAACATATTCTAGGTTATTACTACCACATCTCTAATGAGTTAACCCCAACAGGCTAAGGTATGTCGAAACCAAAGCTCTGATACCAACTGTAGCAGCCCACCTTTTTGGATAGTTCAAATCGACAATTAACACACATGTCGGAATCAAACCATTCAAAAGGGAGGATTGTTAATGGGGTAAATCAGAAAAAAAAGAAAAAGGAAACAAAAACAAAATACAGAATCTCGCAGCGTAACGACAAAATATAATAATCAAATAAATAGTTCATGAAGCCGTTTTACAAATAACATGTCATTACACTTGTACAAATTCAAATCAGAGTTATACATATATCATAAATAACCAAATAATGCAGCGGAAGACAGAATGTAGTGGAATAATAAATAGCAACAATATACTGAATCTTCATCTTCATCCACCAGAAATAGTCTTCAATACTGGAAAACTCAGGCTGACCCGAGCATAAAGGAAAATAATACACTCGAGTCAGAAACTAAAATTCTTGTGCAAATTAAATCAAAAGTATATAAAACATGGAATGAGGATAACTACATTTTTGAAGGATCAAATTTCTGGAAATGTTATTGCTTCCACATTCAAAATAAAATGGATTTCACAGTAGATCCATTCTAGTAAATTACAAATTTACAGAATAATTCCCGGTTAAATTTCATAGTTTTAGAGATTTGATTTATAAAAAATGTTCCAATGTTTCAATATTCGCTTTTTTTGGAAACTTCCCAATGTTTCAAAGTTTAATTTTGAAAACTTTCAAGTAAGGTATCGACGGTTTACTTCCCAAAATCATTTTTATAGTTCAAATAGTAAATCTAAACATACTATTTTTTCTTTGATGTAAATACTTGAAATTCATGGGTTTTACATCCTCATTCAGTGTGCAAATAACCAATATGAAATTTAAATAATTACAATAAACTATAGGGTGATAACAAAGATATATGAAATAAATGAACAAATATACATTCAATCACAATAGCATCCATCACAACATACAATCAACATTCAAATAAATCAATTCAACAAATCAACCAATTCAATAATATGTCACACTAATTATTAGTCATCACATTTTGGAATTTAACTATTCAAATTAAATATTAATAAATATCCAAACCAACAATCAAAAATTTATCACTATATGACCTGGTTTAACTTGCAATAAAGTTTTAGTATTTCGTGAGTGAGTTTAAACACTCACCTTCTGGATTTCCCTTTTCTAGTCGGGTTTGGATCCGCTACTACTTCCTCCTTTTAAGTTGTTTCCTTCTATCTTAATCTTTTTTTTAGGATGTTTTGGAAGAGATAGAGAATTTTTTATAGATCTGGATTTAAAGAAAAATGTTTGAAAAAGAAGAAGGATATTTAAAGAAGATGAAAAATTGAAAAAGGAAAGGAAGCTTTCAAAAAGAAGAAGATTTGAAGAAGAATAAACAAAAAGACAAAGAATGAAGTAAAAAAAAAGATAAGAAGGAGATTAAAAGAAGAAAAAATGAAAACGGAAGGAGGAAGGTGAAGAGAGAAAAAAATGAGATGGAAGTTTTATTTGGAAAATGAAGCTATAGAAGATAAGAATAGAAAATGAAATATGACTAAAGGAAAAAAGATGGAAACAAATGAAAAGCTAATAAGGTATATATAAACAAACTAGGAATTGAAATAAAATAAAATATGAACAACCCTAAAACGTAGTATTGAAAGATGCAAACTAAATGAATATGAAGTGATAGAAGAAATAAAATGCAAATGAAGAAATAAAATTATAGATTATTTAATAATAAGGAAATAAAGGTGGAGGGACAAAATGCATGTTTAGTTTTAAATGCTTTAGGCATTGATAATACATAAGGAAATGTATGTAGGAATGAGAAAATTTGCAAACCAAAGGAAAATAAAAATTTTATAACCAAAAATGAAATGGAAAGAATTAAATATAGCCTAAAAGCTTAGGCTTAGGCATTAAATCGAAGGAGAAATGAACGGACCAAGTTTTAATAATGAGGTAACTATTTTAAAACGTACATGCAATAAATAAAAAGAAATGAAGGGACCACATACACATTTTGAAATTCAATTTCTTTCGAAACGTAATCAAATTAATTTCATTCACTCAAATAATACTCAATTTGTACACATACAAATTTTTTATCTACGCACAATTAATATAATTATACCTACCTTAAAAATGAGAACGTTCAATTCTTTTATTTCCATTAAAGCACCATTTCTGTTTAACACAAAATGTACGTTTCTTTTATTAAATCTATTAATTGCAATCAACGTTTTCTTTCCTTTTAATCGAAATGTTTCCATTACATTAATTGCAATTAATAACAAAGTTAAATTTCAAAATAGATAAACCAAAATGGACGAGGAATAGGATAATTGTTTCCTTAAGTCATTTAAACATGTTTATAAATTTGTTGTTTTATACCACCGTAATAAATAACTTAATTAAATTATATTCCTATTCTTGAAATCAATATGTATGCTAAAGCAGTGTTCACATAAATGTATATTTCCTTTTTTAACAAATCATTCTATTGTTTACTTTAATGAAATTAAATCTACGTTCACAAATGAAATATTTCAAGGCAAGGCTCACGTGTAAATAAATAAAACTTACTGGAAGACCAAAAGAGGCATGTATTTAATGAAAGAAAGTAGTAATAAAATAAATGAAAGCGATAGATTTAAATTTGAGATTGTAGTCCGTACATAGAAATCACAAATCAAATATACTAAAAAACAATTCATTTTAACATATTTTATTAACCCTAATACGCTCAAATTTACACACATATATGTATTTTTATTTAGTAAACAGTAAATAAAATTAAACACTACAATTAACATAATGAGGACCGTCACCCCACACATTAAAAGATGAACTGAGACCCCAAAGTCAAATTTGAAACGGAATAAGTCTCCTATGTTAATATGCTAACTGTTCCAAATCAAAAACTTAACCAAACCTTCAAGTTTTTTTCTTACCATTTTATTATTTTATATATATTTTTAATTAAATTCAAATTAAGGAATATTTAGGTAAATCAAATATTCCAACTAGAAACATACAACAAAATTCAATTCTTCGTTTTAATGAAATTAAATTAACATTCATAGATGAAATATTCACTTTATTTGATATGAATATTCTTATCAAGAAACCATTCTTTTCTTTTCTTTTTATCAAAACATATTTCTTTTTATTACACATTCATTTACAATCAACACCTCCCCATTAAAACCAACTTATATTTAAAGATTATCCCTTTAAAGAGTCACAGAAATAATACTTCGTACAACCACATCATTTCTTTATCAATTAATTTCATATAATCGTTATATTTGTACCAAATTTAAGTGCTTACAATTTGAACGTAATATTTCTCAATGAAATTCTCAATATATTTTTAACGCAAAACATATGTTGCACATATCATTGATTAATTACCATTTACTTCTATCTCTTATTAATGGCAAGATATAATTACTATTACTTACAATGATTAAATCTCAAAACATACCCTAATACAGGGAAGATAATTAATCCAATTGTTTCCTTTGAAATCCAATTTTCTATGTTAAACCCAATATCTATATACTAATTTAATTCCAACATTTAATTACAAATGTAATAAAACTTGTTCATTATATATTTAAATTTCAAACAAATCCTTTTATTTTGATTTACATTCTTATTATCAAATCAACTATTCCCTTATGCAATTGATTAACATAAGTTTTACACTGACCACTCAACAGTTAACGTTTCTTCTTATATCAATTGTAATATTTCAATTACAATAATTCTCCATTAATTACCAAATAAATTTCTAACGGATTTAATAATAAGAAAATAAATAAAACAATGCTTATACGTTAATAATCCATATCTATTAACTTATTGTTTACAAACAAAGGTTAATAAATTTACATACAAAATAATTGATTTCATACTCCATATTAAAACCAATTGCAATTAATAACATAAGGTTACATCTATACATCGTTTATTATATTCCTTATTAGCCTTTATTATTTAAGTTGATTGAAATTAAGTTAACATAGTATAGTAGTCAATTACATTCAACCAATATTAGCCAATTATATGTTTTATCTCATTAAATTATTTGTTTTAAGTTTTATCCTAAAGTCAAAATTTCTAATCTAATAAGATTCAATTTAATAAATAATAAATTTTAATTTTTGACAATATTAAAGCCCAAAACCTTATTAAATTTAATACTTTTAATTATCAAAATATGAGTTGTTACAGTCCCCCTCCCCCTCAAAACTTTTTCGTCCTCGAAAAGGAACAAGAAGGAATCGAGGAATTTGAAATATTTTATTCAAAATGATCAATTTATAAACAATTTAACTTACATATTTGTATTTAACATAAATCTGAAAATAACTCCATTCGGTTATTGAATAAAAATTTAAGTTTTTTGGTATTTGCCCTTGAAGAGAAAAGAAATATTTCAACATATCTAAAAATTCAGTTAAAACATTTAACCTCATTAACTTAGTAAAAATATAAGATATATTTAAAACATCCTCATAGCATTATGCAAAGATTTTTAAAAAGTCTAAAACAATGTTTGAAATTTATATCAAAACATTATAATAAGCTTTAAAATAAGGTTCCTTAATCCAAAAAAATTATTAGACTCGTTATTTTTTTAAATAAGTATAAACTCAATATTATTAAACTGAAACTAATAGTATACTCAAATCTTACATTAAATTTCTAAATCAAAGTATACAATTTCATATCTTCATATTTAATTTAAACATTTGTTTCAAAATGAATATTCTAATACAAAATTCAAATAGTAAATAAACCTATAAACTTTACTATCAGTACTTTGAGTCAAGTAAATATTTCAAACTATATTTCCAACATAGGGAATCAAATTTATTTGTCAAGTATATTCCTATAAATAAACTTCGCAAATCAAATTTTCGTCTTCTTTCCATTTATATGATATCTTTAAATTATACATTCAAAGAAACTTATATAAATTTTACTTGAAATATTCATTTGAAACCTTTATTTGCAAATCAATCATCTTTAATACTTTTCAAAAATTCATTTGTAAAGTTTCTTGCTTCATTTATAAATACCATTTAAATATTTTTAATAACATCTTTATAAATATATGTAAACTATTTGAAAATAATTATTTACATCATTACTTATATTTGCAAAGAAGCTATTAAAAACATTGAATCCATTATTTATAAATTTATTAATTTTATCTAAAGGTACTTTCCAAATATTATTAATAAATCAATAATCATTTACTTTATATATATTTTATTTAATTATTAACTTCTAAAATATTTACAACACCGATAATTTACTATTAAACCATGTTGTAAGTTATTAAACAATATTTAAAAGTATTTAGAATTGACAAAAAAATGACCAAAATGTCTTTTATATAATACTTTATCAAATTACTTTTATCACTCGATGTCTTCATAGGTTTATCCTCGTTCTTGCAGACTCTGGTCATGCGTTGATTAGGCGCAAAACTAGAATTCTTCAAGTACTTAGTAGACCTGTTTCAACAACTAGTGAAAATACTTGAAAAACCTTTAAAAAAAGATATAGAAAGTACAATCCAAACAAAACAACCTAAGCAAAACCTTTGTCCAACCATGGTTCGCAGATACACAATGGTTACGCCTGGATCCCCCAAGAAACAATCCGTATCCATAAGCTTTCTCAGCCCTGCGAGTTACGTCATGATGACTAGTAGGGTGCAGGATACACAATGGTTATGCCTGTGTCCCCCAGGAAACAATCCGTACCCCTAGGCTGTCTCAGCCAGGCAGTTTCGCTACTAATGCGACCTACACAGATTGCAGGATACACAATGGTTACGCCTGGATCCCCCAAGAAACAATCCGTACCCCTAGGCCAGACTCAGCTAGGTAGTTGCGCTATGCAGTCATGAGAGAAAAAAAACCATGGGTTACGCCACGGTGGGAACACTCAAGTATCACATCCGGAAAACCAAAAATCAGAGAGAATAATATCGATAGAATGAATCCACAATGTGGCCACAAAGTGGATATCAAGCAGAAGGCACTTTCCATACCTTTACTTCGAAATATATATCATATAGTACCTTTCCAAATACTTTCAAATATCATACTTATATAAAGCCCATTATATATAGGATTCCATTTTCAAATCGTATACTTTTCAAATCAATAGTATATCAAATCACACTTATGTAGGCTTCGATTATATAAAATTCTCTTTCCAAATTGAGTACCTTTTAAATCAATAGATTTCAAATCAACTTCATAGTTATACAAATCCATTTTATATAAGTTTGACCATTCCCAAATCAAGTGCTTAATAATATAAGGTTCTCAATTTCAAATTATTTCAATATCGATTTAGTTTCAAAATCGTATATGATTTCACTAATTTTCTTCCAAATTAAATATCTCAATTTCAAAGCTCCCAAAATAATAGGTTTAGAAAATAATCCCAGTTTCCAACTTTATAGCTATCCCGATAAAACCTTTAAACTATTTATTTCTATATGAAAAAGCCAAATTTCCTTTTCGCAAATTATTTATTTAACAAAAGTTTCAAATTTACTTAAGTCATACCCTTCATACTTTAAACATACAAAACTAAACTTAATTCTTGATCAAATACTATACTCTTCGAAATTTCTTGGTTTTAAAATTTTAAACCTTGATTTGGAAGTGCTCGAACCTTCAAAATAGTCGGTGAAATCAAATTTCAAACCCAAGAGTTGGAAATCAGCAAAAAATCAGTAAATCAATTTTTTTATAATAGAGTTATACTAAAACAAATTCGAAATTCGAGGATTGAACACCGGTTCATTTCAAATCATTTCAAATATATAAACATGTATCATTCGAATATCAAATCACACTTCGGAATTGGAAATCAAAATTGGTTTCACAAAATCACTCGCATAACAAAGCTACTAAAGTGGCCTCTCCCCCACTCTGAGACTCGAAAATCAATGTCGATGATGCGTGCACTCATCACCAAAATTATTTTCCAGCGACATAAGTGAGTTCTGGACTTCTATTTTCTTGAAAACTTCATTGAGATTTCTTTGAAATCATTGGAATTCATTTGAATTCATTTGAAACATTTCTTATTTGGAAAATACTACTAAATTGCATTATTATTATATATATTTCCAAAATCTTAAACTAATTACAAAATAACGGAATTCAATTCTCGAATTTCAAATTCAACCCTTCAGTTATAAATCATTTTTAATCTCATCGATTAACACAAATATCACTTCATACTTTAATATTTGTTTCACAGAATTTCTCCATTTAATATAAACATTAATATATCCATTCTCATAGTATTGCTTATATTTCTCTTTAATTTAAATTACATTCATTTCACATGTAATATTTCTCATTTAAAACTAATTTATTTGCAAATCATTTCATAAGGAATTTCTTTACGACCAATTTATAAAACTTAATTCCTTTTTATAAGGTATTGTTCGAGTTTAAAGTTATCACAACTTTATTTATAACCATTTATTGCAACATCTATTTATTTCATAACAATTTACAAGTTATGGCTTTATTTGTAATCATTTCACTTTTAATTCATATTGCTTATTCCATTTAGTTTCACCTTTACCTTTAAATTTATTTATGACATGTTTCATAAAAACATATTTTTCCAATTTAATCTTATTTAAAAAAATTCCTTAATCACAATTTCAATTTGAACATCCCAAGGCTTTAGGTTCACACTTGTATATTATTACATTACATGCTAAGAATGTATACCCCAATTCTATTCATTTACAAAACATAGATATAACAAATTAAACCTTATTTTACTTTCTTGCAAATTAAGGTTATCAATTCAACTATATAATTCAACCTATTTATCAAGTTTCACTATTATATTAACACAAAAAGGTTTCCATTATCCAAAATATCCAAATATTCCATTTTTTCCATTAGATGAAACTACATGTCAACAAACAACAAAATTTACATCAACATTTCAATTTCATAAACAAATATCCTAGTTATTCATTTTATTCTCTTTAGTACACCATCATTAAACTAGTGTTTAGTCCATTAATTCAATCAACAATAATTAACCAATGTTTATAATTGGATTAAATACAATATGTCAACACAAATGATAATAATTAAATATTACCATTTCATAAATCAAACACATTACAAATAAATATATTAGCCTGAAAAGTTTATTCGTTTATATATATCAAATAATATTAGGAAAAATAATTTCATTTCAAAATTTATATAAAACATTTTTATAACACTAACAAATACGCGCTCTCATATATACATTCAGACAACATATTCTTGGGTATTACTACCACATCTTTAATGAGTTAACCCCAATAGGCTAAGGTATGTCGAAACCAAAGCTCTGATACCAACTATAGTAGCCCACCTTTTTGGACAGTTCAAATCGACAATTAACACACATGTCGGAATCAAACCATTCAAAAGGGAGGATTGTTAATGGGGTAAATAAGAAAAAAAAAGAAAAAGGAAACAAATACAAAATCTCGCAGCGTAACGACAAAATATAATAATCAAATAAACAGTTCATGAAGCTGTTTTACAAATAACATGTCATTACACTTGTACAAGTTCAAATCAGAGTTATGCATATATCATAAATAACCAAATAATGCAGCGGAAGACAGAATGTAGTGGAATAATAAATAGCAACAATATACTGAATCGTCGTCTTCATCCACCAGAAATAGTCTTCAATACTGGAAAACTTAGGCTGACCCGAGCATAAAGGAAAATAATACACTCGAGTCAGAAACTAAAATTCTTGTGCAAATTAAATCAAAAGTATATGAAACCTGGAATGCGGATAACTACATTTTTGAAGGTTCAAATTTCTGGAAATGTTATTGCTTCCACATTCAAAATAAAATGGATTTCACAGTAGATCCATTCTAGTAAATTACAAATTTATAGAATAATTTCCGGTTAAGTTTCATAGTTTTAGAGATTTGATTTATAAAAAATGTTTCAAAGTTTCAATATTCGCTTTTTTTGGAAACTTCCCAATGTTTCAAAGTTTAATTTTGAAAACTTTCAAGTAAGGTATCGACGGTTTACTTCCCAAAATCATTTTTATGGTTCAAATAGTAAATCTAAACATACTATTTTTTCTGTAACGACCCAGAATTTTATTAATTTAAATTTGAATATTTAATTTATTTTAAATATTTATAAGTGAATTTTTAAGTCGAATAAATTTTTATTTGATTTATTGGATTTAATTGGATAATTAAATCGATAATTTAATATGTTAAATTATGGAAATAATTGAAAATTGAGATAAAAATGATTGTAAATAATTTGGAAAATTATTTTTAATCATACTGGTGTTATAGAAATATTTTAGAACTTTTAAAATCGAATTAAAAGTTAATTTGTGAAAATTGAATATTTTAATATTTAAATCGACTAGTAAAATAGTCAATTTTTGAACAGTCTCAGAATTGAACGAAACCTGTTCCATTGGATCCGTAATAGTTAGTTATTACCGGATTTCAATTTTCGTGTCAATCGGAGCTATCGTTTGATCGTGGCAGCTCGAAACGCATCGAATTATTTTTAATTTAAATTTGGCGAGTCAAAATAGCCATTTTTCAAAAAGTCTCGGATTTTGACGAAACCAGTTTCATCGGATCCGTAATGTGATATTATTGTAAGGTTTCAAATTTCAAGTCAATTGGATTTACCGTTTGTCCGGTACAAATTAAAACGCCTAGAAATCGATTTAAATCGGTTTAATTCAAATTGAGCGTTTTCAGCCATAACTCGCACATACTTCCGAATTAGCTTCCGAAACCTGTTCCATTGTGTCCGGAACGCGGGATAAACCCTAGGTACGCTGGTTACGGCGCCTAAATCGGAGTTCGGAATTCCCGGGATGAATAGTGTTTACGCTTGCTTTTTCTATAAATAGAAGTTAAAAATCACAAAAAAACAAAAAAAACTAAACCCTAGGTCTAACTAACTGCAGCCGCTACCATGGAATGGAGGGCCGAAATCTTTCCATCTTCATTCCCAAAAATCTCCAAATCCGTTCATCGATTCCAGAAACCCCCAACTACAATCTTGTAGAGCACAACACGTTCTATAGATCCAACGGCTGTGATGTAAAACGGAGTCGCGTAGAAGGAGGAAAGAGGGGCCGTTCGTAGCCGTGCAACCTTCGTGCGCACGCATATCTAGGAGGCCGAGCTTCCAATCCTTCAGGCCGAACATAGGTGGAGGTAGGGGGCTTCGTTTGGCGCTTGTTGATCGAAGAATCATCGAGTAAAGGAAGTGGAAATTGGAACCCTAATCTAAGCATGTTGGGTTCGGCTATAGGGGGGTGTCGGCCTGGAACGAAGGAGAAGGGGGAGGGCTATGCACGGTCCAGATTTGGAGCTTGATGGATCAACGGCCTGCACTAGCTTAGGTTATAAAAATTTAAGTTTATGTTGTAAATTGTATAATAAAAATCGTGTACGATCTTTAAAAATTCGTAACTTTTTCATACGAGGTCGAAAAAATGCAAACTCAGTTGCGTTGGAATCGTATGGACGAGCACTACGCGATGGAGTTGGTTTGGAGTCGTTTGGAGTTAGTGAGAATTTCGGGTAAAATTAAACGCGCGTTTAATTTTATTCGAAATAAATCGCTAAAACGGAAATTAAAATCAAGGTGAGAACTTCTCACTCAATCGAATAGGTTTCGATTTTATTTTAAATAGTTAGATTTAAAATATTTGAATGCATGTTTGAATGATGACTGTAAAATTATTGATTGTTAAAATAGACATTATGCGCCGTTAGTAAGCGGATGTTATTTAATAAAAACATATACCGCGAATATTTCATAAACAGTGAAATTGGTATTATATATAATATCAATATATATATATTGGCATATGTATATATTGCAGTTGATTGATTTCCCGTATTTTTTAGCGGATGAGACCCTATTGCGCCGTTATTAAGCGGATAATATTTAATAAGAACATGTACCGCGATAATTTCGTACTGGAGCGAAATTGGTATTGTGCTAATGTTTTTGGATGTAGGAAACAGGTTGGAGGGATCCAACTGGATTCCTCAACGGTATTTATTTGATTATGGATATTTTGATATTCGTTGATTATCATATACGATATGTGATATCGTTGATGTCGTGATTGACTATTTGGTATGTAGCATCATTGGACCAGGTTTTGGAATTTTAAAATAATTTTTAAAGTGATTTTTGAAGTATAAAATATTTTTGGAATTGATCCATGTTAAATAAATAAACGTTATAATTTTCAAAGTTATAAAATTATGGTTTTTGTGAAATATAGTTAAAAGCTGATTTTTGAGAATTAAGGGTTATGATTTTATAAAATAGTTTAAATTGGATTTTTGAAATTATTATAAAAAGTTAAAATATAGGATTTATAAAATTTAAATTATTTTATAAATCAGAATGGTGAAGTTTTTAAAGGAATTTAAAGACGTTTTAAAGAATAATATAAATTAATTTATATTAAGAGATTTATAAATGGATATTTATAAATCGAAATATTGACATTATAAAACGAGTTTTTATAAGTGTTTGAATGAAGTGAAAATGAAATTCATTAATGAATGAAATTTATAGAATTATATAACGGTGAAGTTATAAATGGAATTTTATAAACAATAGGTTTATAAAATTTGTAAAGTTCAAAGGAACGATTTTTGCAAATAAATAAATTATAAGTGTTTGACTTATAATTTGGACTTTTGGTTTATAATTAAGATTATAAATCGAATAGGTAAATAAAGAAGATTTATAAAGGAAGTTGTTATGAAATAAATGGAAATGGAATTTATAAACGTTGTTTTATAAATTCGCAAACGACTTATTTTGATAAGTTAATTGTTATAACTTATAAATGGAGTTATATTCACGTTTTTAGACAGTGAATAATCCTTTAAAATAAAATGAATAGAAAGGATGAAATTTGTTAATGAAGTATATTCACGTTTTTGAATAGTGAATAATACGTTAAAGAAAATGTATTGAATGTGAATGTTTTAAATAGAATTAAAACGATTTAACGATGTTTTAATTGTGTTGAGATTCGAAATCATAGATTTCAACATTTATTGTTGAAATAGACGTTTTCGAGAAATAAAAGGAAATGGTGGACTATAACACTGTTGTTATAGTAAATGATTTCCGAAAGGAAATGGGTTGTATAGTATTGGGATTTATATATCTATTTAATTTCGAATCCCTATACTAGTGATTTTGGGACGTTGTAACGATGTTTTACGCAACATTCGTTTTGGCCCAAATAAAAATGTTTAAGAGAATGATTTCCCTTAAAGAATGAATAATATACTTAATTCGATTTAAGTATATTGAATATTTTCAAAGGTTGAAAATAAAAAGATTTGTCGATTACTTATTTTTGATAAGTATGGAAATGTTTTCCAATATGAAGTGAATAATTAGAATTTATCTTTTTGAAGATAAATTGAAATGAATTATTGAAATCGAATATGCATGGATATTTTGAAATATAAATTCATTATGGAATTTATATGTGAAAAGTGGAATTTGTTTGAAAATAAATATTGATTTATTTTTGAAGTGTTGAAATTATATATCTTATAAAGATATTTTGGAAAATAAATAATTTGGAAAATTATTTGGAATCTGGTGATGTGTGCATGTCCATTGATAGTTCAATAACCGACTATCAGTATTTCCCTTTGAATGGGTATTTGGTGTGAATTGATTGAATTTGAATGCACACTTATTTTTGAATAAGCGCTCACTATTCGGGTTAACCGGGAAAGGACCATGGGGTCGTATAACCCATTCTGAATATGTGATACGTCGTGAATTGCATTTGAAGATCGGTGTTGAAGACCGGTATTTGCGAGAGCGATAGGATGACCTATCGATTGTCTCTGCACTGGGTCGCACCTGGTATAGAGATTCCATAAGTGATGGGAAATCCGATCAGGATTGTGAATATCCGGATTGCAAGGACTTCTTTGTAAGTGCCTTCGGTTTTGTTCGATCCCGGAACAGACTTGTATGGATTGTATGCCTGACATTACAATTTGAGATATAAAGCCAATTTCTTTCAAATATATTTCTGTTGGTGGCGGAGAATTTATTCTTTGCTTAACACCCTTCTTTGAGACGTACGAGCTCAAAGGTTATATAGTTGAAGTTATCAACGATATATTCCCAATTTGGTAATGTGACATGCTGAGTGATGCTGAAATGAAAATTGTGTTGATTATTTGTGATAGGATCGTTTATTTGATCGTCTATCCTTGTGATCATTGTGTTGATCATTTGTTGACCCAAAGCATGGCTTTTGTATAAAGTATGTTTTTGTGGACGTGAATTCGTCGAGCCTCACACACCGTGAATGGTCAAAACAGGAAAGAAGCAGCAAGGTTATGAGGGGTAGCACCCTTTAGGATGTGTCCATTTCCTTCTGGAAAAGGGTGGTATCATGGTATGGAGCCCAGATACTTACTCATGTTGAAAACACTTTATGATTGTGTGAATTGATTACGAGCGCTCGGTTGATAAAGGTCCCAAAGGACCGGGGGATGGCATATTCGGTCAGTTGTTACTCAGTTAGGGGTAACCCGGCCTTGTGTTGGTAGAGATCCGGTTTGGTTCTCGGGGATGTCCATCCAGAGGCATTCTCATGTGGCAATGGGAAGTTCCTTGGCCTGACCATTTGTTGGAAATCCAATTCCCAATACGAAACTTGTACGGTATTAGTTGTAGAACCTGCTATTCACTTATGGTGGTCACCACTGTTTGGATAGTAGCTATAGTAGGCATACGATAATGGTCGTATGTTGGCTAAGATTTATATTCTACTTTCGAAATGAATTTTCCTACACTATACACTAGTAATAATATCAAATATTATTTTAAATGCGTATCAAGCATCTTTGACTATCATAAGGAGAAATCTCCTCCGATTCTGCGTTTGCATTGTGTGTGTGTGCGGGAGGCCTTATGGTAGTCTCATTTTTAAAAGCATTGCGAATTGAATTTAAAAATATTCCTCTATTTGATTTTAAAGTTAAATAAACTGTTTTGAGTTCTCACACCAGTCACATGACTGACTCGGAGTTTATTGTTTTCCTTCCTAAACTCTGGGTGCCCACCAATTTCCACACGGGCAGTTAAGAGTTAGGTTTATCAGGATATTCTGGATATTCTGGAGTTGCTGGAGGCAAGCTGGATGGCATGGCGTATTACTAGTTTATATAGTATTTCTTTTTCCGCTGCACTGTTTATTGTTGTATGTTGTTGTACACTCTGATGATATGATATGATGTAATGAAATATAATGTGATGTAATAACTGATATAGTTCTTTATTTAAAGATTATTCATTTATTATTATATGTTGTTCCGCTGCGAATTGTGAGATTCTGTTGTTGTTCTGTTGTTTCCTTTCTGTCCGTTCTATTTTTAAAATTCTTCTATCTTCTATTTTTCAAATTCTCTGTTTTCTTTCTTCTGTTTTTCTCCTTTTTCTCTATTCTCTTTTTCTTTCTATTTCTAAATTTTCTATCTTCTTTTCCCTCTATCTTCTACCTTTTTCTCTCTTCTTTCTTTTCTTAAATTCTTTTTAAAACCCATAACATTCCGTGTTTTCGGCCTTCGATTTCTCGGCAGTCGATAAAGTGAGTATCGATGTTGAATTTTCGAAGAACGAAAATCCGTGACGTTACATTTACTTTGATGTAAATACTTGAAATTCATGGGTTTTACATTCTTATTCAGTGTGCAAATAACCAATATGAAATTTGAATAATTACAATAAACTATAGGGTGATAACAAAGATATATCAAATAAACGAACAAATATACATTCAATCACAATGGCATCCATCACAACATATAATCAACATTCAAATCAATCAATTCAACAAATCAACCAATTTAATAATATGTCACACTAATTATTAGTCATCACATATTGGAATTTAACTATTCAAATCAAATATTAATAAATATTCCAAACCAACAATCAAAAATTTGTCACTATATGACCTGGTTTAACTTGCAATAAAGTTTTAGTATTTCGTGAGTGAGTTTAAACACTCACCTTCTAGATTTCCCTTTTCTAGTCGGGATTGGATCCGCTACTACTTCCTCCTTTTGTGTTGTTTCCTTCTATCTTATTCTTTTTTTAGGATGTTTTGGAAGGGATAGAGAAGTTTTCATAGATTTGGAAAAAAGAAGAATGTTTGAAAAAGAAGAAGGATATTTAAAGAAGATGAAAAATTGAAAAAGAAAAGGAAGCTTTCAAAAAGAAGAAGATTTGAAGAAGAAGAAACAAAAAGACAAAGAATGAAGTAAAAAAAAAGAGAAGAAGGAGATTTAAAGAAGAAAAAGTGAAAACGTAAGGAGGAAGGTGAAGAGAGAAAAAAATGAGATGGAAGTTTTGTTTGGAAAATGAAGCTATAGAAGATGAGAATAGAAAATGAAATATGACTAAAGGAAAAAAGATGCAAACAAATGAAAAGCTAATAAGGTATATATAAACAAACTAGGAATTGAAATAAAATAAAATATGAACAACCCTAAAACGTAGTATTGAAAGATGCAAACTAAATGAATATGAAGTGATAGAAGAAATAAAATGCAAATGAAGAAATAAAATTATAGATTATTTAATAATAAGGAAATAATGGTGGAGGGACAAAATGCATGTTTAGTTTTAAATATTTTAGGCATTGATAATGCATAAGGAAATGTATGTAGGAATGAGAAAATTTGCAAACCAAAGGAAAATAAAAGCTTTATAACCAAAAATGAGATGGAAAGAATTAAATATAGCCTAAAAGCTTAGGCTTAGGTATTAAACCGAAGGAGAAATGAACGAACCAAGTTTTAATAACGAGGTAACTATTTTAAAACGTACATGCAATAAATAAAAAGAAATGAAGGGACCACATACACATTTTGAAATTCAATTTCTTTTGAAACGTAACCAAATTAATTTCATTCACACAAATAATACTCAATTTGTACACATACAAATTTTTATCTACGAACAATTAATAAAATTATGCCTACCTTAAAAATGAGAGCGTTCAATTCTTTTGTTTCCATTAAAGCACCATTTCTGTTTAACGCAAAATGTACGTTTCTTTTATTAAATCTATTAATTGCAATCAAAGTTTTCTTTACTTTTAATCGAAATCTTTCCATTACATTAATTGCAATTAATAACAAAGTTAAATTTCAAAATAGATAAACCAAAATGGACGAGAAATAGGATAATTGTTTCCTTAAGTCATTTAAATATGTTTATAAATTTGTTAATTTATACCACCGTAATAAATAACACAATTAAATTATATTCCTATTCTTGAAATCAATATGTATGCTAAAACAGCGTTCAAATAAATGTATCTTTCCTTTTTTTTTAACAAATCATTCTATTGTTTACTCTAATGAAATTAAATCTACATTCACAAATGAAATATTTCAAGGCAAGGCTCGCGTGTAAATAAATAAAACTTACTGGAAGACCAAAAGAGGCATGTATTTAATGAAAGAAAGTAGTAATAAAATAAATGAAAGCGATAGATTTAAATTTGAGATTGTAGTCCGTACATAGAAATCACAAATCAAATATACTAAAAAGACAATTCATTTTATTATATTTTATTAACCCTAATACGCTCAAATTTACACACATATATGTATTTTTATTTAGTAAACAGTAAATAAAATTAAACACTACAATTAACATAATGAGGACCGCCACCCTACACATTAAAAGATGAACTGAGACCCCAAAGTCAAATTTGAAACGGAATAAGTCTCCTATGTTAATATGCTAACTGTTCCAAATCAAAAACTTAACCAAACCTTCAAGTTTTTTCTTACCATTTTATTATTTTATATATTTTTTTAATTAAATTCAAATAAACAAAATACAGAATCTCGCAGCGTAATGAAAAAATATAATAATCAAATAAACAGTTCATGAAGCTGTTTTACAAATAACATGTCATTACACTTTTACAAATTCAAATCAGAGTTATACATATATCATAAATAACCAAATAATGCAGCGGAACACAGATTGAAGTGGAATAATAAATAGCAATAATAAACTGTATCTTCGTCTTCATCAACCAGAAATAGTCTTCTATACTTAAAAACTCAGGCTGACCCAAGCATAAAGGAAAATAATACACTCGAGTCAGAACTAAAATTCTTGTGCAAATTAAATCAAAAGTATATGAAACAAGGAATGAAGATAACTACATTCTTGAAGGTTCAAATTTCTGGAAATGTAATTGCTTCCACATTCAAAATAAGATGGATTTCACAATAGATCCACTCTAGTAAATTACAAATTTACAGAATGATTCCCAGTTAAATTTCATAGTTTTAGAGATTTGATTTATAAAAAAGTTCTAAAGTTTCAATATTCTCTTTTTTTGGAAACTTCCCAATGTTTCAAAATTTAATTTGAAAACTTTCAAGGTAACGACGGTTTACTTCCCAAAATCATTTTTATGATTCAAATAGTAAATCTAAACATACTATTTTTTCTCTGATGTAATACTTGAAATTCATGGGTTTTACATCCTTATTCAGTGTGCAAATAATCAATATGAAATTTAAATAATTACAATAAACTATAGGGTGATAACAAAGATATATCAAATAAATGAACAAATATACATTCAATCACAATAGCATCCATCACAACATACAATCAACATTCAAATCAATCAATTCAACAAATCAACCAATTCAATAGTATGTCACAGTAATTATTAGTCATCACATATTGGAATTTAGCTATTCAAACTAAATATTAATAAATATTCCAAACCAACAATCAAAAATTTATCACTATATGACCTGGTTTAACTTGCAATTGTAATATCCCGGAATTTTTAACAATATCAATTTAATAATCTGTATTAAAAATTAAATTGATATTGATATTATGTTAATAATTATTCAAATAAATTTAATAATCTTCTTTAATAAATATTTAAATTGGTTTTTCTCGGGTTACACTGTAATTTACAGGTTTCAAAGAAACTGTTTTTTTTTTAATCTGGGTTTAAGGATTTTAAAATCTATAGTTTTTATTTAAGGTAAAGTTTAAGTTTAAATTCAAATGCAAGTTTGAATTTCAGATTTAAATTTAAATCCCAGTTTTTAAAATAAAATAAAAGTTTCAAAATTTGACTTAATTATTTTTTTTTCGTAAATAGTTTAAAACTTTTAAATATGAGTTTTTTTTAAATATGAAAAAGAATTGAAGTTTTATTTAAATCTGGAAATTTAAATTTGAAGTTTAGTTTTAAATTTTAAAGAAGGTTTAAATTTTGAAGTTCTAAACAAAATGAAAATTAAAGTTATTAAAATTTTGAAATGAATTTAACTTTAAAATTTTCATAGCATTTGTTTGATTTGCAATTTTGAAAGTTTTAAATTATTTAAAACTTTGATAAGTTTTAATATTATTCTGTTTTAAAAACTTGTATTTTAAAATGAAAATTTAAAAGTAGTTCAAAAAGTACTTTGTTTCAATTAAATTGTTTTAACATAATTAAGTTATGTTTTATCTTGAAAATTAAATTAAGATTAATATTTCAGAATTTATTAATAAGGTAATTAAGTTTAATTAATTAATTTAATTAATTAATTGAATTTGGAATTAATAATTGATTAATGATTAATCAATTTATAATTAAGATCATTAATTAGATTATTAATTAATGATTTATGAATTATTATGTAATTAAGTTTTAAATCAAGGTCAATTAATTTAATAATTAACTTTAATGATTAAAGATAATTTAAATTGTAATTAATTTAAGTTAATTACTAAATGAAATAATTAGAGGATGGTAAATGAAGGTCATTAACCAGGATTATTTTACAATTAATTAATATGGTTAATTTTCATAATTAATTAGATTAATTAATTTACTAATAATCAATTATGAATGGTTTTGTGACGCCCCACCTCTATACCCACGCTAGGCAAGGACACTACGGTGTAATGCCGTCAACTAGCACGGAGAATAAGGCTGTTGAGGAGAGACCATCCGTGTAATTGCTTTGTGCGAGCATCGATATGTCAGATAGTATAACATGCATTTCATTTAGGGAGGAAATCCGACATGCCGACACAAACTCAAAACTACTACACAGTGGCTATAATATCTTCGGATACAAATATAGAAATAAACATAACATAAATCAGTCACAGACAATTCATATCACAAAGGCGGAAATAGATATGAACATAACACATGAAAGTGTACATCAGAGTATTGGTCAAACAAGATCCACAATATCAAAAAGAATAGATACAAGTGCTAGACAAAAGAATAAGTATACATCATAGAGTCTGTATCTCAAATGTATACAACAAAAACTATTAATCTAAGTAGTTAGCCAAAAGATCATATGATGGTCCGATAAGGTGGCAAGCTGAAGCACATGTAAAATCTCAGTCTGACCCGAGTATTATTTATAAGAAGAAAATAATAAACGGATCAGTCTAGCTATAAATATCAGATGAAATGATATAGAATAAGATATATGACTAAACGTATAATAATCACAATGCCAAGCTGTGATAAATGAATAATTGAAAAATCAATAAGAGATTAATCAATATCGCAAAGATCTTCTCAAAGATAAAAAGGAATGTCATACTCCTAATTTCATTCACCAAGCCACAATAAATGACATATATATCAATGCCAATCGTAAAAGTTGGTGAAACATAAATTCCAGAATTGAACACATGAAATCCAGAAATCACAAGAAAAGGATGGCCAAGACATTGATGTAGTGCAAACGGTACATCCAATGAATCAAAAAGCAAAGACATTGATGTAGTGCAAACGGTACATCCAATGAATCAAAAGCAAAGACGTTGATGTAGGGCAAACGGTACATCCAATGTATCAAAAGAAAAGAAATTGATGTAGTGCAAACGGTACATCCAATGTATCAAAAGCAAAGCTTTGATGTAGTGCAAACGGTACATCCAATGTGTCAAAAGCAAAGACATTGATGTAGTGCAAACGGTACATCCAATGTATCAAAAGCAAAGACATTGATGTAGTGCAAACGGTACATCCAATGTATCAAATAATCCGGAGCATCGACGTCGTACAGCGTGACATCCGATGAACCAAATCAAAAAGGCATCGCACAATGCTAGTCTAAATCACAAAGATGATCGTCATGATCAACGAGAAGTGTCAATTACACTAAGCTAGTAAATATATGAGTTTAGCTTCATGTCCCATAACCACTTGCTTAACTTAAATATTTACGAACAAACTGTAGATCTCCACTAGAAAATTGTCACGAGAGTTTCAATCGAACAAGTCCAAGAATTAACCGACGAAGTAAACGCAAGCGTTTCATACCACTTGTTTTACTAAGTCGTTTAATTAGATTTCTCATACGAGTGAGGTAAAGGTTTGTATATACTAATAGATTGGAAATCGGGTTGAGAAAACGAGCTTTGTAATAAAATAGTGTTGAAATCATTTGAAGAAAGAGTTTTGGTATTTACTACTAGTATAGAAAACCTTTATATTTTTAAAGTGACAAATCACAAAGAAGATTGTAAGAACAATCAATCACTAAAATTCACATTTGAAGACGTAAACGAAAATCCAAAGAAATCGATAGAGGATCCATCGAAATGGATATTCAAAAATCCCTAAAAAGGAGTCATCAAGGTCATAATACATGATAACAACAAATAAGAAACAACACGAATCGATTAAATTTGGAAATTCAAACAACTAGGCAAAAAGGTATAGTTGGCAGATAGGAGCAGGTCGGTCAACCGGACTCCCTGAGTCGGTTGACCAAACCAGGGGCTAGAAGTGCTCGGGCACCAGGTCCGTCGACCGGCCCAGGGGCTCGGTCGGCCGAAGCCTGTAACCAGCACTTCCAAAACAGAGGCAGGAAGTGCCTGGGTAGCAGGTCGGTCGACCGGCCCCTGAGCTCGGTCGGCCGAACCTGTATACTTGCACTTCCTACACCATTTCAAAAGAGGTGCAAACCTCCTCAATTTGCAACCCGTCAAGCAACGGCAGTAAGGGTTTACGCCAATCGACTACCCGGCCATAGAAGCTCTTTGGTTCATCACTAAAAACATGATCAAAACATCAAAGTTATGATTTTTAAAGAATTGAACCCAAAACACCAAAAATTAGAATATTCACCAAATCAATCCAAACCAAAAGCTAATGCACACGAATAAGTGTTAGGAATTCATACCTAACATTTGAAGATAATTATAAGCATAGATGTGAGATAAAAATCTCACCTTTGAACCCAAACAATTGAAGAAGAAGCTTGAAAGCAAAGGGAGAATCAACCACTCTTCAACTCAACCCAAACGAGCTTGAATCTAAGCTTAAAAGAGAAATATTTTCCAAATTAGGTTTAGGAAATTTCTGAAATTGGAAGGAGAATAAGTTGGAGAAGAAGAAGGAGATGCTTACCAATGTGTTCTCTTGAGTTTGGAGCTAGAAATTGATTTGCAAATGGAAACTAGGGTTTTGGATTTCTGTTTCCCATTCTCTTCCACCATTAATCTCTTTAGAACTGAAAGTAGGGGAAGAGGGAGTTAATGAAGAGGGGGTTTCATTTTGGGGTATTAAGTTAGAACATTGGGCTGAACCTAACCTAAACCCAAAGCCCTAAGTGAAAAGTAGCAAAATTCTACTATCTCCAAACATATCGAAGTTTACACTTAAAAAGATCGCAACGGCGTTTTGAACTCAATGGGAGGGGTCTCGAGTCCTAATTAGACCGTTTGCAAAAAGTAGCTTTTTGGACCAAAATCCGACGAACGATAAAATATTTAAATATACAATTGATAAATATGCGGGTTGTTACAGACTCCCCTCCTTAAAGAAATTGCGTCCTCGCAATACTTAAGAAGAAAATAAGAAGTAACAACCATAGAAGCATATCAACACAAAAGAAAATTTGAAATAGGAAGTTCACCATAAGGAGCATGAAAAAGTAAGCTTGAACGGGATCGCTCGATGAATTCTCTGGATTCCCAAGAGCAATCCTTAGGATTTGAGAACCATTGAATTCTCACAAGAAGAACATCTTTATTCCAAAGGCGCACAACCCTCGAAGCAATGATGCGAATGGGATGTTGCTCATAAATCAAATCTGGTGAAACTTCAATTTCTACAAAATCACCGGGCTCAAGAATAAAAACTGGAATCCCTAAGGCATTTCCGCAGATAAAAGACGTGGAGAACGTCAAGAATAGCAAAAAATTGAGCTGGTGCAACGACGTAGTATAATAACAGTACGCCCGAGAAACTAGATACTCAAATAATTTGGAATATCAGCGTAGTACAAAAACGGTACGCCCAATGAACCAAAGCCCGAATATTTTGGAACACCGACATAGTACAAAAACGGTACGTCCAATGAACCGATAAACCGGAACAACGATGTAGTAAAATAATGGTACATCCATTGATCCAGATAAGACGGACATCGATGTAGTATAATAACAATACATCCGATGAACCGAGCACCATAAAAGAACATCGGACGCTAGTCCATAAAAGAGATGAGATCAAACTCAATAAAACGAAGTACGTCAAAACGCCCGATGAACTTGGTAAAACGATCGTAAGATACAAGGAATCTCGAGCCAACGAGGTTGACGCAAATTAAGTTCCTTATGAGAAATAAATATTCCAAAGATTTATGATCGAGGTGGAGAACAAATTTCTCATCCAAAAATGGTGATGCCAAATTTTAAAAGTAAAAACAATAGCCGCGAGCACTAGATCATGAGTGGCATATCTAGTCTCGATAAGCTATAATGTTTTAGAAGCACAAGTGATAGCACGTTCTCCTTTGCAAGAGAACGGCATCCAAACCAATATAACTAGTATTGGTACAAATAGCAAAGTCTTGGTTCCCTTCGGAAAACACAAGAATAAGAGTATCGGAAAAGAATTCTTTCAAATAATCTTCTTTCCCAAAAACTAAAGCTTTCAAAATTACAATTAACTTATGTAATCATCTTTTTAGAAAATTTTACTTATTTGAAGTGAATTTTACTGTGTTTGATTGTCTCATCAAAGCGTTTAGGAAATTCCTGTCGATAACGTTGATCAAGCGTATCGACCAAAATTCTTAAAGCACTCAACGGGCAATAAAATCACAAAATCGTCTTTTAGATAATAAACATGTTTCTTAAAAACTTTTAAGAATATTCTTCGTTCGTTTCAAGAACAAAATCCAATTTTACTTATAAATAAATCTTATCGAAAAGATTTGCAAAATTTTAAATTACTATTTTCATCCAAAATCAATAAATACAAGAATGGTCTCATCGAAATATTCACAGAATATTCGATTTATAAAATGGATGAAATAAGCTGGATAAACCGAATGACATAATAAGTCATTCATAAGAATCATAACGAGTGCGGAATGCGGTAAGTGGAATGCTAACTTCCGCAACTCGTAGCAAATGAAAATCGGTGGCAAGGTCGAACTAGAAAGACCTTAACACCACACAAAAGATTTCTTAGGTGATAATCCTAAGACAAACTCAAAAATAACGGAAAAGTTTCACAAATTATTTAGATAAGAGAAATAACACTTTTCTCATCTTGAGGGCTTAAAGAATAAAATGATGCCTTCAAAAATTTGAAATTGGAATATCAAGAAAAAATAGAAATCTGCTTAACAGATAGAAAATGTCGAAGATGAATAGTCCACACGGAAAATAGGATATGGGCTTCACAACGATTAAGCCAATCCTTACAAAAATCAATTCCGAATCCCTAATAAAAATCGGCTCGGAAAGAAAAATCACATAAAATAATTTCGACACCAACAGAAAGCAAATTGAGTGTTGCGGATCCACTAGCCCGGATTCGCAATCCTCAAAGAAGTCATCAAGCCCATAAATTTTTAAAGAAAAAGAATCACAAGTTCTCTTGATATAAAATAACGAGATGATTATATCAACAAGAACTTGAAAAGGATAATCACAAAACAAATGAAATCAAGGACTGAAGGAGAAATACCTTGACCAAGAGAAGAGTTGCCAGGGGCTTGCAGCTTTCCTTCTCTCTTGCTTGGAAGCGTAGGACACGAAGACAAAAGATGACCCGAACCTTTGCAATAACGACAAAAGAGGGGTTTCGGGCACTCCCTTTCATAGTGGTCAGTGGAACCACAATTGTAGCATCGCCCACGACTAGAGGTAGGAGTCTTTGCTACCGGAGTTTGTTGGTTCCCTTTCTTATTAGAATCGGGGCCTTTGAATTTGATAGGCCTCTTCAAGTTATTGTCGAAGTTCTGTTGGGCACGCACAACTTCAACATCACTGTAACGACCCTAGATTTTTATTTAATTTAAATTAATAATTAAATGAATTTTTGAATAAAAATTTGTAGAATTAATTTTAAATGGAAGCAAGTTTCCTCGATTCAAATAGAAAAATATGTGTAGTCATATGGATTTGAAAATTTGTATATATGTGAATATATATGTATATATTGGATTTTAAATAAATTCTTAAATAAATGATTTAGAAAAATAAATAATATACTTTGGACACAAGTATAAAAATAAATAAATAAATTGATTTAAAAATTTTTAAATGATGATAATTTGAGTTATATAAAATATATTTGTACATAGAGAAATGTAAAACAATAATTTTTAAAGTAAAATTTATGATAAATATTTAAACTAAAAATAGAAGTAAAATGAATATTTGAGTTATAAATAGAGATAAATAAAAGTTAAGTATGGAACCGAATAAATATATAAAACATCTATGTACAAAACAAAGTTATAGAATTTCAATTATATTTTAAAGTAAGTAGACAAAATAAAATAAACATAAACAAAACAAAGTAAATACAAACAAATATAAAGTTTTAGTATGCAAAGAAAAATGAAATAAAATAGGAGCAAATATACAAAGTGAAATAAAATACAACACAAAACTGTACATACATAACAATACATTAGCTAAACCTATTATTATAAACATGTAAGTAAGGCAAGCAATAACAAACATCTCAGCCATACCCTATTGAATAAACAAATAGAACATGCTGTAACTAAGCAAGGGGAACGTGCCTTTATTTCCATCATTTCAGGGGTCAATTCGAATTGTTATATTTTAATGCAGCCCATAACTAAAACACTTCAGCCATACTATTTTGTACAAACCATATCATTACCCTGTACACTTTCTTTTATATGATCAACAAATAGAAATAGCCAAAAGAAAAAAATGAGAGCTTCAGTTTATAACTGAAACAGGAAATCAAAACTAAGAAAAGAAAACTGAAGCTTACCATCTTTAAAACTTAAACAATAATTCAACTGAAAATAATATCAAGCTCTGTTCATTTCTAAACCAGGTGAGTAACTCAATTTTTTTTATATGGTTAAGTATTCTTTTTGACTGGTTGCTTGAATTAGTTGTGAAGATAATCCAGTATTTATGTTTTATTAAAATACTGTGATTGTGTGAATATAGGTAGATGGTCCTGTATACATATATGTTTGTATATAGTTGTGTGCATGTGCTATGAATCAGTATTGCTCTGTTTAGATTCCAGGCTCCAGTGCTTGATTCAAAAATCAATATCCCTCAGCCCAATATATGTTTGGATTTAAGATTTAAATAAAACTTGTATGTTTTGTCGTAAAGAAGGTTTTAAAATTTTGTTTAAGTTAAATAAAGATTGAAATGTCTCTGGAAAAGCCAAGAACTGAGAAACATCATCATATATACAAAAATTCGAATGTCTTAATTCTCAAATTCAAACATATAATTTGAATTCTTATACCTTGGCTTGATTTTTAAGGCAAGAATTGGAATTTTTAGATCACGAATTCAAGAGGGGTTGGGTTTTGTTCAAATTTCATTGTTTGGGGAAATTTTGGTGAACACGTCAAGGAGGAGGGTCGGGGTTGTTCGAGGTGGTGGAGAAGCCTACGGTGGTGGTAGGAAAAATGGCCAGAGGTGATGGAAGCAACGGTGGCGTCGGCGGCGAGGGATCAAATTTTTTAAACCTAGTTTTAATGAGGGGTCGCAAGTTGATTCGTTCTTCCTCCATGATGCATCGAGTTTGTCGTGGTTAGAGGGAAAGGTAGAGGGGACATGGATGGATTTGTTGCCGGAGTTTCACGTTTTCTGGTGATGGGTGTCGCAAGTACGGCGCGTTGACAAGTGGGGGGGGGGTGTTCGCTGTGTGTTTCCAGGTTTCGAGAATAAACTCGAATTCGAATTCGAGAGGGGATAGGAGATTCTGATGGTCTGAGATGTACGCAAGGGTGAACGTCGACGTGTTTGACGAAGCTGCGATGCCGAAAGATCGCCAGAGGCGATGTGCACGTGTACAAGCCTGGTGATCTGGAAAGTTTGAAAATCTGGATGATTTCCAGGTTCGCACTCGTGAGTTTACCCGAAGCTTTACTTGAGTATTTCCAGGGTAGAACTCGAAGTAGAGGTTGGTGAGGCTGGGGTCAAATTTTGTATCAGGCTTTTGAACCTGATTCTATTTTTCTGAATTCAAAACCAGATTCAAATTTGAAAATCAAGGATTAAACTGAGTTTCGAAAATTAAATAAATAAATAAAATTAAAATGTAAATACAAGTTCAAATTTGGGTTGGAATTTAGCTTGAAAACGAATAAAGTTTTAAAATTAAATTGTTTTAAATACTTAAAAAGAAATGTTTTAGTGATAAAAAGGAATGTGAATTTAAGTGGGATTTTTGACTTGTAAAGAAAGAACTTAGACCAGTTGAATCAAATGTTGAAATCTGAAACTAAATCTAAATTTGATTTAGTTTTGGGATAAAAGGAGTTTTAAAATTTAAATTGTCCTAAATAATTTGAATGAATAAATTTAATTTGAATTTAAATTTAAAGTGTAATGTTTAAAATACACTTAAATGATTAATGGAATAATTAAAGGAATTAATTATCTTAGAGTAATTAAGGTAATAAAATGATTTAATGAATAATGTAATTAAAGAATGATTTGTTCAACTTATAAATAAATAATTTAGATTAATTTATAATTAGAAATGATTAATAATGAATTAATCTAAGATAATTCCTTAAGAAAGTAATTAAGAAATATTATTAGTTAATAAGATAATTAACTAAGGATTATTAAGTATTAATTAAGGCGATTAATTTTAATAATAAATTGGATTGATTAGTTTAGATAATCAATTATAAATGGTGTAAGTATAATTACTTTATGGTAAATAATTAAAGGTTAAATTTCTTTAATTAATTAATTTGAGTTAATTAATTAAGAAATTAGTTTAAAGGTTGATTTAATTAATGTGATAAATTAAGAATAATTTAATTAATTAAAGTGTTTGATAAATTAATTGATATTAAATGATTTCAAATTAGTTAATCAGAATTTGATAATTAATTCATAAGTAATTAATTTAACTGGAAATAATTTGAATTAATCAGGATAAAATGATTAATTAATTCTGCTTATAAATGATTATTAAATGCTTGACCTTACTTATGGATGATCGTATTATATATGATGCCTTGAATTAATTGTCCTGTCTGATCTGTGATATTTTATTCTGTGGTTTGTGTCGTGTATGATTTATTCATTTATTTACATCTGCATATTATCTGTGAATCTGTGAATGGGCGATAAGCTTTATAGCTATATCGCTTATCAACTATATCTCTGTGTTTTGATATGTGATGATTGAATAATGTTGCACTATTGTGTTAAACCCCTGGACCACACCATACACACACAACTATGGATTTCACGAGGAAATCGGTTAAGTCACAGATTTTTGAAATAGTTTAAAATTTGAATTTTTAAATTCAAATGTTTTGGAAATGGAATTGGAATAGAAGTGAAAAGCTTTTGAAATGGAATTTCAAAGATGGAAATTTATTTTGAATAACTGGATTAAGTGTTGGAATTTAAATACTTTAATTTAAATTTGAATTCAATATTCAAATTGAATTCTGTAATTTGAAACTAGGGATTAATGATATTATACTAGTCATTATGAGTTAAATCATTTTTAAAGTATTATTTTTGGGAATTTGAATTTAACCTAAGGATTTCAACTCGTATAAATGAATCAGATTTCCAAAATGAAAACTGTTGTTTTCAACTGATAAACACTTTTAGATAAGAACTGAGATTCCAGTTAATTAGGGGAATTTCAAGATTGAATAGAGAAATTATTTTCCTAAGTTATGAATGAATTCTCTTTGAAAGCTATGAATTAAATCTGTTTATTTTTAACAGATTTAAATTGATGATTTGTTTAAATCAAATTGAAATGAAATTGCTTTGAAGGCTATAAGATAAATCTTTGATTTAAAGATTTAACGAGTTAAATCAAATTGAAATGAAATTGTTTTAAAGGCTATAAGTTAAATCTTTGATTTAAAGATTTAACGAGTAAATCAAATTGAAATGAAAATTGATTTGGAAAATCTGTGAATGAATCTTTTGTTTAAAAGATTAAAATGTGAAAATTGTTTAAACCGTTAAAGGTTATGAAAATGAATCTTTTTGTTTAAAGATTGAAAATGGTAATTTATTAAAACCATTTGAAAGAAAGTTTTGAATTATTAAGTTGTGACTTAATTGAAATCCCATATCCATATGTTTTAAATGTTTTCGCTCACTATTCGGTTTAGCCGGGAAAGGACCTTTGTGTCGCATAACTCATTCCGAGTATGTGATACGTCGTTATGGATAGCATTTGGAGACCGGTGATGAAGACCGGGTATTTGCGAAAGCGATAGGATGACCTATCGATTGTTTCTGCACCGAGTCGCGCCGGTATAGAGACTCCATATGTGATGGGCAGTCCGAACGTGATTAGTGAATATCCGGATTGCAAGGACTTCTTTGTAAGTGCCTTCGGTTCTGTTCGAGCCCGGAACAGACTTGTATGGATTGTATGTCTGACATTACAATTGAGATATAAAGCTGATTTCTTTCAAATATATTTCTGTTGGTGGCGGAGAATTTATTCTCTTAGCTTAACACCCTTCTCTGAGACGTACGAGCTCAGAGGTTATGTAGTTGAAGGTTATCAGCGATATATTCCCAATTTGGTAATGTTACATGCTGAGTGTTGCTGTGAAATGATCATTGTGTTGATTATTTGTGATAGGATCATTTGTTTGATCGTCTATCTTTGTGATCATTTCTATGATCATTTGTTGACCCAAAGCACGGCTTTTGTATAAAGTGTGTTTTTGTGGACGAGACTTCATCGAGCCTCACAAACTAGTAATGGTCGAAACAGGAATTGTGCGGCAAGGTTTTCAGGGATCGCTTCCCTAGGGTATGACCATTCCTTTTGGAAAAGGGTAGTATCATGGTATGGAGCCCAGATACTTACTCATGTTGAAACACTTATTATTATGGTGTGATGTTGGTTAGAGAGCTCTCGTTTAAAGGTCCCAAAGGACCGGGGGTGGTATATCTGAGGGTTTGTAATATCCCTTGGGAAAACGAGTTCCCGACCTTGTTTAGCAGAGAACGGTTTGGTTCTCGGGGCGTCCTTCCAGAGGCGTTTCCATGTGGCAATGGGAAGTTCCTTGGCCTGACCATTTGTTGGAAAATCCATTCTTCAAATACAAGCCTTGTACGGTTTTAGTTGTATAACCTGTCATGGAATATGGCGGTAACCCGCTATTGAACATGGTAGCTATAGTAGGCATAGTTCGAAATGTCTATGTTGGCTAAGATTTATATCTTTACTTTCGAAATGATTTCTTCCTACACTATGCACTAGTAATAATATCAAATGTTTCTTTTTAATGCGTATCAAGCATCTTTGACTATCATAAGGAGAAATCTCCTCCGATTCTGCGTTTGCATTGTGTGTGCGTGCGGGAGGCCTTATGGTAGTCTCATTTTTAAAAAGCATTGCGAATTGACTTTGAAAATCTTTTGTTGAATGTTTTTTAAAGATAAACTGTTTTTGTTGCTCACACCAGTCCCACGACTGATCCGGAGTTTATTGTTTTTTTCCTAGACTCTGGGTGCTCATTATTTTCTACACAAGCATTCTAGAGTTGTGTTTTTCAGATGGTCAGATTAGTAGGTTGTCTGGAGTTAGTTCAGTCTTTGGATCGCACCAGTCTTGCTGAGCTTGGTGCATCGTTATTGGGAGTTCGAGCTATTGCTGGATTGATTCTTGGAGATGGAGTTGCAGTTCTCGGAGTTCTCTTTTGAAGACTATCTCAGAGTTATATTGTTCCGCTGCTAGATGTTATATATCATTTTATTTTCCGCTGCTATTTTATTGTATCATATCTCTGATGTATATTGATATCTATTGGATCATCTGTTGTATCAGATGTTGTATCAAATCTGTATATCAATGTATTATTCTTTTATCCCGCTGTGTTATTTACTTAATGTTGTTATAAGCTCCGGCGAATCGGATTTGAACGGCCGAATCTATGGCATTCGAATACGATATGAAGTATGGATGTCGATTTTCGAGCGGGCAAAATCCGAAACGTCACATTCACCTTCATTATCAGCCTCTTCAAGACGAAGAGCGATATCAATAAGCTGATCAAATGAAACCTCAAGTTTCAAAAGTATTGGCTTCTTAAGATTCTTATTCAAGCCATAGACAAATAACTGATTTTTCTTCAATGGGGTATTAATGTACACAACCCCATATTTGGAAAGAGATTCGAAAGATGCGACATAGTCTGTCACAGAAGATTCACCTTGAATAAGGTCAATAAAACGCCGGGCCAAAGTTACCTTTTCAGCCTCCGGCATAAATTTCAATTCGAATCTTTCCCGGAAACGCTCCCAAGTGAGATCCGCTTCAATGATTTCAGAAATTAAAAGCTCATACCAATCTAATGCTCTTGCTTGGAGCATGCTAGAAGCTACTTGGACTCGATGAAGGTCAATAAGATTCATGCGAGAAAAGATGCGATCGCATGATCGCATGATTTGAGACAAGCTTGAATTTCTATAACACTCTCGGATCCCTTGAATGGCCTTCCATCCAAATCGGTATGTCTCTACACAAGCGTGCAAAACCGTTTCTAGGATGAGTGGGCTCTGGATTAGGTCCGGCAGCTTGAGCATTCTTAACAAGATCTTGGAGCTGCTGGGCAGACATAAATACTCCATCCTGGGGAGTAGCACTAGATTGACCGGCGTTGGGACGGCTTGGTCTAACCATTTCTCTTCCTATAGAAAAGAAAGAAGGAGAAAAGGTTATTCACCAAATGAATATCAAGCAATCTTGATAGATAAAACAAGGAATCATAGAAGAAAGTAGGATAGGACGGTACCAAGACCCGAATAAAATCCTAAAGCACAACTCCTAAGAAAGACTTACGACGATGATCCTTGTTAAAATATTTCGTATTGTTCCGAAGTTTGGCTCTGATACCAAGCTGTGACACCCCACCTCTATACCCACGCTAGGCAAGGACACTACGGTGTAATGCCGTCAACTAGCATAAAGAATAAGGCTGTTGAGGAGCGACCATCCGTGTAATTGCTTTGTGCGAGCATCGATATGTCAGATAGTATAACATGCATTTCATTTAGGGAGGAAATCCGACATGCCGACACAAACTCAAAACTACTACACAGTGGCTATAATATCTTCGGATACAAATATAGAAATAAACATAACATAAATCAGTCACAGACAATTCATATCACAAAGGCGGAAATAGATATGAACATAACACATGAAAGTGTACATCAGAGTATTGGTCAAACAAGATCCACAATATCAAAAAGAATAGATACAAGTGCTAGACAAAAGAATAAGTATACATCATAGAGTCTGTATCTCAAATGTATACAACAAAAACTATTAATCTAAGTAGTTAGCCAAAAGATCATATGATGGTCCGATAAGGTGGCAAGCTGAAGCACATGTAAAATCTCAGTCTGACCCGAGTATTATTTATAAGAAGAAAATAATAAACGGATCAGTCTAGCTATAAATATCAGATGAAATGATATAGAATAAGATATATGACTAAACGTATAATAATCACAATGCCAAGCTGTGATAAATGAATAATTGAAAAATCAATAAGAGATTAATCAATATCGCAAAGATCTTCTCAAAGGTAAAAAGGAATGTCATACTCCTAATTTCATTCACCAAGCCACAATAAATGACATATATATCAATGCCAATCGTAAAAGTTGGTGAAACATAAATTCCAGAATTGAACACATGAAATCCAGAAATCACAAGAAAAGGATGGCCAAGACATTGATGTAGTGCAAACGGTACATCCAATGAATCAAAAAGCAAAGACATTGATGTAGTGCAAACGGTACATCCAATGAATCAAAAGCAAAGACGTTGATGTAGGGCAAACGGTACATCCAATGTATCAAAAGAAAAGAAATTGATGTAGTGCAAACGGTACATCCAATGTATCAAAAGCAAAGCTTTGATGTAGTGCAAACGGTACATCCAATGTGTCAAAAGCAAAGACATTGATGTAGTGCAAACGGTACATCCAATGTATCAAAAGCAAAGACATTGATGTAGTGCAAACGGTACATCCAATGTATCAAATAATCCGGAGCATCGACGTCGTACAGCGTGACATCCGATGAACCAAATCAAAAAGGCATCGCACAATGCTAGTCTAAATCACAAAGATGATCGTCATGATCAACGAGAAGTGTCAATTACACTAAGCTAGTAAATATATGAGTTTAGCTTCATGTCCCATAACCACTTGCTTAACTTAAATATTTACGAACAAACTGTAGATCTCCACTAGAAAATTGTCACGAGAGTTTCAATCGAACAAGTCCAAGAATTAACCGACGAAGTAAACGCAAGCGTTTCATACCACTTGTTTTACTAAGTCGTTTAATTAGATTTCTCATACGAGTGAGGTAAAGGTTTGTATATACTAATAGATTGGAAATCGGGTTGAGAAAACGAGCTTTGTAATAAAATAGTGTTGAAATCATTTGAAGAAAGAGTTTTGGTATTTACTACTAGTATAGAAAACCTTTATATTTTTAAAGTGACAAATCACAAAGAAGATTGTAAGAACAATCAATCACTAAAATTCACATTTGAAGACGTAAACGAAAATCCAAAGAAATCGATAGAGGATCCATCGAAATGGATATTCAAAAATCCCTAAAAAGGAGTCATCAAGGTCATAACACATGATAACAACAAATAAGAAACAACACGAATCGATTAAATTTGGAAATTCAAACAACTAGGCAAAAAGGTATAGTTGGCAGATAGGAGCAGGTCGGTCAACCGGACTCCCTGAGTCGGTTGACCAAACCAGGGGCTAGAAGTGCTCGGGCACCAGGTCGGTCGACCGGCCCAGGGGCTCGGTCGGCCGAAGCCTGTAACCAGCACTTCCAAAACAGAGGCAGGAAGTGCCTGGGTAGCAGGTCGGTCGACCGGCCCCTGAGCTCGGTCGGCCGAACCTGTATACTTGCACTTCCTACACCATTTCAAAAGAGGTGCAAACCTCCTCAATTTGCAACCCGTCAAGCAACGGCAGTAAGGGTTTACGCCAATCGACTACCCGGCCATAGAAGCTCTTTGGTTCATCACTAAAAACATGATCAAAACATCAAAGTTATGATTTTTAAAGAATTGAACCCAAAACACCAAAAATTAGAATATTCACCAAATCAATCCAAACCAAAAGCTAATGCACACGAATAAGTGTTAGGAATTCATACCTAACATTTGAAGATAATTATAAGCATAGATGTGAGATAAAAATCTCACCTTTGAACCCAAACAATTGAAGAAGAAGCTTGAAAGCAAAGGGAGAATCAACCACTCTTCAACTCAACCCAAACGAGCTTGAATCTAAGCTTAAAAGAGAAATATTTTCCAAATTAGGTTTAGGAAATTTCTGAAATTGGAAGGAGAATAAGTTGGAGAAGAAGAAGGAGATGCTTACCAATGTGTTCTCTTGAGTTTGGAGCTAGAAATTGATTTGCAAATGGAAACTAGGGTTTTGGATTTCTGTTTCCCATTCTCTTCCACCATTAATCTCTTTAGAACTGAAAGTAGAGGAAGAGGGAGTTAATGAAGAGGGGGTTTCATTTTGGGGTATTAAGTTAGAACATTGGGCTGAACCTAACCTAAACCCAAAGCCCTAAGTGAAAAGTAGCAAAATTCTACTATCTCCAAACATATCGAAGTTTACACTTAAAAAGATCGCAACGGCGTTTTGAACTCAATGGGAGGGGTCTCGAGTCCTAATTAGACCGTTTGCAAAAAGTAGCTTTTTGGACCAAAATCCGACGAACGATAAAATATTTAAATATACAATTGATAAATATGCGGGTTGTTACAGATTCCCCTCCTTAAAGAAATTGCGTCCTCGCAATACTTAAGAAGAAAATAAGAAGTAACAACCATAGAAGCATATCAACACAAAAGAAAATTTGAAATAGGAAGTTCACCATAAGGAGCATGAAAAAGTAAGCTTGAACGGGATCGCTCGATGAATTCTCTGGATTCCCAAGAGCAATCCTTAGGATTTGAGAACCATTGAATTCTCACAAGAAGAACATCTTTATTCCAAAGGCGCACAACCCTCGAAGCAATGATGCGAATGGGATGTTGCTCATAAATCAAATCTGGTGAAACTTCAATTTCTACAAAATCACCGGGCTCAAGAATAAAAACTGGAATCCCTAAGGCATTTCCGCAGATAAAAGACGTGGAGAACGTCAAGAATAGCAAAAAATTGAGCTGGTGCAACGACGTAGTATAATAACAGTACGCCCGAGAAACTAGATACTCAAATAATTTGGAATATCAGCGTAGTACAAAAACGGTACGCCCAATGAACCAAAGCCCGAATATTTCGGAACACCGACATAGTACAAAAACGGTACGTCCAATGAACCGATAAACCGGAACAACGATGTAGTAAAATAATGGTACATCCATTGATCCAGATAAGACGGACATCGATGTAGTATAATAACAATACATCCGATGAACCGAGCACCATAAAAGAACATCGGACGCTAGTCCATAAAAGAGATGAGATCAAACTCAATAAAACGAAGTACGTCAAAACGCCCGATGAACTTGGTAAAACGATCATAAGATACAAGGAATCTCGAGCCAACGAGGTTGACGCAAATTAAGTTCCTTATGAGAAATAAATATTCCAAAGATTTATGATCGAGGTGGAGAACAAATTTCTCATCCAAAAATGGTGATGCCAAATTTTAAAAGTAAAAACAATAGCCGCGAGCACTAGATCATGAGTGGCATATCTAGTCTCGATAAGCTATAATGATTTAGAAGCACAAGTGATAGCACGTTCTCCTTTGCAAGAGAACGGCATCCAAACCAATATAACTAGTATTGGTACAAATAGCAAAGTCTTGGTTCCCTTCGGAAAACACAAGAATAAGAGTATCGGAAAAGAATTCTTTCAAATAATCTTCTTTCCCAAAAACTAAAGCTTTCAAAATTACAATTAACTTATGTAATCATCTTTTTAGAAAATTTTACTTATTTGAAGTGAATTTTACTGTGTTTGATTGTCTCATCAAAGCGTTTAGGAAATTCCTGTCGATAACGTTGATCAAGCGTATCGACCAAAATTCTTAAAGCACTCAACGGGCAATAAAATCACAAAATCGTCTTTTAGATAATAAACATGTTTCTTAAAAACTTTTAGAATATTCTTCGTTCGTTTCAAGAACAAAATCCAATTTTACTTATAAATAAATCTTATCGAAAAGATTTGCAAAATTTTAAATTACTATTTTCATCCAAAATCAATAAATACAAGAATGGTCTCATCGAAATATTCACAGAATATTCGATTTATAAAATGGATGAAATAAGCTGGATAAACCGAATGACATAATAAGTCATTCATAAGAATCATAACGAGTGCGGAATGCGGTAAGTGGAATGCTAACTTCCGCAACTCGTAGCAAATGAAAATCGGTGGCAAGGTCGAACTAGAAAGACCTTAACACCACACAAAAGATTTCTTAGGTGATAATCCTAAGACAAACTCAAAAATAACGGAAAAGTTTCACAAATTATTTAGATAAGAGAAATAACACTTTTCTCATCTTGAGGGCTTAAAGAATAAAATGATGCCTTCAAAAATTTGAAATTGGAATATCAAGAAAAAATAGAAATCTGCTTAACAGATAGAAAATGTCGAAGATGAATAGTCCACACGGAAAATAGGATATGGGCTTCACAACGATTAAGCCAATCCTTACAAAAATCAATTCCGAATCCCTAATAAAAATCGGCTCGGAAAGAAAAATCACATAAAATAATTTCGACACCAACAGAAAGCAAATTGAGTGTTGCGGATCCACTAGCCCGGATTCGCAATCCTCAAAGAAGTCATCAAGCGCATAAATTTTTAAAGAAAAAGAATCACAAGTTCTCTTGATATAAAATAACGAGATGATTATATCAACAAGAACTTGAAAAGGATAATCACAAAACAAATGAAATCAAGGACTGAAGGAGAAATACCTTGACCAAGAGAAGAGTTGCCAGGGGCTTGCAGCTTTCCTTCTCTCTTGCTTGGAAGCGTAGGACACGAAGACAAAAGATGACCCGAACCTTTGCAATAACGACAAAAGAGGGGTTTCGGGCACTCCCTTTCATAGTGGTCAGTGGAACCACAATTGTAGCATCGCCCACGACTAGAGGTAGGAGTCTTTGCTACCGGAGTTTGTTGGTTCCCTTTCTTATTAGAATCGGGGCCTTTGAATTTGATAGGCCTCTTCAAGTTATTGTCGAAGTTCTGTTGGGCACGCACAACTTCAACATCACTGTAACGACCCTAGATTTTTATTTAATTTAAATTAATAATTAAATGAATTTTTGAATAAAAATTTGTAGAATTAATTTTAAATGGAAGCAAGTTTCCTCGATTCAAATAGAAAAATATGTGGAGTCATATGGATTTGAAAATTTGTATATATGTGAATATATATGTATATATTGGATTTTAAATAAATTCTTAAATAAATGATTTAGAAAAATAAATAATATACTTTGGACACAAGTATAAAAATAAATAAATAAATTGATTTAAAAATTTTTAAATGATGATAATTTGAGTTATATAAAATATATTTGTACATAGAGAAATGTAAAACAATAATTTTTAAAGTAAAATTTATGATAAATATTTAAACTAAAAATAGAAGTAAAATGAATATTTGAGTTATAAATAGAGATAAATAAAAGTTAAGTATGGAACCGAATAAATATATAAAACATCTATGTACAAAACAAAGTTATAGAATTTCAATTATATTTTAAAGTAAGTAGACAAAATAAAATAAACATAAACAAAACAAAGTAAATACAAACAAATATAAAGTTTTAGTATGCAAAGAAAAATGAAATAAAATAGGAGCAAATATACAAAGTGAAATAAAATACAACACAAAACTGTACATACATAACAATACATTAGCTAAACCTATTATTATAAACATGTAAGTAAGGCAAGCAATAACAAACATCTCAGCCATACCCTATTGAATAAACAAATAGAACATGCTGTAACTAAGCAAGGGGAACGTGCCTTTATTTCCATCATTTCAGGGGTCAATTCGAATTGTTATATTTTAATGCAGCCCATAACTAAAACACTTCAGCCATACTATTTTGTACAAACCATATCATTACCCTGTACACTTTCTTTTATATGATCAACAAATAGAAATAGCCAAAAGAAAAAAATGAGAGCTTCAGTTTATAACTGAAACAGGAAATCAAAACTAAGAAAAGAAAACTGAAGCTTACCATCTTTAAAACTTAAACAATAATTCAACTGAAAATAATATCAAGCTCTGTTCATTTCTAAACCAGGTGAGTAACTCAATTTTTTTTTATATGGTTAAGTATTCTTTTTGACTGGTTGCTTGAATTAGTTGTGAAGATAATCCAGTATTTATGTTTTATTAAAATACTGTGATTGTGTGAATATAGGTAGATGGTCCTGTATACATATATGTTTGTATATAGTTGTGTGCATGTGCTATGAATCAGTATTGCTCTGTTTAGATTCCAGGCTCCAGTGCTTGATTCAAAAATCAATATCCCTCAGCCCAATATATGTTTGGATTTAAGATTTAAATAAAACTTGTATGTTTTGTCGTAAAGAAGGTTTTAAAATTTTGTTTAAGTTAAATAAAGATTGAAATGTCTCTGGAAAAGCCAAGAACTGAGAAACATCATCATATATACAAAAATTCGAATGTCTTAATTCTCAAATTCAAACATATAATTTGAATTCTTATACCTTGGCTTGATTTTTAAGGCAAGAATTGGAATTTTTAGATCACGAATTCAAGAGGGGTTGGGTTTTGTTCAAATTTCATTGTTTGGGGAAATTTTGGTGAACACGTCAAGGAGGAGGGTCGGGGTTGTTCGAGGTGGTGGAGAAGCCTACGGTGGTGGTAGGAAAAATGGCCAGAGGTGATGGAAGCAACGGTGGCGTCGGCGGCGAGGGATCAAATTTTTTAAACCTAGTTTTAATGAGGGGTCGCAAGTTGATTCGTTCTTCCTCCATGATGCATCGAGTTTGTCGTGGTTAGAGGGAAAGGTAGAGGGGACATGGATGGATTTGTTGCCGGAGTTTCACGTTTTCTGGTGATGGGTGTCGCAAGTACGGCGCGTTGACAAGTGGGGGGGGGGTGTTCGCTGTGTGTTTCCAGGTTTCGAGAATAAACTCGAATTCGAATTCGAGAGGGGATAGGAGATTCTGATGGTCTGAGATGTACGCAAGGGTGAACGTTGACGTGTTTGACGAAGCTGCGATGCCGAAAGATCGCCAGAGGCGATGTGCACGTGTACAAGCCTGGTGATCTGGAAAGTTTGAAAATCTGGATGATTTCCAGGTTCGCACTCGTGAGTTTACCCGAAGCTTTACTTGAGTATTTCCAAGGTAGAACTCGAAGTAGAGGTTGGTGAGGCTGGGGTCAAATTTTGTATCAGGCTTTTGAACCTGATTCTATTTTTCTGAATTCAAAACCAGATTCAAATTTGAAAATCAAGGATTAAACTGAGTTTCGAAAATTAAATAAATAAATAAAATTAAAATGTAAATACAAGTTCAAATTTGGGTTGGAATTTAGCTTGAAAACGAATAAAGTTTTAAAATTAAATTGTTTTAAATACTTAAAAAGAAATGTTTTAGTGATAAAAAGGAATATGAATTTAAGTGGGATTTTTGACTTGTAAAGAAAGAACTTAGACCAGTTGAATCAAATGTTGAAATCTGAAACTAAATCTAAATTTGATTTAGTTTTGGGATAAAAGGAGTTTTAAAATTTAAATTGTCCTAAATAATTTGAATGAATAAATTTAATTTGAATTTAAATTTAAAGTGTAATGTTTAAAATACACTTAAATGATTAATGGAATAATTAAAGGAATTAATTATCTTAGAGTAATTAAGGTAATAAAATGATTTAATGAATAATGTAATTAAAGAATGATTTGTTCAACTTATAAATAAATAATTTAGATTAATTTATAATTAGAAATGATTAATAATGAATTAATCTAAGATAATTCCTTAAGAAAGTAATTAAGAAATATTATTAGTTAATAAGATAATTAACTAAGGATTATTAAGTATTAATTAAGGCGATTAATTTTAATAATAAATTGGATTGATTAGTTTAGATAATCAATTATAAATGGTGTAAGTATAATTACTTTATGGTAAGTAATTAAAGGTTAAATTTCTTTAATTAATTAATTTGAGTTAATTAATTAAGAAATTAGTTTAAAGGTTGATTTAATTAATGTGATAAATTAAGAATAATTTAATTAATTAAAGTGTTTGATAAATTAATTGATATTAAATGATTTCAAATTAGTTAATCAGAATTTGATAATCAATTCATAAGTAATTAATTTAACTGGAAATAATTTGAATTAATCAGGATAAAATGATTAATTAATTCTGCTTATAAATGATTATTAAATGCTTGACCTTACTTATGGATGATCGTATTATATATGATGCCTTGAATTAATTGTCCTGTCTGATCTGTGATATTTTATTCTGTGGTTTGTGCCGTGTATGATTTATTCATTTATTTACATCTGCATATTATCTGTGAATCTGTGAATGGGCGATAAGCTTTATAGCTATATCGCTTATCAACTATATCTCTGTGTTTTGATATGTGATGATTGAATAATGTTGCACTATTGTGTTAAACCCCTGGACCACACCATACACACACAACTATGGATTTCACGAGGAAATCGGTTAAGTCACAGATTTTTGAAATAGTTTAAAATTTGAATTTTTAAATTCAAATGTTTTGGAAATGGAATTGGAATAGAAGTGAAAAGCTTTTGAAATGGAATTTCAAAGATGGAAATTTATTTTGAATAACTGGATTAAGTGTTGGAATTTAAATACTTTAATTTAAATTTGAATTCAATATTCAAATTGAATTCTGTAATTTGAAACTAGGGATTAATGATATTATACTAGTCATTATGAGTTAAATCATTTTTAAAGTATTATTTTTGGGAATTTGAATTTAACCTAAGGATTTCAACTCGTATAAATGAATCAGATTTCCAAAATGAAAACTGTTGTTTTCAACTGATAAACACTTTTAGATAAGAACTGAGATTCCAGTTAATTAGGGGAATTTCAAGATTGAATAGAGAAATTATTTTCCTAAGTTATGAATGAATTCTCTTTGAAAGCTATGAATTAAATCTGTTTATTTTTAACAGATTTAAATTGGTGATTTGTTTAAATCAAATTGAAATGAAATTGCTTTGAAGGCTATAAGATAAATCTTTGATTTAAAGATTTAACGAGTTAAATCAAATTGAAATGAAATTGTTTTAAAGGCTATAAGTTAAATCTTTGATTTAAAGATTTAACGAGTAAATCAAATTGAAATGAAAATTGATTTGGAAAATCTGTGAATGAATCTTTTGTTTAAAAGATTAAAATGTGAAAATTGTTTAAACCGTTAAAGGTTATGAAAATGAATCTTTTTGTTTAAAGATTGAAAATGGTAATTTATTAAAACCATTTGAAAGAAAGTTTTGAATTATTAAGTTGTGACTTAATTGAAATCCCATATCCATATGTTTTAAATGTTTTCGCTCACTATTCGGTTTAGCCGGGAAAGGACCTTTGTGTCGCATAACCCATTCCGAGTATGTGATACGTCGTTATGGATAGCATTTGGAGACCGGTGATGAAGACCGGGTATTTGCGAAAGCGATAGGATGACCTATCGATTGTTTCTGCACCGAGTCGCGCCGGTATAGAGACTCCATATGTGATGGGCAGTCCGAACGTGATTAGTGAATATCCGGATTGCAAGGACTTCTTTGTAAGTGCCTTCGGTTCTGTTCGAGCCCGGAACAGACTTGTATGGATTGTATGTCTGACATTACAATTGAGATATAAAGCTGATTTCTTTCAAATATATTTCTGTTGGTGGCGGAGAATTTATTCTCTTAGCTTAACACCCTTCTCTGAGACGTACGAGCTCAGAGGTTATGTAGTTGAAGGTTATCAGCGATATATTCCCAATTTGGTAATGTTACATGCTGAGTGTTGCTGTGAAATGATCATTGTGTTGATTATTTGTGATAGGATCATTTGTTTGATCGTCTATCTTTGTGATCATTTCTATGATCATTTGTTGACCCAAAGCACGGCTTTTGTATAAAGTGTGTTTTTGTGGACGAGACTTCGTCGAGCCTCACAAACTAGTAATGGTCGAAACAGGAATTGTGCGGCAAGGTTTTCAGGGATCGCTTCCCTAGGGTATGACCATTCCTTTTGGAAAAGGGTAGTATCATGGTATGGAGCCCAGATACTTACTCATGTTGAAACACTTATTATTATGGTGTGATGTTGGTTAGAGAGCTCTCGTTTAAAGGTCCCAAAGGACCGGGGGTGGTATATCTGAGGGTTTGTAATATCCCTTGGGAAAACGGGTTCCCGGCCTTGTTTAGCAGAGAACGGTTTGGTTCTCGGGGCGTCCTTCCAGAGGCGTTTCCATGTGGCAATGGGAAGTTCCTTGGCCTGACCATTTGTTGGAAAATCCATTCTTCAAATACAAGCCTTGTACGGTTTTAGTTGTATAACCTGTCATGGAATATGGCGGTAACCCGCTATTGAACATGGTAGCTATAGTAGGCATAGTTCGAAATGTCTATGTTGGCTAAGATTTATATCTTTACTTTCGAAATGATTTCTTCCTACACTATGCACTAGTAATAATATCAAATGTTTCTTTTTAATGCGTATCAAGCATCTTTGACTATCATAAGGAGAAATCTCCTCCGATTCTGCGTTTGCATTGTGTGTGCGTGCGGGAGGCCTTATGGTAGTCTCATTTTTAAAAAGCATTGCGAATTGACTTTGAAAATCTTTTGTTGAATGTTTTTTAAAGATAAACTGTTTTTGTTGCTCATACCAGTCCCACGACTGATCCGGAGTTTATTGTTTCTTTCCTAGACTCTGGGTGCTCATTATTTTCTACACAAGCATTCTAGAGTTGTGTTTTTCAGATAGTCAGATTAGTAGGTTGTCTGGAGTTAGTTCAGTCTTTGGATCGCACCAGTCTTGCTGAGCTTGGTGCATCGTTATTGGGAGTTCGAGCTATTGCTGGATTGATTCTTGGAGATGGAGTTGCAGTTCTCGGAGTTCTCTTTTGAAGACTATCTCAGAGTTATATTGTTCCGCTGCTAGATGTTATATATCATTTTATTTTCCGCTGCTATTTTATTGTATCATATCTCTGATGTATATTGATATCTATTGGATCATCTGTTGTATCAGATGTTGTATCAAATCTGTATATCAATGTATTATTCTTTTATCCCGCTGTGTTATTTACTTAATGTTGTTATAAGCTCCGGCGAATCGGATTTGAACGGCCGAATCTATGGCATTCGAATACGATATGAAGTATGGATGTCGATTTTCGAGCGGGCAAAATCCGAAACGTCACATTCACCTTCATTATCAGCCTCTTCAAGACGAAGAGCGATATCAATAAGCTGATCAAATGAAACCTCAAGTTTCAAAAGTATTGGCTTCTTAAGATTCTTATTCAAGCCATAGACAAATAACTGATTTTTCTTCAATGGGGTATTAATGTACACAACCCCATATTTGGAAAGAGATTCGAAAGATGCGACATAGTCTGTCACAGAAGATTCACCTTGAATAAGGTCAATAAAACGCCGGGCCAAAGTTACCTTTTCAGCCTCCGGCATAAATTTCAATTCGAATCTTTCCCGGAAACGCTCCCAAGTGAGATCCGCTTCAATGATTTCAGAAATTAAAAGCTCATACCAATCTAATGCTCTTGCTTGGAGCATGCTAGAAGCTACTTGGACTCGATGAAGGTCAATAAGATTCATGCGAGAAAAGATGCGATCGCATGATCGCATGATTTGAGACAAGCTTGAATTTCTATAACACTCTCGGATCCCTTGAATGGCCTTCCATCCAAATCGGTATGTCTCTACACAAGCGTGCAAAACCGTTTCTAGGATGAGTGGGCTCTGGATTAGGTCCGGCAGCTTGAGCATTCTTAACGAGATCTTGGAGCTGCTGGGCAGACATAAATACTCCATCCTGGGGAGTAGCACTAGATTGACCGGCGTTGGGACGGCTTGGTCTAACCATTTCTCTTCCTATAGAAAAGAAAGAAGGAGAAAAGGTTATTCACCAAATGAATATCAAGCAATCTTGATAGATAAAACAAGGAATCATAGAAGAAAGTAGGATAGGACGGTACCAAGACCCGAATAAAATCCTAAAGCACAACTCCTAAGAAAGACTTACGACGATGATCCTTGTTAAAATATTTCGTATTGTTCCGAAGTTTGGCTCTGATACCAAGCTGTGACACCCCACCTCTATACCCACGCTAGGCAAGGACACTACGGTGCAATGCCGTCAACTAGCATAAAGAATAAGGCTGTTGAGGAGCGACCATCCGTGTAATTGCTTTGTGCGAGCATCGATATGTCAGATAGTATAACATGCATTTCATTTAGGGAGGAAATCCGACATGCCGACACAAACTCAAAACTACTACACAGTGGCTATAATATCTTCGGATACAAATATAGAAATAAACATAACATAAATCAGTCACAGACAATTCATATCACAAAGGCGGAAATAGATATGAACATAACACATGAAAGTGTACATCAGAGTATTGGTCAAACAAGATCCACAATATCAAAAAGAATAGATACAAGTGCTAGACAAAAGAATAAGTATACATCATAGAGTCTGTATCTCAAATGTATACAACAAAAACTATTAATCTAAGTAGTTAGCCAAAAGATCATATGATGGTCCGATAAGGTGGCAAGCTGAAGCACATGTAAAATCTCAGTCTGACCCGAGTATTATTTATAAGAAGAAAATAATAAACGGATCAGTCTAGCTATAAATATCAGATGAAATGATATAGAATAAGATATATGACTAAACGTATAATAATCACAATGCCAAGCTGTGATAAATGAATAATTGAAAAATCAATAAGAGATTAATCAATATCGCAAAGATCTTCTCAAAGATAAAAATGAATGTCGTACTCCAAATTTCATTCACCAAGCCACAATAAATGACATATATATCAATGCCAATCGTAAAAGTTGGTGAAACATAAATTCCAGAATTCAACACACGAAATCCAGAAATCACAAGAAAAGGATGGCCAAGACATTGATGTAGTGCAAACGGTATATCCAATGAATCAAAAAGCAAAGACATTGATGTAGTGCAAACGGTACATCCAATGAATCAAAAGCAAAGACATTGATGTAGTGCAAACAGACATCCAATGTATCAAAAGAAAAGACATTGATGTTGTGCAAACGGTACATCCAATGTATCAAAAGCAAAGACATTGATGTAGGTGCAACCGGTACATCCAATGTATCAAAAGCAAAGAGATTGATGTAGTGCAAACGGTACATCGAATGTATCAAAAGCAAAGACATTGATGTGGTGCAAACGGTACATCCAATGTATCAAAAGCAAAGACTTGATGTAGTGCAAACGGTACATCCAATGTATCAAAAGCAAAGACATTGATGTAGTGCAAACGGTACATCCAATGTATCAAATAATCCGGAGCATCGACGTCGTACAGCGTGACATCTGATGAACCAAATCAAAAAGGCATCGCACAATGCTAGTCTAAATCACAAAGATGATCGTCATGATCAACGAGAAGTGTCAATTACAATAAGCTAGTAAACATATGAGTTTAGCTTCATGTCCCATAACCACTTTCTTAACTTAAATATTTACGAACAAACTGTAGATCTCCACTAGAAAACTGTCACAAGAGTTTCAATCGAACAAGTCCAAGAATTAGCCGACGAAGTAAACGCAAGCGTTTCATACCACTTGTTTTACTAAGCCGTTTAATTAGATTTCTCATACAAGTGAGGTAAAGGTTTGTATATACTAATAGATTGGAAATCGGTTTGAGAAAATGAGCTTTGTAATAAAATAGTGTTGAAATCATTTGAAGAAAGAGTTTTGATATTTACTACTAGTATAGAAAACCTTTATATTTTTAAAGTGGCAAATCACAAAGAAGATTGTAAGAACAATCAATCACTAAAATTCACATTCGAAGACGTGAACGAAAATCCAAAGAAATCGATAGAGGATCCATCGAAATGGATATTCAAAAATCCCTAAAAAGGAGTCATCAAGGTCATAATACATGATAACAACAAATAGGAAACAACACGAATCGATTAAAGTTGGAAATTCAAACAACTAGGCAAAAAGGCATAGTTGGCAGATAGGAGCAGGTCGGTCAACCGGACTCCCTGAGTCGGTTGACCGAACCAGGGGTTGGAAGTGCTCGGGCACCAGGTCGGTCGACCGGCCTAGGGGCTCGGTCGGCCGAAGCCTGTAACCAGCACTTCCAAAACAGAGGCAGGAAGTGCCTGGGTAGCAAGTCGGTCGACCGGCCCCTGAGCTCGGTCGGTCGAACCTGTATACTTGCACTTCCTACCCTATTTCAAAAGAGGTGCAAACCTCCTCAATTTGCAACCCGTCGAGCAACGGCACTAAGGGTTTACGCCAATCTACTACCCGGCCATAGAAGCTCTTTGGTTCATCACCAAAAACATGATCAAAACATCAAAGTTCTGATTTTTAAAGAATTGAATCCAAAACACCAAAAATTAGAATATTCCCCAAATCAATCCAAACCAAAAGCTAATGCACACGAATAAGTGTTAGGAATTCACACCTAACATTCGAAGATAATTATAAGCATAGATGTGAGATAAAAATCTCACCTTTGAACCCAAACAATTGAAGAAGAAGCTTGAAAGTAAAGCGAGAATCAACCACTCTTCAACTCAACCCAAACGAGCTTGAATCTAAGCTCAAAAGAGAAATATTTCCCAAATTAGGTTTAGGAAATTTCTGAAATTGGAAGGAGAATGAGTTGGAGAAGAAGAAGGAGATGCTTACCAATGGGTTCTCTTGAGTTTGGATCTAGAAATTGATGCTTACCAATGGGTTCTCTTGGGTTTGGAGCTAGAAATTGATTTGCAAATGGAAACTAGGGTTTTGGATTTCTGTTTCCCATTCTCTTCCACCATCTCTTTAGAACTGAAAGTAGAGGAAGAGGGAGTAAATGAAGAGGGGGTTTCAGTTTGGGGTATTAAGTTAGAACATTGGGCTGAACCCAACCTAAACCAAAGCCCTAAGTGAAAAGTAGCAAAATTCTACTATCTCCAAACATATCGAAGTTTACACTTAAAAAGATCGCAAACAGCGTTTTGAATACAATGGGAGGGGTCTCGAGTCCTAATTCGACTGTTTGCAAAAGGTAGATTTTAGGACCAAAATCTGACGAACGATAAAATATTTAAATAAAATATTTAAATATACAATTGATAAATATGCGGATTGTTACAGGTTCGAGTATAATTACTTAGTAAAGTAATTAGGAAATTAATTACTTAATATAATTAATTTAGTTTAATGAGATTGCTTATTTTAATTAATTTAGTTTAATTAATTTTAAACACTTTGGTTTTATAAATAATTACTTTATGTAATTAATGATTTGGAAATTACTTAGTTAAGTAATTGATTAATAATTACAGAATGTAATTTAATGAAGATGTTTAAGAATGAGGTAATTTGGAATTAAATTATTTAGTAATTTATCAAGTAATTAATTAAGTAATAAATTAAAGGATAATTAATTTGTTTAATATAGTAACTAAGCTAGATAATTACTAAATGTAATTAATCTATGATGATGATTAATAATTATAAGTTAATTACTTAAGGTAATTAATAAAAGGGGATCATTAATTTTTATAATTAATGATGTAATTAAAGTTGATTAATTATGATTAATTAATCAATGATAAATAATTAAAGGTAATTAATTAATTAATTAATTAAGGATTAATGTAATTAATTATGATTAATTGATCAATTGAAGTAATTAAGGGTTAATTACTGTTTAGTTGAGAATAATTAATTTTGTGAAATTAATTGAGGATAATTACATGAATGTAATTAAGGATAATTAATCATGGGTGATTAATTAAGGTGATTAATAATGGATTAATAAATTGATTGTAATCAATTAAATGATTGAGTAAGCAAGATTTATATTGGTGAAGTAATTAATTTAATTTATTTTAAGTTAATTATAGATGAAGTAATTAATTTAATTCATTTTAAATTAATTAGAGATAGAGATAGTTAATTTAATTCATTTTAAATTAATTATATGATGATGAGTAAATCTTTGCTTATGTATGAATGGGTGTCATTGATTGTCTTGGACGCTTTGTGATCTCAGAAATGAGATCAGTATTGCTGTGTGATATAAATGCTAGATTTGCATTGTGATGATAACTTAGATTATCTATTGTGCTGGTAATATATGGAATATCTATTTGATATTGATAATGTGGGTTACCTATTATTTGATAATGTTGATTATCAATTGTGATTTATAAGTTATCTATCTGTGTGTATATAGATACTGTATTGAATTGTTTTAAAACTTTAAAACAACTTGGAGCTAAAAGACACGCCTTGGATTTCGATGAGACCGGGATCGGGTTTCCATATTTGGATATCCGAAAACCACATCGATTCCAAATTAACGTTAGGTCGTGTATTAAAATAGAGCTTTGTGAAGACTTGAGATGTAAGGACTATGAGTCAGTGTAACTCTGGGGGTGATTCCGTAATGAGTTTGACGGAATTAGTTCTTATAGATTCGATATGGTGGTTCAGAGTGCAAGGGTTATCGTCGTTAACTCTGAGGGTGATTCCAAAATGAGTGTAACAAGATAATGCCTTCGATTTCGTTCGAAACCGGAACGAACTTGTATGGATTGAATGCTTTCAAAACATCGTCAGGTGGACGATGAGCATTCTAAGTGATATGTCCTATAAAGGTAATCGTAGCCTCAAGCCTCATCAACCGGGAATGGCTAAAACAAGGGAAGTGCAGCAAGGCTTCGTGGGTCGCACCCACAGGAGAGCAAGATTTACCTCTGTCTAGAAGTCCCTTTGTATTCGGCTGTGTGGGTGGTTGCTAGCTACAACCACGGGGTTGTCTTGTTCGGAACTGTTCAGTAAGGAATGGGTCCGGCTTTGTTTTGCAGTAGAGCGGGAGTACTCCTCGGTACGTTGATCTAGGCCACATACTATGACGGGCGTTACCCCAGTAGCCCTGCCATTGTATGGAATCCAAAATTCAATAAGTGCCAACAGTTTTGATTGTATTACCCACTTTTGTGGCTAGTAGCTGGAATTCAATGAATGTAACAATTTCGGCTTTTTCATATTTATTTGAAAACCCTAGACCCTATTATAATATCATCGGATTTGCTATCAAATGTTTTGGTTAGCGTAAGCTAAAAACTTTTCCATGTTTATGTGTGGGATGTCTTACGTGATACCTTTCTTTCAAAAGGTTTTTAAAAGTTAAGCAACTTTAACCTGTTACTCACACCAGACCCATGTCTGACCCGGAGTTTATTTTTGTTTTTCATAAACTCTTGGGTACTCAAATTTTTATGAGTAGCCAAGGGATTCAGTTTAGGATTCAGGTTAGCTTTGACGAAATTGTGGAGGAGCAATGGAGTAGGAGGCTTCTGCGTATAGATATATATCTAGTATTCCACTGTGTAGTTTTCTCTGAGTTGTTTCTTGTACTGTTTTGAGATTGTATAACTAGACAAGTGTTTATAACTGTCTAGTATGTGTTGTATATCTGTGAACTCTGATAATGGTTGTAAATTATGTAATATTTATGTTATTAATATAATTTGTTCGTTCCGCTGTTAGATTCTGATGTGTTGTTTCTTTCTTCTCTTCTTTCTTTTATCTTTTCTATCCCTTTCTTTCTCAAAAATGATGCGATTTTCTGTGGTAAGAAAGTCGGGTCGTTTCAGCTGGTATTAGAGCATTAGGTTGAGTGAATACCTAGGCTCTGTGGTGGTGTCTTTCATGAGAGAGCGTATTTGTAATTTTTATATATAACTATGTGTATATATATGTATTTCTACCTATCTGTTGGGTTACCTGTTCAGGTTTTCCAATATAAATTATAAAGGTAGATGGCGTAGTAGTGTGTGGCACGACTACCATTGGTTGGAGTTTGAATGTTTGAGGTTGGAGGTGTTTTGTCGAGACCGTAGGCCTAATACCGTCTCGAGTGAGTTCTGTAGAGATAAAGGACTTCATTGATCTATGAAGGAAACCTATTAAGGTTCAGAGTCTATTTCTAAAGTTGGATGAGTAGAGTTTGGATCTGTCAGTTGGGCAGAAGTGAGTAATGGTATTTTGGATACCTCAGGAAGTAGTAGCTGCTTGATGAGATGCAGCGACTATGGATGTTCCCGAAGATGTTTTCTTTGGAACAAGTTAAGGAGGTGAGTCTGCTTCGGTGTTGTGGCTACGTTCAGCTAGTGTTTCTGTTTGCTTTGAGGTCTGAGTTTCTCGGAGAGCTTTGATTTGGAATTCTTTGGCATCGGTGGCAACAGTGCAGCTTGGAGTGTTCTCGGTTTTGGCAAGAGATCTTCTGGCTTAGCAGTTTTTCTAGAATGGAGTTCAGAAGAAGTTAAGTGAACCCGTATCTTCGATGGGTTGGCTAGTCAAGTGTAAGATGTTCTATTTGGTTACGGAAGAACAGTTTTCTTTGGATTTGGTTAGGGTTGATCGCAAAAGTGACTTGCGATTGTTTGAGTGTTCTCTTGGGTTATCTGAATTTTTTTGAATGTCTTCAGGAAGTCAGAGTTTGGTTCGCATCTGGAAATTGAGCTTTCTTATTGTCTAGGATTGCAGGAGTGGTACCGGTGGTTCAGCTTTATAGAAGAATGGTTTCAAGGAGATTGAGTTGGTGTAGCAGCTCGGAGTTTTGGAGGAACTTCTGAAAGTTTCTTATGGATTTGTTGAACCATATCTCTGGGGTGTGTTGTCCTGTTTGTGCTTGCATTCTTCTTTAGCATTCTCTTCTACTTCGGATCAGAGTTGAGCAGGGGAAGAAGTTTGGAAGTGCATCTGCTTTTCTTCTCTGGACAGAAGAAGTTGTTGTCTTCTGATGTTAAGGAGTTGAGTTTGGGTTCTTGATTTTGATTGATCTTAGGGAGATCATTTTGTTGAGTTGGTTGGTCTAGTCTGTTTCTAGAAGCATCACCAAAGGTTGAGCTGATCAGTAAGTTTGTAGACAGCCCAGGATTGTCCGAAGAGATTTTGTGGATAAGAGTCGGAGGAATTTGGACTCTGAAGTCAGAGATTTGATTTTGGATAACTTTTCTCTGATCAAAAGTGAGCTATAAGTTTGGGTAAGTCTGAGAAGCTAGCTCTGAAGTGTTTTGGATCTTTTCTACATCTAGGAGATTAAGTGATTGATCTACAGGATTGGATTGCCAGTTTGGATAACTGGGATTCGATGAGTTTCACGTATCTCTGAGGGAGTACGTGTATGATCTATCTCTGGTTGTGGAACCAGCAGTTCGGGAGTTTTGGTTGTTGAGTTAGACTCGTTTGTAGTCTGATATCTTGTCTAGTGTTATAGATATAGTTGTATAGGGCCTTTGTAGCTTCATAGTATTGATTATTTGGATTCTCTGGAGCGAGTATCCTGGTATATATACATATACCTGGGGAAACTCGATAAAATTCTATCCAGAATTTGTCTGGATAATTAGATTCGTATGATTGGTTGTTTTTGGTTGTTAGCATATGTATGATATATGCTTGTGTTTAAAAATAAAAATTTAATAAGATTATTAAATTACCTTTGTTTTAAATTTCGAGGACGAAATTCTTTTAAGGGGGAAGGATTGTAATATCCTGCAATTCTTAACAATATCAATTTAATAATCTGTATTAAAAATTAAATTGATATTGATATTCTGTTAATAATTATTCGAATAAATTTAATAATCTTCTTCAATAAATATTTAAATTGGTTTTTTTCGGGTTACACTGTAATTTACAAGTTTCAGAGAAACTGTTTTTTTTTAAATCTGGGTTTAAGGATTTTAAAATCTATAGATTTTGTTTAAGGTAAAGTTTAAGTTTAAATTCAAATGCAAGTTTGAATTTATGATTTAAATTTAAATCCCAGTTTTTAAAATAAAATAAATGTTTCAAAATTGACTTAATTAACTATTTTATTTTGGTAAATAGTTTAAACCTTTTAAATATGAGTTTTTTTAAAATATGAAAAAGAATTGAAGTTTTATTTAAATCTGGAAATTTTAATTTGAAGTTCATTTTTAAATTTTAAAGAAGGTTTAAATTTTAAAGTTCTAAACCAAATGAAAATTGAAGTTATTAAAATTTTGAAATGAATTTAACTTTAAAATTTTCATAGCATTTGTTTGATTTGCAATTTTAAAAGTTTTAAATTATTTAAAACTTTGATAAGTTTTAATATTATTCTATTTTAAAAACTTGTATTTTAAAATGAAAATTTAAAAGTAGTTCAAAAAGTACTTTGTTCAATTAAATTGTTTTAACATAATTAAGTTATGTTTTATCTTGAAAATTAAATTAAGATTAATATTTCAGAATTTATTAATAAGGTAATTAAGATTAATTAATTAATTTAATTAATTAATTGAATTTGGAATTAATAATTGATTAATGATTAATCAATTTATAATTAAGATCATTAATTAGATTATTAATTAATGATTTATGAATTATTATGTAATTAAGTTTTAAATCAAGGTCAATTAATGATTAAAGATAATTTAAATTGTAATTAATTTAAGATAATTACTAAATGAAATAATTAGAGGATGGTAAATGAAGGTCATTAACCAGGATTATTTAACAATTAATTAATATGGTTAATTTTCATAATTAATTAGATTAATTAATTTAATAATAATCAATTATGAATGGTTTGAGTATAATTACTTAGTAAAGTAATTAGGAAATTAATTACTTAATGTAATTAATTTATTTTAATGAGATTGTTTATTTTAATTAGTTTAATTAATTTTAAACACTTGGGTTTTATAAATAATTACTTTATGTAATTAATGATTTGGAAATTACTTAGTTAAGTAATTGATTAATAATTACAGAATGTAATTTAATGACGATGTTTAAGAATGAGATAATTTGGAATTAAATTATTTAGTAATTAATCAAGTAATTAATTAAGTAATAAATTAAAGGATAATTAATTTGTTTAATATAGTAATTAAGCTAGATAATTACTAAATTTAATTAATCTGTGATGATGATTAATAATTATAAGTTAATTACTTAAGGTAATTAATAAAAGGGGGTCATTAATTTTTATAATTAATGATGTAATTAAAGTTGATTAATTATGATTAATTAATCAATGATAAATAATTAAAGGTAATTAATTAATTAATTAAGGATTAATGTCATTAATTATGATTAACTGATCAATTGAAGTAATTAAGGGTTAATTACTATTTAGTTGAGAATAATTAATTTTGTGAAATTAATTGAGGATAATTACATGAGTGTAAATAAGGATAATTAATCATGGGTGATTAATTAAGGTGATTAATAATGGATTAATAAATTGATTGTAATCAATTAAATGATTGAGTAAGCAAGATTTATATTGGTGAAGTAATTAATTTAATTCATTTTAAGTTAATTATAGATGAAGTAATTAATTTAATTCATTTTAAATTAATTAGAGATAGAGATAGTTAATTTAATTCATTTTAAATTAATTATATGATGATGAGTAAATCTTTGCATATGTATGAATGGGTGTCATTGATTGTCTTGGATGCTTTGTGATCTCAGAAATGAGATAAGTATTGTTGTGTAATATAAATGCTTGATTTGCATTGTGATGATAACTTAGATTATCTATTGTGATGGTAATATATGGAATATCTATTGATATTGATAATGTGGGTTACCTGTTATTTGATAATGTTGATTATCAATTGTGATTTATAAGTTATCTATTTGCGTGTATATAGATACTGTATTGAATTGTTTTAAAACTTTAAAACAACTTGGACCTAAAAGACACGCCTTGGATTTCGATGAGACCGGGATCGGGTTTCCATATTTGGATATCCGAAAACCACATCGATTCCAAATTAACGTTAGGTCGTGTATCAAAATGGAGCTTTGTGAAGACTCGAGGTGTAAGGACTATGGGTCAGTATAACTCTGGGGGTGATTCTGTAATGAGTTTGATGGAATTCTTATAGATTCGAGATGGTGGTTCAGAGTGCAAGGGTTATCGTCGTTAACTCTAAGGGTGATTCTAAAATGAGTGTAACGAGATAATGCCTTTGGTTTCGTTCGAACCCGGAACGAACATGTATGGATTGAATGCTTTCAAAACATCGTCAGGTGGACGATGAGCATTCTAAGTGATATGTCCTATAAAGGTAATCGTAGCCTTAATCCTCATCAACCGGGAATGCCTAAAACAGAGGAGGTGCAGCAAGGCTTCGTGGGTCGCACCCACTGGAGAGCAAGATTTACCCCTGTCTAGAAGTCCCTTTATATTTGGCTTCGTGGGTGGTTGCTAGCTACAACCACGGGGTTGTCTTGTTCGGAACTATTCAGTAAGGAATGGGTCCGGCTTAGTGTTGCAGGGGAGCGGGCGTACTCCTCTGTACGTTGATCTAGGCCACGTACTATGACGGGCGGTACCCAAGTAGCCCTGCCATTGTATGGAATCCAAAATCCAATAAGTGCCAATGGTTTTGATTGTATTACCCACTTTTGTGGCTAGTAGCTGGAATTTAAAGAATGTAACAATTTCGGCTTTTTCATATTTATTTGAAAACCCTAGACCCTATTATAATATCATCGGATTTCCTATTAAATGTTTTGGTTAGCGTAAGGTAAATTTTTTTCCATGTTTATGTGTGGGAAGTCTTACGTGATACCTTTCTTTCAAAAGGTTTTTAAAAGTTAAGCAACTTTAACCTGTTACTCACACCAGACCCATGTCTTACCCGGAGTTTATTTTTTTTTCATAAACTCTTGGGTACTCAAATTTTTACGAGTAGCCAAGGGATTCAGGTTAGCTTTGACGAAATTGTGGAGGAGCAATGGAGCAGGAGGCTTCTGCGTGTAGATATATATCTAGTATTCTGCTGTGTAGTTTTCTCTGAGTTGTTTCTTGTACTATTTTGAGATTGTATAACTAGACAGGTGTTTATAACTGTCTAGTATGTGCTGTATATCTGTAAACTCTGATAATGGTTGTAAATTATGTAATATTTATGTTATTAATATAATTTATTCGTTCCGCTGTTAGATTCTGATGTGTTGTTTCTTTCTGCTCTTCTTTATTTTCTCTTTTCTATCCCTTTCTTTCTTAAAATGATGCGATTTTCTATGGTAAGAAAGTCGGGTCGTTTCAGCAATAAAGTTTTAGTATTTCGTGAGTGAGTTTAAACACTTACCTTCTGTATTTCCCTTTTCTAGTCGGATTTGGATCCGCTACTACTTCCTCCTTTTGAGTTGTTTCCTTCTATCTTAATCTTTTTTTTAGAATGTTTTAGAAGAGATAGAGAAGTTGTTATAGATCTGGATTTAAAGAAAAAGATTTGGAAAAAAGAAGAATGTTTGAGAAAGAAGAAGGAAATTTAAAGAAGATGAAAAATTGAAAAAGAAAAGGAAGCTTTCAAAAAGAAGAAGATTTGAAGAAGAAGAAACAAAAAGACAAAGAATGAAGTAAAAAAAAAGAGAAGAAGGAGATTTAAAGAAGAAAAAATGAAAACGGAAGGAGGAAGGTGAAGAGAAAAAAAATTGAGATGGAAGTTTTATTTGGAAAATGAAGCTATAGAAGATGAGAATAGAAAATGAAATATGACTAAAGGAACGAAGATGGAAACAAATGAAAAGCTAATAAGGCCTATATAAACAAACTAGGAATTGAAATAAAGTAAAATATGAACAACCCTAAAACGTAGTATTGAAAGATGTGAACTAAACGAATAAGAGGTGATAGAAGAAATAAAATGCAAATGAAGAAATAAAATTATAGATTATAAGGAAATAAAGGTGGGAGGACAAAATGCACGTTTAGTTTTAAATGCTTTAGGCATTGTTAATGCATAAGGAAATGTATGTAGGAATGAGAAAATTTGCAAACCAAAGGAAAATAAAAATTTTATAACCAAAATTGAGATGGAAAGAATTAAATATAGCCTAAAAGATTGGGCTTAGGTATTAAACAGAAGGAGAAATGAACGGACCAAGTTTTAATAATGAGGTAACTATTTTAAAATGTACATGCAATAAATAAAAAGAAATGAAGGGACCACATAAACATTTTGAAATTCATATTCTTTCGAAACGTAACCAAATTAATTTCATTCACTCAAATAATACTCAATTTGTACACATACAAATTTTTATCTACGCACAATTAATAAAATTATACCTACCTTAAAAATGAGAACGTTCAATTCTTTTATTTCCATTAAAGCACCATTTCTGTTTAACACAAAATGTACGTTTCTTTTATTAAATCTATTAATTGCAATCAAAGTTTTCTTTCCTTTTAATCGAAATGTTTCCATTACATTAATTGCAATTAATAACAAAGTTAAATTTCAAAATTGATAAACCAAAATGGACGAGAAATAGGATAATTGTTTCCTTAAGTCATTTAAACATGTTTGTAAATTTGTTGTTTTATACCACCGTAATAAATAACTTACTTAAATTATATTCCTATTCTTGAAATCAATATGTATGCTAAAACAACGTTCAAATAAATGTGTCTTTCCTTTTTTTTTTAACAAATCATTCTATTCTTTACTCTAATGAAATTAAATCTACATTCACAAATGAAATACTTCAAGGCAAGGCTCGCGTGTAAATAATAAAACTTACTGGAAGACCAAAAGAGGCATGTATTTAATGAAAGAAAGTAGTAATAAAATAAAATAAACGAAAGCGACAGATTTAAATTTGAGAATGTAGTCCGTACATAGAAATCACAAATCAAACATACTAAAAAAAACAATTCATTTTAACCTATTTTATTAACCCTAATACGCTCAAATTTACACACATATATGTATTTTCATTTAGTAAACAGTAAATAAAATTAAACATTACAATTAACATAATGAGGACCGCCACCCCACACATTAAAAGATGAACTGAGACCCCAAAGTCAAATTTGAAACGGAATAAGTCTCCTATGTTAATATGCTAACTATTCCAAATCAAAAACTTAACCAAACCTTCAAGTTGTTTTCTTACCAATTTATTATTTTATATATATTTTTTAATTAAATTCAAATTAAGGAATGTTTAGATAAATTAAATATTCTAACTAGAAACATAGAACAAAATTCAATTCTTTTTTTTAACGAAATTAAATTAACATTCATAGATGAAATATTCACTTTATTTGATAAGAATATTCTTATCAAGAAACCATTCTTTTCTTTTATTTTTATCAAAACATATTTCTTTTTATTACACATTCATTTACAATTAACATCTCCTCCTTTAAAACCAACTTATATCTATAGATTATCCCATTAAAGAGTCACAGAAATAATACTTCGTACAACCACATCATTTCTTTATCAATTAATTTCGTATAATCGTTATATTTGTACCAAATTAAAGTGCTTACAATTTGAACGTAATATTTCTCAGTGAAATTCTCAATACATTTTTAACACAAAACATATGTTGCACATATCATTAATTAATTACCATTTACTTCAATCTCTTATTAATGGCAAGATATAACTACTATTACTTACAATGATTAAATCTCAAAACATACCCTAATACAGGGAAGATAATTAATCCAATTATTTCCTTTGAAATCCAATTTTCTATGTTAAACTCAATATCTATATACTAATTTAATTCCAACATTTAATTATAAATGTAATAAAACCTGTTCATTATATATTTAAATTTCAAACAAATCCCTTTATTTTGATTTACATTCTTATTATCAAATCAACTATTCCCTTATGCAATTGATTAACATAAGTTTTACACTCACCGCTCAACAGTTAACGTTTCTTCTTATATCAATTGTAATATTTCAATTGCATTAATTCTCCATTAATTACCAAATAAATTTCTAACGGATTTAATAATAAGAAAATAAATAAAACATTGGTTATACGTTAATAATCCATATCTATTAACTTATTGTTTACAAACAAAGGTTAATAAATTTACATACAAAATAATTGATTTCATACTCCATATTAAAATCAATTGCAATTAATAACATAAGGTTACATCAGTTTATACATTGTTTATTATATTCCTTATTAACCTTTATTATTTAAGTTGATTGAAATTACGTTAACATAGTACAGTAGTCGATTACATTCAATCAATATTAGCCAATTATATGTTTCATCTCATTAAATTATTTGTTTTAAGATTTATCTTAAAGTCAAAATTTCTAATCTAATAAGATTCAATTTAATAAATAATAAATTTTAATTTCTAAAATATTAAAGCCCAAAACATTATTAAATTTAATATTTTTATTATCAAAATATGGGTTGTTACACCAGTAAACACGCACGAAAACTTTACCCAAGCCGTCGTTCTTGCCCTAATTGCCGCAACAACTACGACGATCTTGAAGATGATCAGTAACCAACATTGCGAAGCCCAACTCGAAAGCCATCTTGGCTGGAACGAGATGAAGCTCGGCCTCCCCTGTATCTCGAAAAACGTGCGTGACTTCGATGCGTTCGAACTTGATTTGCCATCAATCCATAGCTCCATTTACGATCTTGACCGTTGGATAGAGAGATGTTGAGGCTCTCTACAACTTTGTAGTTGAATGTTTGTCATAATTGTTGATGGATTTGAAGAAAATGAGGGAGGAAGAGGAGAGTTTTTAGGCCATTGAATATATATGAAACGGCGGCTACAAACCTAGTTAGGGTTTTGTGATAAAATTGTGAATATGGAGGCCTTTTATACAAAATTCTCGCGACACTATTCACCCGAATTTTTTTCGAACTCCAAACGAAGCATGCCGCCTGACGTTTATAATGTTTTACCCCTATTCCGAACGCAATGGAATATATATTGGGAGCCAATTCGATCGTACTTGAAAGATAAGTTTTCGAATCGAATATTTAAATTTAAAAATTCACTCAAACCGATTTCAGTGCGTTTTAGCTTGCCCCTGACAAACCGTGAATTCGATTGACACGAAATTTGAAACCTTACAATAATTTAACATTATGGATCCGATGAAACTAGTTTCGTCAAAATCCAAGTCCGTTTGAAAATGACTATTTTTACTCGTTAATTAAATATTAAAATATTCAATTTCCACAAATTAACTTTTAATTCGATTTTAAAAGTTCTAAAACATCATTCTAACTCCAATATTATTTAATAAAACTTTATAAATCAATTTTAATCACATTAAACCCAATTTCCGATTATTTCTGTAATTTCACATATTAAATTATCGATTTAATTATCCTGTTTAAATCCAGATATTCAAAATCCGAGTATTCGATCTACAAATTTTACTTGTTAATGTTTAAAATCAATTAAATATGCGAATTTCAAATGACAGAAATTCTAGGTCGTTACAAACTTCCCCCTTAAAAGAATTTCATCCTCGAAATTACCAAGTAAGAAAAAGTTACAAAATCCATTAACTTTTCAAAACCATTTGTTCAAATTAAATTTCAAATTCATTTTAGCATTTTAACTTTTCCAAAATCTATAGTTAAACTTCTTACGATAACTCTACTAAGTTTTCAAATCATGCTTAGTTATCTTTTCAAAACAACTGTATCATTTAACTTTTCACTCCAAAAATCAAAGTTATAGTTTTCAAATTTTTCCAATTTTCTCAAAAATAATCTAACGCCTTAAATTTTCCAAAAATTTCGCCAGCATCTCCTTTGCGCGGCTAGCTCGGTACGACTACAAGAATGACACCACGGCCCCCAGATTTCAAAAAGAAAAGAAAAAGCCAAGTGGCTGGACAAGAAAATCATCAACTTTCATACTGAAATTCAAATACATACCTTTTGTCGAGCAATTCAATTTTTATATCTTCGAAATCAAAATCCAAATTTCCTTTAATCCACCTGTATACCGTGCTAACCATAATATCCATTTTCATTCAACCTCACATTATCAATTTCATTTGAATTCAATTTACAATTTCAATTCTATTTGGATTCAATTCACCTTCTGAATATTGAATTTTATTAATTATTTTTCATTCACAATTGATTCATCTTGCTATTTAAAATTAGTTCCTTTTACTAATTCATTACAAGTTCTAACTCATTTCATCTCGCACAATTCAAGTTGGGTTTCGACATTCAGTTTTCAATTTCAGTTTTTTTCCTTTGTTCGTTTCCAAACACAATTCAATTCACTATTTCGGTTTATAACCACTTATATTTAAACTGGATTTCAAATTCCATATGAATTTAATTTACCCTTTATTTATAAATGTTGAATTCAACTCATTTCAACCCATATTAAATTTGTCATTTCTTCAATTAGTTTTACTTACTAATTTTAATACTTAGCTTCATTTGATTCATCTTGACAAATTTTCAATTTACTTGCAATTGTAAATTCATTCATTCATAAATTTATTTCCATAATTCAAACTCAATTTCAATTCATTTGTTTCTACTCCAAATTTAATTTCAACTCAATAAATTTTATTCCATAACTATTTTTTATCAGATTCCAGAGTTTTTCCAACATTTCAAAACGATTTTTGAAACCAATTCAAATTATCCTTTGAATTTCAAAACCCAAACCCAAAATTTCCAAACAACTTCCATTTAAAACAACTTGACAGCAATCCCTCTTTTGGAAACTCGAAAACGAATACCGATGGTGCTGCAGTCATCACCGAAGTTATATTCCAGCGACCGAAAAGAGTTTAGAGCTTTTATCCTTCTAAAAAAACATTTTTTCAAACCCTTGAAAACCATTTTCAAACTCAAAAAGGAATTTAATCTTTTCCAAATTGCAAACCCTTTCAAAACATTTCTAAATATTCCTCTGGAATTTTACTTCAAATTACAAATCACATTTACAATTTATATTCTCCAATTCTATTTGTATGTGAATTTATTTCTTAACTTGGGTGTTACAATTTCAATTTCTTTTTCAACATTAATGATAATAATTTAATATCATTACTTTCTAGCAACTAAACAATCATATATTATAATAATTCACGGAAATTTTTTCTCTTTTATATACGAAAATAATTTAGGTAAAATTATTTCATTTACCCTATTTTAAAACGATATCGTGTCGAATTTTTCTGTACAAGTGTTTAGAGATTCCTATCAATAACGTTAATTACTCGTATTGACCAGAGTCCATATATCACTCAACAAACCAATCATCACAATATAAAACAAATTTTATATTCACTCTAACAAATACGCGGTCATATCTATTATTACACTCAAACTCATTCTAGAGTACTGTTGACTCTATCTCTAATGAGTAACACCCAACAGAGCGAAGGTGGTCTCTTAACCATATGCTCTGATACCAACTGTAAAGGTTATGATTTTTGACTCACGAAAGTCGACATCAATACTTCCACTGTATCAACTGCCGAGCCATCGAAGGCCGGAAAACCGAACCCTTAGGGTTTAAGATGAAGAAAAAGATAGAAGAAGTAAGAAAGAAAAGCAACAGAACAATATCAGAATCACATTGTCGCAGCGGAACAACATATAGTAGACAAATGAATATTTTTAAAAACAAAGAACTATATCAGTTATTACATTACATCACATTATCATTACATTATCAGGGTGTACAACAACAAAACAGCAGAAAAGAAATACTATGTACTAGCTGATACGCCATGCCATCCAGCTCGCCTCTTGAGCTCCACAGCATCTCCTGAATTCCTGAATGTCCTGGTAACCTGACTCTAGACTGCCCGTGTAGAAATTGGTTGGCACCGAGAGTTTGGGAAGGGAACAATAAACTCCAAGTCAGTCATGGGACTAGTGTGAGAACTTAAAACAGTTATTCTTTTAAAAAAAAAGAAATATTTTCAAATTAGATTCGCAATGCTTTTTAGAAAATGAGACTACCAACTCCCGAACACACACACACACAATGCAAACGCGGAATCAGAGGAGATTTCTCCTTATGATAGTCAAACATGCTTGATACGCAAATTTCTTTGATATTATTACTATAAGTGCAAAGTGTAGGAAAACATTTCGAAAGTAAAATATAAATCTTAGACAACATACGACCATTATCGTATGCCTACTATAGCTACCATCTAAACAGTGGGGCGTCACCGTAAGTAAATGGCAGGTTCTACAACTAAAACTGTACAGGGCTCGTATTGTTTCTTTGGATTTTCCAACAAATGGTTAGGCCAAGGTAGTTCCCATTACCACATGGAAATGCCTCTGGAGAGACGCCCCGAGAACCTAACCGAATCTCTGCCAATACAAGGTTGGCTTACCTCTGCAAAAGGAGGTAACAACTGACACGAGTATGCCATCCCCCGGTTGTAAACAACCTTTATCCGAGGATCCTCAACCAACATCAATCACAAAGTCATATATATATTTGCGACATCCACCAAAGTTAAGTATCTGCGCTCCATACCATGATACCACTTATATCCAGAAGGAAATGCACATACCTTAAGGGGCCCTACTCCCTAAAACCTTTCTGCATCTTTCCTGTTTTGACCATTTCCGGGGTCTGAGGTCCGATGAAGTCTCGTCCACAAAGCTACGCTTTTCACAAAAGCTATGCTTTGATCAACAAATGATCGACAACACTCAGCATGCCACGTTACCAAATTGGGAGTATATCACTAGTAACCATCAACTACATAATCTCTGAGCTCATACGTCTCAGAGAAGGGAGTTAAGCTAAGAGAATAAATTCTCCGCCACCAACAGAAATTTATCTGATAGAAACCAGCTTTACATCTCAAATTGTAACGTCAGATACACATCCATACAAGTCCGTTCTGGGATCGAATGGAACCGAAGGCACTTCCAAAAAAGCCCTTGTAATCCGGATATTCACTAATCACGACCGGAATTCCCATCACAAAGGGTGATAAAAACTCTATATCGGAGATCAGCCGATGCAGAGATATTCGACGGTAATCCTTCCGTTTTCGAAAATACCCGGCCTTCAACACCAGTCTTCAAATGCTATCCACTACGACATATCACTATTCGAAATGGAATTCATGACCCAAAGTTCCTTTCCTCGCTAAACCGAATAACGAGCGCTTATTTTAAAATAAGTGTAGCATTTCAAATTCAAGCAAATCACAACAAATACCCATTTAAAGGTAAATATTGACATCGGTTATTTAACTATCAATAGATATGCACAACATCACTAGATTTCAAATAATTTCCCAAATTATTTATTTTTCCAAAAATATCTTTACAAGATATATATTTTCCCACACTTCAAAAATAAATCAATGTTTATTTCTTTAAAACAAATTTCCTTTTCCTTTATAAATTCCATGGTGAATTCACATTTCCAAAATATCTATTAATATACGATTCTCAAATCAATTTCAAATATTCACTTTCAATTTATCTTTAAAAGATATAATATCAAAACATTTCACTTCATATTGGAAAACATTCCCATACTTATTTAATAATAAGTAATTCACAAATCTATTTATTTTCAACATTCGGAAAATATTCAATATACTTAAATCACAAATAAGTATATATTTTATTCTTTAAGGAAAACATTCTCTTAAACACATTTATTTGAGTCAAAATGAATGTTGTGTAAAACATCGTTACGACAACTCTAAATCACTAGTATAAGGATTCGAAATTAAGATAGATATATGAATCCCAATACTATATAAAACATTTCCTTCCGAAAATCATTTACTATAACAACAGTGTTATAGTCCACCATTCCCTTATTTCTCGAAAACGTCTATTTTAACAATGAACGTTGAAATCTATGGTTTCGATCCTTAACACATTTTAAAACAACTTCAAACCATTTTGATTCTTTAAAATATCACTTCCCCAAAACATTTCTTTAATATGTTATTCACTGTCCAAAATCGTGAATATACTTCGTTTACCAAATTCAGCACTTCTACATATTTCAATTTAAAGGATTATCCACTGTCCAAAATCGTGGATATATTTCCTTTAATAACCTTTCATATTTACTTATCAAATTCAATTGGTTTTGGATTTATAAACAACGTTTATAAATTCACATATCTATATATTTTATAAAAGCTTCAACTTATAAAATCCCTCAATTTACAAATTCTATTTATATCCCATTTAAATGCCAAAATCCAATTTATAAGTTAATTACTTATAAATCTTTTATTTTACAAAATCTATTCATTCTATAACTTCACTATTTATAAATCTATAAATTTCATTCACTTATGAAATGCATTTATACTTCATTTTAACACTTATAAAAATTCATTTTATAATTCCAATATTTTTAATTTATAAATATCAATTTTATAAATCTTTTATATAAAAACCATTTATAATAATTCAAAAATCCCAATTTAAACTATTTTACAAATTAATTAACTACTTATTTAAAAAATCACATTTCGGTTGTATTTCACAAAAATCATAATTTTTATAACATAAAAATTATAACGTTTATTTTTTTAAAACGAACCAATTCCAAAATTCAATAAAACTTACACTTTCAAATATTTATTTATTTTCGGTATCTAACGATACCAAAATCATATTCGCTAAATTTTAGCCTTCAGCGATTTCAATCTCAAAGATAATCATACAGGGATTATAAATAAATCAACACGCAACATTGAAACAAATTCAATTATATGAGGAATCTAGTTGGATCCCTCCAACATGTTTCCCTGCATCCACAGATGTTAGCACAATATCAATCCCGTTTAAGAAGGAATATTGCGGTACATGGGTTTTATAAAATATTATCTGCTATTATGCGGCGCAATAAGGTCTCATCCGCTATATAATGCAGGAATCAACTCCAAGTACATATATAACACCAATTCCACTTCAAGATGGAATATCGCGGTATATGTTTTTAATAAATAACATCCGCTTAATATACGGCGTATAGGGTCTATTTCAAAACAATAAATAATAATTTATCATCCAAGCATACGATCAAGCAATTTTGAATCTAAGTATTTAAAATTTAAATCGAACAAATTCGATTGAGTGAGAAGTTCTCACCTTGTTTCAAATAGCGGTTTCAGCGTTTTATTTCGAATAAAATTAAATACGCATTTAATTTTACCCAAAATTTTCACTAACTCAAATCGATTCCAATCCAGCTCCATTGCGTAGTTTTCGTCCATACGAACCCAACGCAAGTTGTTTCATCAAAAATGGACCTCGTATGAATAAGTTATTGCATTTTAAAGATTGTACGATTTATAAATCAAATAATTTACAATTTCGTTTTATTTTAAACCTCAAATTCATCTGAGCTGTCCATTCCCTTTGCCTTGGATCTGGGCCATGACTTATCTTCCTCCCCAACTCTAGTAAACACGCACGAAAACTTAACCCAAGCCGTCGTTCTTGCCCTAATTGGCGCAACAACTACGACGATCTTGAAGACGATCAGGAACCACCATTGCGAAGCCCAACTCAAGAGTCATCTTCGGGTGGAACGAGATGAAGCTCGGCCTCCCCTGTATCCAGAAAAACGTGCGCGACTTCCATGCGTTCGAACTTGATTTGCCGTCATTCCATAGCTCCATTTACGATGTTGACCGTTGGATAGAGAGATCTTGATGCTCTCTACAACTTTTTAATTGAACCTTTGTCGTAATTGTTGATGGATTTGAAGAAAATAAGGGAGGTAGAGGAGAATTTTTCGGCCATTGAATATATATGAAACGGCAGCTACAAACCTGGTTAGGATTTTGTGATAAAATTGTGAATATGGAGGCCTTTTATAGAAAATTCTCGCGACACTATTCACCCGAATTTTTTCCGAACTTCAAACGAAGCGTGCCGCCTGGTGTTTATACTGTTTTACCCCTATTCCGAATGCAATGGAATATATCGGGAGCCAATTCGATCGTATTTGAATGATAAGTTTTCGAATCGAATATTTAAATTTAAAAATTCACTCAAACTGATTTCAGTGCGTTTTAGCTTGCCCCGGACAAACCGTGAATCCGATTGACACGAAATTTGAAACCTTACAATAATTTAACATTACAATAATTTGAAACCTTACAATAATTCAACTTTATAAATCAATTTTAATCATATTAAACCCAATTTTCAATTATTTCTGTAATTTCACATATTAAATTATCGATTTAATTATCCAATTTAAACCCATATATTCAAAATCCGAGTTATTCGACTTACAAATTTTACTTGTTAATATTTAAAATCAATTAAATATACGAATTTCAAATGACAGAAATTCTGGGCCGTTACACTTATGTCAATATATTCTTTTATAGTAATGCTTTATTGACCATGAAATGTTAATAACTAGCGCGTATTTTCCTATTTAATGTATGATTAACACCGAATACACGAAGATCTTATGGAACATCTTACAACTATTTGTTATTTTCCATAAATATTGTTTATGCTATATTGTTTTAATTTTTTTTTGAAATGTGGAGACGTTTATAAATCATTATGAACTGAAGATTGGTTAATAATAATGTTTATGAGTAGGCTAACTTCAAATGGAAAGAATTGTATTGGAAAGAAATAAATTGTTGCTAATTTCATTTAATTCCAATTCAAATTAATTGGAGAATTATTACAATTAATTCTATTTTATTATTATTTAATATAATCAGGGAATAGTTACATACTAAGTCCCGATTAATGTTAAGAAAAAAAACGGTTAACCAGAATAACGTCCGACTTATCTTAAAATTGTCGGACATAATTACACGTCGGTGGTTTAATGATCCACGTTTGGACTCTTAAAAATGTAGCGTTTTTACAAGATGTGTTAATAATGTCAAACTTTTCTGAGATAAGTCGAACATAATTCCTTTTTTTTTGAATTTTTTTGAATTTTTTATAAATAATTAATGATACTTCTTATTCAATACTATACATTATTAATAATAATTAACTGATAACTATTGCAAATATATATAAAAAAATACATTACATAAATATTTTATATCCCTCTAATCTCATATTCCAATTTTTCCACAGCCATCACAACCTCCAACCTCTAATCTCAAATCATAATTGTCCGTTGACGCATTCTGGTTCTCATTGATGTCAATCAATTAGTGTCTACTTTTAGTTCAATATAACATTTTATTTTTTTGTCCATTAAACTAATTTTAGTTCATTGTATCTTTGCAAAATATACATTTATTAAATTACGTTGTATAGCTCTTATCCATATTATTTGAAACAAACAAGGATAATTTATTAGTTGGAATCAAGAGAAGTTTTTAAAGAAGCTTAATATAATAACAATAATACAATAGGTGCTACATACATAATTATTAGTTAAAACATTATTTCACGATCTATAAACTTAATTGATACTCAAGATATAAAAGATAAAAAATTTGACTAATTAGTTTATATATAATTCTCATGTCATATTCTGCTATATTATTAATGAACACGATGTTTAAATATACTACTATAATATTTTCTTTAATTTAATTAGTATAGTATAATGTCAAAATGTGTAATGATGAATTTTTTTTATTAAGCCAAATTTAAGTACTATCTCACTTTGAGCATAATTTCTCTACTCTAGGTTTAGAACAATATTATCAAATAAAATTATACACATGTTTAAATTTATATGTTAAGCATAGGATAAAACTATGTTAGACTAATGTGAACTACATTTGAAAATTAATTAAATGACTTGCTTAGTAATGTTGTGCTTACCAAGTTCGAAACAATTGATAGCCGATGTAACGTTTATTATATAAAGTCGTCGTACTCTAAAATACTAGTTATACTCTATATACTTCAAGATTATTTAAGTGGATTTATCAGCACATTTTTGTTAGTAGTATTCACGAAACAGATAATCTAAAAATTTACATCCTATAAATATATGCATTCAACTTTGTATACTATAAAATCTAAAAATATACTGTTAATCGAATTATATACTAAACCCCATATGTGTAGCATAGGTTCAGACTCATTTGATGGCATAATTTTTGGAAATTTTATGCCATTTGATGACATACGTTTAAAGAAAGGATTAGAGAGAGAAACAGTCAAGAGAATTAATTACAGAAGTTTAATTAAAGAATGGGAAAAGTTTCATTTTTCAAATAAAACATATTCTCTTATGCACAATTCATTCTTTCTTATTTATCGGGGGATATGGGGGCTTGGATCAGCGGACAGCTTTACTTTACTCTCCTCAAGAGTTTACCGGCCCACCGGGTTCTCCTGGGTTTTCAGAAAAAATCATTCTTTCTCGTTCAGTCTGTTTCTTTCTCTCCTCCTAACTTTTCATCGTAGAAAACAAAAAGGAAATTTCAAATTTCTTTCAACTATATATAAAAAAATCAAAATAAATAGATAAAACAAAAGTAATTCAACCATCTCATGCAAGGATAGGATGTGGATCTTGAAGATCTGAGGAGATATCATCATTCAAGGTATGTTATTTCTAGGCAACATCCTAAAGGGAGTCGATTTTCAAGATGTGCTTCAAGGCTTTAGGTAATAAGGTATGTTTTTCTTTAATAGATAATTATATTTGATGTAATGTTTGTTGAAAGAGAAATTTAATTATCATAATTTGTATGTGCACATCACTGCCTCATTTGAGTTGAAAATTTGTTTATGTGGCGAGAATTGTTTGTTCAATGAATAAATTGGTGTTTTATTCAATAAATTAAAACTAATATTTGTGTATGTTTAAGTATAATGTTTCTTTGGAACTATGTTCTAAACATTCATTTTAAAGCCTAATATCTAGATTAGAGATTTTGTATGTTCAACTTATTAATTGAGTTCTTATTTTGCTAAATTAAAACTAAAATTTGAATATGTTTGAATGCAATGTTTTATTATAGATCTATAATATAAACATTCAATTTAAAGTATAATCCTTTAGACCTAAAATTTTTTATGTTCATATTATTTTGATTAGATTTTACGTTAACAAATTAAGCTGAAATATGTTTATGAATATTACAGTGCTTTATTGAAGATTCATGTTTTAATTCATATAAAACAAAATGTAATTTTAGATTTTAAAATTTAAATGTATGTGTTTTGTGTTCATATTATTTTTAAAACTAAAAAAAGGAAGAAGTTTTGGCAATAAATTTTAATTTTAATTTCATTACTATAGTCACTAATTTGTATTAATTAGAGATATTTTTTGAATAATACATACATATCCTCCCTCTAATACAAATGAACACTGATCCTATTTACAAAGTTAAATTCTGGGATGATCCTTGGCTCGATAAGGGTTATATTATTAGACGTAAACTTACATTCAATGAAATTATGCAAACTGGTGTTCATCTATCTACTTATGTCATGGATGTGCTTCACATTTTTCAGGGAGTAGGCAAAAATTCTTCGAACCAGCGTATCCAGATTATTTGGGATAAGATAAGACAGTTTACCCCTATACAGTCTACTTCTCCTAGGATTGTATGGGGAGAGAAGAAAGCAGATTATAAAATTGGTGAAACTTATAAGTATATGCAAGGAAGCAGTGACATTCATGCTTGGTCGTGGTGGAAGAGAGTTTGGAATAATGATAGTAGTATGCGTGAAAATTTATTTCTATGGAAGGTTCTGAAGCGAGCAATTCTAACTAAAGCGAAATTGGCAAGCATGGGAATGAATATGGATATGCTTTGCCCTTTTTGCAGTGAGTTTGTTGAAACAGATGAACACCTCTTCTTTGAGTGTGAAATAATTATGCAAAGCTGGGCAGAAATCATGGTGAGCATTGAAGGCATCTGTCCTTCTCTTGACAACAATATTGAGTGGAATAGAATTCATGCTATTACGGGGGGTAAGCAAAAGAATAAACGAATGAACACTGTGGTTCTCAAAAGTTTCTTATATGCAGTTTGGAAAGAACGGAACACAAGAATTTTTGATGCAAATAAAGGAAAGACTAATGCTTCTTTTAAAATTTGGATAAAGCATGAAGTTATTTGCTACCTGCAAATGCTGAGTGTTTGTGATCCTGGGATATACATGTTACTGCATCTGTAATTTGTTCTTTGTTTTTTTTCTGTGTCTTCTCCTGTGTGTGTGCAGCTCTTGTTGTCCCTTTGTGTTTGTTCCTCTCTGTAAGTTTTTTATTTGTGTTTTTATAAATTGGTCGGGGACCAATTAACCCCGTCGGCCATGCCAAAAAAAAAAAAAAAAATTATTGTTTGGACAATAAACCTACTTCTAAATTATAAATCTCTAGTTTTTTAAGCATAAAGGCTTGATCTAATCTTATATATATACAATTAATTTTATATCTATGTTTGCATATATAAAGTTTATTGCATGTGTTTCAAATTGTCAAAATATGGTTAGATTTCTTTTCGAAAGGAGGAAACAATTTAAATGAGGCAATAATATATACATATACTTATTTTCAATTGTTTATACCCTTACATTATGATGCCTATAATTTATCATTTATATACTACATAATTAAGTGTAGAAATGGGAAATTGATTCAATCATCATTGTTTCCCTTTATTTATTTTCCATTTTCCCCCTTATGTGATTAGCTATACATTTAATTTTGTTTATATGTCTATACCTTGCCATTAATTGATAACACCTATCATAAATTGTACTTATAGGATTTACACTATAACATATTTCTTTATACTTATGTTCATGCCATATCATGTTGCTAATTAATGACATTCATATGATCAATCAATTTAATTAAAGAGAGAAATGAAAGGTTTCTTTCTCTATATAAATTTATGTCCCATCATTAATTGAATAAGTTAAGGGGAACGAAGTACAAAGTTTCCTTATGTAAATAAATTATGCCCCGTTGAAAAATTTAATAGATGGGAAATTAAAAGTTTCTTTTCTCTAAGTAAATTTAGTAAGTTACCGTTACACACAAATTTGTACATAAGAGTATATTTGATACACTCTAATTTGCAATACATATTATATTAAAGTAAAAATTTATTTATAATATTAAATAAAACATTGATTTTATTTAAAATAAACTTAGAAAAGTTCTAAGTATATTTAGAGTTTATAGGCTTATTAAGGATCCAAAATGGCAATAACTTTTGAAATTCATCCATTTCTTCCGCTGCGGGCTGGCCCGATTCCTTCAATGGTATCAGAGCCTAATAGCTTATGTGGTCTAAATTAGTTATATTTGGGTTAACTAATTAAGCTTGCGCACTAATTACGTCGTCCAGAAAGGTGATGTAACGCCACGTTTTTACGTACCCTTTGAATCGACAATAAATCATACAATGTCCAACTTAAATTGCATGAACAAGAAGATCATTAACGGTAGAAAGAAAATAAATTAAGAATAGAATCTCACACAATTGGAGTAACATATATTATTTCAATAATAATATTTACAATGGAAAATTTTAAAATACAATATCAGAGTCTAACCTAGATTCAACCTGGATAATTATAAACCTTTGTCCTTACAAATACTGAAAACCACAAAACTAATGCAATAGATGTAGTGGATAATAGAATACATCCACATAATGATGAAGACTCTAGCTCTCCTTTGGAAACTCCAACCGTCTTCAACTAAACCTGAAATTACTCGGATCTGCCCCAGTATTAAAAATACCCGAATCAGGCTTGATAAACTAGCATGAGACACTCAAAATTTTAAATGTATAGATCATGACGATGTTATCAAAACCTTTGAAAAGAAGGATATCTCATAAGACCATGCCAACACATAAATATGGATGTGTTTTACATTATGATAACCAAAACACTTCATATAAAAACATTTGATATTATCTATAAGGATATTCTTTTGAAAACATTGTTCAAATAAACTTGTTCAAATAAGGTATCACTACCCGGACTAAGTCAAAGAGAATATATCCATACGGGGTCAATAGGATATATCAGACAAAATATATGATACCAAAAGGGGTAGCTGAATTGTTTGCAAGTCATTACAGATATTTTGAGATTACAATCAAAAACCATAAAGCACGTATTGGAATTGGATTTCCAACATGATAGGGAACCTCGATAACCATGCATAGCAACTGGGACTCGGTGGTTTTTCATGCAAGGACTCACACACAACTATCCCTATAAAACCTTTAAACTATTTTTCCTATATGAGAAATCCAAATTTCCTTTTCGCAAATTATTTATTTAACAAAAGTTTCAAATTTACTTAAGTCATACCCTTCATACTTTAAACATACAAACTAAACTTATATTCTTGATCAAATATTTATACTCTTCGAAATTTCTTAGTTTTGAAATTTTAAACCTTGATTTGGAAGTGCTCGAACCTTCAAAATAGTCGGTGAAATCAAATTTCAAATCCAAAAGTTGGAAATCAGCAACAAATCAGTAAATCAATTTTTTTATAATAGAGTTATACTAAAACAAATTCGAAATTCAAGGATTGAACACCGGTTCATTTCAAATCATTTCATATATATATATATATACATGTATCTTTCGAATATCAAATCATACTTCGGAATGGGAAATCAAAATTGGTTTCACAAAATCACTCGCATAGCATAACTACTAAAGTGGCCTCTCCCCCACTCTCAGACTCGAAAATCAATGTAGATGATGCGTGCACTCATCACCGAAATTATTTACCAGCGACATAAGTGAGTTCTGGACTTCTTTTTTCTTGAAAACTTCATTGAGATTTCTTTGAAATTGTTGGAACTCATTTGAAACATTTCTTATTTGGAAAATACTACAAAATTGTAGTATTATTATGTCACAACCCGCATATTTGTCGATTTTATATTTAAATATTTTATCGATGCTCGGAATTTAGTCCGAAAAGCTACTTTTTGCATACGGTCGAATTAGGACTCGGGACCACCCCCATTGAGTTCAAAATGACGTTTGCGACCTTTTTTAGTATAACCTTCGATATGTTTGGAGTAAGTTGATTTTTGCCACTTTTTCACTGAGGGCTTTGGTTTGGGCTGAACCCATTAATCACTAACTCAGCCCCAACCCACTCCAACTCTTCATTACTTCATTTCATATTCCTAACACTCAAGATTAAGCAAAAATGGTGCAAGAGAATGGGAATTAGAAACTTCAAGCCCTAGTTCCTCTTGCTAGCTCAAGTTCTTGCTCCAAAATCAAAGAGAACCCATTAGTAAGCATCTCCTTCTTCTTCTCCAACTCATTCTCTCTTTGATTTCAGAAAATTCCTAAACCTAACTTTGGGAATGTTCTTATTTTGAGCATAGATTCAAGCTCGTTTGGGTTGAGTTGAAGAGTGGTTGATTCTCCCTTTGCTTTCCAGCTTCTTCTTCAATTGTTTGGGTTCAAAGGTGAGATTTTTATCTCACATCTTAGTCTACAACTATCTTCGATTGTTAGGTATGAATTCCTAACACTTATTCGTGTGCATTTGCTTTTGGTTTGGATTGATTTGGTGAATATTCCAATTTTTGGTGTTTTGGGTTCAAATCTTTAAAAATCCTAACTTTGATGTTTGAATGTGTTTTGGTTATGCATCGAAGAGCTTATAGGGGCCTTAGCGTCGTTGCTCGAGCGAATGCAATTTGGTCGAGGTTGGACCTCATTTGGATGGGCTAGGAAGAGACTGGCAACAGGTCTAGTCGACCGAGCCCTGCTGTCGGCCGACCGACCTGCTTCCAAGTGCATAAGCACTTCTCTGTTTATGGTTCGGTCGACCAACTACAGGGTTCGGCCGACCGACCAGCTTCCCGAGGAATTTTGAGAATAGGGTCCGGTCGACCGAGCTCTGTAGCCGGCCGACCGACCTGTTGCAATTTTGCCTACTTCGCCTAATTGTTTGAATTTCCAACATTAATCGATTCGTGTTATTTCCCTATTTGTTGTTATCATTTGTTATTAACTTTGGCGACTTCTTTTCTTCGGGAATTTTTCGGAATATCCGTTTTGATGGATTCGGTATCGATTTCTTTGGATTTTCATTCACGTCTTCGAATGTGAATCCTAGTGATTGATTGTTCCTACAATCTTCTTTGTGATTTTTCACTTTAAAAATATAAAGGTTTTCTATACTAGTAGTAAATATTAAAACTCTTTCTTCAAATGATTTCAACACTATTTTATTACAAAGCTCGTTTTCTTAAACCATTTTCCAATCTATTAGTATATACGAGCCTTTACCTCACTCGTATGAGAAATCTAATTAAACGACTTAGTAAAACGAGTGGTATGAAACACTTGCGTTTACTTCGTCGGTTAATTCTTGGACTTGCTCGATTGAACCTCTTGTGACAATTTTCTAGTGGAGATCTACAATTTGTTCGTAAATATTTAAGTTAAGCTAGTGGTTACAGGACATGAAGCTAAGCTCATATATTTACTAGCTTACTGTAATTGACACTTCTCGTTGATCATGACGATCATCTTTGTGATTTAGACTAGCAATGTGCGATGTCTCTTTGTTTCGATGTGATTTCGACTCACACATGTGGGGTAGCTCCCCATGGTCTTCGGGCCATTCGTGTGTCAAAAATTAATGGCTAGCTACCATGAGATAGCTTCTCGTTCGTGTGATACATATGTTGGTGAGATTTAATGCTCCCATTCGTGAGATAGGCCTCCCCCACTTTCTTGTGATTTCTGGATTTCGTGTGTTGAATTCTTGAATTTATGCTTCACCTATTTTTTTGATTTCTAGATTTCGTGTGTTGAATTCTGGAATTTGTGCTTCACCAATTTTAGTGATTTTCAATGATATGATTTGTCAATTTTTGTGCATTGGTGAATTCGTGTGTCATTGACTTGTTGTGAATACAAATTTTGGGTATGAAACCCTTTTTGGATCTTTGTGAAGATTTTTGTGATATTGATTAATCTCTTGTTGATTTTCAATTACTTATATATATCACGGCTTGGCATTGTGATTATTATGTGTTTAGTCATATCTCTTATTCTATATCGTTTTATATGATATTTATAGCTAGACCGATCCGTTTATTATTTTCTTATTAAATAATACTCGGGTCAGACCGAGATGTTACAGGTGCTTTTGCTTGACTTCTCATCCAGGATCATTACTCTGACTTTTGGCTAACTAATTAGATTAGTAGTTTATTTTGTTGTATACACTTGAGATATAGGCTCATAGTTGTATTCTTTTGTATAGCACATGTTGCTATTCTTTTGTATTATTGTGGATCTTTTTGACCACTACTCTGATATACACTTTCAGGTGTTAGTTATATATTCATATCTTCTTCCGCCTTAGTGATATGAATTATCTGTGAATGATTTGTGTTATTCTTATTTCTTTATTTGTTTCCGAAGATTATTATAGCCACTGTGTAGTAGCTTTGTGTTTATATCGGTATGTCGGATTTCCTCTTGAAATGAAATGCATGTTATACTATCTGACATATCAGTACTCGCGCAAAGTAATTACATGGATGGTCGCTCCTCAACAGCCTTATTCTCCGCGCTAGTTGACAGCATTACACCGTAATGTTCTTGGCTAGCGTGGGTATAGAGGTGGGGTGTCACAGCTTGGTATCAAAGCCAAACTTCGGAACAATGTACAATAATTTAACAAGGATCATCGTCCTAAGTCTTTCTTAGAAGTCGTACTTTAGGATTTTATTCGAGTCTTTGTACCGATTCATCCTATTTTCTTAATGTTTCCTTGTTTTATCATCATGATTGTTGATATTCATTCTAAGAATAACTTTTTCTTCTTCTTTTCTTTCTTTCCTAAAGAAAAGAAATGGTTGTTTCTGGCAATCCTAGCGCTGGTCAATCTAGTAGTCCTTCTCTGGATGGCGCATTCATGTGTGCCCAACAACTTTTGGATCTTTTAAAGAATCAAGAGTTTATCTATGCTTTGAGTAAGAACCCCGAGATGATTCTACCTTTGAAACTTGAAGTTCCTTTCGATCAGCTTGTGGATATCCCTCTTCGATATGAAGAGGTTGGTAAAGGAAGTGATAGTGATATTGGGATTTCCAAGAAGAGGCATATTGTGTTCAAAAGCCCTAATCCCAATAAGAGAGTGAAGCAAACTACTTCTATAGCAAAGACTCCAATCCCTGATTGTGGAGGATGCTACAATTGTAATTCTAAGGACCATTATGCTAGGGAGTGTCTGAAACCTCTCTTTTGCCGTTATTGCAAAAGTTCGGGTCATCTTATATCTGCCTACCCCACACTACCAAGCAAGAAGAGGGTGGAACAAGAAACTTCGGTAGACAAGACTCCTACCCCAAGTCGTAAACAATGCTACAATTATGGTTCCACGGACCATTATGTAATTAAGTGCCCGAAACCCCTTTATTGTCACTATTGAAAAGACTCGGGTCATCTTTTATCTGCATGTCCCAAACTTTTGAACAAGGACATGAGAAAGCTAAATATTGTGCGAGCCCCTAGCAATACTTCTCTTGGTCAAGGTATTTCTCATTCAATCCTTGATGAAATTTGCTTTGTGATTTTCTTGTTCGTGTTCTTTTTGATATGGGTTCTATCTCACTATTTTATATCAAAAGAACTTACTGATTCTTTTCCTTTAAACAATTTTGGGATTGATGTCTTCCTTGAGAATTGCGAATCCGGATGGTAGATCCGCAACACTCAATTTGCTTTTTATTGATGTCGAAATTATTTTATGTGATTTTTCTGTCCAAGACGATTTTTACTTAGGCTTCGGAATCGATTTTTGGAAAGGATTAGCTTATTGCGAAGCCCATATCCTATTCTCCGTGAGAACTAATCATCTTCGACATTTTTAATCTGTTAGGCAGGTTTCTATTTTCTTTGTGATTCCGATCTCAAATTTTTGGTGGCATTGATTTTTATTCTTTAAACCCTCATGATAAGGAAAGTTTTACTTCTCTCATTTAAACAGTTTGTGAAATTTTCCGGTTTATTTGGACTTGTCTTAGGATTATCACCTAAGCAATATCTTGTATGGTGATAAGGTCTTCTCAGCTCGACCTTGCCACCGATTTTCATTTGGCTACGAGTTGTGTGGGTTAGCATTCCACTTACGCACTCCGCACTCATTATGATTCTTATGAATGACTTATTATGTCATTCAGTTTGCCTATATTGTTTCATCAATTTTATAAATCGAGTATTCTATGAATATCTCGATAACTTCATTTTTGTATTTATTGATTTTGGATGAAAATAGAAATTCAAAATTTTGTAAATCTTTTTCATAAGATTTATTTATAAGTACGATTTGATTTTGCTCTTAAACGAGCAAAGAATATTCTCAAAGGTTTTTAAGAAACATTCATATAGAAGATGATTTTGTGATTGTATTGCCCGTTGAGTGCTTTAAGAATTCTGGTCGATGCGCTTGATCAACGGTATCGATAGGAACTTCCTAAACACTTTGATGAGACAATCAGACATGATATATTGACTTGTAAAAATGTAAATTTTTCTAGAAAGATTATTACATAAAGATAAAGGTAATTTAAAAAGTTTTAGCTTTTCGAGAAAGATGATTATTTGAAAGAATTCTTTTCCGATACTCTTATTCTTGTGTTTCCCGAAGGGAACCAAGATTTTATATTTTGTACCAATGCTAGTCATATTGGTTTGGGTGCCGTCCTCTTGCGAAAGAGAACGTTCTACCACTTGTGCTTCTAAATCATTAAAGTCGATCAAGACTAGGTGTGCCACTCATGATCTAGTGCTCGGGGCTGTTGTTTTCGCTTTTAGAGTATGGCATCATCATTTTTGGGGGAGAAATTTGTTCTACATCTCGATCATAAATCTTTGGAATATTTATTTTCTCATAAGGAACTTCATATTGGCTTGGGTTCCTTGTATCATATGATCCTAATATTCTTTGCATACTCCCGGAAGGGAAATCGCGTTGCCGATGCACTAGTCGTAAGTAACAAGCTGTTATTTCTATGATGATATTCGAGTGAAAGGATCTCGAGACTTTATCCACTTGTGAGATTCGAGATCGTGGATTCGATTTATGTTCATCTCTTGCTTTATATAGCCTTGAAGCTCATTCTTCTCTTTTAGACCTCATTTTTGAAGCTCAAAGGCTAAATCCCGACTTGGCTCTTCTTGGCCAAAATTTTAAGGATAGAATTGATACTGAAGTTTTGAAAGACTTTGATATTGATTCTCATAGCGGCATTCGAAAGTTTGGTAAACTTGTCGTGCCAAATATTAGTGATCTTCGAAAAGACATCTTAGGAGATTCCCATCGTTCTAAATTTAACATTCATCCCGGTAGTAGTAAAATGTACGCGGATATAAAGCGACTTTATTATTGGGAAGGAATGAAACTTGACATCGCTAACTTCATTAAGCGTTGCATTACTTGCCAACTCGTTAGGGCCGGACATTAAAGGCCCGGTGGGTTATTGCAACCTTTAGAAATTCCAGTTTGGAAGTGGGACCAAATTTCCATGGATTTTATAGATGGCCTTCCCCGTTCTCGTTCGGGTCATGAGAGCTTATGGGTTGTAGTTGATAGACTTACTAAATCCGCCCATTTTATTCGCGTTCGGTCTAACCGAACCGTTCCTCTTTTGGCCAAACTCTTTTTTAAAGAGATTGTTAAATTACATGGAGTTCCTACTCTTATTGTTGGTGATCGTGATCCATTGTTTACTAGTGAATTTTGGAAGAGTCTTCAAAAAGCTTTGGTAACGAAGCTTAATTTTAGCACCGCTTATCACCCGCAGTCCGATGGACAAACCAAGCGTGTGAATCAAACTCTTGAAGATCTTCTTCATGCTTGTGTTCTTGATTTTGGTGGAAGTTGGGAAGATCATATTTCTCTTGTTGAGTTTTCCTATAATAATAGCTTCCAATCTAGTATTGGTATGACACCTTTCGAGGTACTCTATGGAAGGCCATGCCGATCTCCTTCTTGTTGGCTTGAGGCTGGTGAGAAGTTGGTTTTAGGCCCAGATTTTATTCGTGATTCCACAGAAAAGATTGACCTTATTCGTCATAGGATGAAAGAAGCCCATAGTAGACAAAGATCCTATGCCGATAACCGAAGAAGGAAATTAGAATTTTCTGTGGGAGATCTTGTGTTCATTCGTGTTTCACCTATGAAAGGTGTTGTACGTTTCAGTCGATCGGGAAAAATTAGCGCCTCGATATATTGGGCCATTTCCTATCACCGAACGTATTGGTTCCGTGGCTTATCGCCTTTTATTACCAGCTCAATTTTCTGCTATCCATGACGTGTTTCACGTTTCTCAACTTTGGAAATGTCTTCGAGATTCCGATTCTATTCTTGAGCCCGGTGTTGTGGAAGAGATTGAAGTTTCACCTAATTTAACTTATGCGCAACATCATGTTCGTATCATTGCTTCGGAAGTCAAACGACTTCGAAATAAAGATGTTTCGCTTGTTAAAGTTCAATGGTCTTCAAATCCAAAGGATTGTTCTTGGGAATCTAGAGAGTTCGTCGTGCGAACACATCCGGACTTACTTTCTCGTGCTCTTTGAGGTGAACTTCTTATTTCAAACTTCTTTTGTGTTGAATATGCTTTTATGGTTGTTACTATATATCTTCTTCTTAAATATTGCGAGGACGCAATTTCTTTAAGGAGGGGAGTCTGTAACAACCCGCATATTTGTCGATTTTTTATTTAAATATTGTATCGATACTCGAAATTTAGTCCGAAAAGCTACTTTTTACATACGGTCGAATTAGGACTCGGGACCATCCCCATTGAGTTCAAAATGACGTTTGCGATCTTTTTGAGTATAAGCTTCGATATGTTTGGAGTAAGTTGATTTTTGCCACTTATTCACTTAGGGCTTTGGTTTGGGCTGAACCCATTAATCACTTACTAACTCAGCCCCAACCCACTCCAACTCTTCATTACTTCATTTCATATTCCTAACACTCAAGATTAAGCAAAAATGGTGGAAGAGAATGGGAATTAGAAACTTCAAGCCCTAGTTCCTCTTGCTAGCTCAAGTTCTTACTCCAAAATCAAAGAGAACCCATTAGTAAGCATCTCCTTCTTCTTCTCCAACTCATTCTCTATTTGATTTCAGAAAATTCCTAAACCTAACTTTGGGAATGTTCTTATTTTGAGCATAGATTCAAGCTCGTTTGGGTTGAGTTGAAGAGTGGTTGATTCTCCCTTTGCTTTCAAGCTTCTTCTTCAATTGTTTGGGTTCAAAGGTGAGATTTTTATCTCACATCTTAGTCTACAACTATCTTCGATTGTTAGGTATGAATTCCTAACACTTATTCGTGTGCATTTGCTTTTGGTTTGGATTGATTTGGTGAATATTCCAATTTTTGGTGTTTTGGGTTCAAATCTTTAAAAATCCTAACTTTGATGTTTGAATGTGTTTTGGTTATGCATCAAAGAGCTTATAGGGCCGGGTAGTCGATTGGCACAAACCCTTAGCGCCGTTGCTCGAGCGAATGCAATTTGGTCGAGGTAGGACCTCATTTGGATGGGCTAGGAAGAGACTGGCAACAGGTCCGGTCGACCGATCCCTGCTGCCGGCCGACCGACCTGCTTCCAAGTGCATAAGCACTTCTCTGTTTATGGTCCGGTCGACCAACTACAGGGTTCGGCCGACCGACCTGCTTCCCGAGGAATTTTGAGAACAGGGTCCGGTCGACCGAGCTCTGTAGCCGGCTGACCGACCTGTTGCAATTTTGCCTACTTCGCCTAATTGTTTGAATTTCCAACTTTAATCGATTCGTGTTATTTCCCTAATTGTTGTTATCATTTGTTATTAACTTTGGCGACTTCTTTTCTTCGGGAATTTTTTGGAATATCAGTTTTGATGGATTCGGTATTGATTTCTTTGGATTTTCATTCACGTCTTCGAATGTGAATCCTAGTGATTGATTGTTCCTACAATCTTCTTTGTGATTTGTCACTTTAAAAATATAAAGGTTTTCTATACTAGTAGTAAATATTAAAACTCTTTCTTCAAATGATTTCAACACTATTTTATTACAAAGCTCGTTTTCTTAAACCATTTTCCAATCTATTAGTATATACAAGCCTTTACCTCACTCGTATGAGAAATCTATTTAAACGACTTAGTAAAACGAGTGGTATGAAACACTTGCGTTTACTTCCTCGGTTAATTCTTGGACTTATTCGATTGAACCTCTTGTGACAATTTTCTAGTGGAGATCTACAATTTATTCGTAAATATTTAAGTTAAGCTAGTGGTTATGGGACATGAAGCTAAGCTCATATATTTACTAGCTTACTGTAATTGACACTTCTCGTTGATCATGACGATCATCTTTGTGATTTAGACTAGCAATGTGCGATGTCTCTTTGTTTCGGTGTGATTTCGACTCACACATGTGGGGTAGCTCCCCATGGTCTTCGGGCCATTCGTGTGTCAAAAATTAATGGCTAGCTACCATGAGATAGCTTCTCGTTCGTGTGATACATATGTTTGGTGAGCTTTAATGCTCCCGTTCGTGTGATGGGCCTCCCCCCTTTCTTGTGATTTCTGGATTTCGTATGTTGAATTCTGGAATTTATGCTTCACCTATTTTTGTGATTTTTGGATTTCATGTGTTGAATTCTGGAATTTATGCTTCACCAATTTTAGTGATTTTCATTGAAATGATTTGTCAATTTTTGTGCATTGGTGAATTCGTGTGTCATTGACTTGTTGTGAATACAAGTTTTGGGTATGAAACCCTTTTTGGATCTTTGTGAAGATTTTTGTGATATTGATTAATCTCTTGTTGATTTTCAATTACTTATATATATATCACAGCTTGGCATTGTGATTATTATGTGTTTAGTCATATCTCTTATTCTATATCGTTTTATATGATATTTATAGCTAGACCGATCCGTTTATTATTTTCTTATTAAATAATACTCGGGTCAGACCGAGATGTTACAGGTGCTTCTGCTTGACTTCACATCCAGGATCATTACTCTGACTTTTGGCTAACTACTTAGATTAGTAGTTTATTTTGTTGTATACACTTGAGATATAGGCTCATAGTGGTATTCTTTTGTATAGCACGTGTTGCTATTCTTTTATATTATTGTCGATCTTTTTGACCACTACTCTGATATACACTTTCAGGTGTTAGTTATATATTCATGTCTTCTTCCGCCTTTGTGATATGAATTATCTGTGACTGATTTGTGTCATGCTTATTTCTATATTTGTTTCCAAAGATTATTATGGCCACTGTGTAGTAGCTTTGTTTTTATATCGGTATGTCGGATTTCCTCTTGAAATGAAATGCATGTTATACTATCTGACATATCGGTACTCGTGCAAAGCAATTACATGGATGGTCGCTCCTAAACAGCCTTATTCTCCGTGCTAGTTGACAGCATTACGCCGTAATGTTCTTGGCTAGCGTGGGTATAGAGGTGGGGCGTCACATATTATATATATTTCCAAAATCTTAAACTAATTACAAAATATCGGAATTCAATTCTCGAATTTCAAATTTAACCCTTTAGTTATAAATCATTTTTAATCTCAACGATTAACACAAATATCACTTCATACTTTAATATTTGTTTCACCGAATTTCTCCATTTAATATAAACATTAATATATCCATTCTCATAATATTGCTTATATTTCTCTTTAATTCAAATTACATTCATTTCACATGTAATATTTCTCATTTAAAACTAATTTATTTGCAAATCATTTCATAAGGAATTTCTTTACGACCAATTTATAAAACTTAATTCCTTTTTATAAGCTATTGTTCGAGTTTAAAGTTATCACAACTTTATTTATAACCATTTATTGCAACATCTAATTTCATAACAATTTACAAGTCATAGCTTTATTTGTAATCATTTCACTTTTAATTCATATTGCTTATTACATTTAGTTTCACCTTTACCTTTAAATTTATTTATGACATGTTTCATAAATGTTAATTAAGTTTATACACATATTTTTCCAATTTAATCTCATTTACAAAATTTCCTTAATCACAATATCAATTTAAACAACCCAAGGCTTTAAGTTCACACTTGTATATTATTACATTACATGCTAAGAATGTATACACCAATTCTATTCATTTACTAAACACAGATATAACAAATTAAACCTTATTTTACTTTCTTGCAAATTAAGGTTATCAATTCAACTGTATAATTCAACCTAATTATCAAGTTTCACTCTCTTATTAATACAAAAAGGTTTCGATTATCCAAAATATCCAAATATTCCATTTTTTTCCAATAGATGAAACTACATGTCAACAAGCAACAAAATTCACATCAACATTTCAATTTCATAAACAAATATCCTAATTATTCATTTTATTCTCTTTAATACACCATTATTAAACTAGTGTTTAGTCCATTAATTCAATCAACAATAATTAACCAATTTTTATAATTGGATTAAATTCAATATGTCAACACAAATGATAATAATTAAATATTACCATTTCATAAATCAAACACATTACAAATAAATATATTAGTCTTAAAAATTTATTCCTTTATATGTATTATATAATATATATAAAAATAATTTCATTTCAAAATTTATATAAAACATTTTTGTAACACTAACAAATATGCGCTCTCGTATATACATTCAGACAACTTATTCTAGGGTATTGCTACCATATCTCTAATGAGTTAACCCCAACAGGCTAAGGTATGTCTAAACCAAAGCTCTGATACCAACTGTAGCAACCCACCTTTTTGGATAGTTCAAATCGACAATTAACACACGTGTCGGAATCAAACCATTCAAAAGGGAGGATTGTTAATGGGGTAAATAAGAAAAAAAGAAAATGGAAAGAAAAACAAAATACAGAATCTCGCAGCGTAACGAAAAAATATAATAATCAAATAAACAGTTCATGAAGTTGTTTTACAAATAACATGTCATTACACTTTTACAAATTCAAATCAGAGTTATACATATATCATAAATAACCAAACAATGCAGCGGAACACAGAATGTAGTGGAATAATAAATAGCAATAATATGCTGAATCTTCGTCTTCATCCACCAGAAATAGTCTTTAATACTGAAAAACTCAGGCCGATCCGAGCATAAAGGAAATACACTCGAGTCAGAACTAAAATTCTTGTGCAAGTTAAATCAAAAATATATGAAACAAGGAATGCAGATAACTACATTTTTGAAGGTTCAAATTTCTAGAAATGTTATTGCTTCCACATTCAAAATAAAATGGATTTCACAAAAGATCCATTCTAGTGAATTATAAATTTACAGAATAATTCCCAGTTAAATTTCATAGTTTTAGAGATTTGATTTATAAAAAATGTTCCAAAGTTTCAATATTCACTTTTTTTTGGAAACTTCCTAATGTTTCAAAAATTAATTTTGAAAACTTTCAAGTAAGGTAACGACGGTTTACTTCCCAAAATCATTTCTATGGTTCAAATAGTAAATCTAAACATACTATTTTTTCCCTGATGTAAATACTTGAAATTCATGGGTTTTACATCCTTATTCATTGTGCAAATAATCAATATGAAATTTAAATAATTACAATAAACTATAGGGTGATAACAAAGATATATCAAATAAATGAACAAATATACATTCAATCACAATAGCATCCATCACAACATACAATCAACATTCAAATCAATCAATTCAACAAATCAATCAATTCAATAATATGTCACAGTAATTATTAGTCATGACATATTGGAATTTAGCTATTCAAATCAATATTAATAAATATTCCAAACCAACAATAAATTTTTTATCACTATATGCCCTGGTTTAACTTGCAATAAAGTTTTAGTATTTCGTGAGTGTGTTTAAACACTCATGTGAAGACCCACCTCTATACCCACGCTAGCCAAGAACATTACGGTGAATGCTGTCAACTAGCACGGAGAATAAGGCTGTTGAGGAGCGACCATCCATGTAATTTCTTTGCGCGAGCATCGATATGTCAAATAGTATAACAGCATTTCTTTATCAAGAGGGAAATTCGACATACCGACACAAACTCAAAGCTACTACACAGAGGCTGTAATATCTTCGGAAACAAATATCGAAATAAATATAACATAAATCAGTCACAGACAATTCATATCACAAAGGCGGAAGAAGATATGAATATATAATTAACACATGGAAGTGTATATCAGAGTAGTTGTCAAAAAGATCCACAATAATACAAAAGAATAGCAACACGTGCTATACAAAAGAATACATCTATGAGTCAATATCTCAAGAGTATACAACAAAAACTACTAATCTAAGTAGTAAGCAAAAGGTCAGAGTAATGGATCCTTGGAGAGAAGTCAAGCAGAAGCACCTGTAACATCTCGGTCTGACCTGAGTATTATTTAATAAGAAAATAATAAACGGATCAGTCTAACTATAAATATCAGATGAAACGATATAGAATAAGAGATATGACTAAGCACATAATAATCACAATGCCAAGCTGTGATATATATAAGCAGTTGAAAATCATCAAGGGATTATTCAATGTCACAAGATCTACACAAGAATCACAGAAACGTCATACTCCTAATTTAGTTCACCAAACCATAAATATTGACATATTATATCAATGTCGATCACAAAATTCAATGACACACAAATTCCAGAATTCAACACACGAAATCCAAAAATCACAAAAGTCAATGACGCACAAATTCACCAATACACAAATATCGATAAAGCTTATCGATGGAAATCACGAAAATTGGTGAAACACAAATTCTAGAAATCATCTCAAGAAATCCAGAAATCACAAAGAGGGGGAGGCCTATCACAAACGGGAGCATAAAGCTTGCCAACACGTGTATCACAAACGGAACGCTAATTCCATGTTTGCTAACCATCACAAATTGAGCTGAAGCTCCACAAACGGCCCGAAGACCATGGGTTGCTACCCCACCAATTTGAGTCAAAACTCCACAAAACGGGGTTTAGTCTCCCTCACAGACAAAGAGACATCGCATATTGCTAGTCTAAATCGCAAAGATGATCGTCATGATCAACGAGAAGTGTCAATTACACTAAGCTAGTAAATATATGAGTTTAGCTTCATGTCCCATAACCACTTGCTTAACTTAAATATTTACGAACAAACTGTAGATCTCCACTATAAAATTGTCACAAGGGATTCAATCGAACAAGTCCAAGAATTAACCGACAAAGTGAACGCAGGCGTTTCATACCACTTGTTTTACTAAGTCGTTTAATTAGATTTCTCATACGAGTGAGGTAAAGGTTTATATATACTAATAGATTGGAAAACGGTTTTATAAACGAATTTGGTATTAAAATAGTATTGAAATCGTTTGAGGAAAGAGTTTTGATATTTACTACTAGTATAGAAAACCTTTATATTTTTAAAGTGACAAAACACAAAGAAGATTGTAGGAACAATCAATCACTAAAATTCACATACGAAGATGTGAATAAAAATCCAACGAAACCGATAAAGAATCCATCAAAATGGATATTCAAAAATCCCTAAAAAGGGGTCATCAAAGTCATAACAAATGATAACAACACATAGGAAACAACACGAATCGATTAAAGTTGGAAATTCAAACAACTAGGCGAAACAGGCAAAAATGCAGCAGGTCGGTCGGCCGGCTACAGAGCTCAGTCGACCGGACCCTGTTCTCAAAATTCCTCGGAAAGCAGTTCGGTCGACCGAACATTGTACTCGGTCGACCGAACCTTAAACAGGGAAGTGCTTATGCACTCGGCAGCAGGTCGGTCGGCCGGCTACAGTGCTCGGTCGACCGGACCTGTTGCCAGTCCCCTCCCAGTCCATCCAATTGAGGTCCAACCTCCACCAAATTGCATTCTCTCGAGCAACGGCACTAAGGGATTATGCCAATCAACTACCCGGCTCTATATGCTCCTCGATGCATCACCAAACACATGTTCAAACATCAAAGTTATGATTTTTAAAGGATTGAACCCAAAACACCAAAAATTGAAATATTCACCAAATCAATCCAAACCAAAAGAAATTGCACACGAATAAGTGTTAGGAATTCATACCTAACAATCGAAGATAAATATAAGCATAGATGTGAGATAAAAATCTCACCTTTGAACCCAAACGATTGAAGAAGAAGCTTGAAAGCAAAGGAGAATCAACCACTCTTCAATTTCAACTCAAGAAGCTTCAATCTAAGCTTAAAAGAGAAACATTTCCTAAATTAGGTTTAGGAAATTTCTGAAATCAAAGAGAGAATGAGTTGGAGAAGAAGAAGAAAGAGCTTACCAATGGGTTCACTTGAGTTTGGAGCTAGGAATTTGAGGTTGAAAGAGGAACTAGGGTTTTGGAGTTTTAATTTCCAATCTCTCCCACCATTATTGCCTTAGAACTGAAAAGAGAAGATAATGAGGGTGAATGGGGAGGAGTGGCTCAGTTTTTTGAGTATAAGTCCAAACATAGGGCTGAACCCAAACCCAAAGTGAAAAGTAGCAAAAATCAACTTTCTCCAAACATATCGAAGCTTATACTCAAAAAGGTCGCAAACGGCATTTTAAACTCAATGGGAGTGGTCCCGAGTCCTAATTCGACCATATGCAAAAAGTAGCTTTTCGGACTAAATTCCGAGTATTGATAAAATATTTAAATAAAATATTTAAATATAAAATCGATAAATATGCGGGTTGTTACAGACTCCCCTCCTTAAAGAAATTGCGTCCTCGCAATATTTAAGAAGAAGATATGTAGTAACAACCATAAAAGCATATTCAACACAAAAGAAATTTGAAATAAGAAGTTCACCTCAAAGAGCATGAGAAAGTAAGTCCGGATGTGTTCGCTTGATGTACTCTCTAGATTCCCAAGAACAATCCTTAGGATTTGAAGACCATTGGACTTTAACAAGCGGGACATCTTTATTTCGAAGGCGTTTGACCTCCGAAGCAACAATTCGAATAGGATGCTTCTCATAAGCTAAATTAGGCGAAACTTCAATCTCTTCCACAACACCGGGCTCAAGAATAGAATCGGAATCTCGAAGACATTTCCGAAGTTGAGAAACGTGAAACACGTCATGGATAGAAAAAAATTGAGCCAGTAATAAAAGGCGATAAGCCATGCAACCAATACGTTCAGTGATAGGAAATGGCCCAATATATTGAGGCGCCAATTTTCCCGATCGATTGAAACGTACAACACCTTTCATAGGTGAAACACGAATGAACACAAGATCTCCCACAGAAAATTCTAACTTCCTTCTCCGGTTATCAGCATAGGATTTTTGTCCACTCTGGGCTTCTTTCATCCTATGACGAATAAGATCAATCTTTTCTGTGGAATCACGAATAAAATCTGGACCTAAAACCAGCTTCTCACCGGCCTCAAGCCAATAAGAAGGAGATCAGCATGGCCTTCCATAGAGTGGCTCGAAAGGTGTCATACCAATACTAGATTGGAAGCTGTTATTATAGGAAAATTCAACAAGTGAAATATGATCTTCCCAACTTCCCCCAAAATCAAGCACACATGCACGAAGAAGACCTTCAAGAGTTTGATTCACACGCTTAGTTTGTCCATCGGACTGAGGATGATAAGCGGTGCTAAAATTGAGCTTCGTTCCCAAAGCTTTTTGAAGACTCTTCCAAAATCCACTAGTAAACAATGGATCACGATCACTAACAATAGAAGTAGGAACTCCATGCAATTTAACAATCTCTTTGATAAAGAGCTTGGCCAAAAGAGGAACGGTTCGGTTGGACCGAACGGGAATAAAATGGGCGGATTTAGTAAGTCTATCAACGATCACCCATAAGCTATCATGACCCGATCGAGAACGGGGAAGGCCATCTATAAAATCCATTGAAATTTGGTCCCACTTCCAAATTGGAATTTCTAAAGGTTGCAATAACCCACCGGGCCTTTGATGTTCGGCCTTAACGAGTTGGCAAGTCATGCAACGCTTAACGAAGTTAGCGATGTCAAGTTTCATTCCCTCCCAATAATAAAGTCGCTTCATATCTGCGTACATTTTACTACTACCGGGATGAATGGTGAATTTAGAATGATGAGAATCTACTAAAATATCCTTACGAAGATCAACAATATTTGGTACGATAAGTCTACCAAATTTTCGAATGCCGCCACGAGAATCGATATCAAATTCTTTCAATCCTTCAATATCAATTTTATCCCAAATTGACGCAGCGGATAATTCGAACAAAACTTCAATCGATGAAATGTAGCAATCGGTGAGTTGAAGATACCAAAATGCCCAAGTTCGTTGATCCAAAGATACCGAACTCTAGCTATCTCAAACACGTTGATAGCGCACTATACCGTGTTCAAAGATCTACGATTCTTCGCACGTTGATCTAGCGCACTAGATTCCGTGAATCGGCTTCAACAAACGTGGATTCGAGCGCACTCGAATGACGTAAGTGGAGATAGGAGATTACACTCAACTACCAATTGGAGAAGAAAGCACAAAGCAATCAACAAGAAATTTTATTTAAAAATCAACCACCTCAAAAATTACAACACACACGCTATTTATAGGCATTACACTCAACACAACATTCGTCACCCGACTCTTAGGTCGGCACCGACTCAACATACACGACTCATCTCGGCCGACTCATCATAAGTCGTTACCGACTCAACACACGTAACTCCAACCCTTTACAACAGAACACAAAGCCAACGACTCATGTAAGTTCCGCCTCCGACTCAAGAACAATTTACGACTCAACTTATAAACGACTTAAGTCTCAACCGACTCATGGTTACAACATATCAGTCATAGTACACGACTCATCATTTCATATGAACGACTCACGACTCATACTAGGTCGGCAACGACCTACGACTCACGACTCAACATCCTTCCTTCGACTCAAGTTCCCATCAGTTGAACCCTTCTCCTTCTTGATGCTATCTCGGCCACGACTTATGGATACGTTGTTAAGTCGTGTATGACTCATCAAGTATGAACACTCCAAGTTTCCCTTGAGTCGTAACCCTGTTCCATTATCCCGTATACGACTCAAGCTCGAACGACTCAAACCCGATGCCTCTTTTATGCGGCTTAAATTGTTGTTAACTCGAAACTCGCTATCCCGTGCACCATTAAGTCGGAAACGACTTAACCCTGCCTTCCTAAGTCGTGTACGACTTAACCTCTCTATGAGTCGTGTACGACTCATCCTTGTTAGAAATTTTGGTTGCATTTCTTCTCTGTTCTGAGCTGCATCATCCTCCCCTGGTTGAGAAAAATTCGACCTCGAATTTGTAAATTCTTCCTCAACAATCTCACCTCCATGATATGGAATTAAATGTTTGATGTTAAAAACATCAGAAGTATAGACATCATCTGGTAACTTTAATCGATAAGCATTTTCATTGATTTTCATTAAAACTTCAACTGGACCAATTTTTCGCGCTTTCAACTTGTTATAAGCACCTACTGGAAAACGATCCTTTGTCAATATAGCATAAACCAAATCTCCTTCTTTAAATTCAACATTTCAATGTTTCAAATCTGCCGACTTCTTATACTTCTCATTCGATTTCTCCAATCGTTCCCGAACGATTTTATGACATTCAGTCAGCTCATCAACAAAATCAGCAGCTCGTTTAACTGTTCTCCTTGACTGTGGTACAACTGCTAAATCCAACGGCCCCCTGGGTAAATTTGAATAAACAATCTGAAACGGACTGAATCCTGTGCTTCGATTTACTGCATGATTATGAGCAAATTCTGCCTGGCATAGCTTCATGTCCCAACTTCTCAAATTATCTTGTACAAGACAACGCAACAAATTTCCCAATGACCTGTTAACAACTTCTGTCTGCCCATCAGTTTGTGGATGATAAGCACTGCTAAATTTCAGTTTCGTTCCCACCATCTTCCACAAACTCAACCAAAAGTGACTCAGAAAACGAGTATCTCGATCAGAAACAATAGATTCTGGTAAACCATGAAGTCGATAAATTTCCTTGAAAAATAACTGCGCTACTCGAACTGCATCCGCTGTCTTCTTGCAAGCAACAAAATGTGCCATCTTCGAAAATCTGTCCACCACAACAAATATCGAATCATTTCCCCTTTGAGTTCTAGGCAAACCCAAAACGAAATCCATGCTAATATCAACCCATGGCTTAGATGGTACTGGTAATGGCATATATAACCCTGCATTCGTTGCTGTTCCTTTTGAAACTTGGCAAATATGACATCTCTCCACGAATCTTTCAACCTCTTTTCTCATTGACGGCCAAAAGTAAGATTATGAAATCAACTGCAAAGTACGATCACGGCCCACATGCCCTTCCTCGTGCAACTCCTTTACAATCTTCATCCTCAAACTACAATCCGGAATACATAAACGATTTCCTTTAAACAGAAAACCATCAACTAACATGAATTCATCGGTACTCCCATCCTTCACTTTCTCAACATATTTCTCAAAGTAAGGATCTCCTTCAATCATCTCAGGCAACATTTCGAACCCCGTCACTTCAATCTTTATTGTCGTTAGTAAATGACTCCTCCTACTCAAAGCATCAGCTACCCGATTTGTCACCCCTGATTTGTGCTTAACGACAAAAGTAAACTGCTGCAGATAAGCAATCCATGATGCATGTCTCGCTGAAATTTTATCCTGCCCCTGTAAATGTTTCAAAGCTTCGTGATCAGTGTACAGAACAAATTCCTTCTGAAATAAGTAATGTCTCCAATGCTTAACAGCCTGAACAACAGCATAAAATTCAACGTCATATGTACTGTATCTCATCTTCGCCCCTGACAACTTTTCACTGAAATATGCAACTGGCTTCCCATTCTGACTCAGAACTCCTCCAATACCAACCTTCGATGCATCAGTATGCAATTCAAACAATAACTGAAAATTAGGTAGAACAAGAATTGGTGCAGACGTCAACAATTCCTTGATCTTCTCAAAGGCAACCCCCGCTTCTTCTGACCACACAAATTGTTTCCCTTTCATGCAATCAGTCATTGGAGCCATCACGCTACTGAAGTGTGGGATGAATCTTCGGTAGAATGACGCTAGCCCATGAAAACTTCTCACTTCTGTAATTGTCTTTGGCTGTGGCCAATTCCTGACTGCTTCAACTTTGCTCTGGTCAACTTGAATACCTTTCCCTGAAACAACATAACCCAGGAATAAAACACTAGGTGTCATAAACACACATTTCTTGGTAGCAGCATAAAATTGTTCTTCACGAAGAATAAGCAACACTTCCCTCAAATGTAGAACATGTTCTTCCGTACTCCTGCTATAAATCAGAATATCATCGAAGTAAACCACGACGAACTTCCCAATGAATGGTCTAAAGATTTGATTCATCACTCGCATGAATGTACTAGGTGCATTTGACAAACCAAACGGCATAACCAACCATTCGTATAACCCTTCTCTTGTCTTGAAAGCTGTCTTCCATTCATCTCCAGGTCTGATTCGAATTTGATGATAACCACTCTTCAAATCAATCTTCGAGAATATAGTTGCCCCACTCAACTGATCCAGCAAATCATCCAACCTCGGCATAGGAAATCTGTAACGAACAGTGATCTTATTCAAAGCTCTACTATCAGTGCACATTCTCCAAGTTCCGTCCTTCTTGGGTACCAACAATGCTGGCACAGCACATGGACTCAAACTTTCCTGAATACGCCCCTGCTCAAGCAACTCTTCCACTTGCCTTCGTAACTCCTCATGTTCCTTCGGACTCATACGGTAATGTGGTCGATGTGGTAACACTGCTCCTGGAACAAGATCAATCTGATGTTGAATGTCTCTAAGTGGCGGTAACTCCTTTGGCAACTCTTCTGGAAAGACATCTTCAAATTCTTTCAAAACTGGCTTTGCTTCTTCCGGGATTTCAACTTCTTCACTTCTCTCTCTCCCAATCAACAAAAACACTTCCGGTTCTTCTTCCACTTCTTTGACAAACTCCTTCAAGGTCAACAGAGTTTTCAATTCTTCAATCTCTTCTAGTTTGCTCTCCTGCTGCTGTTGTTTCTTAGGAACCAAAGTGATTTTAGTACCCTCGAACATGAAACTGTAACTATTGGCACGACCATCATGTTGTACTGCTCTATCAAACTGCCACAGTCTGCCCAATAACAAGTGACAAACATCCATGTCCACAACATCACACCAAATTTCATCTTTGTACTTCTTCCCAATCGAAAAATTCACACAAGCCCTTCGACACACTTTCACTTCACCACCCTTCCTTAACCATGCTAGCTTGTATGGTTTAGGATGCTTCTCAGTTTTCAAGTTCAACTTCCTTACTGCTTCTGTAGAAATAATATTATCACAACTTCCCGCATCAATAACGAACTTGCAAACTTTTCCCAAAATAGTGCATGTCGATTGAAAAATATTGCTTCTCAACCAACTACAATCCTCCTCTTGCTTTGGTGTCAAACAACTTCTCCTCATCATAAGATTACATCCTTCATCTCCAAACAATTCTTCTTCCTCCTCAACATAAGGTGTATTTGAACATTCTGCCTCCTCACCATCATCCTCCTCAACTTCTGCAACCATGGTTCTCTTCTTCGGCTTTGGACATTCGTTACTCTTGTGACCCAACTCCTGACAGTTATAACATCTGAACCCATTACTAGCCTTCGCCTTCTCAACCTCTTTCACCACTGGTTTTGTGACAGGTCTAGGAACATTAGAACTACCACTGGCCCCCTTCACTGGATTATTAGAATTAGTAAACACACCACCTCCACGCCTTCCCTGTTTCTCCCAAGCTAACGCTTTCTGATGTGCCTCCGCTACAGATCTAGGATCAAACATATTAACCATATCCTGGATCTGCATTCTCAATCCCCCAATGAATCTAGCTGTCAGCTGTTCTTCTGTCTCCATAATATCGTTTCTAGCAATGAGTTGGTAAAATTCATCAGCATAATCACTAACAGACTTTGTCCCTTGCCTCAGATTCTGCAACCTTTGGTACATAAGTGATTGGTAATTATAAGGTAAGAAAGTAGATCTCATCAACTTCTTCATCTTTTCCCAAGATTCTATCTTTGACTTCCCCATTCGTTCTCGAGTAAGTTTAGTTTGTTGCCACCACGCCAAAGCTCTCCCCCTCAACCTAGTAGCAACCAACTTCACCCTTCGATTCTCCGGCACCTCCTTGAAATCAAAGATTTCCTCCACATTAGATAACCAATCTAAAAACTCCTCAGCAACCATCCCGCCTTTAAACTCCGGAATCTCCATCTTCATACCCGATTCCCAACATCGATCATCATCAATAACCCGATACTGACGTTGTCCCTGATCTCTGTCTCTGTAATGAACACTTCCTCTTTCACCGTCAAACTCATCCTCAAAGTCAGGTGTATAGCGTTGTCGATCCCGTCCTCCAACATCTCTAACACCACTTCTACTACCAACATCCCTTCTATCGTGATCATCAACATTCCTCCTACTTCGATTGTCAACACTTCTATGCTCTTGACTTTCTCTTCTCTCCCGTTCCGAATGTGATGAAACTCTACGATTTCCACGGTTTGATTCTGGTGAAATTCTCCTTCTATTCTGACTCATATCAATCATTAATTTCTCCAATTTACCATTGCCTTCATCAAATTTATCATTAATACGTTGTTCCATAAGTTCGGCTTCTTCTCTACGATACAAAGCTTCAACGTTTTGATGTCGGTTAGCTCTCCTTGGTGGCATGGTTGTAAACTTCTCAAGACTTCAAAAAAATTCAACACAAGACTTCAAACTTTCCACTCAACAAAGCAATCTAAGCTCAACAATACACGGCTATGCTTGTCTCGGCTCACACTAACTCGGCAACGAGTTAACGATTCAAGTAAAGTCGGCTCCAACTTGTCTCGGCCTTGACATTTCACGGCTTGGCTTCACACTTACTCCAAAACCCTCTAAAAATTGGCGCGCAAATACCAATTCAAAATCCAAACAAAGTCCAACTCCTTGATCCAAAATGAAATGGATCAAACACTCCAAACTTGATGCAACTTCAATATGAACACGATGAACTCCTTCAAACTTCAAAAACTTGGCTCCAAGAATCAACTTAGCTATGATTGGCTAAGTATGGCTTTGATACCAATAATGACGCAGCGGATAATTCGAACAAAACTTCAATCGATGAAATGTAGCAATCGGTGAGTTGAAGATACCAAAATGCCCAAGTTCGTTGATCCAAAGATACCGAACTCTAGCTATCTCAAACACGTTGATAGCGCACTATACCGTGTTCAAAGATCTACGATTCTTCGCACGTTGATCTAGCGCACTAGATTCCGTGAATCGGCTTCAACATACATGGATTCGAGCGCACTCGAATGACGTAAGTGGAGATAGGAGATTACACTCAACTACCAATTGGAGAAGAAAGCACAAAGCAATCAACAAGAAATTTTATTTAAAAATCAACCACCTCAAAAATTACAACACACACGCTATTTATAGGCATTACACTCAACACAACATTCGTCACCCAACTCTTAGGTCGGCACCGACTCAACATACACGACTCATCTCGGCCGACTCATCATAAGTCGTTACCGACTCAACACACGTAACTCCAACCCTTTACAACAGAACACAAAGCCAACGACTCATGTAAGTTCCGCCTCCGACTCAAGAACAATTTACGACTCAACTTATAAACGACTTAAGTCTCAACCGACTCATGGTTACAACATATCAGTCATAGTACACGACTCATCATTTCATATGAACGACTCACGACTCATACTAGGTCGGCAACGACCTACGACTCACGACTCAACATCCTTCCTTCGACTCAAGTTCCCATCAGTTGAACCCTTCTCCTTCTTGATGCTATCTCGTCCACGACTTATGGATACGTTGTTAAGTCGTGTACGACTCATCAAGTATGAACACTCCAAGTTTCCCTTGAGTCGTAACCCTGTTCCATTATCCCGTATACGACTCAAGCTCGAACGACTCAAACCCGATGCCTCTTTTATGCGGCTTAAATTGTTGTTAACTCGAAACTCGCTATCCCGTGCACCATTAAGTCGGAAACGACTTAACCCTGCCTTCCTAAGTCGTGTACGACTTAACCTCTCTATGAGTCGTGTACGACTCATCCTTGTTAGAAATTTTGGTTGCATTTCTTCTCTGTTCTGAGCTGCATCACAAATATTTTGGCCAAGAAGAGCCATTTCGGGATCTAGCCTTTGAGTTCAAGAATGCGGTCTACAAGAGAAGGATGACCCTCAAGGCTACATAACACAAGTGATGAACATAAATCAGAGACACGGTCTCGAATCTCACAAGAGGATAATATCTCGAGATCATTCCATTCGGATATCATCATAGAAACAACCGCTTATTGCTTGCGACTAAGTGCATCGGCATCACGATTTCCCTTTCCGGGAGTATAAAGGATATCGAGATCATATGGTGCAAGAAATTCGAGCCAACGCTGTTGACGCAAATTAAGTTCCTTTTGAGAGAATAAATATTTCAAAGAGACTTATGATCCGTGTAAAGAACAAATTTCTCTCCTAAAAGATAATGACGCCAAATCCGAAGAGCGAAAACAATAGCCGCGAGTCCTAAATCATGAGTGGCACATCTAGTCTCGGTAGGCTTCAATTGCCTAGAAGCATAAACAATAACACGTTCTCTTTGCATAAGAACGGCACCCAAACCAACGCGACTAGCATCGGTATAAACAACGAAATCTCGATTCCCCTCGGGAATAACAAGAATAGGAGCATCAGAAAGAAGTTCCTTTAGTTTCTGAAAAGAAGTTTCACATTTGTCCGACCAAATGTATTTAACACCTTTCTTCGTTAAGCTAGTGAGAGGTACGACAATCTTAGAAAAGGCTTTGATAAAACGGCGGTAATAACCCGCCAATCCAAGAAAACTACGAATCTCCGTCACACTCTCCGGTCTCTTCCAATCTTGAATCGCTTCAATCTTTGAAGGATCCATGGAAATTCCGGATTCGGAAATAATATGACTGAGAAACTTCACACGAGATTGCCAAAAGTGGCATTTAGAAAATTTTGCTTTTATTTGATTACTCCTAAGAGTTTCCAACACAATCCGAAGATGTTTTTCATGCTCCTCCTCGGTTTTAGAATACACAAGAATATCATCGATAAAGATGAGAACAAATTGGTCGAGAAAGTCTTTGAAAACTCTATTCATAAGGTCAACGAAATAGGCCGGAGCATTCGTTAGACCAAATGGCATAACAAGCCATTCATAAGATCCATACCGAGTACGGAACGATGTCAAAGGAATGCTATCCTCTGCAATACGAAGCTGATGAAAACCGGTAGCCAAGTCCAATTGTGAAAAGACTCTAGCACCACTAAGCTGATCGAATAGATCATCAATCCGAGGTAAAGGATATTTATTTTTGATAGTAAGATCATTAAGCTTGCGGTAGTCAACGCAAAGCCTAAGTGTTCCATCGGATTTCTTCACAAAAATAGCTGAAGCTCCCCAAGGCGAGGAACTAGAGCGAATAAATTGCTTCGTCTCAAATTCGGATAATTGTTTACGCATCTCCTCGTTTTCTTTATTGGACATACGATACGGAGGACGAGTGATAGGTTGAGCTCCAGGAATAAGATTAATTCTGAACTCAATTGCTCGCTTAGGTGGTAATCCTAAAACGGGCTCGAATAAGTCGGAAAATTCACAAACGACGTGAATAAGAGAAATAATATCACCCTCATCGTCATCATCGTCATCACGAGGATTTAAAGAATATAAAGATGCAACCAAGCTGGAATCTGAATCTTTAAGATTAATAGAAATCTGCTTAACAGATTGAGGATGTCGAAGATGAATAGTCCGCTCAGGACATAGGATATGGGCTTCATAACGGTTAAGCCAATCCATTCCCAAAATCATTCCAAAGCCTAAATAACGCATGACATGCAAATCGGCTCGGAAAGAAAAATCACACAAAATAATCTCAACATCTTTACACAATAAACTGATTGTCGCGGATCCACCAACCGGATTCGCAATTCTCAAAGAAGTCAATTAACACAAAAAATCCAAAGAAAAAGTATCAACAAGTTCTTTTGATATAAAAGAATGGGACGCACCCGTATCAAAAAGAACTCGAATAGGATGATCACGAAATAAAATAATTCCTTCCAGAATAGAATGAGAAATACCTTGGCCACGAGATGTGTTGCCAGGGGCTTGAGCAACATTAAGATTTCCCTCTTTCCTTCCCTGAAGCTTGGGGCATGAGGATATAACATGACCGGGACTTTTGCAGTAGTGACAAGAGAGAGACTTTGGACACTTGTTCGCGTAATGGTCCTTCGAACCACAATTATAGCATTCCCCATGACCAAAGGAAGAAGTCTTTGCCACAGAGGTTGCTTGCTTCCCTTTCTTATTAGGATAGGGGCCTTTGAATTTGTTTGGCCTCTTCTTGTTGTTGAAGTTTGGTTTGGAACCCACCACTTCAACATCATTCTCCCTATCTGCCTCTTCAAGGCGAAGAGCGATATCAACAAGTTGGCCGAAAGAAACTTCTAATTTTAGAAGTAATGGCTTCTTGAGATTTTTGTTTAAGCCATAGACGAATCTATGGTTCTTCTTTAAAGGGGTGTTGATGTATTCAACCCCATATTTGGAAAGCGACTCGAAGGAGGCGACGTAATCAGTCACGGAGGACTCACCTTGAACAAGGTCTATAAATCGTCGAGCCAATGTCACTTTCTCAGCTTCTGGTACAAATTTCAACTCGAAGCGTTCTCGGAATTGCCCCCAGGTGAGATACGCTTCATTTCTCAGAAATAAGAAGCTCGTACCAGTCCAATGCTCTTTCTCGAAGCATACTAGAGGCCACCTGAACTCGGTGAAGGTCAATAAGATTCATGCGAGAAAAGATTCGATCGCATGACCTTAGCCAAGCCTGTACTTCAATAACAGTTTCGGAACCTTTGAATGGCTCCCCACCCAAATTAGTGTAATCGCTGCACAAGCGTGCAAACCCCGACTTTGGGTGAGTAGGTTCCGGGTCAGCTCCAGCTGCTTGAGCATTTGTCACTAAATCAAGAAGCTGTTGAGCAGTCATAAAAACTCCATCCTGGGGTGGAGTGCTAGACGGCATGGCTCTGGGGAGGCCTGGTCTAGACATTTCTCTTCCTTTAGAAAGAAAGAAGAAGAAGAAAAAGGTTATTCACCAAATTGAATATCAAGCAATCTTGATTGATAAACAAGGAATCATAAGGAAAATAGGATGAATCGGTACGAAGACTCGAATTAAATCCTAAAGCACGACTCCTAAGATGGACTTAGGACGATGATCCTTGTTATAATATTCCATATTGTTCCGAAGTTTGGCTCTGATACCAAGCTGTGACTCCCCACCTCTATACCCACGCTAGCCAAGAACATTACGGTGAATGCTGTCAACTAGCACGGAGAATAAGGCTGTTGAGGAGCGACCATCCGTGTAATTGCTTTGCGCGGGCATCGATATGTCAAATAGTATAACATGCGTTTCTTTATCAAGAGGGAAATCCGACATACCGACACAAACTCAAAGCTACTACACAGAGGCTGTAATATCTTCGAAAACAAATATCGAAATAAACATAACATAAATCAGTCACAGACAATTCATATCACAAAGGCGGAAGAAGAAATGAATATATAATTAACACATGGAAGTGTATATCAGAGTAGTGGTCAAAAAGATCCACAATAATACAAAAGAATAGGAACACGTGCTATACAAAAGAATACATCTATGAGTCAATATCTCAAGAGTATACGACAAAAACTACTAATCTAAGTAGTAAGCAAAAGGTCAGAGTAATGGATCCCTGGAGAGAAGTCAAGCAGAAGCACCTATAACACCTCGGTCTGACCCGAGTATTATTTAATAAGAAAATAATAAACGGATCTGTCTAACTATAAATATCAGATGGAACGATATAGAATAAGAGATATGACTAAGCACATAATAATCACAATGCCAAGCTGTGATATATATAAGCAGTTGAAAATCATCAAGGGATTATTCAATGCCACCAAATCTACACAAGAATCACAGAAACGTCATACTCCTAATTTAGTTCACCAAACCATAAATATTGACATATTATATCAATGTCAATCACAAAAGTCAATGACACACAAATTCCAGAATTCAACACACGAAATCCAGAAATCACAAAAGTCAATGACGCACAAATTCACCAATACACAAATATCGATAAAGCTTATCGATGGAAATGACGAAAATTGGTGAAACACAAATTCTAGAAATCATCTCAAGAAATCCAGAAATCACAAAGAGGGGGAGGCCTATCACAAACGGGAGCATAAAGCTCGCCAACACGTGTATCACAAACGGAACGCTAATTCCATGGTTGCTAACCATCACAAATTGAGCCGAAGCTCCACAAACGGCCCGAAGACCGTGGGTTGCTACCCCACCAATTTGAGTCGAAACTCCACAAAATGGGGTTTAGTCTCCCTCGCAGACAAAGAGACATCGCACATTGCTAGTCTAAATCACAAAGATGATCGTCATGATCAACGACAAGTGTCAATTACACTAAGCTAGTAAATATATGAGTTTAGCTTCATGTCCCATAACCACTTGCTTAACTTAAATATTTACGAACAAACTGTAGATCTCCACTATAAAATTGTCACAAGGGATTCAATCGAACAAGTCCAAGAATTAACCGACAAAGTGAACGCACGCGTTTCATACCACTTGTTTTACTAATTCATTTAATTAGATTTCTCATACGAGTGAGGTAAAGGTTTATATATACTAATAGATTGGAAAACGGTTTTATAAACGAATTTGATATTAAAATAGTATTGAAATCGTTTGAGGAAAGAGTTTTGATATTTACTACTAGTATAGAAAACCTTTATATTTTTAAAGTGACAAAACACAAAGAAGATTGTAGGAACAATCAATCACTAAAATTCACATACGAAGATGTGAATAAAAATCCAACGAAACCGATAAAGAATCCATCAAAATGGATATTCAAAAATCCCTAAAAAGGAGTCATAAAAGTCATAACAAATGATAATAACACATAGGAAACAACACGAATCGATTAAAGTTGGAAATTCAAACAACTAGGCGAAGTAGGCAAAAATGCAGCAATCGGTCGGCCGGCTACAGAGCTCGGTCGACCGGACCCTGTTCTCAAAATTCCTCGGGAAGCAGGTCGGTCGGCTGAACACTGTACTCGGTCGACCGAACCTTAAACAGGGAAGTGCTTATGCACTTGGCAGCAGGTCGGTCGCCCGGCTACAGTGCTCGGTCGACCGGACATGTTGCCAGTCCCCTCCCAGTCCATCCAATTGAGGTCCAACCTCCACCAAATTGCATTCTCTCGAGCAACGGCACTAAGGGATTATGCCAATCAACTACCCGGCCCTATATGCTCCTCGATGCATCACCAAACACATGTTCAAACATCGAAGTTATGATTTTTAAAGGATTGAACCCAAAACACCAAAAATTGAAATATTCACCAAATCAATCCAAACCAAAAGCAATTGCACACGAATAAGTGTTAGGAATTCATACCTAACAATCGAAGATAAATATAAGCATAGATGTGAGATAAAAATCTCACCTTTGAACCCAAATGATTGAAGAAGAAGCTTGAAAGCAAAGGAGAATCAACCACTCTTCAATTTCAACTCAAGAAGCTTCAATCTAAGCTTAAAAGAGAAACATTTCCTAAATTAGGTTTAGGAAATTTCTGAAATCAAAGAGAGAATGAGTTGGAGAAGAAGAAAGAGCTTACCAATGGGTTCACTTGAGTTTGGAGCTAGGAATTTGAGGTTGAAAGAGGAATTAGGGTTTTGGAGTTTTAATTTCCAATCTCTCCCACCATTATTGCCTTAGAACTGAAAAGAGAAGATAATGAGGGTGAATGGGGAGGAGTGGCTCAGTTTTTTGAGTATAAGTCCAAACATAGGGCTGAACCCAAACCCAAACCCAAAGTGAAAAGTAGCAAAAATCAACTTTCTCCAAACATATCGAAGCTTATACTCAAAAAAGTCGCAAACGGCATTTTAAACTCAGTGGGAGTGGTCCCGAGTCCTAATTCGACCGTATGCAAAAAGTAGCTTTTCGGACTAAATTCCGAGTATTGATAAAATATTTAAATAAAATATTTAAATATAAAATCGATAAATATGCGGGTTGTTACAACTCACCTTCTGGATTTCTCATTTCTAGTCGGATTTGGATCCGCTACTACTTCCTCCTTTTGAGTTGTTTCCTTCTATCTTAATCCTTTTTTTAGAATGTTTTGGAAGAGATAGAGAAGTTAGATTTAAAGAAAAAGATTTGGAAAAAAGAAGAATGTTTGAAAAAGAAGAAGGAAATTTAAAGAAGATGAAAAATTGAAAAAGAAAATGAAGCTTTCAAAAAAGAAGAAGATTTGAAGAAGAAGAAACAAAAAGACAAAGAATGAAGTAAAAAAAAAAGAGAAGAAGGAGATTTAAAGAAGAAAAAATGAAAACGGAAGGAGGAAGGTGAAGAGATAAAAAAATGAGATGGAAGTTTTATTTGGAAAATGAAGCTATAGAAGATTAGAATAGAAAATGAAATATGACTAAAGGAACGAAGATGGAAACAAATGAAAAGCTAATAAGGTATATACAAACAAACTAGGAATTGAAATAAAGTAAAATATGAACAACCCTAAAACGTGGTAGTGAAAGATGCGAACTAAATGAATATGAGGTGATAGAAGAAATAAAATGCAAATGAAGAAATAAAATTATAGATTATTTAATAATAAGGAAATAAAGGTGGAGGGACAAAATGCACGTTTAGTTTTAAATACTTTAGGCATTGGTAATGTATAAGGAAATGTATGTTGGAATGAAAAAATTTTCAAACCAAAGGAAAATAAAAATTTTATAACCAAAAATGAGATGGTAAGAATTAAGTATAGCCTAAAAGATTAGGCTTAGGTATTAAACCGAAGTAGAAATGAACGGACCATGTTTTAATAATGAGGTAACTTTTTAAAACGTACATGCAATAAATAAAAAGAAATGAAGGGACCACATACACATTTTGAAATTCAATTTCTTTCGAAACGTGACCAAATTAATTTCATTCACTCAAATAATACTCAATTTGTACACATACAAATTTTTATGTACGCACAATAATAAAATTATACCTACCTTAAAAATGAGGACGTTCAATTCTTTTATTTCCATTAAAGCACCATTTCTGTTTAACACAAAATGCATGTTTCTTTTATTAAATCTATTAATTGCAATCAAAGTTTTCTTTCGTTTTAATCGAAATCTTTCCATTACATTAATTGCAATTAATAACAAAGTTAAATTTCAAAATAGATAAACCAAAATGGACAAGAAATAGGATAATTGTTTCCTTAGGTCATTTAAACATGTTTATAAATTTCTTGTTTTATACCACCGTAATATATAACTTACTTAAATTATATTCCTATTCTTGAAATCAATATGTATGATAAAACAGCGGTCAAATAAATGTATATTTCCTTTTTTTAACAAATCATTCTATTCTTTACTCTAATGAAATTAAATCTACATTCACAAATGAAATATTTCAAGGCAGGCTCATGTGTAAATAAATAAAACTTACTGGAAGACCAAAAGAGGCATGTATTTAATGAATAAAGTAGTAATAAAATAAAATAAATGAAAGCGACAGATTTAAATTTGAGAATGTAGTCCGTACATAGAAATCACAAATCAAATATACTAAAAAAAACAATTCATTTTAACATATTTTATTAACCCTAATGCGCTCAAATTTACACACAAATATGTATTTTTATTTAGTTGTAACAACCTGCATATCTATCGATTTTATATTTAAATCTTTTATTTAAATATTTTGTCGTTAATCAAATATTGGTCCGAAAAGCCATTTTTTGCAAACGGTCAAATTAGGACTCGAGACCACTTCCATTGAGTTCGAAATGCCGTTTACAATTTTTTTAAGTATAAACATTGATAGGTTTCGAGTTAGTGGAATTTCACTTACTTTTCCCGCTTTGGACTTTGGGTTAATTTAGCCATTATAACTCAAACCCACTTCTCTCCTTCTCCTCACTCTTCATAATTCCTACCTAACTCTAGTTTTAGCATTAATGGTGAGTGGAAAGGGAAATTAAAATTCCAACCCCAAGTTCATTAGCAAATTCAACATCCAACTCCAAAATCAAAGTGAAGACATTGGATTCAAGCTTCTTGTGTTGAGATTGAAGTGGATTGATTCTTGCTTTGCTTTGGTCTTCATTTTCATCGATTTTCGGTGAAAAGGTGAGATTTTTATCTCACATTCTCGTCTATAACTATTTTGGACTGTTGGAAACGAATTCCCATCACTTTAGCATGTGCATTTGCATTTGGTTTGAATTGGATTGGCGAAAAACTCCATTTTTTAGTGTTTTTGGTGAAAAACTGCAGTTAGGTCGCAATGCCTCGAAATGACGCCTCGGAATTAGGTCGTTTCCCCTAGGTCGTACGTCGCATCGGCACCGTTAGGTCGCATGACCTTAGGTCCTTCCTCTTTAAGTCGTATGACCTTGAGTCGTTCGCATGGTTTAAGCCTTTAAGTCGTTAGGTCGTAGGTCACAAGGCCGTAGGTCGCGTAATCCCCTTAACTCGCTCGGCCTTATCATTTTTAGGTCGCAAGTCTTGCTAGGTCGCTCCTTGTATCATCTCGTTCGGCCTTTATCTCGTTGGGTCGTTCCCCTTTTAGGTCGCGTGGCACTTTAGGTCGCGTGGCACCATAAGTCGCATGACCTTTAACCCGTTAGGTCGCATGATCTTTAACCCGTTAGGTCGCATGATCTTTAACCCATTAGGTCGCGCTTGCACTCTAGGTCGCTGCTCGGCCTTTCCTCATAGGTCGCTCGGCCTTTGTTCCATTAGGTCGCGTACCCCCTTAAGTCGCTCGACCAGTAGGTCGCGTACGCCCTTAAGTCGCTCGACCACTAGGTCGCGTACCCCCTTAAGTCGCTCGACCTCTAGGTCGCGAGCGCCTCTAGGTCGCTCGACCCCTTAAACTGGTAGGTCGCTCGGCCCCTTACAACCTTAGGCCGTTCTATTTAGGTCGCTCGACCGTGCTAATGATAGGTCGTGAGCTTCTTAAGTCGCTCGATCCTATCCTTCCTTAGGTCTTCACTAGGTTGTGCCATTTAGGTCGAACCCCGTAGCGGGGGTGTTTCCACTGCACCCCCACCTTGGGGGATTGCCACCCCTCCTGGACCCCCCCTCCGTAGGGGATCTTATCTGAAAAACATTCAACAGAACTTGCTTTGTTGAGATGCTGAGTTGACCATTCTTCGAGACAAACTATCTTTGGCTTCTCGGTCGATTTTATGGTATCACGGCCTTGCTAAAAAGGCAGGATAACAACTTTAGAAATATGAAGGTTTCGATACTAGTAGTAAATATCAAAACTCTTTCAACAAAATGATAAGATATATTTAAAACATCCTCATAGAATTATGCAAAGATTTTTCAAAAGTCTAACACAATGTTAGAAATTTATATCAAAACATTATAATAAGCTTTAAAATAAGGTTCCTTAAATCCAAAAAATTTATTAGACTCGTTATTTTTTTAAATAAGTATAGACTCAATATTATTAAACTGAAACTAATAGTATACTCAAATCTTATATTAAATTTCTAAATCAAAGTATAAAATTTCAAACCTTCATATTTAATTTAAACACTTGTTTCAAAATGAATATTCTAATACAAAATTCAAATAGTAAATAAACCTATAAACTTTACTATCAGTACTTTGAAATCAAGTAAATATTTCAGACTATATTTCCAATATAGGGAATCAAATTTATTTGTCAAGTATATTGCTATAAATAAACTTCGCAAATCAAATTTTCTTCTTCTTTCCATTTATGTGATGTCTTTAAATTATACATTCAAACAAACTTATATAAATTTTACTTGAAATATTCATTTGAAAGCTTTATTTGCAAATCAATCATCTTTAATACTTTTCAAAAATTCATTTGTAAAGTTTCTTGCTACATTTATAAATACCATTTAAATATTTTAAATAACATCTTTATAAATATATGTAAACTATTTGAAAATAATTATTTACATCATTACTTATATTTGCAAAGAAGCTATTAAAAACATTAAATCCATTATTTATTAATTTATTAATTTTATCTCAAGATACTTTCCAAATATTATTAATAAATCAATAATCATTTACTTTAAATATATTTTATTTAATTATTAACTTCTAAAATATTTACAACACTCATAATTTACTATTAAACCATGTTGTAAGTTATTAAACAATATTTTAAAGTATTTAGAATTGACAAAAAAAGACCAAAATGTCTTTTATATAATACTTTATCAAAATACTTTTATAACTCGATATCTTAACAGGTTTATCCTCGTTCTTGTAGACTCTGGCCATGCGTTGATCAGTCGCAAAGCTAGAATTCTTCAAGTACATAGTAGACCTGTTTCAACAACCTGTGAAAATACATGAAAAACCTTTAAAAACAGATATGGAAAGTACAATCCAAACAAAACAACCAAACCAAAACCTTTGTCAAACCATGGTTCACAGATACACAATGGTTACGCCTGGATCCCCCTGGAAACAATCCGTATCCGTAAGCTTTCTCAGCCCTGCGAGTTACGCCATGATGACTAATAGGGTGCAGGATACACAATGGTTACGCCTGGGTCCCCCAGGAAACAATCTGCACCCTTAGGCTGTCTCAGCCAGGCAGTTCGCTACTAATGCGACCTACACAGATTGTAGGATACACAATGGTTACGCCTGGATCCCCCTGGAAACAATCCGTACCCCTAGGCCAGACTCAGCCAGGCAGTTGCGCTATGCAGTCGCGAGAGAAAAAAAACCATGGGTTATGCCACGGTGGGAACACTCGAGTATCACATCCGAAAAACCAAAAATCAGAGAGAATAATATCGATATAATGAATCCACAATGTGGCCACAAAGCGGATATCAAGCAGAAGGCACTTTCCATATCTTTACTTCGAAATATATATCATATAGTACCTTTCCAAATACTTTCAATTATCATACTTATATAAAGTCCATTATATATAGGATTCCATTTTCAAATCGAATGCTTTTAAAATCAATAATATATCAAATCACATTTATGTAGGCTTCGATTATATAAAATTCTCTTTCCAAATTGAGTACCTTTCAAATCAGTAGATTTCAAATCAACTTCATACTTATACAAATCCATTTTATATAATTTCGACCATTCCCAAATCAAGTACTTAATAATATAAGGTTCTCAATTTCAAATTATTTCAATATCAAATCAGTTTCAAAATCTTATATGATTTCACTAATTTTCTTCCAAATTAAATATCTCATTTTCAAAGCTCCCAAAATAATAGGTTTAGAAAATAATCCTAGTTTCCAACTTTATAACTATCCCTATAACACCTTTAAGCTATTTATTTCTATATGAAAAATCCAAATTTCCTTTTCGCAAATTATTTATTTAACAAAAATTTCGAATTTACTTAAGTCATACCCTTCATACTTTAAACATACAAAAGCAAACTTATATTCTTGATCAAATATTTATACTCTTGGAAATTTCTTAGTTTTATAATTTTAAACCTTGATTTGGAAGTGGTCGAACCTTCAAAATAGTCGGTGAAACCAAATTTCAAATCCAAGAGTTGGAAATTAGCAACAAATCAGTAAATCAATTTTTTTATAATAGAGTTATACTAAAACAAATTCGAAATTTGAGGATTGAACACCGACTCATTTCAAATCATTTCAAATATATATACATGTATCTTTCGAATATCAAATCATACTTCGGAATTGGAAATCAAAATTGGTTTCACAAAATCACTCGCATAGCAAAGCTGCTAAAGTGGCCTCTCCAGCACATTGAGACTCGAAAATCAATGTCGATGATGCATGCACTCATGTAACGATCCACCATTTTAGACGATTTAAATCGACAATAAACCACACATGTCTGATTCAAACCATTCAAAAGGGAGGATTGTTAATGGGGTAAATAAGAAAATAATAGAATAGAAGGAAAAATAAAACAGAGAATCTCGCAGCGGAATGACAAAATATAATAATCAAATAAACAGTTCATGAAGCTGTTTTACAAATGACATTTGATTATACTTTTACAATTCAAATCAAGGTTATACATACATCAGAAAATAAAAACATAATGCAGCTGTGGAATAATAATAATAAATAGCAATAATATACTGAATCTTCATCTTCGTCTTCGTCCTCCAAAAAATAAAATGGTCTTCAATACACTGAAAAAGCTCAGACTGACCCGAGCATAACGAAAAACAATACAGTCGAGTCAGAACTAAAAATTCTTATGTAGGTCAAATCAATCTCAAATAAAAATATGAGTGCAATGGATTCAGAGAGGTTATGGTATTTTTCATCTCCTATCAAGTGTACACCGTGAGTGTTGTAATTTACGGGATTTCAAATAATTTGAAATACCAATTTTAACCACTTTTTTTAAAATAAATCCGAAGTTTAAATTAATAACATAAACTTTTTAAATAATTCAGTTTTAATAAATAATCCAAATTCAAGAAATTGTATGGGTATATATCATTTCAATCCATAATTTAATTGTCTTAATTATCCAATTCTAAAATGATTCAGAGGACCACATAAATGATGTCAGTAATATAGAAAGTGATAACAGGGCCATATTACAATAAACAAACAACCATACATCTGACATATCAATCAATAAGCATCCATTTCAAACAACATCCAAATCAACCAATATATTTCAACATATAATAGTTATCAATATCGGGGTTTAACTATCAATTAAATTCCAATATAAAATTAAATGTCAATTCAGATTCAATATCAATTCAAATGCGAACTTAAATCAACAAACTTAAAAAAAAAAATTATATATCACATCATATATTTTATTTAACTTGCAATGGAATTTTTAGTATTGCATGAGTGGGTTGAATCACTCACCTTTTTGCTTTCCCTTTTCTAGCCAGATTTAGATCTGCAACTAATTTCTCATTTTATTTTGTTTCCTTGCTATCTTTATCTTTTTTTTATAGAAAGTTTTAAAGAGAAGATTGTATAAATCTGGATTTGAAGAAAAAGACATAGAAAGAAGAGAAGGTTTAAAAGAGAAAAAAATTAAAGAAGAAGACGAACTAAAAAAAAAGAAAAGGAAGCTTTGAAAAAGAAGAAGAAGATTTGAAGAAGAATAAAAAAAGCATAAAAATGAAGCAAAAAAAAAGAGAAGAAGGAGATTTAAAAAAAAGAAAAAAAATGAAAAGGGAATGAGGAAGGTGAAGAGTGAAAATAAATGAGATGAAAATTTTATTTGGAAAAAATGAAGCTACAGAAGATGAGATTAGAAATGAGGCTACAGGAATAAAGATGGAAAAAAAAATGAAAAGCTAATAAGCTATATATAAACAAAGTAGTAATTGAAATAAAGTAAAAATATGAATAGCCCTAAAATGTAGTATCGAAAGATGTAAACTAAAGGAATAAATATATCAATAAAGATAAAAATAAATCTTCCATTTTAAATATGAAGCTTCCAGAATTGCGAATGAAAGGAAGCTACAAGAACTAATGATGCATAAGCAAAATAAACTTTTGAAATGGAAAATAGTAAATGCTAATTAGATGTCATGCATATTAATTTGGATGTGCGCATTTAAAACGAAAAAAAAAACAGAAAAGGAAAAATCTTCAGGTAAAGCATTTAAAAAGAGCAAACGAATAAAGGAGAAACAAATGAAACGAATGTGGAAATTATTAATTATAAATAAATCAAATGAAACAACCATTAATTTATAAGAAATGAATGAGTAGTTTAATTATTAGACACTTGAAAACGAAAAGAGAGAGATTGCAAGGTGATAATAAATGTAAAGTAAACGAAGGGACCACCTATTTCCTATAAACAAACCTTTTGGGTCCACATTCCAAAACTTGCTCCAATTAATTTATATCAATAAACCCAAATATACATATATTTACATTATTTAATTCCATATTAAAACATTCGTTTTATGCTAATATATGTGCACACTACATTAACTCAATCAATCAATTAACAATCAACCAATCAATTATTCAAACATTCAATATATATTTATTTACGTTACTCAAACAAATTTTATTGATTAATGAATATATATCAACCTATACACTATAAAAATGATTTACTTTACTTTTTAATTACTGTAATGGTCCCATTAATGCAACCCATTTACAAATTTTAACCGTATATAAAATGGAAAAATGAATATAAACTTATGTAATCAATGTACAACTGAAAAAAAAAAGTAATTTCTAATTGATTCCACGATATTTACACAACCATGAACGCTCTGATAAATTTAAAAGTTTGAATATTAATGTGCGTGTGTGTGTATATTATTCTAAAATTCAATTTTTTTATCCAAAATCATTCTTGTTCAAAATGAAAGTTTTATTTTTATATGTCTCAAAACATGCAACAATTAATAACAAAAGAAATGAAGGGACCATGTACATCGCACAACCTTTTTGAAATTCATTTTGTGAAACGTAACCAAATTGACTTCATTAACTCAAATAATATTCAAATTTGTACGCATTTAATTTTTTTATCTATGCATAATAAATAAAATTACTTACCATAAAAATGAAAACGTTCAATTTGGTTTTCCCAAAATGATCTTTTATTTCCATTAAAACATCCTCTCTGTTAACACAAAAGATGAGTTTCTTTTATTAAATCTATTAATTGCAGTCAACGTTTTCTTCCCTTCTCATTGAAGTATTTCAATTATACTAATTACAATTACTTATAAAGTTAAATTTCAAAACAGACAACTAAAATGGATGAAAAATAAAATAATTGTTTCCTTTAGTCATTTAAGCACATTTATAAATTTGTTGCTTATACAGTAGAGAAATAAATAACTTACTTAAATAAGTTATTTTTCCACTCTTGTAATCCATCTATATGCTAAAACAAAGTTCAAATATACTTATATTTCTTCCTTTAAATCAATCATTATATTCTTTATCTTAATGAAATTAAAACTACATTCACAAATGAAAGATCCATTTTATTTGATAATAAATGTTCTTTTCATTAAACCAACATATATTTAAAGATTATCCCATTAAAGAGTCACAGAAATAATACTTCGTACAACCACATCTTTTCTTTATCAATTAATTTCATATTATCATTATATTTGTACTAAATTTAAGTGCTTACAATTTGAACGTAATATTTCTCAATGAAATTCTCATTATATTTTTAACATAAAACATATGCTGCACATATCATCAATTAATTACCATTTACTTCTATCTCTTATTAATGGCAAGATATAATTACTATTACTTACAATGATTAAATCTCAAAACGTACCCTAATACAGGGAAGATAATTAATCCAATTGTTTCCTTTGAAATCAAATTTTCTATGTTAAACCCAACATCTATATACTAATTTAATTCCATCATCTAATTACAAATGTAATAAAACCTATTCATTATATATTTAAATTTGAAACAAATCCTTTTATTTTGATTTACATTCTTATTATTAAATTAACTATTCCCTTGTGCAATTATTTGACATAAGTTTTACACTCAACAGTTAACGTTTCTTCTTATATCAATTGTAATATTTTAATTATGTTAATTCTCCATTAATTACCAAATAAATTTCTAACCGATTTAATAATAAGAAAATAAATGAAACAATGGTTATACGTTAATAATCTATATCTATTAACTTATTCTTTATAAACAAAGGTTAATAAATTTATGTACAAAATAATTGATTTTATACTCCATATTAAAACCAACTGCAATTAAGAACATAAGATTACATCAATTTACACATCATTTATTCTATTCCTTATTAACCTTTATTATTTAAATTGATTGAAATTACATTAACATCGTATAGTAGTCAATTACGTTCAATCAATATTAGCCAATTATATGTCTTATCTCATTAAATTATTTGTTTTAAGATTTATCTTAAAGTCAAATTTTCAAATCTAATAAGATCCAATTTAATAAATCATAAATTTTAATTTCTGAAAATATTAAAGCCCAAAACCTTATTAAATTTAATATTTTTAATTATCAAAATATGTGTTGCTACAGTCTCCCCCACTCAAAACTTTTTCGTCCTCGAAAAGGAACAAGAAGGAATCGAGGACTTTGAAATATTTTATTCAAAATGATTAATTTATAAACAATTTAACTTACATATTTAAATTTAATATAAATTTGAAAATAACTCCATTCGGTTATTGAATAAAAATTTAAGTTTTTTGGTATTTGCGCTTGAAGAGAAAAGAAATATTTCAACATATCTAAAAATTTAGTTAAAACATTTAACTTCATTCACTTAGTAAAAATATAAGATATATTTAAAACATCCACAAAGCATTATGCAAAGATTTTTCAAAAGTCTAAAACAATGTCAGAAATTTATATCAAACATTATAATAAGCTTTAAAATAGGGTTCCTTAAATCCAAAAAATTTATTAGACTCATTATTTTTAAAATAAGTATAAGCTCAATATTATTAAACTGAAACTAATAGTATACTCAAATCTTACATTAAATTTCTAAATCAAAGTATAAAATTTCATACCTTCATAATTAATTTAAACACTTGTTTCAAAATGAATATTCTAATACAAAATTTAAATAGTAAATAAACCTATAAACTTTACTATTAGCACTTTGAAATCAAGTAATATTTCAAACTATACATCCAACATAGGGATTCAAATTTATTTGTCAAGTATATTGCTATAAATAACCTTCGCAAATCAATTTTTTTCCCATTTATATAATATCTTTAAATTCTACATTCAAAGAAACTTATATAAATTTTACTTGCAATATTCATTTGAGCTTCATTTGCAATTCAATTATCTTTAGTACTTTAAAAAATTTCAAAACCCATTTGTAAAATTTCCAGCTTCCTTTATAAGTAACATTTATAAGTTTAAATGACACCTTTATAAACATATGAAAACTATTTGGAAACAGTTATTCACATCATTAGTTATATTTACAAGGAAGTTATTTGAAAACGTTTAATCCATAATTCATAAATTTATTAATTTACCTCAAGACACTTTGCAAACATTATTAATAAATCAATAATCCTTTGCTTTAAATATTTTTATTTAATTAATAACTTACAAAATATTTATAATTTTCTATTAAACGATGTAGTATGTAAAAAAATATTTTAAAGATTATATTCAAACAGAATATAGGTGAACAACTAAAGCTGAGCAGATAAGGCAGACTCAAAAGAATAGTATCAGGCACGAAACGTTAAATCAAACCATAAAATTTTAAATTTCAAATATTAATTCAAAATTTCTTTGTTGGGAAAAATACTTTTATAATAAATACCTTTATAATAATACTTTTATAATAAAATACTATTATATCAAAATAAAATTTTCTTTCGAAAATACTTTTATAACTTGATGTTTCAACACGTTTATCCTCGTTCTTGTAGACTCCGGCCATGCGTTGATCAGGCACAAAGCTAGAATTCTTCAAGTACTTAGTAGACTTGTTTCAACACCCAGTGAAAATACTTGAAAAACCTTTAAAATAGATATGGAAAGTACAATCCAAAAAAAAAACAACCAACCAAAACCATTGTCCGACCATGGTTCGCAGATACACAATGGTTATGCCTGGATCCCCCAGGAAACAATCCGTATCCGTAAGCTTTCTCAGCCCTGCGAGTTACGCCATGATGACTAGTAGAGTGTAGGATACACAATTGTTACGCCTGGGTCCCCCCAGGAAACAATCCCTACCCCTAGGCTGTCTCAGCCAGGCAGTTTCGCTACTACTCGCGACCTACGCAGATTGCAGGATACACAATGGTTACGCTTGGATACCCCAGGAAACAATCTGTACCCGTAGGCCAGACTTAGCTAGGCAATTGCGCTATGCAGTCGCGAGGGAAAAAAACCATAGGTTACGCCACGGTGGTAACACTCGAGTATTACATCCGAAAAACCAAAAATCAGAGAGAATAATATCAATAGAATGAATCCACGATGTGGCCACAAAGCGGATATCAAGCAGAAGGCACTTTCCATATCTTTACTTCGAAAATATATATCATATAGTACCTTTTCAAATCACTTTCAAATATCATACTTATATAAAGTCCATTATATATAAGATTCCATTTTCAAATCGAATACTTTCCAAATCAATAATCTCGAATATATCAAATCATTCTTATATAGACTTCGATTATATAAAATCTCTTTCCAAATTGAGTACCTTTCAAATCAATAGATTTCAAATCAACTTCATACTTATACAATCCATTTTATATAAGCTCGACCACTCCCAAATAAAGTGCATAATAATATAAGGTTCTCAAATTTCAAATCATTTCAATATTAATTCAGTTTCAAAATCATATATGATTTCACCAAATTTTCTTCCAAATTAAATATCTAAATTTCAAAGTTCCCAGAATAATAGGTTTAGAAAATTATCCCATTTTCCAAATTAAAATAATTCAAGTCAAACAAATTCATTTCCAAAATCACCATATAAGTATTGGTTTTTAATTCCAATTTAATTTCAAAACCAAATATTTTCCCAAAATTAATTATACTCAAAATGTTTTCCAAATTTATAATTATCCCTTTTTTTAAAACTTTTGAACTATCTATTTCTATGTGAAATATCCAATTTACCTTTCTAAAAACCATTATTCAACTATGTTTTTTTCAAAACATTTCAAAACTAAATTTATATTCTTTATCAAACATTTTATACTCTTCGAAATTTCTTAGCTTTGAAAATTTAATCTCGATTTGGAAGTGTTCGAACATTCAAAATAGTTAGGGAAATCAAATTTTCAATTCAAGTGTTGAAAATCAACAATAAATCAATAAATCAATTATTAAATCCGAAACTCGAGGACTGAACATCGGTCTCATTTTAAATTGTCTCAAATATATACTTGTATCTTTCTAAAATATCAAATTGTACTTTGGAATTTGAAATCAAAAACGGTTTTACAAAATCACTTGCATAGCAAAGCTATTAAAGTGGCCTCTCCCCCACTCTGAAACTCGAAAATCAATGTCGATGATGCGCGCACTCATCACCGAAATTATTTTCCATCGACATAAGTGAGTTCTGGACTTCTATTTTCTTGAAAACTTCTTTGAAATTTCTTCAACATTATTGGAATTCATTTGAACTCATTTGAAACATTTCTTTTTCGGAAAAATACTTCTGAATCGTATTATTTTATATATTTTCCAAAATCTTAAAACCAATTTCAAAATACCGGAATTCAATTCTCGAATTTCTAATTTAACTCTACAGTTATAAATTATTTTTATATAAATCAATTTCTTATAATTTTTCAAAATTTCAAATCCTTTCAAAACCTTTTTATATAGAATAACATTTCTTATTTGCTTTATATATATAGGTATATAATCCTTATCGAAAACATTTTCACTTTTATATATATAAAAAATCGTAGTTATCAAAATAAAATAAAATAAGATAATTTGTATAAGAAAAATAAAAGAAATAGTTTTGTAAAAATGGTTTTAAATCAATAGTAGTTTTGCATAGAAGAAAATTCCGATTTAAATTACGAAGATATGCAACCCTACAACTTTCAATTTCAACGCCAAAGCATATCAATAATATTAGAACATAAGATGTACGTATGTCATCATTTCGCAAATTCACATTCGATCGCCCGCTTGATCACTCAAGTTAGCTTTCGAACTAGTATTTTCCATTCAACTTCCCTAATGCGGACTTCGATATGGTTTCTTGACTAGAAACCATCATTCTCCTTGCATAGCCATATACTATGATAGAGAATTCTATAATCAAACCAAAAATCCATATCAAATATTCGCCATCAAGAATCGAATGAAAAATCTCAACACGAAGTGATGTAATTCACATAGAACTTGTGTACTCAAATCTGGATCAAATTAATTTTGCGAATAAAATAATATACATGCAACTTATGTAATTATTCCAATTTGTTTCATCACAATTTCATTTCAATTAAATTCATTTTTAATCTCATCGATTAACACAAATATCACTTCATACTTTAATATTTGTTTCATGGAATTTCTCCATTTAATATAAACATTAATATATCCATTCTCATAGTATAGCTTATATTTCTCTTTAATTTAAGTTACATTCATTTCACATGTAATATTTCTCATTTAAAACTAATTTATTTGCAAATCATTTCATAAGGAATTTCTTTACGACAAATTTATAATACTTATTTCCTTTTTATAAGATATTATTCGAGTTTAAAGTTATCACAACTTTATTTATAACCATTTATTGCAACGTCTATTTATTTCATAACAATTTACAATTCATGGCTTTATTTGAAATCATTTCACTTTTAATTCATATTGCTTATTCCATTTAGTTTCACCTTTACCTTTAAATTTATTTATGACATGTTTCGTAAATGTTAATTAAGTTTATAAACATATTTTTCCAATTTAATCGTATTTACAACATTTCCTTAATCACAATTTCAATTTAAAGATCTAAAGGCTTAAAGTACACACTTGTATATTATTACATTTCATGCCATGAATGTATACCCCAATTCCATTCATTTACTAAACATAGATATAACAAATTAAACCTTATTTTACTTGCTTTCAAATTAGGGTTGTCAATTCAACTATATAATTCAACTGAATTATCAAGTTTCACTCATATATTAATACAAAAGGGTGTCGATTATCCAAAATATCCAAATATTCCATTTTTTCCAATAGGTGAAACTACATGTCAACAAACAACAAAATTCACATCAACATTTCAATTTCATAAACAAATATCCTAATTATTCATTTTATTCTCTTTAATACACCATTATTAAACTAGTGTTTAGTTCATTAATTCAATCATCAATAATTAACCAATGTTTATAATTTGATTAAACACAATAAGTCAACAAAAATGATAATAATTAAATATTACCATTTCATAAATCAAACACATTACTAATAACTATATTAGTCTTAAAAATTTATTCCTTTATATATATCATATAATATTAGGAAAAATTAATTTCATTTCAAAATTTATATAAAACATGTTTATACCACTAACAAATACGCGCTCTCGTATATACACTCAGACAACTCATTCTAGGGTATTACTACCCTATCTCTAATGAGTTAACCCCAAACAGGTTAAGGTATGTCTAAACCAAAGCTTTGATACCAACTATAACGATCCACCTTTTTAGACGATTTAAATCGACAATAAACTACACATGTCTGATTCAAACCATTCAAAAGGGAGGATTGTTAGTGGGGTAAATAAGAAAATAATAGAAAAGAAGGAAAAATAAAACAGAGAATCTCGCAGCGGAATGACAAAATATAATAATCAAATAAACAGTTCATGAAGCTGTTTTACAAATGACATTTGATTATACTTTTACAATTCAAATCAAGGTTATACATAAATCAGAAAATAAAAATATAATGCAGCTGTGGAATAATAATAATAAATAGCAATATTATACTGAATCTTCGTCTTCGTCCTCAAGAAAATAAAACGGTCTTCAATACACTGAAAGAGCTCAGACTGACCCGAGCATAACGAAAAAAAATACACTCTAGTCAGAACTAAAAATTCTTATGTAAGTCAAATCAATAAAAAAAATATGAGTGCAATGGCTTCAGAGAGGTTATGGGATTTTTCATCTCCTATCAAGTGTACATCGTGAGCGCAGTAATTTACGGGATTTCAAATAATTTGAAATACCAATTTTAACCACTTTATTTAAAATAAATCCGAAGTTTAAATTAATAACATAAACTTTTTAAATAATTCAGTTTTAATAAATAATACAAATTCAAGAAATTGTATGGGTATATATCATTTCAATCCATAATTTAATTGTCTTATTTATTCAATTCTAAAATGATTCAGAGGACCACTTAAATGATGTCAATAATATAGAAGGTGATAACAGGGACATATTACAATAAACAAACAACCATACATCCAACATATCAATCAGTAAGCATCCATTTCAAACAACATCCAAATCAACCAATATATTTCAACATACAATAATTATCAATTGTAACGACCCGATATTTTCAACCATTCGCATCCATTACAAGTGTATAGGTAGACATTCATGCCGGAACTGAATTGCTCAAAATACCGCGTGTTAACGCCGAGCGACTCAAGGAGCTTACGACTCATGATAGTTACCGACTCATGTAAAGGAGCGACTCAGTGGCTCTAGCGACTTAAAATGCTTTGCGACCTAGTGTGTTAAGACGCGAACGACTCATGATATGCAACTCATTGAGTTATCATGAGCTAGCGACTTAGGAATGAAGCGACATAGTACTCAGCGACTTACCAGTAAAGCAGCATAGCGACTCAATACTTCTAGCGACTCATGAGTGAAGTGGTTCAGCGACTCAGTAGCCCACCGACTCATGGCACACCGGCTTAGCGACTCATCGTATGAAGTACTGACAAATGCTTCAACTACAACCCAAAGACATGATCTACGACTTATTATGAGTCGTTGCCGACTCATGCCTCATCGCAATGAGTCGCGTGCGACCTAACACTTGGAGAAAAAGTGATGCCGCTTCTCATAAGGTGTGTGCCGGTACTCGTAAGCAAAGAGGAGTTAAGGGGTGATACTTATCTCATGACTCGATGACTCGTGACTCGCGAACGACCTATTGAGCAATATGAGTCGCGTACGACTTAAGGGAGCTACGACATAACAGATTAAAGCTTGACCGAGTTAACAAGTGTTACGACTTAAAAAGGTGTACGACCTATCATAAGTCGCTGGCGACTCAAGCGAACAGGGAACAAGACTAATACCAATGCACCTATGCCGCTGCCTGCTGACTCGTTAACGACATATGACTTATGATGAGTCGTGTACGACTCATGCTAACATAAAGGAGAACGTTCTGGTTAACTCGTGGAGAACTGAGGACTTGTGATATTCATTCAAATGGGAACATAGTCTTGGAGCAGGGGGGAAGCTAACCCAGTAGGTCGGCCACGACCTATTATGAACCGTGTACGGGTTACGACTCATCATGAGTCATGTACGACTCATGACTTAGCAATTTCAGCCTAAAAAGTTTGCCTATAAATACACGGCCATATTCAACATGAGGGGGACTTTTTGGGTTGATTCTCGAAGCGCCAAAACTCTGCCATTTTCTCGACTCAAGTAACACTTCGAGCACTCCAAACATCGAAGACATTACATCAAATTCCAAGAGAGAGAATCTACATCATTCATCCTGAGTTTGAAAGATAATTCTCCGTCAAAGTTTGTACTAACAGACTAGAGTGGATTGTAATTGAAGAAAGTTGTATAAGTTGTACTTGTTTCAGCAATAAAGAGATCAAAGTGGACGTAGGCTCGATTTTAGGCCGAACCACTATAAAACTGTTGTCTTTGACTGCTTTTCTACAATTTCTCTACTTGTATCTTGTTCCCGTACCAACGGGTGGTGCTTTCACAACTACACATCACACACCGGGGTGTTAGCGTTCAAATTTAAGCGTTAACATTTTTGGTGCTTTCACTGAGAATTGAACTCAGGACAGCTGTCATCATTGCTTCGCAGAGATTTGAAGAAAGAATTTCCTTAAAAACCAGAAGTATATCTGAGATTATGGCTCCTGGAAGGAAAAGTAGATCTATCAGATCTGGAAACATTCAAGAGGGAACCTCCGCTTCCCCTGTACCTAATCAACCCACTCCATCTGTTGGAGTTACGAAAGCGGAGTTGGATGCTGTGATTCTAGGGCTAAACCAGCAGATAAACGCCCAAAATGCACAACTAGAGGCTCAAAGTGCCCAGAATGCTCTAATTCTGAATAAGTTGAACGATTTACTTGGGGCAAACAATCAACCGGCTGGTAATGAAAGGAACCATGCTGGCAACATTCACGATGAAAGAAATGCTCCTGAAAGGCCTACTAGTCCCTTTGAGCAGGCAGCACCTGAGGCCGGTGGATCTAGAACTCGGCATGATGAAGAATATCTTTCTGGAATGGTCCGGCAGATCATGAAAGAAAGTATGCAAAGGGTTGAAGATGAGAAGGAATGGGGTTTCGCTCCAAGCAAAACTCCGTTTACTGAAAGAATCTTAAAGGCGGAATTTCCAAGGAAGTTTGTCCCTCCGACCATCCCAGCTTACAAAGGAACAAGTGATCCAAACGAATTTTTGTATAAATATGATTGGCACATGACAGGTGCCAGAGCTTCTGACGAAATAAAGTGCCGATATTTCCCCGTATACCTTGAAGGGGTGGCTCTACTATGGTTTACCAAGCTGCCAGTCCGATCTATAGATCAGTTTTCAGACTTGACCAGAAAATTCAAGGAGCAGTTTAGACTTTATGCTTCCAAGGCCAAGGATATCATGTCATTGTCCAGTTTAGAGCAGAATCCAGGTGAGTCTATCAGGTCTTTCTTGAACCGCTTTAATATAGCGCTGGCAGAAGTGGACAATGCTGAACCACGAATGATCTTGACTTATCTAATGAGGGCTATCGATAAGTCAAGCGAATTTGGGAAATGGTTAAATATGAAAGAGCCAACCTCTCTCGAGAAGTTCTACAAAAAAGCAGACGAATTCATTCGCTTGGAAAGTCGTCCTTTGCCAGTAAAGGCAGTGTTGGAAAAAGCTGAAGACAACACTGTCGCTCCACGCAAGAATGAATCGGTGGGGCAAAAAAGGGAGAATAATAATGGAAAGAAACAGGGTAATCTGAAGAAGCCCCGGTCCTTCAAGCCATCCGAATATACTCCATTATCACATACGCCGGAGCACATCTACCTGGCCACTAAAGATTCCGTCGATTTCCCTAAACCTATCCCTTTGAGAACCGGGAAAAAAGCCATACAGAGCGGGAAATTCTACCGCTTCCACAATCAACCAGGTCATGAAACTGATGAATGCCGCCAGCTGAAAAATCTGATTGAAGAGTTGCTAAGAGAAAACAAGTTGCAGCAATTCGTGAAAAAGAATAGCAACAATCCTGCATCGTCGAGTCAGGGGCAGCGGGCTCCTGTTCATCAGCCTGGGGCAGGTGAGAAAGCTACGGGGCATGAATCTGGGAGGCCCGTTATCAATGTCATTTCCGGAGGACCTCACCCAGCTGGCAAGAGTTGGGGTGAGATGGAGAGATATTCCAGGGCTTTGAAATATGCTCCAGCCGAAGAAGACGTCTTTGTTCTAGAAGACACTACGCCCCTTAAACAACAGAAAACTTTCAGTGATGATATTATTTTCAGAGCCAGATATTCTACAGGTATTGAAGCTCCTACTTTAGATCCCTTGGTCATCTCGGCTGGTATTGGACCAGCCATTGTCAGAAGAGTCCTCATTGACTGCGGAGCATCATGTAATATCCTCTTCAAAAAGACATTTGACCAGATGAAAATCCCTATGATCGATGTGCAAGCCTCATCACAGAAGATCGCTGGCTTCACTGGGGAGCCAAAACAACCAATTGGGACCATCGATCTACTTGTAGAACTTGGAGAAGCAGAAAGGAAAGTGGTCCGAAAGCAAACCTTTGTGATCGTCGATGAATATTCTGCTTATAATGCTTTTCTTGGCCGTCCAACACTCGCAGCATTCAAAGCTATCCTAGCCCCGTGGTGCCTCACTATTAAATTTCCTACTGACAATGGAGTAGGAGTTATAAAAGGGGATCAAAATGCTGCGCGAGAATGCTATTGGACAGAGCTGCGAGAGTCAAGAAAAAGAGAAATGGGAAAGGATGCGGCAACCCCAGTCCGCATCAGGGACCCAGCCTTGTAGCAATTACAGAGCGGACCCTGCACTGGCGAGCACAGCGGGGCACGGAAAGAAATGGATCCCAGAAAAGCCAGTACAGGGGAGAATAGAGTAGTACCGGTGGAAACGACAGTTCCGGTACCTGTTGACCCGAAGGACCCAAATAAGGTGTTGAATGTGGGTTCACAGCTTAATGTGTCAATTCAGAATATCTTGATATCTTTCCTGAAGACAAATCTGGATGTCTTTGCTTGGACTCATGCCGATATGTGTGGAATATCCCCAGAAGTTGCAGTACACGCTCTGAATATTGACCCAAAGTTTACGCCGGTTAAACAGAAAAGAAGAACCCAAGGTCCAGAAAGGTCAGCAGCATTAAAAGAAGAAGTTGATCGACTCATGGAAAATAACTTCATCAAAGAATCTACATATCCAAATTGGGTTTCAAATCCTGTGTTGGTCAAGAAAGCTAATGGAAAATGGAGAGTGTGCATTGATTTTTCTGATCTAAACAAAGCTTGCCCCAAAGATTGCTTCCCATTACCCAGGATCGATCAACTGGTAGACGGAACTGCGGGACATGAATTGTTATCTTTCATGGATGCCTACTTCGGTTATAACCAAATCATGATGCACGAACCGGATCAGGAGGATACAAGCTTTATCACAGATGTTGGACTTTATTGCTACAGAGTTATGCCCTTCGGATTGAAAAATGCAGGGGCAACCTACCAAAGACTTGTTAATGCTATGTTCAAACCGCAATTGGGCAAAACTATGGAAGTCTACGACATGTTAGTGAAGTCCAGGAAAGCAGCGGATCACATTGAACACTTAGCAGAGATGTTCGCAGTCCTCCGGAAATACAGAATGAAACTTAACCCTCTGAAATGTACATTTGGGGTCGAGTCCGGAAAGTTCTTGGGTTTCATCGTCAGTGCTAGGGGCATTGAGGCTAGTCCAGCTCAAATTACTGCCTTGAAAGAAGTTAAAGCTCCTAGAACAAAGAAGGAATTGCAGAGTCTCAACGGAAAGATCGCCGCCCTGAGTCGGTTCATTTCCAAAGCTACCGATAAATGCATCCCATTCTTCGATGCCCTGAAAAAAGGAAAGAAGAACTTTGAATGGACTCCCGAATGCCAAAAAGCTTTTGAAGAGTTGATCCGTCATATGGAAACGCCTCCGATACTTTCTAGACCAGGCAATGGTGAGGATCTTCTTATATACTTGGCAGTATCATCTCATGCTCTAAGTGCAGCGCTGATACGGGAAGACAAAAGGACTCAACATCCAGTTTACTATATCAGCAAAAGACTCACTGGGGCAGAGCTGAATTACTCCAAGTTGGAAAAACTCGCCTATTGCCTACTAGTTGCATCGAGGAAACTGAGGCAATATTTCCAAGCTCATCCTATCAAAGTACTCACTGATCAACCTCTAAAGCAAGTCCTATTTCGCCCAGAAACTTCGGGTCACCTTCTGAAATGGAACATTGAACTCAGTCAATATGACATCACTTATCATCCCCGAAAGGCAATCAACGGACAAGCTTTAGCTGATTTTATTGCAGAATTCACAGAGAAAGATAATGGTGAGGAAAAAGCGATCAATGATTCTCCAATCCAGTGGAAGATGTATGTTGATGGCGCAAGAAATGACTACTGTTCTGGAGCCGGAGTGGTACTTGAAACTCCTGAAGGTCGATCATTATGTTATGCACTAAGACTGGAATTTCCTTCAACAAACAATGAAGCAGAATATGAAGCTCTTATTGCAGGTCTGAAAATCGCTAAAGAGCTAAACATTCGAGCATTACAAATTTTCAGTGATTCTCAGCTTATTGTATGCCAAGTCAAGAAGGAATTTCAAGCAAAAGGTGGAAACCTGCCTTCCTACTTGTCAAAGGCTTGGGAGCTCCTGTGTGAACTCGATCACTATTCAATAAGCCACATTCCTCGGGAAGAGAATATGAAGGCATATTCCCTCGCAAAATATTCAAGTTCTGGTGAAGCTCAACTATTAGGATTGGTCCCTGTAGAAGTCCTTTCAGCGCCAAGTATAGACGAAATGGATATAGACTGGATTATGAATGTATCTCAAGAACAAGAGTCATGGATGACTCCAATACTGGATTACCTACTCAGAGGTTCTCTGCCAGAAAACTCGATAGAAAGACGAAAGCTACTAAGGAAGGCCTCTCGCTATGTGATTCAGGATGGCCGATTGTACAGACGGGGATTCTCAATGCCATTGCTTCGATGTGTATCCCGGGAAGAGTCCAAAACAATCCTAGCTGAAGTGCATGGAGGAGAATGTGGTGATCATTCAGGTGGTCAAACATTAGCAAAGAAAATTCTCCGATACGGATATTTTTGGCCAGAAATTAATCGGGATGCCGCAGATTACTCCCGAAAATGTGACAAGTGCCAAAGATATGCCAAAATTCCTAGAGCACCTTCTACCGAACTCACACAGATGGTCAGTCCATGGCCATTTGCAATTTGGGGAATGGATCTCATTGGGCCGCTACCAACTGCTAAATCAGGGATTAAATATGCTATTGTTGCAGTTGATTATTTTACTAAGTGGGCTGAAGCTGAACCATTGGCTACTATCACTTCTAAGAAAATGATAAGCTTTGTGACCAAGAATATCATTTGCAGATACGGTGTGCCTCAGAAAATAATCACAGACAATGGTACTCAGTTTGAAAGCGAGGAATTCCAGGATTTTTGCAAACGATTCAAAATCCAGAAAAGCTTTTCGGCAGTAGCTCATCCGCAGGCAAACGGGCAAGTGGAAGCAGTGAACAAGATCATCAAATCAACCATCAAAAGGCAACTCGAAAGAGCAAAAGGTGGTTGGGTCGATAAACTACCACTTGCACTATGGGCATACAGAACTACTCACAAAACTGCAACTGGGCATACTCCTTTTTCGTTAGCATACGGATCGGAAGCAATGATCCCGGTTGAAACAGAGGTCCCCTCACACAGAAGAATCCATTTCAATCAAGCAGAAAATGAGAAGCTACAACTTGAAGCGCTGGATCTCCTTGATGAAAAAAGAAATGAAGCTAACCTCAGAGTTGCAGCTCATCAGCAAAGGATAGCCAGACATTTCAATTCCAAAGTTCGTCAACGCAGCTTTGAAATTGGAGATCTAGTCCTGAAAAGAATTATGACCGCGACAGGTGTGTTTGGGCCAAATTGGGAAGGACCGTATGTAATAGGTCAGAAACTTCTTGACGGCACATTCAAGCTCACCACTGTTGATGGAGATCAAATTCCAAGAGCATGGAACAGCAATCACTTGCGTCCATACTTTACTTGAAAATTTTATTGAAACATTGTAAAAAGAATTATGAATGTATGATCCTTGTAATTGAAAGCAATTGTGAAACTGATGCAAGTAAATAATGAAAGAATATAAAGTGGATGTAGGCCCAATTTCATGGCCGAACCACTATAAATCTTGTGTTCCTTATTATCATTATATGTTTGCTTTGTTTTCGATATAAAAATACATAAAATGTATTGCTGAAATGTCGATTTAAATTTTTGCAGACAATGGAAATAAAACTTGCGCATAATAAGACCGAGCGATTCTCACCATCATTCAACAAACAAATTTCAAGTCACAAAGACCCCGAATTCAAATCCTAGATAGGAAATACTTCAATTGAACGGCTAATGATTTCGATAGAAACGAGCCCTTGCTGATAAATTGAGATTGTTTGAACAAACAAACATCCAATTAGGAAGCTAGTGCCCGTTCTCACGAACTTGCCTGGCAATGAAGTACACTTCCTTGGACTAAACAAGCCACTTGTGAGAAAAAGGGGAATGAAAACTTGAAAAGAAGAAAAAAAAAGAGGATCGCTGAAAAGGCATAAGCAAGTGAACAGAGGAACAACCAAAGCTACCATCAGCGGCACAAGTCCTCTTCGGAGGCGCAACTCTTCGGAGGATAAAAGACCTCTAATGGGTCATACGCCACAAAAAAGAAAGTTCTCTACTCAACAAAAAAGATTGGAGGAGTCATGACCCTCCAACCATGAGAGAGTAACTTCCATGCGATGAAAACCCTCTCTGAGGCACATTTCACCAGGAGTTGAAGTGTTGTGACCGCTCTTCGGAATTTCACTTCACCAGAGTTGAAATGCAAACAAAATAAAAGCCCTCTTCGGAGGCCCATTTCACCAGGAGTTGAAGTGTTGTGACCGCTCTTCGGAATTTCACTTCACCAGAGTTGAAATGCAAACAAAATAAAAGCCCTCTTCGGAGGCCCATTTCACCAGGAGTTGAAGTGTTGTGACCGCTCTTCGGAATTTCACTTCACCAGAGTTGAAATGTAAACAAAATAAAAGCCCTCTTCGGAGGCACGTTTCGCCAGGAGTTGAAGTGTAATAACCGCTCTTCGGAATTTCGCTTCACCAAAGTTGAAATGCAAAAACAAAACAAAGACCTTCCTGAAAGTCCACGTTTCACCGAGATTGAAATAAAACTTCCAAGTGTTGAAACGTGAAAAGGCTTTCTTCAAAGGCACAACTCTTTGGGGGTACACGTTTCACCGAGATTGAAATAAAACTTCCAAGTGTTGAAACGTGAAAAATCCCTCCTCAGAGGTACAATTTTGTATAAAAAAAAAAATCCTCATCAAAAGCGTACTTTAACTTTCAAAGGAAGAGTAATTTGCCTACTATGGAAAATGATCGTAAAAAAAAAAGAAAAGAAGTTAAAGTACCCTTCGGAGGTCCGCTTTACCACATAGAGGAATTCACTTGGTAAAATATGCACATAAGCAAAAGAAAAAAGTGATTTCTTCGAATGACAAAGCGTAAAAACTTATACGAAGGGAGTTGTACTCTACAAAAATTTTCTTTAAAGAATAAAATAATTATTCTTTAACAAATAAGAGTGCAAGTCCCCTCGAAGTATAAAATATTGCAGCAAGCTTAAGGTATGGGGGCAACATGGTATAGTGGTATAGCTGCATCGGTAAAGTAATACTCAAACAACATACCATAAGCCCGCTGCAATATCATGTAAATAAACTTGTGCAAAAATGAATAATAAATGCATACTCAAATTCAAACAGAAGTTTGTACAAACGAAGAATCATTTTATTCAACTATAATGCAGATACAGGTTTCAAAATAAAAGCGGGGGCCGGTACCCGCACAACTCTCGGCCAGTTCATACAAAAGGCAAAAAGCTAAAATCTTCACTTCTTCTTCCCTCCTTTGGACCCTTTACTCGGTCGAATAACCAGCTTTTCAGGTCGGCCAGTGGGTATAAGGGAAGTAGGAGAGGCAGGTGTAACCGGTTCAACTTCCGGCTCCTCTTCAGTGGCGGCGATTTTCTTCCCCCTCCTCTTTGATGTCCCACGCTTCTCTCTCCTTTGTGAGGAAGACTCATGCCCCGGAGTGACAAGTTTTGATAGAACAATGTCGTCAGAGGGAGTCCGTTCCGGGGATATGTCACCTCCCTCAGGTCTCTCATCTTTCTGCTCTTGCGAAGCGATGGGATCATCCAAGCCGTGAAGAGCCTCTATTTGTTCCTCCTGTGATCCAGGTTGCGAGGCAGAAGGAGGCGCCGCCTGAAGAGATGAAGGATGGATAACCGGAGGAGTAGAAGTTTGAGCAGTGCTTGGTACTTTTTCTACAGAAGAAAAGAGGTTAAAGTCAGTAAAGAGAGGAGATGAAGGTTCACCAATGAAGTCAGTAAAGAGAGGAGATGAAGGCTCATCAAGGTTGAGAAAATAGCCAAGGAGCTCATGAAACTCATGCGAAATAAATGAGTTACCAGCTTGAGCAGAATTGACAGTAGCGAGATTAACAGTGAAATTACCTGGAGAAGCTGGTTTCCTGATATCGACTTCATAAGCTTGCGCATCAGCGCTCTCTTCACCCTCATCTCCACCTTGCATGCTTGTAATCTCAGTGGTAACTTTGGTGGGAGATGCAAGATGGGAACTGGAACCAATAATGTCGACTTCAGACGAAGAAGGTGGCTGGACTAGAGTAGTTGAAGTGGTTTTCCCCAGCCGGTCCCCCTCCGTCACTTCAGTTCTTAATTTGGCAAGTTGTTCCTTTCCCTTGGCAAGGGCAGCGCGAGCGTCATCATCGAAATAATGCCTTTCCAGGGCTGATTCGTCGTAACCGGCACCTTCAGCACCAAGCATCTCAAGAGCGGCCTCCCATACTTCAGCTAAAGTCATTTCATACTTAGGACCAAGAAAAGCGAGGCTTCCACGCCCCAAGACGCTATGCAAGTAGAAGTCGAATAATGTTGAGCCGAAGCTGTTTTTGGTCGCCTCATGAGATTCTTCGGCTGCGATTTTGCCGGCGACAGCCTCATCGCGCTCCCTTTCAGTTTTGGCAAGCTGAAGCTTAAGCATTTGTATCTCCGCCTCCTGGGAGTTGTTTTTCTTTCGAAGCTCAGCAATATCAGAGACATAGCCGTCACTGATTCTTTTTTGTGCTTCTAGCCTGTCTTCGGCGTCCCTTTGGCTAGCGTGAGCATCTCTCACTTGTTTCAGAAGTACTTCTTCTTTTTGAGAGTAGGAAGTGGAGGAAGCAGCAAGTTCATGTTTCAATTCCTCGACTTTTGCTTCAAGCTCCTCATTGTAAGAAGCAATGTTCCTCATCTCGGTGTCGTGTTGCTCAACGACCTTTTGCCATTCGGCCTTATCGTTTTCCATAGTAAGCATGGCCTCTATGTTGGCACGGTTAACTCTTTGAAGCTCATCGACAAGCTTCTACCAGTTTGACATCCTCTCGATATCGAGCTTGACTGCATCAAGATTGCGCAACATAGCAGACTTGTCGATGGGGACCAAGTCTAGGTCGAATCTCACCCCCTTAAGGCACCATTGAGGAAATCGACTCTGCAGAGTGGCAGGACCCGGTCCAACTTGAAATTTGGGCCTGCTAATTATCGTTTGAATGTCTGATTTCCCAAGAGCGGGAGAGCCAGAAGGAATGTCGAGCGAAGCAGGAGTAGTAACTTTCTCAAGAGTGGTAGAGGCCTGCTTTTCACTATGACGGGCTCGTTTGCTTAAGTCTTCACCCATGTGACCTTTTCCTCGATCATCATGAGATTTTCTCTTGTGGGAGTCATCGCCTTTTTGCCAAGAATCATGGCGCTCTTCTCTCTCCCTTCTTTCACGACGCTCTTCCTCATCCCTCCTTTCACGGGCCTTTCGAGCAGCCCTCTCTTCGTCAGACTCTCTGTAGGAGGGAAAGTAACGCCGATAATCATATCGACCACGCCCCCCGTAGCGTTGGAAATCCTGATAATATGATCCGCCGCGTGTCATTGAAGAATCTGAAATAAGAAAAGATAAGCTTTAGAAATCTTTAGAGTATGAGAAGATAAGTGCATAAGTGTGCTGGAAAATCCTTAGTTGTGTGTGAAGTGCAAACTACTCGCGTTGGACTAACGAACCACTCCTCAGTTGGGGGGAAGTAATAGGTTCCACTGTCAGTGGCAATTCTTGAGATAAAGGAGTTAGAGACTGTTGGAGGGCAGATGTTGCTTCAATCGTCGGAGGTATAGCTTTACCGTGAGCAGGGTCTTCTTTAAAGAGCTCTTGGGAAGTGATAATTATGTCACTTAAATCCCCAAAGACGTCATCACCGTCATGCCGAACCTGATTCCCTCCATCAGCTCCTTTGTCAGCACTCTTCCTGGTTTGGGAAAGAGGCTCCTCTTCTTCTTCAATAATGGGAGCGAGTGCGGGCTTTTCGGAGGGTCCCGTATCGTCTCTTGGAGTAAAGCACTTTACTAATAAGGTTTCTGCAGAAATTTCTCCTCGTATGTGCTCTTTAGTGGAAATCGGAAGATCAGGAGTTTTCACCGGAGAATCGGGAACCTCCGTTGGAGCTTCACGAGGCCGAGTAAAGCGAGAGGGATGGAGGAGTCCGTATTGATGTAAAAGTTCATCGTTTAGCAGAAACTTTATGCTCCTCTCTTCTACCGGCACGGCATTTAATCTCTCAAAAATTTGCTTAAGACTTGGGTCCCTAGCAGGGGGTGGAAGTGCTAAAAACAGGAAAAGAATGAAATTAGCAACTGAGAGTTCAGATCTCGAGAAAGTTTCAAAACGGAAAAAGTAAAGACAGGAAATCTTACTTCCCACTCTCCAGATGGCATAAAACCCTGGAAGGCAGCGAACAAAGAAAAACTGATTCAAAAATCCGTGAGCGCTTTCGGAGAGATCAGTAATAAGTTTGCGGTTTCGAGCGCTTCTTATAACCACGATGGAGGGATGGTCTTTAGTTTTCGTGAATGAGCAAAAATAGCAGATCTCCCCGAAGCTTGGTAATCGATCCAAAACTCTCCTGAATAGAACACATAACCCCATCAGAATGGCGTAGCCATTGGGGTGTAATTGGAATGGAGAGATAGACAACCGAAGCAGGAACTGTTGGAGAAAGTCGTTAAAAGGAGGAATCGCCCCACTTAAGCACATTTGGCGATTGACTGCAACAAAGCCGTAGGGAGGATTGTCAGCAGTATCACTTGGCCCAGGGAAAAGAACATCGCTTTCAGCAAGGCCAAATTGAGTGCGCAGCTGGACAAACGCTCTCGAAGTTAGAATAGTCGGGGTTCTCTCCGGAGGATTCTCTATGGGAACAGCTATCGGAAAAGATTCTTCCACTTGAGTTACCACTTCTTCTTCTCGGTGGGAGGTCATTCTACACAAGCAACTGGATGTTCAAATGCGAAGGTGCGCGTTTCCTAAAAAGTGTGAAGTGTTGTGCAAGACTAATAAAAAGTGACAAGTATATATAACTGGAATTATACTAATCGATGCTTGATCGATTGTAAACATTTCAGAACTTGTTGATCTAAAAGTTCAAACATAATATTAGTGCAAACAAGTCGATTTCAATTGACTATTTCAGTATTGCTTTGGTGTTTTGTTTGAAATTGATATGTTAAAAGCACTTCATACATACAGTTTATTCAAGTTAATCATCTATCATTAACTAATCTGTCGTTCGATGTGGGCAATCAATGACAGTATATTCGTCCCAGTTTTCTGTGAATGTTATATTTAACAGGTCATCAATATTAAAGGTAGCATAATCCAGCGGCAAAGCATAACATAGTTATTAGAGTTGTCACTGCAATTTAAATTTCAGGATAGAAACATAAGCTAGTTCTGTCAAAATTTCAAGTTCCCAAAGTCGCTTAAAAACTTAGGGCAATCTGAATCATGTAAAGAGACACAAGGCACGACACCATGCATCCAAACCTAAGGTCGCTCATAACCTAACAGGAAGATCACTACATCAATAAGTCGCATTGTATGAGTCAAGGGGTCTCGGTTCAAGGGCATGCGGAATTCTCCAAGTCCTAACTCGGCAGCGACTCAGGATGTCTCGGCCACGACTCATGGCTCCTAGCTGACTCGACCAGCGACTCAAAACCTGATTTGCTAACTCGTGGAATTCGTCGTCACGCCTCATCTCACAGCCCCCCTTTCTCTGCCTCAACCCGCTAACCCGTTAGTACTAAGGCAACAAAGATCTGTCACATTCCCAATGGAACCCATCATCTGTCCATACCAACAAATCACCTGAAAAACAATCTGAAATGTTTCGCATCGATCTTATATTCAATGCATTGCTGAGCTCGCGTATCGGATAGTGATCCAGAATCAATTATAACAATTCGAAGTAAAGCGCAATGCATGAAAACAAACTAAAGCCGAAAGATGAGAATTTGTGATTCAACATTGATTATTATGGATTAAGATCGGATTTGCTTACGAAGTATAATGGTTGGGATGAATCGGAGAGTAACAGGGTTGAATTCGCCTTCGGAAATGAGATTGGAAGATTTGTTAATGGCGGCACAAGGTGTTGAGGCAATGATTAAGTGAGGAAGAAGAGCAACGCATTAGCTTACATACAAGACAGGGGAGAATAGGAAAGGACTCACGAGTCATAAGCCGCCTTGAGTCGGTCACGACTCAAGAAGAAAGTCGAAGCACACGACTCATGATCTAAGCGTATACTTCGAGGGGCAATTGTTAACGCCGAGCGACTCAAGGAGCTTACGACTCATGATAGTTACCGACTCATGTAAAGGAGCGACTCAGTGGCTCTAGCGACTTAAAATGCTTTGCGACCTAGTGTGTTAAGACGCGAACGACTCATGATATGCAACTCATTGAGTTATCATGAGCTAGCGACTTAGGAATGAAGCGACATAGTACTCAGCGACTTACCAGTAAAGCAGCATAGCGACTCAATACTTCTAGCGACTCATGAGTGAAGTGGTTCAGCGACTCAGTAGCCCACCGACTCATGGCACACCGGCTTAGCGACTCATCGTATGAAGTACTGACAAATGCTTCAACTACAACCCAAAGACATGATCTACGACTTATTATGAGTCGTTGCCGACTCATGCCTCATCGCAATGAGTCGAGTGCGACCTAACACTTGGAGAAAAAGTGATGCCGCTTCTCATAAGGTGTGAGCCGGTACTCGTAAGCAAAGAGGAGTTAAGGGGTGATACTTATCTCATGACTCGATGACTCGTGACTCGCGAACGACCTATTGAGCAATATGAGTCGCGTACGACTTAAGGGAGCTACGACATAACAGATTAAAGCTTGACCGAGTTAACAGGTGTTACGACTTAAAAAGGTGTACGACCTATCATAAGTCGCTGGCGACTCAAGCGAACAGGGAACAAGACTAATACCAATGCACCTATGCCGCTGCCTGCTGACTCGTTAACGACATATGACTTATGATGAGTCGTGTACGACTCATGCTAACATAAAGGAGAACGTTCTGGTTAACTCGTGGAGAACTGAGGACTTGTGATATTCATTCAAATGGGAACATAGTCTTGGAGCAGGGGGGAAGCTAACCCAGTAGGTCGGCCACGACCTATTATGAACCGTGTACGGGTTACGACTCATCATGAGTCATGTACGACTCATGACTTAGCAATTTCAGCCTAAAAAGTTTGCCTATAAATACACGGCCATATTCAACATGAGGGGGACTTTTTGGGTTGATTCTCGAAGCGCCAAAACTCTGCCATTTTCTCGACTCAAGTAACACTTCGAGCACTCCAAACATCGAAGACATTACATCAAATTCCAAGAGAGAGAATCTACATCATTCATCATGAGTTTGAAAGATAATTCTCCGTCAAAGTTTGTACTAACAGACTAGAGTGGATTGTAATTGAAGAAAGTTGTATAAGTTGTACTTGTTTCAGCAATAAAGAGATCAAAGTGGACGTAGGCTCGATTTTAGGCCGAACCACTATAAAACTGTTGTCTTTTACTGCTTTTCTACAATTTCTCTACTTGTATCTTGTTCCCGTACCAACGGGTGGTGCTTTCACAACTACACATCACACACCGGGGTGTTAGCGTTCAAATTTAAGCGTTAACACCGCGTTGTAAATAAAAATTTGGCAAATCTCAGAATATACAGTAAATAAAAATCACAGATCACAGACACAGAGTAATAATAATGCAGCGGAAGTAAAAGAAATAGTAGTTCATGAAGCTACTATATAAAAATATCAGAGTTACATAAAATACAACAGAAGAAATAAAGTACAAAGGAAGTCTCACTACATAGAAGTCCACTAATGCAAGAGCTGAAAGGAACAACAGGCTGCAAAAGATAAAACTTGACAAGTGATAATCTCCGGCGATTTCAATCTCTAGAAAGTGGAAATCCAAATCTGTGAATTACTCAGGCAGACCCAAGCGTAAATAAAAATACAAACACTCGAGTCAGGACATACATACTTATACGATGTAAACCAACAAAGTGAACTGTAGTAAAGGTACAAGTAACATAGAAGATGCGTGGGACCGCCCATCCTCCAAGGATCCGTTAAACTATTTACTATGTAGTAATATACGCTATATACAGTAGTGTCTAATCGGTAAAGTATAATCGTATAGAAAATAGCATTAAGGGGATGGTGAACCTTAACGCGGTCGGATCTTTAAAACCAAAATCGTAGTGGGCTCGCTATAAGGAGATGACACGGCACGCGAGGCAATGCCAGGGTGGATACACCGTTTGCACTCCAGGACCGGTCGTGACGGCAAGCCAGCAGCTTCCGCCCACCTCGAACAATACCCCCGAATCGAAGTGGCGCCACATATCGAATCACAAAAGTAATAGAATTGTTTCCGATGGAGCATGCTCGATGAAAGGGTGAGACCCTTTGTGTAGCCCGGTATAGCTCCTGTTTTAGTCATTTATGCCAACTCACGGGAGTTGGGTCCACGTAATATACCTCGAGAACGTCGCCACCATCCTACTTCATTCTGGAATCTCCACCGCGTGCACAGTTGTTAAAGTGGTTTTCGGTATTGGCCGGCTATAAGACAATATCTGATCCCGATCTCTTTAACAACCAATCGTTATTATAACCCGTAGTTATAACTTTAAAACAATATTTTATTCTTCAAAATAAAATGTCATTTCAACCCAAATCTTTATCAAAATAACGATTAAATCATTTCCAAACCATTTCAATGTATCATCATACCATATCTTTCGATTCAAATATTTATCAAAACTAAATATCAAGTCATTTCTAACCATTTCAATATATTAAATTATCATATCCTTTCAAAACTTCCTTTCAAATCATTTTAATATATCAAAATATCCTAACCTTTCAAAACTTCATTCAAAATATCTTATCTTTCAGCACCTCCTTACAAATTATTTTAAAATCAAAATGTCATATCTTTCAAAACTCCATTTTCAAATCATTTTAATATATCAAAATATCATATCTTTTCAAACCACATTTCAATCATTTAATATATCAAAATATCAAAACCACATTCATTTCAAATCATTATTCATTTTATTCAATTTAAAATACCATTTCAATTCACATTTCAAAACAGTTTATATTCAAAAAAAATCATTTTAATCATTAAAATGAAGTTATTATGTTCAATAATTAAATTATTAAATTTCCAAAATTTTCAACTTCCAAAGTTCATTTATTCACTAATGTTTATCAAAACAGTGAAAATTCACTTTTCGTGGCATTTAGGAAACGCTACGGAAAGATACATTCAAAACAGTTCAATTTAACAAAAGACAACATTTTAAAATGTTGTAATAGGGTTTACTTAAATTTCAAATAAACTTAGTTAAATTCAAAATTTATAGCACTTACAAAAATTGCTATAATAACTTTTAATTCAATTTAGCTTTTTAGTTCATTATCATCAACTACAGCATTTACAAAGGCTGTAATATCATTTACATTGTAATTAATAGCATTTCAGAAATGCAGTCAATTAACTTCAAATATTCAATATAATTTCTCAACCAATTATATTTTTTCTTTAAAACATTTTTAAATCATAAAACCATACATTTTCACATTTATGAACATCATTTAATTTTCCTCAAGTTCATGATTTTATAAAGTTAAATTTCCATTCAAAAATCAAGATTTAATAATAATTCACTTATTAAATTGCAATGTTCAATTTTAAATTCATTGCATTAAATTTCAACTTAACACTTAAGTTCAAATTCTCAAATATAACTTAGTTTTACTTTTATTTACTTAACTAAAAGTTCGCTTTAAGTCAATTTCATAAATTTTCAATTTTAGTTATATTTCAAAATTTCAACTTAAATATTCATTCATTTCACATTCAACTTTATCAAAAATCATTAATATGGTATAAAATCACTTTTAATTAATTTAAATTCAAAATATCATAAATTTATCATATTTTCAAAGTTAATTTAAATTCCATTAAAAATTAAATCAAAATTTCCAAAATAACTCACATTCATATTTTCTAACTTTTCCATAATTTATTTAACTTATAGATTTCCAGAAAATAAAAAATACTTTACAAAAGTTATATTTTTATTAAATTTCAAATCAAATATTATAAAAATTAAATTTCTAAAATATTTTAAAATTTTTAGAAAAACATATTTTAACTACGGGCCTGTATATAATTTCCTACGCTAGGTAATGTGATACAGGTAATATATCATTTCAACCCGTAATTTACAAAGAAAATACGGGTTTTAACATTTCAAACCCGCAATCCCAAGTTAAAATAAATTAAATAAAAACCGTTCAAGCCTATCATTTCAGCCCATAACGATTTTTCCCTACTCTAAAGTCCGTTCGGGTATGTATCATTTCAACCCATAGTGATTCTAATTAAAGAGAACTTGCAGTATGATAAACTGATAAAATAGCAGAACAACATAATATAACAGTAATAGATGTTATAACAGGTGTTTAAACATGGGTGAACATCATATGATAATAATATAAGCATATATAACATGATAATATAGTTATACAAATTCACAGGGTGTCAATTCACATTTGTATAAGTATAAACATCTGGTGAGATTTACTCACCTTTTTGTGCTGGAGACTGCAATACAAATGACACAATTTGGATTCCAGAAGGCACGATGACACAACAATAAGCTCAAATGCGAAGAGATCCAAGCTTAGAACTTGTGTTACAACCCAAAACCAAAAAAAAATTACAATTCAATAAAACATTGAATAGGAATAACTTTGAAACAAAAAGAGATAAGAATACACAGTCTTCTGTCTTGCCTTCTACACTTGCTAGCACGGCTTACGAAATGTTTTGGCTCAGGTTTGGACATACTTTGGTTCAGGTTTGGGTCCTATAAGGCATGGCTACAAGGTATTGAAGTGGTGGAGGAGTTACTGTGCATGAATATGAAGAGGCTTATGCAAATAGTGGGTTTTTGGTTCATTTTGGGCTGGGCTACATGGCTCTATGGCTCGGCTATGGCATGTTTCATATCTGGATAGAGGATGAAGGTGATGGTTAGGGGTGTGTCAAGGTAGTGGTGGAGCAATAGGAGGTGGCCAAGGTCATCTAAGGTGATGGTGATGAAGACTAGGTGGCTAGACATGCTTTTTAAGGAGTTTTAACATAGTTTTTGTGGATTTCGCATCATGGAATGGTCATGGCACTTGATGGTCAGAGGAGGAAGGGTTTTGGTCGTGTATGATGTGGGGAAGGAAGTGGTGGTGGTCGGTGGAGGAGATGGTGGAGGTGTTAGGCCAAACAAAGCAATGAGAGGTCATGGCTAAAATCAAGCAAAACAACAAAGAAGAAGTAGAAAAATGAAGGGAGGAAGAGAGGCCATTGCTTATTTTTTTTTTTAGGGTTGAGAAGCATTGATAATTCATGAAAATGAAGAAAAGAAGTCAGCTGAAGATAGTACAAGGAACGGCCAAAATAATTGATGTATTGATTGAAAAAGAAACGGTAAAAGAAATGGTGAAACGACTTTACGTTTCTTAGCTTTTAAAACCTTCCATACTTCCTTTTCTTTTAAATCAAGTAAAACAAAATAAACTTCAGCAAGTACATATAAAAACCGAAACAAAGTGAAATAAAATAAAAATATATAATTAAATTTAAAGAAAATATAAAAGAATTAAGGAAATTGCTTAAAAATTGAAAACAGGGTTCAAAAATTACAATTAAAACATCAATGGCTTTGGAAAAATATCTACTTCATTTTAAAAATATTCTAAAGAAAATTTTTGAAATAAAATAATTTATTTATCATTTCTAAAATAAAATAAATAATTAAATTGGAGAAAAATAGAAAAGAACTAAAGAAAATATTTAAAAATTGAAAACAGGGCATGGAAATTACAAGAAAAATACTACTAGCTCTAGAAAAATTCCTACCACACTTCAAAAACATTAAAACACAAAAACATACATAAATTAACATATCAATACATATTACAATAAAATATGACAAAGAAAAATAAAATTTATTCTATTCAAAGTAATAAAATTGCAGAATAAACAAATTGCACTCAATATTGAAATATACATAACTTTCACAATTTAAATCCGTTTCCAACGAAACAAAAAACAGTGTTCTTAAAATTTTATGTATTTTCATAATAAAAGATAAAATTTAAATTTTCAAACTTTTAAAATTTTGAATTAAAAGTCAAAGTTTGACTATTTTGACCAAAAATTCACTTTTTGGAAAATATTCTTTTTAGTCATGCTTTGGAATGATAATTCATATCAAAACTAAAGTTTATCATTAAAAATAAATAAAATATGTTTTTAAATCAAAAATTCAATTAAAATATTTAAAATATACAAAAAAATCATAAAATACAGGGTTGTTACACTCTCCCCCACTCAAAACATTTCGTCCCCGAAAAGGAATGAGGTACGGGGAAGCACAGAAAAAGATAGAGTGAAACAAGATTAGGACAAGATGACAAGGAGATTGAAATTATACATGATGGCTATTGTTATAGGTAAGTTTTATAAGGTGGAGATGATCTTTCCAAGATTCTCCAAAATTAAGAACACAAGCACAAAAAAGTGGATTCAAAATGATTACCAAAGATTATCAAAGATTATGGAAAGATTTCTAAACAGAAAGATTTTAGAAAGATGCCTATACCAGTCTATAGCAAGATAAGGATGATAAGGACAACCATAAGATAGTCTGAAGAAAAAAAATAAGGAAATAAATTTGAAAGCATGGAAATTTCAACTTAAATTGAGAATAAATCTTTACACAAGTTAAATAAATCTAAACTATCCCAAATTTCATTATCTTATTATCCAATCATCTTAAATTGACAATTTTTAAATCCATGGGTTTGAAAAATAATCATTTATTGCACTCACAATGTACTTAATAAATTTTATTCTTCTTTATTACTAATTAAAATTAAATTTATTCCTCTCAATATATTTATCACTCATGTTAAATATACTTATACTTATTGTAACTGCTTTCTTTTATTCTTAGTTCTTTTAACATTATTTTATTGTAAGTTATTCAATTACCCTTTATTATATTTACCTCTGTTAATCGTTTTAAAATTTAAGTGTATAACATTTATTATAACTACTCAAATTTTATTTATATAATCTTTTTATATTGTATATTATCCAATTACATTGTTAACTTCTGAAATTTAGGTAAGTTATATTCGAATGCAATTGTATTATACAAATAAACTTTCCAATTAAATCATTTCATGCTTGATATTCATCTAAAATTTTGATTGATTTTTTTTATAATTGAAATTATTCTCTAAAATAAAATTTAAGAACTAAATTTCCGATTACATTCAAACCATTTAGAGATAAGTAATAATATATACATAATATGTCAAATCAAATTTCAATCATATATCTATTTATATATATATATTATAAATCAAGTCATATTTTAGAAATTCAAATCAATTAAATTCCCCAAAACAAAGCTGTAGCAAGACTACAGAACAGTCTCTTAACTTCAAAACTCGAAAATGAACGTCGATGATGTCGTGATCATCATCGAAGTTATTTTCCAGCGACAAAGAGAAGAGCACTTTAAAATTCTTTGGAAACAAATTCTATTTGAAAATACTTTAAATAATATACTCCTTTAAAACTTTAAACACAAGGTTTGAAACCATCGGAAATTAAATTCTCAAATTTCTTGTTTTAAATTCATTTCAGTTCCCAAATAAATTTATAAACAACTATCTATAAATTCATTTATAGAACAATAAATGATAAATTAAGTATTATCATTTCAAATAATCAATTTTAAATCAATTTATTAAGTTCCATAAATTTACTGGTATATCAAAATTTTATTTCATTAACCAAATTTTAAAATAATATTGTGTCAGTTTGTTCTGTCAAAGTGTTTTAGAAATCCTATCGATAGCGTTGATCAGACGAATCGATCGGAAAACCAAATCGACATCAACAACTCAAACAACACAATATATAAAACAAAACATAGATATACAAGTACAATTCAAAATGTTTGAAAGAATAGATTGGAAACAAAAGATAAGATGATTAAATAACAGAGTAGGGAGATGGGTAAGCTTAAATAAATCGCGGGCAACCTTAACCGGGTCAACCGTGACTTAAATAATAAGATCGATGTGGATTTTCTCTAGGGTAAATCTACATTGATCTCAAGAGTTAGAGTTTGGGATAACAAAAGATATTAGCATCTAAACCAAGGATAGATATAAATCTCTGGTGAATCGATGCTAATCGTAAAGGAGTTTTCCCCCTTTTTCAATTCAATTTGAAAATGGCGTGACCGCCGACTCACTAAAAAGATCATTCGACGCGGAGTTATGGAATACTCCAGAGTCAAAAGAAGATGAATAGCGAGGGATACGAATGGATTTTGGAACTGTAGGGAACGTTCCAAAATTCAAAGGAATCGAGTCAAAAGGGAGAGATTCAAACTTGAATGAAAGTGATTCTGTAGATACATTCACTCCATATGCTGAGTTTTGCCTAGAGCTACCAAAGCTCTGATACCAACTGTAACGACCCGATATTTTCAACCATTCGCATCCATTATAAGTGTATAGGTAGACACTCATGCCGGAATTGAATTGCTCAAAATACCGCGTTGTAAATAAAAATTTGGCAAATCTCAGAATATACAGTAAATAAAAACCACAGATCACAGACACAGAGTAATAATAATGCAGCGGAAATAAAAGAAATAGTAGTTCATGAAGCTACTATATAAAAATATCAGAGTTACATAAAATACAACAGAAGAAATAAAGTACAAAGGAAGTCTCACTACATAGAAGTCTACTAATACAAGAGCTGAAAGGAACAACAGGTTGCAAAAGATAAAACTTGACAAGTAGATAATCTCCAGCGATTTCAATCTCCAGAAAGTGAAAATCCAAATCTGTGAATAACTCAGGCAGACCCGAGCGTAAATAAAAATACAAACACTCGAGTCAGGACATACATACTTATACAATGTAAACAAACTCAAGTGAACTGTAGTAAAGGTACAAGTAACTTAGAAGATGCGTGGGACCGCCCATCCTCTAAGGATCCGTTAAACTATTTACTATGTAGTAATATACGCTATATAAAGTAGTGTCTAATTGGTAAAGTATAATCGTATAGAAAATAGCATTAAGGGGATGGTGAACCTTAACGCGGTCGGATCTTTAAAACCAAAATCGTAGTGGGCTCGCTATAAGGAGATGACACGACACGCGAGGCAATGCCAGGGTGGATACACCGTTTGCACTCCAGGACCGATCGTGACGGCAAGCCAGCAGCTTCCGCCCACCTCGAACAATACCCCCGAATCAAAGTGGCGCCACATATCGAATCACAAAAGTAATAGAATTGTTTCCGATGGAGCATGCTCGATGAAAGGGTGAGACCCTTTGTGTAGCCCGGTATAGCTCCTGTTTTAGTCATTTATGCCAACTCACGGGAGTTGGGTCCACGTAATATACCTCGAGAACGTCGCCACCATCCTACTTCATTCTGGAATCTCCACCGCGTGCACAGTTGTTAAGTGGTTTTCGGTATTGGCCGGCTATAAGACAATATCCGATCCCGATCTCTTTAACAACCAATCGTTATTATAACCCATAATTATTACTTTAAAACAATATTTTATTCTTCAAAATAAAATGTCATTTCAACCCAAATCTTTATCAAAATAAAGATTAAATCATTTCCAAACCATTTCAATGTATCATCATACCATATCTTTCGATTCAAATATTTATCAAAATAAATATCAAGTCATTTCTAACCATTTCAATATATTAAATTATCATATCCTTTCAAAACTTCCTTTCAAATCATTTTAATATATCAAAATATCCTAACCTTTCAAAACTTCGTTCAAAATATCTTATCTTTCAGCACTTCCTTTCAAATTATTTTAAAATCAAAATGTCATATCTTTCAAAACTCCATTTTCAAATCATTTTAATATATCAAAATATCATATCTTTTCAAACCACATTTCAATCATTTAATATATCAAAGTGTCAAAACCACATTCATTTCAAATCATTATTCATTTTATTCAATTTAAAATACCATTTCAATTCACATTTCAAAACAGTTTATATTCAAAAAAAATCATTTTAATCATTAAAATGAAGTTATTATGTTCAATAATTAAATTATTAAATTTCCAAAAATTTGAACTTCCAAAGTTCATTTATTCACTTAAGTTTATCAAAACAGTGAAAATTCACTTTTCGTGGCATTTAGAAAACGCTACGGAAAGATACATTCAAAACAGTTCAATTTAACAAAAGACAACATTTTAAAATGTTGTAATAGGGTTTACTTAAATTTCAAATAAACTTAGTTAAATTCAAAAATTATAGCACTTACAAAAATTGCTATAGTAACTTTTAATTCAATTTAGCTTTTTAGTTCATTATCATCAACTACAGCATTTACAAAGGCTGTAATATCATTTACATTGTAATTAATAGCATTTCAAAAATGCAGTCAATTAGCTTCAAATATTCAATATAATTTCTCAACCAATTATATTTTTTATTTCAAACATTTTTAAATCATAAAATCATACATTTTCACATTTATAAACATCATTTAATTTTCCTCAAGTTCATGATTTTATAAAGTTAAATTTCCATTCAAAAATCAAGATTTAATAATAATTCACTTATTAAATTGCAATGTTCAATTTTAAATTCATTGCATTAAATTTCAACTTAACACTTAAGTTCAAATTCTCAAATATAACTTAGTTTTATTTTTATTTACTTAACTAAAAGTTCACTTTTAAGTCAATTTCATAAATTTCCAATTTTAGTTATATTTCAAAATTTCAACTAAAATATTCATTCATTTCACATTCAACTTTATCAAAAGTCATTAATATGATATAAAATCACTTTTAATTAATTTAAATTCAAAATATCATAAATTTATCATATTTTCAAAGTTAATTTAAATTCCATTAAAAATTAAATCAAAATTTCCAAAATAACTCACATTCATATTTTCTAACTTTTCCATAATTTATTTAACTTATAGATTTCCAGAAAATAAAAAATACTTTACAAAAGTTATATTTTTATTAAATTTCAAATCAAATATTATAATAATTAAATTTCTAAAGTATTTTAAAATTTTTAGAAAAACATATTTTAACTACGGGCCTGTATATAATTTCCTACGCTAGGTAATGTGATACGGGTAATATATCATTTCAACCCGTAATTTACAAAGAAAATACGGGTTTTAACATTTCAAACCCGCAATTCCAAGTTAAAATAAATTAAATAAAAACCATTCAAGCCTATCATTTCAGCCCATAACGATTTTTCCCTATTCTAAAGTCCGTTCGGGTAGGTATCATTTCAACCCATAGTGATTCTAATTTAAAGAGAACTTGCCGTATGATAAACTGATAAAATAGCAAAACAACATAATATAACAGTAACAGATGTTATAACAGGTGTTTAAACATGGGTGAACAACATATGATAATAATATAAGCATATATAACATGATAATATAGTTCTACAGATTCACAGGGTGTCAATTCACATTTGTATAAGTATAAACATCTGGTGAGATTTACTCACCTTTCTGTGCTGGAGATTGCAATACAAATGACACAATTTGGATTCCATAAGGCACGATGACACAAAAATAGGCTCAAGTGGGAAGAGATCCAAGCTTAGAACTTGTGTTACAACCCAAAACAAAACAAAATAAAATTACAATTCAATACAACATTGAATAGGAATGACTTTGAAATAAAAAGAGATACGAATACACAGTCTTTTGTCTTGCCTTCTACACTTGCTAGCACGGCTTAGGGAATGTTTTGCCTCAGGTTTGGACATACTTTGGTTCAGGTTTGGGTCTTATAAGGCATGGCTACAAGATATTGAAGTGGTGGAGGAGTTACTATGCATGAATATGAAGAGGCTTATGCAAATAGTGGGTTTTTGGTTCATTTTGGGCTAGGCTACATGGATCTAAATCTCGGCTATGGCATGTTTCAGATCTAGACAGGGGATGAAGGTGACGGTTAGGGGTTGTCAAGGTGGTGGTGGAGCAATAGGAGGTGGCCAAGGTCATCTAAGGTGATGGTGATGAAGACTAGGTGGCTAGACATGCTTTTTAAGGAGTTTTAACATAGTTTTTGTGGATTTCGCATCATGGGATGGTCATGGCACTTCCTGGTCAGAGGAGGAAGGGTTTTGGTCGTGTATGATGTGGGGAAGGAAGTGGTTGTGGTCGGGGAGGAGATTATGGAGGTGTTAGGCCAAATAAATCAATGAGAGGTCATGGCAAAAATCAAGCAAAACAAAGAAGAAGAAGTAGAAAAATGAGAGGAGGAAGAGAGGCCATTGCTTATTTTTTTTTTTAGGGTTGAGAAGCTTTGGTAATTCATGAAAATGAAGAAAAGAAGTCAGCTGAAGATAGTATAAGGAACGGCCAAAATAATTGATGTATTGATTGAAAAAGAAACGGTAAAAGAAACGGTGAAACGACTTTACGTTTCTTAGCTTTTAAAACCTTTCATACTTCCTTTTCTTTTAAATCAAGTAAAACAAAATAAACTTCAGCAAGTACATCTAAAAACCGAAACAAAGTGAAATAAAATAAAAATACATAATTAAATTTAAAGAAAATATAAAAAGAATTAAGGAAATTGCTTAAAAATTGAAAACAGGGTTCAAAAATTACAATTAAAACGTCAATGGCTTTGGAAAAATATCTACTTCATTTTAAAAATATTCTAAAGAAAAATTTGGAAATAAAATAATTTATTTATCATTTCTAAAATAAAATGAATAATTAAATTGGAGAAAAATAGAAAAGAACTAAAGAAAACGTTTAAAAATTGGAAACAGGGCATGGAAATTACAAGAAAAATACTACTAGTTCTAGAAAAATTCCTACCTCACTACAAAAATATTAAAAGAAAAAAACATACATAAAATAACATATCAAAACATATTACAATAAAAATATGAAAAAGAAAAATAAAATTTATACTATTTAAAATAATAAAATTGCAGAATAAACAAATTACACTCAATATTGAAATATACATAACTTTCACAATTTAAATCCGTTTCCAACGAAACAAAAAGCAGTTTTCTTAAAATTTTATGTACTTTCATAATAAAAGATAAAATTTAAATTTTCAAACTTTTAAAATTTTAAATTAAAAGTCAAAATTTGACTATTTTGACCAAAAATTCACTTTTTGGAAAATATTCTTTTTAGTCATGCTTTGGAATGATAATTCATATCAAAACTAAAATTTATCATTCAAAATAAATAAAATAAGCTTTTAAATCAAAAATTCAATTAAAATATACAAAAAATATCACAAAATACAGGTTTGTTACACTCTCCCCCACTCAAAACTTTTCGTCCCCGAAAAGGAATGGGGTACGGGAAAGCACAGAAAAAGATAGAGTGAAACAAGATTAGGACAAGATGACAAGGAGATTGAAATTATACATGATGGTTATTGTTATAGGTAAGTTTTACAAGGTGGAGATGATCTTTCCAAGATTCTCCAAAATTAAGAACACAAGCACGAAAAGGTGGATTCAAAATGATTACCAAACATTATCAAAGATTATAGAAAGATTTCTAAACAGAAAGATTTTAGAAAGATACCTATACCATTCTATAGCAAGATAAGGATGATAAGGACAACCAAAAGATAGTCTGAAAAAAAATAAGGAAATAAATTTGAAAGCATGGAAATTTCAACTTAAATTGAGAATAAATCTTTACACAGGTTAAATAAATCTTAACTATCCCAAATTTCATTATCTTATTATCCAATCATCTTTAATTGACAATTTTTAAATCCATGGGTTTGAAAAATAATCATTTATTACACTCACAATGTACTTAATAAATTTTATTCTTCTTTATTCCTAATTAAAATTAAATTTATTCCTCTCAATATATTTATCACTCATGTTAAATATACTTATAGTTATTGTAACTGCTTTCTTTTATTCTTAGTTCTTTTAACATTATTTTATTGTAAGTTATTCAATGACCCTTTATTAAATTTACCTCTGTTAATCGTTTTAAAATTTAAGTGTGTAACATTTATTATAACTACTCAAATTTTATTTATAAAATCTTTTTATATTGTATATTATCCAATTACATTATTAACTTCTGAAATTTAGGTAAGTTATATTTGAATGCAATTGTATTATAATAATAAACTTTCCAATTAAATCATTTAATGCTTGATATTCTTCTAAAATTTTGATTGATTTTTTTTTAATTGAAATTATTCTTTAAAATAAAATTTAAGAACTAAATTTCCGATTACATTCAAACCATTTAGAGATAAGTAATAATATATACATAATATGTCAAATCAAATTTCAATTATATATATATATACACTATAAATCAAGTCATATTTTAGAAATTCAAATCAGTTAAATTCGCCAAAACAAAGCTGTAGCAAGACTACAGAACAGTCTCTTAACTTCAAAACTCGAAAATGATCGTCGATGATGTCGTGATCATCATCGAAGTTATTTTCCAGCGACAAAGAGAAGAGCACTTTAAAATCAATTTATTAAGTTCCATAAATTTACTTGTATATCAAAAATTTATTTCATTAACCAAATTTTAAAATAATATTGTGTCAGTTTGTTCTGTCAAAGTGTTCTAGAAATCCTATCGATAGCGTTGATCAGACGGGTTAGGTCAACGACCTAAAGAAAATAAGGGGCCGAGCGATCTATAAGAAGCAGCGACTTAAATAGAATCGAGGTCCAATGACCTACGGGTTAGGTCATGAGAGTTAAGGAGGTCAACGACCTAACAGAGACACGCGACCTAATAAAGGAATGCGACCTAAAGGCACGCGACCTAGCGACCTAAGCAGGAAACGCGACCTATGAGGGACAAGCGACTTAAGAGGGTCAACGACCTACGGAATATAGGCCACGCGACCTAACGGTTTACAAGGTCTTGCGACCTAACTGGAAACGTGGTCTAGCGACCTAGTGGTTTAAAGAAGATGGGTCACGCGACCTAAGGAGATAAGGCCTAGCGACCTATGAGCTACAGGTTCAACGACCTAACAAGATGTAGGTCCAACGACCTAACAGGTAAGAAGAACACACGACCTAAAATGCCATAGGACCTAACGACCTAAGGTCATACGACCTAGCGACCTAAAGCCATACGACCTAACAACCTAAGGTCATATGACCTAGCGACCTAAAGCCATACGACCTAGCGACCTAAAGTCCATAGGACCTAACTCCGAAGACGTTAGAAATGGCCAGAACGACCTACGACCTAAGGTCCATACGACCTACGACTTAAGGTCCATTCGACCTAAAGCCCAATGACCTAGCGACCTAAAACCAAACGACCTACGACCTAATTCCGAGTGCCGAGCGACCTAACATTGTAGGCCATTTTAAGGTCGGAAACGAGCTATTTTGAGGTCGAGACTTTTCCATGCGAACGAGCTAGCATAGGCAGAACGACCTAAGTGCAGTTTTTCACCAAAAACACTAAAATTTGGGGTTTTTTGCCAAACCAATCCAAACCAAATGCAAATGTACATGCAAACATGATAGGGATTCATTCCCAATAGTCCAAGATAGTTATAGGCTAGATTTGTGAGATAAAAATCTCACCTTTTCACCAAATTTATAAAGAAAAGCTTGAAAGCAATGGAGAAGTAATCACAAGCTTGAATCCAATGTCTTCTTCTTGAATTTGGAACTGAATGTTGGATTTGCAAGAGAATTTGAGCTTGGAATTTTAATTTCTCTTTCCACTCACCATTAATGCTTAAGCTTGGTGGTTAGGAAATTTACGAAGAGTGAGGAGAAAGAGAGAAGTGGGTTTGAGTTATAATGGCTAATCTAACCCAAAGTCCAAAGCGGGAAAAGTAAGTGAAATTCCACTAGCTCCAAACCTATCAATGTTTATACTTAAAAAAGTTATAAACGGCATTTCGAACTCAATGAAAGTGGTCTCGTGTCCTAATTTGACCGTTTGCAAAAAGTAGCTTTTCGGACCAATATCTGATTAACGACAAAATATTTAAATAAAATATTTAAATATAAAATCGATAAATATGCGGGTTGTTACAAACCCTAAAATGTAGTGTAACAACCCGCATATTTATCGAGTTTATATTTAAATATTTTATTTAAATATTAAATCGTTGATCGGATTTTGGTCTGAAAAGCTACTTTTTGTAAACGGTCAAATTAGGACTCGAGACCACTTCCATTGAGTTCGAAATGCCGTTTACAACTTTTTTAAGTATAAACATCGATAGGTTTGGAGTTAGTGAAATTTCACTAACTTTTCCCGCCTTGGACTTTGGCTTAGTTTAGCCTATTAAACCCAAGTTCCAACCCCCTTCTCCTCACTCTTCATAAATTTCCTAACTAACTTAAGCTTTGGCATTAATGGTGAAGAGATTGGGAAATTAAAACTCCAAGCACAAATTCAATTGCAAATCCAACATTCAACTCCAAATTCAAGTAGAAGATATTGGATTCAAGCTTTGGATTGCTTCTCCTTGCTTTCAAGCTTCATCTTCATAAATTTTAGTGCAAAGGTGAGAATTTTATCCCATAAATCTAGTCTATATCTATATTGGACTGTTGGGAATGATTCCCTATCACTTTAGTATGCACATTTGCATTTGGTTTGGATTGGATTGGCGAAAAACTCCAAATTTTAGTGATTTTGGTGAAAAACTGCTACTAGGTCGTTCTGGCCATTTTTAGCTCGTTCGGAGTTAGGTCGCTCGTCCATAGGTCGTAGGTCGCTTACGAGTTAACCCTAGGTCGTTCTGGCCATTTTTAGCTCATTCGGAGTTAGGTCGCTCGTCCATAGGTCGTAGGTCGCTTACGGGTTAACGTTAGGTCGTTATGGAAGAATTGGCACTTCGGAATTAGGTCGCTCACGAGTTAACTCGTTAGGTGCTCGCGAATTAGTAACATAGGTCGTTGGTCCATCTAAATGCTTGTTCGGTGTTAGGTCGTTCGGGCTTAGGTCATAGGTCGTATGGACCTTAGGTCGTAGGTCATAAGGACCTTAGGTCGTAGGTCGTAGGGAACTTAGGTCGTAGGTCGTATGGACCTTAGGTCGTAGGTCGTATGGACCTAGGTCGTAGGTCGTTAACTCGTTAACACGTACGGCTCTTTACCATTTTAGGTCGCATGACCTTGTACTTGACTTAGGTCGTTAGGTCGTAAGATCCCTAGGTCGCAACCATTAGGTCGCTCGACCCTATCCCCCTTAGGTCGTTAGACCTCATTTTGTCTTCACTAGGTCGTACCGTTTTGGACGGGGCGCTGCCTCGCACCCCATTGGGGGCGCTGCCCCCTGGACCCCCGCGACCTGACCGGGCAGGTCGAACCCCGTAGCGGTGGCGTTGCCCCCGCACCCCCACCTAGGGGGGTTGCCACCCCCTGGACTGCCCCTCCGTAGGGGATCTTATCTGAAAAACATTCAATAGAACTTGCTTTGTTGTGAGGCTGTGTTGACCACTCTTCGAGACAAACTATCTTTGGCTTCTCGGTCGATTTAATGGATTTTTGAATATCTATTTCCTTGGATTCTTTATTGGTCTCTTTGGATTTTATTCACGTCTTCGTATGTGAGTTTTTATGATTGATTGTTTCTACAATCACTTTTATGATTTGTCACTTTAAAATATAAAGGTTTTCTATACTAGTAGTAAATATCAAAACTCTTTCTTCAAATGATTTCAACACTATTTTATAACAAAGCTCGTTTTCTCAAACCGATTTCCAATCTATTAGTATATACAAACCTTTACCTCACTCGTATGAGAAATCTAATTAAACGACTTAGTAAAACAAGTGGTATGAAACGCTTGCATTTACTTCATCAGTTAATTCTTGGACTTGTTCGATTGAATCTCTTGTGACAATTTTCTAGTGGAGATCTACAGTTTGTTAGTAAATATTTGAGTTAAGCAAGTGGTTATGGGACATGAAGCTAAACTTTTATATTTACTAACTTAGTGTAATTGACACTTCTTGATGATCATGACGATCATTTTTGTGTTTTAGACTAGCAACTGTGCGATGTCTCTTTGTCTGCGAGGGAGACTAGACCCCGCTCTTGTGATGTTTCGCCATCGCATTTGTGTGATGTTTCGCCATCACATATGTGGGGTAGCGCCCCACGGTCTTCGGGCCATTCGTGTGTCAAAATCAATGGCTTGCAACCATGAGATAGCTTCTCGCTTTGTGTTACACGTGTAGGTGAGTTTTCATGCTCCCATTTTGTGAGTTTTCATGCTCCCATATTATAATTTCTGGATTTCTTGTGTAGTCTTCTGGAATTTGTGCTTCACCTATTTTCATGACTTTCATTGTTATGATTTTCCAACTTTTATGTTTAGGTGAATTTGGATCTTTTAGAAGATTCTTTTGATATTGTTTGATCTCTTCATGATCTTCATTTACATGCTTATCATAGTATGTCTTTATGGTTACTATATGTTCTTGCCATATCTATTGTTTATATCATGTTATCTGATATTTATAACTAGACTGATCCGTTTATTATTTTCTTATAAATAATACTCGGGTCAGACCGAGATGTTACAGGTGCTTCTGCTTGACTTCTCCCCCAGGGATTTACTACTCTGACTTTTGGTTGACCTTTTAGATTAGCAGTTTTTATCGTTTACACTTGAGATATAGACTCATAGATGTATTCTTTTGCATAGCACGTGTTGCTATTCTTTTGTATTATTGTGGATCTTTTTGACCACTACTCTGATGTACACTTTCATGTGTTAGTTTTATATTCATATCTTCTTCCGCCTTTGTGATATGGATGTCTGTGACTGATTTGTGTTATGCATATTTCTATGTTTGTTTCCGAAGATTATTTACAGCCACCGTGTGATAAGAAGTCATATGGATGGTCGCTCCTCAACAGCCTTATTCTCTGCGCTAGTTGACAACACTACACCGTAGTGTTCTTGGCTAGCGTGGGTATAGAGGTGGGGCGTCACATGTAGTATTGAAAGATGTAAACTAAAGGAATAAATATATCAATAAAGATAAAAATAAATCTTCTATTTTAAATATGAAGCTTCCAGAATTGCGAATGAAAGGAAGCTACAAGAACTAATGATGCATAAGCAAAATAAACTTTTGAAACGGAAAATAGTAAATGCTAATTAAATGGCATGCATGTTAATTTGGATGTTCGCATTTAAAACGAAAAAAAAAACAGAAAAGGAAAAAACTTCAGGTAAAGCATTTAAAAAGAGCAAACGAATAAAGGAGAAACAAATGAAAAGAATATGGAAATTATTAATTATAAATAAATCAAATGAAACAACCATTAATTTATAAGAAATGAATGAGTAGTTTAATTATTAGACACTTGAAAACGAAAAGAGAGAGATTGCAAGGTGATAATAAATGTAAAGTAAATGAAGGGACCACCTATTTCCTATAAACAAACCTTTTGAGTCCACATTCCAAAACTTGCTCCAATTAATTTATATCAATAAACCCAAATATACATATATTTACATTATTTAATTCCATATTAAAACATTCGTTTTGTGCTAATATATGTGCACACTACATTAACTCAATCAATCAATTAACAATCAACCAATCAATTAATCAAACATTCAATATATATTTATTTACGTTACTCAAACAAATTTTATTGATTAATGAATGTATATCAACATATGCACTATAAAAACGATTTACTTTACTTTTTAATTACTGTAATGGTCGCTTTAATGCAACCCATTTACAAATTTTAACCTTATTAAAATGGAAAAATGAATATAAACTTATGTAATCAATGTACAACTGAAAAAAAAGTAATTTCTAATTGATTCCACGATATTTACACAAACATGAACCCTCTGATATATTTAAAAGTTCGAATATTAATGTGCTTGTGTGTGTATATTATTCTAAAATTCAATTTTTTTATCCAAAATCATTCTTGTTCGAAATGAAATTTTTATTTTTATATGTCTCAAAACATGCAACAATTAATAACAAAAGAAATGAAGGGACCATGTACATCGCACAACCTTTTTGAAATTCAATTTGTGAAACGTAACCAAATTGACTTCATTAACTCAAATAATATTCAAATTTGTACGCATTTAATTTTTTTATCTATGCATAATAAATAAAATTACTTACCATAAAAATGAAAACGTTCAATTTGGTTTTCCCAAAATGATCTTTTATTTCCATTAAAACATCCTTTCTGTTTAACACAAAAGATGCGTTTCTTTTATTAAATCTATTAATTGCAGTCAACGTTTTCTTCCCTTCTCATTGAAATATTTCAATTATATTAATTACAGTTACTTATAAAGTTAAATTTCAAAACAGACAACTAAAATGGATGAAAAATAAAATAATTGTTTCCTTTAGTCATTTAAGCACATTTATAAATTTGTTGCTTATACAGTAGAGAAATAAATAACTTACTTAAATAAATTATTTTTCCACTCTTGTAATCCATCTATATGCTAAAACACAGTTCAAATATACTTATATTTCTTCCTTTAAATCAATCATTCTATTCTTTATCTTAATGAAATTAAAACTACATTCACAAATGAAAGATCCATTTTATTTGATAATAAATGTTATTTTCATTAAACCAACTTATATTTAAAGATTATCCCATTAAAGAGTCACAGAAATAATACTTCGTACAAACACATCTTTTCTTTATCAATTAATTTCATATTATCATTATATTTGTACCAAATTTAAGTGCTTACAATTTGAACGTAATATTTCTCAATGAAATTCTCATTATATTTTTAACATATAACATATACTGCACATATCATTAATTAATTACCATTTACTTCTATCTCTTATTAATGGCAAGATATAATGACTATTACTTACAATGATTAAATTTCAAAACATACCCTAATACAGGGAAGATAATTAATCCAATTGTTTCCTTTGAAATCAAATTTTCTATGTTAAACCCAATATCTATATACTAATTTAATTCCATCATTTAATTAAAAATGTAATAAAACCTATTCATTATATATTTAAATTTCAAACAAATCCTTTTATTTTGATTTACATTCTTATTATTAAATCAACTATTCCCTTATGCAATTGATTGAAATAAGTTTTACAGTCACCACTCTACAGTTAACGTTCCTTCTTATATCAATTGTAATATTTTAATTACGTTAATTCTCCATTAATTGCCAAATAAATTTCTAACCGATTTAATAATAAGAAAATAAATGAAACAATGGTTATACGTTAATAATCTATATCTATTAACTTATTCTTTACAAACAAAGGTTAATAAATTTATCTACAAAATAATTGATTTCATACTCCATATTAAAACCAATTGCAATTAAGAACATAAGATTACATCAATTTATACATCATTTATTCTATTCCTTATTAACCTTTATTATTTAAATTGATTGAAATTACGTTAACATCGTATAGTAGTCAATTACATTCAATCAATATTAGCCAATTATATGTTTTATCTTATTAAATTATTTGTTTTAAAATTTATCTTAAAGTCAAATTTTCAAATCTAATAAGATTCAATTTAGTAAATCATAAATTTTAATTTCTGACAATATTAAAGCCCAAAACCTTATTAAATTTAATATTTTTAATTATCAAAATATGGGTTGTTACAACTCATCACCGAAATTATTTTCCAGCGACATAAGTGAGTTCTGGACTTCTATTTTTGTAACAACCCGCATATTTATCGATTATATATTTAAATATTTCACCGTTCATCGGATTTTGGTCCGAAAAGCTACTTTGTGCAAACAGCCGAATTAGGACTCGAGACCACCCCCATTGAGTTCAAAATGACGTTTGCGACCTTTTTGATAATAAACTTCGATATGTTTGGAGATAGTTGATTTTTGCCACTTTTTGCTTAGGGCTTTGGTTTGGGCTGAGCCCAATAACCCCACTTATGTATTCAGTCCCAACCCCTCTCCTATTCATTAGTTCATAATTTCCTTATACATTCAAGCTTCATCAAAAATGGGGGAAGAGAAAAAGAATTAGGAAATCCTAAGCCCTAGTTTCCATTAGCAAATCCATCTTCTTGCTCCAAACTCAAGTGAACCCATTGGTAAGCCTTCTCTTCTTCTTCCCTAACTCATTCTCTCTTGAATTTCAGAAATTCATAAACCTAACTTTGGGAATATTCTTCTTTTAAGCCTCCCAAGCTTGTTGAGTTGGAATTGAAGAGTAATTGCACTTGTCACTCAAAATAGCTTCTTCTTCTTCATTTGTTTGAGTTCAAAGGTGAGATTTTTAATCTCACATCTATGCTTGTAATTCTCTTCTATCGTTAGGTATGAATTCCTAACACTTATTCATGTGCATTTGATTTTGATTTGGATTGCTTTTGTGAATATTCCAATTTTTAGTGTTTTGAGTTCAATTCGTTAAAAATCCTAACTTTGATGTTTGAACATGTTTTTGGTGATGCATCGAGGAGCATATAGTGCCGGGTAGTCGATTGGTATAAACCCTTAGCGTCGTTGCTCGTGCGATTGCAATTTGACCGAGAGTTGCACCTCTTTTGAAATAGGGTAGGAAGTGCAAGCATACAGGTTCGGCCGACTGAGCCCCTGGGCCGGTCGACCGACCTGTAGTCCAGGCACTTCCTGCCTCTGTTTGGAAGTGTTGGTTACAGGCTTCGGCCGACCGAGCCCCCTGGGCCGGTCGACCGACCTGGTGCCCCCGAGCACTTCCAACCTCTGGTTCGGTCGACCGACTCAGGGAGTCCGGTTGACCGACCTGCTACTATTTGTCAGATTAGCCTATATTGCTAATTCGTTTAAATATCCAACTTTAATCGATTCGTGTTGTCTCCCGTTTGTTGTTGTCATTTATTATCGACTTTGATGACCTTTTCTTTGGGAATTTTAGATATATCCACTTTGATGGATTTTATATCGATTTCTTTGGATTTTATTCACGTCTTCGAATGTGAATTTTTATGCCCGATTGTTTCTACAATCACTTCTATGATTTGTCACTTTAAAAATATAAAGGTTTTCTATACTAGTAGTAAATATCAAAACTCTTTCTCCAAAGGATTTCAACACTATTTTATTACAAAGCTCGTTTTCTCAAACCGTTTTCCAATCTATTAGTATATACAAACCTTTACCTCACTCGTATGAGAAAACTAATTAAACGACTTAGTAAAACAAGTGGTATGAAACGCTTGCGTTTACTTCGTCGGTTAATTCTTGGACTTGTTCGATTGAATCTCTTGTGACAATTTTCTAGTGGAGATCTACAATTTGTTCGTAAATATTTAAGTTAAGCTAGTGGTTATGGGACATGAAGCTAAGCTCATATATTTACTAGCTTACTGTAATCGACACTTCTCTTTGACCATGATGATCATTTTATGTTTTAGACTAGCATTGAGCAATGTCTTAGAGATTTTGGCGGATGTCTCGCTGTACGACGTCGTTGTTCCCTTTGATTGTGATTTGGTTCATCGGATGTCTCGCTGTACGACGTCATTGTTCCCTTTGATTGTGTTTTGGTTCATCGGATGTCCCGCTGTACGACGTCGTTGTTCCCTTTGATTGTGATTTGGTTCATCGGATGTCCCGCTGTACGAAGTCGTTGTTCCCTTTGATTGTGATTTGGTTCATCGGATGTCCCGCAGTACGACGTCATTGTTCCCTTTGATTGTGATTTATGGATTTCGTGTGTTGAATTCTGGAACTTATGTTTCACCAACTTTTACGATTGGCATGAATATATATGTCATTTATTGTGGTTTGGTGAATGAAATTAGGAGTATGACATTCCTTTTTATCTTGAGTAGATTATTGTGATATTGATTAATCTCTTATTGATTTTCAATTACTTATTTATCACAGCTTGGTATTGTGATTATTATATGTTTATGCCATATCTCTTAATTCTATATCATGTTATCTGATATTTATAGCTAGACTGATCCGTTTATTATTTTCTTATTAAATAATACTCGGGTCAGACTGAGATATTACAGGTGCTTCCTCATGGCTTCCTATCTGGAACCATCTTCTGACTTTTGGCTAACTACTCTAGTTTGGTAGTTTTTGTTGTCTACATTTGAGATACAGACTCTATGATGTATACTTATTCTTTTGTCTAGCACTTGTATCTGTTCTTTTTGATATTGTGGATCTTGTTGACCACTACTCTGATGTACACTTTCATGTGTTATATTCATATTTATTTCCGCCTTTGTGATATGAATTGTCTGTGACTGATTTATGTTATGTTTATTTCTATATTTGTTTCTGAAGATATTATAGCCACTGTGTAGTAGCTTTGTGTTTGTGTCGGTATGTCGGATTTCCTCTAGAGATAAAACGCATGTTATACTATCTGACATATCGATACTCGCGCAAAGCAATTACACGGTTGGTCGCTCCTCAACAGCCTTATTCTCCGTGTTAGTTGACGGCATTCACAGTAATGTTCTTGGCTAGCGTGGGTATAGAGGTAGGGCGTCACAGCTTGGTATCAGAGCCAAACTTCGGAACAATATGGAATATTATAACAAGGATCATCATCCTAAGTCTTTCTTAGGAGTCGTGCTTTAGGATTTAATTCGAGTCTTCGTACCGATTCATCCTATTTTCTTTATGATTCCTTGTTCTATCAATCAAGTTTGATTGAAATTTATTTTGAGAATACCTCTTTCCTCTTCTTTCTTTCTTTCTTAAAGAAGAGAAATGGTTAGACCTGGCCGTCCCAGCGCCGGTCAATCTAGTGCTACTCCCCAAGATGGAGAATTTATGTCTGCCCAGCAGCTTCTTGATCTTGTAAAGAATCAAGAGTTTATCTATGCTTTGAGTAAGAACCCCGAAATGGTTCTACCTTTGAAACTTGAAGTTTCTTTCAATCAGCTTATGGATGTTACTCTTCTTCATGGAGAGGTTGGTAAAGGAAGTGTTTGTGATATTGGGACTTCCAAGAAGTGGCATATTAAGTTCAAGAGCCTTAATCCCAATAAGAGAGGGAAGCAAACTACTTTTGTAGCAAATACGCCAATCCCTAATCGTGGAGGATGCTACAATTGTAATTCTAAGGAACACTATGCGAATATGTGTCCAAAACCCCATTCTTGTCGCTATTGCAAGAAACCGGGTCATCTTTTATCTGCATGTCCCAAACTTTTGAATAAGGACATGAGAAAGCTAAATATTGTGCAAACCCCTAGCAACACTTCTCTTGGCCAAGGTATTTTTTTTACTCAATCCTTGATGGCATTGTTTTATTTCGTGATCTTCTTATTCGAGTTCTTTTTGATATGGGTTTCATCTCATTATTTTGATATCAAAAGAACTTGTCGATTCTTTTTCTTTGAAAATATTTTGGGCTTGGTGACTTCTTTGAGAGTTGCGAATCCGGATGGTAGATCCGCATCACTCAATTTGCTTTCTATTGATGTCGAAATTATTTTATGTGGTTTTTCTTTCCGAGTCGATATTTTTACTTAGGCTCCGGAATTGATTTGTGCGATAGGGTTGGCTTAATCATTAATGAAGCCTATATCCTATTTTCTCGAGTGGACTATTCATCTTTGACATTTTCAATCTGTTAAGCAGATTTCTATTTTTCCTTTGTGATTTTGATTCCAACTTGATGGCATCATTTTATTCCTTAAGCCCACTTGTAAGGAAAGTGTTATTTCTCTCATTCATGTAGTTAGAGAAATTTTTCGGAATCTTTGAGCTTGTCTTAGGATTATCACCTAAGTAATCTTTTGTGTAGTGCTAAGGTCTTTTCAGTTTGACTTTACCACCAATTTTCATTTGCTACGAGTTGCGGAAGTTGGCATTCCACTTACCGCATTCCGCACTTGTTATGATTCCTATGAATGAATTATTATATCATTCAGTTTGTCCAGCTTATTTCATCAATTTATAAATCGAATATTCTATGAATATTTCGATGAGACCATTCTTTTATTTATTGATTTTTGGATGAAAATAGCAATTTAAAATTTTGCAAAATCTTTTTCATAAGATTTATTTAGAAGTATAACCGGATTTTTGTTCTTAAAACAAACAAAGAATATTCTTAGAAGTTTTTGAGAAACTTACTTATCCTATAGAATACGATTTTGTGGTTGTATTGCTCATTTAGTGTGTTAAGAATTCTGGTCGATGCGCTTGATCAACGTTATCGATAGGAATTTCCTAAGCGCTTTGATGTGACAATCAGACACGATATATTGACTTGTAAATTGTAAATTTTTCTACAAATATTTTTACATTGAAATAATTGTGATTTTGAAAGTTTTAGCTTTTCGAGAAAGAATATTATCTAAAAGAACTCTTCCTTTCGATACTCTTGTTCTTGTGATTCCTGAAGAGGAACCAAGACTTTGCTATTTGTACCGATACTAGTCGTATTGGTTTGGATGCCGTTCTCTTGCAAAGGAGAACATACTATCTCGTGTGCTTCTAAATCATTAAAAGCCGATTGAGGCTAGATACGCCACTCTTGATATTCTTTTATTCCCGGAAGGGGAATCGTGTTGCCAACGCGTTTTGTCGTAGGCAACAAGTTGTTGATTCTTTGATGTTGTCTGAATGGGATTATCTTTTTATTAGGTTCATCGAACGTTTTGATGTACTTCGTTTTATTGAGTTTCATCTCATTTCTTTTATGGACTAGCGTCTGATGTTCTTTTTTTTTTGCTATTTGATTCATTGGATGTACCGTTGTACTACATCAATGCCTTTGCTATTTGATTCATTGGATGTACCGTTGTACTACATCAATGACTTTGCTTTTGATTCATTGGATGTACCGTTTGTACTACATCAATGACTTTGCTTTTGATTCATTGGATGTACCCTTTGTACTACATCAATGACTTTGCTTTTGATTCATTGGATGTACCGTTTGTACTACATCAATGACTTTGCTTTTGATTCATTGGATGTACCGTTTGTACTACATCAATGTCTTTGCTTTTGATTCATTGGATGTACCGTTTGTACTACATCAATGTCCTTGCTATTTGATTCATTGGATGTACCGTTTGTACTACATCAATGTCTTTGCTTTTGATTCATTGGATGTACCGTTTGTACTACATCAGTGTCTTTGATTCATTGGATGTACCGTTTGTACTACATCAATGTCTTTGCTTTTGATTCATTGGATGTACCATTTGTACTACATCAATGACTTTGCTTTTGATTCATTGGATGTACCGTTTGTACTACATCAATGACTTTGCTTTTGATTCATTGGATGTATCGTTTGTACTACATCAATGACTTTGCTTTTGATTCATTGGATGTACCGTTTGTACTACATCAATGACTTTTCTTTTGATTCATTGGATGTACCGTTTATACTACATCAATGTCTTTTCTTTTGATTCATTGGATGTACCGTTTGTACTACATCAATGACTTTGCTTTTGATTCATTGGATGTACCGTTTGTACTACATCAATGTCTTTGCTTTTGATTCATTGGATGTACCGTTTGTACTACATCAATGACTTTGCTTTTGATTCATTGGATGTACCGTTTGTACTACATCAATGACTTTGCTTTTGATTCATTGGATGTACCGTTTGTACTACATCAATGACTTTGCTTTTGATTCATTGGATGTACCGTTTGTACTACATCAATGTGTTTGCTTTTGATTCATTGGATGTACCGTTTGTACTACATCAATGACTTTGCTTTTGATTCATTGGATGTACCGTTTGTACTACATCAAGGACTTTCCTTTTGATTCATTGGATGTACCGTTTGTACTACATCAATGACTTTCCTTTTTATTCATTGGATGTACCATTTGTACTACATCAATGTCTTTCCTTTTTATTCATTGGATGTACCGTTTGTACTACATCAATGTATTTGCTTTTGATTCATTGGATGTACCGTTTGTACTACATCAATGTTTTTGCTATTTGATTCATCGGATGTACCGTATGTACTACATCAATGTCTTTGCTTTGGTTCATCGGGCGTACCGTTTTTGTACTACGCCGTTGCACCGGCTCAATTTTCTGCTACTCTTGACGTTCCCCACGTCTTTCATCTACGGGAATGCCTTAGGGATTCCGGTTTTTATTCTTATGCCCGATGTTGTTGAGGGGATTGAAGTTTCACCAAATTTGACTTTTGAGCAACATTCTATTCGCATCATTGCTTTGGAGGCTGAGCGCCTTCGATATAAGGATATTCTTTTTGATAAAAGTTCAATGGTTCTCAAATCCTAAGCATTGCTCATGTGAAATCTTTAGAATTCATCGAACGAAAACTTTCGGATTTACTCCTTCGTGCTCTTTATGGTGGACTTCTTGATTCAAATTTTGTTTTGTGTTAATATGCTTCCACGGTTGTTACTATATATTTCCTTCTTAATTATCGCGAGGACACAATTTGTTTAAGGAGGGGAGTCTGTAACAACTCGCATATTTATCGATTATATATTTAAATATTTTATTTAAATATTTCACCGTTCATCGGATTTTGGTCCGAAAAGCTACTTTGTGCAAACAACCGAATTAGGACTCGAGACCACCCCCATTGAGTTCAAAATGACGTTTGCGATCTTTTTGAGTATAAACTTCGATATGTTTGGAGATAGTTGATTTTTGCCACTTTTTACTTAGGGCTTTGGTTTGGGCTGAGCCTTATAACCCCACTTATGTATTTAGTCCCAACCCCTCTCCTCTTCATTACTTCATAATTTCTTTATACATTCAAGCTTCATCAAAAATGGGGGAAGAGAAAAAGAATTAGGAAATCCTAAGCCCTAGTTTCCATTAGCAAATCCATCTTCTTGCTCCAAACTCAAGTGAACCCATTGGTAAGCCTTCTCTTCTTCTTCCCTAACTCATTCTCTCTTGAATTTTAGAAATTCCTAAACCTAACTTTGGGAATATTCTTCTTTTAATCCTCCCAAGCTTGTTGAGTTGGAATTGAAGAGTAATTGCACTTGCCACTTCTACATAGCTTCTTCTTCTTCATTTGTTTGAGTTCAAAGGTGAGATTTTTAATCTCACATCTATGCTTATAATTCTCTTCTATTATTAGATATGAATTCCTAACACTTATTCATGTGCATTTGATTTTGATTTGGATTGCTTTTGTGAATATTCCAATTTTTAATGTTTTGAGTTCAATTCGTTAAAAATCCTAACTTTGATGTTTGAACATGTTTTTGGTGATGCATCGAGGAGCATATAGGGTCGGGCAGTCGATTGGCATAAAACCTTAGCGCCGTTGCTCGTGCGATTGCAATTTGATCGAGAGTTGCACCTCTTTGGAAATAGGGTAGGAAGTGCAAGCATACAGGTTCGGCCGACCGAGCCCCTGGGCCGGTCGACCGAACTGTAGTCCAGGCACTTCCTGCCTCTGTTTGGAAGTGCTGGTTACAGGCTTTGGCCGACCGAGTCCCCTGGGCCGGTCGACCGACCCGGTGCCCCCGAGCACTTCCAACCTCTGGTTCGGTTGACCGACTCAGGGAGTCCGGTCGACCAACCTGCTACTATTTGTCAGATTAGCCTATATTGCTAATTCGTTTGAATATCCAACTTTAATCGATTCGTGTTGTCTCCCATTTGTTGTTGTCATTTATTATCGACTTTGATGACCTTTTCTTTGGGAATTTTAGATATATCCACTTTGATGGATTTTATATCGATTTCTTTGGATTTTATTCACGTCTTCGAATGTGAATTTTTATGCCCGATTGTTTCTACAATCACTTCTATGATTTGTCACTTTAAAAATATAAAGGTTTTCTATACTAGTAGTAAATATCAAAACTCTTTCTCCAAAGGATTTCAACACTATTTTATTACAAAGCTCGTTTTCTCAAACCGTTTTCCAATCTATTAGTATATACAAACCTTTGCCTCACTCGTATGAGATATCTAATTAAACGACTTAGTAAAACAAGTGGTATGAAACGCTTGCGTTTACTTCGTCGGTTAATTCTTGGACTTGTTCGATTGAATCTCTTGTGACAATTTTCTAGTGGAGATCTACAATTTGTTCGTAAATATTTAAGTTAAGCTAGTGGTTATGGGATATGAAGCTAAGCTCATATATTTACTAGCTTACTGTAATCGACACTTCCCTTTGACCATGACGATCATTTTATGTTTTAGACTAGCATTGAGCAATGTCTTAGAGATTTTGGTTCATCGAATGTCTCGCTGTACGACGTAGTTGTTCCCTTTGATTGTGATTTGGTTCATCGGATGTCTCGCTGTACGTTGATTGTGTTTTGGTTCATCGGATGTCTCGCTGTACGACGTCGTTGTTCCCTTTGATTGTGATTTGGTTCATCGGATGTCCCGCTGTACGACGTCGTTGTTCCCTTTGATTGTGATTTGGTTCATCGGATGTCCCGCTGTACGACGTCGTTGTTCCCTTTGATTGTGATTTGGTTCATCGGATGTCCCGTTGTACGACGTCGTTGTTCCCTTTGATTGTGATTTGGTTCATCGGATGTCCCGCTGTACGACGTCGTTGTTCCCTTTGATTGTGATTTGGTTCATCGGATGTCCTGCTGTACGACGTCGTTGTTCCCTTTGATTTTGATTTCTGGATTTCGTGTGTTGAATTCTGGAACTTATGTTTCACCAACTTTTACGATTGGCATGAATATATATGTCATTTATTGTGGTTTGGTGAATGAAATTAGGAGTATGACATTCCTTTTTATCTTCAGTAGATTATTGTGATATTGATTAATCTCTTATTGATTTTCAATTACTTATTCATCACAGCTTGGCATTGTGATTATTATATGTTTATGCCATATCTCTTAATTCTATATCATGTTATCTGATATTTATAGCTAGACTGATCCATTTATTATTTTCTTATTAAATAATACTCGGGTGAGACTGAGATATTACAGGTGCTTCCTCATGGCTTCCTATCTGGAACCATCTTCTGACTTTTGGCTAACTACTCTAGTTTGGTAGTTTTTGTTGTATACATTTGAGATACAGACTCTATGATGTATACTTATTCTTTTGTCTAGCACTTGTATCTGTTCTTTTTGATATTGTGGATCTTGTTGACCACTACTCTGATGTACACTTTCATGTGTTATATTCATATCTATTTCCGCCTTTGTGATATGAATTGTCTGTGACTGATTTATGTTATGTTTATTTCTATATTTGTTTCTGAAGATATTATAGCCACTGTGTAGTAGCTTTGTGTTTGTGTCGGTATGTCGGATTTCCTCTTGAGGTAAAACGCATGTTATACTATCTGACATATCGATACTCGCGCAAAGCAATTACATGGATGGTCGCTCCTCAACAGCCTTATTCTCCGTGTTAGTTGACAGCATTCACAGTAATGTTCTTGGCTAGCGTGGGTATAGAGGTGGGGCGTCACAATTTTCTTGAAAACTTCATTGAGATTTCTTTGAAATCATTGGAATTCATTTGAACTCATTTGAAACATTTCTTATCTAGAAAATACTACTAAATTGTGTTATTATTATATATATTTCCAAAATCTTGAACTAGTTACAAAATACCGGAATTCAATTCTCGAATTTCAAATTTAACCCTTCAGTTATAAATCATTTTTAATCTCATCGATTAACACAAATATCAATTCATACTTTAATATTTGTTTCATAGAATTTCTCCATTTAATATAAACATTAATATATCCATTCTCATAATATTGTTTATATTTCTCTTCAATTTAAATTACATTCATTTCACATGTAATATTTCTCATTTAAAACTAATTTATCCGCAAATCATTTCAAGGAATTTCTTTACGACCAATTTATAAAACTTAATTCCTTTTTACAAGATATTGTTCGAGTTTAAAGTTATCACAACTTTATTTATAACCATTTATTGCAACACCTACTTATTTTATAACATTTACAAGTCATGGCTTTATTTGTAATCATTTCACTTTTAATTCATATTGCTTATTCCATTTAGTTTCACCTTTACCTTTAAATTTATTTATGACATGTTTCATAAATGTTAATTAAGTTTATAAACATATTTTTCCAATTTAATCTCATTTACAAAATTTCCTTAATCACAATTTCAATTTAAACATCCCAAGGCTTTAAGTTCACACTTGTATATTATTACATTACATGCTAAGAATGTATACCCCAATTCTATTCATTTACTAAACATAGATATAACAAATTAAACCTTATTTTACTTTTTTGCAAATTAAGGATATCAATTCAACTATATAATTCAACCTAATTATCAAGTTTCACTCTTATATTAACACAAAAAGGTTTCGATTATCCAAAATATCTAAATATTCCATTTTTTCCATTAGATTAGATGAAACTACATGTCAACAAACAAAAAAATTTACATCAACATTTCAATTTCATAAACAAATATCCTAATTATTCATTTTATTCTCTTTAGTACACCATCATTAAACTAGTGTTTAGTCCATTAATTCAATAAACAATGATTAACCAATGTTTATAATTGGATTAAATACAATATGTCAACACAATGATAATAATTAAATATTACCATTTCATAAATTAAACACATTATAAATAAATATATTAGCCTTAAAAATTTATTCCTTTATATATATATCAAATAATATTAGGAAAAATAATTTCATTTCATAATTTATATAAAACATTTTTATAACACTAACAAATACGCACTATCGTATATACATTTAGACAACATATCCTAGGGTATTACTACCATATCTCTAATGAATTAACCCCAACAGGCTAAGGTATGTCGAAACCAAAGCTCTGATACCAACTGTAGCAGCCTACCTTTTTGGATAGTTCAAATCGACAATTAACACACAAGTCGTAATCAAACCATTCAAAAGGGAGGATTGTTAATGGGGTAAATAAGAAAAAAATAAAAAGGAAAGAAAAACAAAATACAGAATCTCGCAGCGTAACGACAAAATATAATAATCAAACAAACAGTTCATGAAGCTGTTTTACAAATAACATGTCATTACACTTGTACAAATTCAAATCAGAGTTATACATATATCATAAATAACCAAATAATGCAGCGGAAGACAGAATGTAGTGGAATAATAAATAGCAATAATATACTGAATCTTCGTCTTCATCTACTAGAAATAGTCTTCAATACTGGAAAACTCAGGCTGACCCGAGCATAAAGGAAAGTAATACACTCGAGTTAGAAACTAAAATTCTTGTGCAAATTAAATCAAAAATATATAAAACATGGAATGCGGATAACTACATTTTTGAAGGTTCAAATTTCTGAAAATGTTATTACCTCTACATTCAAAATAAAATGGATTTCACAGTAGATCCATTCTAGTAAATTATGAATTTACAGAATAATTCCCGGTTAAATTTCATAGTTTTAGAGATTTGATTTATAAAAAATGTTCCAAAGTTTCAATATTCGCTTTTTTAGGAAACTTCCCAATGTTTCAAAATTTAATTTTGAATACTTTCAAGTATGGTATCGACCGTTTACTTCCCAAAATCATTTTTATGGTTCAAATAGTAAATCTAAACATACTATTTTTTCTTTGATGTAAATACTTGAAATTCATGGGTTTTACATCCTTATTCAGTGTGCTAATAATCAATATGAAATTTAAATAATTACAATAAACTATAGGGTGATAACAAAGATATACCAAATAAATGAACAAATATACATTCAATCACAATAGCATCCATCACAACATACAATCAACATTCGAATCAATCAATTCAACAAATCAACTAATTCAATAATATGTCACACTAATTATTAGTCATCACATATTGGAATTTAACTATTCAAACTAAATATTAATAAATATTCCAAACCAACAATCAAAAATTTATCACTATATGACCTGGTTTAACTTGCAATAAAGTTTTAGTATTTCGTGAGTGAGTTTAAACACTCACCTTCTGGATTTCCCTTTTCTAGTCGGGTTTGGATCCGCTACTACTTCCTCTTTTTGAGTTGTTTCATTCTATCTTAATCATTTTTTAGGATGTTTTGGAAGAGATAGAGAAGTTTTTATAGATCTGGATTTAAAGAAAAAGATTTGGAAAAAAGAAGAATGTTTGAAAAAGAAGAAATATATTTAAAGAAGATGAAAAATTGAAAAAGAAAAGGAAGCTTTCAAAAAGAAGAAGATTTGAAGAAGAATAAACAAAAAGACAAAGAATGAAGTAAAAAAAAAAGAGAAGAAGGAGATTTAATGAACAAAAAATGAAAACGGAAGGAAGAAGGTGAAGAGAGAAAAAAATGAGATGGAAGTTTTATTTGGAAAATGAAGCTATGAAAGGTGAGAATAGAAAATGAAATATGACTAAAGGAAAAAAGATGGAAACAAATGAAAAGCTAATAAGGTATATATAAACAAACTAGGAATTGAAATAAAGTGAAATGTGAACAACCCTAAAATGTAGTATTGAAAGATGCAAACTAAATGAATATGAGGTGATAGAAGAAATAAAATGCAAATGAAGAAATAAAATTATATATTATTTAATAATAAGGAAATAAAGGTGGAGGAACAAAATGCATGTTTAGTTTTAAATGTTTTAGGCATTGATAATGCCTAAGGAAATGTATGTAGGAATGAGAAAATTTGCAAACCAAAGGAAAATAAAAATTTTATAACCAAAAATGAGATGGAAAGAATTAAATATAGCCTAAAAGGTTAGGCTTAGGTATTAAACCGAAGGAGAAATGAACGGACCAAGTTTTAATAATGAGGTAACTATTTTAAAACGTACATGCAATAAATAAAAAGAAATGAAGGGACCACATACACATTTTGAAATTCAATTTCTTTCGAAACGTAACCAAATTAATTTCATTCACTCAAATAATACTCAATTTGTACACATACAAATTTTTATCTACGCACAATTAATAAAATTATACCTAACTTAAAAATGAGAAAGTTCAATTCTTTTATTTCCATTAAAGCACCATTTCTGTTTAACACAAAATGTACGTTTCTTTTATTAAATCTATTAATTGCAATCAAAGTTTTCTTTCCTTTTAATCGAAATGTTTCCATTACATTAATTGCAATTAATAACAAAGTTAAATTTCAAAATAGATAAACCAAAATGGACGAGAAATAGGATAATTGTTTCCTTAAGTCATTTAAACATGTTTATAAATTTGTTATTTTATACCACCGTAATAAATAACTTAATTAAATTATATTTCTATTCTTGAAATCAATATGTATGCTAAAAAAGCGTTCAAATAAATGTATATTTCATTTTTTTAACAAATCATTCTATTGTTTACTTTAATGAAATTAAATCTACATTCACAAATGAAATATTTCAAGGCAAGGCTCGCATGTAAATAAATAAAACTTACTGGAAGACCAAAAGAGGCATGTTTTTAGTGAAAGAAAGTAGTCATAAAATAAATGAAAGCGATAGATTTAAATTTGAGATTGTAGTCCGTACATAGAAATCACAAATCAAATATACTAAAAAACAATTCATTTTAACATATTTTATTAACCCTAATACGCTCAAATTTACACTCGTATATGTATTTTTATTTAGTAAACAGTAAATAAAATTAAAAACTGTAATTAACGTAATGAGGACCGCCACCCCACACATTAAAAGATGAATTGAGACCCCAAAGTCAAATTTGAAATGGAATAAGTCTCCTATGTTAATATGCTAACTGCTCCAATCAAAAACTTAACCAAACCTTCAAGTTTTTTTCTTACCATTTTATTATTTTATATATTTTTTTAATTAAATTCAAATTAAGGAATATTTAGATAAATCAAATTTTCCAACTAGAAACATACAACAAAATTCAATTCTTTGTTTTAATGAAATTAAATTAACATTCATAGATGAAATATTCACTTTATTTGATATGAATATTCTTATCAAGAAACCATTCTTTTCTTTTCTTTTTATCAAAACATATTTATTTTTATTACACATTCATTTACAATCAACACCTCCCCCTTAAAACCAACTTATATTTAAAGATTATCCCATTAAAGAGTCACAGAAATAATGCTTCGTACAACCACATCATTTCTTTATCAATTAATTTCATATAATCGTTATATTTGTACCAAATTTAAGTGCTTACAATTTGAACGTAATATTTCTCAATGAAATTCTCAATATATTTTTAACGCAAAACATATGTTGCACATATCATTGATTAATTACCATTTACTTCTATCTCTTATTAATGGCAAGATATAATTACTATTACTTACAATGATTAAATCTCAAAACATACCCTAATACAGGGAAGATAATTACTCCAATTGTTTCCTTTGAAATCCAATTTTCTATGTTAAACCCAATATCTATATACTAAATTAATTCCAACATTTAATTACAAATGTAATAAAACTTGTTCATTATATATTTAAATTTCAAACAAATCCTTTTATTTTGATTTACATTCTTATTATCAAATCAATTATTCCCTTATGCAATTGATAAACATAAGTTTTACACTCACCACTCAACAGTTAACGTTTCTTCTTATATCAATTGTAATATTTCAATTATATTAATTCTCCATTAATTACCAAATAAATTTCTAACGGATTTAATAATAAGAAAATAAATAAAACAATGGTTATACCTTAATAATCCATATCTATTAACTTATTGTTTACAAACAAAGGTTAATAAATTTACATACAAAATAATTGATTTCATACTCCATATTAAAACCAATTGCAATTAATAACATAAAGTTACATCTATACATCGTTTATTATATTCCTCATTAACCTTTATTATTTAAGTTGATTGAAATTAAGTTAACATAGTATAGTAGTCAATTACATTCAACCAATATTAGCCAATTATATGTTTTATCTCATTAAATTATTTGTTTTAAGATTTATCCTAAAGTCAAAATTTCTAATCTAATAAGATTCAATTTAGTAAATAATAAATTTTAATTTTTGACAATATTAAAGCCCAAAACCTTATTAAATTTAATATTTTTAATTATCAAAATATGAGTTGTTACAGTCTCCCCACTCAAAACTTTTTCGTCCTCGAAAAGGAATAAGAAGGAATCGAGGAATTTGAAATATTTTATTCAAAATGATCAATTTATAAACAATTTAACTTACATATTTATATTTAACATAAATCTAAAAATAACTCCATTCCGTTATTGAATAAAAATTTAAGTTTTTTGGTATTTGCCTTTGAAGAGAATGGAAATATTTCAACATATCTAAAAATTCAGTTAAAACATTTAACCTCATTAACTTAGTAAAAATATAAGATATATTTAAAACATCCTCATTGCATTATGCAAAGATTTTTCAAAAGTCTAAAACAATGTTTGAAATTTATATCAAAACATTATAATAAGCTTTAAAATAAGGTTCCTTAAATCCAAAAATTTATTAGACTCGTTATTTTTTTAAATAAGTATAAACTCAATATTATTAAACTGAAACTAATAGTATACTCAAATCTTACATTAAATTTCTAAATCAAACTATAAAATTTCATATCTTCATATTTAATTTAAACACTTATTTCAAAATGAATATTCTAATACAAAATTCAAATAGTAAATAAACCTATAAACTTTACCCTCAGTACTTTGAAATCAAGTAAATATTTCAAACTATATTTCCAACATTGGGAATCAAATTTATTTGTCAAGTATATTGCTATAAATAAACTTCACAAATCAAATTTTCGTCTTCTTTCCATTTATATGATATCTTTAAATTATACATTCAAAGAAACTTATATAAATTTTACTTGAAATATTCATTTGAAACCTTTATTTGCAAATCAATCATCTTTAATACTTTTCAAAAATTCATTTGTAAAGTTTCTTGCTTCATTTATAAATACCATTTAAATATTTTTAATAACATCTTTATAAATATATGTAAACTATTTGCAAATAATTATTTACATCATTACTTATATTTGCAAAGAAGCTATTAAAAACATATAATCCATTATTTATAAATTTATTAATTTTATCTAAAGATACTTTCCAAATAATATTAATAAATCAATAATCATTTACTTTATATATTTTTTAATTAATTATTAACTTCTAAAATATTTACAACATTGATAATTTACTATTAAACCATGTTGTAAGTTATTAAACAATATTTTAAAGTATGTAGAATTGACAAAAAAATGACCAAAATGTCTTTTATATAATGCTTTATCAAAATACTTTTATAACTCGATGTCTTAACAGGTTTATCCTCGTTCTTGCAGACTCTGGCCATGCGCTGATCAGGCGTAAAGCTAGAATTCTTCAAGTACTTAGTAGACCTATTTTAACAACCAGTGAAAATACTTGAAAAACCTTTAAAAACAGATATAGAAAGTACAATCCAAACAAAACAACCTAACCAAAACCTTTGTCCAACCATGGTTCGCAGATACACAATGGTTACGCCTGGATCCCCCAGGAAACAATCTGTATCCATAAGCTTTCTCAGCCCTGCGAGTTACGTCATGATGACTAGTAGGGTGCAGGATACACAATGGTTACGCCTGAGTCCCCCAGGAAATAATCTGTACCCCTAGGCTGTCTCAGCCAGGCAGTTTCTCTACTAATGCGACCTACACAGATTGCAGGATACACAATGGTTACGCCTGGATCCCCCAGGAAACAATCCGTACCCCTAGGCCAGACTCAGCTAGGCAGTTGCGCTATGCAGTCACGAGAGAAAAAAAACCCATGGGTTATGCCATGGTGGGAACACTCGAGTATCACATCTGGAAAACCAAAAATCAGAGACAATAATATCGATAGAATGAATCCACAATGTGGCCACAAAGTGGATATCAAGCAGAAGGCACTTTCCATATCTTTACTTCGAAATATATATCATATAGTACCTTTCCAAATACTTTCAAATATCATACTTATACATAGTCCATTATATAAAGGATTCCATTTTCAAATCGAATACTTTTCAAATCAATAGTATATAAAATCACACTTATGTAGGCTTCGATTATATAAAATTCTCTTTCCAAATTGAGTACCTTTTAAATCAATAGATTTCAAATCAACTTCATAGTTATACAAATCCATTTTATATAAGTTCGACCATTCCCAAATCAAGTACTTGATAATACAAGGTTCTCAATTTTAAATTATTTCAATATCAATTCAGTTTCAAAATCGTATATGATTTCACTAATTTTATTCCAAATTAAATATCTCAATTTCAAAGCTCCAATAATAGGTTTAGAAATTAATCCCAGTTTCCAACTTTATAATATCCCTATAAAACCTTTAAACTATTTATTTCTATATGAAAAATCCAAATTTCCTTTTCGCAAATTATTTATTTAACAAAAGTTTCAAATTTACTTAAGTCATACCCTTCATACTTTAAACATACAAAACTAAACTTATATTCTTGATCAAATATTATACTCTTCGAAATTTCTTGGTTTTAAAATTTTAAACCTTGATTTGGAAGTGCTCGAACCTTCAAAATAGTCGGTGAAATCAAATTTCAAATCCAAGAGTTGGAAATCAGCAACAAATCAGTAAATCAATTTTTTTATAATAGAGTTATACTAAAACAAATTCATAATTCGAGGATTGAACACCGGTTCATTTCAAATCATTTCAAATATATATACATGTATCTTTCGAATATCAAATCATACTTCGGAATTGGAAATCAAAATTGGTTTCAAATGATCACTCGCATAGAAATGCTACTAAAGTGGCCTCTCCCCCACTCTGAGACTCGAAAATCAATGTTGATGATGCGTGCACTCATCACCGAAATTATTTTCCAGCGACATAAGTGAGTTCTGGACTTCTATTTTCTTGAAAACTTCGTTGAGATTTCTTTGAAATCATTGGAATTCATTTGAACTCATTTGAAACATTTCTTATTTGGAAAATACTAATAAATTGTATTATTATTATATATATTTCCAAAATATTAAAGTAATTACAAAATACCAGAATTCATCTCGAATTTCAAATTTAACCCTTCAGTTATAAATCATTTTTAATCTCATCGATTAACACAAATATCACTTCATACTTTAATATTTGTTTCACAGAATTTCTCCTTTTAATATAAACATTAATATATCCATTCTCATGATATTGCTAATATTTCTCTTTAATTTAAATTACATTCATTTCACATGTAATATTTCTCATTTAAAACTAATTTATTTACAAATCATTTCATAAGGAATTTCTTTACGACCAACTTATAAAACTTAATTCCTTTTTATAAGGTATTGTTCTAGTTTAAAGTTATCACAACTTTATTTATAACCATTTATTGCAACATCTATTTATTTCATAACAATTTACAAGTCATGGCTTTATTTGTAATCATTTCACTTTTCATTCATATTGCTTATTCCATTTAATTTCACCTTTACCTTTAAATTTATTTATGACATGTTTCATAAATGTTAATTAAGTTTATAAACAAATTTTTCCAATTTAATCTTATTTAAAAAATTTCCTTAACCACAATTTCAATTTAAACATCCCAAGGCTTTAAGTTCACACTTGTATATTATTACATTACATGCTAAGAATGTATACCCCAATTCTATTCATTTACTAAACATAGATATAACAAATTAAACCTTATTTTACTTTCTTGCAAATTAAGGTTATCAATTCAACTATATAATTCAACCTAATTATCAAGTTTCACTCTTATATTAACACAAAAAGGTTTCGATTATCCAAAATATCCAAATATTCCATTTTTTCCATTAGATGAAACTACATGTCAACAAAATTTACATCAACATTTCAATTTCATAAACAAATATCCTAATTATTCATTTTATTCTCTTTAGTACACCATCATTAAACTAGTGTTTAGTCCATAAATTCAATCAACAATAATTAACCAATGTTTATAATTAGATTAAATACAATATGTCAACACAAATGATAATAATTAAATATTACCATTTCGTAAATCAAACACATTACAAATAAATATATTAGCCTTAAAAATTTATTCCTTTATATATATCAAATAATATTAGGAAAAATAATTTCATTTCAAAATTTATATAAAACATTTTTATAACACTAACAAATACGCGCCCTCGTATATTCATTCAGACAACATATTATAGGGTATTACTACCATATCTCTAATGAGTTAACCCCAACAGGCTAAGGTATGTCGAAACCAAAGCTCTGATACCAACTGTAGCAGCCCACCTTTTTGGATAGTTCAAATCGACAATTAACACACATGTCGGAATCAAACCATTCAAAAGGGAGGATTGTTAATGGGGTAAATAAGAAAAAAAAAATAAAAAGGAAAGAAAAACAAAATACAGAATCTCGCAGCGTAACGACAAAGAATAATAATCAAATAAACAGTTCATGAAGCTGTTTTACAAATAACATGTCATTACACTTGTACAAATTCAAATCAGAGTTATACATATATCATAAATAACCAAATAATGCAGCGGAAGACATAATGTAGTGGAATAATAAATTGCAATAATATACTGAATCTTCGTCTTCATCCACCAGAAATAGTCTTCAATACTGGAAAACTCAGGCTGTCCCGAGCATAAAGGAAAATAATACACTCGAGTCAGAAACTAAAATTCTTGTGCAAATTAAATCAAAAATATATGAAACATGGAATGCGGATAACTACACTTTTGAAGGTTCAAATTTCTGGAAATGTTATTGCTTCCACATTCAAAATAAAATGGATTTCGTAGTAGATCCATTCTAGTAAATTACAAATTTACAGAATAATTCCCTGTTAAATCTCATAGTTTTAGAGATTTGATTTATAAAAAATGTTCCAAAGTTTCAATATTCGCTTTTTTTTGGAAACTTCCCAATGTTTCAAAGTTTAATTTTGAAAACTTTCAAGTAAGGTATCGACGGTTTACTTCCCAAAATCATTTTTATGGTTCAAATAATAAATCTAAACATACTATTTTTTCTTTGATGTAAATACTTGAAATTCATGGGTTTTATATCCTTATTCAGTGTGCCAATAACTAATATGAAATTATATAATTACAATAAACTATAGGTTGATAACAAAGATATATCAAATAAAAGAACAAAAATACATTCAATCACAATAGCATCCATCACAACATACAATCAACATTCAAATCAATCAATTCAACAAATCAACCAATTCAATAATATGTCACACTAATTATTAGTCATCACATATTGGAATTTAACTATTCAAATTAAAAAATAATAAATATTCCAAATCAACAATCAAAAATTTATCACTATATGACCTGGTTTAACTTGCAATAAAGTTTTAGTATTTCGTGAGTGAGTTTAAACACTCACCTTCTGGATTTCCCTTTTCTAGTCGGATTTGGATCCGCTACTACTTCCTCCTTTTGAGTTGTTTCCTTCCATCTTAACCTTTTTTTAGGATGTTTTGGAAGAGATAGAGAAGTTGTTGTAGATCTGGATTTAAAGAAAAAGATTTAGAAAAAAGAAGAATGTTTGAAAAAGAAGAAGGATATTTAAAGAAGATGAAAAATTGAAAAAGAAAAGGAAGCTTTCAAAAAGAAGAAGATTTGACGAAGAAGAAACAAAAAGACAAAGAATGAAGTAAAAAAAAAAAGAGAAGAAAGAGATTTAAAGAAGAAAAAATGAAAACGGAAGGAGGAAGGTGAAGAGAGAGAAAAATGAGATGGAAGTATTGTTTGGAAAATGAAGCTATAGAAGATGAGAATAGAAAATGAAATATGACTAAAGGAAACAAGATGGAAACAAATGAAAAGCTAATAAGGTATATATAAACAAACTAGGAATTGAAATAGAGTAAAATATGAACAACCCTAAAACGTAGTATTGAAAGATGCAAACTAAATGAATATGAAGTGATAGAAGAAATAAAATGCAAATGAAGAAATAAAATTATAGATTATTTAATAATAAGGAAATAAAGGTGGAGGGACAAAATGCATGTTTAGTTTTAAATGCTTTAGGCATTGATAATGCATAAGGAAATGTATGTAGGAATGAGAAAATGAGATCGAAAGAATTAAATATAGCCTAAAAGCTTAGGCTTCGGTATTAAACCGAAGGAGAAATGAACGGACCAAGTTTTAATAATGAGGTAACTATTTTAAAATGCACATGCAATAAATAAAAAGAAATGAAGGGACCACATGCACATTTTGAAATTCAATTTCTTTCGAAACGTAACCAAATTAATTTCATTCACTCAAATAATACTCAATTTGTACACATACAAATTTTTATCTACGCACAATTAATAAAATTGTACCTACCTTAAAAATAAGAACGTTCAATTCTTTTATTTCCATTAAAGCACCATTTCTATTTAACACAAAATGTACGTTTCTTTTATTAAATCTATTAGTTGCAATCAAAGTTTTCTTTCCTTTTAATCGAAATGTTTCCATTACATTAATTGCAATTAATAACAAAGTTAAATTTCAAAATAGATAAACCAAAATGGACGAGAAATAGGATAATTGTTTCCTTAAGTAATTTAAACATGTTTATAAATTTGTTATTTTATACCACCATAATAAATAACTTAATTAAATTATATTCCTATTCTTGAAATCAATATGTATGCTAAAACAGCATTCAAATAAATGTATATTTCCTCTTTTTAACAAATCATTCTATTGTTTACTTTAATGAAATTAAATCTACATTCACAAATGAAATATTTCAAGGCGAGGCTCGTGTGTAAATAAATAAAACTTACTGGAAGACCAAAAGAGGCATGTATTTAATGAAAGAAAGTAGTAATAAAATAAATTAAAGCGATAGATTTAAATTTGAGATTGTAGTCCGTACATAGAAATCACAAATCAAATATACTAAAAAAACAATTCATTTTAACATATTTTATTAACCCTAATACGCTCAAATTTACACACATATATGTATCTTTATTTAGTAAACAGTAAATAAAATTAAACACTACAATTAACATAATGAGGACCGCCACCCCACACATTAAAAGATGACCTGAGACCCCAAAGTCAAATTTGAAACGGAATAATTCTTCTATGTTAATATGCTAACTGTTCCAAATCAAAAACTTAACCAAACCTTCAAGTTTTTTTCTTACCATTTTATTATTTTATATATTTTTTTAATTAAATTCAAATAAATAAAATACAGACTCTCGTAGCATAACGACAAAATATAATAATCAAATAAACAGTTCATGAAGCTGTTTTACAAATAACATGTCATTACACTTTTACAAATTCAAATCAGAGTTATACATATATCATAAATAACCAAATAATGCAGCTGAACACAGATTGAAGTGGAATAATAAATAGCAATAATATACTGAATCTTTGTCTTCATCCACCAGAAATAGTCTTCTATAATGAAAAACTCAGACTGACCCGAGCATAAAGGAAAATAATACACTCGAGTCAGAACTAAAATTCTTGTGCAAATTAAATCAAAAGTATATGAAACAAGGAATGCAGATAACTACATTTTTGAAGGTTCAAATTTCTGGAAATGTAATTGCTTCCACATTCAAAATAAAATGGATTTCACAATAGATCAATTCTAGTAAATTACAAATTTACAGAATAATTCCCAGTTAAATTTCATAGTTTTAGAGATTTGATTTATAAAAAAGTTCTAAAGTTTCAATACTCTCTTTTTTTGGAAACTTCCCAATGCTTCAAAATTTAATTTGAAAACTTTCAAGTAAGGTAACGACGGTTTACTTCCCAAAATCATTTTTATGGTTCAAATAGTAAATCTAAACATACTATTTTTTCTCTGATGTAATACTTGAAATTCATGGGTTTTACATCCTTATTCAGTGTGCAAATAATCAATATGAAATTTAAATAATTACAATAAACTATAGGGTGATAACAAAGATATATCAAATAAATGAACAAATATACATTAAATCACAATAGCATCCATCACAACATACAATCAACATTCAAATCAATCAATTCAACAAATCAACCAATTCAATAATATGTCACGGTAATTATTAATCATCACATATTGGAATTTAGCCATTCAAATTAAATATTAATAAATATTCCAAACCAACAATCAAAAATTTATCACTATATGACCTGGTTTAACTTGCAATTGTAATACCCCGGAATTTTTAACAATATCAATTTAATAATCTGTATTAAAAATTAAATTGATATTGATATTATGTTGATAATTATTCAAATAAATTTAATAATCTTCTTCAATAAATATTTAAATTGGTTTTTCTCGGGTTACACTGTAATTTACAGGTTTTAGAGAAACTGTTTTTTTTAAATCTGGGTTTAAGGATTTTAAAATCTATAGTTTTTGTTTAAGGTAAAGTTTAAGTTTAAATTCAAATGCAAGTTTGAATTTCTGATTTAAATTTAAATCCCACTTTTTAAAATAAAATAAAAGTTTCAAAATTTAACTTAATTAACTATTTTATTTTGGTAAATAGTTTAAACCTTTTGAATATGAGTTTTTTAAAATATGAAAAAGAATTGAAGTTTTATTTAAATCTGGAAATTTAAATTTGAAGTTTAGTTTTAAATTTTAAAGAAGGTTTAAATTTTGAAGTTCTAAACAAAATGAAAATTGAAGTTATTAAAATTTTTAAATGAATTTAACTTTAAAATTTTCATAGCATTTGTTTGATATGCAATTTTAAAAGTTTTAAATTATTAAAAACTTTGATAAATTTTAATATTATTCTGTTTTAAAACCTTGTATTTTAGAATGAAAATTTAAAAGTAGTTCAAAAAGTACTTTGTTTCAATTAAATTGTTTTAACATAATTAAGTTATATTTTAGCTTGAAAATTAAATTAAGATTAATATTTCAGAATTTATTAATAAGGTAATTAAGATTAATTAATTAATTAAATTAATTAATTGAATTTGGAATTAATAATTGATTAATGATTAATCAATTTATAATTAAGATCATTAATTAGATTATTAATTAATGATTTATGAATTATTATGTAATTAAGTTTTAAATCAAGGTCAATCAATTTAATAATTAACTTTAATGATTAAAGATAATTTAAATTGTAATTAATTTAAGTTAATTACTAAATGAAATAACTAGAGGATGGTAAATGAAGGACATTAACCAGGATTATTTTACAATTAATTAATATGTTTAATTTTCATAATTAATTAGATTAATTAATTTAATAATAATCAATTATGAATGGTTTGAGTATAATTACTTAGTAAAGTAATTAGGAAATTAATTACTTAATATAATTAATTTATTTTAATGAGATTGCTTATTTTAATTAATTTAGTTTAATTAATTTTAAACACTTGGGTTTTATAAATAATTACTTTATGTAATTAATGATTTGGAAATTACTTAGTTAAGTAATTAATTAATAATTACAGAATGTAATTTAATGAATATGTTTAAGAATGAGGTAATTTGGAATTAAATTATTTAGTAATTAATCAAGTAATTAATTAAGTAATAAATTAAAGGATATTTAATTTGTTTAATATAGTAATTAAGCTAGATAAATACTAAATGTAATTAATCTGTGATGATGATTAATAATTATAAGTTAATTACTTAAGGTAATTAATAAAAGGGGATCATTAATTTTTATAATTAATGATGTAATTAAAGTTGATTAATTATGATTAATTAATCAGTGATAAATAATCAAAGGTAATTAATTAATTAATTAATTAAGGATTAATGTAATTAATTATGATTAATTGATCAATTGAAGCAATTAAGGGTTAATTACTGTTTAATTGAGAATAATTAATTTTGTGAAATTAATTGAGGATAATTACATGAACGTAATTAAGGATAATTAATCATGGGTGATTAATTAAGGTGATTAATAAAGGATTAATAAATTGATTGTAATCAATTAAATGATTGAGTAAGCAAGATTTATATTGGTGAAGTAATTAATTTAATTTATTTTAAGTTAATTATAGATGAAGTAATTAATTTAATTCATTTTAAATTAATTAGAGATAGAGATAGTTATTTAATTCATTTTAAACTAATTATATGATGATGAGTAAATCTTTGCTTATGTATGAATGGGTGTCATTGATTGTCTTGGATGCTTTGTGATCTCAGAAATGAGATAAGTATTGTTGTGTGATATAAATGCTTGATCTGCATTATGATGATAACTTAGATTATCTATTGTGATGGTAATATATGGAATATCTATTTGATATTGATAATGTGGGTTACCTGTTATTTGATAATGTTGATTATCAATTGTGATTTATAAGTAATCTATCTGTGTGTATATAGATACTGTATTGAATTGTTTTAAAACTTTAAAACAACTTGGACCTAAAAGACATGCATTGGATTTCGATGAGACCGGGATCGGGTTTCCATATTTGGATATCCGAAAACCACATCGATTCCAAATTAACGTTAGGTCGTGTATCAAAATGGAGCTTTGTGAAGACTCGAGGTATAAGGACTATGAGTCAGTATAACTCTGAGGGTGATTCCGTAATGAGTTTGACGGAATTAGTTCTTATAGATTTGATATGGTGGTTCAGAGTGCAAGGGTTATCGTCGTTAACTCTGAGGGTGATTCCAAAATGAGTGTAACGAGATAATGCCTTCGGTTTCGTTCGAACCCGGAACGAACTTGTATGGATTGAATGCTTTCAGAACATCGTCAGGTGGACGATGAGCATTCTAAGTGATATGTCCTATAAAGGTAATCGTAGCCTCAACCCTCATCAACCGGGAATGGCTAAAACAGGGGAGGTGCAGCAAGGCTTCGTGGGTCGCACCCACTGGAGAGCAAGATTTACCCCTGTCTAGAAGTCCCTTTATATTCGGCTGTGTGGGTGGTTGCTAGCTACAACCACGGGGTTGTCTTGTTTGGAACTGTTCAGTAAGGAATGGGTCCGTCTTTGTGTTGCAGGGGAGCGGGCGCACTCCTTGGTACGTTGATCTAGGCCACGTACTATGACGGGTGGTACCCCAGTGGCCCTGCCATTGTATGGAATCCAAAATTCAATAAGTGCCAACGGTTTTGATTGTATTACCCACTTTTGTGGCTAGTAGCTGGAATTTAATGAATGTAACAATTTCGGCTTTTTCATATTTATTTGAAAACCCTAGACCCTATTATAATATCATCGGATTTCCTATCAAATGTTTTGGTTAGCGTAAGGTAAAAACTTTTCCATGTTTATGTGTGGGAAGTCTTACGTGATACCTTTCTTTCAAAAGGTTTTTAAAAGTTAAGCAACTTTAACCTGTTACTCACACCAGACCCATGTCTAACCCGGAGTTTATTTTTGCTTTTCACAAACTCTTAGGTACTCAAATTTTTACGAGTAGCCAAGGGATTCAGGTTAGGATTCAGGTTAGCTTTGAAAAAATTATGGAGGAGCAATGGAGCAGGAGGCTTCTACGTGTAGATATATATCTAGTATTCCGCTGTGTAGTTTTCTCTGAGTTGTTTCTTGTACTGTTTTGAGATTGTATAACTAGACAGGTGTTTATAACTGTCTAGTATGTGTTGTATATCTGTGAACTCTGATAATGGTTGTAAATTATGTAATATTTATGTTATTAATATAATTTATTCGTTCCGCTGTTAGATTCTGATGTGTTGTTTCTTTCTTCTCTTCTTTCTTTTCTCTTTTCTATCCATTTCTTTCTTAAAAATGATGCGATTTTCTGTGGTAAGAAAGTCGGGTCGTTTCAGCTGGTATTAGAGCATTAGGTTAAGTGAATACCTAGGCCCTGTAGTGGTGTCTTTCTTGAGAGAGCGTATTTGTAATTTTTATATATAACTATATGTATATATATCTATTTCTACCTATCTGTTGGGTTACCTGTTCAGGTTTTCCAATATAAGTTATAAAGGTAGATGGGGTAGTAGTGTGTGGCACGACTACCATTGGTTGGCGTTTGAATGTTTGAGGTTGGAGGTGTTTTGTCGAGACTGTAGGCCTAATACCGTCTCGAGTGAGTTCTGTAGAGATAAAGGACTTCATTGATCTCTGAAGGAAACCTGTTAAGGTTCGGAGTCTATTTCTGAAGTTGGATGAGTAGAGTTTGGATCTGTCAGTTGGGCAGAAGTGAGTAATGGTATTTTGGATACCTCAGGAAGTAGTAGCTGCGTGATGAGATGCAGCGACTATGGATGTTCCCGAAGACGTTTTCTTTGGAACAAGTTAAGGAGGTGAGTCTGCTTCGGTGTTGTGGCTATGTTCAGCTGGTGTTTCTGTTTGCTTTGAGGTCTAAGTTTCTCGTAGAGCTTTGATTTGGAATTCTTTGGCATCTGTGGCAGCAGTGCAGCTTGGAGAGTTCTCGGTTTTGGCAAGAGATCTTCTGGCTTAGCAGTTTTTCTAGAATGGAGTTCAGAAGCAGTTAAGTGAAACTGTATCTTCGATGTGTTGGCTAGTCAAGTGTAAGATGTTCTGTTTGGTTAAGGAATAACAGTTTTCTTTGGATTTGGTTAGGGTTGATCGCAAAAGTGACTTGCGATTGTTTGAGTGTTCTCTTGGGTTATCTGAATTTTTCTGAATGTCTTCAGGAAGTCAGAGTTTGGTTCGCATCTGGAGATTGAGCTTTCTCATTGTCTAGGATTGCAGGAGTGGTACCGGTGGTCCAGCTTTATAGAAGAATGGTTTCAAGGAGATTGAGTTGGTGTAGCAGCTCGGAGTTTTGGAGGAACTTCTGAAAGTTTCTTATGGATTTGTTGAACCATATCTCTGGGGTGTGTTGTACTGTTTGTGCTTGCGTTCTTCTTCAGCATTCTCTTCTACTTCGGATCAGAGTAGAGCAGGGGAACCAGTTTGGAAGTGCATCTGCTTTTCTTCTCTGGACAGAAGAAGTTGTTTTCTTCTGATGTTGAGGAGTTGAGTTTGGGTTCTTGATTTTGATTGATCTTGAGGAGATCATTTTGTTGAATTGATTGGTCTAGTCTGTTTCTAGAAGCATCACAAAAGGTTGAGCTGATCAGTAAGTTTGTAGACAGCCCAGGATTGTCCGAAGAGATTTTGTAGATTAGAGTTGGAAGAATTTGGACTCTGAAGTCAGAGATTTGATTTTGGATAAGTTTTCTCTGATCAAAAGTGAGCTATAAGTTTGGGTAAGTCTGAGAAGCTAGCTCTGAAGTGTTTTGGATCTTTTCTGTATCTAGGAGATTAAGTGATTGATCTACAGGATTGGACTGCCAGTTTGGATAACTGGGATTCGATGAGTTTCACGTATCTCTGAGGGAGTACGTGTATGATCTATCTCTGGTTGTGGAACCAGCAGTTCTGGAGTTTTGGTTGTTGAGTCAGAATCGTTTGTAGTCTGATATCTTGTCTAGTGTTATAGATATAGTTGTATAGGGCCTTTGTAGCTTCATAGTATTGATTATTTGGATTCTCTGGAGCGAGTATCCTGGTATATACACATATACCTGGGGAAACTCGATAAAATTCTATCCATAATTTGTCTGGATAATTAGACTCGTTTGATTTTTGTTTTTGGTTGTTAGCATATGTTTGATATATGCTTGTGTTTAAAAATAAAAATTTAATAAGATTATTAAATTACCTTTGTTTTAAATTTCGAGGACGAAATTCTTTTAAGGGGGAAGGATTGTAATATCCCGGAATTTTAAACAATATCAATTTAATAATCTCTATTAAAAATTAAATTGATATTTTGTTAATAATTATTCAAATAAATTTAATAATCTTCTTCAATAAATATTTAAATTGATTTTTCTCGGGTTACACTGTAATTTACAGGTTTCAGAGAAACTGTTTTTTTTATCTGGTTTTAAGGATTTTAAAATCTATAGTTTTTGTTTAAGGTAAAGTTTAAGTTTAAATTCAAATGCAAGTTTGAATTTCTAATTTAAATTTAAATCCCAGTTTTTAAAATAAAATAAAAGTTTCAAAATTTGACTTAATTAACTATTTTATTTTGGTAAATAGTTTAAACCTTTTAAATATGAGTTTTTTTAAAATTCGAAAAAGAATTGAAGTTTTATATAAATCTGGAAATTTTAATTTGAAGTTCATTTTTAAATTTTAAAGAAGGTTTAAATTTTAAAGTTCTAAACCAAATGAAAATTGAAGTTATTAAAATTTTGAAATGAATTTAACTTTAAAATTTTCATAGCATTTGTTTGATTTGCAATTTTAAAAGTTTTAAATTATTTAAAACTTTGATAAGTTTTAATATTATTCTATTTTAGAAACTTGTATTTTAAAATGAAAATTTAAAAGTAGTTCAAAAAGTACTTTGTTTCAATTAAATTTTTTTAACATAATTAAGTTATGTTTTATCTTGAAAATTAAATTAAGATTAATATTTCAGAATTTATTAATAAGGTAATTAAGATTAATTAATTAATTTAATTAATTAATTGAATTTGGAATTAATTATTGATTAATGATTAATCAATTTATAATTAAGATCATTAATTAGATTATTAATTAATGATTTATGAATTATTATGTAATTAAGTTTTAAATCAAGGTCAATTAATGATTAAAGATAATTTAAATTGTAATTAATTTAAGTTAATTACTAAATGAAATAATTAGAGGATGGTAAATGAAGGTCATTAACAAGGATTATTTAACAATTAATTAATATGGTTAATTTTCATAATTAATTAGATTAATTAATTTAATAATAATCAATTATAAATGGTTTGAGTTTAATTACTTAGTAAAGTAATTAGGAAATTAATTACTTAATGTAATTAATTTAGTTTAATGAGATTGTTTATTTTAATTAATTTAGTTTAATTAATTTTAAACACCTGGGTTTTATAAATAATTACTTTATGTAATTAATGATTTGGAAATTACTTAGTTAAGTAATTGATTAATAATTACAGAATGTAATTTAATGAAGATGTTTAAGAATGAGGTAATTTGGAATTAAATTATTTAGTAATTAATCAAGTAACTAATTAAGTAATAAATTAAAGGATAATTAATTTGTTTAATATAGTAATTAAGCTAGATAATTACCAAATGTAATTAATCTGTGATGATGATTAATAATTATAAGTTAATTACTTAAGGTAATTAATAAAAGGGGATCATTAATTTTTATAATTAATGATGTAATTAAAGTTGTGACGACCCGGAATTTTGAGCAATATCAATTTAATAATTTTTGATAATAATTAAATTGATTTGATCATTTTATATTAGAAATTGGGAGTTAAGATTTATTTTTAAGGCTGAAAATAACAATTTGTTAATATCTATTAATATTTTTCTTACAATATATATAGGCAAGATTAATTCTTTGAAGTTTATAATAATTTGATTTGGAAATATTTATTTTGGTAAATAGGAAGTTTTTAATGTAATAAAACTTTATATTCAAATGTGATATATATAAATGTATATATTGTGATTTGAGATTTGTTTTAAAATTTAATATGGAAATTAACAAATTTAATGTTAGAATGTTTCTATTTGAAATGTGTATATATATTTGTATATATATGTTTTAAATAGGAATTTTATTAATTTGAGTTTAATAAGTATTTCCAAACTTTATTTAGATATATATATATATATATATATATATATAGTTGTGAAATTTGAAATGTTAATTTGATTTAATGTCTTTGAAATGATATTTGAAATTTAAATTTTAAATAATAAAGTTAATTTCTTATTTTATAAACATATATTTTAGCTTTTGTTTTTAATAAGATAAATTTTTTTAAAAAAAATTTATATAAGGAGTTAAACTAAGTTTCTCAATTTATGAACAAATGATAAAGTTAAATTGATTAAAATACAAGTTATTTAAAAATGCCTATATGAATTTGTTTTTAAGATAATGAAAGCCTAAAGTTTATTTTTATAAAATGGAAGCATTTTATAATTATCTAAAACATTACACAAAAACTTATATATAGCTTTAAGAGATTATTAAAAGAAAATAACATTTTAAAAAAAAAATTGTTAAACATTTATTTAACATTAAAACAACACTTGTAAACATTTAGAGTGGGTTAAAAACAAGTGTAAGATCCTTATAACATTTAAGTGACAAATGTCTTCCTCTCTAATAATTTAATTTAAAATTTAATTGTAAAATACAAATGAGCTTCATTTTCAGAAAAAGAATTCCTTTACTCTCTTCAACAACAAAATTAATACAAATCTGAAAAGGAAATTGTAAATCAAAACAATTCAAATAAAGATCAAAAGAAACAAATGCCGAAAAACTGTAAAATCTGGAAAACGGGTCAATTGCAAGTTCATTTTCAAATGCTCAACTGCAAAATTCTTTCAAATAGTATATCAGAGGCATGCAAGATATAAAACTTCATCACATTCAATCATGCAAGCTGGAAATTAATCATCACTTCAACATGCAAAGGAAATTGAAAGCCTGGAAACCATTTTTCTGTCTTCTGCTCTGTTCTTTGATAAGGTGAGTAAATGCAGATTTTAAAAACAGATTTAAAAGTGGTATTAATTTGTTTATATGAATGAATAATATAATGTTATGTGAAAATATTTAAATTGTATTGGATGCATGTTTGATTTATGATTTTTGGATTGCCTGTATAATGATGCCTTAGTGTTTGTAAAAGGACAGGTTTTAAATTTTATAAATAAAATTCAATAACTTGTTCTTGAATTCGAATTCGAACTTGAATTGTAAATAGAAGTTGTTTGAATCTAAGTAAACTATCATCTAGAAACAATTACCAGTTTTTAAAGTGAATAAATGATTCTAAATATTTGAATTTACAGTAAAATATAAATTTTGGTTAGAAATTCATGAATTCAATTTTTAAGTTTGGATTCATAATTGAATTGCTAATAGAAAATTTTGATTTTTAGTACTTGAATCATAATTTTTAATGGGGTAATTAGCGAGCATTTTGGGATTTACCGATTTGGTGTTTTTGGCCAAATCACGACAATCCATGGCGAACTGGGTTTTGCCGTTGGTCATGAAGGTGGAGGGGGCCCCAGCGTTCATGCGAAAAATGCTTCAAGAATTTTTAATTGAGTGGGATGGCCGATAATTGAGGAGTTAGGGTTTTTATTACCTGTTTTGGCCGGTGTGTTCATCTTGGTCGCACGGTGTCGTGGGAATGTCGGTGTTGATCGCACTTGGAGCCAGAGGTACTGGGGAGTGAGGCGAAGCTATGGGGAGGAGGGCGCGGGGTCTCGAGTGGGGGTCGACGGCGTTGATCATTTTCTGGTGGAGAGTGTTTTTGCAGTTTTTGGTTGAAGGGCAAGTTTGCGATTCTCGATCGTATGGATATTTCTAAGGGGTGCATTTGGATGTAGAGGTCATGAGTGACTTGGGGATGGCCAGAGTAAGTTCAACGCCAGCCGAACGTGGGCGTGTATGTTGACGTGCACTGTCGCGTGCATCAGGAGGAATGGTTCTGGGAAGAAGAGGGGTGTAGACTCGAAGCCTCCATCGTGTTTTGTTGTGTGGAACTCGAAGCAGGAAGATATGTGGGAAGCACGGGGTGTTTGTTGGTTTTACTCGAGGAAGTCACTGGGTTTTTGTGTAGTTTACTCGGGTTTTAGTGGGGTCACTTGAGTATTAGTATATCCAGGCTTTGGATCTAGGTGTTTAGTTGTTAATGTAAAGAATATTTGATCTTAGAAATTAAGTTTTTAAAACAAAGGATGAACAAGTTTCAAAATTTAATTTGTTTCAAAATTATGTTTTAAAACAAATTTATATATTTTAAAATATGGGAATTTTAAAATAAAATAAGTGGATTTTAAAATAAAATTTGTATTAAACTTTAATAAATAAATTTGGAAAGGATTTAAAGATTTAAAAACTTAATTTAAATGTGTTTGTTTATAAATTGATTTCTAAAGGTTATATTTTATTTTAAATAAAGTATAATGATTAAGAATTTGATAATCAACTATAATAAATTTTATATTATGTAAATTAGAATTTTATTTATCTATAGATAAATAATTGTGAGAATAATTGTGTTAACTCAATTTAGATTTATATAAGTGTTATTGATTAATATAAAAGATTTAATTAAGACAATGTTTCTTAATTAAGAATCTTTATAATATAATAAGTTAAGAATCATTTAAGTAATTTTAAATGATTAAGTTAAATAGTTAATTAAGTAATTAACTTGTGATTAATTAAGATAATCACTTTGGATTAATCTAATATAGCTACTTAGGGAAGTAATTAAGTAATTAAGTGATTAATTACTAAAGGTAATTAAGTAAAGGATAATTACTTTATTAAAGGTAATTAGGTAGATGTGATTTAGAGTTAATCACTTTAGTTATTAATTAAAGAATTAATTAATAATTAGTTAAAGATTTAAATTTTTTGATTAATGATTAGTAAATAAAAGAATTAAGAGTGATTAATTAAGAAAGAATTTTAATTATTAAAGAAATCATTAATTAATGGAAATAATTAATTAATTGTTAAATAATAATTTAAGGATAATTAATTTATAATTATGTTTTAATTACTAAATAATTAATCAAGTGTGATTAATTAAAAGTGATTAATCAGGTGTAATTAATTAAAGGTAATTAAGGAATAATTATCAAGATATTAAAGAATAATTAATCAAGGTTGATTAATTTGAAAAGGTAATCAAGAAATAATTACTTAGTATAATTTGGAAGTAATTAATCAGGATGATTACTTAATATGGTAGTTAAGTAAGAATTACTTAAAGTAATTAAGTAATAATTAATCAAGGAAGATTAATTGAAATGGAATTAAGTAATGTTAGTTAATTAATTAATTAATTTGTAATTAATTAATGAATAGTAAAATGGATTGAAGATAATCTAAGTGATTAACTAAGGATTAATTTAAGGATTAATTAAATTAATCAAGTTTGAATCAAACTAGTTTATGAATGATTAATGATTGGATGATATATATCATTGGATGAGTTAATGATATTGGGTGTTGTTGATTGATGGGTGATGATGTGAATATGCTATATCTGAATATGATATATATGCTGCTTTGTGATATGTATAGATGCATGTGATAATAGATGATTATCTATCTGTCTTGTGATACATTCATTTATATTAAGTGATATTTCTGAAATATCTATTGTTCAAATCCCTTAAGTATAACTTGGACATTAAAATGGCGTTTGGTTTCGATGAGACCGGGATCAGGTTTCCATAGTTGGATATCCGAAAACCACATCGATTCCATTTAAACGTTTGGTCGTTAATCCAAGTGGAGCAAGTGAAGACTCGAGGTTTAAGGGCTATACGTCAGTATAACTCTGTGGGTGATTCCGTAATGAGTTTGATGGAATAGTGCTTCTAGATTCGAGATGGTGATTCAGAGTGCAAGGGCTATGGTCATTGACTCTGAGGGTGATTCCAAGATGAGTGCAACGAGATAGTGCCTTCGTTTTCGTTCGAACCCGGAACGAACTTGTATGGATTGAATGCTTTCAGCACATCATCAGGTGGACGATGAGCATTCTAAGATAATTGGTCCTATAAAGGTAATCGCAGCCTCAAGCCTCATCAACCGGGAATGGCTAAAACAGGGGAGGTGCAGCAAGGCTTCGTGGGTCGCTCCCACTGGAGAGCAAGAAACATCCCTATCTAGAAGTCCCTTTATATTTTGGCTGTGTGGGTAGTTGGTCTGCAGCCAACTGCGGGGTGGTCTTGTTCGGGACTGTTCAGTAAGGAATGGTCCCGGCTTTGTGTTGCTGGAGAGTGGGAGTACTCCTCGGTACGGTGATCTAGGCCACGTACTGTGACGGGCGGTACCCTAGTAGCCCTCCCATTGTTGGAAACCCATTTTCCCTACGAGACCCACGGTTTTGTTTGTATTACCCACTTTTGTGGCTAGTAGCTAGAATTTAATGAATGTAACAATTTCGGCTATTTCATATTTATTTGAAAACCCTAGACACTATTATAATATCACTGGATTTCCTATCAAATGTTTTGGTTAGCGTAAGGTAAAAACTTTTCCATGTTTATGTGTGGGAAGTCTTACGTGATACCTTTTGTTTTCAAAGGATTTTCTAAAGTTGAGCAATCTTAAACCGTTTACTCACACCAGACCCCTGTCTGACCCGAGTGTTTATTTTCTGTTTTATTAAACTCTTGGGTACTCATATTATATATGAGTAGTCAAGTGATTCAGGTTATCTCTTGACGAATTCTGGAGGAGCTTTGGAGCAGGAGGCTTCAGTGTGTAGATATATGGTTAGAGTTTCCGCTATGTGTTATTTGTATGATGTCTTGTATTGGATTAGACAGAAATGTTATAACTTTCTAAATTGAGATTTATAGTTGTGTACTCTGATGTATATGATACTATGTATATGTTCTATATTATATTTAAATCGTTCCGTTGTGAGATTCTGATGTGTTGTTTCCTCTTTCTTCTCTTTCTTTTCTTCTTCTATCCCTTTCTTTCTTAATTAGTGATGCGATTTTCCGGGAGTGGAAAGTCGGGTCGCTACAGCTGGTATCAAAGCATTAGGTTGAGTGAATACCTAGGCTCTGGAGTGGTGTCTATCTTGAGAGAGCGTACTTGTAATATATAAATATATATATATATATATATATATATATATATATATATATATATATAACTACCAAATCTGTTGGGTTATCTATTCGGATTTTCCAACATAGGCTATAGAGGTAGATAAGGTAGGAGTGTGTGGAACACGACTACCACTAATGGAAGAGGTTTATATGTTGTGGTTGGAGGTGTTTATCGAGATTGTAGATCTAATACCATCTCAAATAAGTTGTGTAGTTTGGTGAAAGGATTTCTTTGAGTCCAGAGGGAGTATTTTCAAGAATTAGAGTATATTCTTGAAGTGTGAGGTTGATTTGCTCTCAAGTGAGCGAGATTTCTAAAAGTTGAGTTGTCCGCTGAGCAGAAGCAAGTGGTGGTATCTTGATAGCTTCAAGAAGGAATAGTTGTATGATGAGATGCAGTTTCCATAGATGGTTCTGAAGATGTTTCTTTTGGAGCCAGATTTAGATGGTACTAGAAGAACATTGATACCTGCTGCAGTGAAGATTCGGATGTTTAGGGATTTTCTGGATCTCAAGTAAAGGTGTCTTATCTTTATTGAAGTATGAGACTAAGGTCAATGAGTTACCCCATTTCAGACATGGTCTCATTTGTTTCCTTAAGAAGATAAGTGGTTGGTGTTTGGTTTGGAGCCAAGTTTCTTTGAGAAGATGTCGACTCGTCTCAAGGATCTTTAGTAGAAATTGGATGATAATTTTTAGTTTCAGAAGCTTCTGGTTAAGGAAGATCTTGTGGCTTAGCAGTATCATTGAAGTGAAGATTGGACGTAGCAGCATGGATCTGTTTCTTTGATGATCCAGTAATCTTTGGGGATTCTACTATCGGCAGATCAGGCAGATAATGGAGGTTATCCTTTTCTTTTGGGAAGCTCACCACAGCGAGATATCTGTTGGAAGTGATCTATCAGTTTCTGATAGGTAAGCCATTCTTGAAGATTGGTCTTGAATAGGAAAAGCTGTTCTAGTTGGGGAGACAGTTCTTTGGAATCTGAACTGAGTGGGACCGCAAAAGTGACTTGCGAATAGTTTGGGAGTCTTTGAGTATTCTTTGGATTGAGATTGAGGCACCTCGATTAGAGGTGAAAGCTATATAAGTTGTCGGAGATTCTCCAGATGTTTTGAGAAAATTAGAAGTTGACCCGAATCGGAGATTTGAGTTTCTTATCAACTTGGAATCCAGAAGTAATTTTGATGGTTCAACCTTGTAGTGGGATGACTCTTGGAGCGAGAAGAATTTGGTGAGGCAGCTCAAGATTCTTTGAGAAGGATTGATCATCTTATTATAGTTGAGATTCTGTTAAGGTGTTTTGACCAAGTGGAATGGTCACTAAGATTTTTATGGGTCGGATAAACTGCGTATGAAGAAAGATTGTGCCTATGTTCTTCGATGGCATTCTTTTCTGCTTTAGATCAGAATTGTGCAGCGGAAGCGAGTTGGGAGTTATTCTCGTATGGAGCAACCGGATGTTGCAGTAAGGGATTTCTACAGGAAATTCAGGTATGAAGGAATTTTCCGGATTTGGTAGGTAAGGTTGTCAAGTGCAACTGTTTGGTTATTCCAGATAGGAGAGGTAGGTCTGAAGTCCATTAATGTTTGTAGTATAGAATTGTATTTTGGATTTCAGCAAATTATTTTTGGAAAGCCATTTTGTTGAGTAGGACCTGGAGATTTGATTTGAGTTGGTCCAGTTTGTTTCATGAAGCAATCAGCAAGGGTTAGGCTGATCAGGAATATTGAAGATGACGCAGGAGTATCAGAAGAGTGGTGCAGTTAAGAATTGAGAAATTTTGGAATGTGCAGCTAGAATTTTGATATTGATTTGGTTTTATCCGATCAAAGGAATTATAAGATTGGGTAAAACTGGAAAGTTAGCTTCAGAGGTATTTTGAGTTTTCCTGTGTTCTCTGGAGATTTGATTTTGATTTACAGGATTGAATGGCCAGTTTGGATAGCTGGAATTCATTGAATTTCACATATCTTTGAGGAATATGTGTATGATTCTTTGAGTGATAGAATCAGCAGTTTAGAAGAATCTGGTGGTTGAGTTGGTTTTGAGTTTATTCTGATATCTTGTTCAGATTTGTAGGATCAGATGAGGGAGTTCTTGGTTTTAGTAGCAAAGTTAGTTAAGTTTCTATAGAGCGAGTATTCCAGTATAGGTATTTGGAAACTCTAGATAATATTAGTAAGTTCTATTCAGAATTTTTCTGGATAGATAAAATTGTTTGTTTAAATTGGTTGCTATGATTGGTAGTGTATGATTGATTGTGTGATTGCTGTTAAAAATTTAAATTCTTTAATTGGGTTATTAAATTATCTTTACTTTTAAATTTCGGGGACGAAATTCTTTTATGGGGGGAGGAATGCGACGACCCGGAATTTTGAGCAATATCAATTTAATAATCTTTGATAATAATTAAATTGATTTGATCATTTTATATTAGAAATTGGCAGTTAAGATTTATTTTTAAGGCTGAAAATAACAATTTGTTAATATCTATTAATATTTTTCTTACAATATATATAGGCGAGATTAATTCTTTGAAGTTTATAATAATTTGATTTGGAAATATTTATTTTGGTAAATAAGAAGTTTTTAATGTAATAAAACTTTATATTCAAATTGTAATATATATATATAAATGTATATATTTTGATTTGAGATTTGTTTTAAAATTTAATATGGAAATTAACAAATTTAATGTTAGAATGTTTCTATTTGAAATGTGTATATATATTTGTATATATATGTTTTAAATAGGAATTTTATTAATTTGAGTTTAATAAGTATTTCCAAACTTTATTTAGATATATATATATAGTTTTGAAATTTGAAATGTTAATTTGATTTAATGTCTTTGAAATGATATTTGAAATTAATATTTTAAATAATAAAGTTAATTTCTTATTTTATAAACATATATTTTAGCTTTTGTTTTTAATAAGATAAAAAAAATTTAAAAAAATTTATATAAGGAGTTAAACTAAGTTTCTCAATTTATGAACAAATGATAAAGTTAAATTGATTAAAATACAAGTTATTTAAAAATGCCTATATGAATTTGTTTTTAAGATAATGAAAGCCTAAAGTTTATTTTTATAAGATGGAAGCATTTTATAATTATCTAAAACATTACAAACTTATATATAGCTTAAAGAGATTATTAAAAGAAAATAACATTTTAAAAAACATTTGTTAAACATTTATTTAACATTAAAACAACACTTGTAAACATTTAGAGTGGGTTAAAAACAAGTGTCAGATCCTTATAACATTTAAGTGACAAATTTCTTCCTCTCTAATAATTTAATTTAAAATTTAATTGTAAAATACAAATGAGCTTCACTTTTAGAAAAAGAATTCCTTTACTCTCTTTAACAACAAAATTAATACAAATCTGAAAAGGAAAATGTAAATCAAAACAAATCAAATAAAGATCAAAAGAAACAAATGCAGAAAAACTGTAAAATCTGGAAAAGGGGTCAATTGCAAGTTCATTTTCAAATGCTCAGCTGCAAAATTCTTTCAAATAGTATATAAGAGGCATGCAAGATATAAAACTTCATCACATTCAATCATGCAAGCTGGAAATTAATCATCACTTCAACATGCAAAGAAAATTGAAAGCCTGGAAACCTTTTTTCTGTCTTCTGCTCTATTCTTTGATAAGGTGAGTAAATGCAGATTTTAAAAACAGATTTAAAAGTGGTATTAATTTGTTTATATGAATGAAAAATATAATGTTATCTGAAAATATTTAAATTGTATTGGATGCATGTTTGATTTATGATTTTTGGATTGCCTGTATAATGATGCCTTAGTGTCTGTAAAAGGACAGGTTTTAAATTTTATAAATAAAATTCAATAACTTGTTCTTGAGTTCGAATTCGAACTTGAATTGTAAAAAGAAGTTGTTTGAATCTAAGTAAACTTTCATCTAGAAACAATTACCAGTTTTTAAAGTGAATAAATGATTCTAAATATTTGAATTTACAGTAAAATATAAATTTTGGTTAGAAATTCATCAATTCAATTTTTAAGTTTGGATTCATAATTGAATTGCTAATAGAAAATTTTGATTTTTAGTACTTGAATCATAATTTTTAATGGGGTAATTAGTGAGCATTTTGGGATATACTGATTTGGGGTTTTTGGCCAAATCACGACAATCGATGGCGAACTGGGTTTTGCCGTTGGTCATGAAGGTGGAAGGGGCTCCAGCGTTCATGCGAAAAATGCTTCAAGAATTTTTAATTGAGTGGGATGGCCGATAATCGAGGAGTTAGGGTTTTTATTACCTGTTTTGGCCGGTGTGTTCATCTTGGTCGCACGGTGTCGTGGGAATGTCGGTGTTGATCGCACTTGGAGCCAGAGGTACTGGGGAGTGAGGCGAAGCTATGGGGAGGAGGGCGCGACGTCTCGAGTGGGGATCGACGGCATTGATCATTTTCTGGTGGAGAGTGTTTTTGCAGTTTTTGGTTGAAGGGCAAGTTTGCGATTCTCGATCGTATGGATATTTCTGAGGGGTGCATTTGGATGTAGAGGTCATGAGTGACTTGGGGATGGCCGGAGGAAGTTCAACGTCGTCCGAACGTGGGCGTGCACGTTGACGTGCACTGTCGCGTGCATTAGGAGGAATGGTTCTGGGAAGAAGAGGGGTGTAGACTCGAAGCCTCCATCGTGTTTTGTTTGTGGAACTCGAAGCAGGAAGATAGGTGGGAAGCACGGGGTGTTTGCTGGTTTTACTCGGGGAAGTCACTGGGTTTTTGTGTAGTTTACTCGGGTTTTAGTGGGGTCACACAAGTATTAGTATATTCAGGCTTTAGATCTAGGTGTTTAGTTGTTAATGTAAAGAATATTTGATTTTAGAAATTAAGTTTATAAAACAAAGGTTGAACAAGTTTCAAAATTTAATTTGTTTCAAAATTATGTTTTAAAACAAATTTATATATTTTAAAATATGTGAGTTTTAAAATAAAATAAGTGGATTTTAAAATAAAACTTGTATTAAACTTTAATAAATAAATTTGGAAAGGATTTAAAGATTTAAAAACTTAATTTAATTGTGTTTGTTTATAAATTGATTTCTAAAGGTTATATTTTATTTTAAATAAAGTATAATAATTAAGAATTTGATAATCAACTATAATAAATTTTATATTATGTAAATTAGAATTTTATTTATCTAAAGATAAATAATTGTGAGAATAATTGTGTTAACTCAATTAAGATTTATATAAGTGTTATTGATTAATATAAAAGATTTAATTAAGACAATGTTTCTTAATTAAGAATCCTTATAATATAATAAGTTAAGAATCATTTAATTAATTTTTAATGATTAAGTTAAATAGTTAATTAAGTAATTAACTTGTGATTAATTAAGATAATCACTTTGGATTAATCTAATGTAGCTACTTAGGGAAGTAAATAAGTAATTAAGTGATTAATTACTAAAGGTAATTAAGTAAAGGATAATTACTTTATTAAAGGTAATTATATAGATGTGATTAAGAGTTAATCACTTTAGTTATTAATTAAAGAATTAATTAATAATTAGTTAAAGATTTAAAATATTTGATTAATGATTAATAAATAAAAGGATTAAGAGTGATTAATTAAGAAAGAATTTTAATTATTAAAGAAATCATTAGTTAATGGAAATAATTAATTAACTGTTAATTATTAATTTAAGGATAATTAATTTATAATTAAGTTTTAATTACTGAATAATTAATCAAGTGTGATTAATTAAAAGTGATTAATCAGGTGTAATTAATTAAAGGTAATTAAGGAATAATTATCAAGATAATTAAAGAATAATTAATCAAGGTTGATTAATTTGAAAAGGTAATCAAGAAATAATTACTTAGTATAATTTGGAAGTAATTAATCAGGATGATTACTTAATATGGTAGTTAAGTAAGAATTACTTAAAGTAATTAAGTAATAATTAATCAAGGAAGATTAATTGAAATGGAATTAAGTAATGTTAGTTAATTAATTAATTAATTTGTAATTAATTAATGAATAGTAAAATGGATTGAAGATAATCCAAGTGATTAACTAAGGATTAATTTAAGGATTAATTAAATTAATCAAGTTTGAATCAAACTTGTTTATGAATGATTAATGATTGGATGATATATATCATTGGATGAGTTAATGATATTGGGTGTCGTTGATTGATGGGTGATGATGTGAATATGCTATATCTGAATATGATATATATGCTGCTTTGTGATATGTATAGATGCATGTGATAATAGATGATTATCTATCCGTGTTGTGATACATCCATTTATGTTAATTGACATTTCTGAAATATCTATTGTTTAAATCCCTTATGTATAACTTGGACATTAAAATGGCGTTTGGTTTCGATGAGACCGGGATCGGGTTTCCATAGTTGGATATCCGAAAACCACATCGATTCCATTTAAACGTTTGGTCGTTAATCCAAGTGGAGCAAGTGAAGACTCGAGGTGTAAGGGCTATACGTCAGTATAACTCTGTGGGTGATTCCGTAATGAGTTTGACGGAATAGTGCTTATAGATTCGAGATGGTGATTCAGAGTGCAAGGGCTATGGTCGTTGACTCTGAGGGTGATTCCAAGATGAGTGCAATGACATAGTGCCTTCGGTTTCGTTCGAACCCGGAACGAACTTGTATGGATTGAATGCTTTCAGCACATCGTCAGGTGGACGATGAGCAATCTAAGATAATTGGTCCTATAAAGGTAATCGCAACCTCAAGCCTCATCAACCGGGAATGGCTAAAACAGGGGAGGTGCAGCAAGGCTTCGTGGGTCGCTCCCACTGGAGACCAAGATACATCTCTGTCTAGAAGTCCCTTTATATTTCGGCTGTGTGGGTAGTTGGTCTGCAGCCAACTGCAGGGTGGTCTTGTTCGGGACTGTTCAGTAAGGAATGGTCCCGGCTTTGTGTTGCCGAGGAGTGGGAGTACTTCTCGGTACAGTGATCTAGGCCACGTACTGTGACGGGCGGTACCCCAGTAGCCCTGCCATTGTTGGAAACCCATTTTCCCTACAAGACCCTACGGTTTTATTTGTATTACCCACTTTTGTGGCTAGTAGCTGGAATTTAATGAATGTAACAATTTCGGCTATTTCACATTTATTTGAAAACACTAGACACTATTATAATATCACTGGATTTCCTATCAAATGTTTTGGTTAGCGTAAGGTAAAAACATTTCCATGTTTATGTGTGGGAAGTCTTACGTGATACCTTTTGTTTTCAAAGGATTTTCTAAAGTTAAGCAATCTTAAACCGTTTACTCACACCAGACCTTTGTCTGACCCGAGTGTTTATTTTCTGTTTTATTAAACTCTTGGGTACTCATATTATATATGAGTAGTCAAGTGATTCAGGTTATCTCTTGACGAATTCTGGAGGAGCTTTGGAGCAGGAGGCTTCAGCGTGTAGACATATGGTTAGAGTTTCCGCTGTGTGTTATTCTGTATGATGTCTTGTATTGGATTAGACAGAAATGTTATAACTGTCTAAGTTGAGAGGTATAGTTGTGTACTCTGATGTATATGATACTATGTATATGTTCTATATTATATTTAAATCGTTCCGCTGTGAGATTCTGATGTGTTGTTTCCTCTTTCTTCTCTTTCTTTTCTTCTTCTATCCCTTTCTTTCTTAATTAGTGATGTGATTTTCCGGAGTGGAAAGTCGGGTCGCTACAGCTGGTATCAGAGCATTAGGTTGAGTGAATATCTAGGCTCTGCAGTGGTGTCTATCTTGAGAGAGTGTACTTGTAATTTATATATATATATATATATATACATACATATATATATATATAAAACTACCTAATCTGTTGGGTTATCTGTTCGGATTTTCCAACATAGGCTATAGAGGTAGATAAGGTAGGAGTGTGTGGAACACGACTACCACTAATGGAAGAGGTTTATATGTTGTGGTTGGAGGTGTTTATCGAGATTGTAGATCTAATACCATCTCGAATAAGCTGTGTAGTTTGGTGAAATGATTTCTTTGAGTCCAGAGGGAGTATTTTCAAGAATTAGAGTATATTCTTGAAGTGTGAGGTTGATTTGCTCTCAAGTGAGCGGGATTTCTAAAAGTTGAGTTGTCCGCTGAGCAGAAGCAAGTGGTGGTATCTTGATAGCTTCAAGAAGGAATAGTTGTATGATGAGATGCAGTTTCCATAGATGGTTCTGAAGATGTTTCTTTTGGAGCCAGATTTAGATGGTACTAGAAGAACATTGATACCTGCTGCAGTGAAGATTCGGATGTTTAGGGATTTTCTGGATCTCAAGTAAAGGTGTCTTATCTTTATTGAAGTATGAGACTAAGGTCAATGAGTTACCCCATTTCAGACATGGTCTCATTTGTTTCCTTAAGAAGATAAGTGGTTGGTGTTTGGTTTGGAGCCAAGTTTCTTTGAGAAGATGTCGACTCGTCTCAAGGATCTTTAGTAGAAATTGGATGAAATTTTTAGTTTCAGAAGCTTCTGGTTAAGGAAGATCTTGTGGCTTAGCAGTATCATTGAAGTGAAGATTGGACGTAGCAGCATGGATCTGTTTCTTTGATAATCTAGTAATCTTTGGGGATTCTACTATCGGCAGATCAGGCAGATAATGGAGGTTATCCTTTTCTTTTGGGAAGCTCACCAGAGCGAGATATCTGTTGGAAGTGATCTATAAGTTTCTGATAAGTAAGCCATTCTTGAAGATTGGTCTTGAATAGGAAAAGCTGTTCTAGTTGGGGAGACAGTTCTTTGGAATCTGAACTGAGTGGGACCGCAAAAGTGACTTGTGAATAGTTTGGGAATCTTTGAGTATTCTTTGGATTGAGATTGAGGCACCTCGAGTAGGTGAAAGCTATAAAAGTTGCCGGAGATTCTCCAAATGTTTTGAGAAAATTATAAGTTGACCCGAATCGGAGATTTGAGTTTCTTACCAACTTGGAATCCAGGAGTAATTTTGATGGTTCAACCTTGTAGTGGGATAACTCTTGGAGCAAGAAGAATTTGGTGAGGCAGCTCAAGATTCTTTGAGAAGGATTGATCATCTTATTCTAGTTGAGATTCTGTTAAGGTGTTTTGACCAAGTGGAATGGTCACTAAGATTTTTATGGGTCGGATAAACTGCGTATGAAGAAAGATTGTGCCTATGTTCTTCTATGGCATTCTTATCTGCTCTAGATCAAAGTTGTGCAGCGGAAGTGAGTTGGGAGTTATTCTCTTATGGAGCAACCGGATGTTGCAGTAAGGGATTTCTACAGGAAATTCAAGTATGAAGGAATTTTCCGGATTTGGTAGGTAAGGTTGTCAAGTGCAACTGTTTGGTTATTCCAGATAGGAGAGGTAGGTCTGAAGTCCATTAATGTTTGTAGTATAGAATTGTATTTTGGATTTCAGCAATTTATTTTTAGAAAGCCATTTTGTTGAGTAGGACCTGGAGATTTGATTTGAGTTGGTCCAGTTTGTTTCATGAAGCAATCAGCAAGGGTTACGCTAATCAGGAATATTGAAGATGACTCAGGAGTATCAGAAGAGTGGTGCAGTTAAGAATTGAGAAATTTTGTAATGTGCAGTTAGAATTTGGATATTTATTTGGTTTTATCCGATCAAAGGAATTATAAGATTGGGTAAAACTAGAAATTTAGCTTCAGAGGTATTTTGAGTTTTCCTGTGTTCTCTGAAGATTTGATTTTGATTTACAAGATTGAATGGCCAGTTTGGATAGCTGGAATTCATTGAATTTCACTTATCTCTGAGGAATATGTGTATGATTCTTTGATTGATAGAATCGGCAGTTTAGAAGAATCTGGTGGTTGAGTTGGTTTTGAGTTTAGTCTGATATCTTGTTCAGATTTGTAGGATCTGATGAGGGAGTTCTTGGTTTTAGTAGTATAGTTAGTTAAGTTTCTATAGAGCGAGTATTCCAGTATAGGTATCTGGAAACTCTAGATAATATTAGTAAGTTCTATTCAGAATTTTTCTGGATTGATAAAATTGTTTGTTTAAATTGGTTGCTATGATTGGTAGTGTATGATTGATTGTGTGATTGCTGTTAAAAATTTAAATTCTTTAACTGGGTTATTAAATTATCTTTACTTTTAAATTTTGGGGACGAAATTCTTTTAAGGGTGGAGGAATGTGACGACCCAGAATTTTGAGCAATATTAATTTAATAATCTTTGATAATAATTAAATTGATTTGATCATTTTATATTAGAAATTAGGAGTTAAGATTTATTTTTAAGGCTGAAAATAACAATTTGTTAATATCTATTAATATTTTTCTTACAATATATATAGGCAAGATTAATTCTTTGAAGTTTATAATAATTTGATTTGGAAATATTTATTTTGGTAAATAAGAAGTTTTTAATGTAATAAAACTTTATATTCAAATTGTAGTATATATAAATGTATATATTGTGATTTGAGATTTGTTTTAAAATTTAATATGGAAATTAACAAATTTAATGTTAAAATGTTTCTATTTGAAATGTGTATATATATTTGTATATATATGTTTTAAATAGGAATTTTATTAATTTGAGTTTAATAAGTATTTCCAAACTTTATTTAGATATATATATATATAGTTTTGAAATTTGAAATGTTAATTTGATTTAATGTCTTTGAAATGATATTTGAAATTTAAATTTTAAATAATAAAGTTAATTTCTTATTTTATAAACATATATTTTAGCTTTTGTTTTTAATAAGATAAATTTTTTAAAAAAAAAATTATATGTAAGTTTCTCAATTTATGAACAAATGATAAAGTTAAATTGATTAAAATACAAGTTATTTAAAAATGCCTATATGAATTTGTTTTTAAGATAATGAAAGCCTAAAGTTTGTTTTTATAAGATGGAAGCATTTTATAATTATCTAAAACATTACACAAATACTTATATATAGCTTAAAGAGATTATTAAAAGAAAATAACATTTTAAAAAAAAACATTTGTTAAACATTTATTTAACATTAAAACAACACTTGTAAACGTTTAGAGTGGGTTAAAAACAAGTGTAAGATCCTTATAACATTTAAGTGACAAATGTCTTCCTCTCTAATAATTTAATTTAAAATTTAATTGTAAAATACAAATGAGCTTCATTTTCAGAAAAAGAATTCCTTTACTCTCTTCAATAACAAAATCAATACAAATCTTAAAAGGAAAATGTAAATCAAAACAAATCAAATAAAGATCAAAAGAAACAAATGCAGAAAAACTGTAAAATCTAGAAAAGGGGGCAATTGCAAGTTCATTTTCAAATGCTCAGCTGCAAAATTCTTTCAAATAGTATATCAAAGGCATTCAAGATATAAAACTTCATCACATTCAATCATGCAAGCTGGAAATTAATCATCACTTCAACATGCAAAGGAAATTGAAAGCCTGGAAACCATTTTTCTGTCTTTTGCTCTGTTCTTTGATAAGGTGAGTAAATGCAGATTTTAAAAACAGATTTAAAAGTGGTATTAATTTGTTTATATGAATGAATAATATAATGTTATCTGAAAATATTTAAATTGTATTGGATGCATGTTTGATTTATGATTTTTGGATTGCCTGTATAATGATGCCTTAGTGTCTGTAAAAGGACAGGTTTAAAATTTTATAAATAAAATTCAATAACTTGTTCTTGAATTCGAATTCGAACTTAAATTGTAAATAGAAGTTGTTTGAATCTAAGTAAACTATCATCTAGAAACAATTACCAGTTTTTAAAGTGAATAAATGATTCAAAATATTTAAATTTACAGTAAAATATAAATTTTGGTTAGAAATTCATGAATTCAATTTTTAAGTTTGGATTCATAATTGAATTGCTAATAGAAAATTTTGATTTTTAGTACTTGAATCATAATTTTTAAAGGGGTAATTAGTGAGCATTTTGGGATTTACCGGTTTGGGTTTTTTGGCCAAATCACGACAATCCATGGCGAACTGGGTTTTGTCGTAGGTCATGAATGTGACGACCGTCCATGACTCCCGCACCAAAACAAGGAAATAGTGCGCTGAAAGACGTGCCAAGTAGCCATGGACGATAGTCAGGGTAAAATAAAACAGAAACTCTTTCGCATAACTCCCAGCGCATGGATAAAATACAATAGAGAAGTATATATAGTGAAGCTTCATAGCGGAAAATCATCATATAAGCACCATAGTAGTTTGATACAATCATCTAAACAAATCCATACATCAAAGCCTCACTACATAGCACTCAGAATATACAAACAGCGGAACACCCAGTACATATAGTAAGAAACTAATATGCAAAGCCTCCTGCTCGTCTTCGTCACCATCAACGCAGATTTCTAGGAACAGCACCTGTCACCTGCTACCTAGTCTGCCCATCCCAACATGGATGAACAGCCCAAGGTAATAAGAGGAGACATAAAACCTTGAGCCAGACAAAGTCTTAGTGAGCAGTAAATCAACTATCAAACATACCAAAAGAGCATAAAGGATAAAAGGAATAGGAACCAAACCATCCCACTCCACCTCTTTCTACAGTGATAGCCCCAGACACACACCAAGGAGAAGTAAGCATAAAATAGCAGATGATTAAGGTAAAGCAATAATCACTCGAGTCAAGGGCGATGTTTTCCAAATACAAACCCCCAAGGCCTAAACCAAGATCAGATAAGCACCTAGAAAATACCGCTCTTGAGACCGAATGATGATACAACCAAACATCCAAACATCCATGACTCTGGCTATCACTGTTATCCTTGCTTTGATTTCACCGTTGATTGAATGACCATCCGTCAAGGGCTAATGGTAACCCCGGTTCCAGACATAACTCCGCACGCTGCCTTGTGCCTAGGACTTATCTACTTTGCCCAGAGTACTCGACTACCTACCTGTAGTCTTTTGGTTGTCCCGACTACCTACCTGTAGTCGTTATGGGCACCCCATGTACTCTTGCTTTTGAGCATGCTAGATCCTTCAACAACGATGAGATCCAAGCCTCCTAGTCATCCTCCTTGACGACTATCCTCATCTAGCTCAAGCTACCTCTCGAGCAATCCATTATCAACCAACTCGAACCATCCCTCGAGTTATCAACATGCTTGGAATGATCCCTGCCTGGATTACGCCAAGTCTACATCACATCATACTTCGCTTTATTACACCATAGCAAAGTCTCAACTCAACAACATGGTTTGCCTCATCGCATCATGGCCAAGTTCCATCTCAACATCATTCAATCCATACATATGAGCTTCCACATCCGCCACATATGCTTTTAGCAGCTTTCACCATTCAAGAGCCTCTTCTGTAGCTTTTGAATCATCTTTGACCATACTTGTCCAAATCTATCAACTAGATTGCTCATTCACAACAATCAATCAAGGCAAACATTAATCCAAACAAATAAGTATTCAATCAAGATCTAATTAGGCATTTATAACTAAAATGGCAATTTCGTAAATAAATGAGCATAAAACTAACATACATGAATCATGGGTTTTTAGCATAGATCTAGCAAATATAAAACATGGGTTTTGTTTCTATGACTTAATAAATGAGCTTGCATAGGTAAACATCTTCACAAACAATGGATCTATACTTGGATCTAAGGAAAATGCACAAAATCACTATCTACAACACTCCAACAAACCACCAATCCAATATACTCCTTTGGGTCCGCGTGAGAGATAACTACCACTCACCAAATCACCTAAACACCTCAAAACTAAACACTTCAGATCTGGACAGCGAAGATCAAGGCTTGATCCGGCGAAATCTCGCTTAAAACGATGAAATCTAGCTTCGTTGGATGAAGATCTTCAACTTTGGCCCTTGAATCTTTGATCTCGATCTTCGATCTTGGATGGATGTTAGAACTAGATTGGAATGGAGAAAAGAAGATGAAGAAATGTTGTAGTCGAGCTCTCAAAATGGCAGCACTTCGTCGCTTCAAAATCCGGTGCCAAAAAGTGAGCCAAACCCCTCTATTTAAAGGCTGATTTCTCCCTGACTCGGCCGCTCTTAAGTCGTTGCCGACTCATTCTCCTGAGTCGCCCATGCCACTTGCCGACTTAACACAACACAGGCCTCATTTCTTACTCATACGCGGCTTATCCCAGACACGACTCAACACCTCTAACGACCTAACCAAATACGGCACAACATGCTAACGACTCAATGGCTTACGACATAAGACACTGCCGTATTTTCCCAAGTCCTAAGTCGTATGGCGACTCAACTAACATGCCGACTCAACTACAGTAAGCCATACTGAGTACCTACCGACCTAACGACTTAGTCTTATGGCCGACCTAAGCCCTAGCCAACTCAACTGCATATGACTCAACAACCTCTGCCGACTCAACACCCACCGACTCAACTCCTTAACTCGGCAAACCCTATGAGTCGTAACTCGTTGACTCGGCCACACTTTTTATCTCACTATCCTCTTAGGTCGGTCACCCCTATGAGTCGGTCAACCCCTTAACTCGGCCACATACTAACTCGACCATACCTATAAGTCGCTGCCTCTATGAGTCGGTTACCATATGAGTCGCCCACTACCTTAATTCGGTCTAAACTCTAGCAGGCTAACCCACTGACTCGTCCAAGACCATGAGTCGCTGCCTACCTTAACTCGGTCCAAACTCAACCCTCAACATGTTGACTCGTTAACGACTCAAAACTTGAGAACTCAAACTCATCACTAAACACATGAGTTAACTTTCTAAACGACTCAGGCTAGAAACAACATAAACAATACTAATGACCTGCAAATTCTACGATTTATCGACACGTAAAATACGGGTCGTTACATTCTCTCCCCCTTAGGAATTTCGTCCCCGAAATTCCAAGCAATCAACAGCAATCAACAGCAATCAAAATTATTCCGCATGCCTATCATCCATTGCAATCAACAAACCATGCATCCAATTCTAGCCTAGCATGCAGAATTCTAAAACTTAGAACAAGCTACAAATTCATGAGATGTCACGACACTTTAGGGCCATACCTCGAAGAGCTCAGGATGAGCTGCCTTCATCCTCTCTTCCTCTTCCCATGTACAGTCGTTAACATCATCACTCCATTGTACCTTGAGCAACGTAATCGTCTTCCTCCTAAGCTGTTTCGTGTCGGTTTCAACAACACGAAGCGGCTTACGAGGTCTCGTAACCACTGGATCAACCTCTAAGTCTTCACAGCTGTCAGCGGAAACCACCATAGTTGGGTCGTGCACATACTTCCGTAGATAAGATACATGAAAAACATTGTGCACACCCGCCATCTTTTCCGGTAACTCCAATCTATAAGCGAGCTTTCCAATTCGCTCGATAATCGAGAATGGTCCAACAAATCTCGGAGTTAACTTTCCTTTCCTCCTGAATCTAATAGCCCTCTTCAATGGAGAAATCTTCACAAAAACCATCTCTCCTACGTCGAATTCCAAATCCTTACGATGATTATCGGCATAACTTTTCTGACGATCTTGGGCTGCCTTCATTCGTTGCCGAATGATCTCTATACAATTCGAAGTCTGTCGAATTATCTCTGGCCCAAGTATCAGTTTTTCTCCGGTTTCCAACCAACATGTCGGAGAGTTACACGGTCTTCCATATAATGCCTCATATGGTGCCATACCAATACTCGACTGATAACTGTTATTATATGCAAACTCCACCAAATGAAGATGATCTTCCCATGATCCTCCGAAGTCCAAAACACAAGCTCTGAGAAGATCTTCCAAAACTCGGTTAACTCTCTCAGTCTGACCATCTGTTTGAGGGTGATAAGCTGTACTCAAACACAACTCAGTTCCCAAAACTTCCTGGAAGCTCTTCCAAAATCTACTAGTGAACAATGGGTCTCGATCGCTCACTATACTCTTCGGAATACCATGGAGTCGAACTATCCACTTAACATACAATTCAGCCAACTTCGATGCAGTCCTAGTTGATCGAACAGGAATGAACCTTACACTCTTTGTCAAACGATCTACTATGACCCAAATCCCTTCATTTCCTGCCCTGGTTCTAGGTAGACCATCGATAAAATCCATCGACACTTGCTCCCACTTCCATGTAGGAACCTCTAACGTCTGAAGTAATCCACTGGGCTTCTTCTGCTCAGCTTTCACCAACTGGCAGTTCATACACTTGGAAATAAAATTTCCAACATCTTTCTTCATGCCTTCCCAGTAGTAAGTTCTCTTCATATCCCGATACATCTTATTTCCACCTGGATGAATTGTCAACTTCGAGTGATGACCTTCCCTCAGAACTTCATCTCTCAATCCATCAATGTCGGGAACAACTAATCGTCCTTGCTTCCGAAGCCAACCCTCTCGATCGACCTCGAATCTCTTATCCTTCTCTGGGTCCAATCCGGATTCCAAATCTCGGATAATCTTGACAAGCTTATCATCTCTCTTTTGGCTCTCGCCAATCCTTTCCACAAGAGTAGGTCTTATCGATAAGTTTGCCAACATCTCAGGTTCCAATTCACATCTAGGCCTGAAGTCAAATCCAGCCAAATACTCGAGACTCTTCCATTCTGAAAACATGGCTCCCAAACCTGCATGTCTTCGACTTAACGCATCAGCCACTGCGTTACCTTTTCCCGGAGTATAGGCTATACCAAAATCATAAGATGCCAGAAACTCTAGCCACCGTTGCTGTCGAAGATTCAAATCCTTTTGGGAGAACAGATACTTCAACGACTTATGATCTGTAAACAACTCGAATCTAACTCCCAATAGATAATGTCTCCACATCTTCAAAGCAAACACAATCGCCGCTAACTCCAAATCATGAGTCGGATAATTCCTTTCATGCGGCTTCAGTTGTCGACTTGCATACGCAACAACTTTATCCTTCTGCATTAACACTGCTCCAAGTCCAGTGCCACATGCATCGGTGTAAACCACCATCTCTTCATTCCCACTTGGAATAGTCAAAACAGGAGCACTTGTCAGTCGCTCTTTCAGGATTACGAAAGCTTGCTCACACTTGTCATCCCATCTAAACACTTGGTTCTTCTTCGTCAATCCTGTCAACGGTGCAGCTACCTTGGAAAAGTCTTTGATAAACCGACGATAATATCCTGCTAATCCAAGAAAACTCCTCACATCAGATGCATTCTTAGGTCTAACCCAATCCTGGATTGCTGCCACCTTAGCGGGATCAACCGCTATTCCATTTCCAGAGATAACATGGCCTAAGAACCTCACTTCACTCTTCCAGAAGTGACACTTCGAAAACTTAGCCTTCAGCTGATGTTTCCGCAAGATTTCCAAAACAATTCTCAAGTGCGTCTTGTGCTCTTCCTCAGTTCTGGAGTAAACCAAAATATCATCCACGAACACAAGCACGAGCTTATTCAACTAATCTCTGAATACTCTATTCATAAGATCCACAAAATATGCTGGTGCGTTAGTCAACCCAAACGGCATTACCAGCCAATCATAAAACCCGGATGGTGTCCTAAAAGCAGTCTTCGGCACACTATCCTTTGCCACTCTCAGTTGGTGAAATCCCGTTGCCAAATCCATCTGAGAAAACACCTTAGCCTCGTGAAGATGATCAAATAAGTCATCTATTCTCGGCAATGGATACTTGTTCTTTTTAGTCAAGTTATTTAGCTCACGATAATCCACACACAACCTCAACGATCCATCCGCTTTGGTTGCGAACACAACTGGTGCACCCCATTCGGACACACTTCTCCGAATGAATCCTTTCCGTAAAAGGTCATCAACTTGCACCTTCAGCTCTTGCTGCTCCCTCGGTGCCATCCACCTAAGAGGCATAACAACAGGTCTGGCTCCCTCAACTAGATCGATACGAAACTCGATCTCCCTACGCGGCGGCAACCCTTTGACTTCGTCAAAGACATCCTCAAATCCATTCACAATAGGCACTGATGACAGTCCATCCCGTGGAACAACCAGCGAATACATGAAGCTCATGAAGACGTCTTCCTCATGCTTGCATCGTATCACAACCTTTCGCCCTTCCACATTCCCGACTGTCACCTCAAGCCTCTCACAATCAATCCTTGCCGCATATTTCCTAAGCCAGTCCATACCCAAAATAATTCCGAACCCCGCAAAGTTTAGAACAAAGCAATCACAATCAAACGAGCAATCATGACTCGACACAACTAGACCACGGCATATCATACACAAACATGACGAACCCCCAACTGGATTAGTCACAACCAATGGCCTATCAACAATATCCGGTCTCAAACCTAACCGGTCTACCAAATCATTACAAACAAAAGAATGCGACGCTCCAGTATCAAACAACACTCTAACTGGAACACCACAGATAGAAAGAGTACCTTGAACCACCATACCCTTCCCCTTCTCTTCAGCAGTAGGAGCTTTTGAAGACGACGGCACAACTCCCAAAGCATAAGCTTGCACAATCTGCCTATCTTTCCTCGGCTCTGGGCAATCCTTCTTGATATGTCCCAACTTATCACAGTTATAACACTTCCCGGCACCTTGGGATTCTTACAATCTTTGTAAAGATGGCCCTTCTGTTGGCAGTTATAACAAGTCACTTCGCCTTTCGGCTTCTTCTGGCCATCCTTACCCTTCTGCTGCTGCTTCCTCCTCTTATTGCCACTCTGGTGTGGTTTAGATCCTTCCCTGGTTACAGCAACAACAGAACTTTCCTTAGGAAACAAACTCTCATGCCTAAGGGCTTTCTCCACAAGCTTCTCAAATGGATCGTCCAAATGATCCACTAACTGCCTCCCAAGATAAGCATCCAAACTAGTCACAAACTTCTCATTCTTCTGATAAGGAGAATCAATATACGATCTGGCATACTTGGACAAAGCTTCAAACTCAGAAATATACTCAAGAACTGGTCTCCCACTTTGCTTGAGCTCTACAAACCTCTTGAACAAAACAGACTTCTGAGCCGTAGAGATGAACTTGGCTTCAAATCTAACTTGGAATTGCTCCCAAGTAATCTCTTCTTCTGGGGTATCAATGGTGATAGAATTCCACCAATCAGCAGCTCTTCCCTGAAGCTGTCTCGATGCAAGCTTCCTCTTAGTTACATCCTCAATCCCTAAGTCACCAAAGATCCTTCGACATGCATCAATCCATCTCTGTACCTCAATAGTCGACTCCGTCCCCAAGAAAGCTTTTCCTCCAAGAGCAGTATAATCCTTACAAAGCTTAGCAAAATCCACCGGCCTTGGAGCTTGGACTTGAACTCCCACATCTACAGATGGCCCTGGAGCTGGTATCCTTCTCATGATCGAAGTCATCATCGCTTCGAACATAGTTCCATAATCAACAGCTCCTTCAGTAGCACGGCTTTCCCTTGCAGCTGGTCTCCCTCTTCGACTCATCCTTAATATCTGTAATAAGAATGATTAGAACACCTTAAGTAACAACTGCATAAGGAGTTCAAATCCTTCTAAACTACTATATTATATATAGTAATCATCCATCAAAATACAATTACGTCTCTCATACGTAGTTACGTTAGCGAGCGTTGGCTAAAATCGATTAACCAAAGCTCTGATACCAAATGTGACGACCGTCCATGACTCCCGCACCAAAACAAGGAAATAGTGCGCTGAAAGACGTGCCAAGTAGCCATGGACGATAGTCAGGGTAAAATAAAACAGAAACTCTTTCGCATAACTCCCAACGCATGGATAAAATACAATAGAGAAGTATATATAGTGAAGCTTCATAGCGGAAAATCATCATATAAGCACCATAGTAGTTTGATACAATCATCTAAACAAATCCATACATCAAAGCCTCACTACATAGCACTCAGAATATACAAACAGCGGAACACCCAGTACATATAGTAAGAAACTAATATGCAAAGCCTCCTGCTCGTCTTCGTCACCATCAATGCAGATTTCTAAGAACAGCACCTGTCACCTGCTACCTAGTCTGCCCATCCCAACATGGATGAACAGCCCAAGGTAATAAGAGGAGACATAAAACCTTGAGTCAGACAAAGTCTTAGTGAGCAGTAAATCAACTATCAAACATACCAAAAGAGCATAAAGGATAAAAGGAATAGGAACCAAACCATCCCACTCCACCTCTTTCTACAGTGATAGCCCCAGACACACACCAAGGAGAAGTAAGCATAACATAGCAGATGATTAAGGTAAAGCAATAATCACTCGAGTCAAGGGCGATGTTTTCCAAATACAAACCCCCAAGGCCTAAACCAAGATCAGATAAGCACCTAGAAAATACCGCTCTTGAGACCGAATGATGATACAACCAAACATCCAAACATCCATGACTCTGGCTATCACTGTTATCCTTGCTTTGATTTCACCGTTGATTGAATGACCATCCGTCAAGGGCTAATGGTAACCCCGGTTCCAGACATAACTCCGCACGTTGCCTTGTGCCTAGGACTTATCTACTTTGCCCAGAGTACTCGACTACCTACCTGTAGTCTTTTGGTTGTCCCGACTACCTACCTGTAGTCGTTATGGGCACCCCATGTACTCTTGCTTTTGAGCATGCTAGATCCTTCAACAACGATGAGATCCAAGCCTCCTAGTCATCCTCCTTGACGACTATCCTCATACTAGCTCAAGCTACCTCTCGAGCAATCCATTATCAACCAACTCGAACCATCCCTCGAGTTATCAACATGCTTGGAATGATCCCTGCCTGGATTACGCCAAATCTACATCACATCATACTTCGCTTTATTACACCATAGCAAAGTCTCAACTCAACAACATGGTTTGCCTCATCGCATCATGGCCAAGTTCCATCTCAACATCATTCAATCCATACATATGAGCTTCCACATCCGCCACATATGCTTTTAGCAGCTTTCACCATTCAAGAGCCTCTTCTGTAGCTTTTGAATCATCTTTGACCATACTTGTCCAAATCTATCAACTAGATTGCTCATTCACAACAATCAATCAAGGCAAACATTAATCCAAACAAATAAGTATTCAATCAAGATCTAATTAGGCATTTATAACTAAAATGGCAATTTCGTAAATAAATGAGCATAAAACTAACATACATGAATCATGGGTTTTTAGCATAGATCTAGCAAATATAAAACATGGGTTTTGTTTCTATGACTTAATAAATGAGCTTGCATAGGTAAACATCTTCACAAACAATGGATCTATACTTGGATCTAAGGAAAATGCACAAAATCACTATCTACAACACTCCAACAAACCACCAATCCAATATACTCCTTTGGGTCCGCGTGAGAGATAACTACCACTCACCAAATCACCTAAACACCTCAAAACTAAACACTTCAGATCTGGACAGCGAAGATCAAGGCTTGATCCGGCGAAATCTCGCTTAAAACGATGAAATCTAGCTTCGTTGGATGAAGATCTTCAACTTTGGCCCTTGAATCTTTGATCTCGATCTTCGATCTTGGATGGATGTTAGAACTAGATTGGAATGGAGAAAAGAAGATGAAGAAATGTTGTAGTCGAGCTCTCAAAATGGCAGCACTTCGTCGCTTCAAAATCCGGTGCCAAAAAGTGAGCCAAACCCCTCTATTTAAAGGCTGATTTCTCCCTGACTCGGCCGCTCTTAAGTCGTTGCCGACTCATTCTCCTGAGTCGCCCATGCCACTTGCCGACTCAACACAACACAGGCCTCATGTCTTACTCATACGCGGCTTATCCCAGACACGACTCAACACCTCTAACGACCTAACCAAATACGGCATAACATGCTAACGACTCAATGGCTTACGACATAAGACACTGCCGTATTTTCCCAAGTCCTAAGTCGTATGGCGACTCAACTAACATGCCGACTCAACTACAGTAAGCCATACTGAGTACCTACCGACCTAACGACTTAGTCTTATGGCCGACCTAAGCCCTAGCCAACTCAACTGCATATGACTCAACAACCTCTGCCGACTCAACACCCACCGACTCAACTCCTTAACTCGGCAAACCCTATGAGTCGTAACTCGTTGACTCGGCCACACTTTTTATCTCACTATCCTCTTAGGTCGGTCACCCCTATGAGTCGGTCAACCCCTTAACTCGGCCACATACTAACTCGACCATACCTATAAGTCGCTGCCTCTATGAGTCGGTTACCATATGAGTCGCCCACTACCTTAATTCGGTCTAAACTCTAGCAGGCTAACCCACTGACTCGTCCAAGACCATGAGTCGCTGCCTACCTTAACTCGGTCCAAACTCAACCCTCAACATGTTGACTCGTTAACGACTCAAAACTTGAGAACTCAAACTCATCACTAAACACATGAGTTAACTTTCTAAACGACTCAGGCTAGAAACAACATAAACAATACTAATGACCTGCAAATTCTACGATTTATCGACACGTAAAATACGGGTCGTTACAATGAAGGTGGAGGGGCTCCAGTGTTCATGCGAAAAATGCTTCAAGAATTTTTAATTGAGTGGGATGGCCGATAATCGAGGAGTTAGGGTTTTTATTACCTGTTTTGGCTGGTGTGTTCATCTTGGTCGCGCGGTGTCGTGGGAATGTCGGTGTTGATCGCACTTGGTGCCAGAGGTACTAGGGAGTGAGGCGAAGCTATGGGGAGGAGGGCGCGGTGTCTCGAGTGGGGGTCGACGACGTTGATCATTTTCTGGTGGAGTGTGTTTTTGCAGTTTTTGGTTAAAGGGCAAGTTTGCGATTCTCGATTGTATGGATATATCTGAGGGGTGCATTTGGATGTAGAGGTCATGAGTGACTTGGGGATGGCCGGAGGAAGTTCAACGTCGACCGAACGTGGGCGTGCACGTTGACGTGCACTGTCGCGTGCATCAGGAGGAATGGTTCTGGGAAGAAGAGGGGTGTAGACTCGAAGCCTCCATCGTGTTTTATTGTGTGGAACTCGAAGCAGGAAGATAGGTGGGTAGCATGGGGTGTTTGCCGGTTTTACTCGGGGAAGTCACTGGGTTTTTGTGTGGTTTACTCGGGTTTTAGTGGGGTCACTCGAGTATTAGTATATTTGGGCTTTAGATCTAGTGTTTAGTTGTTAATGTAAAGAATATTTGATTTTAGAAATTAAGTTTTTAAAACAAAGGTTGAACAAGTTTCAAAATTTAATTTGTTTCAAAATTATATTTTAAAACAAATTTATATATTTTAAAATATGGGAGTTTTAAAATAAAATAAGTGGATTTTAAAATAAAATTTGTATTAAACTTTAATAAATAAATTTGGAAAGGATTTAAAGATTTAAAAACTTAATTTAAATGTGTTTGTTTATAAATTGATTTCTAAAGGTTATATTTTATTTTAAATAAAGTATAGTGATTAAGAATTTGATAATCAACTATAGTAAATTTTATATTATGTAAATTAGAATTTTATTTATCTAAAGATAAATAATTGTGAGAATAATTGTGTTAACTCAATTAAGATTTATATAAGTGTTATTCATTAATATAAAAGATTTAATTAAGACAATGTTTCTTAATTAAGAATCTTTATAATATAATAAGTTAAGAATCATTTAATTAATTTTAAATAATTAAGTTAAATAGTTAATTAAGTAATTAACTTGTGATTAACTAAGATAATCACTTTGGATTAATCTAATGTAGCTACTTAGGGAAGTAATTAAGTAATTAAGTGATTAATTACTAAAGGCAATTAAGTAAAGGATAATTAATTTATTAAAGGTAATTAGGTAGATGTGATTAAGAGTTAATCACTTTACTTATTAATTAAAGAATTAATTAATAATTAGTTAAAGATTTAAATTATTTGATTAATGATTAATAAATAAAAGAATTAAGAGTGATTAATTAAGAAATAATTTTAATTATTAAAGAAATCAATAATTAATGGAAATAATTAATTAATTGTTAATTAATAATTTAAGGATAATTAATTTATAATTAAGTTTTAATTACTGAATAATTAATCAAGTGTGATTAATTAAAAGTGATTAGTCAGGTGTAATTAATTAAAGGTAATTAAGGAATAATTATCAAGATAATTAAAGAATAATTAATCAAGGTTGATTGATTTGAAAAGGTAATCAAGAAATAATTACTTAGTATAATTTGGAAGTAATTAATCAGGATGATTACTTAATGTGGTAGTTAAGTAAGAAAATAATTAATCAAGGAAGATTAATTGAAATGGAATTAAGTAATGTTAGTTAATTAATTAATTTGTAATTAATTAATGAATAGTAAAATGGATTGAAGATAATCCAAGTGATTAACTAAGGATTAATTTAAGGATTAATTAAATTAATCAAGTTTGAATCAAACTTGTTTATGAACGATTAATGATTGGATGATATATATATCATTGGATGAGTTAATGATATTGGGTGTTGTTGATTGATGGGTGATGATGTGAATATGCTATATCTGAATATGATATATATGATGCTTTGTGATATGTATAGATGCATGTGATAATAGATGATTATCTATCTGTGTTGTGATACATCCATTTATGTTAAGTGATATTTCTGAAATATCTATTGTTTAAATCCCTTAAGTATAACTTGGACATTAAAATGGCGTTTGGTTTCGATGAGACCGGGATCGGGTTTCCATAGTTGGATATCCGAAAACCACATCGATTCCATTTAAACGTTTGGTCGTTAATCCAAGTGGAGCAAGTGAAGACATGAGGTATAAGGGCTATACGTCAGTATAACTCTGTGGGTGATTCCGTAATGAGTTTGACGGAATAGTGCTTATAGATTCGAGATGGTGATTCAGAGTGCAAGGGCTATGGTCGTTGACTCTGAGGGTGATTCCAAGATGAGTGCAACGAGATAGTGCCTTCGGTTTCGTTCGAACCTGGAACGAACTTGTATGGATTGAATTCTTTCAGCACATCGTCAGGTGGACGATGAGCATTCTAAGATAATTGGTCCTATAAAGGTAATCGCAGCCTCAAGCCTCATCAACCGGGAATGGCGAAAACAGGGGAGGTGCAGCAAGGCTTCGTGGGTCGCTCCCACTGGAGAGCAAGATATATCCCCGTCTAGAAGTCCCTTTATATTTCGGCTGTGTGGGTAGTTGGTCTGCAGCCAACTGCGGGGTGGTCTTGTTCGGGACTGTTCAGTAAGGAATGGTCTCGGCTTTGTATTGCAGGGGAGTGGGAGTACTCCTCGGTACGGTGATCTAGGCCACGTACTGTGACGGGCGGTACCCCAGTAGCCCTGCCATTGTTGGAAACCCATTTTCCCTACGAGACCCTACGGTTTTGTTTGTATTACCCACTTTTGTGGCTAGTAGCTGGAATTTAATGAATGTAACAATTTCGGCTATTTCATATTTATTTGAAAAACCTAGACACTATTATAATATCACTGGATTCCTATCAAATGTTTTGGTTAGCGTAAGGTAAAAACTTTTCCATGTTTATGTGTGGGAAGTCTTACGTTATACCTTTTGTTTTCAAAGGATTTTCTAAAGTTAAGCAATCTTAAACCGTTTACTCACACCAGACCCCTGTCTGACCTGAGTGTTTATTTTCTGTTTTATTAAACTTTTGGGTACTCATATTATATATGAGTAGTCAAGTGATTCAGGTTATCTCTTGACGAATTCTGGTGGAGCTTTGGAGCAGGAGGCTTCAGCGTGTAGATATATGGTTAGAGTTTCCGCTATGTGTTATTCTGTATGATGTCTTGTATTGGATTAGACAGAAATGTTATAACTGTCTAAATGGAGATGTATAGTTGTGTACTCTAATGTATATGATACTATGTATATGTTCTATATTATATTTAAATCGTTCCGCTGTGAGATTCTGATGTGTTGTTTCCTCTTTCTTCTCTTTCTTTTCTTCTTCTATCCCTTTCTTTCTTAATTAGTGATGCGATTTTCCGGGAGTGGAAAGTCGGGTCGCTACAAAAGTTGATTAATTATGATTAATTAATCAATGATAAATAATTAAAGGTAATTAATTAATTAATTAATTAAGGATTAATGTAATTAATTATGATTAATTGATCAATTCAAGTAATTAAGGGTTAATTACTCTTTAATTGAGAATAATTAATTTTGTGAAATTAATTAAGGATAATTACATGAGTGTAATTAAGAATAATTAATCATGGGTGATTAATTAAGGTGATTAATAATGAATTAATAAATTGATTGTAATCAATTAAATGATTGAGTAAGCAAGATTTATATTGGTGAAGTAATTAATTTAATTCATTTTAAGTTAATTATAGATGAAGTAATTAATTTAATTCATTTTAAATTAATTAGAAATAGAGATAGTTAATTTAATTCATTTTAAATTAATTATATGATGATGAGTAAATCTTTGCATATGTATGAATGGGTGTCATTGATTGTCTTGGATGCTTTGTGATCTCAAAAATGAGATAAGTATTGTTGTGTGATATAAATGCTTGATTTGCATTGTGATGATAACTTAGATTATCTATTGTGATGGTAATATATGGAATATCTATTTGATATTGATAATGTGGGTTACCTGTTATTTGATAATGTTGATTATCAATTGTGATTTATAAGTTATCTATCTGTGTGTATGTAGATACTGTATCTAATTGTTTTAAAACTTTAAAACAACTTGGACCTAAAAGACACGCCTTGTATTTCGATGAGACCGAGATCGGGTTTCCATATTTGGATATCCGAAAACCACATCGATTCCAAATTAACGTTAGGTCGTGTATCAAAATGGAGCTTTGTGAAGACTCGAGGGTTAAGGACTATGAGTCAGTATAACTCTGGGGGTGATTCCGTAATGAGTTTGACGGAATTAGTTCTTATAGATTCGAGATGGTGGTTCAGAGTGCAAGGGTTATCGTCGTTAACTTTGAGGGTGATTCCAAAATGAGTGTAATGAGATAATGCCTTTGGTTTCGTTCGAACCCGGAACGAACTTGTATGGATTGAATGCTTTCAGAACATCGTCAGGTGGACGATGGGCATTCTAAGTGATATGTCCTATAAAGGTAATCATAGCCTCAAGCCTCATCAACCGGGAATGGCTAAAATAGGGGAGGTGCAGCAAGGCTTCGTGGGTCGCACCCACTGGAGAGCAAGATTTACCCCTGTCTAGAAGTCCCTTTATATTCGGCTGTGTGGGTGGTTGCTAGCTACAACCACGGGGTTGTCTTGTTCGGAACTGTTCAGTAAGGAATGGGTCCGGCTTTTTGTTGCAGGAGAGCGGGCGTACTCCTCGGTACGTTGATCTAGGCCACGTACTGTGACGGGCGGTACCCTAGTAGCCTTGCCATTGTATGGAATCCAAAATCCAATAAGTGCCAATGGTTTTGGTTGTATTACCCACTTTTGTGGCTAGTAGCTGGAATTTAAAGAATGTAACAATTTCGGGTATTTCATATTTATTTGAAAACCCTAGACCCTATTATAATATCATCGGATTTCCTATCAAATGTTTTGGCTAGCGTAAGGTAAAACCTTTTCCATGTTTATGTGTGGGAAGTCTTACGTGATACCTTTCTTTCAAAAGGTTTTTAAAAGTTAAGCAACTTTAACCTGTTACTCACACCAGACCCATGTCTGACCTGGAGTTTATTTTTGTTTTTCATAAACTCTTGGGTACTAAAATTTTTACGAGTAGCCAAGGGATTCAGGTTAGCTTTGACGAAATTGTGGAGGGGCAATGGAGCAAGAGGCTTCTGCGTGTAGATATATATCTAGTATTCCGCTGTGTAGTTTTCTCTGAGTTGTTTCTTGTACTGTTTTGAGATTGTATAACTAGACAGGTGTTTATAACTGTCTAGTATGTGTTGTATATCTGTGAACTCTGATAATGGTTGTAAATCATGTAATATTTATGTTATTAATATAATTTATTCGTTCCGCTGTTAGATTATGATGTGTTGTTTCTTTCTTCTCTTCTTTATTTTCTCTTTTCTATCCCTTTCTTTCTTAAAAATGATGCGATTTTCTATGGTAAGAAAGTCGGGTCATTTCAGCAATAAAGTTTTAGTATTTCGTGAGTGAGTTTAAACACTTACCTTCTGGATTTCCCTTTTCTAGTCGAATTTGGATCCGCTACTACTTCTTCCTTTTGAGTTGTTTCCTTCTATCTTAATCTTTTTTTTAGAATGTTTTAGAAGAGATAGAGAAGTTGTTATAGATCTGGATTTAAAGAAAAAGATTTGGAAAAAATAAGAATGTTTGAGAAAGAAGAAGGAAATTTAAAGAAGATGAAAAATTGAAAAAGAAAAGGAAGCTTTCAAAAAGAAGAAGATTTGAAGAAGAAGAAACAAAAAGACAAAGAATGAAGTAAAAAAAAGAGAAGAAGGAGATTTAAAGAAGAAAAAATGAAGACGGAGGGAGGAAGGTGTAGAGAGAAAAAAAGGAGATGGAAGTTTTATTTGGAAAATGAAGCTATAGAAGATGAGAATAGAAAATGAAATATGACTAAAGGAACGAAGATGGAAACAAATGAAAAGCTAATAAGTTCTATATAAACAAACTAGGAATTGAAATAAAGTAAAATATGAACAACCCTAAAACGTAGTATTGAAAGATGTGAACTAAATGAATATGAGGTGATAGAAGAAATAAAATGCAAATGAAGAAATAAAATTATAGATTATAAGGAAATAAAGGTGTGGGGACAAAATGCATGTTTAGTTTTAAATGCTTTAGGCATTGTTAATGCATAAGGAAATGTATGTAGGAATGAGAAAATTTGCAGACCAAAGGAAAATTAAAATTTTATAACCAAAAATGAGATGGAAAGAATTAAATATAGCCTAAAAGCTTAGGCTTAGGTATTAAACCGAAGGAGAAATGAACGGACCAAGTTTTAATAATGAGGTAACTATTTTAAAATGTACATGCAATAAATAAAAAGAAATGAAGGGACCACATACACATTTTGAAATTCAATTTCTTTTGAAACGTAACCAAATTAATTTCATTCACTCAAATAATACTCAATTTGTACACATACAAATTTTTATCTACGCACAATTAATAAATTATACCTACCTTAAAAATGAGAATGTTCAATTCTTTTATTTCCATTAAAGCACCATTTCTATTTAACACAAAATGTACGTTTCTTTTATTAAAACTATTAATTGCAATCAAAGTTTTTGGGAAATTAATCAACGATCGGACGACTCGGGAGTGTGGAAATACATTCTAAAAAATAGACAAGAAGCTTTGAAATGCCTTTCTCTTAACATTGTTGATGGTAAAACTATTTCTTTATGGTATGACCCATGGTTGAATGGAAGCTCTATTATGGAACGCATTGGTAGAGACACAACTTTCAGAACTGGTTCGGAAATTTTGCTTCTAAGCAGGATTTTAAAGAATGGTGAATGGAAATGGGATTCGTACAGTTTTTTATTTCAAATACATGCAGAAATAGAAGCAGTTAAAATTCACAAAGAAAGGGACTTTTGGTCATGGAAATGTACGAAGAATGGTTTATATCAGTTCAAAAATATATGAAACACAATTAGAACCAGTTTTGAAAATAAATATTGGTCGTCTTTGGTCTGGAATAAAATTCACGTTCCTAAAATGGCGGTTTGTCTGTATAAAGCCGTGAATGACTATCTACTGACTAAAGAAAGACTCCTACAGAAACAGATAGCCGTGAATCCTTTATGTGTTTTCTGTAATAATTACAGTGAAACTATAGATCACCTATTTTTTCAATGTAATTACACAGAAAATGTATGGCTTTGGAGCTGCAATAAATTTTTTAAATCTCCAAAAAGTTTGTTTTCCTTTTCTCTGAAGGAGGATTTATAGAAAATCGTTTCTTATTCAAGAGTTAAAAGTTAAAATTCAGATTTATTACAACTCTCTCTCTCGGTTTATGTTTGGCATATATGGAAAGCAAGAAACGAAAAGATTTTTCAGAACCGGAATACAACATTTACTCAGATCTGTACCAGTATCCACCAGTCAATGAACATCAGAATGACGAAATCCAAACATTTCAAGAACATAACTGGCATGAATGAAAAATTAGCTATGAAATGGGGATATACCTCCCAACGCTGTATTGGGGCAACATCTGCATAATCATATGAGTCGCTCTCCTGCAACCTCCACGTATCTTTGTTCCTGGCTTAGGATAACCTGCACCTGTATTATTTACATAGACCTCACTCTCCCTCTTTTATATTACATTATATTTTACAATTAACAATAATAATTGATCTAGATAGTTTAGTTGCAGATTGTAGTCCATCTTGTCCGGGCTTAGGATCAACACTGGCTCACACTTGCTTGCTTTGTTCCTGGAGTTTTTATACACAAAGATCTTTGTCAATTACTTATTTTTAGTCACACAGCTTTGAGTGTCAGACTATTACCTTTTGTAGTCCTGAGGAGTTCTGGTCTCTGGAGCTAAGACCTACAGTTTCTGGATCTATGAACGTCTGATAGAGATCTTCTGCTTGCTAAAGGACTGAAAATGGTATAGATCTGGAAGAAGGTGTTTCTTCCCGCTCCAAGTCCGAGTAACCTATCTGGAGAGAAAATAATTAGTTTTCCTCAGACAAAGTTTTAAAGATTTCATCTTTAAAGTGACAGCAACTTATCTTGAAAAGTGCTGTGTTGTTTCGTCTAGAAGGAGAGCTTATCTTTCAGAACTGCTTTTTCTGGACATGCTTTGGATTATAACAGTGCTTTGTACAAGAAACAATAGCAGAAGAGAAGAGATTTGATGATAACGAAGAGCATATTGTAAGAGAATTTCATTATTTTCCTATTGCCGCTATTAAAGGAATTTCTCGGAGATGAGTTATTGAAGTATCTGGAAGTGTTGACCTTTCCTTTTTTTTTGTTATACGAAGAGTAATCTCGAAACTTCTAATAATTGGGCCAGACTTCGAAGGCCTTGGGTATATTAGTTTGTATAAGTACTGTAGGCCTGTGTAACGCTTTGGTTATGTGTTGTGTTTATGCCTTTTGGCTTTTGTAAATATTGTTTTTGTTCTTTAATAGAAAATTTTGAACCTTCTTTCAAAAAAAAAAATGTTTCCATTACATTAATTGTAATTAATAACAAAGTTAAATTTCAAAATTGATAAACCAAAATGGACGAGAAATAGGATAATTGTTTCCTTAAGTCATTTAAACATGTTTATAAATTTGTTGTTTTATACCACCGTAATAAATAACTTACTTAAATTATATTCCTATTCTTGAAATCAATATGTATGCTAAAACAGCGTTCAAATAAATGTATATTTCCTTTTTTTAACAAATCATTCTATTCTTTACTCTAATGAAATTAAATCTACATTCACAAATGAAATATTTCAAGGCAAGGCTCGCGTGTAAATAAATAAAACTTACTGGAAGACCAAAAGAGGCATGTATTTAATGAAAGAAAGTAGCAATAAAATAAAATAAATGAAAGCGACAGATTTAAATTCGAGAATGTAGTCCGTACATAGAAATCACAAATCAAACATACTAAAAAAAACAATTCATTTTAACATATTTTATTAACCCTAATACGCTCAAATTTACACACATATATGTATTTTTATTTAGTAAACAGTAAATAAAATTAAACACTACAATTAACATAATGAGGACCGCCACCCCACACATTAAAAGATGAACTGAGACCCCAAAGTCAAATTTGAAACGGAATAAGTCTCATATGTTAATATGCTAACTATTCCAAATCAAAAACTTAACCAAACCTTCAAGTTGTTTTCTTACCAATTTATTATTTTATATATTTTTTTAATTAAATTCAAATTAAGGAATATTTAGATAAATTAAATATTCCAACTAGAAACATAGAACAAAATTCAATTCTTTATTTTAATGAAATTAAATTAACATTCATAGATGAAATATTCACTTTATTTGATAAGAATATTCTTATCAAGAAACCATTCTTTTCTTTTATTTTGATCAAAACATATTTCTTTTTATTACACATTCATTTACAATTAACATCTCCTCCTTTAAAACCAACTTATATCTATAGATTATCCCATTAAAGAGTCATAGAAATAATACTTCGTACAACCACATCATTTCTTTTTCAATTAATTTCATATAATCGTTATATTTGTACCAAATTTAAGTGCTTACAATTTGAACGTAATATTTCTCAATGAAATTCTCAATATATTTTTAACACAAAACATATGTTGCACATATCATTAATTAATTACCATTTGCTTCAATCTCTTATTAATGGCAAGATATAATTACTATTACTTACAATGATTAAATCTCAAAACATACCCTAATACAGGGAAGATAATTAATCCAATTATTTCCTTTGAAATCCAATTTTCTATGCTAAACCCAATATCTATATACTAATTTAATTCCAACATTTAATTACAAATGTAATAAAACCTGTTCATTATATATTTAAATTTCAAACAAACCCTTTTATTTTGATTTACATTCTTATTATCAAATCAACTATTCCCTTATGCAATTGGTTAACATAAGTTTTACACTCACCGCTCAACAGTTAACGTTTCTTCTTATATCAATTGTAATATTTCAATTACATTAATTCTCCATTAATTACCAAATAAATTTCTAACGGATTTAATAATAAGAAAATAAATAAAACAATGGTTATACGTTAATAATCCATATCTATTAACTTATTGTTTACAAACAAAGGTTAATAAATTTACATACAAAATAATTGATTTCATACTCCATATTAAAACCAATTGCAATTAATAACATAAGGTTACGTCAATTTATACATCATTTATTATATTCCTTATTAACCTTTATTATTTAAGTTGATTGAAATTACGTTAACATAGTATAGTAGTCGATTACATTCAATCAATATTAGCCAATTATATGTTTTATCTCATTAAATTATTTGTTTTAAGATTTATCTTAAAGTCAAAATTTCTAATCTGATAAGATTCAATTTAATAAATAATAAATTTTAATTTCTGACAATATTAAAGCCCAAAAAATTATTAAATTTAATATTTTTATTATCAAAATATGGGTTGTTACACCAGTAAACACGCACGAAAACTTAACCCAAGCCGTCGTTCTTGCCCTAACTGCCGCAACAACTACGACGATCTTGAAGATGATCAGTAACCAACATTGTGAAGCCCAACTCGAGAGCCATCTTGGCTGGAACGAGATGAAGCTCGGCCTCCCCTGTATCTCCAAAAATGTGCGTGACTTCGATGCGTTCGAACTTGATTTGCCATCAATCCATAGCTCCATTTACGATCTTGACCTTTGCATAGAGAGATGTTGAGGCTCTCTACAACTTTGTAGTTGAATGTTTGTCATAATTGTTGATGGATTTGAAGAAAATGAGGGAGGAAGAGGAGAGTTTTTCGGCCATTGAATATGTATGAAACGGCGGCTACAACCTAGTTAGGGTTTTGTGATAAAATTGTGAATATGGAGGCCTTTTATACAAAATTCTCGCGACACTATTCACCCGAATTTTTTCCGAACTCCAAACGAAGCGTGCCGCCTGACGTTTATAATGTTTTACCCCTATTCCGACGCAATGGAATATATATCGGGTGCCAATTTGATCGTACTTGAAAGATAAGTTTTCGAATCGAATATTTAAATTTTAAAATTCACTCAAACCGATTTCAGTGCGTTTTAGCTTGCCCCGGACAAACCGTGAATCCGATTGGCACGAAATTTGAAACCTTACAATAATTTAACATTATGGATCCGATGAAACTAGTTTCGTCAAAATCCTAATCTATTTGAAAAATGACTATTTTTACTCGTCAATTAAATATTAAAATATTCAATTTCCACAAATTAACTTTTAATTCGATTTTAAAAGTTCTAAAACATCATTCTAACTCCAATATGATATAATAAAACTTTATAAATCAATTTTAATCACATTAAACCCAATTTCCGATTATTTCTGTAATTTCACATTTTAAATTATCGATTTAATTATCCAGTTTAAATCCAGATATTCAAAATCCGAGTTGTTCGATTTACAAATTTTACTTGTTAGTATTTAAAATCAATTAAATATGTGAATTTCAAATGACAGAAATTCTAGGTCGTTACAAACTTCCCCCTTAAAAGAATTTCATCCTCGAAATTACCAAGTAAGAAAAAGTTACAGAATCCATTAACTTTTCAAAACCATTTGTTCAAATTAAATTTCAAATTCATTTTAACATTTTAACTTTTCCAAAATCTATAGTTAAACTTCTTACGATAACCTTACTAAGTTTTCAAATCATGCTTAGTTATCTTTTCAAAACAACTATATCATTTAACTTTTCACTCCAAAAATCAAAGTTATGTTTTCAAATTATTCCAATTTTCTCAAAAATAATCTAACGCCTTAAATTTTCAAAAAATTTCGCCAGCTTCTCCTTTGCGCGGCTAGCTCTGTACGACTATAAGAATGACACCACTTCCCCCAGATTTCAAAATGAAAAGAAAAAGCCAAGTAGTTGGACAACAAAATCATCAAATTTCATACTGAAATTCAAATACATACCTTTTGTCGAGCAATTCAATTTTTATATCTTCGAAATCAAAATCCAAATTTCCTTTAATCCACCTGTATATCCTGCTAACCATAATATCCATTTTCATTCAATCTCACATTATCAATTTCATTTGAATTCAATTTACAATTTCAATTCTATTTGGATTCAATTCACCTTCTGAATGTTGAATTTTGTCAATTGTTTTTCATTCACAACTGATTCATCTTGCTATTTTAAATTAGTTTCTTTTACTAATTCATTACAAGTTCTAACTCATTTCATCTCGCACAATTCAAGTTGGTTTTCGACATTCAGTTTTCAATTTCAGTATTTTTCCTTTTGTTCGTTTCCAAACTCAATTCAATTCACTATTTTGGTTTATAACCACTTATATTTAAGCTGGTTTCAAATTCCATATGAATTTAATTTACCCTTTATTTATAAATATTGAATTCAACTCATTTCAACCCATATTAAATTTGTCATTTCTTCAATTAGTTTTACTTACTAATTTTAATACTTAGCTTCATTTGATTCAACTTGACAAATTTTCAATCTACTTGCAATTGTAAATTCATTCATTCATAAATTTATTTCCATAATTCAAACTCAATTTCAATTCATTTGTTTCTACTCCAAATTTATTTTCAACTCAATAAATTTTATTCTATAACTATTTTTTATCAGATTCCAGAGTCTTTCCAACATTTCAAAACCATTTTTGAAACCAATTCAAATTATCCTTTGAATTTCAAAACCCAAACCCAAATTTTCCAAACAACTTCCATTCAAAACAACTTGACAGCAATCCCTCTTTTGGAAACTCAAAAACGAACACCGATGATGCTGCAGTCATCACCGAAGTTATTTTCCAGCGACCGAAAAGAGTTTAGAGCTTTTATCCTTCTAAAAAAACATTTTTCCAAACCCTTGAAAACCATTTTCAAACTCAAAAAGAAATTTAATCTTTTCCAAATTGCAAACCCTTTCAAAACATTTCTAAATATTCCTCTGGAATTTTACTTCAAATTACAAATCACATTTACAATTTATATTCTCCAATTCTATTTGTATGTGAATTTATTTCTTAACATGGGAGTTACAATTTCAATTTCTTTTTCAACATTAATGATAATAATTTAATATCATTACTTTCTAGCAACTAAACAATCATATATTATAATAATTCACAGAAAATTTTTCTCTTTTATATACGAAAATAATTTAGGTAAAATTATTTCATTTACCCTATTTTAAAACGATATCATGTCGAATTTTTCTATACAAGTGTTTAGAGATTCCTATCAACAACGTTAATTACTCGTATTGACCAGAGTCCGTATATCACTCAACAAACCAATCATCACAATATAAAACAAATTTTATATTCACTAACAAATACGCGGTCATATCTATTATTACACTCAGACTCATTCTAGAGTACTGTTGACTCTATCTCTAATGAGTAACACCCAACAGAGCCAAGGATGTCTCTTAACCATATGTTCTGATACCAACTGTAAATGTTATGATTTTTGACTTACGAAAGTCGACATCAATACGTCCACTGTATCAACTGCCGAGCCATCGAAGGCCAAAAAACCGAACCCTTAGGGTTTAAGATGAAGAAAAAGATAGAAGAAGTAAGAAAGAAAAGCAACAGAACAATATCAGAATCACATTGTCGCAGCGGAACAACATATAATAGACAAATGAATATTTTTAAAAACAAAGAACTATATCAGTTATTACATTACATCACATTATCATTACATTATCAGAGTGTACAACAACAAAACAGCAGAAAAGAAATACTATGTACTAGCTGATACGCCATGCCATCCAGCTCGCCTCTTGAGCTCCACAGCATCTCCTGAATTCCAGAATGTCCTGATAACCTGAGTCTAGACTACCCGTGTAGAAATTGGTGGGCACCCAGAGTTTGGGAAGGGAATAATAAACTCCAAGTCAGTCATGGGACTAGTGTGAGAACTTAAAACAGTTATTCTTTTAAAAAAACAAATAAAGAAATATTTTCAAATTAGATTCGCAATGCTTTTTAGAAAATGAGACTACCATAACTCCCGAACACACACACAAAATGCAAACGCAGAATCGGAGGAAATTTCTCCTTATGATAGTCAAACATGCTTGATACGCAAATTTCTTTGATATTATTACTATAAGTGAAAAGTGTAGGAAAACATTTTGAAAGTAAAATATAAATCTTAGACAACATACGACCATTATCGTATGCCTACTATAGCTACCATCTAAACAGTGGGGCGTCACCGTAAGTAAATGGCAGGTTCTACAACTAAAACTGTACAGGGCTCGTATTGTTTCTTTGGATTTTCCAACAAATGTTTAGGCCAAGGAACATCCCATTACCACATGGAAACGCCACTGGAGAGACGCCCGGAGAACCTAACTAAATTTCTACCAATACAAGGTTGGGTTACCTCTGCAAAAGTAGGTAACAACTGACACGAGTATGCCATCCTCCGGTTGTAAACAACCTTTATCCGAGGATCCTCAACCAACATCAATCACAAAGTCATATATATATTTGCGACATCCACCAAGTTAAGTATCTACGCTCCATACCATGATACCACTTATATCCAGAAGGAAATGCACATACCCTAAGGGGCCCTACTCCCTAAAACCTTTTTGCATCATTCCTGTTTTGACCATTTCCGGGGTGTGAGGTCCGACGAAGTCTCGTCCACAAAGCTACGCTTTTCACAAAAGCTATGCTTTGATCAACAAATGATCAGCAGCACTCAGCATGCCACGTTACCAAATTAGGAATATATCACTACTAACCATCAACTACATAATCTCTGAGCTCATACATCTCAGAGAAGGGAGTTAAGCTAAGAGAATAAATTCTCCGCCACCAACAGAAATATATCTGATAGAAACCAGCTTTACATCTCAAATTGTAACGTCAGACACACATCCATACAAGTCCGTTCTGGGATCGAATGGAACCGAAGGCACTTCCAAAAAAGCCCTTGCAATCCGGATATTCACTAATCACGACCGGAATTCCCATCACAAAGGGTGATAAAATCTCTATATCGAAGATCAGCCGATGCAGAGATATTCGACGGTAATCCTTCCATTTTCGAAAATACCCGGTCTTCAACACCAGTCTTCAAATGCTATCCACTACGACATATCACTATTCAGAATGGAATTCATGACCCAGAGGTCCTTTCCCGGCTAAACCAAATAACGAGCGCTTATTTTAAAATAAGTGTAGCATTTCAAATTCAAGCAAATCACAACAAATACCTATTTAAAGGTAAATATTGACATCGGTTATTTAACTATCAATAGATATGCACAACATCGCTAGATTTCAAATAATTTCCCAAATTATTTATTTTTCCAAAAATATCTTTACAAGATATATATTTTCCCACACTTCAAAAATAAATCAATGTTTATTTTTTTAAAACAAATTTCCTTTTCCTTTATAAATTCCATGGTGAATTCACATTTCCAAAATATCTATTAATATACGATTCTCGAATCGATTTCAAATATTCACTTTCAATTTATCTTTAAAAGATATAATCTCAAAACATTTCACTTCACATTGGAAAACATTCGCATACTTATTTAATAATAAGTAATTCACAAATCTGTTTATTTTCAACATTCGGAAAATATTCAATATACTTAAATCACAAATAAGTATATATTTTATTCTTTAAGGAAAACATTCTCTTAAACACATTTATTTGAGTCAAAATGAATGTTGCGTAAAACATCGTTACGACAACTCTAAATCACTAGTATAGGGATTCGAAATTAAGATAGATATATGAATCCCAATGCTATATAAAACATTTCCTTCCGAAAATCATTTACTATAACAACAGTGTTATAGTCCACCATTCCCTTATTTCTCGAAAACGTCTATTTCAACAACGAATGTTGAAATCTATGGTTTCGATCCTTAACACATTTTAAAACAACTTCAAATCGTTTTGATTCTATTTAAAATATCACTTCACCAAAACATTTCTTTAATATGTTATTCACTGCCCAAAATCGTGAATATACTTCGTTTACCAAATTCAGCACTTCTACATATTTCAATTTAAAGGATTATCCACTGTCCAAAATCGTGGATATATTTCCTTTAATAACCTTTCATATTTACTTATCAAATTCAATTGGTTTTGGATTTATAAACAACGTTTATAAATTCACATATCTATATATTTTATAAAAACTTCAACTTATAAAATCCCTCAATTTACAAATTCTATTTATATCCCATTTAAATGCCAAAATCCAATTTATAAGTTAATTACTTATAAATCTTTTATTCTACAAAATCTATTCATTCTATAACTTCACTATTTATAAATTTATAAATTTCATTCACTTATGAAATCCATTTATACTTCATTTTAACACTTATAAAAATTCATTTTATAATTCTAATATTTTTAATTTATAAATATCAATTTCATAAATCTTTTATATAAATCGTTTATAATAATTCAAAAATCCCAATATAAACCATTTTACAAATTAATTAACTACTTATTTAAAAAATCACATTTCGGTTGTATTTCACAAAAATCATAATTTTATAACATAAAAATTATAACGTTTATTTTTTTAAAATGAACCAATTCCAAAATTCAATAAAACTTATACTTTCAAATATTTATTTATTTTCGGTATCTAACGATACCAAAATCATATTTGCTAAATTTTAGCCTTCAACGATTTCAATCTCAAAGATAATCATACAGGGATTATAAATAAATCAACACGCAACATTGAAACAAATTCAATTATATGAGGAATCTAGTTGGATCCCTCCAACATGTTTCCCTGCATCCACAGATGTTAGCATAATATCAATCCCGTTTAAGAAGGAATATCGTGGGACATGGGTTTTATAAAATATTATCCGCTATTATGCGGCGCAATATGGTCTCATCCGCTATATAATGCAGGAAATCAACTCCAAGTACATATATAATACCAATTCCACTTCAAGATGGAATATCGCGGTATATGTTTTTAATAAATAACATCCGCTTAATATACGGCGTATAGGGTCTATTTCAAAACAATAGATAATAATTTATCATCCAACCATACAATCAAGCAATTTTGAATCTAAGTATTTAAAATTTAAATCGAACAAATTCGATTGAGTGAGAAGTTCTCACCTTGTTTCAAATAGCGGTTTCAGCGTTTTATTTCGAATAAAATTAAACAAGCATTTAATTTTACCCAAAATTTTCACTAACTCAAATCGATTCCAATCTAGCTCCATTGCGTAGTGTTCGTCCATACGAACCCAACGCAAGTTGTTTCATCAAAAACGGACCTCGTATGAATAAGTTATAGCATTTTAAAGATTGTACGATTTATAAATCAAATAATTTACAATTTCTTTTTATTCTAAAACTCAAATGCATCTGAGCCGTCCATTCCCTTTGCCTTGGATCTAGGCCGTGACTTATCTTCCTCCCCAACTCCAGTAAACATGCACGAAAACTTAACCCAAGCCGTCGTTCTTGCCCTAATTGCCGCAACTACTACGACGATCTTGAAGACGATCAGGAACCACCACTGCGAAGCCCAACTAAAGAGTCATCATCGGCTGGAACGAGACGAAGCTCGGCCTCCCCTGTATCCAGAAAAACGTGCGCGACATCCATGCATTCGAACTTGATTTGGCGTCAATCCATAGCTCCATTTACGATCTTGACCGTTGGATAGAGAGATCTTGATGCTCTCTACAACTTTTTAATTGAACGTTTGTCGTAATTGTTGATGGATTTGAAGAAAATAAGGGAGGTAGAGGAGAGTTTTTCGGCCATTGAATATATATGAAACGACAGCTACAAACCTGGTTAGGGTTTTGTGATAAAATTGTGAATATGGAGGCCTTTTATAGAAAATTCTCGCGACACTATTCACCCGAATTTTTTCCGAACTCCAAACGAAGCGTGCCGCCTGATGTTTATACTGTTTTACCCCTATTCCGAACGCAATGGAATATATCGGGAGCCAATTCGATCGTATTTGAATGATAAGCTTTCGAATCGAATATTTAAATTTAAGAATTCACTCAAACCGATTTCAGTGCGTTTTAGCTTGCCCCGGACAAACCGTGAATCCGATTGACACGAAATTTGAAACCTTACAATAATTTAACATTACAATAATTTGAAACCTTACAATAATTCAACGTTATAAATAAATTTTACTCACATTAAACCCAGTTTTCAATTATTTATGTAATTTCACATATTAAATTATCGATTTAATTATCCAATTTAAATCCAGATATTCAAAATCCGAGTTATTCGACTTACAAATTTTACTTGTTAATATTTAAAATCAATTAAATATACGAATTTCAAATGACAGAAATTCTGGGTCGTTACACTTATGTCAATATATTCTTTTATAGTAATGCTTTATTGACCATGAAATGTTAATAACTAGCACGTATTTTCCTATTTAATGTATGATTAACACTGAATACACGAAGATCTTATGGAACATCTTACAACTATTTGTTATTTTCTATAAATATTGTTTATGCTATATTGTTTTAGTTTTTTTTTGAAATGTGGAGATGTTTATAAATCATTATGAACTGAAGATTGGTTAATAATAATGTTTATGAGTAGGCTAACTTCAAATGGAAAGAATTGTATTGGAAAGAAATAAATTGTTGCTAATTTCATTTAATTCCAATTAAAATTAATTGGAGAATTATTACAATTAATTCAATTTTATTATTATTTAATATAATTAGGGAATAGTTACATACTCCCCATTAATGTTAAGAAAAAAACGATTAACCCGAATAACGTCCGACTTATCTTAAAAATGTCGGACATAATTACACGTCGGTGGTTTAATGATCCACATTTGGACTCTTAAAAATGTAGCATTTTTACAAGATGTGTTAATAATGTCCAACTTTTCTGAGATAAGTCGAACATAATTCCTTTTTTTTTGAATTTTTTGTAAATAATTAGTGATACTTCTTATTTAATACTATACATTAATTAATAATAATTAACTGATAATTATTGCAAATATAAAAAAAAATACATTACATAAATATTTTATATCCCTCTAATCTCATATTCCAATTTGTCCACAACCATCACAACCTCCAACCTCTAATCTCAAATCATAATTGTCCGTTGACGCATTCTGGTTCTCATTGATGTCAATCAATTAGTGTCTACTTTTAGTTCAATATAACATTTTATTTTTTTGTCCATTAAACTAATTTTAGTTCATTGTATCTTTGCAAAATATACATTTATTAAATTACGTTGTATAGCTCTCATCCATATTATTTGAAACAAACAAGGATAATTTATTAGTTGGAATCAAGACAAGTTTTTAAAGGACCTTAATATAATAACAATAATACAATAGGTGCTACATACATAATTATTAGTTAAAACATTATTTCATGATCTATAAACTTAATTGATACTCAAGATATAAAAGATAAAAAAATTGACTAATCAGTTTATACATAATTCTCATGTCATATTCTGCTATATTATTAATGAACACGATGTTTAAATACTACTATAATATTTTCTCTAATTTAATTAGTATAGTATAATGTCAAAATGTAACAACCCGCATATTTATCGAGTTTAACTCGTTAATCGGATTTTGGTCCGAAAAGCTACTTTTTGCAAACGGTCAAATTAGGACTCGAGACCACTTCCATTGAATTTGAAATGCCGTTTACAACTTTTTTAAGTATAAACATCGGTAGGTTTGGAGTTAGTGAAATTTCACTAACTTTTCCCGCTTTGGACTTTGGGTTAGTTTAGCCTATTAAGCCCAAGTTCCAACCCTCTTCTCCTCACTCTTCATAAATTTCCTAACTAATCAAGCTTTGGCATTAATGGTGGAGGGAATGGGAAATTAAAATTCCAAAACTCAAATTCAATTGCAATCCATCTTTCTACTCCAAATTCAAGAAGAAGACATTGGATTCAAGCTTCTTGTGCTTAGATAGAAGAAGGATTGATTCTTGCTTGCTAAAAACTTCATTTTCATTGATATTTGGTGCAAAGGTGAGATTTTTATCTCACAATTCTAGCCTATAACTATATTGGACTGTTGGGAATGATTCCCTATCATTTTTGCATGCATGTTAGCATTTGGTTTGGATTGGATTGGCGAAAAACTCCAATTTTTAGCGTTTTGTTGAATTTTCTACACTTAGGTCGTTCTGGCCATTTTTAGGTCGTTCGGAGTTAAGTCGTTCGTCCATAGGTCGTGAGTCGTTCACGAGTTAACCCTTAAGTCGTGCAGCCCTTCAGTCACGCAACTCTTAAGTCGGTTACGAGTTATCCCGATAGGTCGTTGGACCCTTAACTCGTAGGTCGTTGGACCTTATCTCGTTAGGTCGCTCCTGGCCTAACCCTTAAGTTGTGCAACTCTTAAGTCGTGCAACCCTTAAGTCGTGGAACCCTTCAGTCACGCAACTCTTAAGTCGGTCACGAGTTATCCTGTTAGGTCGCGACCTCTGTTAAGTCGGCCATGTTGGGTCGTGAGTCACCGTTAGGTCGCGAACACCTCTAGGTCGCAACCACTAAGTCGCTTGACCCCTTAGACTCCTAGGTCGCAACCGTTAGGTCGCTCGACCCTATCCCTCTTAGGTCGTTAGACCCCCTTTTTGTCTTCACTAGGTCGTACCGTTTTGGATGGGGCGCTGCCCCGCACCCCGCCGGGGGCGCTGCCCCCTGGACCCCCGCGACTGACCGGGCAGGTCGAACCCCGTAAGCGGTGGCGTTGCCCCCGCACCCCCACCTTGGTGGGTTGCCACCCCCCCTTGACCCCCCCTCCGTAGGGGATCTTATCTGAAAAACATTGAGCTGATTTCCTTGGATTTTATTCACATCTCCGTATGCGATTTTTGTGACTGATTGTTTCTATAATTGCTTCTGTGTTTTGTCACTTTATAATATAAAGGTTTCAATACTAGTAGTAAATATCAAAACTCTTTTAACAAACAATTTCAACTCTATTTTTAATAACAAAGCTCTTTTCTTAAACCGTTTTCCAATCTATTAGTATATACAAACCTTTACCTCAATCGGATGAGAAATCTAATTAAACGACTTAGTAAAACAAGTGGTATGAAACGCTTGCGTTCACTTCGTCGGTTAATTCTTGGACTTGTTCGATTGAACCTCTTGTGACAATTTTATTAGTGAAGATTTACAGTTTGTTCGTAAATATTTAAGTTAAGCAAGTGGTTATGGGACATGAAGCTAAACTTCTATATTTACTAGCTTAGTGTAATTGACACTTCTCGTTGATCGTGACGATCATTCTGATGATTTAGACTAGCAACTGTGCGATGTCTCTTGTTGCGAGGTTAGACTAGACACCACTTGTGTGATTCCACTCACACATACCTTTTTGCTTTTTGGTTAGTCTGGACCTTAATCTGTGTGATTCCATTCACACATGTGGGGTAGCTCCCCTTGGTCTTCGGACCGTCATGTGATAGGCCTCTTTCTCTTTTCTATGATTTCTGGACTTCTTGCATTGATTTCTAGAATTTATGTCATTGACTTGTTATGAGTACAAGTTTGGGGTATGATGCCCTTTCCGAATCTTTGAGAAGATTCTTGTGATATTGATTATCTCTTATTGATTGATCTTCTGTTGATCATTATTTACATACTTATAGTGGTATGTCATTATGGATGTTTATGTTTATGCCATATCTTTTATGTTATATCATGTCATCTGATATGTATAGCTAGACTGACCCGTTTATTATTTTCTTAAATAATACTCGGGTCAGACCGAGATGTTACAGGTGCTTCTGCTTGACTTCTTCCCAGGGATTCATCACTCTGACTTTTGGCTAACTGTTTAGATTAGCAGTTTTTGTTGTATACACTTGAGATATAGACTCATAGTTGTATTCTTTTGTATAGCACGTGTTGCTATTCTTTTGTATTATCGTGGATCTTACTGACCACTACTCTGATGTACACTTTCATGTGTTAGTTATATATTCATATCTTCTTCCGCCTTTGTGATATGGATATCTGTGACTGATTTGTGATATGATTATTTCTATGTTTGTTTTCGAAGATTATTTATAGCCACCGTGTGATAAGCAATTACATGGATGGTCGCTCCTCAACAGCCTTATTCTCCGTGCTAGTTGACAGCACTACTCCGGAGTGTTCTTGGCTAGCGTGGGTATAGAGGTGGGGCGTCACACAAAATGTCTAATGATGAATTTTTTTTATTAAGCCAAATTTAAGCACTATCTCACTTTCAGCATAATTTCTCTACTCTAGGTTTAGAACACTATTATCAAATAAAATTATACACATTTTTAAATTTATATGTTAAGCATAGGATAAAACTATGTTAGACTAATGTGAACTACATTTGAAAATTAATTAAATGACTTGCTTAGTAATGTTGTGCTTACCAAGTTTGAAACAATTGATAGCCGATGTAATGTTTATTATATAAAGTCGTCGTACTCTAAAATACTAGTTATACTCTATATACTTCAAGATTATTTAAGTGGATTTATCAACACATTTTTGTTAGTAGTATTCACGAAACAGATAATCTAAAAATTTACATCCCATAAATATATGCTTTCAACTTCGTATACTATAAAATCTAAAAATATACTATTAATCGAATTATATACTAAACCCCATATGTGTAGCATAGGTTCAGACTCATTTGATGGCATAATTTTTGGAAATTTTATGCCATTTGATGACATACGTTTAAAGAAAGGATTAGAAAGAGAAACAGTCAAGAGAATTAATTACAGAAGTTTAATTAAAGAATGGGAAAAGTTTCATTTTTCAAATAAAACATATTCTCTTATGCACAATTCATTCTTTCTTGTTTATCCGGGGATATGGGGGCTTGGATCAGCGGACAGCTTTACTCTACTCTCCTCAGGAGTTTACCGGCCCACCGGGTTCCCCTGGGTTTTCAGAAAAAATCATTCTTTCTCGTTCAGTCTATTTCTTTCTCTCCTCCTAACTTTTCATCGCAGAAAACAAAAAGGAAATTTCAAATTTCTTTCAACTCTATATAAAAACATCAAAATAAATAGATAAAACAAAAGTAGTTCAACAATCTCTTGCAAGGATAGGATGTGGATCTTGAAGATCTGAGGAGATATCATCATTCAAGGTGTGTTATTTCTAGGCAACATCCTAAAGGGAGTCGATTTTCAAGATGTGCTTCAAGGCTTTAGGTAATAAGGTATGTTTTTCTTTAATAGATAATGATATTTGATGTAATGTTTGTTGAAAGAGAAATTTAATTATCATAATTTGTATGTGCACATCACTGCCTCATTTGAGTTGAAAAATTGTTTATGTGGCGAGAATTGTTTGTTCAATGAATCAATTGGTGTTTTATTCAATAAATTAAAACTAATATTTGTGTATGTTTAAGTATAATGTTTCTTTGGAACTATGTTCTAAACATTCAATTTAAAGCCTAATTTGTAGATTAGAGATTTTATATGTTCAACTTATTAATTGAGTTCTTATTTTGCTAAATTAAAACTAAAATTTGAATATTTTTGAATGCAATGTTTTATTATAGATCTATAATATAAACATTCAATTTAAAGTATAATCCTTTAGACCTAAAATTTTGTATGTTCATATTATTTTGATTAGATTTAACGTTAACAAATTAAGCTGAAATATGTTTATGAATATTACAGTGTTTTATTGAAGATTCATGTTTTAATTCATATAAAACAAAATGTAATTTTAGATTTGAAAATTTAAATGTATGTGTTTTGTGTTCATATTATTTTTAAAACTAAAAAAAGGAAGAAGTTTTGGCAATAAATTTTAATTTTAATTTCATTACTATACTCTCTAACTTGTATTAATTAGAGATATTTTTTGAATAATACATACATACAATTAATGTTTGGACAATAAACCTACTTCTAAATTATAAATCTCTAGTTTTTTAAGCATAAAGGCTTGATCTAATCTTATACATATACAATTAATTTTATATCTATGTTTGCATATATAAAGCTTATTGCATGTGTTTCATATTGTCAAAATATGGTTAGATTTCTTTTTCGAAAGGAGGAAACAATTCAAATGAGGCAATAATATATACATATATTTATTTTCAATTGTTTATACCCTTACATTATGATGCCTATAATTTATCATTTATATACTACATAATTAAGTGTAGAAATGGGAAATTGATTCAATCATCATTGTTTCCCTTTATTTGTTTTCCATTTTTTCCCTTATGTGACTAGCTATCCATTTAATTTTGTTTATATGTCTATACCTTGCCATTAATTGATAGCACCTATCATAAATTGCACTTATAGGATTTACACTATAACATATTTCTTTATACTTATGTTCATGCCATATTATGTTGCTAATTAATGACATTCATATGATCAATCAATTTAATTAAAGAGAGAGAAATGAAAAGTTTCTTTCTCTATATAAATTTATGTCCCATCATTAATTGAATAAGTTAAGGGGAACGAAGTACAAAGTTTCCTTATGTAAATAAATTATGCCCCGTTGAAAAATTTAATAGATGGGAAATTAAAAGTTTCTTTTCTCTAAGTAAATTTAGTAAGTTACTGTTACACACAAATTTGTACATAAGAGTATATTTGATACACTCTAATTTGCAATACATATTATTTAAAGTAAAACTTTATTTATAATATTAAATAAAACATTGATTTTATTTAAAATAAATTTAGAAAAGTTCTAAGTATATTTAGAGTTTATAGGCCAATTAAGGATCCAAAATGGCAATAATTTTTGAAATTCATCCATTTCTTCCGCTGCGGGCTGGCCCAATTCCTTCAATGGTATCAGAGCCTAATAGCTTATGTGGTCTAAATTAGTTATATTTGGGTTAACTAATTAAGCTTTCGCGTTAATTACGTCGTCAAGAAAGGTGATGTAACGCCACGTTTTTACGTACCCTTTGAATCGACAATAAATCATACAATGTCCAACTTAAATTGCACGAACAAGAAGATCATTAAGGGTAGAAAGAAAATAAATTAAGAATAGAATCTCACACAATTGGAGTAACATATATTATTTCAATAATAATATTTACAATGGAAAATTTTAAAATACAATATCAGAGTCTAACCTAGATTCAGCCTGGATAATTATAAACCTTTGTCCTTACAAATACTGAAAACCACAAAACTAATGCAATAGATGTAGTGGATAATAGAATACATCCATATAAAGATGAAGACTCTAGCTCTCCTTCGGAAACTCCAACCGTCTTCAACTAAACCTAAAATTACTCGGATCTGACCCGAGTATTAAAAATACCTGAATCAGGCTTGATAAACAAGCATGGGACACTCAAAATTTTAAAAGTATAGATCATGACGATGTTATCAAAACCTTTGAAAAGAAGGGTATCTCATAAGACCATGCCAACACATAAATACGGATGTGTTTTTACATTATGATAACCAAAACACTTCATATAAAAACATTTGATATTATCTCTAAGGATATTCTTTTGAAAACATTGTTCAAATAGACTCATTCAAATAAGGTATCAATACCCGGACTAAGTCAAAGGGAATATATCCATACGGGGTCAATAGGATATATCAGACAAAATATATGATACCAAAAGGGGTAGCTGAAATGTTTGCAAGTCATTACAGCTATTTTGAGATAACAATCAAAAACCATAAAGCTCGTATTGAAATTGGATTTCGAACATGATAGGGAACCTCGATAACCATGCATAGCAACTGGGACTCGGTGGTTTTTCATGCAAGGACTTACACACAACTATTTCTCATATTGCCACACTTCTCGATATCCGGTGGCTTCTCATGCAAGGACTCACACGCCACTATACCACACAATAAGGGTACTGTCTGGACGTTTTGGTGACCTAGATCATATGCTGCCAATCATTTTAAGAGATCATACGTCACCCTCGTCATACTAAGCTTGAAATATGTAACAGAGTTCCCGTATCATTTTCGAGAAGTGAGCCTTGGGAGTGAGGTTACACTCAACTTAGACAAAGCCATGCTTTTTCATACAAAACAATGCTTTACTTTTCACAAAGCACAATCCACTTAAAATGCCACATTGCCATTCCTTCGATCACCATTTGACTTTTACGAACATACAACCTCTGAGTTATTATGCCTCTAAGAAGGGTGTTAAGCTAAGAGAAGTTGCCTTTTCCGCCACCATAGAAGTATGTTGGTAAAAGTCAATGTTTGTGATATTAGCAATGCAATATCAAACACTCATCCATATAAAAAATTTCTGGGACCAAACGAAACCGAAGGCACTCCTCCTACTACCATTAGTAGCGAGTAGTTCTTGCGATCCAAAGATTTTAAAACACAATAGAATCACTGCTATAAATGTCTCTGTATCGAGAGCTATCCAGAGAATGTCAACAAGCGGTTCTTCCGCTACGAAGATCTTCCATCTTTAATAATCATCATCTACAACACGCCTATACTTTCGAACGTATACATTGATTCAAAGTAGTTTTCAGATAGGAATTACCCAAATCCGACCTCGGTTCCTTCGCACAAATCATCGACTAAAAAGATGTTAAATTCATATGTGATTATCAATCATCATTCAATTTAATTCATCCTTTTTATTCGTTCATAATATATCTTAAAGATATATTCATTAAATTATTCCTTTATCTTCGTAACAGTATATGGAATCATTAAGCCTCATTTATCAAATCATTTAGTAAATTTAAACCTATTTAATCCTGGAATAATTTCAAATTAATTCACCTTTTACTCAGGAAAACATTTTCAAATCATTTACTTAACTCTTTAACAAAGATTTTCCATTTCAAATCATAACTTTTAAATAGGTCAAAAACTATGTTATTTAAGACATAGTTTGTTGCAGATCCAAAATGATTAATCTTAAGTATGCGAATTTAAAATAATTCCAAATCAGTTATTTAAATCTCATATTGGAAAACTTTATTTTAGAGCATCCAGGCTTTCCCTTTGATATGTTCCACCCCTCGTCTAGAAGAGAAAATAGAGACCAGATAAGTTTAAGGCAAACCATATATGGTTCTATGGGGGAGTTTCGTGCTATATTGAGGTGTTGGAATCCATTGTGTGGTTCCGAGACTCGTAAGGGTGTGAGAATTTATGTGTGATTCCAAGATCTATTTGTGATGTGAGAATCTATATGCGATTCCAAGACCATTATGGTGTGGGAATCGATGTGAGATTCCACGATCTATTTTGGTGCGATGTGTAATCTGGAACGCTGGACGTAACCTCATAAGCAGAAATGACTAAAACCTGTGATAGGAGACATGGCCAGTAGGGTTGGCAAACCTATAGGGTGTAGTCGGCTCACTTTTCTAGTAATATTTTCAGTTGCTTTGGCTTTCCAGGAGCAATGCACTCGATCTTAGCAAGACCAGTTATGTTTTTCCTATAGTACCCCAGCTAGACGCGTACGATGCTTCGGAAGGATAACTCTGATCCTTGTGCAGGAGGACCATTCTCAAAGTACTAAGGGAACCTCCATGGAATCATACACAATTAGCGAATGGGCCTTAACGAGTTTGATTTTATACGTAGTATTGTTGTGATGTACACTGCATGAGCATCACAACTACTTGATTATTATTATTTTCACCTTAGACATTATTATAATATCACTGGATTTTCTATATAAATGGTTTAGTCATCGTAAGGTAAAAACTCGTCTGTGTTTATGTGCGGCGTGGTCTTACGAACACCTTTATTTTGAAAAGGGTTTTGGTAACTTTAAAATAAAATTGGTTTGTTTTTCTCATGCTGGTTAAACTCACTTCAATTATTGAAAAATGATTTCGATGATGACTGTAGCACCATCGGCGTTCATTTCAAGTTTCTAAGTGAGAAATTGCTACCATGATTGTTTTGTTTAATTTTATTGTGACAAACAAATTGTTTTGAATTCCAAAGGTATGATTTGATATGTAAAGGAGAAATGTATCTATCTTTATTTCAAAACAGAGTTGAAATAAAAACCGTATATATAGTTCTTGAACTTTAAGTTAAGTGATATATGGACTTAAGTTTCGAATAGAAAAGAAACATAAGCGTGCTTTGTAAAATGTTTATAATAAACATAAGTAGAAGGGCTTTAAGGGTAAAGTGTAACTTTTAGAATGTGTATAAATTTAAGTTATAAAAGTGATTGATCATGTGGGGAAATATGAAATTGAGCTATGAAATGAGATTTAACTTAAGGAAAGTTAAATAAAATGGCTTTATGAAATGGTTCATAAGTGAAATTAGTATTAAAGGAAGTATACTAAGTGAAAATCAAGATGAATGTAAATAAAGAACTAGTTAAATTTAAAAACCATTGAAAAATGAAAATTTTATAGTTGCCTAGTATTGTAAATGACGGGTATGGAAACAAAGGCTAGTTGACACTTTTGGTTTCATAAATAAAGTTTGATTGCCGGATAAATAAGTATGTGTTATATTTTGGTTGTTAGTTTGATGATTTTATGTCCCACATATGGGTAACAACATGGCTTTTTGATTTTTTTTGTTGATTAGCATATAGTGGTAATTTGTAGTTGTACCGATCGAGCGACGCAAAGGAGACGTTGTCGAAAAAAAATTCGTGAATTTAAGAGTTAGAAAATTTCATAATCAATTTCAACAAATCGGTTTTTTTAAAGCTAGCGAGTTTTGAGCATTTTTCTTACCTTAATAATTTTGGAGACGAAATTCCCTTTAGTGGGAAGAATTTAATGACCTGGAATTTTAGTCAATTGATTTTGAAATATTAAATTGATTTAAATATTAAATATTGTTTTTTAAAGATAAATAACTCAAAAATTCCTAGTATTTGGATTTAATTAAAGTTGATATCTTGGAATTCAAACATAGAGGTTGGTTAAAATGATTGTATTTGAATATTATTATTTGAATAGTGTTTCAAATAATTGGATTTAAAATTGAATTCAATTCAATTTGATTAAATGGATTTATTTAACGTGTTAAATAAATAGACAATAACGGTGAATTAATTTGGAAATTCAATTACGGTAATAATAGTTTGAATAAATTATCACAAAACATATTTCTATTATTATGACTCGATTTCTATTGTTGTATTTTTAATTTATTTTATTTGAATTTTCCAAAAAAAATTAATTTGGAAAATATTGGAATAATTCGTTGATGATTATTGCTAATTAGCAGCATTCTTGTAATTTTCCAGAGTTCAATAACCGATGTATATTATTGTTGTTTTGAGATGATGTCGATGTTTTGTGCATGACCATATTCTCATTTTATCATTCAAGGTCCGTATGCAAACAGAAAGCAGTACGGCGAGATGCCAGAAGTTTAAATTTATTAAACCTTACTTTAGACAACAAGTACCAATTAGGACTCATTATCTTTCACCCGCACACCACTTTGTCGTCCCCGTACCCCTTAAACCATTTCATGTTCCTTTTCTCGCTTTCTTTTTCAACTTTATGCTGACAGTGAAGGAAATCATGTACATATCTTGGAAACCCAAATCAAATAAAACGCTGAATGAAAAATCAAATAGGTCAAGATGCTCGTTTCCTTCCCTTTCGTTTTTTACTTCCTTCTATAAGCAGGAAAGAAAAAATGGCCATGCGTTAAAAGAATCAAAATCGAATTCTCCCTTCACTAAAAATCATGAAGATTGGATCTATGAGTTCGGTGAGCTAAAATCTTCATCGTAGATTGTTCTGGGGGGTGCGACATCCTTTTTGAGGTCGGTTGTAGGTTCGTTGATTATGTGCTTATTTGTTCGAGGCCCAGTCGGGATGGAAAAGGGGGAGGCAGGCTTGGATTAAAAGGGTCAGAGAGGTGAAGTTCGTGTTGAGGGAGTTGTTGCTGGAATCGGCTAGTCGAACGGTGGAGGGATGAACGTCGCGACATCAGGGTGGCGGAAATGGGCTTTCGGTTGCTTTTTGGGGAAACAAATGACATGACGTGAAATATAGGGGAACGAGAAGAGGAGGAAGTGTGGAATTCGTTGGGATTATTAGATTTGGTCATCGTTGAATTTCGTAGGGATTAGAGTGCACAACGTGCACTGACTTTTGGTGATCATGAATTTGTTTTAGGTGGGATTGTATCTTTAGGGAAGAAGATGTTGTTGGGTCGGGTGTGTGCGTATTGGGCCTGGTTTGATTTTAAGGGTGAGATTTGGTGTTAATTAATTTAATTATTAAATTAATGTATGTAATATTTAAACTATGATAACTTATTCATACTAGATTCAAATCGACCGTGCTCAATCGCGTTGCGCTCGACTCTCTGGAATTGGATTGGTTGCGATTCGAGCTAATGGAATTTTGCAATAAAATCAAACAATGTTCGGTTTTAGGCGAAACCGGAACGCGAAAGCGACAACTGAAAATCTGGTGAGTTAAAATCACCTTTCTCATTTATGAGTATGTTATTGCGTCGATTAATTTATTATATCTATTTAAATTGATTGAATTGGATGATTGATTGAATATAATCTTGGATGACGATATAGCATCTTGAAATGCTATTAAATTATTTGAAGCTATGATGACCCGCACTCGACACCCTCTGAATCCAACACCAAACCACGCGTGTCCGACCTAGAACGCAATGATCACAGATGATCATGAGAAAGAAAAAAGAAGGTGAGAAGAAAGAGAGAAGAAAGAAGAAGAAGAGAAGAGAAGAAGAAGAGGGAGAAGCAGAACCTGTAATGACCCGGATTTTTCATCGTTTGATTTTGAATATTAAATGGTTTTAAATATTGGATTTGGAATTAGAATAGAGTTATTAAGTTGTTAAAACTAGAATTCAGGTGATTTCGTTAATTTTTCAAAAAAATCGTCGATCTAATCGATGAGTTAAAATAGCGATCTGGGTTGCAGTCTCGAAATTTGACGAAACCCGTTCCATTGGATCCGTAATAGTGTATTATTTTTGAGTTTCAACTTTTTTAACTTTTGGAGCTATCGTTTGACCATACGATATATAAACACATTGAAATTATTATCGAAATTCAATATAATAATTGGGTCCAAAAGCTATATTCTCCATACGATCGAATTAGGATTCAAAACCATTTCCATTACGTTCGGAGTAGGGGTATAACATTATAAATGCCTAACGGCATGCCTCGATTGGATATCGAAATTTTAAGTTACATTAAAGTTAGATATTTATAATTAAACTAAAGATAAGACTCTTCCTTCTTCTACACGATGTTCCCTCAACTTTAAATAACGTCTCCTCCTCTCAGTTCAATAATCTAATTGAGCCATTCCCTTTTCAAATTTTAATTCAAATCCATGACATTGTTTTTTCTTTTTTTATTAAATCGACATTGAAATCGATTTTACAGAAGAAAAAAAAAGGGAAACCATCTCGATCGATAGTGTTGGTCGTGAGTCTCGATGAGGCCGTAAAACGTAAAGGTATGATCGGTTAAGGCTCGATGGAGAGCCCAAGCATTGCGTTGAGCTTCGATGTTTGGTGGCAAGTTGATTGGAGGCGCGATGTTCGTGCCGGGGGAGGGGATTGGAGGGAGAAAGACTGGAGTATTGGCGAGGTGCTGGATGCTGCGGCCATGGTTTGCTGATGGTCGAGGAGGCTGGCGGTCGCGATTTGGTTTGGCAGAGGTGTAGGGTTTTCAAGCTCGAGGTGCCAGGCGTGTGGTCGTGCTGTAGGCTGTGAGGTGGTGCGACCTCGTATAGGTGGTCGGTATTTCCTAGATATCTTGGTGAAGTGATCGGGTGAAGTCGAAGTCGTTTGGATTTGATAGTCAAATTATGGTCGTGGTGGGTGACTGTTGTTAACGTTTGAATTAGAGGGGAAAGAGTATATTAGTGTGACTTAATTTAATTTTATAATTTGTTTATTTAATTAAAAATCCGAATTGAGATGGCTAATAAATTAAATAACGTATTTATACAAGGCAAGAAAAGAAAAAAAGTGTAAATTAGGTTAGTTTAATTATTATTTAAAGTTAGTTAATTAAATTTATTAAATGGAAATTAATTGATTGATTATTTCAAATGTAAATAAACTGTATAATGTTTATACGAGGTCTAAAAACCATAAAGAAAACAAGTCAGGTTTGGATCGGATTGCAAAATAAAATCAATGTGAGAATTTCTCACTTATTTGGATTATCACATTTAGATTTAAAAGTATCAATTTAAATTATTTGATGCTGATTGGATTGAAAAATTATAATTATCTGTTGGACGATATTACATATATATATAGTAGTGTATATATTAGTAGTTGGAGTGATATTCCAGCATATTATAGCGGATGAGACTCTATGCGCCCCGCATAATAGCGGATGACCCTATATACCACGATATCTCCCTCAAAGTGGGATTGGTATTTTATATTGTCTAACATCTGTGGATGCAGGGAAAACAGGTTGGAGGGATCCAACTGGATTCCTCAAACATATTTAGTGTTTTTCATGTATATAAAATATATGATGTGATTTAAAAACGTACTGGATTATTATGTGTTTTGAAAAGTTATACCAGCATGGGAATTTATTTTGGTATATTAAATACCATAAATATTATTTGAACTTTTAAGGAATCACAAGGAGATTTTTAATATAAAGATATGTATATTGAAATTTGGATTATTTTAAAGAGATCGATTTGAATAAGCAATAATGGAGTTTTGATTTTATTAAATAATGCAGGTAAAATATTTTAAATATAGATTATAAAAAAATTATATAAAGGGATTTCTAGGGTTAGATTTTAAAATGATATTCGGGAAATATAGAAAGAAGTTGAAATTGATAGTAAAAACAGATTGGCAAAAATAAATGAAATTTTTTAGAAATCGAATTTATAAAATGGAATTTTATAAATGAGGTTATTTTAGTGAAATTCAAAGGAGTTATAAGAATATAAAACAATATTTATAAACAAAGGACTTGATACCAGATGATAAATTGGAAATATAAACTTATAGGGCAAATTTATATTTAAATATGTAAATAGAGGGAGAGAGAAATAGTGGGTAATATTTTTGAAGCAAACTAGCTAAGGAGATCGAAATAGAAGTGGTGTGATGGAAATTTAGAGGGATTTATAAATGGAAATTTGGTCATTGAGATTTAGAGACATATTTTTATTACTAAGTTAAGTTTTTATTTTAAAAGGGAAATTTTTATTTATTAAACTATGTAGTCTAAAGTTAGTATTGAAATACTTCAGAAGTGAATTTTCAAATACTTAATATTTACTTGAATGAAATCCTAAATTTTTAAACCTGCCTTGAAATGTGATGTTAAAAGAAGTGTTTCAATATTTCAAATAATTATGTGAATATGTCTTAAGAATAAATTATTATTATTATTTTTCTTTTAAATACTTATTTTTATTAATATATTTATATATATAAAGTTTTGAAATGGTTAAATTTATTTATAAATCTTCTCGAGAGTTGGAAAGGGTTATTTAATAGATGGGGCTTATAAGAGAATTCTCAAAATGAAATTTAGGGAAAGTAAAAAAGTTTCTGAAGTAGTTAAATAAAAGTAAACTTCGAAAAATGAAATAGAATTCATAAAAGAAGTAGAAGGGAAATTGGAGTTATAAGTAAGTATATTTGACTTTGGAAATATTGAAGGAAACTAATTAAATAATTCTCGAACTTATAAAAAATCCGTTATGAACGAGTTTAGAAATTTACAGATAAATTGTAAATGATTTTAAGGAAAAGAAATATGGAATAAATGGAATACTTTCTAAGTGTTGAATATAAAATGAAGTGGAAAAATATTTTTAAGTATTGGGAAGGGGTGGAAATATTTCGTTGAAAATATAAGGATTTCAAAACAGTTTTCAAATGTTGAAGTACTAGAAGTAATATCTTATAAAGATATTTTTAAATAATTTTAGGGAAATTTGAAATAAGGCCTGTTGTCTGCTTTTGGATGTTTATTAATAGTTAAAAAACGACTATCAATTTTGGCCAATTCCGTCAATCGTTTCGAAGAGACCGGGACCAGATTTAATTATCCAAAAACTACTTCGATCCGATTTGAACGTAACGAATGAATACCATGAAGATCATGAAGACGGTGATTTGGTTTTTCCAGACCCAGGACAACTTGTACGGACGAATGCTATCAGAACATCGTCATTGGAGGACGATGAGCATTCCAAGTGGAATTTTGTTCTGGAAAGGTAATGCTTAGCCTCGAGCCTCATCAACCGAGAATGGCTAAAACAGGGGAGATGCAGCAAGGCCATGTGGGTCGCAGCTAATTAGGGTATGTAATCACTTTTCTAGATGTCCTTGGAAATCAGTATATTATGAATATGGTTGTGCATGAGAGAAGGAGCGCTCGATGGTAAAGGGTGGGAACACCCGGGGTGATTATATATTTGGTCTATCCATGTTAGGGGTAGGTCGGTCTTGTATAGTAGTGGATTCAGGCTATGGTCATCGGTACAGTGTTCTAGAGGTGTACTGTGATGGACGGTACCCCAGTGGCCTAGTCATTCAATGGAATCCATCTCAAATAAGCGCCATATGGTTTTGATTGTGCCCAACTATGCTGAAACGTGAGATGCAAGAATTTCAGCTATTTTCTATATACTTTCTGTAGACACTATTATAATATCTGACGATTTTGATAAAAATTGTTTTGTTTGTCGTAAGGTAAAAACCCGTCGTGTTTACGTGTGATGCGGTCTTATGAGATACCTTTGTTTTCAAAGGATTTTGATAACGTTAATAATTTAAATTGAGCGTGTTTTCTCACGCTGGTTTTCTAGACTGACTCAGGTGTTATTTTATTATAATGCTCGGGTCAGACCGAGTATTACAGATTCAGGTTAAAATGCTACGGAGCTCAGGATGCCAGCTGGAGGAGTTCAGACGTTTATTACGTACTTGGTTATTGCCGCTGTGTGAGTTATGTATATCAGGACAAGTTATTAAACTGTCTAGATTGAGTATTGATTGTTGTACTCTAGTAATGTTATCTATATTAGGAGTACAATTCTTGTATCTAAAATCTATTTTTATATATTACATTTTGTTCCGCTGTGATTGTGAGATTCTGTATTGTTGTTTCTTTATTTTTCTTCTACCTTTTTCTTCTTCACCACTAATAAACTGGTATTTTCGGCACTCGACTGCTTAGCATTTTATACAGTGGACATATTAATGTTAATTTTCCAGGGTCGAAAATCCTCGATCTGTTACACTTGATATCAGAGCTGAAGGTTAAGCGAGAATCTTGGCTCTGGTGGGAATTTACTCATTAGAGACGGGATTAGTAGCACCCTAGAATGAGTTTGAGTGTATTAATAGATATAAGCAATTATTTCTTAGTAAATATAAATTATTTTATATTGTGTTGACTTATCGGTTGAGTGTATATAAATTATGGTCGGTACAGTCTGGACAATTGTATCGATAAGGATTTCTAAACTATTAAAACTAGGCAAACCGACACGGTATTGTTTTAAAAAGTGGGTAAATGAAATAATTCTACCCAAACTATATTTTGATATGAAAAAAGTTTTTGAAAATTATTATATATAGTTGGAGTGTTTGGATGATTATATTATAATCAAATAAGGTTATAAAATTAGAAATGGTTTATATAACCAAATGAAATTCGTGTAAGTATAGATTATACAACTGGATTATAATTAAAATTGCATTCAAACTAGAATTTGGAAATCTAAATCCTGGGAAGTTTGGAAATTTTTTTTTATCAAAGTGGTATGAAAAAAAAAATAAGAGTATTATTTTTAGGAATAGTTTTGAAAGAAAGTTGCTTCAAAATGGATTTAGAAAGAGACATAGCACTAAACTCACTACAGTCGCTGGAAAATAATTCTGGTAATGACTGCAGCATCACTAATATTCATTTTTCGAGTTTTTAGGTGACGGGTAGCTACCGTAATAATTTGATATTAAGATTTTTGTGAAAAAACAAATTTTGTTCGGAGATTTTAAGGGAATTGTTTTGGGAAAAAAATCAAGTTGATTTTTGAAAAGTTGAAGGAAATGGTTTGTTAAAAACAGAGTTGTGTATATATAAATATTATTCCGAATGGTTTGAAATAAGTACCGGGTGTTTGAACTCTGAAATTTCTAATTTAAAGGGAAGTGAAAAAGTTTTTGAAATAAAACTTGGAAAATGTGAACATCAAGATGAAATTAAAATTTAACTTGTGTAAGTTAAATAAATTGGATTTGTAAAAGGAAATTTGTAGGAATTGGAATTTTACTTAAGCGAAAGTTAAGGATATTAAATTAAATGAAGTGATTATTATAAATAAATTGAAATGAGTGGAATGTGATGAAGTTATGTGACACCCCGCCTCTATACCCACGCTAGCCAAGAACACTACGGTGTAGTGCTGTCAACTAGCACGGAGAATAAGGCTGTTGAGGAGCGACCATCCATGTGATTGCTTATCACACAGTGGCTATAAATAATCTTCGGAAACAAACATAGAAATAAGCATAACACAAATCAGTCACAGACATCCATATCACAAAGGCGAAAGAAGATATGAATATATAACTAACACATGAAAGTGTACATCAGAGTAGTGGTCAAAAAGATCCACAATCATACAAAAGAATAGCGACACGTGCTATACAAAAGAATACAACTATGAGTCTATATCTCAAATGTATACAACAAAAACTGCTAATCTAAATAGTTAGCCAAAAGTCGGAGTAGGAAATCCCGGGAAGAAGTCAAGCAGAAGCACCTGTAACATCTCGGTCTGACCCGAGTATTATTTAAGAAAATAATAAACGGATCAGTCTAGCTATAAATATCAGATGACATGGTATAAAATAAAAGATATGGCATAAACATAAAATATCCATACTGACATACTACTATAAGTATGCAAATGATGATTAACAGAAGATCAATCAATAAGATATAAATCAATATCACAAGAATCTTCTCAAAGATCCAAAGAGGGCATCATACCCTAAACTTGTACTCATAACAAGTCAATGATATAAATTCCAGAAATCAACACAAGAACTCCAGAAATCACAGAAAAAGAGAAAGAGGCATATCACATGACGGTCCGAAGACCATGGGGAGCTACCCCATATGGGTGAGTCGGAATCACCCAGATGAGGTCTAGGCTAACCAAAAAGCAAAAAGGTATGTGAGAGTGGAATCACACAAATGGTGTCTAGCCTAACCTCGCAACAAAAAGGTATGTGTGAATGGAATCACACAAATGGTGTCTTGACTAGCCTTGCGGACAAAGAGATATGTGTGAGTCGGAATCACACCCATGAGGTCTAGTCTAACCTTGCAAACAAAGAGACATCGCACAATTGCTAGTCTAAATCATAAAATGATCGTCATGATCAACGAGAAGTGTCAATTACACTAAGCTAGTAAATATAAAAGTTTATCTTCGTGTAACAACCCGCATATTTATCGATTTTATATTTAAAATATTTTATCAATACTCGGAATTTAGTCCGAAAAGCTACTTTTTGCACACGGTCGAATTAGGACTCGGGACCACTCCCATTGAGTTTAAAATGCCGTTTGCGACCTTTTTGAGTATAAGCTTCGATATGTTTGGAGAAAGTTGATTTTTGCTACTTTTCACTTTGGGTTTGGGTTTGGGTTCAGCCCTATGTTTAAACTTATACTCAAAACTGAGCCACTCCTCCCCATTCACCCTCATTATCTTCTCTTTTCAGTTCTAAGGCAATAATGGTGGGAGAGATTGGAAATTAAAACTCCAAAACCCTAGTTCCTCTTGCAACCTCAAATTCCTAGCTCCAAATTCAAGAGAACCCATTGGTAAGCATTCTCTTCTTCTTCTCCAACTTATTCTCTTACCAATTTTAGAAATTCCTAAACCTAATTTTGGGAATGTTCTTGTTTTGAGCATAGATTCAAGCTCATTTGGGTTGTGTTGAAGAGAGGTTGATTCTCCATTTGCTTTCAATCTTCTTCTTGTTTGATTTTGTAAAAAGGTGAGATTTTTATCTCACATCTTTGTCTATAATTATCTTCGATTGTTAGGTATGAATTCCTAACACTTATTCATGTGCAATTGATTTTGGTTTGGATTGATTTCGTTTATATTCAAATTTTTGGTTTTTTGGTCTAATTTATGAAAATCCTATTATGGATATTTGACATTGATATTTGAGGCGTATCGAAGAGCTGTTTAGGCTGGGTTGTCGCTCGACATAATTCCTTAGTCGTCGTCGCTCGATCGATCGCTTCCAGTATCCGTTTGGCCATTTTTGGCCTAGGTTCAGGGAATGCCCTGAACCCTTCATTCAGACGTCTGAAACGTAATATTCAGACGTCTGAATATTGTTCTGGGAAGATTTCTATTTCCAGATTCAGACGTCTGAATATATGGTTTCAGACGTCTGAATTGGTTCATTTGGAACCAGAAAAGAAATAGGCTAAAAGTTTCTATTTCAGACGTCTGAAACACTTGATTCAGACGTCTGAATTATGTTCTGGAAATCTTTATATTTCCAGATTCAGACGTCTGAACCACTTGTTTCAGACGTCTGAAACTGCTGTGTTTTGCCTATTTGCTTATTTGTTTGAGAATTCCAATTTAAATCGATTCGTGATGATCCTATTTGTTGTTATCATTTATTATGACTTTGATGACTCCTTTTTAGGGATTTTTGAATATCCATTTCGATGGATTCCTTATCGGTTTCTTTGGATTTTATTCACGTCTTCGAATGTGAATTTTAGTGATTGATTGTTCCTACAATCTTCTTTGTGATTTGTCACTTTAAAAATATAAACGTTTTCTATACTAGTAGTAAATATCAAAACTCTTTCTTCAAATGATTTCAACACTATTTTATTACAAAGATCGTTTTCTCAAACCGATTTCTAATCTATTAGTATATACAAACCTTTACCTCACTCGTATGAGAAATCAAATTAAACGACTTAGTAAAACAAGTGGTATGAAACGCTTGCGTTTACTTCGTCGGTTAATTCTTGGACTTGTTCGATTGAATCTCTTCTGACAATTTTCTAGTGGAGATCTACAATTTGTTCATAAATATTTAAGTTAAGCTAGTGGTTATGGGACATGATGCTAAGCTCATATATTTACTAGCTTACTGTAATCGACACTTCTCGTTGATCATGACGATCATCTTTGTGATTTAGACTATCAATGTGTGATGTCTCTTTGTCTACGAGGGAGACTAAACCCCGTTTTGTGGAGTTTCGACTCAATTTGGTGGGGTAGCAACCCATGGTCTTCGGGCCGTTTGTGGAGCTTCGGCTCAATTTGTGATGGTTAGCAACCATGGAATTAGCGTTCCGTTTGTGATACACGTGTTGGTGGGCTTTATGCTCCCGTTTGTGATAGGCCTCCCCCTCTTTGTGATTTCTGGATTTCTTGAGATGATTTCTAGAATTTGTGTTTCACCAATTTTCGTGATTTCCATCGATAAGCTTTATCGATATTTGTGTATTGATGAATTTGTGCGTCATTGACTTTTTGTGATTTCTGGATTTCTTGAGATGATTTCTAGAATTTGTGCTTCACCAATTTTCGTGATTTCCGTTGATAAGTTTTATCAATATTTGTACATTGGTGAATTTGTGTGTCACTGACTTTTGTGATTGGCATTGATATAATATGTCATTTATTGTGGTTTGGTGAACGAAATGAGGAGTATGACATTTCTATGATTCTTGTGTAGATTTGGTGATATTGATTAATCTCTCATTGATTTTTCAATTACTTATATATATCACAGCTTGGCATTGTGATTATTATGTGTTTAGTCATATCTCTTATTCTATATCGTTTCATCTGATATTTATAGTTAGACTGATCCGTTTATTATTTTCTTATTAAATAATACTCGGGTCAGACCGAGATGTTACAGGTGCTTCTGCTTGACTTCTCCCCTAGGATTGATTTCTCTGACTTTTGGTTAACTACTTAGTGTTAACTCCGTTTAGGCAACGAGTCAAGGTCTGGGCCGACTCACGACTTAAGGTTCTTAACGGTTCATAAGGCTACCGACTCAACAAGCTACCGACTCAGGAAGCTACCGACTCAACAAGCTACCGACTCAGGAAGCTACCGACTCAACAGCCTTGAGGAGTTACCGACTCAACGGCCTTGAAGGGTTATGACTCAACGACTCAGGAGGAATAACAACTCACCGGGTTATAACCTTAGCGACTTAAAGGTGCCGGCCGACTCAACGGGTTAACAACTCATGGAGCTAGCGACTCAAGTTCTCTAACGACTCAACAACCTAAGGTGTCAAATGACGTAACTGACTAAAATCCCAAAACAACAAAGAACCGACCTACGACTTATGATAGGTCGTTCACGACTTATCTTGAGTCGTCCACGACTTAAAGCTACTATGTAGAAATCCAACGCCGCCTCATCTTGGACCACGACCTATTAACTCGCAGACGAGTTAGGACTTGTGCTGTATACAGAGGACCAGAGACGCTCTGATAGGAAGTCTGGGCTCAACCAGTTGAGTCGCCTACGACATACGACTCATCCTGAGTCGGTCACGACTTACGACTCATCTTGAGTCAGTCACGACTCATGACTTAACAATTTCAGCCTAGAAATTTGCCTATAAATACATGACCACATCGAGCATTCAGGGGACTTTTGGACTGACTTCCTGGACGCCATTACTCTGCCATTGTCTCGACTTCAAGCAACGTTCAAGCAACACTTCTATCACTCCAATCACTAAAGACATTTCAACAAATCTCAAGAGGAAATCTAACTCATTCGCCATGCATTCGAGGGATTCTTCTACATCATAGTTTGAGCTATTTGTCTAAGTGTGTTGTAATTGAAGATTGTTGTAAAGAATTGTAATCAAATCAGCAATAAAGAGCTTTAAAGTGGACGTAGGCTAGATCTTAAGCCGAACCACTATAAATATTGTGTCTTTTATAGCTTCTCTGTGATTTCTCTGCTTATATTTTGTTCCCGTACCAACGGGTGGTGCTTTCACAATTACCTTCTACACACCGGGGTGTTAGCGTTCCCACGGTGGGCGCCAAATCTTACTTCCTACTCTCCGGATGGCATAAAACCCTGGAGGGCAACGAACAAAGAAATACTGATTTAGAAATCCGTGAACGCTATCAGAAAGATCGGTGATGAGTTTTCGATTTCGAGCACTCCTTATGATTACAATAGAGGGATGATCTTTGATCTTTGTGAATGAGCAGAGGTAGCAGATTTCCTCAAAGCTCGGTAATTGGTCCAGAACTCTACTAAAAAGCACACATAACCCCATCAGAATGGCATGGCCATTGGGGTGCAATTGGAATGGAGAGATAGACAATCGAAGCAAGAGCTGCCGAAGGAAGTCATTAAAAGGTGGTATGGCACCGCTCAAGCACATTTGGCGGTTGACAGCAATAAAGCCAGAAGGAGGCCTATCTGCAGTATCGTTTGGCCCCGGCAGTAAGGCATCAGCTTCGGCAATGCCAAACTGGGTGAGCAGTTGAGTAAACACCCGGTGATTCAGAGTGGTGGGAGTTCTTTCCGGAGGATTATCCAACAAGTTGGCTACTGGGAAGACATCTTCAGCCTGGCCCATCGGTTCTTCTTGTTGAGATGTCATTCTACACAAGCAACTGGGTGTTCAAATGCGAAGGTGCACGTTTCCTAAAAGTGTGAAGTGTTGTGCAAAACTAATGAAAATAACAAGTAAATATAACTGGAATTAAACTGGTTGACGATTGATCGACTATGGTAATTTCAGAACTTGTTAATTTAGAGTTCAAGCATAATATTAGTGCAGGCTGGTCAGTTTCAATTGATTGTTTCAGTGTTGCTTTAATATTCTACTTGAAATCGATAGCACTTCGTTCGAACGATTTGTTTAAGTTAATTATCTGTTATTAACTAATCTGTCATTTGATATGGGCAATCAATGACAGTATATTCGTCCCAGTTTTCTGTGAATATTGTATTGAACAGGTTGTTAGCCTGCAAGTCAAAATAACCTGTGAATGAATGCAATAAAATTCAACAGTTCAAGATTAATGCAATGGTCCAAAGTTCAAACAGAATTCACACAAGTCATAACTCGTCAACGGTTCAAAAGTCCTGAGTCGGCAGTACCCTATGCCTTGAGTTGTGGAAATAAGGAGATTGTCTACAAGTCTTATCTCGGCCACGACTCAGGGGTGTTATCTCGGTCACGACTCAGGGGGCTTATCTCGGTCACGACTCAAGGGTTTTATCTCGGCCACGACTCAAGGCTTAGGTCAAGGAGCATGATGAGTCGTATCATGGTTAAATCACAAGGGTCGCTGGATCATACCAAAGTAGCCAAGTCAAACCTACAGCAACGTTCGAATCAACCTGACCCATTAACCGTCTAACTCCTAACCCATTAACCATCTAATCCATAACCCGATAACCCAATAACCTTGCAATGGTTAACCCCAGCTCCATCACACCACTAGGTCGCCTTAAATCTCAAATCATTACAAGTAGGGTAAAACCGCCTGCTTTTAATCCATCAATGTCCGATGTAACAATATTCGCAAGGGTCAAGGGGGAAAAACAGAGGCGGAGATCGGCAATCATCAGCAATTGAAAAAAGATGTGAAATCTCTTACACGGTGTGATGCTAAAGATGATCGAAAATAAATCAGGTTGGAATCGCCTTTGAGAGCTCAAAGATGCGTTAATGGCAGACACGGTTCAAAGGATAAGAAATGAGAAGAAGGAAGTAAGGGGAACGACTTAAGTCTTTTATAGCTTTGAGCAGTGGTAGTTGAATCGGCACACGAGTTATGATGAGTCAAAGCACACGACCTACGACTTAGGCGTGAACTTCGAGGGGCAAATGTTAACTCCGTTTAGGCAACGAGTCAAGGTCTGGGCCGACTCACGACTTAAGGTTCTTAACGGTTCATAAGGCTACCGACTCAACAAGCTACCGACTCAGGAAGCTACCGACTCAACAAGCTACCGACTCAGGAAGCTACCGACTCAACAGCCTTGAGGAGTTACCGACTCAACGGCCTTGAAGGGTTACGACTCAACGACTCAGGAGGAATAACGACTCACCGGGTTATAACCTTAGCGACTTAAAGGTGCCGGCCGACTCAACGGGTTAACGACTCATGGAGCTAGCGACTCAAGTTCTCTAACGACTCAACAACCTAAGGTGTCAAATGACCTAACTGACTAAAATCCCAAAACAACAAAGAACCGACCTACGACTTATGATAGGTCGTTCACGACTTAGCTTGAGTCGTCCACGACTTAAAGCTACTATGTAGAAATCCAACGCTGCCTCATCTTGGACCACGACCTATTAACTCGCAGACGAGTTAGGACTTGTGCTGTATACAGAGGACCAGAGACGCTCTGATAGGAAGTCTGGGCTCAACCAGTTGAGTCGCCTACGACATACGACTCATCCTGAGTCGGTCACGACTTACGACTCATCTTGAGTCGGTCACGACTCATGACTTAACAATTTCAGCCTAGAAATTTGCCTATAAATACATGACCACATCGAGCATTCAGGGGTCTTTTGGACTGACTTCCTGGACGCCATTACTCTGCCATTGTCTCGACTTCAAGCAACGTTCAAGCAACACTTCTATCACTCCAATCACTAAAGACATTTCAACAAATCTCAAGAGGAAATCTAACTCATTCGCCATGCATTCGAGGGATTCTTCTACATCAGAGTTTGAGCTATTTGTCTAAGTGTGTTGTAATTGAAGATTGTTGTAAAGAATTGTAATCAAATCAGCAATAAAGAGCTTTAAAGTGGACGTAGGCTAGATCTTAAGCCGAACCACTATAAATATTGTGTCTTTTATAGCTTCTCTGTGATTTCTCTGCTTATATTTTGTTCCCGTACCAACGGGTGGTGCTTTCACAATTACCTTCTACACACCGGGGTGTTAGCGTTCAATTTTTAGCATTAACACTTAGATTAGTAGTTTTTGGTTTGTATGCATTTGAGAGATAGACTCCATAATGTATACTTATTCTTTTGTGTAGTTCGTGTAACTATTCTTTTGTGATATTGTGGATCTTTCTGACCACTACTCTGATGTACACTTTTATGTGTAATATTCATATCTTATTCTGCCTTTGTGATATGAATTCTCTGTGACTGATTTGTGTTATATTTATTTCTATATTTGTTTCTGAAGATATTACAGCCACTGTGTAGTAGCTTTGAGTTTGTGTCGGTATGTGGATTTCCCTCTTGATAAAGAAATGCATGTTATACTATCTGACATATCGATGCTCGCGCAAAGCAATTACACGGAGGGTCGCTCTTCAACAGCCTTATTCTCCGTGCTAGTTGACAGCATTCACCGTAATGTTCTTGTCTAGCGTGGGTATAGAGGTGGGGCGTCACAGCTTGGTATCAGAGCCAAACTTCGGAACAATATGGAAGATTATAACAAGGATCATCGTCCTAAGTCCATCTTAGGAGTCGTGCTTTAGGATTTAATTCGAGTCTTCGTACCGATTCATCCTATTTTCCTTATGACTCCTTGTTATCTATCAAGATTGCTTGATATTCAATTTGGTGAATAACCTTTTTCTTCTTCTTCTTCTTTCTTTCTAAAGGAAGAGAAATGTCTAGACCAGGCCGCTCCAGAGCCGTGCCATCTAGCACTCCACCCCAGGATGGAGTTTTTATGACTGCTCAACAGCTTCTTGATTTAGTGACGAATGCTCAAGCAGCTGGAGCTAACCCGGAACCTACTCACCCAAAGTCGGGATTTGCACGATTGTGCAGCGATTACACTAATTTGGGTGGGGAGCCATTTAAAGGTTCTGAAACTGTTATTGAAGTACAGGCTTGGCTAGGTCGTGCGATCGAATCTTTTCTCGGATGAATCTTATTGATCTTCACCAGGTTCAGGTGGCCACTAGTGTGCTCCGAGAAAGAGCATTGGACTGGTACGAGCTTCTTATTTCTGAGATTAATGAAGCGGATCTCACCTGGGGGCAATTCCGAGAACGCTTCGAGTTGAAATTTGTACCAGAAGCAAAGGAAGTGACATTGGGTCGACGATTTATAGACCTTGTTCAAGGTGAGTCCTCCGTGACTAATTACGTTGCCTCCTTCGAGTCGCTTTCCAAATATGGGGTTGAATACATCAGCACCCCTTTAAAGAAGAACCAGAGGTTCGTCTATGGCTTAAACAAAAATCTCAAGAAGCCATTACTTCTAAAATTAGAAGTTTCTTTCGACCAACTTGTTGATATCGCTCTTCGCCTTGAAGAGGCGGATAGGGAGAATGATGTTGAAGTGGTGGGTTCCAAACCAAGCTTCAACAACAACAAGAAGTGGCCAAACAAATTCAAAGGCCACTATCCTAATAAGAAAGGGAAGCAAGCAACCTCTGTGGCAAGGACTTCTTCCTTTGGTCGTGGAGAATGCTATAATTGTGGTTCGAAGGACCATTACGCGAACAAGTGTCCAAAGTCTCTCTCTTGTCGCTACTGCAAAGGTCCCGGTCATGTTATATCCTCATGCCCCAAGCTTCAAGGCAGGAAAGAGGGAAAGCTTAATGTTGCTCAAGCCCCTGGCAACACATCTCGTGGCCAAGGTATTTCTCATTCCATTCTTGATGGAATTATTTTATTTCATGATCAACCTATTAGAGTTCTCTTTGATACGGGTGCATCCCATTCTTTCATTTAAAAGGAACTTGTTGACACTTTTTCTTTGGATGTTTTATGTTTAATGGCTTCTTTGAGAATTGCGAATCCGGTTGGTGGATCCGCGACAATCAGTTTATTGTGTAATGATGTCGAGATTATTTTGTGTGATTTTTCTTTCCAAGCCGATTTGCATGTCATGCGTTATTTAGGCTTTGGAATGATTTTGGGAATGGATTGGCTTAACCGTTATGAAGCTCATATCCTATGTCCTGAGCGGACTATTCATCTTCGACATCCTCAATCTGTTAAGCAGATTTCTATTAATCTTAAAGATTCAGATTCCAGCTTGGTTGCATCTTTGTATTCTTTCAATCCTCGTGATGACGATGATGATGATGAGGGTGATATTATTTCTCTTATTCACGTCGTTTGTGAATTTTCCGATATATTCGAGCCCGTTTTAGGATTACCACCTAAGCGAGCAATTGAGTTCAGAATTAATCTTATTCCTGGAGCTCAACCTATCACTCGTCCTCCTTATCATATGTCCAATAAAGAAAACGAGGAGACGCATAAACAATTATCTGTATTGGAGACGAAGCAATTTATTCGCTCTAGTTCCTCGCCTTGGGGAGCTTCAGCTATTTTTGTGAAGAAATCCGATGGAACACTTAGGCTTTGCGTTGACTACCGCAAGCTTAATGATCTTACTATCAAAAATAAATATCCTTTACCTCGGATTGATGATCTATTCGATCAACTTAGTGGTGCTAGAGTCTTTTCACAATTAGACTTAGCTACTGGATTTCATCAGCTTCGTATTGCAGAGGATAGTATTCCTTTGACATCGTTCCGTACTCGTTATGGATCTTATGAATGCCTCGTTATGCCATTTGCTCTAGCGAATGCTCCGGCCTATTTCGTTGACCTTATGAATAGAGTTTTCAAAGACTTTCTCGACCGGTTTGTTCTCATCTTTATCGATGTTATTCTTGTGTATTCTAAAACCGAGGAGGAGCATGAAAAACATCTTCGGATTGTGTTGGAAACTCTTAGGAGTAATCAATTAAGGGCAAAATTTTCTAAATGCCACTTTTGGCAATCTCGTGTGAAGTTTCTCGGTCACATTATTTCCGAATCCGGAATTTCCGTAGATCCTTCAAAGATTGAAGCGATTCAAGATTGGAAGAGACCGGAGAGTGTGACAGAGATTCGTACTTTTCTCGGATTGGCGGGCTATTACCGTCGTTTTATCAAAGACTTTTCTAAGATTGTCGTGCCTCTCACTGTCTTAACGAAGAAAGGTGTTAAATACATTTGGTCGGACAAATTTGAAACTTATTTTCAGAAAATAAAGGAACTTCTTTCCGATGCTCCTATTCTTGTTATTCCCGAGGGGAATCAAGATTTCGTTGTTTATACCGATGCTAGTCGCGTTGGTTTGGGTGCCGTTCTTATGCAAAGAGAACGTGTTATTGCTTATGCTTCTAGGCAATTGAAGCCTGCTGAGACTAGATATGCCACCCATGATTTAGAGCTCGCGGCTATTGTTTTCGCCCTTCGTATTTGGCGTCATTATCTTTTAGGAGAGAAATTTGTTCTTTATACCGATCATAAGTCCTTGAAGTATTTATTCTCCCAAAAGGAACTTAATTTGCGTCAACAGCATTGGCTCGAATTTCTTGCACCATATGATCTTGACATCCTTTATACTCCCGGAAAGGGAAATCGTGTTGTCGATGCACTTAGTCGCAAGCAACAAGCGGTTGTTTCTTTGAATATAACCGAATGGAATGATCTCGAGATATTATCCTCTTGTGAGATTTGAGACCGTGTCTCTGATTTATGTTCATCACTTGTGTTATGTAGCCTTGGGGCGCATCCTTCTCTTATAGACCGCATTCTTGAAGCTCAAAGGCTAGATCCCGAAATGGCCCTTCTTGGCCAAAATATTAGGGATAAAATTGATATTGAAGGATCGAAAGAATTTGATATCGATTCTCGTGGCGGCATTCGAAAATTTGGTAGACTTATCGTACCAAATATTGTTGATCTTCGTAAGGATATTTAGATGATTCTCATCGTTCTAAATTCACCATTCATCCCGGTAGTAGTAAAATGTACGCGGATATGAAGCGACTATATTATTGGGAGGGAATGAAATTTGATATTGCTAACTTTGTTAAGCGTTGCATGACTTGCCAGCTTGTTAAAGCCGAACATCAAAGGCCCGGTGGGTTATTGCAACCTTTAGAAATTCCAATTTGGAAGTGGGACCAAATTTCCATGGATTTTATAGATGGCCATCTCCGTTCTCGTTCGGGTCATCATAGCTTATGGGTGATTGTTGATAGGCTTACTAAATCTGCCCATTTTATTCCCGTTCGGTCTAACCGAACCGTTCCCCTTTTGGCCAAGTTCTTTATCAAAGGGGTTGTTAAATTGCATGGGGTTCCTACTTCTATTGTTAGTGATCGTGATCCATTGTTTACTAGTGGATTTTGGAAGAGTCTTCAAAAAGCTTTGGGAACGAAGCTCAATTTTAGCACCGCTTATCATCCTCAGTCCGATGGACAAACCGAGCATGTGAATCAAACCCTTGAAGATCTTCTTCGTGCATGTGTTCTTGATTTTGGGGGAAGTTGGGATGATCATATTTCACTTGTTGAATTTTCCTTTAATAATAGCTTCCAATATAGTATTGGTATGGCACCTTTCGAGGCACTCTATGGAAGGCCATGCGATCTCCTTCTTATTGGCTTGAGGCCGGTGAGAAGCTGGTTTTAGGTCCAGATTTTATTCGTGATTCCACAGAAAAGATTGATTTTATTCGTCATAGGATGAAAGAAGCCCAAAGTAGACAAAAATCCTATGCCGATAATCGAAGAAGGAAATTAGAATTTTCTGTTGGAGATTCTGTTTTTATTCGTGTTTCACCAATGAAAGGTGTTGTACGTTTCAGTCGATCGGGAAAATTGGCGCCTCGATATATTGGGCCATTTCCTATCACTGAACGTATTGGTTCCATGGCTTATCGCCTTTTATTACCGGCTCAATTTTCTGCTATCCATGACGTGTTTCACGTTTCTCAACTTCGGAAATGCCTTCGAGATTCCGATTCTATTCTTGAGCCCGGTGTTGTGGAAGAGATTGAAGTTTCGCCTAATTTAACTTATGAGAAACATCCTATTCGTATCATTGCTTCGGAGGTCAAACGACTTCGAAATAAAGATGTTCCGCTTATTAAAGTTCAATGGTCTTCAAATCCTAAGGATTGTTCTTGGGAATCTAGAGAGTACGTCAAGCGAACACATCCGGACTTACTTTCTCATGCTCTTTGAGGTGAACTTCTTATTTCAAATTTCTTTTGTGTTGAATATGCTTTTATGGTTGTTACTACATATCTTCTTCTTAAATATTGCGAGGACGCAATTTCTTTAAGGTGGGGAGTCTGTAACAACCCGCATATTTATCGATTTTATATTTAAATATTTTATTTAAAATATTTTATCAATGCTCGGAATTTAGTCCGAAAAGCTACTTTTTGTACACGGTCGAATTAGGACTCAGGACCACACCCATTGAGTTTAAAATGCCGTTTGCGACCTTTTTGAGTATAAGCTTCGATATGTTTGGAGAAAGTTGATTTTTGCTACTTTTCACTTTGGGTTTGGGTTTGGGTTCAGCCCTATGTTTAAACTTATATTCAAAACTGAGCCACTCCTCCCCATTCACCCTCATTATCTTCTCTTTTCAGTTCTAAGGCAATAATGGTGGGAGAGATTGGAAATTAAAACTCCAAAACTGTGGTGACCCCTTTAATTTTCACACATAGATTTTTTTTTTATTTTTTATTTACAAAAGGAATATATATATTTAAATCCCATGAAGTTAAGTTTGAATAATTAGAAAATTCATAGATTCTTTCCCAAGATCCTGAGTTACCAATATAATTATATCAGTTCATAATTCACCTTAAAATAGCTTTACGTATTTGAAGATATGTTTGCTTCTTTTGTTTTGTATGGGATGATATTTACAACAGGCTCTATGCATATGGGTTTGGTAGTGCAAGTACAGTGTACCTTTGCATTTTCTTTTCTTAATTTTCTACTCTTTCTGCCTATATATGTCTACTATCACATAATGCAGTATTTAAGTGTTAAGAGGTATAACTGAGAGAAGTACAATTGCTAATATGAACATGCAAATCTGTTTTCACAATCACATTTCATTTCAGGTTGAACAATTTATATTTGCGCTGCATTTTCTTAGACAGGTTGGAAATGCATACTGGTATGCTTCGAGTTTATATTTCAAAAACTTGGAGTTTTTATGTCACTTTCTTCGAGCTGGAAACGCTTGTACAACATGAATTGTGGTGAAGTGCTTTCAGGCTATAAGGATCTGACCCTTAACCATCTAGGCTGGTCATGATCCCATTCTTGCAACTTTCAGAACCATATTTCTTATGTAAATCATTTCCACAAACACTCTTTCTTATCACCAGTTTGTTTTTGTCACATAAAGGATTTTCTGAGAATTTGTTTTCCCCAGGTTTTCAACACAAAACAAAAATGTTTCCAAATCCATTTCCTTTAAAACTCTTTTTATTTTGAAATCAAATACATAAATATGAGTCATGCATATGCTCAGAGATTTTGCACCAACCTATATTTGTTACAGGCCATGCATAATCCATTTTGTTCAAAATTTACAAGCTTGTTTTGTTTTTCTGAAAAATCTGTTATACCTGACTGTTTACAATTTCCATCACCAGTCACAACATAATTTCATACTAAAGGAAACAGAGACTAACATGCACACATATCATACTGATATTTTATATCAGGTTCCTCAGTTCCCAAAAAGATGACCAAAACATTTATAAGAATATCAACTACTCACATGTCATCAGAAATCATTCAACAGAAGTTTAGTTGCATACATACTCAGAAAATCTCCTTACAATTTACTTTAACTACTAATGATAACCAGAACATTTTCTATAAGCATCTGCAAATACAAAACAAAGTTCCTCTTATTTATACTTAGCAGCTAATGCTTCCTTCATTCATCAAGTCAACCTTAATTACCTGCATGCAATTCACTGAGCTGCCCCATTTAATTGAGACACCCAGAAGATTGCAAAGGCAACCAAAAGGGTCAGTTTACACTGGTATGAACATTAATGAATTTTATACACATGTTTGCAAATCTTATAAACCTATATCACTTGCATAATCTAGCAGTTTGTAAACTATGCACACCAGTAAATTGCCAGATAACTTCAAGAATACAACCATTCATTCAACATATATGCAACCAGCCATGCATTATTTATAACATCATAAATAAACCCAGGTTATGTTCTCCCAGTTTCTCCCAGCATTTTATTAAGGTCATCACATTAAACCTTATTTAATTTATATCTTTGTTCAGATATTATAACCCAGAGATTTTAAATCTCATACCCCATTTTTTTATTTTTTTATGGTCTAAATCCCCCTGTCAAATGAACACATGTATGCATTGTGAAGGAATCCCCCAGTTAGTCTTATCTATTCCAACACACAAAGGCCTCAGGGTGCACTTGCACCATGCATATACTTCCTCCCACCTGAAGCAAGCAGATCATTGACTAACCCCAAATGACCAATTTAATTTTCTTTCATTTATTCATAGGATCTATTAACCTAATGATTTTTCCCCCTCCAGTTTCTGCTTAATTCATTAAACACCAGTTTATGGGTTTGATTATAAAACCCTTAATTCCTCCATGTTTCAGAAAAACACAATTATTTTCTAGTTCAATCCCCCTGTTTACCATTTATTTTCCTTACTGCAGAAATTTGCAACTGGTTTTCCAAAACATTTTAAACATCATGATCCTTCTGTATTATAAAAGAAGAATATGGACAGAGGTATATGTTAAGGAAAATTTACCAAAAACTCCAAAATTCCCCGGTCTTAATATTTAGAAAATAAGCATGAGCCAGATTTCCATCTTGCTTCCTATGTCCTAAATGATTTATATCCATACTTATCAATAAAGAAAAATGCTCAACACATTTTTAGCTTGGAAAACTGACATACAAGACTTCAAACAGAAATACACAAACAAACATCCATCTCATCCATTTCATTCATAATAACCCACCTCAGAAATTTAAATAACTTTTTTTTTAATACTTTAGGCTGCCTACTAGAGGTCTTAATGCCACTGCATAAAATAGATTAATGCTCACCTATTATTTTTCTTTTACTATCTTGCTCCTCTACTCAGCAAATCCCTTCAGAGCTGCTTACCCATATTTTCCCCTATTTTATTTTATATGTGTATATATATATTTTTTTCTGAGATGATGATGATCATTATGGTGTGCAGGTTTTATAAAGCTGTTTTAGGGTTTAAGGAAATGGGTAATTCCTTTGATACCCCTTTATTTTTCATGCACAGTTTATACTTATGCATGGTCCTCAATTGGAATTATACTCACTTGATTTCCTTTAGTAGTTATTTCAGGATTTCCAATACTTTACTTACTGCATGCTATTTCCATGATCTCATTCTATTCATGCCATATGCATGTGACCTTTGTATATTTTATTTTCTGCTCAGTCTTTAATCTTTTTGCATTTTCTACTTAGCCTTCTTTTCTTATACAATCATGTACACTGTCATATATATTTAGGTGATGTAAGATTATTCATACTATATTTTTTTTTATTCCTTCTTTAAAACAGCAACTATTTTTTACATATTATGTGATAAAAATTATACACACACAAGATTATTTATTTTTTACTTTTTTGGCAGCAAGATTATATAAGTCATTTGAAATTTCATAAATTTCCATTGTATTTTGCTTCTTAAATTAAACAGAAAATTCCCTTTATTTTAAATACATATACTCATATAATTCTTTAGACATGGAACTATATTTGTTTTAAGTCCCCATTTTCTTTATAACTTCTGAAATTCTTAAAGTAAATATAACTTTCATTTTATTTTAGTTTAGGGTCATTACAAAAACCCTAGTTCCTCTTGCAACCTCAAATTCCTAGCTCCAAATTCATGAGAACCCATTGGTAAGCATTCTCTACTTCTTTTCCAACTTATTCTCTTACCAATTTATGAAATTCCTAAACCTAATTTTGGGAATGTTCTTGTTTTGAGCATAGATTCAAGCTCATTTGGGTTGTGTTGAAGAGAGGTAGATTCTCCATTTGCTTTCAAGCTTCTTCTTGTTTGATTTTGTAAAAAGGTGATATTTTTATCTCACATCTTTGTCTATAATTATCTTCGATTGTTAGGTATGAATTCCTAACACTTATTCATGTGCAATTGATTTTGGTTTGGATTGATTTCGTGTATATTCAAATTTTTGGTGTTTTGGTCTAATTTATGAAAATACTATTATGGATATTTGGACATTGATATTTGAGGCGAATCGAAGAGCCGTTTAGGCTGGGTTGTCGCTCGACGTAATTCCTTAGTCGTCGTCGCTCGATCGATCGCTTCTGGTATCTGTTTGGCCATTTTTGGCCTAGGTTCAGGGAATGCCCTGAACCCTTCATTCAGACGTCTGAAACGTAATATTCAGACGTCTGAATATTGTTCTGGGAAGATTTCTATTCCCAGATTCAGACGTCTGAATATATGGTTTCAGACGTCTGAATTGGTTCATTTGGAACCAGAAAAGAAATAGGCTAAAAAGTGCCTATTTCAGACGTCTGAAACACTTGATTCAGACGTCTGAATTGTGATCTGGAAATCTTTATATTTCCAGATTCAGACGTCTGAACCACTTGTTTCAGACGTCTGAAACTGCTGTGTTTTGCCTATTTGCCTATTTGTTTGAGAATTCCAATTTAAATCGATTCGTGATGATCCTATTTGTTGTTATCATTTATTATGACTTTGATGACTCCTTTTTAGGGATTTTTGAATATCCATTTCAATGGATTCTTTATCGGTTTCTTTGGATTTTATTCACGTCTTCGAATGTGAATTTTAGTGATTGATTGTTCCTACAATCTTCTTTGTGATTTGTCACTTTAAAAATATAAAGGTTTTCTATACTAGTAGTAAATATCAAAACTCTTTCTTCAAATGATTTCAACACTATTTTATTGCAAAGATCGTTTTCTCAAACCGATTTCTAATCTATTAGTATATACAAACCTTTACCTCACTCGTATGAGAAATCCAATTAAACGACTTAGTAAAACAAGTGGTATGAAACGCTTGCATTTACTTCGTCGGTTAATTCTTGGACTTGTTCGATTGAATCTCTTGTGACAAATTTCTAGTGGAGATCTACAATTTGTTCGTAGATATTTAAGTTAAGCTAGTGGTTATGGGACATGATGCTAAGCTCATATATTTACTAGCTTACTGTAATCGACACTTCTCGTTGATCATGACGATCATCTTTGTGATTTAGACTAGCAATGTGCGATGTCTCTTTGTCTACGAGGGAGACTAAACCCCGTTTTGTGGAGTTTCGACTCAATTTGGTGGGGTAGCAACCCATGGTCTTCGGGCCGTTTGTGGAGCTTCGGCTCAATTTGTGATGGTTAGCAACCATGGAATTAGCGTTCCGTTTGTGATACACGTGTTGGTGGGCTTTATGCTCCCGTTTGTGATAGACCTCCCCCTCTTTGTGATTTCTGGATTTCTTGAGATGATTTCTAGAATTTGTGTTTCACCAATTTTCGTGATTTCCATCGATAAGCTTTATCGATATTTGTGTATTAGTGAATTTGTGCGTCATTGACTTTCTGTGATTTCTGGATTTCTTGAGATGATTTCTAGAATTTGTGCTTCACCAATTTTCGTGATTTCCGTTGATAAGTTTTATCAATATTTGTGCATTGGTGAATTTGTGTGTCACTGACTTTTGTGATTGGCATTGATATAATATGTCATTTATTGTGGTTTGGTGAACGAAATGAGGAGTATGACATTTCTTTGATTCTTGTGTAGATTTGGTGATATTGATTAATCTCTCGTTGATTTTTCAATTACTTATATATATATCACAGCTTGGCATTGTGATTATTATGTGTTTAGTCATATCTCTTATTCTATATCGTTTCATCTGATATTTATAGTTAGACTGATCCGTTTATTATTTTCTTATTAAATAATACTCGGGTCAGACCGAGATGTTATAGGTGCTTCTGTTTGACTTCTCCCCTGGGATTGATTTCTCTGACTTTTGGTTAACTACTTAGATTAGTAGTTTTCGGTTTGTATGCATTTGAGAGATAGACTCCATAATGTATACTTATTCTTTTATGTAGTTCGTGTAACTATTCTTTTGTGATATTGTGGATCTTTCTGACCACTACTCTGATGTACACTTTTATGTGTAATATTCATATCTTATTCCGCCTTTGTGATATGAATTCTCTGTGACTGATTTGTGTTATATTTATTTCTATATTTGTTTCTGAAGATATTACAGCCACTGTGTAGTAGCTTTGAGTTTTTGTCGGTATGTCGGATTTCCCTCTTGATAAAGAAATGCATGCTATACTATCTGACATATCGATGCTCGCGCAAAGCAATTACACGGAGGGTCGTTCCTCAACAGCCTTATTCTCCGTGCTAGTTGACAGCATTCACCATAACGTTCTTGTCTAGCGTGGGTATAGAGGTGGGGCGTCACACTTCGTGTCCCATAACCACTTGCTTAACTTATATATTTAGGAAAAAACTGTAATTCTTCACTAGAAAATTGTCACAAGAGGTTCAATCGAACAAGTCCAAGAATTAACCAATGAAGTGAACGCACGCGTTTCATACCACTTGTTTTACTAAGCCGTTTAATTAGATTTCTCATCCGAGTGAGGTAAAGGTTTGTATATACTAGTAGATTGGAAAACGGTTTAAGAAAAGAGCTTTGTTATTGAAAATAGAGTTGAAATCATTTTGTTGAAAGAGTTTTGATATTTACTACTAGTATTGAAACCTTCATATTTCTAAAGTTGTTATCCCGCCTTTTTAGCAAGGCCGTGATACCATAAAATCGACCGAGAAGCCAAAGATAGTTTGTCTCGAAGAATGGTCAACTCAGCATCTCAACAAAGCAAGTTCTGTTGAATGTTTTTCAAATAAGATCCCCTATGGAGGGGGGGTCCGGGGGTGGCAACCCCCCAAGGTAGGGGTGCGGGGGCAACACCCCCGCTACGGCACGCAACCTAAATCGATCGAGCGACTTAAGAAGCTCACGACCTATCGTTAGCACGGTCGAGCGACCTAAATAGAACGGCCTAAGGTTGAAGGCCTAGCGACCTAATGTCCAGCGACCTACGACCTAATGGGTTCAAGCAGGGTCAAGATGGAACGACCCAACGGCACGCGACCTAAGGGGTTTATCACTCAAGCGACCTAACGGTTTAACCCTCAAGCGACCTAATGGCCTATAAAGGTCAACTGACCTAGTGAAAGCAAACAAGTCATGCGACCTAACGAGTAGACGACCTAAGGTCTTAACGACCTAATGATTTAAGGGTCTAACGACCTAAAATTATAAAGGTCATGCGACCTATCGGTTTAAGAGGTGAGCGACCTAAGTGTTACGACCTAAGAGTTGAACGACTTAGTGTGGAAGCATGCTAAAAGCCATAGGACCTAACGACCTAAGGTCATACAACCTAGCGACCTAAAGGGGTTAAGCAACCCAAACGTGGCCGAGAGGAATAAGGTCGTGAACGACCTAACTACTGTACGACTTAGCCATACTGAACGACCTAACACCGAGAGCCTTGTCCAACAGAGGGAACGACCAACGAGTTACGATCCAACGAACTACGACCCAACACCCAACCGACCTAACACCGGACGACCTAAGGGCGAACGAAAATTTGCAGGACGAGGGTTTCGAGGCAGTGCGACCTAGGTGCAGTTTTTCACCAAAAACACTAGAAACTGGAATTTTTCGCCAATCCAATCCAAACCAAATGCAAGTGTACATGCAAAAGTGATAGGGAATCATTCCCAACGGTCCAAGATAGTTATATGCTAGAACTGTGAGATAAAAATCTCACCTTTGGGCCAAAAATGAATGAAAATGAAACTTTGAAGCAAAGCAAGAATCAATCCACTTTAATCTCAACACAAGAAGCTTGAATCCAATATCTTCTCTTTGAATTTGGAGTTGAAAGATGGGTTTGAAGTAGAAGCCTAGGTTTGGAGTTTTAGTTTCCCTTTCCACTCACCATTAATGATTGAGCTAGAGTTTGGTAGGAATTTATGAAGAGTGAGGAGAATGAGAGAAGTGGGCTTGAGTTATAATGGCTAGACTAACCCAAAGTCCAAAGCGGGAAAAGTTAGTGAAATTTCACTAACTCCAAACCTATCAATGTTTATACTTAAAAAAATTGTAAACGGCATTTCGAACTCAATGGAAGTGGTCTCGAGTCCTAATTCAACCGTTTGCAAAAAGTAGCTTTTCGGACCAATATACGAATAACGATAAAATATTTAAACAAAATATTTAAATATATAATCGATAAATATGCGGGTTGTTACAAGTTAACTAATAAAAAGTGCATACGAATTTGCAAGTAAATAGAATAAATAAATATAAGTAAGAGAGAGTGGAAAATTTTGAAATTGGAATTAAATTCTTACTTGATTAAATGGAATGAATTAAAAATAAAATTTGTTTGGAATGAAATTAATTTAAGTATGAATAAATTCGATTATGGTTTGGACTATTGGTTAAAGGAAATTTAAATTTAAATTAAACTAAATCAAATGGAATTGTAAATAGAACTTGAATGGTAAAGCGATTTTATAACCATAAGATATGAATTCTAAAGAAAATAAAAGTTTAAGTGAAAATTGGGATTGCGAATAAAAAATTTGAATAGCTTATAAAGTTTGAAATTTATGGAATAAAATTATACTTATGCTATGAGTGATGTATAATCTTGGGTCAAAAATAAATGGTGAATGTATTCGTGTAATGTGAAAAAATAGTTGTGTAACTCATTAAATTGGAAAAAAAATGGAGTAGGACCACCAAAATAAGAATGGTGTGATATTTTAAAGTGAAGAAATAGAAACGAAAAAAAAACTTGAATTATAAAAATTGAACGTGAACTCAAATAGATTAGATAGAATGATGTTGAAATAAAAATAAAATATTGAGTTGTAAAATGGAAGTGAACTAAATAAATAAAATTCGACTTGTATATAAGCTGATTAAATATATGTTGAACATGATCAAATAAAATTAGATTGAAATAAATTGGTTTGAGTATAAATAAATTCAATGTGAATGTAAATAAATTGAATGTGACCATGAATATTACTTTAAATGAATCCGAGAATGAAATGGAGTATCAAAATGAAAATTTGAAGTGGAATTTGAGGGAAAAGGAAATTAATTTAGGTTTTCTAATTGAATTGATTGGAAGTAAACGTACAACTTAAGTTAATATTTTGGATGGAAGCTTGGCTTAAATAAATTTATGGATTGGATGTCGTTGACATAAAAATTTGGAAAACAAGGTTTTTTTTGAAAAATTTGAATGGGAATATATTTGAATTTGAATAGAATTGATAATAAATTGATTTGTAATCAAATTAAAATAGCTATGAAATGAAATGGTTATTTTATTAAATGGATATCACCGAATTTGCATAGAAAATTTTCATTTGATGTAAACGGAAGGGAATAAAATTCTATGAATTAATAGAAAGTGAATTAATTGATTTTTAAATGATATGAGTTGAGTGCTCATAAATTGGGTTGTAAAGCATTTCAGGTTGAATGAAGTGGTATATGGATTAAGTGGAAGTAATTAAATTGGTAATGGGACCTTATAATTGCTTAAAAATCTTTGTCAGCATGTTACGTACGAAATTCATTTGTAAAGTTAGTTAAATGAATGAAATGCTAATAAACTTTCATATTTTGATACTAATGTGGTTTAAATTGAGTAAGTATAGGTAACCGGAGGCTGTCGGACTAGATTTTGATTGCGTATTTGCATATGAAGTTACTTGCTAGCTTAATAATGCTTAAAATTGCTAAAATAAGGTACGTTTTCCGATTAGATACCGCAAATATATAAAATATTGATATATATTTTGTTTTTCGACCATGTGGGTCGATGTATACATTTTTATCTCTCTTGTCACATTGCAAAAGGCTCTCCGTACAAGGGAGACTCTGTCAAAAAAATTCGAAAATTTAAGGTGTTAAAAAAATATTGAAAATTTTGTTAACTAAAAGTTGATGTTCAAATTGAAATTGAAATTAGAGATTCTGGTTGAGAAATGGAAAGTAAATGTCTCGATGGGACTAAAGGGTTTAGAAAAGTATGTCAAGTTTTAACTAAGTGGGGTTTGAATAAACAATGGGTTTGAAGCATTTTTCCTGACTTAGCAATTTTGAGAACGAAATTCTTTTAAGGGGGAAGGAATGTAACGACCCAGATTATTCGTCATTTGATTTTGAATAATTGAATGGATTTAAATATTGGATTTGGAATTAGAATTGAGTTAATAAGTTGTTAAAACTAGAATTCAAGCGATTTCGTTAATTTTTGAAAAAAAATCATCGATATAATCGACGAGTTAAAATAGGGATCCGGGGCACGGCTTCGGAATTCGAGGAAACCAGTTCCATTGGATCCATAATAGTGTTTTATTATCGGATTTCAAATTTCATAACTTTTGGAGCTATCGTTTGACTGTACGGTATATAAATACGTTGAAATTAACATTGAAATTGAATATAATAATTGGGTCCAAAAAGCTATCTTCTTCATAATTGAATTAGGATTTGAAACCTTTTCCATTACATTCAGAATAGGGGTATAACATTATAAACGCCTAGTGGCACGCCTCGATAGGATATCGAAATTTTAAGTTACATTAAAGTGAGAGATTTATAATAAAATTAAAGACAAGACCCTACCTTCTTCTACACGTCGTTCCCTCAACTTTAAATCATGTCTCCTTCTCTCAATTCCAAAATCAGTTCGAGCCATTCCCCTTTTCACATTTCATTTAAATTCACACAATGTTTTTTTCTTCCTCTTTGAAATCGACATCAAAATCGATTTTACAGAAGAAAAAAAGGAGGAAACATTCTTGATCGATGGCATTGGTCATGAGTCCCGGTGAGGCTGCAAAACGTGAAGAGACGGTCGGCTAAGGCTCAATGGCCACCCGAAGCAGTGCGTTGAGCTTCGATGGCGAGTTGATTGGAGGCGCGATGTTTGCAGCTGGGGAGGCGATTAGAGGGCGAGCGACTGGAGTATTGGCGAGGTGCTCGATGTCGCGACCATGGTTTGCTCGTGGTTGAGGAGGCTGGCTGTGACGACCCAGATTTTTAATGTCTATTAATTGGGTAACTAATTAATTTTAATTATTGAAATATTGATTTTATAAGTCGAACAAATAAATTTCTGATGATTAAAAATATTACAAAGGTATATAGAAGGTGTAAAAATATATAGGTGTACATGGACCAATGGAGAAATGGATATGCAAACTTATATAAATATAGTAAGATATATATATATATATATATATATATATATATATATATATATATAGGAATGTATAAATGTAAACAGCATAAAATAAATAAAAATATATGTTTAAAAATAGGAATAAAATTTACATAAGTGGCTTATATGGTTGTACGTAACATAAGTAAAAACTTATACAAATAATAATGATAAGTATAGATCTATATGTATAGGTGTATAAGGCAAACAAGTCAAACCATACTTATATACATATGTATAAAGTATGTATGTACATACAAATGAATATATGGATGTATACACATAAGGAGACAAGCATTTAATGCACATTCCCTCAAGCATACAATACATCAAATCCAAGCATACAAAACTTATCTACCTATATATATATATATATATATATATATATGAAGTATGTATATTATAAGCATATGTAAACATGCAAGGGAACATTATTATGGCAAGATTTCAAAATCAGGTCATGTGAAGATCAAACAACTTCTATTAAATCAAATCAAATTTTCATGTTTTCAAATCAAAATAACAAAAGAAAGTAAAAATAAAAGCCTGTACAAGTCATCAGCCTCTATGGCTTACCCTGTAATCTTTATCTTCTTTATATATACCTCTACCTTGTCTCCATTTTCATTCATTCGAAAGCTAAGTAAAACAAGAAAACCTACTACCATTTTAAACTTAAAAGAACCAAAACAACCCAAGTTGACAGGGAATCATCAACATAGCTAGCAGCATTTTTCAAAAGCAATTGCTCTTCCTTCAAAGGATATTCTATGAGTGAACATACTTTCATATACTGTAAATTTGGATTGTGCTTGAATGTATAACGTAGTAGTATGGTTGTCAAGCATGCTTGAAAATAGAAATGCAAGTATACATCTATGTGGACATATGTCAAGTATGGCCAGAAGAACCGAAACCTGTGCATTGTTTTCATCTCTGCTCTATATATACATATAAGAAAATGCCATGCCTAGCTTTAAAATTTCCTATCTCTCAACTTAATTAGTTTTAGGCTATGATGACAAAAGGAAATTTGCGTGTTTTCGAATGTACTTTTTTTTAAAAATTGTTTTATTTAATATTACGAAGGGTAAAGCATTGAAAGAATGAATTACAGTAAATAAATCAAAATGGAGGAAATTCGGACATCACGTTTATTGCGTTGATTTATATGAGTGTGATCGGCATCTAAAATGCTGATTTTTGATGGTGGTTATAAAGTTTTAGTGAAGTACCGAGGTAGAAATTCAGAGTTGAATGAAAATTGGGGGTACGGGAATTCCAGCGACCGATCTAATTTTGTGCCTTTATTTTCAGCGTGGAGGAGAAGGAGTGGGTGGCACATCGGGGAAAAATAGGGCGGTGACCTTTAGGTGAGTGTGCAAGAGAGACGAGGCGATAGTAGGGTTTTGGCGGAACTTTAGGTGAGCTAGGTTTCAAGGCTAATGGCGTAGGAACGGTGGAGATAGGGAGGTGCGGTCCTGGTGGAGATGGAAGTGGGCAGGAAAGCGTGTATCTTGGTGAAGTTGGAGGGTGATCGGGAGTGGTGGTTGCCGAGGGAAGGCAATCTGAGTGGATGGGTTATTTCATTCAGACTTGGTCGAGGTGTGCGAATTTGTATGGAACGTTTTGGTGATGTTTCAGGAGGTGTTACGCGGGGAGGTGGTTGATGGTGATTTGCGTGGGTAGTCGGTAACTGAAGTCGATGGCCGGAGTAGGTGTACACGTGCACACGTGTGTGCACGTTCATTTCAGACACTTGGGAATAATGAAAATAGGAGGGAGCAGGGGAAGGAAAGTAAAAGAGAAGGGGGAAAAGAAGGGAATAGGCCGGGTTGGGCCAAAAGCAAAAGAAGGGAAATAAAAAGATTGGTAAAAAAGAAATAGAAAGAAAGGAAAATAAAGAGAAAAATAGAAAAAAAGAGAAAAGAAAAGGTAGGGAAAAAGATAAAGAAGATAGGAAATGGAATTTTAATACACATACATTTAATAACTTGTATTTTCTTTTTCAATTAATAATCTACTTTATTTTAAATCCATAATAAAAAATTTAATGATATTTTATCATGGGAATTTGTTCATTGAATTTGTGGGGAATTAATGGTATTTTATAAATTATTATTAGCTAATAAATGTCTTAATTTGTAATTTATTTGAATAATTATATGTATAAAGGAAATCGGCTAAGGAAGGTTAATAAAATCCCAATGGGTGAATCGTCTTGATATATGTTATTTAAAATAGTAACGAGCTATACTTTGGCTTAATTCTATTGGATATGTATTTTCAGATTTTTCTTGTCCGTGGTAACAAATGGTTAGGCAAATTAAATAATGAAGGTTAAAATAATGATACGTTTTAATTGGAATAAAATCTGTAATAAATTCCCAAATTTAATGTTGTCACCCCAAATAATAAATTTAGTCTTTTAAACAATTTACCCTTTAAATTTATTACTTGGATTCGAAGAGGTCGGGGTTGGATATCAGGGATATTCAGAATTACTTTGATTTAATAAGCACTACTAACCTTTACGGTCTTGATTTTCAAATTCAATAGGTTAGAATTGAATGAACTAAGCAAGTTAGATTATTTCGGGATAAGTAACTATACCTAGACAGTATTGCAATATCGATGGATTTTTGTAAAAGCGTTAGTATAATCAGATGAATACTCGTAGCTTGTACGAGTTACCTTGGATTTTTCGAAGAATTTTTATAACATAGTATTTCAAATTGGTTTTTTTACTCACACTGGTTTCCAGCCTGACTAGGTGTTGCTTTTTTGTAATGCTCGGGTCAGACCGTGTATTACAGAATTTCAGGTTAGGACGCTTTGGAGTCCAGAGACGAGCTGAATGGCAGGGACGTATTGCACATATTGACTATATTCCGTCATGTATTATGGGCTGTATAGACTGTAGTTGAGGACAAATTATTATAACTGTCCAGATTTTTTGTACTCTGATATCTTGTATGTATATTGACAGTTACAGCTTTCCTTTGTATAAAATGCTGCTATTTGTATATTATATTTTGTTCCGCTATGATTGTGAGATTCTATGCTATTTTTTTTGTTTCTTATTCTATCTCTTTCTTTTTAAACCCTAACAGCCTGGTATTTTCGAAACTCGATTGCTCGGCACTCTATACACTAAACGTATTAGTGTCAATTTTTAGGGTCGAAAATACCTGGGCCGTTACACTAGCGATCACGATTTGGTTTGGCAGAGGTGTAGGGGTTTGCGAGCTCGAGGTGCGACGCGTGTGGTCGTGCTGTAGGCTATAAGGTGGTGCGACCTCGTATAGGTGGCCGCGATTTCCTGGATATCTGGGTGAACCGATTGGGTACAGTCGAAGTCATTTGGGTTTGATGGTCGAATTACGGTAGTGGTGCGTGACTGCTGTTAAGTTTGAATTAGAGGGGGAAGAGGTATATTACTGTGACTTAATTTAATTTTCTAATTTGTTTATTTAATTAAAATTTGAATTGAGATGGCTAATAAATTGAATAACTTATTTATATGAGGCAAGAAAAGAAAAAAAAATTGTAAATTAGTTAATTTAATTATTATTTAAAGTTAGTTAATTAAATTTACAATATGGAAATTAATTGTTCAATTATTTCAAATGTTAATAAATTATATAATGTTTATACGAGGTCTAAAACCATGAAGAAAACAAGTTGGATTTGGATCGGATTGCAAAATAAAATCTTGGTGAGAATTTCTCACTCATTTGGACAACCACATTTAGATTTAAAAGTATAAATTTAAATTATTTGATGCTTGGTTGGATTGGAAATTTATAATTATCTGTTGGATGATTATATATATATATAGTAGTGTAAATGTTAGTAGTTGGAGTGATATTCCTGCACATTATAGCGGATGAGACCCTATGCACCCCGCATAATAGCGGACGACCTTGTATACCGCGATATCCTCCTCGAAGTGGATTGGTATTTTATACTGTCTGACATCTATGGATGCAGGGAAAACAGGTTGGAGGGGTCCAACTGGATTCCTCAAACATATTTAGTGTTTTTCATATATATAAAATATATGATGTGATTTAAAAATCTATTGGATTATTGTGTGTTTTTAAAAGTTATAACAGCATGGGAATTAATTTTGATATATTAAATACCATAAATATTATTTGATCCTTTAAGGAAGTAAAAGGGAGATTTTTAATATAAAGATATGTATATCGAAACTTGAATTATTTTAAAGAGATTGATTTGAATAAGCAATAATGGATTTTTGATAGTATTAAATAATGCGAGAAAAATATTTTAAATAAAGATTTTAAAATAAATTATATAAAGGGATTTTTAAGATTAGATTTTAAATTGATATTCGAGAAATATAGAAAGAAGTTGAAACTGATAGTAAAAATTGATTGGCAAAAATAAATGAAATTTATAAGATTTTGAATTTATAAAATTGAATTTTATAAATGAGGTTATTTTGGTGAAACTTAAAGGAGTTATAAGAATTTATAAAAAATGTTTATAAATAAAGGACTTGATATCAGATGATAAATTGGAAATATAAATTTACAGGGTGAATTTAAATTTAAATATAGAAATAGGGTGAGAGAATAATAGTGGGTACTATTTTTGAAGTGAAAATTGTTAAGGAGACCGAAATGGAAGTGGTGTGGTGGAAATTGAGAGGGATTTATAAATGGAAACTTGTTCATTGAGATTTAAAGATATATTTTTATTAACAAGTTAAGTTTTTATTAAAAGGGACATTTTTATTTATTAAATTATGTAGTCTAAAGTTAGATAGTATTGAAATACTTCAGAAGTAAATTTTCAAATACTCAAAATTTATTTTAATAAAATACTAAATTTTTAAACCTGCCTTGAAAGGTAATGTTATAAAAAGTGTTTCAATATTTTAAATAATTACGTGAATATGTCTTAAGAATAAATCATTGTTATTATTTTTCTTTTACATACTTTTTTTATTTACATATGTATATATATAGAGTTTTGAAATGGTTTAAATTTAGGGGCATTTCACTATAAGGACAAACTTTGCACTCTAATTAGTTTCTAGGACACTCATTCACAAAAATTAATTTCAAGGCCAAAGTCAACAGAATAATTACTTTTAAGGACAAAATCAACAGTCCAATTACTTTCAAGGACATAATTTCATAGATTTTTGGGCCTTAGAAACTAATTATTTTGCATTTTGTCCTTTAAAGTAATTATTTCAGTTGTGTGTCCTAGAAACTAATTGCACTTGCTAAAGAGGCCCTTGTGGCTAATTTCCACTTAAATTTATTTATAAGTCTTCTCGAGAGTTGGAAAGGGTTATTTAATAGATGGGGGCTTATAAGAGAATCCTCAAAACGATGGGAAATGTATGAAAGCTTCCGAAGTAGTTAAATAAAAGTATGCTTCGAAAACTGATATAGAATTCATAGAAGAATTAGAAGGGAAATTGGAGTTATAAGTAAGTATATTTGACTTTGGGAATATTGAAGGGAATTAACTAAAGAATTCCAGAACTTATAAAAAATTCGTTATGAACGAGTTAAGAAATTTACAAATAAATTGTAAATGATTTTAAGGAAAAGAAATAGGGAATAAATGGAATACTTCCTAAGTGTTGAATATAAAATGAACTGGAAAAATGTTCTAAGTAGTGGGAAGGGGTAGAAATATTCCATTGATAATATAAGGATTTGGAAACTGTTTTCAAATGTTGAAGTACTGGAAGTAATATCTTATAAGGATATTTTGAAATAATTTTTGGGTAAATTTGAAATAAGGCATGATGTCTGCTTTTGGATGTTTATTGATAGTTAAATAACCGACTATCATTTTTGGCCAATTCTGTTTATCCTTTCGAAGAGACCGGGATCAGATTTAATTATCCGAAAACCACTTCGATCCAGTTTGAACGTAACGAATGAATACCATGAAGATGATGAAGAAGGTGATTCAATTTGTCCAGACCTAGGACAACTTGTATGGACGAATGCTATCAGAACATCGTCATTAGAGGATGATTTTGTTCTTGAAAGGTAATGCTTAGCCTCGAGCCTCATCAACCGGGAATGACTAAAACAGGGGAGATGCATCAAGGCTATGTGGGTCGCACCTAATTAGGGTATGTAATCACTTTTCTAGATGTCCTCGAAAACCTGTATATTATGAATATGGTTGTGCATGAGAGAAGGAGCGCTCGATGGTAAAGGGTAGGAACACCCGGGGTGATTATATATTCGATCTATCCAGGTTAGGGGTAGGCCGGTCTTATGTAGCAGTGGATTCCGGCGATGGTCATCGGTACATTGTTCTAGAGGTGTACTGTGATGGACGGTACCGCTGTGGCCTAGTCATCCGATGGAATCCATTCTCCAATAAGCGCCATACGGTTTTGATTGTGCCTAACTACGCTGAAACGTGAGATGCAGGAATTTCAGCTATTTTCTATTTACTTTCTATAGACACTATTATAATATCTAATGATTTTGATAAAAATAATTTTGGTTGTCGTAAGGTAAAAACCCGTCGTGTTTATGTGTGATGCGGTCTTATGAGATACCTTTATTTGCAAAGGATTTTGATAACGTTAATAATTCAAATTGAATTTGTTTTCTCATGCTAGTTTTCCAGACTAACTCGGGTGTTATTTTATTATAATGCTCGGGTCAGACCGAGTACTACAGATTTAGGTTAAACTGCTATAGAGCTCAGGAGACGATCTGGAGGAGTTCATACGTATATCACGTACTTGGTTATTTCTGTTGTGTGAGTTATGTATATGAGGACAAATTATTAAACTGTCTAGATTGAGGTATTGATTTTTGTACTCTGATAATATTATGTATATTAGCAGTACAATTCTTGTATTTAAGGTCTGTTTTTATATATTATATTTTGTTCCGCTGCAAATGTGAGATTCTGTGTTGTTGTTCCTTTATTTTTCTTCTACCTTTTTCTTCTTCACCCCTAATGAACTGGTATTTCCGACACTTGATTGCTTGGCATTTTATACATTGGACGTATTAATGTTAATTTTCAATTATCGAAAACCCCTGGTCCATTACAGAACCAAAACAATATAGAATCTTACATCGCAACGGAATAACATATAATATAGATCGATAATATTTATAAAGAGAAACTCTAATATATAAAAACCAATATCAGAGTACGTAATAAGTAATCATCCGCTTGGACAGTTATAATAACCCATCCTGACAAATGCTGATAATTTACAATAACAATAATGCAGTGGAAAAATAAACAGATACGTGTATACGACATGAAGATCTCCAGCTCACATACTGGAGCTCCAAAAGCACCAAATCTATACCATAAATATACTCGGTCTGACCCGAGCATTGAAAGCGAAGAACTCCCGGATCAGTCTAGTAAACCAGCGTGAGAAAAACAAATCTCAGTTGAATTTTTAATTTATCAAAGCTTTTCCTTTATCAAAACAAAAGGTATCTAGTAAGACATACCCACACATAAACTCGGAAGGTCTTCTACCTTACGATAACCAAAACCTTTTCATATCAAATCATGTTATAATATAATAGTGTCTATTATACAAATAATAATCACATAGCTGAAATTATTACCATTATTAAATTCCAGCATTACTAGGTTCTACAAAACAAAGTGGAAGACACGGGTGGATTTTGGATTCCATACAAATAAAGTGGTGAAGGACAACCTTTCCAATCCAAATCTCAGTACACCTCTAGAGGGATGTACCTGGGTCCAGATACTAGGTGCCTAAACCAACAACACTAGCCTACCCCATCTTGGATAGTACCGAATATGTCATCACTTTGGTCGTTACTAACCTGTAATCCGTGGTCGCAAGCATACATCAACGATAATTAGATATAGGACGTCATGGCATGTAAAGATATATTTAGAAGAGAGATAGCATCTCCTAATGGGCCCATTATAGCCTTCCTACTTCTATACCTGTTTCAGTCATTTCCTAGGGAGTGGGGCCAAAAGAGGTATCAATTACCTTTCATATATCACATATTATATCGTCTTTGAATTCCAAATTTCCATTCTCATTGACTACTATTTGCCTTTCATAAAAATACAGCCTTTGAGCTCGTACATCTCAAGGAGGGTGTTAAGCTAAACGAAGTTGCCTTCTCTGCCACCAAAAAGATGTATGTTTGTAAAAACCAATGTACGTAATAATTACAAATGCACTGTCAAACATTCGTCTATACAAGTTGTCCAGGAACAGGACAAACTGAAGTTACTCTCCTATCACATCATATAGGATTAGTAGCGACGGCCCATGCAATGGATATTTCATAACGAAGGGACTACTGCCACTAGATGTATATTAGTATTTTAACCCCAAATGAACAATAATTAGTACTTCACTATGAAAATCCTAAATCTCAATATCATAGACCAACCTGTAGAATTGTCGCATATATGTTGGTCCGAAGTGTTTTTCAGATAAATCTGACCGCAGTCTCTACGCACCAACAACACAAAAGCATTTATCAACCTTACACAGAAACTAAATCTCATACACTTATCACGTTTCCAACTTTCAACTTGCTATCCTTCGGTCAAGAAGGAAGCTCGATAGATTGGAGTAATCGTTCCACACTACACGAATCAACACTCTCAATGCAAACGATAATCAAGCCTACATAGTCACTTACGTACTAAGTGTACGACTAATTAGTTTCTACATCACATTGTGAAACTAAAGTGGCCAGATTCGATAGTCGGTTATTTAACTACCAAAGCGACAAATAAAATCTAGCACAAAAGAAGTCACTAGACCGGGTTTAATTAATCGTTTATAAATCAAATCACTTTCCAATTATTCACTTCAAAGTATCTTTAAAAAGATAATATTCAAAACCATTTCACTTATTGGATATTGGGAAAAACATTTTCATATACTTATTTTAATAGTAAGTAATTTACAAATCATTTTTATTTTCAAACCATTTAAACTCCATTCAATAATATCACTTTCCAAAAAATTTATTTTATTTAAAGGATTATTCACCGTCCAAAATCGTGAATATAATTCTCTTACCAAATTAATTACTTCTACACATTTAATTTAAAGGATTATTCAATGTCCAAAATTGTGAATATAATTCCTTCTATAAAAATCCATATTTAGCTTATCAAATTAAATTGATTTCACATTTATAAAACAGTGTTTTTAATTCACATTTCTAATTTATAAAACTTCCATCTATAAAATCCCTTTATTAATCAATTTCCCGTTTATCTCATTTGTATACCAAAATCCCATTATAAATTTATTTGTTTCATTTCATATATCTGTCTTATTCATTCCAAATCCAATTCAATTTCATTTATTTAACTTTTCTTAAGTTAAAATTCAATTCATATAATTCATTATACTAATCCAATTTATATAACTTTACTTAAGATAAATTTTAACTTCATAGCTTAATTTGAAATTTTCTTTTCTTATACATACCAATTTCAAATCATATATTTTATTATGCTAACTCAATTCAATTTAACCTTTCTTACGTTAAATTTTAATTCCATATCTCAATTTCGCACTTAAATTTTTGAAATTTCTTTTTCTTATTTATACTAATTCCAATTATAAGTTCAAAACTTATTTCTCTTATAAATCAAACCATACTTGGATTTTAAATTCAAATTTTTTTTGGTTGTCATAATATAAATTTAATTATCAATTTGCTAAGGTAGCAAATCCATCACACAGAAACCCCAAATGATAATAATGATGCGGCCGTCATCATCCTCACTGTTTTCCAGCAATGGTAGTGAATTCAGTGCTTTAAATTCTTAAAATCTTTCTATTTATAAACTACATTTATAAATTTATACTTATACAATTTAACTATTTTTACTTCACTTATATAAGATTAATTCCAAAAAAAATTTATCTTATTGTTTAGATTTATAATAATGACAACTTTTATTATTTGAATGCAAAAAATAACAAATGATAACAATTAAATATTACCATTCATTAACAACCAACAATTAATATATATAATTATATGTAAAATATAATTGAGGTAAAATTATTTCATTTACCTAATTTAAAAACAATAGTATGTTGATATGTCTTATTCAAGTGTTTAGAAATCTCTATCGACAATGTGGTGTCCTAGGGACCGACCAGAATTCATAAAACAACTCAACAGATACATCAACACAATATAAAACATTTTTATATAACTAACAAACACGTTCTCATATGTATATAATACACTCCACTCAATCCAGGGCACTACTAACCCTATCTATACCGAGTACACATCAAAGCCTAGGAATATACTAAACCTAAGCTTCGATACCAGCTAAGACGACCCGCACTCAGCATGTAACAACCCGCATATTAAACGATTTTATATTTAAATGTTTCATTTAAATATAGCATCGTTAGTCGGATTTAGGTCCGAAATTTTACTTTCTGCAAATGGCCGAATTGGAACTCGAAACCACCTCCATTGGTTCCAAAATGGCGTTTGCGATCTTTTTAAGTGTAAGCTTCGATATGTTTGGAGTTGTGAATTTTTGCAACTTTTCTATTTGGGTTTTGGGTTTGGGTTCAGCCCATTTGTTAGTTTAAACCCCTAACTCAGCCCTCTCTTCATCCATTCACCCTCATTTCATTTCTTAGCTTAAGAAAAACTGAAAATGGTGGAAGGGAAGAGGAAATAGAAATTTGCAAGCCCTAGTTCTTCTTTGTAACTTGAATTCTTGCTCCAAAAATCAAAGAGAAGACATAGGTAAGCTCCTCTTCATCTTTTCTATCTCTTTCTCTCTTCAATCTCATAAATTCCTAAACCTAAACTTAGGAAAATACTTGTTTTGATCTTAGATTGAAGCTAGTAGAGTAGAAGTGGAGATTAGTTGGTCTTCTCCTTGCAAATTGAACTCCTTCTTCTTCTTTTTTGGATATAAGGTGAGTTTTGAACTCACATCTACTTCTTTTGATATCATTGATGTTTGGCATGAATTCCTAATAATTGTTCATATGTTCTTTTGCTTTTGATTTGGGTTGATTCGATGAAATTGCCAAATTATGATTTTTGAAGCCAAATCTTTGAAAATCCTTATATGGTGTATGTTTTATGTGGTTCGGAGTGTTGGGTGTGTCGTTAAGGTTTGGTAGTCGTTGAGGTAAGCCCATAATCAACACGCATCCGATTGCTTTCGATTTGTTTGGCCATAGTTGGCCCAGGTTTAGGAAATGCCCGATCATCATGTTTCAGACGTCTGAAACCATAATTTCAGACGTCTGAATATTGTTCTGGGGAACATTTTCATCCCCAGATTCAGACGTCTAAATTTATATTCCAGACGTCTGAATTGGCTAATTTTCAACCAGAAAGGAAATAGGCCAAAATATGCCTATTTCAAACATCTGGATGTTTGGATTCAGACGTCTGAATTCTATTTTGAAAAACAAATTTATTTTTAGTTTCAGACGTCTGAATCCCTTCTTTCAGACGTCTGAATATGCTGTTTTTGCCAAAATTGCCTTGTTCGTTTAATTTTCAAAATTGATCAATGTATATTGATTCCAATTAGTTGTTTATGCATATTTGACCTTAATGATTCCCTTTTGAATTCATTCACGGGTTTTGTAAATGATTTCTTCAAATCGTATTAAAAGTTCGCTTCTCCGATTTATAAATTCTATTTAAAACACACGCACAATTTCGCACTTCGAGCGAAGTGGAAGGGTGATTAAATGGTTGGGCAAAACACGGACCATGAATCTGTGCATTTATCTTTCTGATTAATTCCCGACCTATTCAATTGATCGTTTTAACCCTAGGGTTTGGTTTACCGATGATATGAGTTGAACTTTGTACTGCTTTGAGTGTGAAATTAACTAACGGATAGTAAACCGTTTGTTTGTGTCAAAATTTGGCACAACACTCGTCGGAAGTTTTTGAAGAGATAATAAATGAAGAAAGTAAATTAAAATGTGGATCATCTAACAAAAACTCTAAATAACAGGAAGTAAATTGCCCGAGAGACAACGATTTAGAGTGGTTCGGCGTGTTGCCTAGGTCCACTATGAAGTTTTGTTACTTTATTGCTTAATATTCGGAGAATACAACTTTTTTATGTCAAAGTACAGCAAGTAGTAAGCAAAATTCGAAATCAAAGGCAGCGGTGGTGCTCTGAAGCAATTCTGGCAGCGTCCGGGCGTGCTTTATCTCTAAAATTCTCCGATCCCCTTTCTGAATGACCAAGGGCTCTATTTATAGTTGCAGGAGGCTGATATTTCGCCTAAAATCAGGGGAGAATGCTTCTGGCACGTGAGGTGGCCCACATGGCCGAATTCTGGAGATTCGGGCCCACTTTGGGATCGATTCGACCCTTGGTTCGAATCGATCAAAAAAGTGTCCAATCGTGATGAAACTTGGCGTGGACATTCTTCTATATATATGCAAGCTCTTGTGAAAATTTCATAGCATTTGGATTTGTATATCTCGAGTTCTGATTGATTCAAGATGGTGTGTTTCGCCTTATGGATTCGTTCGAATCGATATGGTTCGAATCCATGCTTCTGCACGTGAAGGTGATGACGTGGTGCGCATGCTTCGGGTCAATCCTCCTTTTGCTCCGAGTTTCCTGGGTCATACCCTTGATTTTAGCTGCTATGACCCGATAGATTCGTAGTAATGGATCCGAAGGTATGCTCTTTCGAATCGATTGAACACAAGTTACCTTTGTATCGATCAGGGTATTCCATAGCCAATCGACACGAAGACTCCACTGATGAATGGGTTTGAAGGATTCTCTCTTGATGGACTCAAAGTAGGGAAAGGTTTTTAATGGATTCGACCTTGAGGTCGCCTTGATGGATTCGAAGTAGGGCATACGAGGATGGGTTCGAACCATAGCTATTCTGATGGATTCGAAGCTAGGTGGTCTGGATGGATCCGAACTAAGGCTTGCTCGATGGAGTCAAAGCAAAGTTTAGTTCATGGGTTCGAACCAATGCATGGATTCGAGGAAACTTTCCCCCGTTGGATTTGAGCTAGGGCATACATGGATGGATTCGAACCAAGGCATTATGGGACGGATACGACCCTAAAGCTTGCTCGATGGAGTCGAAGCAAGGTGTGTTTTTGATCGATTCGAACCATGGCTGACCACTGATGGATTCGAACCATGGTCATTCCTTCCACTTTCTACTGGCGATAACTTGAGCATACGAACTCGGATTTCCTTGAAATTCGGAACGTTGGTTCCCACGGCTTCGCTTGACGTGTCTTATCAATCGTAGTCCGATCCGGACTCGGGCAAAATTCATCGATATTTATAGTTGCCCAACAATTATTCAAAGCTAAGGACGTAAGATCCTGTCTCCTTCTAGTTAGTTCCTTCGTATCTCGGCCTTACCAAAAGGCGGGATAACATTTGCCCCCCAAAGTACGTCTTGTGTAAACATGACATGCTTTGAAAAGCTGCAGTCTATCGCTGAACAATTAGAACATGCTTTGCTGAGAGTTGTATTCTTTATTGCTGTAGCCAATCGTCGTACGATCGCAATCGGCTGTTCTCGTCTGCATCATGACGGAATGAGCATTTGATCCCTGTGAATAATACAGATCAAGTATGAGTCAGACATATGTGCAATATGTACCACTTTGGTTTTGGTTAACGTTGCGTGATTGCCAGTCAGTTCGGTTTGTTATCGAATTCTGCATCGGTCCTCTCCTGAACCGATCTTGAGATTCGAGTTAAAACACTGTTTTATGATTGTTTGTAATCGTCCTCTTGTATCGATCCTCTCCTGAATCGACATAAAAGGTACACAAGTAATTTTTCAAATTGAAGCGATTCGTCCGTTCTCATCGATGGATTTTGATGGATTCGAAGTTATGTATGTTCGAATCGATAGCTTTCCAATCAATGGTTCAATGGTCTTCGTGTTTCGAACCGATATAATTTTCAATCCAACCTTTGTTCGAAGGCTCCTTCGAATCGATAATGCCTCGTATCGATCCTGCAGGGATGGGTTCGAACGTGTAATGGATTCGAGGGCAATGGATTCGAATTGAAGTTTGACTTAGCCGTGTGATGGATTCGAAGCAACGGCTCTATGCTGGGATGGATTCGAACGTAGTGTGATATTAAGCGGTCGTTCGAATCGATGGAGCATGGCGAGTGATAGGTGGTAGAAGGTCAACATGACCGGGAGACGAAGAGCCTCAAGCGTTTTCTCGAACCCGTATAAATACGTGAGGTAAGCCTCACTTTCACTTTTTACTTTTTACTAATACCATCGCCGCTTCTTCGAATCGATCCTCCAGAGCTAGAAACAACCGTGTCTTTGCACGAAATGATAGAATTCCACCAAGTCTTCTTTTGCAATCGAATCCAATTAGGTAATCGAGGGATTGATTCGAGCGTAGGGAATGATAAAACTGGAGTTTCCAGCATTGATTCAATCCTTTCTTCTGAAAATCATAAAGGGTTGTGAGATCTGGAATGGGTCGACTCAATGGACCTGAGGAACGAAACCATTCAATTCGTATCGATCGTAGAATGCTGTCTTGGAGGAGCGTAGATATTGATGGAAGCTATCTTCCATCATTGCTTCGCATCGATCCAGGAATGATGAATGCAAGGCTTCGAATCGATGGTTGTGAAAGAAGAAGGGTCTCGTGCAGATCGATTCGAAGTAACGATATTCTGATGGATTCGAAGGTGTTCAATATTGATCGATTCGAAGTTATGCAGAGCTCATGGATTCGAATTGCTTCTCTGTCCCAAGGCCTCATCGAGTCGAACTACACGGAGTCGGGGCATATCGATTCGAAGTTCGTCGATTCGACTCGTATCGATTCGAAGTTCGTCGATTCGACTCGCATCGATTCGAGTCGATCGATTCGAACGTCCTTGCTTCTGGGACTCCCACTCTTCTGATTTGCTCCAACATCTGAACTACGACCAACTTCAAGTTGAACTTTAAAGAACTCACTGAACTTTAGCATACTTGACTCCAGCGAGCTTCGGCCTTGCATAATCGAATTTGACTTGACCTCTCTTTTGGAGCTCGTCGATGGCACCATGACTTAACCTAAATATAACGAATTTATACTTGAATTGGTCAGTGGCATCTGGATGGCGTGGAAGTGACGGTCAGCGATGACGATCATTTTCATTCTCAAATTCCAAAGTTTCGTCGTTCGGACATCTTGTTTCAACTTGTGAAATCTGCTTAAGTTATGCATAACACTTGCACTGCACGACATATTCATACACTATACACTGGGGGGATGCATGGGCTTTTTATGTATTTAACGCCGCTTTCTGGTGAGTTAGTTAATTACGGAATCTTCGAGTTCTCAACAACAAGAAGCACAAAGCTCGCCTCCTCCAGTGCTTGAGATTCCGGAAATCCCTCCTGAAGTTATAGATCCGGCTCCGGATGAGTTGCCGGAGGCCATATTTATCGAAGATCCTATCGATTCTGTTCAGTCCAATATCTCGGAGTCTTTGTTGGGCCGGATATGTTCGAAACATAACATATCCCTGGACGATGTTTTATTACCTAGTGCCAATGATAGACCACATAACCCACCTGAAGGATATACTGCCTTTTACCGCCATGCCTGCGCGGCTGGATATCTCCCTCCTTTTAACCAATACATCAGAGAGATGCTGTCGTATTTAGGAATTGCTCCTTCACAACTCCATCCCAACGGGCATGCATTGCTGAATAGCGTCTTTGTCATATTTATGGATTGCCTTTTTCGCCAGCCAAGGCCAAACGAGATCAGGCACATATTCAATTTCAAGAGTAGGGGTGATAGCCCGTCTTTCACTTTTCTGGAAGCGGTCAGAAACTGTCAGGTTGTGACTGGGCTTGGACCAGGCTTAGCTATTTCAAGAATGAGTGGTTTTTTGTTCGATGCCCCCTAAGGTTTGCCAGGAGATGGTTATCCAGACGTAAGTATCATAAGTCATCTTTGAATGGCCACTCTTAATACTTGCACTAATACTCTGTTACTCTTACAGTCATCATTTTGAGACCTAACGGTGGGCATTATAGAGGCATCGTTTAAAGCTTGCAAAGGGCCCTAAGCGACTCAGGCACATCGACTTGTTGTTGACCGACGATAACTTAAGGACATTGGGTTTGATTGGGATGAGCCAGAGTATTGTAATTGAAGGGTTGGCAAAATCGGCCTCGAGGAAGAAGAAGAAAGTGGCAAAAAGAAAACCTGGCATTGTGATAAGAGAAGTGAGCGCTGATGAAAGAACGCCCACGGACACTGAGATAGCAGCCGACCTTTCCCGAATAGAAGAGGGTAAGAAAGGCAAGGCTGTTGTACCTAAGTTTAAGAGATGGAAGTCTGTAGTCTTAACCCGTTCCAAACCTAGGTTTACCCATCACAAGACCAAGAAATCCCCGACATCACTCAGCAAACAAACACTAAACCATTTAAAATTTCCATACTCAAATCCTACAAAAGAAGTGCTTCAAACAAAAGTTGGCAATGTGGATGGAAGTGGACCATTTCTAACTAACTGCAAATGTTTGAACAAACAAACAACCAGTTAAATAAACTGTGTCTACCACCACCAACTCACTCAACTATAAAGTATATTTCTTTGGATAAGGGAAATTATTGGCAACTAGAAAGTGAAAACACTTGCAAAAGACAACGGGGGTCGCCGACGTGAATCGATGGCAAAGAGACATGGGCGAGCAAGCATCAATCAGCAAAAGACCTCTTCAGAGGCACAAGCCCTCTTCGGAGGCACAACTCTTCGGAGGATAAAGACCTCGAGCGGGCATAGCCAGAAAAAGAGAGATCTTTCTCGTTATAAAGTTGCGGAATGATCGGTCGATACACTACAGTGAATCCGTCCAACCGAGAGAAAGAAACTCCAAACTTCCAGGCAAAAGCCCTACTCAGAGGCACACGTTTCACCGAGATTGAAATAAAACTTCCAGGTGTTGAAACGTGAAAAGCCCTCTTCGGAGGCCCATTTCACCACAGTTGAAATGCTAAAAGACCTTGAGCGAGCCAACCAGAAAAAAGAGATCTTTCTCGTTACAAAGTTGCGGAATGATCGGTCGATACACTCCCGTGAATCCGTCCAACCGAGAGAAAGAAACTCCAAACTTCCAGGCAGTAACCCTACTCAGAGGCACACATTTCACCGAGATTGAAATAAAACTTCCAAGTGTTGAAATGTGGAAAGCCCTCTTCGGAGGCCCGCTTCCCAGCGAACAGGGAAAAATAAAAGCCTCTCCCAAGGGGGAGAAACAAAAAGACCTCTTCCCAGAGGCACAACAAGACAGAAAGACCTCTTCCCAGAGGCAGAAATGGAAAGTCCTCCTCCCGGAGGCACAAGCAAGCAGAAAGACCTCTTCGGAGGCACACGTTTCACCGAGATTGAAATAAAACTTCCAGGTGTTGAAACGTGAAAAAGCCCTCCTCGGAGGCACAACTCTTCGGAGGCACACGTTTCATCGAGATTGAAATAAAACTTCCAAGTGTTGAAACGTGAGAAAGCCCTCCTCAGAGGTGCAACTTTTCAAAGAAGCAAAAATCAAAAAGCCCTTTACTGTGGCGTTAAAAAAAAAGCCATCTTCAAAGTCACACTTTAACTCGCAAAGGAAGAACGATCCACCTATTCTGGAAAATTCTCTTCCTCAAAAAGAAGTTAAAGTACCCTTCAGATGCCTGCTTTACCACATAGAAGAATTCACTTGGTAAAATGTGTATATGCACAAAAGAAAAAGTGATATCTTCGAAGGATGAAGCGTAAAAACTTATTTGAAGGGAGTTGTACTCTGTTTTTTTTTTACGAAATAATATTCCTCCAAGTATGGAATAATTATTCTCTAAAAAATAAAAGTACAAGTCCCCTCAAAATATAAAATATTGCAACGAGCTTATGGTGTAGGGGCAACATGGTATAACTACATCGGTAAAATTGCGCTCGAACAGTATACCACAAGCTCAATGCAATATCGTGCAAAGAAACTTGTACAAAAGTGAATAATAAATGCATTCTTAGATACAGATAGAAGTTTGTACAAAGAAAAAGAATCATTTTATTCAACACTGTTAAAATTTTGTACAGGTACATGTTTCAAAGTAAAAAGTAAAAGAAAAGCAGGGGCCGGTACCCGCACAATCTCCGGCCAGTACATGCAAAAAGCAAAAAGCAATATGAAAGCCACAGAACCAGAGCCATCATTTCTTCTTCCGTCCACCTTTTGAGCCCGCACCTGGCCGGATAACCAACTTCTTAGGCCTGCTTGTAAGAGTAGGGGATGAAGGAGAAAGGGGCTCAGTCGGACTTTCTTCCGTTTTTTCTTCGCCAGTGGAAAATCCCTTCTTCTTCTTGGAGACTCCCTGCTTTCCTCTCTTCTTGGAGAAAGACCCACTCCCTGGAGAAAGAAGTTTAGCTAATGGTTCATCATCGGAACCAGTTGCTTCTGGAGTCTTCTCACTCCCTTCAGTTTCTTCTCCCTTGTGTTCTTGTGAAGCAATGGGATCGTCCAAGTCTTGTAGAGCTTATATTTGCTCCTCTTGTGATCCTGGTTGCGAGGCAGAAGGAGGAGTCACCTGAATAGAGGGAGGAGGAATAATTGGATGAGGGGAAGTTTGAACAATGCTCGACGTTTTCTCTACAGAAGGAAAAAAGTTCAAGTCGGTAAAAAGAGGAGATAAAGGTTCGCTGAGGTTCAAGAAGTAATCAAGAAGCTCATCAAGCTCGTAAGAAACAGATGAGCAGTCTACTTGGGCAAGATTAACAGTAGAGTTACTTGCAAAGGTCGGTTTCCTGACATCAACCTCGTAAGCCTGTGCCTCGGCACTCTCGTCGCCTTCATCTCCACCTTGTATGCTTGTGATCTCGGTGGTAACTTTAGTAGGAGATGGAGAATGAGAACTGGAACCGATAATGTCAATTTCGGCCGAAGGAGAAGGCCGAATTGGAGCAGTTGAGATAGTTTTTCCTGAATGTTCTCCTACCGCCGTTTTAGACCTTAATTTTGCAAGCTGTTCTCTCCCCCTGGCGAGAGCAGCGCAAGCATCATCATCAAGGTAATGCTCCTCAAGAGCTGATTCGGCATAGCCAGCGACTTTACCGCCAAGCATATCAAGTGCAGGCTCCCAAACTTCAGCCAAAGTAATTTCATACTTGGGGCCTAGAAAGGCGAGGCTACCGCGCCCCAAGATGCTATGCAGGTAGAAGTCAAATAATGTTGAGCTGATATTGGTCTTCGTTGCCTCATGAGATTCTTCGGCTGCAATTTTGCCGGCAACGGCCTCATCACGCTCTCTTTCAGCTTTGGAAAGTTGAAGCTTAAGCATTTGAATTTCCGCCTCCTGGGAGCTGACTTTCTCCTATAGACCTGTAACCTCGGCACGATACATTCCTGCTGTTTTCTGCTCAGCTTCAAGTTGTGCCTTGGCATGTCGCTGAGCTGCGTGAGCATCGCGAACTTGCTTCTGAAATACTTCTTCTTTTTGAGTATATGTGGTAGAAGAAGTAGCAAGCTCTTGTTTAAGTTCCTCAACTTTCGCTTCAAGCTCTTCATTGTAAGTAGCAATGCTCCTCATTTCAGTATCATGTTGCTCAAGAACCTTTTGCCATTCGGCTTTATCATTCTCCATAGTAAGCATGGCCTCTATATTTGCATGGTTGACCCTTTGGAGCTCGTCAACAAGCTTTTGCCAGTTCGACATCCTTTCAATATCAAGCCTGACGGCATCAAGATTTCGCAGCATGGCAGGCTTGTCAATAGGGATCAGATCAAGGTCGAACCGCACTCCTTTCAGGCACCACTGTGGAAACCGGCTTTGCAAAGTGGCTGGGCCCGGTCCAACTTGAAATTTAGGCCTGTTGATTATTGTTTGAATGTCTGTTTTCCCAAGAGCGGGAGAGCCGGAAGGAATGCCTAGCGAGACGGGGGCAGTAACCTTTTCAGGAGTTGTAGAGGTATGCTTCTCACCATGTCGGGCTCACTTGCTTGAGTCCTCAACCATATGACTTTTTCCTCGGTCATCATGGGATTTTCTCTTGTGGGAATCGTCACCTCTCTGCGAAGAATCGTGGCGCTCCTCCCTCTCTCTTCTTTCATAACGCTCCTCTTGAGCCCTCTTCTCTTGAGCCTTTCGGGTGGCTCTTTCTTCATCGGATTCTCTGTAAGAGGGGAGGTAGCGCCAACAATCATATTGGCTACGCCTCCCGTAGCGCTGGAAGTCATCATAGTAGGATCCACTGCGTCCCATCGGAGGATCTGAAATAAAAAGAGATAAGTTTTAGAATTCTTCAAAGTACAAAGAGTCAGAAGCATAAAAGTGCCGAAAGATTCTAAGTGTGTGTAATGTGCAAACTACGCGCATCAAACTACAAACCACTCTTTAATTGTGGAGTAGTTGTGGGTGTAGAAGTTAGCATCAACTCTTGAGTTGACGGAGTCTGCTGCAGAATAGAAGTCGCCTCGACTACTGAAGAAGAAACCCCGGTAGTGATAGGATCATCTTTAAAGATCTCTTGTGAGGTGGCAAAGAGGTCGCTCAGTCCTTCGAAAGTGTCGTCCCTGCTCTGCTTGACAGGGCTGGTTTTCTCAGCTTCTTCATCACCCGACTTCTTTGGATGCGGAGGAGATTCCCGAGGCTCTTCTTCTTCAGTGACCGGGGCAAGTTTGCCAGATGACCCCGCGACATCAACAGAAGTGGAGCACTTTACTAGAGAAGCCTCAGAAGCAGGTTCTTTTGGTATGGATGTGTCAGTAGAAACTGGGGCATCCGACGCTCTAGCCGGAGAGTCGGGGACCTCATGGGGGTGTGTAGAGCGAGAGGTATGCAAAAGCCCGTATTGATGCAAAAATTCATCCCTCAACAAGAATTTTACACTTCTCTCTTTCGCGGCCACGGCACTCAGTCTCTCAAAAACTTGCTTATGGATTGGGTCTCTAGAAGGGAGAGGAAGTGCTGAGAAGAGCAAAGAATGAGATTAGCAATTGATAATTCGGATCTCAGAAAAGTTTGGAAATGGAGAAAATAGAAACAGGTAATCTTACTTCCTACTCTCCAGATGGCATAAAACTCTGGGGGGCAGCGAGCAAAGAAAAACTGGTTCAAAAATCCATGAACGCTTTCTGTGAGATCAGAAATAAGCTTGTGATTTCTAGCACTTCTCACGATGATGAGGGAAGTATGGTCTTTACTCTTTGCAAACGAGCATAAGTAGCGAATTGCTTCAAAACTCGGCAAGCGATCAAGAGTTCTCCTGAACAAAACACACAACCCCATCAAGACGGCATAGCCATTAGGATGAAGTTGAAATGGAGAGATTGTCAACCGAAGGAGAAGGGTTCAGAGGAAGTCGTTGAAAGGAGGAATCGCCCCGCTTAAGCACATTTGACGATTGACTGCAACAAAACCATGAGGAGGACTATCGGCAGTATCATTTGGTCTGGGTAGTAGAGCATCATTTTCAGCAAAGCCAAACTGATTGCGTAGCTGAATGAACGCTCTCGGAGTTAAGATAGTCGGAGTTCTCTCTGGAGGATTCTCTACGGGAATAGCTGTCGGAAAGGTCTCTTCAGCTTGTGCTTCCTCTACTTCTTCTTGATGTGAGGACATTCTACACAAGCAACTGGATATTCAAATTTGAAGGTGCACGTTTCCTAAAAGAGTGAAGTGTTGTGCAAAACTAATAAAAATAAACAAGTAAATATAACTGGAGTTAAGTTCGTCGACAATTGATCGACTATCAAATTTCAGGACATGTTAATTTGAAGTTCAAGCACAGTGTTAATGCAAACAGGAAAGTTTGATTGACTATTCCAATGTTGCCTTGATACTTTGCCTGAATTCGTTGTTTTGAAGCACTTCGTTCACATAATCTATTCAAGTTGATTAATTGTTATTAACTAATCTGTCATTTGACGTGGGCAGTCAGTGGCAGTATATTCGTCCCAATTTTCTGTAAATGTTGCATTAGACAGGTTATTAGCTTGCAAGAATGATCTGTGGAAAAAATGCAATAAAGTTTAACAAGTTAAAGTCCAAACAATTCAATATTCAGACAGTTTATTTCAGCAGATCAAGTTAAAGTTCAAGGTTCAACTCGGCGACGGCTTAAGTATTGACCCGGCGACGACTTAAGTGCTAACTCGGCAACGACTCAAGGCTTAGGTCGCATTACGTTAGGCCAGCAGGTTCCCCCAAGTGCTAGCTCGGCCACGACTTAAGGGTTAGGTCGGCAAGTTTCCCTAAGAGCTAGTTCGGCAGCGACTCAAGGTTTAGGTCGGCCAAGAGATAAATAATCCAAATTTGCTGAGTCGCCTCCAAGCCAACATTTCACTCCTTTCAACTCATTAACCCGATAACCATTCCATCAACAGCAGCCTTCATTCATGCTATCGAACCACTCAATAAAACAATCCGAAAATGTAACAAATCCAATGACCAGCCATCAGAGATCATCGAGCACAAGGTGATAAGCCACCTTTGTTGTATCAACAATCATCTGAAGTCGAATCGAGCTACCTAGGCTTTATCAACTATAAATGTGATGGGATTCGTGCTGGAGCATCGTACAAGGAGGCAATTCGAGTTCGAGCGACAGGATTCACGAATCGATAGTAATCTACGGTCGAAAGAAGAGTAAAATCACTTACGCAATGAATGGTAGAGATTATCGGTGATCAGTTGGAATGAAATTGCCTTCAGGAACTTGAGAATATATTAATGACAGAATCAAGCAATAGAGAAAGTAATGAAGAAGAAAAAGAAGGTTGACTTATACCCTGCAGTGGAGAGACCTGGAGCGGCACATACGATCTAACTGATGGGTCGCACACGACCTACCGACCTAAAAGTGGACGAGTTAAGGGGTATCGAAGCACACGACCTAACAATTAGGCGTATGCTTCGAGGGGCAAATGTTAACTCCATCTCGGCCGTGACTCACCGATCTAACACATCAAATAGGTAGCGACCCAGCGTTTTGCCGACCTAAGGCATGAAGGGATGCCGACCTAGTATCTTAGCATGGAAGACCGACTTAACTGCATAAGGCTTAGGAGGGATACCGACCTAACAAGCTCGAGAGGGATGCCGACCCAAAGTCTTAACAAGGTCGCCGACCTAGGACTTAGCAAGGATGCCGACTTAAGAGTTAACAAGGATGTCGACTTAAGGGTTAGCAAGGATGTCGACTTAAGGGTTAGCAAGGATGCCGACTTACGAGTTAAGGCCTGGACGACTCAAGAAATGTTACGACTCAAGAGGCTACGACCTAAATAAGCTAAAAACAGGACAACCTAGTGACCCAAGACAAAAAGAGTGGGAGCAACTGCATTTAAGTCATGACCGACCTACGACCTAGGATAAGTCGTTCCCGACCTAAAACTACATAGCTCAAAATAGATGCTTCCTCATTTTAAACTGTGAACCTCTTAACTCGTGAACGAGTTAAGACTTGTATCCAAATGAACAAAGAAAAATTCAGTGCCGCTTCACTCATGCCACTTCCTGCAAACTCTTGGCCCTTAGGTCGTGCACGACCTACAACTTTCCCTAAGTCGGTCACGACTTATAACTTGGGCAATAATTCCAGACCAGAATTCTCTATAAATACCGGCCTACCTCAAACATGAAAGGGATCTTTGGCCGACCATTTCAAGCGCCGATACTCTGCAGAATTCTCGACTCACTCAACACTTCAAGTACTCCAAACACCAAGGACACTACGACGATCTCCAAGAGAAAATCTACAACATTCAACATGAGTTCGGAAGATTATTCTCTATCAAAGTTTGATCTACTAGTCTAAAGTGTGTTGTAATTGAAGATTGTTGTAAAGTTGTAATCAAATTCTGTAATAAATAGAGTTAAAGTGGACGTAGGCTTACTCTAAGCCGAACCACTATAAAAATTGTTGTCTTTTCTGCTTTTTCTGTATTTTCTCTACTTGCCTGTAGTTCCCGTGTACACGGGTGGTGCTTTCATCCAACTTCAATTGACACCGGGGTGTTAGCGTCCGATTTTCACGATAACAGATGAGCTCCTTGACACTTACAACGCTAATGTGCTTGAGCACAGGAATCTCTCGTGGCTCGGAGATTATTCTACGCTTCTACTCAATGCTTGGAAAAAATTGGTGGCGAATAAAAAAGTATCTCTCCCCGAAGGTGCCGTGGATGAATTTGAACTCGAGTCTCACTTATTGAGCGAGGAGGAAAGGAAACTTCTCCATGAAGCTATGATTTCTGCTGAGAGAGAGAGACTCGGTTTTCACCATGTGGAGACTGGCGAGGATTCTGGAGCTGCACATTGCAGCGAGGATGTTTCAGTTGCTGCCCCGACCTCGTCTGGAGTTACTGCTACAGTTGATCCACATGTTGTTCCTGCTTATAACCCGGATCAACCGGAACTGTCTCCCGGTACAACTGTTGTTTCCGAACTCGTCTTATCACCGAGTCGAGGCAAAGAAGGTATTTCAAATATTCCTTAAGTGTTTTAGAATGACGAACTTGGAACAGATTGTTTGACTGATTATTCTCATTTCTTTTCGATCAGTGACTGAAAGTGATGTGCCAGCACTTCCAGTACCGCAAATTTCGCAGTCAATGCAAGGAGCTGTTGTTACTGAGGCTATTATGACTACCACCGTAACCAGTGAGACTGGAGAGGGGAGCTCAATGTAGCTTGATGCTCAGATGATTGGGGAACTTCTCAAGCAGCCCTGTGAACCTTTTACCGATACTTCTTTTGCAATGGGTGGAGTCGCTCCAACTTTTAGCTCGTATGTGCCGACCATCAGTGTGTCCAGCGCTGCTCGATCTTCCCGAGAAGAAGAAATCCTTGCCGAAATAAGCGCTGAAATGGTTGCGGCAACGACTGTTGGTGGTTCTGGAAGTGATGTTGCTCCACCAAGCTTAACTCCTTTAATGGTTACTTCTTCTATCGGCACAGCTATGACTTCTAGTGCCGAAGCTCCACCACCTGTTACGGCTCCTCTGCCTTCGGTTCGTCCTCACAAAAGGATCTCTATCCCTTCCAGCTCTGAGAAGACGTTGATATTATGCCAGATCCCGAGGATGTTACAAAGAAGGACAAAAAATCTCGCAGGAAGCCGGGTAGTGGGTCTAGCGGCTCAACTCCGAAGAAGAAACCCCGAAAGAAGAAGGAGTAAACTTCTCGTTTTATCATGTGGTTATGAAATGGCAATTCTTTTTACTTTTTCTTTTGTTCTTCTAGAGCCGTGTATATATGTGGATTCGGCTTCCACTTAATTGAAAAAAAAATTGTTTTGTTATGTAATCAAACTCCTTTTTTGTTTGTTGATAAAATGGAAAACAACTCTTTTCTCTTTTGCTTAAGTATTGCGTTGATTAGCTTGTGCTCACATATGTCATAAGCCTTGAATACTTGTCCACACTCCGGGGACTTAACACAACTTGCAATTAACAGTTCAGCCCATACTCTGGGAATTTGTTAATTATCAATGTTTATGACTTAGTTCGCTCTCCGGGATACTGTAATTAATGTTTATACTCCAATTCACACTCCGGGAATTTGGAGTTAGTGCTTGTATTTCAGTCCATGCTCTAGGGACTTAGGGTTATTTTTATGTTTACACTCCAATTTGCGCTCCGGGAATTTGGAGTTGATGTTTATATTCCAGTCCGCGCTCTGGGAACTTAGAGTTAGTGTTTATACTCCGGTTCCCGCTCTGGGAACCAAGAGTTGGTGTTTATGTTCCAATTCACACTCTGGGAATTTGGAGATAGAGTTTTATATTCTGGCTTGCACTCCGGGAACCAAAAGTTGAAGTTTATACTCCGATTCACACTCTGGGAATTTGGAGTTGGCTCACACTCTGGGAGCGATGGATTTATACTCCGGTTCGCACTCCGAGAACCGAGAGTTGAAGTTTATACTCCAATTCGCATTCTGGGAATTTGGAGTTGGCTCACACTCTGGGAGCGATGGATTTATACTCTGGTGCGCACTCCGGGAACCGAGAGTTGAAGTTTATACTCCAATTCGCACTCCGGGAATTTGGATTTGGCTCACACTCTGGGAGCGATGGATTTATACTCCGGTTCGCACTCCGGGAACCGAGAGTTGAAGTTTATACTCCAATTCGCACTCTGGGAATTTGGAGTTGGAGGAGAGATTGTCGTATACCAATCCCTGTGAATGTTGATGTAGTGTTCTGCCCCCGAGCTCGGATTTCACTTAGTGAGTGACCGGTCGTATCACAGTCACTCCCTATTTGAATAAATCCCACCGCATGATGGAACTTAGCTCTCTGTGTATCATGATATTGTACGTCATATTCAGTAAATCACAACTCTGGCTCGAAGAGATGGCATTTTATTGCTGAAACAAGAAAATATGGCAAAGTCGGTTGCCTTATTACAAATTTAAATCTCGAAATGCTAGAATAAAATGCAAAGGGATAAATTGACAAAAAATAAATAAGTAAAGTCTTTTATATGTAGTAGCGACAAAGACTTTCGCTATTCCAAGCTCTCGGCAAAGTAAGACCGTCAACGGTCGATAATTTGAACGTGCCATCTCCGAGCTTTTGTGAAATCACATACGGCCCTTCCCAATTTGGCTTCATGTGCGAAGGAACCGGATAGATTCTTTTGAGTACGAGATCTCCGAGTTCGAAGGTTCGTGGGCGGACCTTGGCATTGTACAGTCGGGAGACTTGACTTCGATATGCGGCTGCCCTCAAGTCAGCCTCTTCGCGCTTGTCATCGAGTAGATCCAAAGATTCAGCAAGCAGTATGGCATTTGATTTCGGATCATAATATGTTACACGATGAGAGTGCAAATCTATTTCGACTGGAATAATGGCATCAGAGCCGTAGGATAGAGAAAACGGGGTATGACCGGTTGCAGTTTTATGAGTCGTTCGATAGGCCCATAACACCATAGGAAGTTCGTCGACCCATTTGCCCTCGGCTTTTTCCAATCGCTTCTTTAGAATGGATTTGATAACTTTATTAACAGCTTCGACATGGCCATTTCCTTGAGGGTGCGCTACTGTAGAGAATTTCTTATGGATGTGGAATCGTTGACAGAAATCCTTGAATTCAGCACTGTCGAATTGGGTTCCGTTATCGGTGATGATAGTATGTGGGAGACCAAAACGGCAGATGATGTTACGTACTACAAAGTTGATTACTTTCTTTGTCGTAATTGTTGCAAGGGGTTCAGCTTCAGCCCATTTGGTGAAATAATCAACTGCGACGATGGCGTACTTCGCGCCAACTTTGGCCAGAGGCAATGTGCCGATGATATCTATTCCCCATACCGCAAATGGCCAAGGGCTAACCATTTGGGTTATCTTAGTAGGCAGGGCTCTAGGAATTCGAGCGTGTTTCTGGCATTTTTCACACTTTCTAGCATAGTCTGCAGCATCGCAATTAACAGTAGGCCAATAGTACCCATATCGGAGTATTTTCTTTGCAAGTGCTTGCCCCTTAGTGTGATCGCCACATTCTCCTTCGTGTACATCGTGTAACACTCGTTTGACTTCATCGTGCGCGGTACACCGGAAGAGAAACAGAGTATCCTCTCCGGTACATGTCTCCATTTTGAATAACAAATCGTGAGGCCTTTCGTAAAACTTGTCTTTTCTCGCTTCGACGCTCGGGCAATACACCACGTTCGATATAATCTCGATAAGGAGTCATCCATGACTCCCTATTGGAGGTAGCTTCAAATGTGAAATCGGTCTCCCTTCGATCAATGCTCGGGGAGGATAGGGTTTCAACCGGAACGACCTCCAACTACTGAGCTTCACCCGTACTTGCTAACTTCGCCAACGAATCAGCTTTCTGATTGTGCTCTCGGGGTATGTAGAAAATGGCATAGTAATCGAACTGATTAAGCATCTCCAGAACTCGAGTTAGATAAGCGACCAATCTTCAGTCTTTGGCCTGATATTCCCCTTGAACCTGACATACTATCAACTGGGAATCACAGTAGATCTCTACAGCGATGATTTTCAGATCACGGGCAAGCTTTAGTCCGGTAAGTAGAGCTTCGTACTCAGCTTCATTGTTAGTTGCGCCGAACTCGAACTTTAAAGCATAACATATGGATCGTCCCTCGGGGGTTTCAAGCACTACCCCAGCTTCTGAGCACCGATCGTTTGACGCACCATCGGTTTATAGCTTCCAGATGTGTTCGGGAGAATTGCTGGTCTCGGGCAAGTCTTCAGGAATAGTGAATTCGGCTATAAAATCTGCTAGGACTTGGCCGTGAATGGCCCGTCTCGGAGTATAATGATGTCGAATTGACTCAGTTCGATGTTCCATTTTAGTAACCTACCAGACGTCTCAGGCCGCTTGAGGACCTGTCGTAACGGCTGATTGGTGTACACAGTAATAGGATGGGCCTGAAAATATGGACGGAGCTTCCTCGAGGCAATGACTAGGCAATATTCCAGCTTTTCAAGCTTTCGATAATTTCTCTTGGCTTCGGTCAGTCGTTTACTCACGTAGTAGACCGGTTTTTGCACTCGGTCTTCCTCCCGAATTAATGCAGCACTGATTGCATTTTCAGATACCGCCAGGTAGAGATATAACTGTTCATGATCTACAGGCTTTGGAAGGATTGGTGCTACGGAAAGATGTTGGCCTAGAGATTGAAATGTTCCCTCACATTCTGCAGTCCATTCGAAGTTTCGTTTCCCTTTTCGAATCAAATCGAAGAAGGGAATGCATTTGTCGGTCGACTTCGAGATGAACCTGCTCAGTGCTGCAACTTTCCCATTAAGACTCTGAACTTGCTTTATGGTTCTCAGAGTCTGAAGATTTCTGATAGACCAGATCTTCTAGGGGTTGGCCTCTATTCCTCGCGCATTGACAATAAACCCAAGGAATTTTCCGGATGCGACTTCAAAATGACACTTTAGTGGATTAAGCTTCATTCCGTATTTTCGGAGGATATCGAACATTGACTCCAAGTCTTTGACATGATCAATGGAGTATCTTGATTTCGCCAACATGTCATCTACATAAACCTCTATAGTCTTCCCAATCTGATCGGCAAACATTCGGTTGACTAAGTGTTGATAAGTTGCGCCAGCATTCTTTAATCCAAAAGGCATGACCATGTAGCAGTATAATCCCAAATAGGTTACGAAGCTTGTGTGCTCTTGGTCGGGTACATGCATGGGTATCTGATTGTAACCTGAGTAAGCATCCATGAAGGATAATAATTCATGTCCGGCGGTTGAATCTACCAGTTGATCGATTCGGGGAAGTGGAAAGCTGTCATTCGGGCAGGCTTTATTCAGGTCAGAGTAGTCGATACACCTTCTCCATTTCCCGTTTTGTTTCCGGAAGAGTACGGGATTGGACACCCACTCCGGTATAAAGCGTCTCTAATGAACCCATTCGTCTTCAATTTGTCGACCACTTCTTTAAGGGCAGCAGATCTCTCTGGATCCATACCACGTCTTTTTTGTTTAACCGGGATATACCGCGGGTCAATATTTAAAGTGTGGCTCGCGATGATCGGCGAGATTCCACACATATCGGAGTGCGTCCAGGCGAATACGTCGAGATTCTCCCGGAGAAAATCAACCAATTCCTGTTGTGTTTCTCGGTTCAGCTGAGACCCAATCTTCAACATTCTCGAGTCATTGTCATCATCGTCAATCGGGACATCGATGGTTAGCTCAGCCGGAGAAGCTTGACTTTCCGTAGATTCTTCTTTATTATCATTGTCCCTTGGGTCAAGATCCTTTTGGAATTGGTTGTGGTGCCCAGGCCGAGGCCCAGGCGCTAATTGTCAATTGTTAGTGAAACAGACGCAGAGAGATTCCTCTACGCCCTTTCCTTTTTCTTTTCGCCGCGCCTCCCGCAGCTCGGCAACATAACAGGCTCTTCCAGTAGCCTGATCTCCTTGTAAAACTCCTATCCCATGGTCAGTAGGGAACTTCAGAGTTAAACACCACGGGGCAATAGCAGCCCTAAATTCAGCAAGGGCCGGTCGGCCCAAAAATGCATTATACGGTGAAGGAATATCCAAGACAACAAATTGCAACATCCGAACTCTTCGGCATTCTCCCACTCCCAACTCCATCGGCAATTCAACCATTCCGGTTGGTATTGTCGCACTTCCATTGAAGCCGTGGACTCGTGATTGACAAGGTTTTAAGTCCTTAGCTTCCATCTTCATTAAATCATATGCTATTTAAATAGTATGTTCACAGAACTCCCACTGTCTACCAAGATCCTCTTCATCCAAGCAAGACCAACTTGAGCGGATATGACCAGCGGGTCAATTGTGGGGGCTTCGACTTTATCGGCATCTTGATTTCTAAATACGATTTCGTCAGCTATCGTCTTTTGTTGTTTAGCCGGTGTTCCGTCTTCAGAGTTACTATAGCATTCAAAGTCCACATGCCTGATCGAGCTAGCATATGACTCCATTTCTCTCCAGCTTCTGTCTGCTGGATGGGGACCACCACTTATTGTATTGATAACCAACCTCCCGCCCGTACGAGTGGGTTCACCTTGTCTTTCCTGATTCTGTGTTCGATTTTGATTGGATGGGCCCGCCTCACCGGGCTGCGGTGCCCGAACAAACTGATCCAACTTTCTTTCTCTGATTAATTTTTCAATGAGGTCTTGCAAATGCCTACACTCATTGGTGTTATGTCCATAACTTTCATGAAATCTACAGAATTTTCCTGTTTGAATCTTCCTTTCCGACGATGGCTTCGGAGCAGGCTTTTTATATTGCATAGTATTACAGGTCTGTAGGTATACATTTTCCAGTGAAGTGTTAAGTGGTGTATAACTGTCAAACATTGCGATTCTACGCCTCGGACCACGATTCTGGTCTTGCTTCTTGCTCCGGTTATCAACGTTCCTCGGTTGTTGAGTCTGCTTATTTTGAATATTCAACTGGACTTCTCCTGAACTTTCTCCAGACTGTTTGACCGCAACATTACTCTGAATGCCTTCACTGCTGGGCCTTGCATCGTCCTGCTTCCTAGACTGTTTCGCATCCTCTCGCCCCAATAATTGAGCGGCTTTGGAATAGAAACGGTCCAACGATGCGGGAGGCTTTCCAGCTAACCAATTTCCAAACTCGGAATCAGGGTCGATTCTTTTAGTCAAAGCCATTAAAATAGAATTATCATTGGGGTTGGTGATCTCTGCGCATGCAGCATTGAATCTCTCCAAATATCGTCTAAGTGTCTCTCCTGGAGCTTGAGTGACACTTGATAGGGTATTAACTTCTTTCGGTCTGGCAATATGCATGCGAAACTGCTCAACAAATTTGGCAGCTAACTTATCAAATGAAAAAATAGACCGTGGCGGTAATCGTGTAAACCACATCGTCGTAATTCCCCCTAAGGAAATGGGAAAACTATGGCACTTTGCTACGTCATCAGCTCTCGCAGCAGTCATCGACCATTCGTATTTCAAAATATGTTGATTTGGGTCGGAATTTCCTTCATACATGGGCAGGGTTGGCATTCTGAATCGCCGAGGAGGTTCAGCATACAATATGTCATCAGTGAACGGGGTATGACTACAAGAGATTCCCCAATCGTCATTTGTTAGGCCTTGACTCTCGCGAATCATTTGTCGTACCATGGCTGAGAGGTCTGGCATCGGAACATTCTGTGTGTGGTGAGCCAAAGTGTGGTCGGGTTTCACAGTGCGAGGTGGGATCAGGCGCTGTCGACGATCCGTATCTCGCCTCCTTGGCTCGACGTCTTCTGGGACATATGGCTCTGGAGCATGTCCCTGCTGATGATAATTTTGATTGGAGTGATCTCGGGTATCACTCCTATGTCAACTGCAGCGGCTGCGGCAGCACGATCATCTGCAGTGTATTGTGGAATAGTGCCTCCTCGGAGGAGGGTCCAGTATGGAAGCTGGTAGATGGGCCAACTCTTACTTGCCCAACGGTTAATGCCTGTTGATAGTCAGCAGCTTGCGCATGGTTTCCGTCTAGCCTGGGACAGGTAGATCTGTTATTGTAGTCAGATGAAGCAGAGCTTTCGGTGGAAGAATGAGGAGCTTGATCCCTTCTGGATCTTCTTTGCCTTTGGCGATTTAGTTGATTGGTCAACTCAGCGTTAGCGCGCAACTGCTCAGTTAGCAGTTGCCGGCTTTGGGTTAGTTCCTGGAGTAGCGCTTGGAACTCTTGTCTTGTGACCAGACCCGACTGATCCATATGCCCAGCAGCATCTTGATTGGTTGACTGCGGCTGTGTGGGATTTTGCCTATCCCGACCATCTTGATCACCAACGTTAGAAGTGGTTCTTGTACTCACAATTTTGAAGCGTTGAATCCTTTCTTAGACTTTGAACAAATCTGAATAGAACGGAAGCAATCTGAACATGAGGTTTGGATCTCTCTCTTAGATTTATGCAATCTGATATCGAAGATAGATCCAAGAAGCAGGAGAAAAACTAGGTTTTCTCAGTGAAAGCGCCAAAGTGTCTGTGTCAAATTTTGGCACAACACTCGTCGGAAGTTTTTGAAGAGATAATAAATGAAGAAAGTAAATTAAAATGTGGATTATCTAACAAAAACTCCAAATAACAGGAAGTCAATTGCACGAGAGACAACGATTTAGAGTGGTTCGGCGTATTGCCTACGTCCACTATGAAGTTTTGTTACTTTGTGCTTGATATTCGGAGAATAAAACTTTTTTATGTCAAAGTACAGCAAGTAGTAAGCCAAAATTCGAAATCAAAGGCAGCGGTGGTGCTCTGAAGCAATTCTTGCAGCGTCCGGGCGTGCTTTATCTCTAAAATTCTCCGATCCCCTTTCTAAATAACCAGGGGCTCTATTTATAGTTGCAGGAGGTTGATATTTCGCCTAAAATCAGGGGAGAACGCTTCTGGCACGTGAGGGGGCCCACATGGCCGAATTCTGGAGATTCGGGCCCACTTTGGGATTGATTCGACCCTTGGTTCGATCGATCAAAAAAGTGTCCAATCGTGATGAAACTTGGCGTGGACATTCTTCTATGTATATGCAAGCTCCTGTGAAAATTTCATAGCATTTGGATTTGTAGATCTCGAGTTATGATCGATTCAAGATGGGGTGTTTCGCTTTATGGATTCGTTCGAATCGATATGGTTCGAATCTATAGGGTCGAATCCATGCTTCTGCACATGAAGGTGATGACGTGGTGCGCATGCTTCGGGTCAATCCTCCTTTTGCTCCGAGTTTTCTGGGTCATGCCCTTGATTTTAGCTGCTATAACCCGATGGATTCGTAGTAATGGATCCGAAGGTATGCTCTTTCGAATCGATTGAACACAAGTTCCCTTTGTATCGATCAGGGTATTCCATTGCCAATCGACACGAAGACTCCACTGATGAATGGGTTCGAAGGATTCTCTCTTGATGGACTCGAAGTAGGGAAAGGTTTTTAATGGATTCGACCTTGAGGTCGCCTTGATGGATTCGAAGTAAGGCATGCGGGGATGGGTTCGAACCATAGCTATTCCGATGGATTCGAAGCTAGGTGATCTGGTTGGATCCAAACAAAGGCTTGCTCGATGGAGTCGAAGCAAGGTTTAGTTCATGGGTTCGAACCAATGCATGGATTCGAGGAAACTTTCCCCCGATGGATTCGAGCTAGGGCATAAATGGATGGATTCGAAACAAGGCATTATGGGACGGATACGACCTTAAAGCTTGCTCGATGGAGTCGAAGCAAGGTGTGTTTTTGATCGATTCAAGCCATGGCTGACCACTGATGGATTCGAACCATGGTCATTCCTTCCACTTTCTACTGGCGATAACTTGAGCATACGAACTCAGATTGCCTTGAAATTCAAAACGTTGGTTCCCACGGCTTCGCTTGATGTGTTTTATCAATCGTAGTCCGATCCGGACTCGGGCAAAATTCATCGATATTTGTAGTTGCCCAACAATTATTCAAAGCTAAAGACGTAAGATCATGTCTCCTTCTAGTTAGTTCCTTGGTATCTCGGCCTTGCCAAAAGGCGGGATAACACCGTTCAGTGCGAACGAGTGGTTATGGGACTCGCATTACCACTTTTTGGATTCCTTTTTGAGAGTTATGACACATTCCGCCAGTTAGTGGTGTCCAGTACTGGGTCTCTGACCTTCACCACTACGGTTTGTTGCCTTCGGGTATGTTGCCCTCGGGTATGTTGCCTTCGGGTATGTGCCTTCGGGTTTGTGCCTTCGGGTTTGTTGCCCTTTAGTATCGCTTTCGATGTTGGTCGTTATGAGCCGCATGGGTGATATTGGGTTGCCCTTTAGTATCGCTTCCGATGTTGGTCGTTATGAGCCGCATGGGTGATATTGGGTTTGGAGTCTTCGGGCTCATGGATCCTTGTTTATACAGTATTGAGCTCGAGCAATTTTTATGATGTTTCATTCATATGTATATTCCCTAGGTATCGCCCTTCGGTGTTGGTCTTTTTGAGCCGCATGATGCGTAGAGTTTACCTTGTGGAACTTGTGTTACCTTCATTGGTATTTGTTATTGCCTTATGGCTTGTTTTGTGATATTCTTATCCTTTGTTTCTATATGTTGCCGATGATATGAGGCTTGTTATCATATGATTCATCTTTTGCTAGATGATTGTTTTATCTCCTTTAGAGATATTTGTTATGCTTTGTAACATTGCAGGTTTATTGTTATTCAGTTTATCTAACTGATTTGTTTACCTAGACTGACCCGTGTATTTTATACTCGGGTCAGACCGAGATGTTTCAGGTTAGGTGCTTTTGGACTTAGCCTATTTTGCTTCCGTATGGACTATTCAGCTTGTTCCTTTTTGTTAAAGCTTTTTGTGTAGTCCTTTTTATTGTAACTATGATATATGTATTCTTTTGGGATTCATCTGTATATTGTGGTTTGCTATACCACTTGACATGTATTATTTTGTAAACTCTGTTATGTATCAATATATGTGTATATGATGATCAACTGTTCTGTGATGTATATTACATTTGAGTTGTTATATTCTATTCTGATAGATCCAACCACCTATGGTTTTGTTTTAAGTATCCATTGGATATGTCGATCTGTTCGGTGTGATTATTATCAATGTATTCAATTGATAGTTAGGGCAAGGCTATGGATGGTCGCTCCCAACCAGCCTTATTCTCCATGTTAGTTGACGGCATTACCCTGTAGTGTCCTTGGCTAGCATGGGTATAGAGGTGGGGCGTCACAGCGTGGTATCGGAGCTGAGTTCAGAACAAAATATGATAAACACAGAATAGATACACATATTCCGGTACATCAAAGTGTATAAGTAATACAAATCATTGAATCATCGTGTCTTTCTATTCCTTCTTTTATCAAAGGTTAGATAGAATTTGGGGAATACGTCTAGGAGTGCATTTTATTCCATAGTATTCCGTATTGATTATCTACCTTGTGTATAATCTTGTTCTTATCTTACCTTCAGCGTATGGCTGGAAGAGGCAGGGGACGACATTCGGATGCTGGACGATCCAGTGGTTCACATCCGGATGGCGTTTATATGTCTGCCGATCAGTTTTTGGAATTGTTTAGGAGCACTCAGCCTCCAGTTCCTCCTCGAGTGTCTCCACCTCGCAAGTCTTCCTTTGCACTCCAGTGCAGTGATTTTGCTCATCTTGGAGGAAAGCCGTTTAAGGGCTCCGAGTCTGTTCTTGAAGTCCAAGCTTGGTTTTGCACGTGCGAGCGTATCTTCTCTCGCATGGATCTTTCTGACCATGATAGAGTTCTTGAAACTTCTTGTTTATTACAAGAGCGTCCCTTTGATTGGTATAAGCTTCTTGTAGCCGAGATTGATGAGTCTACTCTTTCTAGGACTCAGTTTCGGGAGCGATTTGAGCTCAAGTTCGTTCCTGAATTTGAAAAAGTTTTATTGACCTGTCGCTTCCTCGAGTTGAAGCAAGGGAAATTTTCTGTTTCTGAGTATGTTGCATCATTCGAGGCTTTATCTAAGTATGGTCTTGAATTCATTAGCACTTCTTATAAGAAGAATTTGAAGTTTGTCTCTAGTCTTAAGAAATATCTTAAAAAGTCTTTATTGCTCCATCTTAAGCTTTCTTTTGAGGAGTTGGTTGATTCGGCACTTCATCTCGAGACCGTCGAGAAGGAGTGTGATAGTGATGTTGATGTTGAGGTTTCCAAGAACCCCAACAAGAGGCCGGTTCCATTTCAGAAGTCCAGGCCTTTTCCTTCTAAGAAGAAGAAGACCGGTAGTTCTAGCTCTCAGCCTCAGCCTTCTAGAACACCTTTCGTTTGGAAGTGTTTCAATTGTGGTTCTCTTGATCATATTATTCAAGCTTGTCCTAAGCCTCTCTTCTGCCGCTATTGCAAGAAGGAAGGTCATCATGTTTCAGCTTGCCCTACTGTTCCGCTAGTGCCAAGTCTAGCAGGCTTTATGCTGCTAAGGCTTCTGAAGGTCCTTCTCAGTCTAAAGGTATATCTCCATCTATTTTGGAAGGGCCTATTTTATTTCATGATCATAGTATACGAGTTCTTTTCGATACGGGTGCTTCACATTCCTTCGTATCGAAGAAGCTCGTTGATGATTTATCCTTGGATGTTTCTTGTTTGGTTACTTCTTTAAGGATTGCGAATCCTATTGGGGGATCCGCGACCCTTAGTTTGCTTTGTGACGATGTTGAGATTGTTTTATGTGGCTTTTCTTTTTGTGCGAATCTGCACGTTATTTCTTGTCTGGGATTTGATATGATTTTGGGTATGGACTGGCTAGTGAGATATGATGCCAGGATTATTTGTTCGGAGAGAATTATATATCTTCGACATCCGGATTCGTCTACTCAGTTATCTCTTATTCTTCGGGATGTGGATAATTCCGAAATGGACTTATATTCTCTTGACTCGCGAGATGATGATGATATATCTCGTATTCCTATTGCTTTTGACTTTTCTGATGTTTTTGAACCTGTTTCGGGTTTGCCACCCAAGCGGGCAATTGAGTTCCACATTGATTTCATTCCAGGCGCGTAGCCAGTTCGTCGTCCTCCCATGAGGATGTCTACAAGGGAAAATGAGGAACTCAAGAAGCAGCTTTTAGAGCTTGAGTCCAAGCAGTTGATTCAGTCCAGTTTTTCTCCATGGGGATCCGCGATTGTCTTGGTGAGGAAGTCGGATGGAACTCTTAGGCTTTGCATTGACTATCGCAAACTTAACGAGTTGACCATTAGGAATAGGTATCCATTGCCTAGGATCGATGATATGTCTGATCTATTGAGTGGTGCTAAGGTCTTTTCTCAGCTAGACCTTGCCACAGGTTTTCATCAGTTACGAGTCGCGGAGGATAGCATTCCTCTTACCGCTTTCTGCACTCTTTATTGTTCTTTTGAGTGGCTCGTTATGCCGTTCGGTTTGACGAACGCTCCTGCTTTCTTTGTTGATCTCATGAATCGAGTATTCCGGGAATATCTCGATAAGTTCGTCCTTATCTTTATTGATGATATCCTTATTTATCCTAAGTCTGAAGCCGAGCATGCTAATCACTTGAGAATTGTCTTGAGTACTCTTCGTCATCATCAGCTTAGAGACAAATTCTCCAAGTGCCACTTTTGGGGGAATAAGGTTAAGTTCTTAGGCCATGTTGTATCTTTCGATGGCATTTCTGTCGATCCCTCAAAGATCGAAGCCATCCAGGATTGGAAGAGGCCCGAGAATGTTCATGAGATTCGTAGTTTCCGTGGATTGGCGGGTTATTACCGTCGGTTCATTAATGATTTTTCCCGAGTTGTGCTTCCTCTCACTTGCCTAATCGGAAAGGCATTCGTTTCGATTGGTCCGACAAGTGTGAAGCTTCCTTTCTCACATTGATGAAACTTCTCACTAATGCTCCTATTCTTGTGGTTCCCGAGGGGAATCATGATCTTGTTGTCTACACCGATGCTTGTGGTAGTGGTCTCGGTGCTGTTCTTATGCAGAAGGATCGGGTAGTTGCTTATGCTTCTAGGCAACTGCGTCCGAATGAAGTTCGCTATGCCACTCATGATCTTGAGTTAGCCTCCGTTGTCTTTGCCTTGAAGATTTGGCGACATTATTTATTGCGCGAGCGCTTCATTCTCTATAACGATCATAAATCTTTGAAGTATTTGTTCACTCAGAAGGAACTCAAGATGAGACAACAGCGTTGGCTTGAGTTTCTTGCTTCCTTTGACTTTGATATCCAGTATACCCCTGGTAAGGGTAATCGTGTTGCAGATGCGCTTAGTCGCAAACATTCGGCTGTTATTTCTATGATGGTTGCCGAATGGGATGTTCTTGAGACTCTATCTTATTGTGAAATTTGTGATCGATGTTCATCTTCTGGTTCTCCTATTCTATTGTTTAGTTCGGGAGCTCGACCTATTTTGTTGGATCGTATTGCCGATGCTCAACGGCGTGATCCTGATTTGTTGCATCTTATTCAGCTTTGTGAGTCTGGATCCTGTGATGAGGCGTTGCGGGATTTCAGCATTGATTCTCATGGGTGTCTTCGTAAGAAGAACCGTCTTTTTGTGCCTTCTGATTTTGCACTTAGTCATGACATTCTTGATGACTGTCATCGTTCTAAGTATACCATTCATCCTGGTAGTAGTAAGATGTATGCCGATATGCATCGTCTTTATTATTGGGAAGGCATGAAGCGCGATGTAGAAAGTTATGTGAGTAATTGCATAACTTCTCAGCGTTTTAAGGCCGAACATCAGTGTCCTTCGGGTCTTCTTCAGCCTCTAGAGATTCCATTATGGAAATGGGATCAGATTTCTATGGATTTCGTTGACGGCCTACCTCATTCGAGATCAGGTCATTCTAGTATTTGGGTTATTGTTGATCGCCTCTCTAAGTCTGCTCATTTTGTTCCTATTAAGTCTAATAGAACTACTTCGCATTTGGCTAAGTTGTATGTTAAGGAAATCGTGAGACTTCACGGTGTTCCTAGTTCTATTGTGAGTTATCGTGATCCTTTATTCACGAGTCATTTTTGGAAGAGTCTTCAGCAAGCTTTGGGAACAAAGCTTAATTTGAGTACAGCTTATCATCCGCAGTCTGACGGACAGACTGAACGGGTGAATCGTATCTTGGAAGATCTTCTCTGTATTTGTATTTTTGATTTCGGTGGTAGTTGGGAGGATCATCTACCTCTTGTAGAGTTCTCCTACAACAATAGTTTTCAGTCTAGTATCGGTATGGCTCCTTTCGAAGCCCTATACGGAAGGCCATGTCGATCTCCTTCATGTTGGTTGGAATCTGGGGAGAAGCTTATTCTTGGTCCAGATTTTGTTCATGATTCTTCCGAGAAGATTGATCTTATCCGGTTGAGAATGAAAGAGGCTCAGAGTCGCCAGAAATCCTACGCGGATAGCCGTAGGAAACCTCTCGAGTTCTCGATTGGTGATCTTGTTTTTATTCGTGTTTCTCCTTTGAAAGGGGTTATGTGTTTCAGTACGACTGGGAAATTGGCTCCTAGCTTTATAGGACCATTTTCTATTACTGAACGTATTGGCCCTGTGGCTTATAGAGTTTCACTTCCTGCTCATCTATCTGGCATTCATGACGTGTTTCACGTCTCGCAACTTCGGAAGTGTCTTCGGGAGTCAGATTCTGTTATTATTTCTCCTGATTTGCTAGAGCTTGAGATCTCACCAGACTTATCTATTGTACAGCAGCCTATTCGCGTACTTGACATGGAGGTGCGACACCTTCGGAACAAGGACATGCCGCTCGTTAAAGTTCAATGGTTCGCTAATCCCAATGACTGTACTTGGGAAACCAGAGAGTTTATCGAGCGATCCTATCCGGGTTTTCTATATTTGCTTGGGAAAGGTGAGTATATCTTTTTGTCTCAAGCTTATTTTCTTTTTTTTTTGAATGTCGTATGTATGTAGTTGTTACAAATATCTTCTCTAGGAATTGCGGGGACGCAATTTTGTAAGGAGGGGAGATCCGTAACAACCCGCATATTTAACAATTTTATATTTAAATGTTTCATTTAAATATAGCGTCGTTAGTCGGATTTAGGTTCGAAATGTTACTTTCTGCAAATGGCTGAATTGGAACTCGAAACCTCCTCCATTGGTTCCAAAATGGCGTTTGCGATCATTTTAAGTGTACGCTTCGATATGTTTGGAGTTTGTGAATTTTTGCAACTTTTCTATTTGGGTTTTGGGTTTGGGTTCAGCCCATTTGTTAGTTTAAACCCCTAACTCAGCCCTCTCTTCATCCATTCACCCTCATTTCATTTCTTAGCTTAAGAAAAACTGAAAATGGTGGAAGGGGAGAGGAAATAGAAATTTGCAAGACCGAGTTCTTCTTTGTAACTTGAATTCTTGCTCCAAAAATCAAAGAGAAGACATAGGTAAGCTCCTCTTCATCTTCTCTATCTCTTTCTCTCTTCAATCTCAGAAATTCCTAAACCTAAACTTAGGAAAATACTTATTTTGATCTTAGATTGAAGCTAGTAGAGTAGAAGTGGAGATTAGTTGGTCTTCTCCTTGCATATTGAACTCCTTCTTCTTTGTTTTTGGATATAAGGTGAGTTTTGAACTCACATCTACTTCTTTTGATATCATTGATGTTAGGCATGAATTCCTAACAATTGTTCATATGTTCTTTTGCTTTTGATTTGGGTTGATTCGGTGAAATTGCCAAATTATGATTTTTGAAGCCAAATCTTTGAAAATCCTTATATGGTTGATGTTTTATGTGGTTCAGAGTGTTGGGTGTGTCGTTAAGGTTGGGTAGTCGTTTGACGTAAGCCCATAATCAACACGCATCCGATTGCTTTCGATTTGTTTGGCCATAGTTGGCCCAGGTTCAGGAAATGCCCGATCAACATGTTTCAGACGTCTGAAACCATAATTTCAGACGTCTGAATATTGTTCTGGGGAACATTTTCATCCCCAGATTCAGACGTCTGAATTTATATTCCATACGTCTGAATTGGCTAATTTTCAACCAGAAAGGAAATAGGCCAAAATATGCCTATTTTAGACGTCTGGATGTTTGGATTCAGACGTCTGAATTCTGTTTTGAAAAACAAATTTATTTTTAGTTTCAGACGTCTGAATCCCTTCTTTCAGACGTCTGAATATGCTATTTTTGCCAAAATTGCCTTGTTCGTCTAATTTTCCAAAATTGATCGATGTATATTGATTCCAATTAGTTGTTTATGCATATTTGACCTTAATGATTCCCTTTTGAATTCATTCACGGGTTTTATAAATGATTTCTTCAAATCGTATTAAAAGTTCACTTCTCCGATTTATAAATTCTATTTAAAACACATTCACAATTTCACACTTCGAGCGAAGTGGAAGGGTGATTAAATGGTTGGGCAAAACACGGACCATGAATCTATGCGTTTATCTTTCCGATTAATTCCCGACCTATTCAATTGATCGTTTTAACCTTCGGGTTTGGTTTACCGATGATATAAGGTGAACTTTGTACTGCTTTGAGTGTGAAATTAACTAACGGATAGTAAACCGTTCAGTGCGAACGAGTGGTTACGGGACTCGCGTTACCACTTTTCGGATTCCTTTTTGAGAGTTATGACACATTCCGCCAGTTAGTGGTGTCTAGTACAGGGTCTTTGACCTTCACCACTACGGTTTGTTGCCTTCGGGTATGTTGCCTTCGGGTATGTTGCCTTCGGGTATGTGCCTTCGGGTTTGTGCCTTCGGGTTTGTTGCCCTTTAGTATCGCTTCCGATGTTGGTCGTTATGAGCCGCATGGGTGATATTGGGTTGCCCTTTAGTATCGCTTCCGATGTTGGTCGTTATGAGCCGCATGGGTGATATTGGGTTGCCCTCTAGTATCGCTTCCGATGTTTGTCGTTATGAGCCGCATGGGTGATATTGGGTTTGGAGTCTTCGGGCTCATGGATCCTTGTTTATACAGTACTGAGCTCGAGCAATTTTTATGATGTTTCATTCATATGTATATTCCCTAGGTATCTCCCTTCGGTGTTGGTCTTTTTGAGCCGCATGATGCGTAGCGTTTACCTTGTGGAACTTGTGTTACCTTCATTGGTATTTGTTATTGCCGTATGGCTTGCTTTGGGATATTCTTATCCTTTGTTTCTATATGTTGCCGATGATATGAGGCTTGTTATCATATGATTCATCTTTTGTTAGATGATTGTTTTATCTCCTTTAGAGATATTTGTTATGCTTTGTAACATTGCAGGTTTATTGTTGTTCAGTTTATCTAACTGATTTGTTTAGCTGGACTGACCCGTGTATTTTATACTCGGGCAGACCGAGATGTTTTAGGTTAGGTGCTTTTGGACTTAGCCTATTTTGCTTCCGCATGGACTATTCAGCTTGTTTCTTTTTGTTAAAGCTTTTTGTGTAGTCCTTTTTATTGTAACTCTGATATATGTATTCTTTTCGGATTCGTCTATATATTGTGGTTTTCTATAACACTTGACATGTATTATTTTATAAACTCTGTTATGTATCAATATGTGTATATGATGATCTACTGTTCTGTGATGTATATTACATTTGAGTTGTTATATTCTGTTCTGATAGATCCAACCACCTATGGTTTTGTTTTAAGTATCCATTGGATATGTCGATCTGTTTGGTGTGATTATTGTAGATGTATTCAATTGATAGTTAGGGCAAGGCTATGGATGGTCGCTCCCAACCAGCCTTATTCTCTGTGTTAGTTGACGGCATTACCCTGTAGTGTCCTTGGCTAGCGTGGGTATAGAGGTGGGGCGTCACACGGCACCCTCTGAATCCGACACCAAATCACACATGTTCGACCCAGAGCACACTGATTACATCTGATCACGAGAAAGAAAAGAGAGGGTGATATGAAAGAGAGAAGAAAGAAGAAGAGAAGAGAAGAAGAAGAGAGAGAAGTAAAACCAAAACAATACATAATCTCATATCGCAGCGGAATAACATATAATATAGATCGTTAATCTTCACAAAGAGAAATTTTAATATACATAAACCAATATCAGAGTACACAAAAGGTAATCATCAACTTGGACAATAATAATAACATGCCCTCGCAAATGCTGATAATTTACAATAATAACAGTGTAGCAAAAAAATAAATAGATATGTGTATAAGACGTGAAGATTTCCACCTCGCCTACTGGAGCTCCAAAAGCACCAAATCTGAACCTGTAAATATACTCGGTTTGACCCAAGCATTGAAAGGGAAGAACTCCCGGATCAGCATGGTAAACCAGCGTGAGAAAAACACATCTCAACTGAATTTTAAAGTTATCAACACTTTTCTTTCATCAAAACAAAAGGTATCTCGTAAGATACGCCCACACATAAACACGGATGGGTTTTTACCTTACGATAACCGAATTTTTTTTGCATCAAATCATATTATATTATAATAGTATCTATTATACAAATAATATTCACATAGTTGAAATTGTTACCATTATTAAATTCTAGCAATACTAGGCTCTACAAAACAAAGTGGCAGGCATGTAGTGGATTTTGAATTCCATACAAATGAATCGGTGAGGGGACTACCTTTCTGATCCAAATCTCGGTACATCTCTAGAGGGATGTACATAGGGTCCAGATACTGGGCGCCCAGACCAACACAAGACCGGCTTAACCCTTCCTGGATAGTAACGAATATGTCATCACTCCGGTCGCTACCGACCTATAATCCACGGCCACAAGCATACATCAACAATAATCAGATACATGATTTCAAAATGTAACGATAAGGATTTTCGACTCACGAACGTCGACATTAATACGTCCACTGCATCAACTGCCGAGCAATCGAAGGCCGTACCGTTAGGGTTAAAGAAGAGGTAGAAGACAGAAGAAGAAAGAAAAAGCAACAGAAACAATATCAGAATCTCACAAACGCAGCGGAACAACATATAATAGATAAATGAATATCTTTAAACAAAAAACTATATCAGTTATTACTTTACATCACATTACATTATCAGAGTTTACAACAACAAACAGCGGAAAAGAAATACTATATACTAGTTGATACGCCACGCCATCCAGCTTGCTCCTGATCTCCACAGCAACTCCTGAATTTCAGAATGACCTGATAACCTGACTCTAGACTGCCGGTGTTAAAATTGGTGGGCACCCAGAGTTTACGAAGGAAACAATAAACTCCAGGTCAGTCATGGGGCTGGTGTGAGAACTTAAACAGTTTATCTTTTAAAATAAACAAAGAAATATTTTAAATTAGATTCGCAATGCTTTTTAGAAAATGAGACTACCATAAGGCCTCCCGCACATACACACAAAGCAAACGCAGAATCGGAGGAGATTTCTCCTTATGATAGTCAAATATGCTTGATACGCAAATTTTCTTTGATATTAATATTATAAGTGCAAAGTGTAGGTAAACATTTCGAAAGTATAATATAAATCTTAGCCAGCTTAGGCATTCCGCACTTATGCCTACTATAGCTACCATGTTCAATAGCAGATTACCGCCACATTCCATGGCAGGTTATACAACTAAAACTATACAGGGCTCGTATGGTTTCTTTGGATTTCCAACAATGGTCAGGCCAAGGAACTTCCCATTGCCACATGGGTACGCCTCTGGAAAGACGCCCCGAGAACCCAACCGGATCTCTGCCAACACAAGGCCGGGTTACCCCTAGGTGGGTAACAACTGACACGAACATGCCATCCCCCGGTCGCAACCGACCTAAATCCCGGGATTCACCAACAACCACAAAATAATAAGTTTGTAGCAACAAAATAGGTTAAGTATCAGGGCTCCATACCATAATACCACCTCGATCCAGAAGGAAATGACATATACTAAGGGGGCACTATCCCCTAATAACCTTGCCGCATATTTCCTGTTTTGACCATTATCGGGGCGTGAGGTCCAACGAAGTCTCGTCCACAAAGATACGCTTTATACAAAAGCTATGCCTTGATCAACAAATGATCAGCAGCACTTCGTATGCCACATTACCAATTTGGGAATGTATCACTAGTAACCATCAACTACATAACCTTTGAGCTCATACGTCTCAGAGAAGGGTGTTAAGCTAAGAGAATAAATTCTCCGACACCAATAGAAATATATTTGATAGAAATCATCTTTACATCTCAAATTGTAACGTTAGACGCACATCCATACAAGTCCATTCCGGGATCGAACGGAATCGAAGGCACTTCCAAAGAAGCCCTTTCAATCCGGATATTCACTAATCACGATCGGACTTCCCATCACAAAGGGTGACAAAATATCTATATCGAAGATTAGCCGATACAGAGTCATTCGACGGTAATCCTTCCGTTTTCAAAAATATCCAGTCTTCAACGCCGGTCTTCAAATGCTATCCATTACGACATATCACTATTCGGAATAGGATTTATGATCCAAAGGTCCTCTCTCGGCTAAACCGAATAATGAGCACTTATTTTAAAATAAGTGTAGCATTCAAATTCAAGCAAATCACATAAAATACCCATTTAAAGGTAAATATTGATAGTCGGTTATTTAACTATCAAGGCCAACAAATAAATATCCAGCACCAATACAATCACTAGGCCCTTTTTATTAATCTTTCATAAATTAAATAACTTGCCAAATATTCAATTCAATTTGTCTTTAAAAAGATATCTTCTCTAAACCATTTCAATTTCATACTGGAAAAGCAATTCCAAATACTTATTCATTTTCAATTTATCTTTAAAGATAAAAACCCAAAAAAATTCACTTCATATTGGAAAACATTTCCATACTTATTTAACAAGTAATTCACAAATCTATTTATTTTCAATACTTAGAAAATATCTAATATACTTAAAACACGATTAAGTATGTATTTTATTTCTTTAAGGAAAACGTTTTCTTTAAACACATTTATTTGGGTCAAAATGAATGTTGCGTAAAACATCGTTATGACAACCCAACATCCCTAGAATAGGGATTCGAAATTAAGATAGATATATAAATAACTATACAAAAACATTTCCTTTCGACAATCATTCACTATAACAATAGTGTTATAGTCCACCATTTCCTTATTTCTCGAAAACGTCTATTTCAACAATGAATGTTGAAATCTATGGTTTCGATACTTAACACATTTAAAAACAACTTCAAATCGTTTTAATTCTATTTAAAATATCACTTCCTAAAACATTTCATTAATATATCATTCACCATCCAAAATCGTGAATATGAATTGTTTACCAAATTCAACACTTCTACATATTTTAATTTAAAGGATTATCCACTGTCCAAAATTGTGGATATATCTCCTTTAATAAGCCATACTAATTAACTTATCAAAATAAGTCAATTTCGGATTTATAAAACAATGTTTATAAATTACATTTATATTTTATAAAAACTTCAACTTATAAAAGTACTTTATTAACAGATTCTATCCATATTCCCTTTAAATGCCAAAATCCAATTTATAAGTTAATTACTTATAAATCTTTTATTTTACAAAATCTATTCATTTTATAACTTCAAATTTTATAAATCTATAAATTTCATTCACTAATGAAATCCATTTATACTTCATTTTAACACTTATAAAAACTCGTTTCATAATTCCAATATTTTAATCTATAAATATCAATTTTATAAATCTTTCATATAAACCGTTTATAATAATTTCAAAAATCTCATTTTAAACTATTTTATAAAATCATTAACTCCATATTTTTTCAAAACAATTTTCAACTATATTTCCCAAAAATCATAAGTTTTATAACATTATAATTTATAACTTTTATTTACTTAAAATGAATCAATTCCAAAATTCAATAAAATGTATACTTTCGAAAATCACCTGAAAATCCTTTTAAATTCGAAATCGTTATTTTAACATTTTTAAAACTCCAAAATAGGCCCAATGCTGCAACAGCACTAAATATAACAATCACGGCATCCAAAACGTCATACATCAATATGATATCTGTAAATAAATCAATATGGTTGAGGAATCCAGTTGGATCCCTCCAACCTGTTTCCCTACATCCACAGATGTTAGCACAATACCAACCCCGTTCCAATACGGGATATCGCGGTATATGGGTTTATATAAAATATTATCCGCTATTATGCGGCGCAATAGGGTCTCATCCGCTATATAATGCGGGAAATCAACTCCAAGTACATATATAATACCAGTTCCACTTCAAGGTGAAATATCGCAGTATATGTTTTTAATAAATAACATCTGCTTAATATACGGCGCATATGGTCTATTTCAAAACAATAGATAATAATTTATCATCCATGCATACAATCAAGCGATTTTAAATTTAACTATTTTAAATTTAAATCGAAACAAATTCGATTGAGTGAGAAGTTCTCACCTTGCTTTCAAATACAGTTGCAGTATTTTATTTTGAACAATATTAAATGCGCGTTTAATTTTACCCAAAATTTTCACAAGCTCCAATCGATTCCAATCCAGCTCCATCGCGTAGTGTTCGTCCAACGCAATTCGTTTCGTCCATTTTCGACCTTATATGAACAAGTTACAGAGTTTTAAACATTATACAAATTTTAATATATATTAATTTACAAATTCTATTTTAATTTTTTTAAACCCTAACTCATCGTAGCCGTCCCTTTCTCCGACCTAAGATCTAGCCCGTCGCCCTTTTTCTTCTTCTCCCGCATTTCTTTCCAGGTTAACGAAAGAAGAACAACCCATCTCGGCCGCCACTTTTCTCTCAAATTTCGCGACCACCTCGCCGCGTTTGAAGATGATCAGCCATCACCAATTGAATGTCCACTACGTGAGCCACCATCGCCGAGAACGACGGCCGGCTCGGTAGCCCCTACGCGATGGAAATCGTGAATGAACGCGTGACACTCTCGGCTGAAATTCTCGCGGTCCACTTCACCATTTTACATCTTGACCGTTGATCTCGTAGCTCTCGCTACCCTCTATAATTTCTTAGTTGAATGTTTTTTGAATTGATTGACGGATTTGAAGAAAATTGAGGAGGATGAATAACAATTTTTCGGCCATTAATAGTTAGGGCCGGCGGCTGGCTAAGAATAGCTAGGGTTTTGGGGTTTTGTGAAAAATAGAAATACTCAAGTCCTTATATAGAAAATATCTCAAAACACTATTCACTCGAAGCTTTCCGAACTCCAAAAGAAGTGTGCCGGCTGACGTTTCTAGGATTTAACCTGCGTTTCGGACACAATGGAATAGGTATCGAGAGCCAACTCGATCATATGTGCGAGTTACGGAGATAAACGATCAAATTTAAATTAAATCGGTTAAACTAATTTCTATGCGTTTTGGCTTGCCCGGGACAAATCGTAAATCCGATTGAAATGAAATTTGAAAATTTACAATAATATAACATTACGGATCCGATGAAACTGGTCTTGTAGAAATCTTAGACTGTTTGAAAAATAGCTATTTTAACTCGTCAATTAAATATTAAAATATTTAATTTCTGCAATTTAACTTTTAATTCAATTTTAAAAGTTCTATAACATCATTCTAACTCCAATATGATTTAATACAACTTTATAAATCAAATTTAATCACATTAAACCCAATTTCTAATTATTTCAGAAATTTCAAATATTAATTATCGATTTAATTATCCAATTAAATTTAGATATTAGAAATATAATTTATTCGACTGTTTTAATTTTACTGGTTAATATTTAAAATCAATTAAATATACGAATTTCGAATGACAGAAATTTTGGGTCTTTACACAAAGCGTGTAAAGATATATCTAGAAGAGTGATGACGTCTCCTAATGGGAGCGACCCATTTTAGCCTTGCTACTTCTATCCCTATTTCAGTCATTTTCGAGGGAGTGAGGCCAAAAGAAGTATCAATTACCTTTCACATATCACATTTCACATCGTCTTTAAATGCCACATTATCATTCCCGTTGACTACAATTTGCCTTTCACAAAAATACAACCCTTGAGCTCGTACATCTCAAGGAGGGTATTAAGTTAAGAGAAGTTGCCTTCTCCACCACCAAACAGATGTACGTTTTAAAAACCAATGTACGTAATCATTAGAAATGCGTTGTCAAACATTCGTCCATACAAGTTGTCCAGGAACAGGACAAACTAAAGGTACTTTCCTACCACATCTAAAAGGATTAGTAGCGACAGCCCTTGCAATGGATATTCATAACAAAGAGACTACTGCTGCTATATGAATATTGGGATTTTATCCTCAAATGATCAATAGCAGTCCTTAACTATGAAAATCCTATATCCCAATATCATAGACCAACCAGTAGAATCGTCGCATAAATTTTGGTCTGAAGTGCTTTTCAGATAAATATGACCTCGGTCTCTTCACGCCAACAATGCAAAAGCGTTTCTTAACTTTACACAAAAACTAAGTTTCATAAACTTGTCACGTCTCCAACTTTCAACTTGCTATCCTTTGGCCAAGAAGGAAGCTCGATAAATTGGAGCAATCACTACGCACTACATGAATCGACTTCTCAATACAAGCGATAATCAAGCCTACTGTCAGTTACTTACTAAGTGTACAACTAATTAGTTTCTACATCAAGTAGAGAAACTAAAATGGCCAAATTCGATAGTCGGTTATTTAACTATCAAAGCAACAAACAAAATCAAGCACAAAAATAGTCATTAGGCCTTATTTTATTAATCTTTTATAAATCAAATCAGTTTTCAATTGTTCGCTTCAAAATATCTTTTAAAAGATAATATTCAAAACCATCTCACTTATTGGATATTGGGAAAAACATATTCATATACTTATTTTAATAATAAGTAATTTACAAATCATTTTTACTTTCAAACCATTTAAACACCATTTTATAATATCACTTTCCAAAACATTCATTTTATTTAAAGGATTATTCACTATCCAAAACCGTGACTATAATTCTCTTACCAAATTCATTACTTCTACACATTTAATTTAAAGGATTATTCAATGTCCAAAATCATGAATATAATTCCTTTTATAAAAGTCCATATTTAGCTTATCAAATTAAATTTATTTCACATATACAAAACAGTGTTTATAATTCACATTTCTAATGATAAAAACTTTTATTTATAAAATCCTTTTATTAAGCACTTTCCCGTTTATCTCATTTATTTATCAAAATCCCAGTATAAGTTTATTTACTTATAAATCTCTTCTATTTGCAAATTCATTCTTTTTATAACGTCGTAAATTTACAAATCTTATTTACTTTTAAGATTTGATTATAACTTCATTTTAACACTTACAAAACTCATTTACAATCCCATTACTTTTTATTTATTAAATATCAATTTTATAAATCTTATATATAAACCATTTATAATAAGTTATTACTTTTATTTATAAAATATCAAATTTAAAAATCTTATATATAAACCATTTATAATAAGTTCAAAATTCCAATTTAACTTATTTTACAAAATAGTCCACTCCATATTTCAAAAATCATATTTGTGTATACTTTACAAAACCATAATTTTTATAACATAAAAACTATAACTTTTTATTTATTTAAAATAAATCCATTTCTTTAACAATTCAAAAATTATTGAAACATATATATATTTTTCAAAATCACTTTGAAATCCTTTTTAAATTGAAATCATCGTTTTTTATACTTTAATTTCCAAAATATGGCCCAATGCTACAAAAGTACTAAATAAGAGAGTATAATAGCAACCATCGCATCCATTACATCAAACATCACATAATACAGCATACATAACAATGTGTGTATATAAACATCAACTATAGTGAGGAATCCTATTGGATACCTCCAACCTATCACCTGCAACAAATATACATATGAGAAAATATGTATAGTATATGCTTCGAGGCAGACGCTGGTACAAAGGGTCATCCGCTCGTATACGGGGACGTATAGGGTCTCAGCCGCTAAAATATGCGGTAATATATCCAAACAAACTAAAATATATATATATATATATATACATATATATATACATATACATATATATATATATATATAATATCATATATGTAAGGCCCGTAATTCCGTACCCCTTGAGTCGACCATAATTCACATTAGTCAAACTCGAATTGAATGGAAAATATGAATCTTTAGGGTAAAGAAGAAAAGGTAGAAGAAAAAACAGAAAAACATCACAGAATCACACAATCGCAGCAGAACAAAATATAATATAATATATATATAACAACAGAATTTTATACAAAAGAATCTGTAATAGTTTATATACTTACAATCATTAGAGTACAATGATCCATACATCAATCTGGACAGTTATAGCAACTTGTCCTCATACAGCAAAAATATAAGTCAATTAGGGAAATACGTCTTGGTCATCCAACTCGTCTCCAGAGATCCATAGCGTTCTGTCATGAATCTGTAATGCTCGATCTAACCAGAGTAATATAATAAAATAATACCCGAGTCAGTCAGGAAAATCAACGTGAGAAAACACACTCAATTTGAATTATTAGAGTTATCAAATCCTCTGAAAAACAAAGGTATCTCGTAAGACCGCTTCACACATGAACATGACGGGTTTTTCCTTATGATAACCAAAACATTTTGTAGGAAGTCTAATGATATTGTAATAGTGTCTAAATACAAGTACTTATTCAAATAGCTGAAATTGTTACATTAATTAAATTCCAGCATACTAGGCTCTACAAGCAAAACCGTAAGCTTGTATTGGAGAATGGATTCCAACAAATGACTGGGCCACTGGGGCACCACGCACCACAGTACACCTCTAGAACAATTGTACCAAGGACCAAACCGTGATCCCCTACTACACAAGACTGGCCTACCCCTAACCTGGACAGACTGAATATGCTATCAACCCAGATGTTCCCACCCTTACCATAGAGCGCTCCTTCCATGCACAACCATATCCATAATAATTTGGTTTCCGAGGATATCTAGAAAAGTGATAACATACCCTATTTGGGTGCGACCCACTTAGCCTTGCTGCATCTCCCATGTTTGAGTCATTCCCGATTGATGAGGCTCGAGGCTAAGCGTTACGTTTCAAGAACAATTTCACTTAGAATGCCCATTGTCCTCCAATGGCGATGTTTTGATAGCATTCGTCCATAAAAGTTGTCCTGGTTCAAGACAAACCGAATCATCGTCTTCATCATCTTCATGGTATTCGTTCATTACATTCAAACCGGATCGAAATGGTTTTCGAATATTAAATCAATCTCGATTTCTTTGAAACGATTAACGAAATTGGCCAATATTGATTGTCGATTATTTAACTATCAATAACATCCATAAGCAATCATCTGGCATTACTATAAATTTCCATACATATTCCCAAAATATCTTTATAAGATATATATACATACATACATATATATATATATATATATATATATATTCAAAACCCTTCCAATAATTTACTAATGGATGTCAAACTCAAGTTCTAATGTCCTTAACAGGATATTTTTCAAGTCATTTCAATTCTTAGAATATTTTCCTCGCTTCCAATTTATAACCGAAAATAATTCTACAATAAAAATCTCAAAGTTAAATATTTTCAAATTCTTCCCGTCCTATACTTAGGAATATTTATAAGTATCATCCCTATGATCTTTTGTTTCCAATATTCAGGAAGTAGTCCATTTATTCCCTATTTCTCAAAATTCTTTTCAAATTTTATTTTTGAATCTCGTAATATTCCCAAGATCGAGTGCACTTTTCTATATCTCCAAATACCCATTCCAACTTCCTTTATGAATTCTAGTTCATTTTCCGAATTTCTCGCATTTTTAACACTTTGGAATTTCTTTTCGCTCCTAAAATCCCACTATACGATTTCTCTTCTAAAATAATACACATTAAACATATTCCGCTTCCAAACTCGAGAGGATTTATAAATAAATTCAATCCTAAAAAAAGTATTTTAAGAATAATAGTTTATTTGTAAAATATGTTTAAGTAAATTTAAAATATCAAAAACATTTCAAATACCATTAATAACTCATTTTCAAATCATTTTTAAATAACTTATTAATTTACAAATCTGATTAATGAAATTAGAATTTATTTCAATGAATGTTTAATATTAAAATAACTAATCTTTCGGAATATTCTAATCTAAATTATAGTTTAAATCATATAGCATGGTAACTAAAAATCCTATTTTTACAAACTTATAACTTCTCGACAAAAATCTATTTTAAAAATCCAATATTTCCAAATTCAGTTTATAACACCTTCTCGATTCGTATCACATCGATCATACTTCAATTTTATCACCGTTCTCATATTCAAAAATAGATTCCACTATTTTTTCCCAACAATTTCCATAACTCGATATAAATTCACATCGTAAATCTTTATTTCCAAATTGTCAACTGACCATCATTTTCCTTATCTTAAACTCGTTTATAAATTCATAAACTCCCTTGAGTTTTTACTTGTTTATAACACAAATCTTATTTATAAAATTCCATTATATAAATTCATTTCTTATAAATTTCATTTTTACTTCCAATCTATTTTTAACATTGATTTTAACTCCTTTTCATAGTCCCATATACCATTCATAAATTATTTTATATAAGTCATTTTTAAAATCTCCATTTAAAAACTCATGATAGTTAAGTATACCAAAAAAAATCAATTATATTTTCTAATCCAGTTTGTTTAAAATAACTCCTGTTCCAATATATATATATATATATATATATATATATATATATATATATATATATATAAATAACAAATTCCTTTTAATTCCATAAATTTTAAAAATATATCTAGTTTTTAAGTTATCAAAATTCAGGCCAGTGCTACAATAGCATCCAAAAATTCCAATCACCACAATAATATATAATACAATATATGTGAAAAATAACAACATATTTGAGGAATCTAGTTGTATCCCTCCAACATGTTTTTCCTGCATCCACAGATTTTAATATAACATAAAATAATACCAATCTCACTTCGAGGGGGATATCGTGGTATATAGGGTCATCCGCTATTATGCAGGCGCATAGGGTCTCATCCGCTATATATATATATATATATATATATATATATATATATATATATATATATATATATATATATGTTAACCTCGTTTTACCCCAACGACTCATCTACTTAAGGACTGGACCGACTCATCTACTAAAGGGAAGGACCGACTCATCTACTTAGAGGGATAGGACGACTCAAGGGGTTAACGGTTCACAAGGTAAGTAGCGACTCAGAGTTGACAACGACTCAGTGGATCAACGACTCAACGAGTTAACGACTTGAAGGAGCAGAGTGGCTTAACTAGTTAACGGCTCACAAGGCAGACCGACTCAATGCATTACCGACTCATCAAAGCTATCGCCTCAGCGACTCAACAAGTCCACGACTCATCATAAGAAGCGATTCAAGAGGATTGACGACCTAAGAAATGACTTAACGACTCATAGCTCAGGATGACTCGTCCGCGACTTAAAGCCACTGAGTCGTATTCCATTGCCACAATTCCTGTCCCAATGAGAATTAACTCGCCAACGACTCAGGACTTGGCTTAGAATCCAGCAAAAGAATGGGCTAGTGAGAAGACCAAATGCTTAATTAGATAGCCGGCCACGACTCAACTTGACTCGGCCACGGCTTAGCCTGAGTCGGTCACGACTCAGGACTTGGGCAAAAAATTCCTATCCAGATTTGCCTATAAATACATGGCCACCCCCAACATTCAAGGGACTTTTCTGGGCTCATTCATTTCAAGCGCTATTACTCTGCTGCGTTCTGAACCACTTTAACACCTTCAAGGAACTTCACGAAGAAATCAAACATGTCTAACATGTGTTCAAAGATTTGGATCGACATTGAAGTTTAGGCTACTTGTTCTAAGTCACTTGAAACTCAAAGTGTGTTGTAATCAAAGTGTAACTGCATTGACTTGTAATCAAATCGTCAATAAAGATATTCAAAGTGGACGTAGGCTCTCTCTTAAGCCGAACCACTATAAAATTGCTGTTGTTTACTGCTTTTTCACTATTATCTGCTTATAATCTGTTCCCGAGCTATCGGGTGGTGCTTTCACAATCTCACTTCATACACCGGGGTGTTAGCGTTCAAATTTTAGCGTTAACATTTTTGGTGCTTTCACCGAGAACTGAACTCAGGTGAGTTATCATCATTGCTTCACAGAGGTTTGTAGAGAGAATTTCCTTGAAAACCAGAAGTATATCCGAGATTATGGCTCCTGGAAGGAAAAGTAGATCTGTCAGATCTGGGAATATTCAAGAGGGAACCTCCGCTTCCCCTATATCGAATCAAGCCACTCCAGCTGTCGGAGTTACAAAGGCAGAGCTGGATGCTGCAATCTTAGGGCTGAACCAACAGATAAATGCCCAAAATGCACAATTCGAGGCTCAGAATGCCCAAAATGCCCTAATTCTGAATAGGTTGAACGATTTGCTTGGGGCAAACCGCCAACCGGCAGGTAATGAAAGGAACTTTGTTGGCAACATTCATGATGCTGAAGAAAGGAATGCTCCTGAAAGGGCTGCTAGCCCCTTTGAACAAACACTTCCTGAAGTTGGTGGATCTAGAACTCGACATGATGAGGAGTATCTTTCTGGGATAGTCCGACAAATCATGAAAGAGAGTATGCAGAGGGTTGAGGACGAGAAAGAATGGGGTTTTGCCCCAAGTAAAACTCAATTTACTGAGAAAATCTTAAAGGCTGAATTCCCAAGGAAGTTTGTCCCTCCAACCATTCCAGCGTACAAAGGAACAAGTGATCCGAACGAATTTTTGTATAAGTATGATTGGCACATGACAGGTGCCAGGGCTTCTGATAAAATAAAGTGTCGATATTTTCCTGTATACCTGGAAGGGGTAGCTCTGCTTTGGTTCACCAAGCTGCCAGTCTGATCTATCGATCAGTTTTCTGACTTAACCCGGAAGTTCAAGGAGCAGTTCAGACTATACGCTTCAAAAGCCAAAGATATTATGTCGTTGTCAAGTTTAGAACAGAATCCGGGTGAAACTATCAGATCTTTCTTGAATCGCTTTAATATAGCGCTGGCCGAGGTAGACAATGCAGAACCACGGATGATCTTGACCTATCTGATGAGGGCCATCGACAAGTCGAGCGAATTTGGGAAATGGCTGAACATGAAGGAACCAAATTCCCTTGAAAAATTCTATAAAAAAGCAGATGAATTCATACGCTTGGAAAGCCGTCCCGTACCGGTAAAGGCAGTGCTGGAAAAAGCTGAAGATAACACTGTTGCTCCACGCAAGAATGAATCTGTAGGGCAAAAAAGGGAAAATAACAATGGGAAGAAACAGAGTAATCTGAAGAAGCCCCGATCCTTCAAACCATCAGAGTATACTCCTTTATCAGTTACGCCGGAGCGTATCTACCTTGCCACTAAAGATTCTATTGACTTTCCTAAACCTCCTCCTCTAAGGACCGGGAAAAAGGCTATACAGAGTGGGAAGTTCTGCCGCTTCCATAATCAACCCGGTCACGAGACCGACGAATGCCGCCAGTTGAAAAATCTGATTGAAGAGTTGCTAAGGGAAAACAAACTGCAGCAATTTGTGAAAAAGAATAGCAACAATCCTGCTTCGTCTAGTCAGGGGCAACAGGCTCGTACTCATCAGCCTAGGACGAGTGAGAAGGCCGCAGGGCATGAATCTGGAAGGCCCATTATCAATGTCATTACAGGAGGACCTCACCCAACAGGCAGAAGCTGGGGTGAGATGGCAAGGTATACCCGAGCTTTGAAGCATGTACCGACCGATGAAGATGTATTCGTTTTGGAAGGTGCTATGCCCCTGAAGCAACAAAGAACTTTTGATGATGATATTGTGTTCAAAGCTAGGGATTCCGCAGGTATTGAAGCTCCTACCTTGGATCCCTTAGTCATCTCAGCTGGTATCGGGCCAGCTATTGTCAGAAGAGTTCTCATTGATTATGGCGCATCCTGCAATATCCTCTTCAAGAAAACATTCGACCAAATGAAGATCCCTATGGCTGATGTGCAAGCCTCATCGCAGAAAATCACTAGTTTCACTGGGGAGCCAAAGCAGCCGGTAGGAACCATTGATTTGTTTGTGGAACTTGGAGAAGGAGAGAGAAAAGTGGTCCGCAAGCAAACTTTTGTGATTGTCGACGAATTTTCTGCTTACAATGCTTTCCTTGGTCGTCCAACTCTAGCAGCGTTCAAAGCTGTTCTTGCCCCGTGGTGCCTCACTATTAAATTCCCTACAGACAATGGAGTAGGAGTTATAAAAGGGGATCAAAATGCTGGGAGAGAATGTTATCTAACAGAGCTACGAGAAACCAGAAAAAGAGAAATGGGAAAGAATGCGGCATCCCCAGTCCGCATCAAAGAACCAGCCTTGTAGCAATTACAGGGCGGACCCTGCACTGGCGAGCACAGCGGAGCAAGGAAAGAGATGGATCCTAGAAAAGTCAGTGCAGGGGAAAATAGAGTGGTACCAGTGGAAACGACAATACCAATACCTGTTGACCCAAAGGACCCAAACAAGGTGTTGAATGTGGGTTCGCAACTTAATGCGTCAATTCAGAATATCTTAATATCTTTTTTAAAGGCAAATTTGGATGTTTTTGCTTGGACTCATGCTGATATGTGCGGAATATCCCCAGAAGTTGCAGTACACGCTCTAAATATTGATCCAAAATTTACACCTGTGAAGCAGAAAAGGAGAACTCAAGGCCCAGAAAGGTCGGCAGCATTAAAAGAAGAAGTTGATCGGCTCATGGAGAATAATTTTATCAAAGAATCTACCTATCCGAATTGGGTTTCAAATCCAGTGCTGGTTAAGAAAGCCAACGGAAAATGGAGAGTATGCATCGATTTTTCAGATCTAAACAAGGCCTGCCCCAAAGACTGCTTCCCATTACCCAGAATCGATCAACTGGTAGACGGAACAGCGGGACACGAATTGTTATCTTTTATGGATGCTTACTCCGGATATAACCAGATCATGATGCATGAGCCAGATCAGGAGGACACGAGCTTTATCACCGACATTGGTCTTTACTGCTACAGAGTTATGCCCTTCGGGCTGAAGAATGCAGGGGCAACATACCAAAGACTTGTTAATGCTATGTTCAAACCGCAATTAGGCAAGACTATGGAAGTCTACGTCGATGACATGTTAGTAAAGTCTAAGAAAGCAGTGGATCACATAGAACACTTAGCGGACATGTTCGCAGTCCTCCGAAAATACGGAATGAAGCTCAATCCTTTGAAATGTTCATTTGGAGTGGAATCCGGCAAGTTTTTAGGTTTCATCGTGAGCGCTAGGGGCATTGAGGCTAGTCCAGCTCAAATTACTGCATTAAAGGAAGTCAAAGCTCCTAGAACAAAGAAGGAATTGCAAAGTCTCAATGGAAAGGTCGCCGCCTTGAGTCGGTTCATTTCCAAAGCCACAGATAAATGCATCCCATTCTTTGACGCCCTAAAGAAAGGAAAGAAAAACTTCGATTGGAGTCCCGAATGCCAAAAAGCCTTTGATGAATTGATTCGCCATATGGAAACGCCTCCAATACTTTCTAGGCCTGGCGATGGCGAGGATCTTCTTATATACTTGGCAGTATCATCTCATGCTTTAAGTGCAGCGCTGATACGAGAAGACAAGAGGATTCAACATCCAGTTTACTATATCAGCAAAAGACTCACTGGGGCAGAGATGAATTACTCTAAGTTGGAAAAACTCGCCTATTGCCTACTAATTGCATCTAGGAAGTTGAGGCAATATTTTCAAGCTCATCCTATCAGAGTCCTCACTGATCAACCTTTAAAGCAAGTCCTGTTTCGCCCTGAGACTTCGGGTCGTCTTCTAAAGTGGAATATTGAACTCAGTCAATATGACATCACTTATCATCCCCGAAAAGCAATCAATGGACAAGCTTTAGCGGATTTCATCGCAGAATTCACAGATAAGGGTAACAGTGAGGAGGAAACAGTCAACGATTCCCCAATCCAATGGAAGTTATATGTCGATGGTGCGAGAAACGACTACTGTTCTGGAGCCGGGGTTGTACTTGAGACCCCTGAAGGCCGATCATTATGCTATGCACTAAGATTGGAATTTCCTTCAACAAACAATGAGGCAGAATATGAAGCCCTTATCGCTGACTTAAGGATTGCTAAAGAATTAAACATCCGAGCATTACAGATATTCAGTGATTCTCAGCTTATTGTATGCCAAGTCAAAAAGGAATTCCAAGCAAAAGGGGGGAATCTGCCCGCCTACTTGTCAAAGGCTTGGAAACTCCTGAGTGATTTCGATCATTACATGATAAGTCACATTCCTCGAGATGAAAACATGAAAGAAGATTCTCTCGCAAAGTACTCTAGCACAGGCGAAGCTCAATTTCTGGGATTAACTCCAGTGGAGGTCCTGTCGTCTCCAAGCATTGATGAGATGGATATTGATTGGATCATGAGCACGTCTCAAGAGCAAGAATCATGGATGACTCCGATAACAGAATATCTGCTCAATGGATCTTTACCAGGGAACTCAAAAGAACGACAAAAGCTACTAAGAAAAGCCCCTCGATATATAATCCAAGATGGCCGATTATACAGACGGGGATTCTCAATGCCATTACTTCGATGTGTATCCAAGGAAGAGTCCAAAACAATCCTAGCGGAGGTACATGGAGGAGAATGTGGTGATCATTCAGGTGGCCAAACATTAGCAAAGAAAATTCTCCGGTACGGATATTTTTGGCCAGAAATTAATCGAGATGCAGTAGAATATTCCCGAAAATGTGACAGATGCCAAAGATTCGCCAAAATTCCTAGAGCTCCTTCCACTGAACTCACACAGATGGTCAGTCCATGGCCGTTTGCAATATGGGGGATAGACCTTGTAGGACCGTTACCAATTGCCAAATCTGGAATTAAATATGCCACTGTTGCTGTAGATTATTTTACTAAGTGGGCAGAAGCTGAACCACTGGCTACTATCACCTCAAAGAAGATGATAAGTTTTGTGACTAAAAACATCATTTGCAGATACGGTGTGCCTTAAAAAATAATTACAGACAATGGTACTCAGTTTGAAAGTGAAGAATTCCAAGACTTTTGCAAGCGATTCAAAATCCGAAAAAGCTTCTCAGCAGTGGCTCATCCGCAGGAAAACGGGCAAGTGGAAGCCGTGAATAAAATTATTAAGTCAACCATCAAAAAGCAACTTGAAAGAGCAAAAGGTGGTTGGGTCGATAAGCTACCACTGGCACTATGGGCATACAGAACCACTCACAAAACTGCGACTGGGCACAACCCGTTTTCATTGGCATACGGGTCAGAGGCAATGATTCCGGTAGAAATAGAGGTCCCTTCACATAGAAGAATCCATTTCAATCAAGCAGAAAACGAAAAGCTACAGCTTGAAGCGCTAGATCTCCTTGATGAAAAAAGAGATGAGGCTAATCTCAGAATTGCAGCTCATCAGCAAAGGATAGCCAGACATTTCAATTCCAAAGTTCGCCAACGCAGCTTTGAGATTGGAGACCTAGTCCTGAAGAGAATAATGACAGCGACAGGTGTGTTTGGGCCAAATTGGGAAGGACCATATGTCATAGGTCAGAAGCTTGTTGACGGCACATTCAAACTCACTACTGTTGAAGGAGATCAAATTCCAAGGGCATGGAACAGCAATCATTTGCGTCCATACTTTACTTGAAAATTTTGTTGAAATATTGTAAAAAGAATTATGAATGTATGATTCTTGTAATTGAAGGAAATTGTAAAACTGATGCAAGTAAATAATAAAAAAATATAAAGTGGATGTAAGCCCAATTTCCTGGCCGAACCACTATAAATCTTGTGTTCCTTATTATTTTTACATGTTTGCTTTATTTTCGATATAAAAAGTACATAGAATGTATTGCTGAAATGTCGATTTAAATTTTTGCAGACAATGGAAGTGAAACTTGCACATAATAAGACCGAGTGATTCTCGCCAAATTTCAAGTCACAAAAGCTCCGAATTCAAATCCTAGATAGGAAGTACTTCAATTGAACGGCCTATGATTTCGACAGAAACGGGCCTTTGCTAATAAATTGAGATCGTTTGAACAAACAAACATCCAATTAAGAAGCTAATGCTCGTTCTCACGAACTTGCCTGACAATGAAGTACACTTCCTTGGATTAAACAAGTTACTTGTAAGAAAAGGGAATGAAAGCTTTAAAAAAAAAGAAAAAAAAAAAATAGGATCACTGAAAAGGCATAAGCAAGTGGACAAGGGAACAACCAAAGCCATCACCGGCAGCACAAGTCCTCTTCGAAGGCACAACTCTTTGGAGGATAAAGACCTCTAATGGGTCATACGCCACAAAAAAGAAAGTTCTCTACTCAACAAAAAAGATTGGAGGAGTCATGACCCTCCAACCATGAGAGAGTAACTTCCAGGCGATGAAAACCCTCTCTGAGGCACATTTCACCAGGAGTTGAAGTGTAACGACCGCTCTTCGAAATTTCACTTCACCAGAGTTGAAATGCAAACAAAATAAAAGCCCTCTTCGGAGGCCCATTTCACCAGGAGTTGAAGTGTTATGACCGCTCTTCGGAATTTCACTTCACCAGAGTTGAAATGCAAACAAAATAAAGACCTCTTCGCAGGCACATTTCACCAGGAGTTGAAGTGTAACAGCCGCTCTTCGGAATTTCACTTCACCAAAGTTGAAATGCAAAACAAAATAAAGACCTTTCTGGAAGTCCACGTTTCACCGAGATTGAAATAAAACTTCCAAGTATTGAAACGTGAAAAGGCTTTCTTCGAAGGCACAACTCTTTGGAGGTACACGTTTCACCAAGATTGAAATAAAACTTCCAAGTGTTGAAACGTGAAAAATCCCTCCTCAGAGGTACAACCCCCTCCCGGGGACACAATCAAAAAGAAAGACCTCTTCGGAAGCCCACGTTTCACCGAGATTGAAATAAAACTTCCAAGTGTTGAAACGTGAAAAGGCTTTCTTCAAAGGCACAACTCTTTGGAGGTACACGTTTCACCAAGATTGAAATAAAACTTCCAAGTGTTGAAACGTGAAAAATCCCTCCTCAGAGGTACAACCCCCTCCCGGGGACACAATCAAAAAGAAAGACCTCTTCGGAAGCCCACGTTTCACCGAGATTGAAATAAAACTTCCAAGTGTTGAAACGTGAAAAGGCTTTCTTCAAAGGCACAACTCTTTGGAGGTACACGTTTCACCAAGATTGAAATAAAACTTCCAAGTGTTGAAACGTGAAAAATCCCTCCTCAGAGGTACAAATTTCTATTTTAAAAAAAAAAATCCTCATCAAGAGCATACTTTAACTTTCAAAGGAAGAGTGATTTACCTATTCTAGAAAATAACCTTCCTCAAAAAAAAAAACAAGAAGAAAGTTAAAGTACCCTTCAGAGGCCCGCTTTACCACATAGAAGAATTCACTTGGCAAAATGCGTACATAAGCAAAAGAAAAAAGTGATTTCTTCGAAGGACAAAGCATAAAAACTTATATGAAGGAAGTTGTACTCTACGAAAAATTTCTTCAAGAAAGAAGTAATTATTCTTCAGAAAATAAGAGTGCAAGTCCCCTCAAAGTATAAAATATTACAGCAAGCTTATGGTATGGGGGCAACATGGTATAGTTACAAACAAAATGGTATAGCTACATCTGTAAAGTACGCTCAAACAACATACCACAAGCTCACTGCAATATCATATAAATAAACTTGTGCAAAAATGAATAATAAATGCATTCTCAAATTCAAACAGGAGTTTATACAAAGGAAGAAGAATCATTTTATTCAACATTATTTTATATACAGGTACAAGTACCAACAAAAGAAAAGCGGGGGGCCGATACCCACACAATTATCGACCAGTACATGCGAAAGACAAGAAGCTAAAAGCTGGAGTCTTCATTTCTTCTTGCCACCTTTAGACCCTTTACCCGGCCGAATGGTTAGCTTTTCAGGTCGGTCTGAAGGCATAAGGGAAGAAGGAGAGGGAGGTGCAGCTGGTGCAATTTCCGGTTCCTCTTCGGTAGCAATGATTTTCTTCCCCCTCCTCTTCGATGTTCCATGCTTCTTTCTTCTCTTCGAAGAAGACTCACTCCCTGGAGTAACAAGAGCGGACAAAACTACGTCATCAGAAGGAGTCCGCTCCGGAGAAATCTCGCCTCCTTCAAGTCCCTCGTCTTTCTGCTCTTGCGAAGCGATAGGGTCATCTAAGCCATGAAGAGCCTCAATTTGCTCCTCTTGTGACCCGGGCTGTGAAGTAGAATGAGGAGCCACCTGAAGAGACGGAGCAGGGATAACCGGAGGAGGTGAAGTTTGCACAGCACTTGATGTTTCAACTGCAGAAGAAGAGAAATTAAAAATATTAGTATCTCCCCAAAAGAAGGGAGATATGGGTTCGTCGAGATTCAAGAAGTAATCGAGAAGCTCATCAAACTTTTGAGGAGTAAGCAGGCAATCCACTTGAATCAGACTAGTGTCAAAATTACCTGAAGATGTCTGCTTCGTTAGTTCAATCTCATAATTTTGAGCCCCAATATCCTCCAAAGCCTCATCATCAGTAGGGGTAATTACCCCGGTTCTTGTAGGAGGCAGCGAATGAGCACTGGAACCTTTGATGTCAATTTCAGAAGAAACTAAAGGACGTTCAGAGGTAGTAGGTGGTATTTCTTTTTCAGAACGTTCTCCTTCCGCCATTCCAGCCCGCACTCTGGCGAGTTGCTCTTTTCCCTTGGCAAGAGCGGCGCGGGCATCATCATCAAGATAATGCTCTTCAAGAGCTGACTCAGCGTAGCCAGCAACTTTACCACCGAGCATATCGAGTGCTGCCTCCCAAACTTCAGCTAGTGTAATTTCATACTTAGGGCCTAGAAAGGCAAGGCTGCCACGCCTCAGATTGCTGTGTAGATAAAAATCAAATAATGTGGAGCCAATGTCAGCTTTGGTTGCTTGATGGGCCTCTTCGGCCGCGAGTTTACCAGCAACAGCCTCGTCACGCTCCTTTTCGGCCATAGCAAGTCGAGCTTTTAACATCTCTATCTCCAAGCTTTAAGAGCCGGTCTGTTCTCGCAGCTGTAAAGTTTCAGCGCGATATTCTTCTATGACCTTCTCCTTGTGTGTAAGCTTATCTTTGACTGCCCTTTGACTGGCATGCGCATCTCGTACTTGTTGCTGAAGCATGCTCTCCTTTTGAGAATAGGAAGTAGATGAAGTAGCTAATTCTTCCTTAAGCTTTTCTACCTCCGCTTCCAGCTTTTCATTATAGGAAGCAATACTTCTCATTTCGGCGTCATGCTGTTCGAGAGTCTTCTGCCACTCAGCCTTATCGTTCTCCATTGTGAGCATGGCCTCGAGATTGGCTCGGTTAACCCTCTGAAGCTCGTCGACAAGTTTTTGCCAGTTCGACATTCTTTCAATATCGGTCTTGACAGTATCAAGATTTCGAAGCATAGCCGATTTGTCGAGAGGAACCAAGTCGAGATCAAATCGAACCCCTCTCAGGCACCACTGAGGGAATCGACTTTGAAGAGTGGGAGGACCTTGCCCAACTTGGTATGCGGGCCGGTTGATGATTGTTTGAATGTCGGAACGAACGGGGGCAGGAGATTGAGCAGGAACATTTTCAGAAACTGTCGGCATTGTTTCTTCAGTAAGTTTAGCCCGCTTGCTAGAAGAATCGTCCATGTGACCTTTACCTCTCTCATCGTGAGCCTTTCTTTTTTGGGTATCATCATCTCTGTGGGGAGGGTCATGTCTTTCTTGTTCTCTTCGGTGACGTTCTTCATATGCTCGTCTCTCGTCTGCTTTCCTGATGGCCCTCTCTTCATCGGATTCTCTGTAAGAGGGGAGGTGACGCCTATAATCATATTGGCTACGCCTCCCGTAGCGCTGGAAATCATCGTAGTATGAGCTCTTGCGCCCCATTGGAGAATCTGGAATAAATATAATAAGCTTTAGAAATCTATAAAGTGTAAGAAGATAAATGCGTAGAAGTGCTGAAAAATCCTAAGTGTTGTGTAACGTGTAAGCTACACGCATCAAGTTACAGACCACTCTGTGGAGTTGAGGTAATGATAACTTGAGTAGGAGGAGTTGACATTTGTTGTAAAGAAGATGTCGCCTCAATTACAGAAGAGATAGTTTTGGAAACATCATCTTTGAAAAGTTCTTGTGACGTCACAATTAGATCGCTCAACCCCTCGAAAACATCATCACCATCATGTTTTTTGGGACTTGCTTTCTCAACTCCTTCATCAGCAGATCTTCCGGAAGATCGTGGAGGTCCTTCCTCTTCGATAACTGGGGCAAGTACAGACTTGTCAGACGGCCCCGCAGCATCCTTCGGAATTGAACACTTCACTAGTGGAGTTTCTATAGAGGTTCCTCCCCGCATGTGCTCTTTAGTAGAGACCGGGGCATCAGGAGTTTCCGTCGGAGAATCGGGAATTTCAGTTAGGACTTCACGAGGCTGAGTGAAGCGAGAGGAATGAAGAAGCCCATATTGATGTAAAAATCCATCATTTAACAAAAACTTTATACTCCTCTCTTCTGCCGCCACGGCGTTCAATCTCTCAAAAATTTGTTTATAGCATGGATCTCTAGAGGGAGGAGGAAGTGCTAAAACAGGAAAAAAGAAGCAAAGTTAGCATTTAGCAACTCAGATTTCGAAAAGCCCAAGAATGGAGAAATAAAAACAGGAAAATCTTACTTCCTACTCTCCAGATGGCATAAAACCCTGGAGGGCAGCGAACAAAGAAATACTGATTTAGAAATCCATGAACGCTTTCAGGAAGATCGTTGATGAGTTTGCGGTTTCGAGCACTCCTTATAACTACGATAGAGGGATGATCTTTAATTTTTGTGAATGAGCAGAAGTAGCAGATTTCCTCAAAGCTCGGTAATCGGCCCACAACTCTACTAAATAGCACACATAACCCCATCAGAATGGCATGGCCATTGGGGTGCAATTGGAATGGAGAGATAGATAATCGAAGCAGGAACTGCTGAAGGAAGTCATTAAAAGGTGGTATGGCACCGCTCAAGCACATTTGGCGATTGACAGCAATAAAGCCAGAATAGGGCCTATCTGCAGTATCATTTGGCCCTGGCAGTAAGGCATCAGCTTTGGCAATGCCAAACTGGATGAGCAATTGGTTAAACACCCGCTGATTCAGAGTTGTGGGAGTTCTCTCCGGAGGGTTATCCAACAGGTTGGCTACTGGGAAGACATCTTCAGCCTGGCCCATCGATTCTTCTTGTTGAGATGTCATTCTACACAAGCAACTGGATGTTCAAATGCGAAGGTGCACGTTTCCTAAAAGTGTGAAGTGTTGTGCAGAACTAATGAAAATAAACAAGTAAATATAACTGAAGTTAAGCTAGTTGGCAATTGATCAATTACTAAATTTCAGGACTTGTTAATTTAAAGTTTCAGGTATAGTGTTATTGCAAACTGGTCAATTTCAGTTGACTATTTCAACATTGCTTTAGCACTCTACTTGGATTCGTTGGTTTAAAGTACTTCATTCACGCAATCTATTTAACATTTATCCTCTATTGACTAATCTGTCATTGGATGTGGGCAATCGATGGCAGTATATTCGTCCCGATTTTCTGTGATTGTTGTATTAAACAGGTTGTATACTTGTAAATTGAAGCAATCTGTAAAACTAAAATACGCAACAAAGTTTAGCAGGTTAAAGTCCAAACAATTCAATATTAAGGCAGTTTATTTCAGCAATTCAAGACAAAGATCGAGTCAGAATTATGCTTCAAAGCAGTATAATGTGATAACTCGTCCACATTTTAAAGATTATGAAGCAAGTTAAGCTAGGTTATTTATGCTCCAAGACATTGATTCATTGGTTCTCTAAGTCATAAGGCATATTAAGGGGAAAGATTTTAGTTCGAGGCAGTGTGAAATTCTCCAAGTCCTGTCTCGGCTGCGACTCAAATCCTAGGTTACATCTAATTGAGCCGGTCATAGGTTCAAACCACAAGGAGCAACTCGGTGTGAAAAATAGTTCAAGTGCTGAGTAGTTCACGACTTATGACTTGAGTCGTTCATGGCCTATGGCTTAAGTCGTTCACGGCAAATGATTTGAGTCGTTCGCGGTTCAAAGGATGAGTCGTGGTGAAGATCTAAGGGGCTGAGTCGCTCGTGCGATCAAAAAACCAATTAGGCCGTATGAATCCAAAATCATTTCCTCAACCGGTCGTCCACTCTCCAACCCATTAACCCGTTAAGGGTCATTTCGTCTCTTCCAAATCCACCACTTTCTCAGTAAAACCTATTATTTCTCTGCACCAACAAATCGCCCAAGACAGATTCGAATCGCCTTAGGTCCATCGTACATCCAACACGTAGCTGAGCTCTCGTGTGCCGCAACAACATAGCTAATGACGATTGGAAATCAATCGCAGCTTGGCTCGAGGATGCAACGCGACGCATGACATTGGATTAGAATCAGAGGATGGGGATTCACGATTTAACGGCAAACATGGTTGGACAAATATTGAATTCACTTACGCAATGTAATAGCAAGGATAAGTCGTCGACTGATTAGCTCGGAAACGCCTTCGAACGTTCGGAGAAGTATTAATGGCAGATGCGACTTAAGTGATAGGTATTGAGAAGAAGGAGGTAAGAGTGACGACTCAAGTCTTTTATAGCTGTGAGCAGTGAAAGTTGAATCGGCACACGAGACAGGATGAGTCGAAGCACACGACCTACGACTTAGGCGTGTACTTCGAGGGGCAAGTGTTAACCTCGTTTTACCCAACGACTCATCTACTTAAGGACTGGACCGACTCATCTACTCAAGGGAAGGACCGACTCATCAACTTAGAGGGATAGGACGACTCAAGGGGTTAACGGTTCACAAGGTAAGCAGCGACTCAGAGTTGACAACGACTCAGTGGATCAACGACTCAACGAGTTAACGACTTGAAGGAGCAGAGTGGCTTAACTAGTTAACGGCTCACAAGGCAGACCGACTCAATGCAATACCGACTCATCAAAGCTATCGCCTCAGCGACTCAACAAGTCCACGACTCATCGTAAGAAACGACTCAAAAGGATTGACGACCTAAGAAATGACTTAACGACTCATAGCTCAGGATGACTCGTCCGCGACTTAAAGCCACTAAGTCGTATTCCATTGCCACAATGCCTGTCCCAATGAGAATTGACTCGCCAACGACTCAGGACTTGGCTTAGAATCCAGCAAAAGAATTGGCTAGTGAGAAGACCAAATGCTTAATCAGATAAGCCGGCCACGACTCAACTTGACTCGGCCACGGCTTAGCCTGAGTCGGTCACGACTCAGGACTTGGGCAAAAAATTCCTATCCAGATTTGCCTATAAATACATGGCCACCCCCAACATTCAAGGGACTTTTCTGGGCTCATTCATTTCAAGCGCTGTTACTCCGCTGCGTTCTGAACCACTTTAACACCTTCAAGGAACTTCACGAAGAAATCAAACATGTCTAACATGTGTTCAAAGATTTGGATCGACATTGAAGTCTAGGCTATTTGTTCGAAGTCACTTGAAACTCAAAGTGTGTTGTAATCAAAGTGTAACTGCATTGACTTGTAATCAAATCGTCAATAAAGATATTCAAAGTGGACGTAGGCTCTCTCTTAAGCCGAACCACTATAAAATTGCTGTTGTTTACTGCTTTTTCACTATTATCTGCTTATAATCTGTTCCCGAGCTATCGGGTGGTGCTTTCACAATCTCACTTCATACACCGGGGTGTTAGCGTTCAAATTTTAGCGTTAACAATATATATATATATATATACATACATATATATATATACACACACGTATATGTATATGTATATGCGAGAATATCAAATACTCCAATATATGCATATAATATCTCATCCAATTGATAATAATTTATCAATTCTATTAATCAATCAACAATTAATTTTAACTATTTGAAATTAATTACGGTAATCCAAAATTGAATGAGATTAACTCACCTTGGTTTTTAAATTGCCATCCGTCCAAAATTTATACTTTCAGCACAGCTTTCGTTCGATTATAAACCTAGTAAGCGAATTACGAATCTTTATAAGTTTAACGATTAAATTTTTAATAATATAATTGACTAAATTAGCCACAGCATAAATTTCAAATTTTTAAACTTAAATAACCTTAAAATCTCAGCCTGGCCTGCTCGACCAAAAATCACTACTCGAACACCACTGGCCGCCGCCTCCATCTTCTCACTGCCACTGCTACAGGCGTCGTGCTACCACCGCAACTCACCTCATAACGCATGCGACCATTTACTGACCATCGCCTCCCCCTACTCATCAAACCCGTCCAACGAATGGCCATCGCGGCCTACTCGCGACCACTCCTAGGCATCACGCGACTGAGAACCCACCGCAAATTTGACATCACCTCCTCGAGCAGCCCCTAGCACAGCTCCCAATCCCTACTTGATTTTGCGCCTTCCCCTACCATGTCATTGACTCCTTCTCTGCACGATCGTGACTTCATTCTAGGTCACCGTGCGACCTCATTCGATTTTTTTTAAATATTGATGAATTCAAATTGAAGAAGATAGGGAGGAGAAGTATGAAGTTTCGATTTTAAGAAGATGGCATCGCAAATCTTATACAATTCATGAAGCCTTGATTTCCTTCTCTTGTCCCTCCTCATTTTTCTAAGTCTTCGAACGAAGTGATTTTGATTCAAACAAGCAGAGAGGAAATGGGGAACGCGATTTAGTGGGAATAGCATGTTTGGAAAGGTAAAGGAAATGTGTACATTTCAATTTGAGGATGACAGCCCTGACTTTGACTTTGACTAGGATATATATACATTATTTCAAAATTTCAACTTGTGTCGTCAGGCGTTTGTAATGTTATACCCCTATTTAGAACGCAACGGAAATGGTTTCGAGTCCTAATTCGATCGTATGGAGAAGATAGCTTTTTGGGCCTATTTCTTAGATTGAATTTCGATATAAATTTCAGCGCGTTTATATTTCGTACGATCAAACGATAACTCCGAACACTATGAAATTTGAAATCTGATTATAATACAGGATTACGGATCCAATGGAACAGTTTTTGTTGAATTCCAAGACTGTGCCTTGGAAGGCTATTTTTAAATGTCAAAGTAAACAAGTTATTTTTAAAATTGAACAGGTCGCTTTTAAATTTAATTTTAGAACTTTTATTATGTTCGTTACTATTAATATAAATTTTATAATCCTTTAAATTATTTTTAATGAGTTTAAAACTTATGACACAATAATTTAACCAATATTCAATAATTAAATTATCCAATAAATCGCTATATTTGAATTCTGAATTTATTTTATAAATAAACCCAAATTTTCATATTCAAAAGCAATCTATAATTCAAATTCAATATTTAAAACCATTTAAATATTCAAAATCAAATGTCGAAAAATCTGGGTCGTTACAGTCCTCCCCCTTAAAATAATTTCGTCCTCGAAATTGCTAAGGCAGGAAAATGCTCCAAACCCATTAACTTTTCCAAAATCCACTTAGTGAAAATTCGATATTTCACTTCTCTAAAACTATAGTTTCGATCAAAGAAATTACTTCCTCAACAAATCTTTATTTCAATTCAATTCGAAATCAAATTGTTGTTAACAAAATTTTCCAAAAATTTTCAAAATTTTTCTAACACCCTAAATTTTCAAAATTTTTTGGCAGAGTCTCCTTTGTACGAAGGACCTTTTGCAATATGATAAGAGATATAAATATATATACATCGTCCCACAAGGTTGATAAATAAAGTATATAACAATATTTTATAATTTCGTTGTATTTAATCCGAAAACGTTCCTTATTTTAGCATTTTTAAGCCAATGGCTTATTTATTTTCCAATTCGCGCAATCACAGTCAAGCAAAACAGCTACAGGTAACTGTACTTACTCAATTTAAACACGTGAGTACCAAATATATGAAATTCCATGACATTTCATTTATTTAACTGGTGTAAACACATAGGTTTCGTAAACTAGCATTCTAAACATATATCATAAGCAATTTATAAGGTTCCAATACTAATTTAATTGCTTTCAGTCAATCCATATACTATTTCATTCAATTCAAATGATTACACCCAAATTATTTGCATTCAATTCATTCTTATACTAAACAAACTGTATCCACTCTAAATTGAATTTTAATCAATTTATTCACATTCTACTTATTCATAGAATTTTACTTGCTTTAGTTTGCATCGAATAACAATTTTTCTATGCAAATTTGGCGCTATTCATTTGATAAAATGACCATTTCAGTTTATAGCTATTTAAATTGATTCTAATCAATTTATATTTAATTCTATTCCATTCCTGATTTATTCACAATCAATTCACTTACATTTCATTCATATCCACATTCATTATACCCAAATCCATTTTATTAAACTCGGGATAATTCCATGCTATTTTATTTGATAACCATTTAACAATTTTATTTGGGCCCAGCTTCATTCAGATAGATTAGTTGAACTTAATCCGTTTATTTTAAATTATTCAACTCCATATCTTAATGCATTTCTATTTCAATCAACCTCCATTTCGTTTACTAATTAATTAATTAGTTCATTCATTTATTCACTTCAATTTTAATTCCATCCTCGAATTCATTTAATTAATAACCCAAGTCATATTCAATTTATTTACACTCCAATTGAATTTATTTATAGCCCAAGCGGTTGCTATTTTAAACCAATTCTATTTTATTCGACGATATTTCCAATTATATTAAATTCACTTACAATTAAAGTCGGATTCTATTTATAACTTAAGATCCATTTCCAATATCCACTTTTAACACAAGTCCGATTTTATTTAACCGAGTTAATATCCATTCTATTTTCAATTAACTAATTAATTATCAAATTAGTTCACTTCCAATTCATAATTTAATATCTGGTTTTCATTTCAAAAATCACTTCATTTAATTTTTCTTCAGTTCAACTCATTTTTATAATTCAAGTTTGGACTTAATTTCCTTTAACAAAATATCAGCCATTTTTATTTTTAGGTTTTCTGTTTCACTTTTCAATTTTATAAGTCATACAGCTTATTTTTCATACTTCCATCATTTCTATACTCAAATATGTTCACATTTTATTTTTAACTCGAGATTACACATTTATTTATAGCCTAAATATATTTTTATTCCATCAATTTCAAATTTTATAAGCCACTCCAATTTATTCATTCACAATTCCAATTCTTCACTTGAATTTTATTCCATTCAAAATTTATCCATATGTTTATATAGTTATTTCAGAACTCAAAATTTATAGTTTCTTCAATTCGACATTATTTCTAATCCGATTCAAATTTTATAACTTATAGTTATATTGTCACCTTATAATTCACATTTACACATTTAATTCAGTTCCAAATAATTCAAATTCAATTCAGCTTTTTATTTAAATTTTAATTCCTTTTTAACTAACATTTCAAAACCATATTCGAGTTACCCATACTTAAATTAATTTCACACTAAACAACTTTTACTTTCAACCCATTCAATTTCATTTATATGTTTCAATTACTTTGCTAAGTTAACTCCCATCTCATTAATGCACTGTATTAATTCAATTCAATTCTAGTCAGTTAAATTTATAAAATTTAATTTATCCAATTTAACTTAAGTTGAATTCCATTTCAACTTTCTCAATCTAAATTTTGTTCCAACTTCAAAAAAAAATCCCCACGCTTTCCTCCTTAAAATATCATCTTCCCCAGTATTCCCGAATTTTTTTAAACACCCAGTATATATTTCAAATCATATTTGAAATCGTATACATACATACACACACACTTTATGTTTCAGCAAACCGTTCCTTAGAATTTTTAAACTCAAACTTGGCTCCGTCGAAATAAATTGTCTTTGAATTTCCAAACACGTTTGTTTTCCAACAAAATCTCCAATTCAATTTAGTTCGGTAGCAATCCGTCACTTAGAAACTCGAAAATGAACGTTGATGATGCGACCATCATCACCAAAATTATTTTGCAGTGGATGAAGTGAGTTCAGTGCTATATCACTTCCAAAAATCCATTTAAAACAAAATTTCTCTTCAAAAGTCTCAAATTTAACTCCATTTTCCTTTCAACCACTTTGGAAAACATTCTTAAACATCTAGGATTCCAAAATTTTCTAATACTTAGTTCAAACCCTTTTAAAACATTTCTTAGAGCTTCCAGGAGTTTAAATCTCCAAATTCTGATTGGAATCCATTTGTATAATTCATACTAATACAATCTTCATTTTGATTGTATTTAACAATACCAATTTTATAATCTTATGTTGATTATATAATAATCCAAACACATCGATCTACTATAATAATTTCTAGAAAATTATCCTTTTTATATCAAAATATAATTTGGGTAAAATTATTACATTTACCCGATTCATAACCAAACTATGTCGGTTTATCGCGTTCAAGTGTTTAGAAACTCCATCGATTTAGCGGCGTCCCACTGCTCGACCAGAATTTATATGCCACTCAACCGATAAGTCAACACAATATATATATTCAGTGACAAATACGCGCTCATATCTATTATTACACTCAACTCATTCTAGAGTACTACTCACTCTATCTCTAATGAGTAATCCCCAACTGAGCTAAGGTTCTCACTTAACCTTCAGCTCTGATACCAAGTGTAAAGGCCCAAAAATCCATACCCCTTGAATCGACCATAATTCACATCAGTCCAGCTCAAATTGAACGGAAAATACGAATCTTTTAGGTAAAGAAGAAAAGGTAGAAGAAGAAACAGAAACAATATCATAAAATCTCACAATCGCAGCGGAACAAAATAGAATATATATATATATATAACAACGGAATTTTATACAAAAGAGTCTGTAATAGTTTATATACTTACAATCATCAGAGTACAACGATCCATGCATCAATCTGGATAGTTATAGTAACTTGTCCTCATACAGCGGAAATATAAGTCAATTATGGAAATACGTCTATGTCATCTAGCTCGTCTCCTGAGCTCCATAGCATTCTATTCTGAATCTATAATACTTGGTCTAACCCGAGTATTATAATAAAATAACACCCTAGTCAGTATGAAAAACTAGCGTGAGAAAACATACTCGATTCGAATTATTAGAGTTATCGAACCCTTTGAAAAACAAAGGTTTATTGTAAGATCGCATCGCACATAAACACGATGGGTTTTTCCCTTATGATAACCAAAACATTTTGTTGAAAATCCTGTGATGTTATAATAGTGTCTAAATACAGGTACTTATTCAAATAGCTGAAATTGTTAATTAAATTCCAGCATACTGCGCTCCACAAACAAAAAAATCATATTGTAGAATGGATTCCAACGAATAACTGGGACATTGGGGTACCTCCCACCACAGTACACCTCTAGAACAATGTACCGAGGACCATGCCTGGATCCCCTACCACATAAGACCGGCCTACCCTTAAAATGGACAAACCGAATATGTTATCACCTCGATGTTCCCACCCTTACCATCGAGCGCTCCTTCCATGCATAACCATATCCATAATAATTTGGTTTTCGAGGACATAAAGAAAAGTGATAACATACCCAAATTGGATGCGACCCACTTAGCCTTCCTGCAACTCCCATGTTTAAGTCATTCTTGGTTGATGAGGCTTGTAACATCCTGCCTTTTTGTAAGCTTTAAATCGACGGTAAACCACACACGTCAGACTTAAACCATACAGAAGGGAGGGATTGTTATGGGGTAAATAAGAAAACACAGAGAAAGAAAAAGAACAAAACAGAATCTTGCAGCGGAATGATAAAGTATAATAATCAAATATACAGTTCATGAAGCTGTTTTACAAAATATTTGATTATACTTATACAATACATATCAGAGTTACACATACTAGAAAATAATAAATACTGCAGCGGAACAGTATGAATATAGTGGAATACTATAATAAATAATAATAATAAATCTTCATCTTCATCCTCCAGATACGGTCTTCCAAATCCTGAAATGCTCAGGCTGACCCGAGCGAATTGAAAAGACAAAACACTCGAGTGAGAACTAAAAGATCTTATGTAAGTAAAATCAACAGAAATAAATATAAGTGGAACGGCGTCAGAGATGTTTACAGGATTTGACATCTCCTATCCAGTGTCTAACGTGAGTGCAGTAACTTAAGAGATGCTCGGGATTCATGTCTCCTAAGGATGCATTAAACTATTTACCATGTAGTAATACTTCGCTATTATAATAATGTCTATAGTAAAATAAACTTACTTTTTTCATAGCATTAAGGGGTTACCCACATAGCCCTTAACACGTAATGGTCCCAGTAGTCCATCCAGCATCAGCACAACTCCAGATCGAGAGACTACCCTAAATACTCTACGTGCTACGGGAGAAAACCAAACTCGTACAAGGCGCGCTATGGTAGGTGACACGGCACAACTAGGCAATGCCAGGGTAGATATACCAATTACGCATCCAGGCTGGTAAAAACGTGTAGCAACTACTACCGCCCACCTCGAGCCACACCCTCAAAAATCAAAAATCAAAAGTGGCCACCGAATTAATCCAAAAGTCAGAGTATAATATCGAAGGTGATGTGCCCGATCAGAGGAATGACCTCATTGGCCCGAAAATTGCTCCTGTTTTAGCAACCTTATGCCAACTAACGGGAGTCGGGTCCACGTATATACCTTATTAGAACATCGCCACCATCCTACTTCATTCTGGAATCTCTACAGTGTACATGGTTGTTAAAGTGGTTTTCGGAGTTGGCAGAGAGTATGACAAATTCCGATCCCGGTCTCTTCAACAACCAAACGTTATTATAAGACCGCGGTCATTTCAAAATATTTATACTTTAAAAACCAAAATATTATTGCCATTTCAAACCATATCCTTTATTTCAAAATAACATATACTTCAAAACCCAATTCAATAATATATCATTTTCATTTCAAAAACAATTCAATAATACATCATTTAAATAAAACCCAATTTCCAATCACTAAATTTTCCTTAAATTTATATAAACTTGAAATGTTCTTTTAAATCATCTTAAACCCAAACCACATTATGAAGTCATATTCTTAATCTTCCATTCCAATAGGTTTCAAATCAATATATTCAAATATAATTCTTTAAATAAATTCAATTTCAACTAAATTCATTTCCAAACCATAAAGCTTTCAAAGTTATAACAACTCCAAAACCAAACACTTTGAAACCATAATACTTTAAAATGCTTTAATTTCGATAAAACATTTCAATTTTGATATATTTCAGTTCTTTAAATAATCCATAGTTTCGAAACCAAATATGATAATCTCATATATATCTTAAATTCAATTTTCAATTATTTAGTTTAGAATATTTATTTAATACATTCAATATGATATAAATAAAGCTCAAATTTGGAATATTTGTTAATTACCTTAAACCCTCGTCAAGTTATAAAATCATGCCCTTTTAAAATCTCAAATTCAATAAGTTCCAGGTTGCTTCAATTAAATAACATTCTTAGTTTAAAAGTAATTTCTAAGTCGAATTCAAATCCATCTTCTCAACCTTAATTTAACGATATCATTATAAACTCTATATATATTAAAATATAATTTAAATAAATGCTTAACCATATTATATTTTAAACAAAATCAAATTTTATTATTTAACTTATTATATAATGAACAAAATTATACATAGCTTAAATTTAAGAATTTAACTATATATAAAATGATATTTATATAATACTCAAAAATCAATATTTATATAAATCCATATATTTCTTTCCAAAACCATAGAAATCATTTCAAAATATTTTTACATATAGACCGACAGTGTCTGTATATAATTTTCTATCTTATGGTCAAGTGATACGGATATTTATCATTTCAATCCGTAATTTAAAATAAAAATACGGTTATATATCATTTCAAACCGCAATCCCGAATATGATAAATCAATAAGGAACTTGCAGATTATGATGATATAAATAAAACATCCATTCATCCATCATAAAATCATACATCCATCACAAACACCATCCAAAACAATCAATCAATAGTAATATATAACTGATAATATATAACAGGTAATTAACTAGCAGTCATATTCAAAAATAAATTAACAATTATTTAACTGGAAGTTAATGAGATAATAAATTAATTACGATTTAATTTAAATAAATGTAATTAACTAAGATGATGATTAAAAATATACATAACAGTCATAAATAATTTCAACATCACAACATAAATTAAATATAACAAACATAAGAAATTTTAGAAGTTGTGAGTGGGCTAAAACACTCACCTTTTGAATTTAAATTGAATTTAATTCCAATTTAAACCCAAAATTTGAATAGTCTCAGAATCCGCCCAAGCCAGCATCAAAATGTCCAAAATTTTATTACGATCCTAAAGCAAAATCCCGTGCATAATTTCGACAGCGTATGAGAAAGTTATGGTGATAAGAACATTGTAAAAATTAGAATCAAATAAAATAAATAAATAAAATAAAAACAGAAGCTCACATAAGCCACGTCAGCTTGTCCCCCTCTTTCACGCGCACGGATCAGAAATACGCTCGACCCTAGCTGCGAACTTCGCGTTCGAATTTGAATGAGCCGCCACCAAATCATCAAATCGCACGCCCCCACAACCATCTGACCTCCGATCAAGTCTCACTTCCGCCCTCGTCACTATAACAACCCGCATATTTATCGATTTTATATTTAAATATTTTATTTAAATATTTTGTCGTTAATCGGATATTGGTCCGAAAAGCTACTTTTTGCAAACGGTCAAATTAGGACTCGAGACCACTTCCATTGGGTTCGAAATGCCGTTTACAACTTTTTTCAAGTATAAACATTGATAGGTTGGGAGTTAGAGGAATTTCACTAACTTTTCCCGCTTTGGACTTTGGGTTAGCTTAGCCATTATAACTCGAGCCTAACCCCCTCCTTCTCTTCACTCTTCATAAATTCCTACCAACTCAAGCTTTTGCATTAATGGTGAGTGGAAAGAGAAATTAAAACTCCAAAAGTTAAGTCTTCATTGCTAATCCAACATCAACTCCAAAACTCAAGTGAAGACATTGATTCAAGCTAGTGGTTGATCCTTGCATAGCATTTCAAGCTTCATCTTCATCCATTTTAGTGAAAAGGCGAGATTTTTATCTCACAAATCTAGCCTATAACTATCTTGGACTATTGGGAATGAATCCCTATCATGTTTGCATGTACATTTGCATTTGGTTTGGATTAGATTAGCGAAAAACCCTAAATTTTAGTATTGTTGGTAAAAAAACTGCACTTAGGTCGTTCTGCCTATGCTAGGTCATTCGCGTGGAAAAGTCTCGGCCTCAAAATAGCTCGTTTCTGACCTTAAAATTGCCTACAACGTTAGGTCGCTCGGCACTCGGAATTAGGTCGTTTGGTTTTAGGTCACTAGGTCGTTGGGCTTTAGGTCGAATGGACCTTAGGTCGTAGGTCGTATGGACCTTAGGTCGTAGGTCATTCTGGCCATTTCTAACGTCTTCGGAGTTAGGTCATATGGACCTTAGGTTGCTAGGTCATATGGCTCTAGGTCGCTAGGTCGTATAACCATAGGTCGTTAGGTCGTATGGCTTTAGGTCGCTAGGTCATATGACCTTAGGTCGTTAGGTCCTATGGCATTTTAGGTCGTATGACCTTAAGTCGCTCGCCTCTTCTAACCTGCGAGTTCCTTAAGTCGTTCGTCTTCCTTAGGTCGCTCACCTGGTTGAGTCGCACCTTACCTTAGCTCGGAAATGTTAGGTCGCGAGTTTCCCTTAGGTCGCGTACCCCTTAAGTCGCTTGACCATTAGGTCGCGTCCACCTAGGTCGCATGCTTGCCACTTTAAGTTGCTCGTCCTTGCCTGGGTTGTTAGGTCGCTTGGCCATTCCAGTTAGGTTGCATGACCCCTTAAGTCGCTCGCCTCTTCTAACCCGCGAGTTCCTTAAGTCTTTCATCTTCCTTAAGTCGCTCGCCTCCGTTAGGTCGCGCATCACCCTAACTCGCTCGGCCTTGCCTTCGTTAAGTCGCGTAACATGTTAGGTCGCGCATCACCTTAACTCGCTCGACCTTGTTTAGGTCGTTAGGTCGCGAACACCTCTAGGTCGCTCGATCCTATCCTCCCTTAGGTCTTCACTAAGTCGTACTGTTTTGGACGGGGCGCTGCCCCCTGGACCCCCGCGACCTGACCGGGCAGGTCGAACCCAGTAGCAGGGGCGTTGCCCCCGCACCCCAACCTTGGGGGGTTGCCACCCCCACGGACCCGCCTCCGTAGGGGATCTTATCTGAAAAACATTCAACAGAACTTGTTGAGCTGATTTCCTTGGATTTTTATCACATCTTCGAATGTGATCTTTGTGATTGATTGTTTCTACAATCGCTTCTGTGATTTGTCACTTTAAAATATAAAGGTTTCAAAACTAGTAGTAAATATCAAAACTCTTTCAATAAAAGGATTTCAACTCTATTTTTAATAACAAAGCTCTTTTCTTAACCCGTTTTCCAATCTATTAGTATATACAAACCTTTATCTCACTTGGATGAGAAATCTAATTAAACGGCTTAGTAAAACAAGTGGTATGAAACGCTTGCGTTTGCTTCGTCGGTTAATTCTTGGACTTGTTCGATTGAACCTCTGGTGACAATTTTATTAGTGAAGATTTATAGTTTGTTCGTAAATATTTAAGTTAAGCAAGTGGTTATGGGACACGAAGCTAGACTTTTATATTTACTAGCTTAGTGTAATTGACACTTCCCGTTGATCATGATGATCATTTTATGATTTAGACTAGCAATTGTGTGATATCTCTTTGTTTGCAAGGTTAGACTAGACCTCATTGGTGTGATTCCGACTCACACATATCTCTTTGTCCGCAAGGTTAGTCTAAACACCATTTGTGTGATTCCACTCACACATGCCTTTTTGTTGCGAGGTTAGGCTAGACACCATTTGTGTGATTCCACTCACACATACCTTTATGCTTTTTGGTTAGCCTAGACCTCATCTGGGTGATTCCAACTCACCCATATGGGGTAGCTCCCCATGGTCTTCGGACTGTCATGTGATAGGCCTCTTTCCCTTTTTCTGTGATTTCTGGATTTCTTGTGTTGATTTCTAGAATTTATGTCATTGACTTGTTATGAGTACAAGTTTAGGGTATGATGCCCTCTTTGGATCTTTGAGAAGATTCTTGTGATATCGATTTATCTCTTATTGATTGATCTTCTGTTGATCATCATTTGCATACTTATAGTAGTATGTCAGTATGGATATTTTATGTTTATGCCATATCTTTTATTTTATACCATGTCATCTGATATTTATAGCTAAACTGATCCGTTTATTATTTTCTTAAATAATACTCGGGTCAGACCGAGAAGTTACAGGTGCTTCTGCTTGACTTCTTCCCGAGATTTGCTACTCTGACTTTTGGCTTACTATTTAGATTAGCATTTTTTGTTGTATACACTTGAGACATAGACTCATAGTTGTATTCTTTTGTGTAGCACGTGTTGCTATTCTTTTGTATTATTGTGCATCTTTTTGACCACAACTCTAATGTACACTTTCATGTGTTAGTTATATATTCATATCTTCTTCCGCCTTTGTGATATGGATGTCTGTGACTGATTTGTGTTATGCTTATTTCTATGTTTGTTTCTGAAGATTATTTATAGCCACCGTGTGATAAGAAATCTCATGGATGGTCGCTCCTCAACAGCCTTATTCTCCGTGCTAGTTGACAGCACTACACCGTAGTGTTCTTGGCTAGCGTGGGTATAGAGGTGGGGCGTCACAGTTTGGTATCAGAGCCAAACTTCGGAACAATGTAGAATAACTTAACAAGGATCATCGTCCTAAGTCCACCTTAGGAGTTATGTCTTAGGATTAATTCGAGTCGTCGAACCAATTCATCTTATATCCATTATGATTCCTTGCTTTATCTAGCAAGATTGCTTGATATTCATTAGTGAATAATCTTCTTCTTTCTCTTTTTCTTCCTTAAGGAAGAGAAATGGTTAAACCTGGTCGTCCCAGAGCTGGACCATCTAGTGCTCTACCCCAAGATGGAGTTTTTATGACTACCCAGCAACTTCTTGACCTTGTCACGAATGCTCAAGCAGCTGGTTCTAATTCGGAACCTACTCACCCTAAATCTGGGTTTGCACGTTTGTGCAATGATTACACCAACTTAGGTGGGAAGCCATTTAAAGGTTCTGAAACTATCATCGAGGTCCAGGCTTGGTTGAGGACCTGCGATCGAATCTTCATTCGCATGAATCTCGTCGATCTTCACCGTGTTCAGGTGGCTTCCAGTATGCTCCAAGAGAGGGCATTGGACTGGTATGAACTTCTTATTTCTGAAGTCAACGAAGCGGACCTTACCTGGGAGCAATTCCGGACACGCTTCGAGTTAAAATTTGTACCAGAAGTAGAGAAGGTAACTCTGGCTCGACGCTTTATAGACCTTGTTCAAGGTGAGTCCTCTGTGACTGATTACGTCGCAGCCTTTGAGTCGCTTTCCAAATATGGGGTTGAATACATCAACACCCCATTGAAGAAGAACCATAGGTTCGTTTATGGCTTAAAAAAAAGCCTCAAGAAGCCATTACTTCTAAAGTTAGAAGTTCCTTTCGACCAACTTATAGATACCGCTCTTCATTTGGAAGAGGCTGATAAAGAAAGTGATGTTGAAGTAGTAGCTTCCAAACCCAACTTCAACAACAAAAAGAGGCCCAGTAAATTCAAAGGCCCTTATCCCAACAAAAAGGGTAAGCATGCAACCCCTGCGGCAAAGTCTCCTTCTCCTAGTGGTGCGAGATGATTCAATTGTGGATCTGGGGGTCATTTTGCGAATAAGTGCTCTAAGCCCAAATCTTGTCGCTATTGTAAGAGCCCAGATCATTACATACATCGATGCCTCAAACGTGAAGGTAAGAAGGAAGGAAAGTTGAATGTGGCTCAAGCCCCTGGCAACACATCTCGTGGCCGAGGTATTTCTCACTCCATTCTTGATGGTATTATTTTATTTCATGATCAACCTATTAGAGTTCTCTTTGATACGGGTGCATCCCATTGTTTTATATCAAAGGAACTGGTAGACACTTTTTCCTTAAGTGTTACTGCATTAATGACTTCTTTAAAAATTGGAATCCTGTTGTTGGATCCGCAACTCTTAGTTTTCTTTGTAAAGATGTGGAGATTATTTTATGCAATTTTTCTTTCCTAGCCGATTTGCATGTTATGCGTTACTTAGGCTTTGGAATGATATTGGGTATGGACTGGCTTAACCGTTATGAAGCTCATATCCTATGTCCTGAGCGAACTATTTATCTCCGACATCCGCAATATGTAAATCAGATTTCTATTATTCTTAAAGATTCGGATTCCTCTTTGACTGCATCTTTATATTCTTTAAATCCTCGAGACGATGATGATGATGATGATGAGGAAGACGTCATTTCTCGAATTCACGTTGTCCGTCAATTTTCCGACATATTCGAGCCCGTTTTAGGTTTACCACCTAAGCGAGCAATTGAGTTCAGAATTAATCTAACCTCTGAAGCTCAACCTATTACTCGTCCTCCTTATCGCATGTCCAATAAGGAAAATGAAGAGATGAGCAAACAATTATCTGAATTGGAGACAAAGCAATTTATTCGCTCTAGTTCCTCGCCTTGGGGAGCTTCGGCTATTTTCGTAAAGAAATCCGATGGTACCCTTAGGCTCTGCGTTGATTATAGCAAGCTTAACGATCTTACTATTAAAAATAAATATCCTTTACCTCGGATTGATGATCTATTCGATCAGCTTAGTGGTGCTAAGGTCTTTTCACAATTGGACTTGGCTACCGGTTTCCATCAGCTTCGTATCGTAGAGGATAGCATTCCTTTGACGTCATTCCGTACTTGATATGGATCTTATGAATGGCTTGTTATGCCATTTGGGTTAACGAATGCTCCAACTTATTTCGTTGACCTCATGAATCGAGATTTCAAAGATTTCCTCGATCGGTTTGTTCTCATCTTCATTGATGATATACTTGTGTATTCTAAAACCGAGGAGCATGAAAAGCATCTTCAGATTGTATTGGAAACTGTTAGGAGTAATCAATTAAAGGCAAAATTTTCTAAATGCCACTTTTGGCAATCTCGTGTGAAGTTTCTCGGTCATATTATTTCCGAATCCGGAATTTCCGTGGATCCTTCAAAGATTGAAGCGATTCAAGATTGGAAGAGACCGGAGAGTGTGACAGAGATTCATAGTTTTCTCGGATTGGCGGGTTATTACCGTCGTTTCATTAAAGACCTTTCTAAGATTGTCATGCCTCTTACTGGCTTGACTAAGAAGGGAGTTAAATACATTTGGTCGGACAAATGTGAAGCCTCTTTTCAGAAATTGAAAGAACTCCTTTCCGATGCTCCTATTCTTGTTATTCCCGAGGGGAATCAAGATTTTGTTGTTTATAATGATGCTAGTCACGTTGCTTTGGGTGCCATTCTTATGCAAAAAGAACGTGTTATTGCTTATGCTTCTAGGCAATTGAAGTCGGTCGAGACTAGATATGCCACACATGATTTAGAACTCGCAGCTATTTTTTTCGCCCTTCGAATTTGGCGTCATTATCTATTGGGAGAGAAATTTATTCTTTACACGGATCATAAGTCTTTGAAATATTTATTTTCTCAAAAAGAACTTAATTTACGTCAACAGCATTGGCTCGAGTTCCTTGCACCTTATGATCTTGATATCCTTTATACCCCCGGTAAGGATAATCGTGTCGCCGATGCTCTTAGCCGTAAACAACAAGCTGTTGTTTCTATGATGATATCTGAATGGAACGATCTCGAGATTTTATCCACTTGTGAGATTCGAGAGCGCGTATCCGATTTATGCTCATCACTTGTTTTATGTAGCCTTGAGGCCCATCCTTCTCTTTTAGACCGCATCCTTGAAGCTCAAGGGCTAGATCCTGAATTGGCTCTTCTTGGCCAAAATGTTATGGATAAAATTGATATTGATGGTTTGAAAGACTTTGATATTGATTCTCATGGCGGCATTCAAAAATTTGGTAGACTTATCGTACCAAATATTGGTGATCTTCGTAAAGATATTTTAGAAGATTCCCATCGTTCTAAATTCACCATTCATCCCGGTAGTAGTAAAATGTACGCTGATATGAAGCGACTTAATTATTGGGAGGGAATGAAATCTGATATTGCTAACTTTGTTAAGTGTTGAATGACTTGCCAACTTGTCAAGGCCGAACATCAAAGGCCTGGTGGGTTATTGCAACCTTTAGAAATTCCAATTTGGAAGTGGGACCAAATTTCCATGGATTTTATAGACGGCCTTCCCCATTCTCGTTCGGGTCATGATAGCTTATGGGTGATCGTTGATAGACTTACTAAATCCGTCCATTTTATTCCGGTTCGGTCTAAACGAACCGTTCCTCTTTTGGACAAACTCTTTATCAAAGAAATTGTTAAATTGCATGGTGTTCCTACTTCTATTGTTAGCGATCGAGATCCATTGTTTACTAGTGGATTTTGGAAGAGTCTTCCAAAAGCTTTAGGAACGAAGCTTAACTTTAGTACTGCTTATCAACCCTAGTCCGATGGACAAACCGAGCGTGTGAATAAAACTCTTGAAGATCTTCTTCGTGCTTGTGTGCTCGATTTTGGTGGAAGTTGGGAAGATCATATTTCACTTGTTGAATTTTCCTATAATAATAGCTTCCAATCTAGTATTGGTATGGCACCTTTCGAGGCACTCTATGGAAGGCCATGTCGATCTCCTTCTTGTTGGCTTGAGGCCGGTGAGAAGCTGGTTTTAGGTCCAGACTTTATTCGTGATTCAACAGAGAAGATTGAACTTATTCGACATAGGATGAAAGAAGCCCAGAGTAGACAAAAATCCTATGCCAATAATCGAAGAAGGAAATTTGAATTTTCTGTTCAAAATCTTGTTTTTATTCGTGTTTCACCTATGAAAGGTGTTGTACGTTTCAGTCGGTCGGGAAAGTTAGCGCCTCGATATATTGGGCCATTTCCTATCACTAAACGTATTGGTTCCATGGCTTATCGCCTTTCATTACCGGCTCAGTTTTCTGCCATGCATGACGTGTTTCACGTTTCTCAATTACGGAAATGCCTTCGAGATACCGATTCTATTCTTGAGCCTGGTATTGTGGAAGAAATTGAAGTTTCGCCAAATTTAACTTATGAGCGGCAGCCTATTTGAATTATTGCTTCGGAGGTCGAGCGACTTCGAAATAAAGATGTTCCGCTTGTGAGGGTTCAATGGTCCTCAAATCCTAAGGATTGCTCTTGGGAATCCAGAGAATTCATCGAGCGAACACATACGGACTTGCTTACTCCTGCTCTTTGAGGTGAACTTCCTATTTCAAATTTATTTTGTGTTAATATGCTTCTATGGTTGTTATTTGTTATTTCCATCATATATATTGCGAGGACGCAATTTCTTTAAGGAGGGGAGTCTATAACAACCCGCATATTTATCGATTTTATTTTTAAATATTTTATTTAAATATTTTGTCGTTAATCGGATATTGGTCCGAAAAGCTACTTTTTGCAAACGGTCAAATTAGGACTCGAGACCACTTCCATTGAGTTCGAAATGCCGTTTACAACTTCTTTTAAGTTTAAACATTGATAGGTTGGGAGTTAGAGGAATTTCACTAACTTTTCCTGCTTTGGACTTTGGGTTAGCTTAGCCATTATAACTCGAGCCTAACCCCCTTCTTCTCTTCACTCTTCATAAATTCCTACCAACTCAAGCTTTTGCATTAATGGTGAGTGGAAAGAGAAATTAAAACTCCAAAAGCTAAGTCTTCATTGCGAATCCAACATCAACTCCAAAACTCAAGTGAAGACATTGATTCAAGCTAGTGGTTGATCCTTGCATAGCATTTCAAGCTTCATCTTCATCCATTTTAGTGAAAAGGTGAGATTTTTATCTCACAAATCTAGCCTATAACTATCTTGGACTGTTGGGAACGAATCCCTATCATGTTTGCATGTACATTTGCATTTGTTTTGGATTGGATTGGCAAAAAACCCCAAATTTTAGTGTTTTTGGTATAAAACTGCACTTAGGTCGTTCTGCCTATGCTAGGTCGTTCGCGTGGAAAAGTCTCGGCCTCAAAATAGCTCGTTTCCGACCTTAAAATGGCCTACAACGTTAGGGCGCTCAGCACTCGGAATTAGGTCGTAGGTCGTTTGGTTTTAGGTCGCTAGGTCGTTGGGCTTTAGGTCGAATGGACCTTAGGTCGTAGGTCGTAGGTCGTTCTGGCCATTTCTAACATCTTCGGAGTTAGGTCGTATGAATCTTAGGTCGCTAGGTCGTATGGCTTTAGGTCGCTAGGTCGTATGACCTTAGGTCGTTAGGTTGTATGGCTTTAGGTTGCTAGGTCGTATGACCTTAGGTCGTTAGGTCCTATGGCATTTTAGGTCGTGTGACCTTAGGTCGCTCGCCTCTTCTAACCCGCGAGTTCCTTAAGTCGTTCGTCTTCCTTAGGTCGCTCACCTGGTTGAGTCGCACCTTACCTTAGCTCGGCAATGTTAGGTCGCGAGTTTCCCTTAGATCGCGTACCCCTTAAGTAGCTTGACCATTACGTCGCGTCCACCTAGGCCGCATGCTTACCACTTTAAGTCGCTCGTCCTTGCCTAGGTTGTTAGGTCGCTTGGCCATTCCAGTTAGGTCGCATGACCCCTTAAGTCGCTCGCCTCTTCTAACCCGCGAGTTCCTTAAGTCGTTCGTCTTCCTTAAGTCGCTCGCCTCCGTTAGGTCGCGCATCACCCTAACTCGCTCGGCCTTGCCTTCATTATGTCGCGTGACACGTTAGGTCGCGCATCACCTTAACTCCCTCGACCTTGTTTAGGTCGTTAGGTCGCGAACACCTCTAGGTCGCTCGATCCTATCCTCCCTTAGGTCTTCACTAAGTCGTACCGTTTTGGACGGGGCACTGCCCCCGGACCCCCGAGACCTGACCGGGCAGGTCGAACCCAGTAGCAGGGGCGTTGCCCCCGCACCCCAACCTTGGGGGGTTGCCACCCCCACGGACCCGCCTCCGTAGGGGATCTTATCTGAAAAACATTCAACAGAACTTGTTGAGCTGATTTCCTTGGATTTTTATCACATCTTCGAATGTGATCTTTGTGATTGATTGTTTCTACAATCGCTTCTGTGATTTGTCATTGAAAATATAAAGGTTTCAAAACTAGTAGTAAATATCAAAACTCTTTCAATAAAAGGATTTCAACTCAATTTTTAATAACAAAGCTCTTTTCTTAACCCGTTTTCCAATCTATTAGTATATACAAACCTTTACCTCACTCGGATGAGAAATCTAATTAAACGGCTTAGTAAAACAAGTGGTATGAAATGCTTGCGTTTGCTTCGTCGGTTAATTCTTGGACTTGTTCGATTGAACCTCTAGTGACAATTTTATTAGTGAAGATTTACAGTTTGTTCGTAAATATTTAAGTTAAGCAAGTGGTTATGGGACACGAAGCTAGACATTTATATTTACTAGCTTAGTGTACTTGACACTTCCCGTTGATCATGCGATCATTTTATGATTTAGACTAGCAATTGTGCGATGTCTCTTTGTTTGCAAGGTTAGACTAGACCTCATTGGTGTGATTCCGACTCACACATATCTCTTTTTCCGCAAGGTTAGTCTAGACACCATTTGTGTGATTCCACTCACACATGCCTTTTTATTGCGAGGTTAGGCTAGACACCATTTGTGTGATTCCACTCACACATACCTATATGCTTTGTGGTTAGCCTAGACCTTATCTGGGTGATTCCGACTCACCCATATGGGGTAGCTCCCCATGGTCTTCGGACCGTCATGTGATAGGTCTCTTTCCCTTTTTCTGTGATTTTTGGATTTCTTGTGTTGATTTCTGGAATTTACGTCATTGACTTGTTATGAGTACAAGTTTAGGGTATGATGCCCTCTTTGGATCTTTGAGAAGATTCTTGTGATATCAATTTATCTCTTATTGATTGATCTTCTGTTGATCTTCATTTGCATACTTATAGTAGTATGTCAGTATGGATAATTTATGTTTGTGCCATATCTTTTATTTTATACCATGTCGTCTGATATTTATAGCTAGACTGATCCGTTTATTGTTTTCTTAAATAATACTCGGGTCAGACCGAGATGTTATAGGTACTTCTGCTTGACTTCTTCCCAGGATTTTCTACTCTGACTTTTGGCTAACTATTTAGATTAGCAGTTTTTGTTGTATACACTTGAGACATAGACTCATAGTTGTATTCTTTTGTATAGCACGTGTTGCTATTCTTTTGTATTATTGTGGATCTTTTTGACCACTACTCTGATGCACACTTTCATGTGTTAGTTATATATTCATATCTTCTTCCGCCTTTGTGATATGGATGTCTGTGACTGATTTGTGTTTTGCTTATTTCTATGTTTGTTTCCGAAGATTATTTATAGCCACCGGGTGATAAGCAATCACAAGGATGGTCGCCGCTCAACAGCCTTATTCTCCGTGCTAGTTGACAGCACTACACCGTAGTGTTCTTGGCTAGCGTGGGTATAGAGGTGGTGCGTCACAGTCACTCACGGCCTCCCTTCCTGGATGCAGTCGCATCTATTCCGACGATCCCTAGGTCACTCGCCGCCGCATGAAAACTCAACCAAACTTCCTCTATTACTGGTGAATCACGATCAATAGACGATGAACGAATTGCAGATCCATGAGCTGCTCGTCTCTAGCTTCGCAAAAGCACCATCCGATCGAAAAACGGTCGACAATCCACCGTTGGATCGTCAAAAATCCAATACGAACGGCCACGGTTCATTCTCGATTTCTAGATAGCTGGTGCATCGAATTGGAAAATGAATCGTAGAATTGAGGTGCGCTCTTCGAGAGCTTTCCGATGATATAAAATATGATATAGTTTGTGGAGTTTGAAATATTGATTTGATTTTGAATTGCAATTGGATTTGGAATTTAGAGTTTTGTCTGCCATTGAGGAAGAGGAGCGGCAGTAAAAATTGTACGTATAGACAACTGACAATAAGGGTTTATAACAAGGTATATATAGGCAGAACAAAATAGAAGCAAATGGGCTAGATTGATTTGGAAAAATCGAACGATAATGGCCCAAAAAGCACGTTCTGACTCCGAAACGAAATTGGGTCAACCAATATATCAAATAGATGTTTTAAAATATTTTAAAATCAATGGAACAGGTTTCAAGTCCAAATTCCATCGTATGAAGAAGTAATGCAAAAATAAAGTTAATTCAAATTGATTTCAATTAATCGATTTCAAGGCGTTTCAAGTCCATACGATCAAATGACAAGCCCGATCGTTATGAAACTTGAAACCCTTCAATAATTCCCCATTACGGATCCGATGAAACTGGTTTCGTCGAAATCCGTGTCAGTAGCCAAAATGGCTATTCTTTTACATTAATTAAATAAATAAATAAATTAAGTAATTAAATCGAATTCTCAATTTCAATTCTATAATTGAAAAATTTCATCATTTTTGGTTTCTCAATCATTTACAGTGATTTAAAAAAATTAATATGTCAATTTAGAGTTGATTAATTTATCATTTTCACTATTAACCTCAATTACATTAAATTCAAAATTATAAATTTAATTTCCAGAAGTTCTATTAAATTTACTTTTCATTCTATTATTCAGTTTATTATTATCAAACGGATGAGATTACAATTGATTCAAAATCCATTACATTAATATTCTCACATTTCATCTAAATTCCCATTTATGTAATATTTAAATTCATTTAACTGCAATTAATCCTATTATCATAAATTAAATTCCAGTATATTAATAAAACTTTATTTCCATTCCTTTTATTCAACCAATTGTCATATTATAAATAAAATTGGCATTATTTCCAATTATTTCCTTAATTGATACTAACATACTTTTAATTTAGATTTATTGCAATTGATTACCAGTATTAATTTCACATACTAAATAAATGGTTAACATACAATATTTATTATCATTTACGTTTATTCTCACCTGTAAGCTATTAATAACGGACAAATGTTGCAATTGATTTAGATCTAATTCAATAAATTAAATGAATGGATAAACAATTAATAATTATCACTATTGCCAAATTTACTCACATTCATACTTAATTATCAACTAACAATTATTATGATTACTTATCTAGCATTGATTCTATCAAATTGCCATTTATTACATTTTATTTCATTAATTAATATAACTTTTGAATTTATTTCCCAGTTCACTAATTTCAATCAATTATAACCTTACAATTTTAAATAAATCCATTAATTGATTCACTATTTACCTTTGTTTTCTTATATTCAATTCGTAGCCTAGTATAACAAATTACATTACTTCAATTAATCGTAATTACATTTCAATTGTTAATACTTAGCTTTAATTTCCATGGTTGCATATCATTTTTAACATTTGCTTCATTATAAATTATAAAAAAATTATTTCTTTCTAAATTTAATTACAAAAATCTTATAAATTTAACTAATTTTAATCACTGAAATTTATGGGTCATTACACTCTCCCGCACTCAAAACTTTTCATCCCCGAAAAGGAAAAGAAGGGAAAGAGGAACTTATAAATCAATATATATTATTCAAAATATTATATTCATAACAACAATTTTACAAAATAGGATAATTTAAATAATATATATATATATTTATAAACAATTAAATCTTTTACATTCAAATTAATAAGGTTTGGAAAACATTTTCAAAATATTTCTAAGTCCAAAATTTACGGAAAATTTTGGTAGAGTCTACTTTGTACGAGGAGGTTCGGGAGAAATATAATATCAAATATAACAATATATAACTTATATTTTCCAAAATAATATATATCCCAACACAGGAAAAATAATATAATAACGCTATAAAACCGTAATCCAAGAACGTACCTATTTGTCGGGCAATTAACGCTTAATTATGAAACCAAAAGCCGTAGCAATTGCATCCATAAGCTGTATTTCACTTATATAATCTAAAAAGAGTTAATAATTATATAAAATGAAATATTTAAGGTTTTTTCAACTACAAACAAACAATTCAATATAACAACAATCAATTGGAAACAACATCATACACATCAAATACAAATCAACCATCCAAGCAAGACAAACCATTGGTTTGTTCGGGTTAAGACACTTTAAATCACATAGAACGACAAATAACTATGAAGTATACCACTTACTCAACAGTCTTAGACAAACTCAATAGATTATTCGTACATCCAAGCAAATTTAAAGTATTCTTGCCCAATCAACCATAAACCAAACAAACAACAAATTCCAAACAATAAATCAAGTTAATTTTTATTAATTTCATTCATATAATGATTTATCTTTTTAATTTACATTTTATTTCTTACAGTTTCATTTACTTTTATTCATTTCTAACAAAATCTCATTTTCACTTATTCATATCATGAAATTTTCCCTTTTTATTATATTACATTCATTTATGCACTGCTTAATTTCATTTATTTACAGTATTCATCTTTCTGCTTATTTCCAAAATAAATAGCTTCAACATTTTCTTAAGTCTATAATTACTTACTTACAACATTTACCTTCTATCATATTTTATTATAGTAAGATTTCCATTATAACTTAAGTTTATAACAATTACAACATCAAATTCTTATTTATTAAAGAATTTCATTGAATACTTCATTACTTCAAGTTTTACTTGTATCTCTTACATTTTCTTTTAGCATTTAAACTTTTTGTAGTTGGTAAGTTATATATATGTTAAAGAATACAATTGAAAATTATACAAATTTATCTCATTTCTTTTAATTTAATCTAATATTCAATAATTATAACTTTTGGTTTATAAGTTACAAATTCAAATTTGTCATAGTTTCATTTATAACTCAACATTTAATCTCTTATTTCATTTAGGGTTTCAATTATTAGTTAAACTCCATTTCACTATACTAATTGAAACTATCAATTAACGGAAACTTAAGAACTAAATACCGGGTAAAATTTCAAATCGTTTTAAAATAACAGATAAATATATACTTACAATTTATATATAAAATTTTATTTAAAACAATTTAAAATTTATATTTGTTTATCAAACTAAATCTGCAGTAAAACTACTATAATGGCCTTCCCACTTAGAAACTCGAAAATGAATGTCGATGATGCATACACTCATCGCTGAAATTATTTTCCAGCGACGGAGAGGGAAGTACAGAACTTATTTCTTCCATAATTTTTTTAAAACAATTCTTTCAAATTATATTGAAATATTTATATCAGAAAATACTTCTAAATAATATTATTATTATATTCCAAAATCATCGAAAGAATTTTCAAAACCCGGAACTTAAGTTCCAAATTTCCAATCTTCATTTATTTTATTTCAAATCTTATTTTCAACTAATATCTAAAAATTTCGCTGCCTAATAACCAACATATTACAACCAAATATATATATATCTTTTATAAAAAATTATTTTGTATATAGAAAATATAATAGGCAAAATTATTTCATTCACCTATATTCAAAACAAACATTGTGTCGGTCTGTCCTATTAAGTGTTTAGAAATCCCTATTGATGCCATAGAGTCCTATGCACCAATCAGAACTTATAAATACAAAACGGAGCAAATAAACAGAATATAAAACCTTTTTATAAACTAACAAATACGCTCTCTCATATATATACACTCAGCGACTCCTCATAGGGTATTACTACCCTATTAAAAAAGAGTCAGACCCCAAAAAGCTAAGGTTTATCGCTAAACCAAAGCTCTGATACCAGATGTAATGTCCCGCCTTTTTCTAAGCTTTAAATCGACGATAAACCACACACGTCAGACTTAAACCACACAGAAGTGCGTATTGTTATGGGGTAAATAAGAAAAAGCAGAGAAAGAAAAAGAACAAAACAGAATCTTGCAGCGGAATGATAAAATATAATAATCAAATATACAGTTCATGAAGCTGTTTTACAAAATATTCGATTATACTTATAATACAATACATATCAGAATTACACATACCAGAAAACAATAAATACTGCAGCGGAACAGTATGAATATAGTGGAATACTATAATAAATCTTCGTCTTCGCCGTCCAGATATGGTCTTCCAAATCCTGAAATGCTCAGTCTGACCCGAGCGAATTGAAAAGACAAAACACTCGAGTCAGAACTAAATGATCTTATGTAAGTTAAATCAAGAAAAATAAATATGTGTGGAAAGCGTCACAGATGTTTACGGGATTTGACATCTCCTATCCAGTGTCTAACGTGAGTGCAGCAACTTAAGAGATGCTCGGGATTCACATCTCCTAAAGATCCGTTAAACTATTTACTACGTAGTAATATTTCGCTATTATAATAATGTCTATAGTAAAATAAACTTACTTTTTTCATAGCATTGAGGGGTTACCCATATAGAGCTTAACACATAATAGTCTCAGTGGTCCATCCTGTATCAGCGCATCTCCAGATCGAGAGACTACCCTAAATACTCCAAGGGCTACGGGAGAAAACCAAACCCGTACAAGGCGCGCTATGGTAGGTGACACGGCACAACTAGGCAATGCCAGGGTAGATATACCAATTACGCATCCAGGCTGGTGAAAACGCGTAGCAGCTACTACCGCCCATCTCGAGCCACGCCCTCAAAAATCAAAAATCAAAAGTGGCCATCGAATCAATCCAAAAATCAGAGTATAATATCGAATGGGATGTGTTCGATTAGAGGAATGACCTCATTGGCCCGAGAATCGCTCCTGTTTTAGCCACCTTATGCCAACTCACGGGAGTCGGGTCCACGTATATACCTTAATAGAACGTTGCCACCATCCTACTTCATTTTGGAATCTCCACCACGTACACGGTTGTTAAAGTGGTTTTCGGAGTTGGTAGAGAGTATGACAAATTTCGATCTCGGTCTCTTTGACAACCAAACGTTATTATAAGACCGCGGTCATTTCAAAATAGTTGTACTTTAAAAACCTAAATATTATTTCCATTTCAATCCATATCCTTTATTTCAAAATAACATATACTTCAAAACCCAATTCAATAATATATCATTTTCATTTCAAAAACAATTCAATAATACATCATTTAAATAAAACCCAATTTCCAATCACTAAATTTTCCTTAAATTTATATAAACTTGAAATGTTCTTTTAAATCAACTTGAACCCAAACCACATTATGAAGTCATATTATTAATCTTCCATTCCAATAGGTTTCAAATCAATATATTCAAATATAATTCTTTAAATAAATTCAATTTCAACTAAATTCATTTCCAAACCATAAAACTTTCAAAGTTATAACAACTCCAAAACCAAACACTTTGAAACCATAATACTCTAAAATGCTTTAGTTTCGATAAAACAATTCAATTTTGATATATTTCAAGTCTTTAAATATTCCATAGTTTCGAAACCAAATCTGATAATCTCATATATATCTTAAATTCAATTTTCTATTATTTAGTTTAGAATATTTATTTAATACATTAAATATGATATAATTAAAGCTCAAATTTGGAATATTTGTTAATCACCTTAAACCCTCGTCAAGTTATAAAATCATGCCCTTTTAAAATCTCAAATTCAATAAGTTCCAGGTTGCTTCAATTAAATAACATTCTTAGTTTAAAAGCAATTTCTAAGTCGAATTCAAATCCATCTTCTCAACCTTAATTTAATAATATCATTATAAACTCTATATATGTTAAAATATAATTTAAATAAATGCTTAACCATATTATATTTTAAATAAAATCAAACTTTATTATTTAACTTATTATATAATGAACAAAATTATACATAGCTTAAATTTAATAATTTAACTATATATAAAATGATATTTATATAATACTCAAAAATCAATATTTATATAAATCCATATATTTCTTTCCAAAACAACAGAAATCATTTCAAAAAATATTATATATAGACCGACGGTGTCTGTATATAATTTTCTATCGTATGGTCAAGTGATAGGGATATTTATCATTTCAATCGGTAAATAAAAATAAAAATATGGTTATATATCATTTCAAACCGCAATCCCGAATCAATAATGACAAATCAATAAAGAACTTGCAGATTATGATGATATAAATAAAACATCCATTCATCCATCATAAAATCATACATCCATCATAAACACCATCCAAAACAATCAATCAATAGTAACATATAATTGATAATATATAACAGGTAATTAACTATCAGTTATATTCAAAAATAAATTAACAATTATTTAACTAGAAGTTTATGCGGTAATAAATTAATAACGATTTAATTTAAATAAATGTAATTAACTAAGATGATGATTAAAAATATACAAAACAGTCATAAATAATTTCAACATCACAACATAAATTAAAATAACGAACATAAGAAATTTTAGAAGTTGTGAGTGGGTTAAAACACTCACCTTTTGAATTTAAATTGAATTTAAATCCAATTTAAACCTAAAATTTGAATAGTCTAAGAATCCACCCAAGCCAGCATCAAAATGTCCGAAATTTTATTACGATCCCAAAGCAAAAACCCGTGCATAGATTCGACCATGTATGAGAAAGTTATGGTGATAAGAACATTGTAAAAATTAGAATCAAATAAAATAAATAAATAAAATAAAAATAGAACCTTCACATAAGCCACGTCAGCTTGTCCCCCCCCCCTTTCACGCGCACGGAGCAGAAATACGGTCGACCCTAGCTGCGAACTTCGCATTCGAATTTGAATGAGCCGCCACCAAATCATCAAATCGCACGCCCCCACAACCATCTGACCTCCGATCAAGTCTCACTTCCGCCTTCGTCACTCACGGCCTCCCTTCCTGGATGCAGTCGCATCGATTCCGACGATCCCTAGGTCACTCGCTGCCGCATGAAAACTCGACCAAACTTCCTCGATTACTGGTGAATCACGATCAATAGACGATGAATGAATTGCAGATCCATGAGCTGCTCGTCTCTAGCTTCGCAATGGCACCATCCAATCGAAAAACGGTCGACGATCCACCGTTGGATCGTCAAAAATCCAATACGAACGGCCACGGTTCATTCTTAATTTCTAGATAGCTGGTGCATCGAATTGAAAAATGAATCGTAGAATTTAGGTGCGCTCTTCGAGAGCTTTCCGACGATATAAAATATGATATAGTTTGTGGAGTTTGAAATGTTGATTTGATTTTGAATTGCAATTGGATTTGGAATTTAGAGTTTTGTCTGCCATTGAGGAAGAGGAGCAGCAGTAAAAATTGTACGTACAGACAATTGACAATGAGGGTTTATAATAAGGTATATATAGGCAGAACAAAATAGAAGCAAATGGGCTAGATTGGTTTGGAAAAATCGAACGATAATGGCCCAAAAAGCCTGTTCTGACTCCGGAACGAAATTTGTAACGATTCAGATTTTGCCCGCTCGAAAATCGACATCCATACTTCGTATCGTATTCGAATGCCATAGATTCGACCGTTCAAATCCGATTCGCCGGAGCTTATAACAATCATTAAGTAAACAACACAGCGGAATAAAAGAATAATACATTGATATACAGCTTTGATACAATATCTATTACAACAGATGATCCAATAGATATCAATATACATCAGAGATATGATACAATAAAACAGCAGCGGAAAGAAAATAGATAACATCTAGCAGCGGAACAAATAACTCTAAAATAGTCTTCAACGAAGAACTCCGAGAACTGCAACTCCATTTCCAACAATCAATCCAGCAATAGCTCGAACACCCAATAACGATGTACCAAGATAAGCAAGACTGGTGCGATCCAAAGACTGGACTAACTCCAGATAATCTACTAAACCTGACTATCTGAAAAACCCAACTCTAGACTGCTCGTGTAGAAAATAATGAGCACCCAGAGTTTAGGAAAGAAAACAATAAACTCCGGATCAGTCATGGGACTGGTGTGAGCAACAAAAACAGTCTATCTTTTAAAACATTCAACAAAAGAATTTCCAAGTCAATTCGCAATGCTTTTTAAAAATGAGACTACCATAAGGCCTCCCGCACACACACACAATGCAAACGCAGAATCGGAGGAGATTTCTCCTTATGATAGTCAAAGATGCTTGATACGCATTAAAAGAAACATTTGATATTATTACTAGTGCATAGTGTAGGAAAAATTCATTTCGAAAGTAGAATATAAATCTTAGCCAACATACGACCATTATCGTATGCCTACTATAGCTAACCATGTTCAATAGCAGGTTACCGCCACATTCCATGGCAGGTTATACAACTAAAACCGTACAAGTCTCGTATTGTTTCTTTGGATTTCCAACGAATGATCAGGCCAAGGAACTTCCCATTGCCACATGAGAATGCCTCTGGATGGACATCCCCGAGAACCAAACCGGATCTCTACCAACACAAGGCCGGGTTACCCCTAACTGAGTAACAACTGACCGAATATGCCATCCCCCGGTCCTTTGGGACCTTTCAACCGAGCGCTCGTAATCAATTCACACAATCATAAAGTGTTTTCAACATGAGTAAGTATCTGGGCTCCATACCATGATACCACCCTTTTCCAGAAGGAAATGCACATACCCTAAAGGGCGCTGCACCTCATAACCTTGTCGCATCTTTCCTGTTTTGACCATTCACGGGGTGTGAGGCTCGACGAAGTCACGTCCACAAAAACATACTTTATACAAAAGCCATGCTTTGGGTCAACAAATGATCATAGAAATGATCACCAGGACAGACGATCAAACAAATGATCCTATCACAAATAATCAACACAATGATCATTTCACAGCAACACTCAGCATGTCACATTACCAAATTGGGAATATATCGCTGATAACATTCAACTACATAACCTCTGAGCTCGTACGTCTCAGAGAAGGGTGTTAAGCTAAGAGAATAAATTCTCCGCCACCAACAGAAATATATTTGAAAGAAATCGGCTTTATATCTCAGTTTGTAATGTCAGACATACAATCCATACAAGTCTGTTCTGGGTTCGAACAGAACCGAAGGCACTTACAAAGAAGTCCTTGCAATCCGGATATTCACAATCCCGATCGGATTTCCCATCACTTAGGGAGTTTCTATACCGGCGCAACTCGGTGCAGAAACAATCGATAGGTCATCCTATCGCTTTCGCAAATACCCGGTCTTCATCGCCGGTCTTCAAATGCTATCCATAACGACGTATCACATATTCGGAATGGGTTATACGACACAAAGGTCCTTTCCCGGCTAAACCGAATAGTAAGCACGATATTTCAAAAATAAATGGATAATGGGATTTCAATTAAGTCACAACTTATTTCCCAAAACTTTTCTTCAAATGGTTTAACTAATTACCATTTCAATCTTTAAACAAAAAGATTCATTTTCACAACCTTTAACGGTTTTAAACAATTTTCACATTTTAATCTTTTAAATAAAAGATTCATTCACAGACTTTCCAAATCAATTTTCATTTCAATTTGATTAACTCGTTAAATCTTTAAATCAAAGATTTAACTTATAGCCTTCAAAACAATTTCATTTCAATTTGATTTAAACAAATCATCAATTTAAATCTGTTAAAACAAACAGATTTAATTCATAGCTTTCCGAAAAGAATTCATTCATAACTTAGGAAAATCATTTCTCTATTCAATCTTGAAATTCCCCTAATTAACTGGAATCTCGGTTCTTATCTAAAAGCGTTTATCTTTTGAAAACAACAGTTTTCATTTTGGAAATCTGATTCATTTATACGAGTTGAAATCCTTGGGTTAAATTCAAATTCCCAAAAATAATACTTTAAAAATGGTTTAACTCATATATAACTAGTATAATATCGTTAATCCCTAGTTCAAATCATAGAATTCAATTTCAAGTATTGAATTTAAATCAAATTATTTACATTCCAAAACTTAATCAAGTAATTTAAAAATAATAAATTTTATTTTGAAATTTCATTCTAAAAGCTTTTCACATTTATTCCGATTCCATTTCCAAAACATTTGAATTCAAAAATTCAAACTTAACTATTTCAAAAATCTACGACTTAATCGATTTCCTCGTGAAATCCATATTTGTGTGTGTATGGTGTAGTCCAGGGTTTTAACACAATAGTGCCACATCATTTCAATTATCACAGATCAGAATTACAGAAATGTAATTGATAAGCGATATAAACTATAACGCTTATCTGTCATATACAGATCACAAATATATATACCACGGCGGGTAAATTACATCACAGATAATTTATCGCAGATCACAACATAAATCAGGATATATACAAAGCATCATAAATCAGGGATATCAAACAGTTTATCATCCAATAAAATCCAAACATCCATAAATATGATTAATTTAATTATCTGATAAATTTAAATCAGATTAAATTTCTACGAATCATCATTTTCACATTTATTATCAAATAAATTTCAAGTAAATGATCCTTATTAACTATTCATAATTATTTAATTACTATTCTTAAGTAATTAAACACACTTTAATTATTGTTAATTATCATTGAATTAACCTTTAAAATCATATATTTAATCACTGATTATTTCATTAATTAAGTTCTAAACTGTAACTTAAAAAATCTTTATTACTTGATTAAATAACCTTTATCATTTGTTTAAAAGACAACTCTTTATTAAATTAATGAGTCTTATTTACAAATTAATTTACCTTAATTAATTTAACTCAAATCTTAATTTCTTGATAAAATAAATTAATCAATTATTCACTTGAACTAATTAAATGAGTGCATATCATTTTATCTTTAATAATTCAATTTTAAAACATTTTCTAACTAATGTTTTAATTATCATCACAAAGCAAATTTAAACAATTTTAAATATTAAAACTTCTTTAATTTTAGAACTAGGATTCAAATTATCTTTAATTCAGATTTAAATTTATATTTAAACTTTTAGTTTCAACTTGCTTAAATTTTTCATTTAAAATTTCAACTCCATTTCAAATTTCTTTAATATATTTTGAATTGCTTTTAAATTATTAAAACAATTTAAATTTAAAACTTATTTATGTTCAAACTAAACTCTACATTCAACTTAAATTTATATTAACATTTCAATTTGAACTCAGCTTTAAAAATCTTGGTTTAAAAATTTAAATTTGGTTTTAAAATTTGCAAACCAAAATAGTTTCAGGTTTGAAGCCTGGAACATGAATTTGGACCCGAGCCCAGACTCGATTTGCTTCGAGTAAATTGACAGTTTACTTCGATAATCACACGAGTATCCTTCCCCCCCCCCCAAATCTCGAGTAAAACTTCGAGTCAATTATGGTTCTTCACGTGTTCGAACTCGAGCTCCCTCTTCCTTCTTCTCCAACGCTATCTGCCTCGATACACATGTGCATGGTGCACGTGCACTAACGCCCTGACGTCCCCTGATCAACACCGCGACCACCCACGAGTCAGACCTGACCTCGAAAACAAACTCTAGTGCCTAGATCGATGAAACAACAGTGAAGTTGAAATCGAGTTAAATAACGAATTACTCGAAACACAACGATCGAAAAATCTTCCTCATCCCGGTGCCTCAGTTCACTAGCGACCACGAAATTTTGGTCGGAGCACCACCGATCATCCACGCGTCGAACCCCCCTACTCCGATTGCTTCCAGGTCACCATCGACGTCGAGATTTTCACGCAACTCTGTCAACCAAACTGGGTTATTAAACCCTACATTCGACTCGAACTCAAAATCCTTGTATTCGAAAAATCTTTCAACATTTTTCCCATATTCCTGGATCAATACTCTAACTTCACAACAAATTCGAGCATCAATCATTGATTAAATCGACATGAATTGATGAAAATGTATTTTCAGTTCTTTAATGAATTGCTCCTTGAATTCATGCCTAAAAATTATCATTTTTGGTTTAAAAATCCTATCATTCCAAGATGATTCAAGATATATACTTGAATCAATAAAATTTAACGTTTGATTTTTTTACAAATTCAAGATTTGACTGTATTTTCTCAATTACAGAAAAACCCCAAACTTACAATACATAATCCTACCCTCAAAATCTAGATGGAGTTCAAACTAACTTGATTTGTGTGAAATTCAAGGTTTCAATGTGATTAAAGGGGAAAGTTTGGATTTTGATTCATTTAAAATCTCTGCAATCTAAAGAATAGAGAAATATACTGCATATCCAATTGGCATTCATATACCCAGTGTTTATGCTTCAATATATCCATGCATACAAACCATCATCACAGAAAATTTCACAAGCAGTCCATCATTTAACTACAAATTAAACTAAAAAGTTTACTCATTGATCTAAAGAAGAATATACTGGGTTTATGTTACTCACATTATTCAAAAGAAAGAAAACAAAGAGGCAAGTTCTATTTTATTTTATATTTTTTTTTTACTTTTTGTATACCAGACATATATATATATATACATATATATACTCAGCAACACCAACATACAATAATGATTCCAATCACAAGCATCACGAAATTCATCACACAATCAAAACAAACAGAGTTGAAAACTGAAAGGGAATAATTTGCTCACTTGTGATTTGAAAACAGAGGCCTGGAATGTTGAAGAATAGAGAATGAATCTTATTGGCCTGGGGTGATAAACAGAGAGGTAGAGAGTACTTTTATTTCCTGGAACATGAGTTTAGCCTGCTCCCTTGATAACTAAAATTTTCTTTTCCTTCCTCGGCTTTTAAATAAACTAAACAGAGATGAATGTTTCTGATATATAGGAGAGAAGTTACAGGGTTGCATGTTTTTATACAGGATGACATTTGTTTATACAAAGCAGGTATAAGACTTTCTTTATTTAACTAAAGATTTTCTTTGTTTAGAGGCTGAAATGAAGTAGCTTACTTCAGCCGAGATGATCTTGTACATGATGAGAAGATGTATTTGTACCTGGGGAGACGTGGTATTATGCTTGGTTATTAAATGCAAGAGTCCTTGTTTATAAGCTTATACTATTTGTTATGTTATGTACAGTTCTTACTTTACTTGTTTATGCATATTTGTACTTTGTCATTTACTTGCACTTCTATTTTATTCTTGCTTTGTTCCTTCTTGTCTCGGCTGCATATCTTTTCCTTGTATATTTGCATTAAATGAAATGGTCCTTTATGTTTTGAATATACACTTGCTGCCTTGCTTTTATTATTTTTTTATTTATTTGTTTTCTACTTGCATGTATTTGCTCGGCTGATATGTTAATGAATGCTTGCTTTGTTTGTGTTTTGCTTTTAGATACTTGTCTTTTGTTTTATATTTTACATAATCTTATAAATATGTGGTTTCTACTTTGTATCTAGTTACTTTATTATTTTGTTTACTTTGCTTATTTTTTTTTTTGAATACTTTTATTTGCATTGCCTTAGTTACAGTTATTTGTTTATAAAAATTTAACTCAAGTATAAACACACTTTTATACTTAAACAAAGTTTTAAAATCTTACCTTTCCTTTATTTTTAAACTTATATTATTAAATACTTAATTTACTTAAAACTATTTCAAACTTATGTACATTTTTATAAGATTTATTTTATATTTACAACGTATATTTTATTTTATATTTTTCACTTAATATTGATAAGTAGTTTTATTCTTATCTCATTTACTTATTCTTTTTACTTCTACTTTTTGTTTAAATATTTATCATAAATTTTACTTTAATTAATTATTGTTTTACATTTCTCTTTGTACACATATATTTTATATAACTCAAATTATCATCATTTATAAAAAAAATTAAATCAATTTATTTATTTATTTCTATACTTGTGTCTAAAGTATATTATTTATTTTTCAAAATCATTTATTTAAGAATTTATTTAAAATCCAATATATACATATATATTCTCATATATACAAATTTTCAAACCCATATGACTTAATATATTTTCTAGTCGAGTCGGGGAAACTCGCATCAATCCATCTATACATTTCACAATTTTAATTCAAAAATTCGATAAATTATCAATTTAAATTCATAAAAGTCCTGGGTCGTTACAAAATTGGGTCAACCAATATATCAAAATAGATGTTTTAAAATATTTTAAAATCAATGGAACAGGTTTCAAGTCCAAATTCCATCGTATGAAGAAGTTATGCAAAAATCAAGTTAATTCAAATTAATTTCAATTGATTTCAATTAATCGATTTCAAGGCGTTTCAAGCCCATACGATCAAACGACAAGCCCGATCATTAAGAAACTTGAAACCCTATAATAATTCCCTGTTAAGGATCCGATGAAACTGGTTACGTCGAAATCCGTGTCAGTAGCCAAAATGGCTATTCTTTTACATTAATTAAATAAATTAATTAAGTAATTAAATCAAATTCTCAATTTCAATTCCTTAATTGACAAATTTCATCATTTTCGGTTTCTCAATCATTTACAATGATTTAAAAAATTAAAATGTCAATTTAGAGTTGATTAATTTATCAATTTCACTATTAACCTCAATTACATTAAATTCAAAATTATAAATTTAATTTCCAAAAATTCTATTAAATTTACTTTTCATTCTATTATTCAGTTTATTATTATCAAACGGATGAGATTACATTGGATTCAAAATCCATTACATCAATATTCTCACATTTCATCTAAATTCCCATTTATGTAATATTTAAATATTTAATTTCATTTAATTGCAATTAATCCTATTATCATAAATTAAATTCCAGTATATTAATAAAACTTTATTTCCACTCCTTTTATTCAACCAATTGTCATATTATAAATAAAATTGGCATTATTTCTAGTTATTTCCTTAATTGATACTAACATACTTTTAATTTAGATTTATTGCAATTGATTACCAGTATTAATTTCACATACTAAATAAATGGTTAACTTACAATACTTGTTATCATTTACGTTTATTCTCACCTATAAGCTATTAATAACAGACAAATGTTGCAATTGATTTAGATCTAATTCAATAAATTAAATGAATGGATAAACAATTAATAATTATCACTATTGCCAAATTTACTCGCATTCATACTTAATTATCAACTAACAATTATTATACTTATCTAGCATTGATTCTATCAAATTGCCATTTAGTACATTTTATTTCATTAATTAATATAACTTTTGAATTTATTTCCCAGTTCGCTAATTTCAATCAATTATAACCTTACAATTTGAAATAAATCCATTAATTGATTCACTATTTGCCTTTGTTTTCTTATATTCAATTCGTAGCCTAGTATAACAATTTACATTACTTCAATTAATCGTAATTACATTTCAATTGTTAATACTTAGCTTTAATTTCCATGGTTGCATATCATTTTTAACATTTGCTTCATTATAAATTATAAATTTTTTATTTCTTTCTAAATTTAATTACAAAAATCTTATAAATTTAACTAATTTTAATCATTGAAATTTATGGATCATTACACTCTCTCGCACTGTAACAACCCGGGAATTTGTAATAATTAATTATCATTGTTAAACGATTAATTTTGACAGATAATTGCTATTTAAAGTTTTAATCGGGTAAATTCTTTAAAAGAAAAAGAAAAAAAAATTGTTTAAGAATTTATGGGCTTTATAATATTGGCCCATGCCTTTTTCTTTGTGTCGTGATAACTACCGAGGCAGACCCGATCCCCCGTTCATTTTCCACACATTCGCAAACCCTAAAGCATACGAAAAAAATATGGCGGCCTCAAAAATTTTCTTCGTTCGATCAAAAATGAGGGCTTTCGCTCCTTCGTCCTAAATTAGGGCTTCGGTGAAATTCGAAGAGGTCGACATCAATTACTTCGAGCTAGTGGATTTTGGCTTGCCGATCGATTATCGTACTCGTCGAGTCAAGGTGAGTGATTTTTATTTCACTCACATCTAGTTCAACTAAGTACTTTGCTTTGCGTCTGATTTGATTTCGTCGCTGATGATTTCTGACTTGGTTTTTTTTTAACTGATTCGATTTCCTGTTCTCTTGGTTATCTCGGCACTGTTTTCATTTGGATGTTGAGGAATTCATTGATTTTTCATTTTGTATAAATTGATACTGGGATTTGGCCACTCATTTTTACTGCCTTTGGTCACTTGAATGGATTATGTTAATTTTATGGAAATATTTTGGGTATGGTACTGTCTTGATATGAACTTGCTTTGAGAAAATTGATTTCTGGTTACATTCCAGTTTTCACCCTTGTTCAGGCTTTGATCATACGGTGTTGCTTGAAATTGAACTTGAATTTCGCTCTCTGTTGTAGTTGCACTTTACATTCGTGTGCTTGCTGTCCCACTTACTTGTATAAAGTTACATTCGTTAGTTTTTTTGTGTACACTACTTTATTTGGTTCATCTGAACTTTGAACCAATCCAGTGTGTTGTTAAATACTTTTACAACTACTGTCGCAATTGTTGGCACTGCTAACATTACATATGTGCACTAATATGTGTCCTCATTTGTATACATGAATCTGTATGACTCGAGTGTTGCCTCTTCACTGCATATGTTTTGAGTCACTGTTGCATTCATTAGAATTTGCATTTGTTTGCATTTATATGCACTCTTGTAGGCTTTGATTATCATATATGCTTGCTGTCGGTTTTGGTGCATTTTTGCCTCTATTGCTTGCCACTTTAAACTGCGGCACTATTTTGTCCACTGCCGTATATCACTTGCTAGTTAATAAGTTGGCCACTTTATGTTGTATGGATTAGTGCAGTTGCATTTTGGATTTGCCATGTTTCATCAGTTTTGTTGCGGTTGTATTTGCTGTGCCCTTTAATCTCGTGGTGGCTGCAGTTTTATTGCAGTTTTGCCCTTGTATTTATGTGGTGTCTGCAGTTTCATTTTGTTGCATTGTTGGATTCGTTGGCGACTTTGTTGTTATTTGGAGTAGTATGTGGTCTGTGCAATTTGGCCTTGCCGTAGCTTGTCCTTTAGTTCATGTGCCATTGTATATCCCTGCAGGTTGATTACCTAGTCCTGAAGCATGCATATCAGTTTATTTAATCATACCTGTGTTTATGTATTACATGTAGCCAGTTTCCCAAGGACACCTTGTTCATGCCATTGAGCACTGTGCTCGAGTATATGAGCAGTTTCAATTTGAATTGTAGCTGTCTTGACTATTTGGACTTAGTTGATGTTGGTTTCGTGATTTCTGATTCATTGTAGTTTGATTTGAACTGCATCTTTTTGTGCATCATATTAGACCACTGCCATGTGCATTTGGTCATTCGAGCCCTCATGCTTTGTTGGTTCAGATTGCATAATCAATTCTGTTGTGTCTTCATGTTTGTACCAATGCCTTTGTGCACTTGGTCATTCGAGTTGAGTTGCTTTATAGTTGCGTTGACGTAGTTTGCATATGAATTAGCTGTCTTGACAACTTGAGTTGAATCTGATATTCGGGTTTGACCTTGTGTTCGTTTGTGAATTTTCCTTGTGTACATACGTGCACATTGTCCAGGTCTGTTTACTTTGACCATTGAGGCTGTGGCATTGATATTTGAATCTTCATTGGATTATTGGTTCGTTGATCTTTTTTGTACATCATCACTGTAGTGGCAAGGCAGTGCACGCAAGCGTGAACTGCGGCCACACGGTATTGATTTTATTGGTATTTCTTTTGCTTTTGATGCGTTGATCTTTTGGGTAATGCATGTTGTAGTGGCGAGGCAGTACACGCGTGCGTGTACTGCAGCCCTACCAGAATTGACATTTAATTTGATATTTCAATTACTTGAATTGTTTTGTGTGTTCGATTCAATATTTTGAAATCGTATTTTGAATTGGTTTGATTTGAACATTTTTTGTTGTCTTATCATCTATTCGATAATTAGATTCTGCATTTCTAATTATTTATTTAATAATTAGATTTTGTTGTTAATTGCCGATTAGGCAATCCTGTTGTTTTCTAAATTATCTTCTTTGATAATTTGAATTTGCTGATTTGTTGTTTAACACTGTTACGTATTCCGTCTACCGTTATCTGATTTTTATTAAAGGATTGGATAGACGAGATTTATGTGACTGACGTCTATTCGCTATTTAATTATTATTGCTTCCGTGCATTAATAACTGAGTTTGAATTAGACTGACCCGTGTATTATTTTCTTTGAATGTAATACTCGGGTCAGACCGAGTTATTACAGATTGTAGATATCTTGCTTTGGGTTGCTGCTAGAGCTATGAAGTTTCTTTATATCATTCGGAGTAGATGTTGTCATAGTATAGGATGTTGTATATTCATGTATATTATTCACGATAATGTACTTGTATATGTAACTTCCAGAGTCGACAGTGTAGTTGTATCATATGTATTGTATCACATGTATATCAACTGACTTCAGTTATATATATATGAGACTTTTTTATCTGTGTTCCTCATTTGACTTATTTGTGTTATTATTATACATATTGTCATAAACTATTATGAACCATCGTAGTTCGTTTTATACTGGAATTAGGTATGTCGATGGGAGTAAATAAATAAGAGATGAAAAATTAAAATATATTCGAAATAACCAATTCTAGTGTAAGGCCTAACTATGGATGGCCGCTCCTATCCAGTCTTATTCTTCGTGATAACAGACAGTATTTCCTTTAATACTCTTTGTTATTGTGAGCATAGAGGTGGGGCGTCACATGCACTCAAAACTTTTCATCCCCGAAAAGGAAAAGAAGGGAAAGAGTAACTTATAAATCAATATATATTATTCAAAATATTATATTCATAACAACAATTTTACAGAATAGGATAATTTAAATAAAATATATATATTTATAAACAATAAATCTTTTATATTCAAATAATAAAGTTTGAAAAACATTTTCAAAATATTTCTAAGTCCAAAATTTACGGAAAATTTTGGTAGAGTCTACTTTGTACGGAGAGGTTCGGGAGAAAATATAATATCAAATATAACAATATATAACTTATATTTTCCAAAATAATATATATCCCAACACGGGAAAAATAATATAATAACGCTATAAAACCGTAATCCAAGAACGTACCTATTTGTCGGGCAATTAACGCTTGAGAATGAAACCAAAAGCAGTAGCAATTGCTTCCATAACCTGTATTTCACTTATATAATCTAAAAAGAGTTAATAATTATATAAAATGAAATATTTAAGGTTGTTTCAACTACAAACAAACAATTCAATATAACAACAATCAATTGGAACCAACATCATACACATCAAATACAAATCAACTATCCAAGCAAGACAAACCAATGGTTTGTTCGGGTTAAGACACTTTAAATCACATAGAATGACAAATAACTATGAAGTATACCACTTACTCAACAGTCTTAGACAAAATCAATAGATTATTCAAACATCCAAGCAAATTTAAAGTATTCTTTCCCAATCAACCATAAACCAAACAAACAACAAATTCCAAACAATAAATCAAGTTAATTTTTATTAATTTCATTCATATAATAATTTATCTTTTTAATTTACATTTTATTTCTTACAGTTTCATTTACTTTTATTCATTTCTAACAAAATCTCATTTTCACTTATTCATATCATGAAATTTTCCCTTTTTATTATATTACATTCATTTATGCACTGCTTAATTTCATTTATTTACAGTATTTATCTTCCTGCTTGTTTTCAAAATAAATAGCTTCAACATTTTCTTATGTCTATAATTACTTAATTACAACATTTACCTTCTATCATATTTTATTATAGTAAGATTTCCATTATAACTTAAGTTTATAACAATTACAACATCAAATTCTTATTTATTAAAGAATTTCATTGAATACTTCATTACTTCAAGTTTTACTTGTATCCCTTACATTTTCTTTTAGCATTTAAACTTTTTGTTGTTGGTAAGTTATATATATGTTAAAGAATGCAATTGAAAATTATACAAATTTATCTCATTTCTTTTAATTTAATCTAATATTCAATAATTATAACTTTTGGTTTATAAGTTACAAATTCAACTTTCTCATAGTTTCATTTATAACTCAACATTTAATCTCTTATTTCATTTAGGGTTTCAATTATTAGTTAAACTCCATTTCACTATACTAATTGAAACTATCAATTAACGGAAACTTAAGAACTAAATACCGGGTAAAATTTCAAATCGTTTTAAAATAACAGATAAATATATACTTACAATTTATATATCAAATTTTATTTAAAACAATTTAAAATTTATATTTATTTATCAAACTAAATCTGCAGTAAAACTACTATAATGGCCTTCCCACTTAGAAACTCGAAAATGAATGTCGATGATGCATGCACTCATCGCTGAAATTATTTTCCAGCGATGGAGAGGGAAGTACAGAACTTATTTCTTCCACAATTTCTTTAAAATAATTCTTTCAAATTATATTGAAATATTTATATCATAAAATACTTCTAAATAATATTATTATTATATTCCAAAATCATTCGAAAGAATTTTCAAAACCCGGAACTTAAGTACTAAATTTTCAATCTTCATTTATTTTATTTCAAATCTTATTTTCAACTAATATCTAAAAATTTCGCTGCCTAACAACCAACATATTACAACCAAATATATATATCTTTTATAAAAAATTATTTTATATATAGAAATATAATAGGCAAAATTATTTGATTCACCTATATTCAAAACAAACATTGTGTCGGTCTGTCCTATTAAGTGTTTAGAAATCCCTATTGATGCCATAGAGTCCTATGCACCAATCAGAATTTATAAATACAAAACGGAGCAAATAAACACAATATAAAACCTTTTTATAAACTAACAAATACGCTCTCTCATATATATACACTCAACGACTCATCATAGGGTATTACTACCCTATTAAAAAAGAGTCAGACCCCAAAAATCTAAGGTTTATCGCTAAACCAAAGCTCTGATACCAGATGTAATGTCCCGCCTTTTTGTAAGCTTTAAATCGACGATAAACCACACACGTCAGACTTAAACCACACAGAAGTGCGTATTGTTATGGGGCAAATAAGAAAAGGCAGAGAAAGAAAAAGAACAAAACAGAATCTTACAGCGGAATAAAATAAAATAATCAAATATACAGTTCATGAAGCTGTTTTACAAAATATTCGATTATACTTATAATACAATACATATCAGAGTTACACATACCCGAAAACAATAAATACTGCAGCGGAACAGTAAGAATATAGTGGAATACTATAATAAATCTTCGTCTTCGCCGTCCAGATATGGTCTTCCAAATCCTGAAATGCTCAGGCTGACCCGAGCGAATTGAAAAGACAAAACTCTCGATTCAGAACTAAATGATCTTATGTAAGTTAAATCAAGAAAAATAAATATGTGTGGAAAGCGTCACAGATGTTTACGGGATTTGACATCTCCTATCCAGTCTAACGTGAGTGCAGCAACTTAAGAGATGCTCGGGATTCACATCTCCTAAAGATCCGTTAAACTATTTACTACGTAGTAATATTTCGCTATTATAATAATGTCTATAGTAAAATAAACTTACTTTTTTCATAGCATTGAGGGGTTACCCATATAGAGCTTAACACATAATAGTCCCAGTGGTCCATCCTGTATCAGCGCATCTCCAGATCGAGAGACTACCCTAAATACTCCAAGGGCTACGGGAGAAAACCAAACCCGTACAAGGCGCGCTATGGTAGGTGAGACGGCACAACTAGGCAATGCCAGGGTAGATATACCAATTACGCATCCAGACTGGTGAAAACACGTAGTAGCTACTACCGTCCACCTCGAGCCACACCCTCAAAAATCAAAAATCAAAAGTGGCCATTGAATCAATCCAAAAGTCAGAGTATAATATCGAATGGGATGTGTCCGATCAGAGGAATGACCTCATTGGCCCGAGAATCGCTCCTGTTTTAGCCACCTTATGCCAACTCACGGGAGTCGAGTCCACGTATATACCTTAATAGAATGTTGCCACCATCCTACTTCATTCTGGAATCTCCACCGCGTACACGGTTGTAAAGTGGTTTTCGGAGTTGGTAGAGAGTATGACAAATTTCGATCTCGGTCTCTTTAACAACCAAACGTTATTATAAGACCACGGTCATTTCAAAATAGTTGTACTTTAAAAACCTAAATATTATTGCCATTTCAAACCATATCCTTTATTTCAAAATAACATATACTACAAAACCCAATTCAACAATATATCATTTTAATTTCAAAAACAATTCAATAATACATCATTTAAATAAAACCCGATTTCCAATCACTAAATTTTCCTTAAATTTATATAAACTTGAAATGTTCTTTTAAATCATCTTAAACCCAAACCACATTATGAAGTCATATTCTTAATCTTCTATTCCAATAGGTTTCAAATCAATATATTCAAAGATAATTCTTTAAATAAATTCAATTTCAACTAAATTCATTTCCAAACCATAAAACTTTCAAAGTTATAACAACTCCAAAATCAAACACTTTGAAACCATAATACTTTAAAATGCTTTAATTTCGATAAAACATTTCAATTTCGATATATTTCAGGTCTTTAAATATTCCATAGTTTCGAAAACAAATCTAATAATCTTATATATATCTTAAATTCAATTTTCTATTATTTAGTTAAAATATTTATTTAATACATTCAATATCACATAAATAAAGCTCAAATTTGGAATATTTGTTAATCACCTCAAACCCTCATCAAGTTATAAAATCATGCCCTTTTAAAATCTCAAATTCAATAAGTTTCAGGTTGCTTCAATTGAATAACATTCTTAATTTAAAAACAATTTTTAAGTCGAATTCAAATCCATCTTCTCAACCTTAATTTAACAATATCATAATAAACCCTATATATATTAAAATATAATTTAAATAAATACTTAACCATATTATATTTCAAATAAAATCAAACTTTATTATTTAACTTATTATATAATGAACAAAATTATACACAGCTCAAATTTAAGAATTTAACTATATTAAAATGATATTTATATAATACTCAAAAATCAATATTTATATAAATCCGTATATTTCTTTCCAAAACCGTAGAAATCATTTCAAAATATTTTTATGTATAAACCGACGGTGCCTGTATATAATTTTCTATCCTATGGTCAAGTGATACGGATATTTATCATTTCAATCCGTAATTTAAAATAAAAATACAGTTGTATATCATTTCAAACCGCAATCCCGAATCAATAATGATAAATCAATAAAGAACTTGCAGATTATGATGATATAAATAAAACATCCATTCATCTATCATAGAATCATACATCCATCACAAACACCATCCAAAACAATCAATCAATATTAATATATAACTGATAATATATAACAGGTAATTAACTGGTAGTTATATTCAAAAATAAATTAACAATTATTTAACTGGCAGTTTATGCGATAATAAATTTATAACGATTTAATTTAAATAAATGCAATTAACTGAGATGATGATTAAAAATATACAAAACAGTCATAAATAATTTCAAAATCACAATATAAATTAAATTTGACGAACATAAGAAATTTTAGAAGTTGTGAGTGGGTTAAAACACTCACCTTTTAAATTTTAATCCAATTTAAATCCAAAATTTGAACAGTCTCAGAATCCTCCCAAACAAGCGTCAAAATGTACGAAATTTTATTACGATCCCAAAGCAAAAACCCGTACGTAAATTCGACCTCGTATGAGAAAGTTATGGTGATAAGAACATTGTAAAAATTAGAATCAAATTAAAAAAACAGAACCTTCACATAAGCCACGTCAGCTTGACCCGCCTTTCACGCGCACTGACCAGAAATACGCTCGAACCCTAGCTGAGAACTTTGCGTTCGAATTTGAACGAGCTGCCACCAAATCATCAAATCGCACGCCCCCACAACCATCTGACCTCCTATCAAGTCTCACTTCCGCCCTTGTCACTCACGGCCGCCTTTTGTGGATGTAGTCGCATCGATTTCGGCGATCCCTAGGTCACTCACCAATGCATGAAAAGTCGACCAAACTTCCTCGATTACTTGCGAATCACGAACAATAGACGATGAACGAATGGAAGATCTATGAGCTGCTCGTCACTAGCTTCGCAACGGCACCATCCGATCGAAAAACGGTCGACGATCCACCATTGGATGGTCAAAAATCCAATACGAACGGCCACTGTTCATTCTCGATTTTTGGACAGCTGGTGCATCGAATTGAAAAATGAATCGTAGAACTGTGGTGCGCTCTTCGAGAGCATTCCGACGATATAAAATATGATAGAATTTGTGGAGTTTGAAATTTTGATTTGATTTTGAATTGTAATTGGATTTGGAATTTAGATTTTTGTCTGCCATTGAGGAAGAGGAGCAGCAGTAAAAATTGTATGTACAGACAATTGACAATGAGGGTTTATAACGAGGTATATATAGGCAGAACAAAATAGAAGCAAATGGGCTAGATTGGTTTGAAAAATCGAACGATAATGGCCCAAAAAGCCCGTTCTGACTCCGGAATGAAATTGGGTCAACCGGTATATCAAAATAGATGTTTTAAGATGTTTTAAAATTAATGAAACTGGTTTCAAGTCCAAATTCCATCGTATGAAGAAGTTATGCAAAAATCAAGTTAATTCAAATTGATTTCAATTGATTACAATTAATCGATTTCAAGGCGTTTCAAGCCCATACGATCAAATAACAAGCCCGATCGTTATGAAACTTGAAATCCTACAATAATTCACCATTACGGATCCGATGAAAGTTGTTTCGTCGAAATCCGAGTCAGTAGCCAAAATGGCTATTCTTTTACATTAAATAAATAAATAAATAAATTAATTAAGTAATTAAATCAAATTCTCAATTTCAATTCTTTAATTGGCAAATTTCAAATATTTTGATTTCTCAATCATTTACAATGATTTAAACAAATCAAAATGTCAATTTATAGTTGATTAATTTATCAGTTTCAATATTAACCTCAATTCCATTAAATTCAAAATTATAAATTTAATTTCCAAAAATTCTATTAGATTTACTTTTCATTCTATTATCCAGTTTATTATTATCAAACGGATAAGATTAACATTGGATTCAAAATCCATTACATTAATATTCTCACAAATCATCTAAATTCCCATTTATGTAATATTTAAATATTTAATTTCATTTAATTGCAATTAATCCTATTATCATAAATTAAATTCCAATATATTATAAAACTTTATTTTCATTCCTTTTATTTAACCAATTGTCATATTATAAATAAAATTGACATTATTTCCAATTATTTCCTTAATTTATACTAACATACTTTTAATTTAGATTTATTGCAATTGATTATCAGTATTAATTTCAGATACTACATAAATGGTTAACTTACAATACTTGTTACCATCTACGTTTATTCTCACCTATAAGCTATTAATAACAAACAAATGTTGCAATTGATTTAGATCTAATTCAATAAATTAAATGAATGGGTAAACAATTAATAATTATCACTATTGCCAAATTTACTCACATTCATACTTAATTATCAACTAACAATTATTATGATTACTTATCTAGCATTGATTCTATCAAATTGCCATTTATTACATTTTATTTCATTAATTAATATAACTTTTGAATTTATTTCCCAATTCACTGATTTCAATCAATTATAACCTTATAATTTTAAATAAATTCATTAATTGATTCACTATTTACCTTTGTTTTCCTATATTCGATTCTTAGCCTAGTATATCAATTTACATTACTTTAATTAATCGAAATTACATTTCAATTGTTAATACTTAGCTTTAATTTCCATGGTTGCATTTCATTTTTAACATTTTCTTCATTATAAATTATAAAAATTATTTCTTTCTAAATTTAATTACAAAAATCTTATAAATTTAACTAATTTTAATCATTGAAATTTACGGGTCGTGACAAGGCTCGAGGCTAAGCATTACCTTTCAAGAACAATTTTACTTAGAATGCTCATCGTTCTCTAATAATGATGTTCCGATAGCATTCTTCCATACAAGTTGTCCTAGGTCTGGACAAACCGAATCACCGTCGTCGTCATCTTCATAGTATTCATTCATCACGTTGAAATTGGATCGAAGTGGTTTTCGAATAATTAAATTCTATCCCGGTCTCTTGGAAATGATTAACGAAATTGGCCAATACTGATAGTCGGTTATTTAACTATCAATAAAACATACATAAGCACGTGAATACTCGCAAGCATCACGCGATTGAGAATCCATCGCAAATTTGACATCATCTCCTCGAGCAGCCCCTAGCACAACTCCCAATCCCTACTTGATTTTGCACCTTCCACTACCATGTCGTCGAGTGCTTCTCAACGCGATCGTGACTTTATTCCCAGGTCACCGCGCGACCTCATTCGATTTTTTTTTTAAACATTTGAACGATTTCGAATTGAAGAAGATAGGAAGGAGAAGTATGAAGTTTCAATTTTAAGAAGATAGCATGGCAAATCTTATACAATTTGTGAAGCCATGATTTCCTTCTCTTGTCGCTCCTTTTTTTTAAGTTTTCGAACGAAGTGATTTTGATTTAAACAAGCAGAGAGGAAATGGGGAACACGATTTAATGGGAATAGCGTGTTTGAAAAGTTTAAGGAAATGTGAATGTTTCAATTTGAGGATGACAGCCCTGACTTTGACTAGGATATATATACATTATTTTAAAATTGATAATCGTATTGATTACACAGCTAAAAATCTCAAACCCCTATCGGGCGTGCCACCAGGCGTTTATAATGTTATACCCCTATTCCGAACGCAATGGAAATGGTTTAGAGTCCTAATTCGATCGTATGGAGAAGATAGATTTTTGGGCTCAATTATTATATTGAATTTCAATATAAATTTTAGTGCGTTTATATTCTGTACGATCAAACGATAATTCCAAACACAACGAAATTTGAAATCCAATAATAATACAATATTACGGATCCAATGAACTAGTTTCGTAGACTTCCAAGATTGCGCCTCGGAAGGCTATTTTTAAATGTCAATTATACAGGCTATTTTTTTTAAATTGAACATATTGCTTTTAAATTAAATTTTAAAACTTTCAATATCTTCATAATTATTAATATAAATTTTATTAGCCTTTAAATTATTTTTATTGAGTTTAAAACTTAAGCCGCAACAATTTAACCAATATTCAATTATTAAATTCAATAAATAAATTATCCAATAAATCGCTATATTTAAATTCTGAATTTATTTTATAAATAAACCTAAATTTTCATATTTAAAATAAATCTATAACTCAAATTCAATATTTAAAACCATTTAAATATTCCAAATCAAATGTCGAAAAATCTGGGACATTACAATATATCATCCAAATAAACATCAATCATCGTAAATAAATTTATTCTCACTTATATAAAATATAAGCGAGTCGGAAAGAGTGATTTTTATTGACATTGCTTTCAGTAGTCGTTGCAATGCTTAATTTCGAATTAAATTAAACGTCAATTTTACCAAAAATCCCTGGCAGCTCCAAATCAGTTCAATCCAGCTCCATCGTCTAGTGTTCGCGAATACGAACCCAACGTCGCTTGTTTCGTGCAAAACGGACCTCGTATGACAAATTTATGACATTTATATGATTTCAGGGGTTTAAACATAAATTTATTTACAAATTCCCTTTTTTTATTACCAAGAAAAACCTTGGCCACACGTTTCTGCTATTCAAGTCTGGGCCACCCGTCTCTTTCTTTATCATTCAAATTTCCAGGCTATCAATGTTCAAACCCAACGTCATTCCTTTAAATTTCTGGTTTCTCCCTCCTCGCCAAACTACACAACGATCGGCTACCATCATTTGAATGCCCCATATGAGCTCCATCATCGATGAAAATCCGGTCGAACTCGGCTACCTCATTGCCTCGCAAAACCCATTCGAACGCGCGACGCTCATGCCTAGATTCACATCAATCCCTACTCCAAATTCGATCATAGCCGTTGATCTTTTAGATTTTATCGTGCTCTACATTTTAGTTGGAAGTTTCTGCTAATTGTTTACAGATTGGAAGATAACCGAGGAGAAAGAATCGAAGATTCTCAACCATTCAAACCATTAGGGGCGGCTGTGATAGTTAGGGTTAGGGTTTGAGATAATGGTCATCTATTTATGGGCAATATAAATCACTATTCATCCAAATTTTTTGAACTCCAAACGAAGCATGTCGCCAGGCGTTTATAATATTTTACCCCTAACTCGAACACAATGGAATATATATCAGGAGCCAATTCCACCGTACTTAAAAGATAGATTTTCGATCCGAATTATTTTAATAAAATTTTACTGAAATAAATTTCTATGCGTTTCAGCTTTGCACTACCAAACCGTAAGTCCAATTAACACGAAATTGAAATCCTATAATAACTAACTATTACGGATTTGATGAAACTGGTTTCGTCGAAATCCGAGATAGTGTCAAAATGGCTAATATTACATGTAAATAAATAGATAAATTTCCAATTTCTATAAATTAACTTTTAATTCAATTTTAGAAGTTTACCAACTCCACTCTAATTTAAATAGATTTCAAATCAACTTAATAATTCATTTTCATTCAAATTAAATTCAAATTCTAATTATTTTTACAATTTCAAATATTAGGTTAAACAATTTAATTATCCAAATAATTCATTATATTTGAAATATACGTTATTCAACTTATAAAATTAACTTGTGAATATTCAAAATCAATTAAATATCCCAATTTCAAATGACTGAAATTCTGGGTCGTTACCAAACCGGATCTAGGATGACGATATAGCATCTTGAAATGCCATTAAATGTGTTAGTAATTGAATCATGTATAGAATCGATAAATAGAAATTGATTTAATTACATTGTTCAATTATAATGTAATTGAGTTTAAATATGGTTGGTGTTATCTATTTGGCCAAATAAACTGTTGAATAATAAACGAAAGAGTTTTATTGCGAATGACATTTGGTTAGCATAATCAATCCTTGTCCTGCTATAAGATTAATTTGGACATTTATTTAAGTGCCAGTTGATTTATACTGGATAATTGATATGTTAATAGTTGATTGTTATGGATTGGTTTACATATATGCCTATTATTATGTAAATGCATGTAATTTTCAAGCTAAACTGAAATTAAATGGTAGCTTGTTAAGTACCATTGTGATCGTTAAGCCTCTTTCAGAATTTGGAAAGTTACGAATATTGTTTACTTCAAATTTTATAATTTGAAGTAAAAGGTTTTATTTAATTATTATATATACAAATGGTTTTGTTTAATAATTATTTTACAAATGTTTTGTAAAACTATTTATTTAGTAAAGTTACTTCTATTTTATAATTAATTGTTCATTTGATTTTGTTGAAAGATAATAAATTATATTATTATTAGTTATTTAAAACTAGTTAATTATATCATTAATAATACTATTTAAAAATTAATTAATTTTATCTTAAAGTTGATTAAATATAATTTATTATGTTATATTATAAAAATATAAAAGGTTAAATTATTATATTATTAATAATGTTTTAAAGGTTTATTTTTATATTACAAAAGTGGTCAGATATTTTTATTATGTTCAAAATCTTATTTACTATAATTATACAATAAATTGTTTATAAAATAAATCTTTTTGTAAAGAAATGTGTTAAAGGGTTTATAAATTTGAAAGAGGTTTGAAATTTGAAAAAAAGGAAGTTTTATAAATGGTTTGCGATTTATAAAAGAATATTTCTCTAAATTAAACTTTGAAATTTATAAATAAGTTTTATAAATAGATTTGGAAATATTTATAAAATAGATATATTTTTAGAAAGAAATGGTTGATTTCATAGCTTAAATCGAAGAGGTAGAGATTGCCTACAGTTTGTTGTTTTTTGCTAGGATAGCGATGTGGCCATTCTGCAAACTGAGATCTATGAAATTTCATGGCGTAATTCGAGAGGCGGAGATTGCCTATAGTTAAGTTTGGATTTCTTTGGGATGGAGACGTAACCATTAAGCTGCGATCCAAGGTCGATACGAATGGTGCTTTCCATATTTATTTTAAAAAGTTTTCAAATGTTTTTGAAGGGACTGGTTTGTGAAAATACTTATTTCGATGAGATAAGTATATGATTGTTTTTGATAAAGAAATTCAATTTATCAAAACTGAATTCAATGAGGCTTAGTGATTTCAGCGGGAAATATAATATTGGTCAAATGTTTGTTTATTTGATAGTTAAATAACCGGTTATCAAATCTGGGTCCAAATATGTAATCCTTCTTAATTTTGGTGGTAGAGAGCGAGTCCCTACTTAACACCGAAGGATTTTAACTCTGAAAATATCTAGGAGAAACACGGGAATTATATGATACAGTTACCATCGATGGAGCTATACTATGCATATAAACTCGTTGTTCTTCTAAGATAAACGATAAGGAGATCCGTCAACTTAAACGGTTAGGGGGTGATCTTTGCTCTTATGTATTGTTTGATTATTTCCTAATGAACCAGAAAATCGACGAATGGTTTATGCAGCGCCCGGGAAGCGGAAGAGTGTACTAGTAAGAGAAGACTCGAATTCGTAACCACTCCGAAATCATATACGGTTCTATGAGGAATTTCATGTAATATTGAGATGTTGGAATCTATGTTTGGTTCCGAGACCCATAAGGGTGTGGGAATCTATGTGTGATTCCAAGATCTGTTTGAGATGTGGGAATCTATATGCGATTCCAAGACCAGTGTGGTGTGGGAATCCATATGTGATTTCGTGATCTATTTTGGTGCGGTGCACAAGCTGGAATGATGGTCGTAGCCTCATCTACAAAAATGACTAAAACTAGAGATAGGAGACATGGCTAGTAGGGTTGGCAAACCCATAGGGTATAGTTAGCTACCTTTTCTAGAAATATTTTCGGTTGGTTTGGCATACTAGGAGCGATGCACTAGGTCTTAGTAATATCAGTTATGTTTTTCCTATTGTACCCTGGCAGACGGGTATGATGCTTTGGAAGGATATCTCTGATCCTTGTGTAGGAGGACCGCTCTCGAAGTACCGTGGGCACCTCCATGGAATCCTACATAATTAGTGTTAACTCTGCTTTTTCAGCAAGGCCGTGATATCAAAAATCGACCGAGAAGCCAATGATAGTTCATCTCGAAGGATGGTCGACTTAACCTCCCAATAAAGCAAGTTCTGTTAAATGAATTTTCAGATAAGATCCCTTACGGAGGGGGGGTCCAGGGGGGTGCCAACCCCCCAAGGTGGGGGTGCGGGGGCAACCCCACCGCCTACGGTGTTCGACCTGACCGGTCAGGTCGCAGGGGTCCAGGGGGCAGCGCCCCGACCAAAACGGTATACGACTTAAAGAGTGAAGTAAGCCAGCGACTCAACTTATCTGGTTGCCGACTCAACAGCCTTGAGGAGTTACCGACTCAACAGCCTTGAGGAGTTACCGACTCAACAGCCTTGAGGAGTTACCGACTCAACAGCCTTGAGGAGTTACCGACTTAACGGCCTTGAAGGGTTACGACTCAACGACTCAGGAGGAATAACGACTCACCGGGTTATAACCTTAGCGACTTAAAGGTGCCGGCCGACTCAACGGGTTAACAACTCATGGAGTTAGCGACTCATGGGGCAGACCGACTCAACGGGTTAACGACTCATGGAGTTAGCGACTCATGGGGCAGACCGACCTAAGGATTTCAACGACTCAGGATGACTAACGACCTATCATAAGTTGCTGGCGACTCAAGCGAACAAGGAACAAGCTTAATACCGATACATCAATGCCGCTGCCTGCTGACTCGTGGTATGTGAGTCGGTCACGGTTCATCCTGAGTCGGTCACGACTTATGACTTGATCAACAATTCCAGCCCAGGAATTTGCCTATAAATACGTGGCCACCTCCAACATTCAAGGGACTTTTTTTGGGCTCACTTCCTGGACGCCATTACTCGGCCATTGTCTCGACTTCAAGCAACGTTCAAGCAACACTTCTATCACTCCAATCACCAAAGACATTTCAACAAATCTCAAGAGAAATCTAACTCATTCGCCATGCATTCAAAGGATTCTTCTACATCGGGGTTTGAGCTATTTGTCTAAGTGTGTTGTAATCGGAGTTGATTGTAAAGAATTGTAACCAAATCAGCAATAAAGAGCTTTAAAGTGGACGTAGGCTAGATCTTAAGCCGAACCACTATAAATATTGTGTCTTTTATAGCTTTTCTGTGATTTCTCTGCTTATACTTTGTTCCCGTACCAACGGGTGGTGCTTTCATAATTTCCTTCTACACACCGGGGTGTTAGCGTTCAATATTTAGCGTTAACAATTAGCGAATGTGCCTTATCAAGTTTGATTTTACATATAGTATTATTGTGATGTACACTGCATGAGCATTACAGCTACTTGATTATTATTATTTTCACCTTAGACATTAGTATAATATCATTGGAATTTCTATATTATTGGTTTGGTCATCATAAGGTAAAAACTTATCTGTGTTTATGTGAGGTGCGGTCTTACGAATACATTTATTTTAAAAAGGGTTTTGGTAACTTTAAAATCAATTTGGGTGTGTTTTTCTCATGCTAGTTTAACAGATTGATCTATGTGTAATTATTTTATAATAATGCTCTGTTCAGACCAAGCATATTACAGATTTAGATTTGGATGCTTTGGAGCTCAGGAGACAAGCTAGAGGCATGAGATGTATTCTTGTACCTTTTATTTTGCTATGTTTGTTTAAAATTATCAGCATATGTGAGGACAGATGGTTACAAATGTCTAGGATGATGATTTGTGAGGACAGATTGTTATATGCTGCATTAATTAAGTTTACGAAATGAAAATTTTATTCAATCATCATTGTTTCCCTTTATTTTTTCCTTATTTTTTCCTTTATGTGATTAGTTATCAATCTAATTTTGTTTATATGTCTACACCTTGCCATTAATTGATAGCACCAATCATATATTGTACATACACAATTTACACTATAACATATTTGTTTGTACTTATATTCATGCCATATACATATTGCTAATTAATGACATTCATATGATCAATCAATTTAATTAAAGAGAGAGAAATGAAAGGTTTCTCTCTCCGTATAAATTTATGCCCTATCATTAACTTAATTAGTTAAGTGTAAGGAAATAAAAAGTTTCCTTGTCTGAATAAATTTATACCTCGTTGAATATTAAGAGATAGGAAATGAAAAGTTTCATTTCTCTAAATAAATTTAACAAGTTACTATTACACACAAATATGTACATAAGAGTATATTTGATATACTCTAATTTACATACACATTATATTAAAGTAAAACTTCATTTATAAAATTAAATAAAATAATGATTTTATTTAAAAGAAACTTAGAGAAGTTCTAAGTATATTTAGACTTCACAGGCCTGTTAAATATCCAAAATGACTAATTTTTTTGAAATTCACCCATTTCCTCCACTGCGGACTAGCCTAGATCCTTCAAGGGGCGCTCAAAAGAAAGGGGCTGCTAAGAAGGCAAAGGCTAATGTTGTTTACTATAAGTGTGACAATAAGGGACACTATGCTCATGAGTTTCGGACATGCAACGAGAAGAAGACCGTAGATAAGAAGGGGTGAATTGTTTTAATTGCGACTAGATCAGGTATTATAAGAACTAATGTCCAAAACTAGTCAGGGAAGGCAAAGGAAAAGTCTTCATCGTTGGACCATCATCTTCGAGGTCAACTGCTTTTGAGAAAGGAAAGACGGTGATGGAAGGTACACTTTTGATTCAAAGTATACCAGTTAGGGTACTGTTTGATACCGGTGCATCGCATTCATTTATATCTCAATGTTTAGTTGATAGGTTATGTTTAGAACCCACTTACTTGTTACTTCCTTAAGGATTGTGAATCCAATAGAAGGGTATGAAACTCTAGGAATGAGATGTGAACGGTTAGAAGCTTGATTTGTTATGTCATAAGCTTGCATTCAGTATGCATGTTTTTGATTTCGTAGACTTCGGAATCATTTTGGTTATGGATTGGTTGAGTAAATATTATGCTAGGTCTTTTGCCAGGGTAGGAAAATATCGCTAAGACACCCTGATAGTCATAACTGAATTATATTCTCGGTGGAGGATTTTGGCCGGAGTGTTTGTGCTTTATTGAATGCTATAAAAATAAAAGAAGAGTTAAGTAAGGTTCGAGTTGTAAGAGAACGTGTAGATGAGTTTTAGCCGGTTATAGGACTACTACCGAAACAAGATGTTGAGTTTTGGATAGATCTTGTGCTAGGAGTAGAACTTATAAGTAGTCCATCTAGCATGATGACATTGACTGAGATGAATAAATTGAAGGTGTGGTTAGTGGATCTGGAAGGGAGAAATTTTATTAGCCAAGCAGTTCGTCTTAGGGTGCAGCCACGGTTTTCGTGAAGAAACCGGATAGGTCATTAGGGATGTGCATTGACTATCATAAGTTGAATGAGAAGACATTAAGAATAAGTATCCTTTACTGAGAATCGATTGTTTTTTTTTTTGATCATTTGTGCAAACCCATAATATTTTCTCCATTGGATTTGACGACAGATTTCCATCATTTAAGAGTGGCAGAGGACAGTATCAATTGTCAGCAGTTCAGACTAGGAATGGTTCCTAGAGTGGCTAGTAATGTCATTCGGATTAACGAATGCACCAACATTCTTTATGAATCCGATGTATCGAGTTTTTCGAGACTACTTGGATAGGTTCACATTGGTACTTATAGATGACATTTTAGTATACTCTAAAGATGAAAGAGAGCATGAAGATCATCTAAGAGTAGTTTTAGGACACTGAGGTAGCATAAGTTGAAAGCGAAGTTTTTCCACTATCATTTTTGGAAGAAAGAGTTTAAGTTTCTTTGTCATGCAGTTTTAGAGAAGGTTTTCTCAGTCGATCCAAATAAGAACAAAGTCGTTAACAACTGGAAGAGACTAGAGACAGTGGTTGAGATTAGAAATTTTCTCGGACTTGCTGGCTATTATTGGAGATTCATTAAGACTTCTTGCGGATAGCAACGCCTTGACAAAGTTAATTAGGAAGGATGTGAAGTTTATTTGTTTTGACAAATGTGGGGAAGCATTCCTTAAGCTAAAACATTTGTTGACCAACGCGCCTATGTTAGTGGTTCCAAATGGAAACCAAGAGTCGATAGTGTATAGCGACGTATGCGGAACCAGATTAGGTGCCGTGTTGATGCAGGAGGTAAAGTTACTGCATACGCTACATGACAACCTAGACCGCATGAGATATCCTACTCATGATTTGGAGTTGGTTGTGGTGATCTTCACATTAAAGATATGGAGACATTATCTCTCAAGGGAAAGGTTTGAGCTATACACAAATCATAAGTCCTTAAGATATTTATTCTCTTAGAAGGAGTGGTATATGAGATAGCATTAGGGCCTTGAGTTTTTAGTGCCTTATGATTTTTGTATAGAATATACACCTAGGAAAGGAAATAAAGTTGTAGATGCTCTTAGCAGAAAAACCATAATGTGGTGTTAGCTATGTTGGCGGAATGAAAAGATCTTGAAGCTTTGACTACTGGTTGTGTGCAGTTAAGATCAACTGCTAGTTCTACTCAAGGCATCGCCATATTGTCCTATTTGGATGTTCGACCAATGTTGATCAAAAGGATTGCTTCTAAGCAGAAAGAGGATCCATCATTAGCCGAAAAGATTAGAAGGTTGGAGATTGGGTCGGAGATCAATGATGTAATAACCCATAATTTGACCACTCCAAAATGTAGCATTTAAATTTATTTTAAATATAAAATGTATAAGATTTTATGATTCAAATAACATCAGATAGGATTTGAAGATATAAATTTACATAAAAATAAAAACTGTTGCTTATATCAGCAAAAGTGACAAAAATATGATTTTAGAAAATTAAGTTTTAATGGTTAAATAAAAAAATTAATTATTTTAAAAAGATTTTTTGTTTTTAATAAAAATATACAAATTTATTTTCAAGTTTTGTTTACATGAATAGATAGTTTAACAAAAAGTCAGAACATGTCCATAAACATTTTATCGAAAATAAACGTTTTTTCAAACAAAAGTTGTCACAACATTGTTGCACCATTATGTTCACATTTATGTACACATATTTAAATAAGGTAAGTATTAAATAATTCACTAAACAAGTTTACTTTACCTAAACAAGTTTAGAAAACTCTAGAAATCATTAACAAAACGTAAGTACTAAAAGATAAAAGTGTCAAAATCAAATCTAAAACAAATATCTTAACTCATTTTACTTAACACCTAAGTGATTAGGACATAAAGTAGAGATATGAAAAATGATGTATAGTGTCGAAAAATGTAGTTTACTTAAAGATGAAGTAAAGGACATTTTGTTCATTTTACATAATAATATTTTATTCCAAACTACAAATACCTATCCACTTCTTCACTATTTTTCACACTTCTTCTTCTTCTTCATTTCCAAGCATTCTCTCTTCATTTTCATGGCTTCCCACTTTAATTAAATAAAGCCAATATTCAGTCTAAAAATTTACTATAACAAATATCCGTCCGAACACAGCGAAACCACACTCAAACCCCTTCTTCCCCTTCCGCCTACCCACGGCCTCACCTCCCTACCCACAGCCGAGCCCATCTCCCCCTAGCCAACGCTATGACCATTCTACCCCACTCCAAGTCCAAGACAAACCATTTAGAGATGAGCGTGCAAGGATTCGTGAGCTAAAAATCTCGTGTAGCAGAGCTATATCTGATTCTCCGATTGAAAACCAAAACAAAAGTGAGAACTCCTAATTATATACATATATACATATATATATGAAATGATGTGATACGGTTGTATGGATGTTTATTTATGATTTTTATCATCATATATTGTTTATCTCATGTGAATGTTTGAACAAGTCACGATATACACGTCGTTATTTCACATAAAAAACACTTTCCGAATGAATTTGAAAAGTAGTACGGAATCATTTAATACCTTCTAAAATGATTTAAAATGGTTTAGAAATGTTTCACAAACATAAAACTTGTTTCGACAAGTTTTAAATGAAAACAAATAAGTGAGTCAAAACTAGGCCCGTCGCGTAACGGTAGTCCGTGATTTTAGGTATACGGAATAGAAATTAACTCAAAATTCTTTAAGATAATAATTTTACAGACTATTAAATCCATAGTTTCAGAATGAAAAAGAAAATCAAGATTTTATTTAGTAGATTTCAAAATATGTCAAGATCAAATTTTCAGAAAAATCGCGCTTTAGCAGTAAAACGACCAAAGTATAAAACTCTTTAACATGAATATTTTTAAATGTTTAAAAATATGAAATAAGTTTTACAAATCAAATAAAATGTTTTAAAAGAGATTTGAATTAAAAAAATATGGATTTTTAAATATTAGTAAAGTTGAATTAAATCGAATCAGCTTTTACCACTTTCCATGGCAAAAGGCATTACTTTTCTACTGCTGTTTCAACATCTTCAGAAATTAAGTTTTAAATTTAAGTACTCTTTATCAAATATTTTATAAGTGTATTCTAACAAATGAATAAATGTTTTAAATAATGATTTGGGAGTTTTATAAATCATTTCTAAAAAAGGAATGGAAGGAGTATGCAGAAACAACCAGTAAATTTGTCCCATCTGTGAGATCTAGTAAGGTAAAACGAGGTGCGTAACTAAGATTAGGGATGGAGAAACCAGTGCCCTGAACTTACCTGGCCTCTATTTTCTCTTTTTTAGGTTAGGGATGAGAACAATCCCATGACTAACCCAGAGTTTATTTGGTTTTCCCTTTAAACTCCGGACGCCCAATTTTTTCGGGTAGCTAAGTAGTCGAGATCGTGATAGGAATATTTTGGTGGAGTATTCTGGAAGAATTTTTAGAACATGGAGCTTGGAGCATCTTATGTGGATACCTAACCATCTTTTATTTTCTACTATGTCTAGTTTGTTTATACCAGCAAATGTGGGAGCAGGCAGCTATAAATGTTCCTGGTTGGGTTAGTTCATACCATAACTCTGATGTACCCTAATGAGAGTGGTTGTATGTACTATCTATTGTATAATAAATTGAATGTGAGAATTTGTGTTTCTATCTTCTACTTTTAATTTACTTTACCCCTGATAATCTACCTCCCCGGCACTTGGGTTTACGGCACGTGAATACCAAGGATGTATTAGTGTCGATTTCTAAGGGTCGAGAAGATGGGTTGTCACATTTAGTATCAGAGATGAAGGTTAAGCAAGAACCTTGGCTTTGGTGGGATATGACTCATTAGAGATATGATTAGTAATGCCCTAGAATGAGTTTAATCTTTGAGAGTGCGCATTTGGAATCCTATCTATAAAAAATTCAAGTTGTGTTGTGCTTAATATCCTTTTCCCCAAATAATTTCATATTTGTATTCTAAAGGTATCTTACGGAAAGGTAGTAAGACATGAATACTCGTAGAGGATGAAGACCGGGAAATGGCAGCACCACAATAACCAACGATTAGCTCTGACCGCTGCTATGGTAGAAGAAGTAGTTCCTATACAATCCCATGTTAATTTTTCCACCCTGTGCAAAAATTATACAAGCTTAGGATGAAAACCCTTCGAAGGCATGGAAACTATCATTGAAGTGCAAGCTTGGATTAAATCAAGAGAAAGAATCTTTAAGGCATTGGATATTAGTAATGAGCAAAAGAGGTTTTAGCCCACGTGGTAATCGCAGGAAGGGGCTCTGGCTTGGTGGGATTTCATTAGCTTAAATGATTTGGAAGACAGTTCTCTTAGGAAAGATTCAAGGAAGTCTTGGGGGAGCAGTACATGCCAGCATCTGGAAAATATCGTCTTGCATAAGTTTATGGATCTGAAGTAGGATGGAATGACAATTGAGGAGTATGCAAATAAGTTTAATGAATTATCATGTTTTGGGCCAGGTTTGATTGACAATCCTTTGAAGAAAAACGAGAATGTTATTTTCAGGATGAACAAGAAGTATCAGAGTAGGACGACTGCTCACGTAAAGGATCGCTTATAGACTCTATGGATATGGGATTCCATTACAAAACCGTGGAAAACAAGCCAGTGGTAGCTCAATCTAACAACAACAATGCCAACAATTAAAAGAAGAGAAAGTTCAATTGAAGTGGAAAAAAGCTAAGGCAAGGAAAATCTAGAGGAGGATCCCAAGGTAATTATTTGAAGGATGCTACATGTTACAATTGCCAACAAAAAGGCCATTAAGCAACAAATTGCAAGAACCCCAAGGTTCAGAGGCCACCACCAAACTGTTATAACTGTCATCAACTGGGGCACATGATAAAGGATTGTCCAATTATGAGGACAAGAGAGCAAACCAGAGTATACGCTATAAAAGATGAACCTTCAACCTCTCAGGCTGTGAAGGGAAAAGGAGTTTTGTATGATAATATTTTTATCAAATACGTTTTAATTAGAGTATTATTTGATACAGAAGCTTCTCATGGTTTCGTTACAAAAGAAACCATAGATGAATCAAAACTTGACCCTAAGTTAGTTAATATCCCCATCTACTGTGACGAATCCTATAGGTGGTACCACTAACCTTTGTATGAATGTGAAAAACTACAAATTTCCCACTCTTTCCATAAATTTCCTTTTGACTTATTTGTCTTAGATTTTATTGGAATCGAAATTTTACTCGGTATGGATTGGTTGGCTAAGTATATAGTTGTTCTCGATTGTAATAGAAGATCGATATCTTTGTGGACCAGCTTTGCGAAGTTTATAGAAATATCTTGTGAAGATCCTAATCCAAGGAGGGATAATTTTTTTATTCCTTAGATTCATCCCAGAAAGAACTAGAAACGATACCTATTGTTAGAAAATTCCCAGACATTTTTGAATAAATAAAAAGTTTACCCCCACTTGAGAAATCGAATTTCATATTGACTTGATACCTGATGCAGGGCCAATTAACCAACATGATCGAAGGATGGCTCCGAAGGAGAGGGATGAGCTAAATAACCAAACCCTAGAACTATTAAAGAAAGGGTTGATAAGACGTAATCATTCAAGTTCGGGATCGGTAGTAGTTTTTGTTGCCAAGTCAGGTGGATCTTAAGGTTGTGTGTAGACTACCAGGATCTGAATGAACAAACAATTAAGAACAAGTATCATCTACCTCGAATAGATGGCTCGTTTGGTCAGTTACATGGTGCTCAAGTATTCTCCAAAGTGGATTTAGCCACGGGATTCCATGAACTAAGGATCGTAGAAGAATGCATCCATCTAGCTATATTTAAAGGTCTGAATATTTTCTTCGAGTGGTTGGTTATGCCTTTTAGGTTGACCAATGCCCCTGCTTATTTTAAGGACCTCATGAAAAGAGTATTTAGAGTTTTACTCAATAAATTCATGTTAATCTTTATCGATGATATCCTTGTCTATTCTAAGATGGAATAAGAACATGAAAGACATCTAGAAATTTTGTTGGAGATATTAAGAAATAATGTGCTTGAATCCAAATTCCCAAAGCACCACTTTTGGGAGAAGGAGGTAAGATTACTTGGACATATAATGTCAAAGGATGGGATTTCAACTATAAAGGTTGCATCTGTTTAAAATTAGAAGCAGCCACGAACTCCTGAATAAATTTGTAGCTTCTTAGGTTTGGTAGGGTATTACAGAAGATTACTTCAAGAATTCTCAAAGATTGCCTACCACCTAACAAAGTTGACCATGAAGGACGCTAAATTTATCTGGACTCCTAAATGTGAAGAAGCATTCCAAGAACTCAAAAAAAGGTTAGCAACCGCTCCAGTTCTAGCAATTATAAATGGAAATAGTGGATTAACCATTTATACAGATGCTTATAGAGAGGGAGTTGATGCAGTTCTAATGCAGGAAGGGATGGTGATCGCATATGCAAGTAGACAGCTAAAGACTCATAAGAAGAATTATGCAACACATGACTTAGAATTATTAGCCAAGGTGTTCGCATTAAAAATATGGAGGCATTACTTGATGGGTAAGAATTTTTCATAGTTTATTTCAATAAAACATTGAATTGACCTTAGTAGATAAAATTCCCTCGTTTAATTAGGTGAAATGTTTGAGCTTTTTATGGATCATAAATCTTTAATATATCTTTTCACTCAGAAAGATTTAATCATGAGGCAACAACGTTGGCTAGAGTTTCTCCATCTTATGATTTAGATATTTTATATACACCGGGAAAGCACACGTAGTAGCAGATGCGTTAAGTATGAAGAATGCTATTGTTTCTTATTTGGTAGTAACTCCAACTCTTTTGGAAAGAATTACCAACAAGAGAAAAGAAGATCTATCCCTAAATGAGATTATTAAAAAGGGAAGAATTCAAGCTTTGAAGTAGATAACCGTGGCGTATTGCGTTTAAATGGGCGAATTTGTGTTCCGAATGTGGAAAATCTTATGCAGAAGGTGTTAGCGGAAGGCCGCAAATCTAAACTTAGCGTTCATCTAGGAGTTAGCAAAATATGTAAAGACATGAATCACACATTTCAGTGGAGAAGTATGAAAAGGGACATATCCATTTATGTAAGCCAATGCATAAATTGTCAACAAGTCAACCACGACCAACAAAAAATTACAGGGTTGCTTCAACCTATGGAAATTCTAGCTTGGAAGTGGGATCAAATATCAATGGATTTCATTGATGGCTTACCTCGAAGGAGGAAGGGGAACGAAGGAATTTGGGTAATCAAAGATTGTTCAACTAAAATGCACACTTCATTCCAATTAAGCCAACAAAGACTGCAAGCCTTGTAGAAATATTTATGAAAGAGATTGTCCGAGTGCATGGAGTTTCAAGCAGTATAGTAAGCGATCGGGATCCAATCTTTACTAGTTAGTTCTGAGAAGCATTACAAACAGCTTTGGGGACAAAGCTGAGTATAAACACTGCATATTATCCCAAAACTGATGGATAAATGAAAAGAGTCGATCGCGTTTTGGAAGCTCTTTTAAGAGCTGATTGAATTAGGGGTATGCCCTAGGGGCAGTTATGTAATTTGTTACATATATCTAACTCGACGAACTATCTCGTTCACAGTAAAGGTGTTTCTTTCTATTATATACTTGATATAATGTGGTTATATCAATAAAATAATTTAATTAAAAATATATTTAATAGAAAATTCTAAATGGTATATTTTGCGATAGTAGTTACAAAGTGTTGTAACTGTGAGTAATTTGTCATAATAAAATAAATATACCATTTTAAATGTTCATAGTCAAGATGCATCGAGACTGGATATCGGTGTATCCATTGAAACTAGAGTATGTAACTCTCTCCAAATGTTAGGTGGTGTATTACTCATGACTGCTGGGGGCACCTGGGGGTTACATACTGATAGTTATTGGATAACTATGGAACGACTATCTCGATAGTTTCCTGTTCTTTAATATAACTAAGGCCAAACAGAAAATATTGATGTGACTGATTTACACAATTCTTTCAACTTGAGAATACTATGGATCTTCAATATGAAAGCTAGCTTTGATTATAGTCAAATCATGGCATGGTGTTCCATTGAGTGACTATTGTTGGGTCAAGTGGAATATTGGAAATGAATCACTATTCAAGAGAGAATTTTTCTCCTCGGTTACATGGGGTTAGTATAACGGTCAACTCAAAGTCAAAGTCTCTAGCCAAAGTATTTTGGTTAATAACAATTGTTATTATTGAACCAAAGACTTTATATTTGGACTATAAAGTTGAATGTGGATGATATTGAAATTTTGACCATTATTGGAATTTTGACCATTACAAAATTCCATAAATCTAAAGTGATATAGTTTTGACGAAGAAAATTGGTGTAAATAATTGTCAACATTGGGTATCGCTTATAATAAGTAAAACTGGATTTTACCAAAATATGTGTAAGCGATAAGTTCAGCCAAAATGTTACACCACCTACTAAGTGACATGTGAACGTTAATATGCGAATAGTTCGATATTAATCGCTTACTGAATTTACACCATTGAGTCACACAACCGTAATGATGAATTATCTGAAAAACCACATGATTTAATTAATTTATAAAATGTTGTAAATTGATTAAATTAATTGATATTTTAGAAATATTAATTATTATTTATTTGATGTTTGTAAGTTTTTGTAATTATTTTAGTGCTTTTATAAAAGTTATATTTGCGGCATTGATAAATGATATCGATGTAATTTAAAGATAATTGCACGAAATGATTTATGGAAATTGTGTGTCATTTGATGACATGATTTATGGAAATTTTATGTCATTTAATGACATGATTTATGGAAATTTTATGTAATTTGATGGTATATGTGTAAAGAAAGGATTGGAGAGAGACAATCAACAGAATTAATTAGGGAAGTTTTAATTAAAGAATGGAAAATGATTCAGTCTTTCAAATAAAACATATCATCTAATTCATTCTATAAGTAAAATCCATTCTTTCTCTTTTAGTCCGTTTATTTCTCTCCTCTTAACTTTTCATGTCAGAAAACAAAAGGATAAAATTTCCAAAATTCTTTCAACTCCATATGGAAGCATAAAAAATAAATAAATAAAAAGTGGTTCATTCATTCTTACAAGGATAGGATGGAGATCTTGAAGATCTGAGGAGATATCAACATTCAAGGTGTGACTTCTAGGCAACATCCTAAGAGGAGTCCATTTTCAAGATGTGCTTCAAGGCTTTGGGTAATAGGGTATGTTTTTCATTAATAGATCGATGTTTGATGTAATATTTGTAGAAAAAGAAATTTAATCATCTTAAATTGTATGTACATATCACTGCCTCATTTAAGTTGAGAATTGTTTATGTAGCTTAAATTCTTTGTTGAATCAATCATTTGGTGTTTTATTTAAAAAATCAAAATTAATATTTGTACATGTTTAAATATAATGTTTTGTTTTGGAACTAAGTTGTAAAAATTTAATTTAAAGTCGAAACATTAGATTAAAATTTTTGTATGTTTAATAAACCCATTAGGTACTTATTTTGTTAAACTAGTATAAATTGCACGTACGTGCATCTAGTAGTTAGAGGTATTTATTTTTAATTTAATTTAAAAAATGGACGGATGTGTGTAAGTGCAACTATTTTGATAATCGCAATACTTTTGTTTCAAGTCGTATCGTTGGTGGTGTTGGTGGTAAATTAATAGTAAAATTCCTTTGATGGTAGTCGAGAAGGGGTGGTGGTGGAAGTTATATACGATGGTAGGATTTCGTTGGTGGATGGGAGTATTTTCAGAATTTTAAAAAGACACTGTGGAAATCTTATTTATTGAATACTCTTTATTAGTAGTAGAGATTAGAATTAAAATTTATATATGTTTGAATACATTATTTTATTATAAATCTATGTTGTAAACATTCAATTCAAAGTATAATCCTTTAGATCTAAAATTTTGTATGTTCATATTGTTTTGATTGGATTTTACTTTAACAAATTAAGCTAAAACTGGTTTACGAATAATACAGCATTGTATTGAAGATCCATGTTTAAAATCATATAAAACAAAATGTAGTTTTAGATTAGAAAGTTTACATGTATGTATTTTGTGTTTGTATTATTTTGGAAATTTAAAAAAAGGAAGATGTTTTGACAATAAATCTAAATTTTAATTCGATTACAATAGTCTCTAATTTGTATTAATTAGATATATTTTATTGAATATTACATACATACGATTAATGTTTTGACAATAAACCTACTTTTGAATTGATTACTATAAATCTCTAATTTTTATTAAGTCGAAAGATTTGATTTAATCTTATATACACACGATTAATTTTATTTATATGTTTTCATATATAAAATTTATTACATGTATTTCGCATTGTCAAAGTATGATTAGATTTCTTTCAAAAGGAGGAAATAATTTAAACGAGGCAATAATATATATATATATATATATATATATATATATATATTCATCTGTTTATATCCTTATATTATGATGCCTATAATCTGTCATTTATATGCTCCACTAATTAAGTTTACCAAATGGGACATTGATTCAATCATCGTTGTTACCCTTTATTTTTTTCCCATTTTTTCCTTTATGTGATAAGCATCCATTTAATTTTGTTTATATTCTATACCTTGCTCAATTGATAACACCTATCATGTTGCACACTTACAGAATTTACACTATAATATATTTGTTTATACTTACATTCATGCCATATTCATTTCGCTAATTAATGACGTTTATATTATCAATCAATTTAATTAAAGAGAGAGAAATGAAATGTTTCTTTCTCCATACAAATAATGTGTTCCCTCGTTAATTGAATAAGTTAATAGGAAGGAAATGAAAAGTTTTATTCTTTAAATAAATTTATGCCCCATCATTAATTGAATAATTTAAGAGATATGAAATGAAAAGTTTTCTTCTCTACACAAGTATGTACATAAGAGTATATTTGATATACTCTAATTTACATGCACATTAAATTAAAGTAAAACTTTATTTATAAAATTAATTAAAATATTGATTTTATTTTACATAAAAGAAACTTAGAAAAGTTCCAAGTATATTTAGACTTCATAGGCCCGTTAATGGTCCAAAATGGTAAACTTTCTGAAATTCATCCATTTCTTCCGCTGTAGGCTAGTCCAGTTCCAATAAAGGTATCAGAGCCCAATAGCCTATGTTGTCTAAATTAGTTATGTTCGGGCTAACAAATAAGCTTTTGCTCTTAGTACGATGTCTAGAAATGTGATGTCTAGGATTGGAATTGGGTAATCAAGTACCCTGTCCTACCTGCTTACCTGCCTGGTCTAAAAGGTGATGTGAGTCCAAAGGTTGCTCCTAATAGAAAAGGCCTAGTTTTAATTGGGCCTTGGGCTAATTTTCAAAATTGTTTGAAAATTAAGACATGATTTTAAATTTAAAAGTTAAATTTAAAATAAATACATGTTTATTGTAAATGGTTATAATAGAACGTAAATTTTCAAAATGTTTGAAAAGGTAGTCAAAACTTCAAAATGTTTGAAAGTATTTAAATATTAGTTTTGAAATTTAAAAATTTATTAATAAGATTAACTAAATTAATTAATTAAATGAGTTAATTAATTGATATTTATATGCATGTATTATACATGTGGATATATGTTATGTTACTTCAAAGTGTTTGAGATAACATAAGTATACATGTATGCATAAACGATAGATTTTGAATTTAATATGGTTTAATTAAAATTGTTTAATTAAAATTGTTTAATTAAATAAGTTAATTAAATGTTAATTAATTAAATAAAAATACGCATATATAAGATATATCTTTATATTGTAAAGGTTGTAGTACGCTATAAAGGTTATTGTAGATATGTCCAATATAAATGTTGTATTGGAATACTAATATACAATTAATTAAAGCTTTAATTAATTTGAATTAATTAAATAAAATTTAATTAAACGAAGTTTAATTAAATAAAATATTATAAATAAGACTATCATATAAGTAATATGAAAAAAAAAGTTATATAACAATAAAACTTATATAATACGAATGTATAAACTAAAGGTGGAACATTAATGAAACCCAAACAGACTTATGAAATAAATACAATGTATGCATACCGTGATTTCTGATGTGTTTGACAATTGAATCATGAGGGTATTTCATGAGAAATACATTATTCCATAAGTTGATATCACTCGATATAATATATTAAAGATTATGAATCTTCAATATAATGTTGTCTTTTTCCATATATATATTAATAAATTACTTGCATACTCCTTAGTTGCTGAGCAAACTCAAGCTAGGGATCTTATGTGTAGTATTATTAATATATTGAATAGACGAGGTAAGATAACTATATGTATTTGTTGAGCAAACTCAAGGTACATATACTATACTTGGGTCGTCACGATATAGTAGGTATGAGTGAATAATCTCTTTCAATTTGTTGAGCAAACTCAAGGTTGAAATGAGATTAAGACAAGAAAACATGGGTTAGCAGTTGTATGTGATATAACCGATAAGGAGTTATCTACCATTTGTGGGGGCATGATTTGTTAGCAAAATCAAGGTCATAATACCAAGACAGATGAGTTCTAACACCCAATAGTGAAGTCGAGAGACTTTTATATTTCATCTTAGGGTTTGGAGAAACATAAAAAACTGGTGGGAGCCTTATTAGAAAAATGAAATTGTAACATTTAACCATTTTAACATATGTAAAACATATGATAAGTAATATTATAATTATCTACAATGATAAATTTATGCATTTAATATGAGTGGCAAAATGTTTATCAATTAATATCTACAAATGAACTGAAGTTAAAATTGACAAATGGAAATATAATATAATACTCGCTATTAAATTCCTATTGCATGTTAAAGTTTCTACACCCATGCAAGTCCCAGATTTTACAACTATTGAATATATTCATGGTTTGGTCACTTACGCATTTATTTGGTCAAGACCATGTATTGTATTCTATGAGTTTCGAACTCCGAAAGCAATATAAGACTATGGACATTTGATCCATATACAATTGCATATAAATGTTATATGGCGAACGGTCAAAGTTTGTAATGTACAATATTTCGATGAAATCAGTTCATCTGAAAAACCAAATAGATCTTAGTGCGAGATCAAGTATTCAATTGGATTGATTGAAAAAGGGATCATGTTGTGTTAATGTAACACAAGACCAAAAACTACAAGGTAGATCTAAGAACTCGGTCGCTGAGTGGTCATTTTGATCGGTTTATGTAAAGTGCAACATATTTGATGTCCTTAAATGTTAAGGATCGAATGCGCTTTTGTAAAGAGTTTGTTATGATACCGTAGTATGGTTTACTTTTGAATAGTTTTGCCAATTGAAAGGAAAACGAATGTATAAGAATAGATGTAATTTAAGGTACAACTAGGACGAAGAGAATGAATAGTCACTTGTGCTACATAAAGAAACATTGAAAATGGAAGTTGTAATAATAATTGATACTTAATATTAGACTAAGAAATATGATTTCTATTTCGAAATGTATTTTTATATATAAATTTTTTTCTACGAGATTTATTTCTTTGAGCTTAAGATATTTGATCATTGAACTCTCCACTATAAATAGTTGCAGTGTATGAAATAAAAAAAATTGGATTAAGTGAATAATGGACCTATGAATTTAGTACACTATTATAGTAATGGTAGAAATAATGAGAGCATGCCATATGTCACTTATTTATTGACTCATAGTGTGAAAATTGTTTTCATAAAAATTACCATATATTATTTATAAAATAATGATTGTTTTTCAGTATCGACTGAAAAAATAGACATAGCGAATATTATGTATATTCTTTGTTAAACAAAACAATAATGTGGTATTTTTAACAAAACCGATGCATTGGAAAATACAAAAGTATCTAATATTATTTACAATTTTTTTGGAATTATAGAATAAGCGTAGTTTTAGAAAAAATTTATTGTATGATTTTGATTCATATGATACTTGTTAATTATATCTCGAACAACAAAAGGGCTCTGCACCCATTTAGTGGGAGTTTCATAAGAGTCGATGAACTCTTTGGATTGATAATAAAAATGCATGCAATCATAGTTCTATAAATACCAAAACGGTTCCACGTACTTTGTTATACTCACTGATGAGTTATCGTCGGTATGGCATGTGCATTTGATACACATGTAGCATGTCTATGCTATACTCATAGGATATAAAACTGAAGTAAATAAAATAACATCCATAGAAATGATTTGATTTGATCGAATAAGTGAGTATATTGGAAAATGTTCCGAGCATACCTAGAAGGAATAAAGATTTAATCTCAAAATTACTCCTCCATGTGATACATAATGATGCATCGATATGGAATAATCGAAATCTGTTTGACAATGTACGATTAATTATGAGTGAAGTTAAGTTAGTTTCTTTCTATGAGGTAATTTACTTAAGGGTAGAACACAAAGTTAATATTATTTCATCTAACTAACAGTTTATAAAATTTAACAACATAAGGGTTTATAAGAAACTCCAACATATCTTAAGCTAAGGAGTTGGCAGGTTGTGCGAGTCGAAAGATCACACATAATAATTATTCATGAGGGATCGTGTATGAATCTCGCCAAAAGGATTTTGAAAAGATTATCATTGGATGACATATTTATGTTTCTAACTAATATTTGTAAACTAAAACCAAATCGGTTTTATAAATAAAGAAATTTGTAAAACTTCGTTCTATTGCACAAAGGAACAATTGTTGTTTCAAGATATACCGACTTAATCGTGAATAAATTTCTTTGATGAATTACTAATAGTAAAATGGAATTGGATACGATCCATATATGGAACTGATTATATGAGATGAAATGAAATTAACTAACCTAAACGAACACGTAGCATTAGAATGTCTAATAAGTATTCGCGCAAATCGAAGAGAAACTAGAGTTTCTTATTAATGTCAAAAATAAATAACTGGTTTAATTAAACCATTGAGAGTGTTGACTCTATATGGTATGGTGCGCAAATCCGAATGAATTCCAAGTACGCTATCAAAATATAGATTTTGGTGGTCGTAACTAAAGGGATATGATCCATCGACCACGACTGTGTCTTTATGAGTAAGACTAATGTAGTTGGAATTAAATGAGCAAGGTTGATAAGAATAATATTGCAAATTTTAATTATTAAAATTAGCATAATAGATCCAATATTCAACATGTTCAAGTCAATTCGGATTTACTCACAAAACTCACTTGACAAGTCCTAGTGCTTTGGTACAAATGCATTGAAATGCAAAATTCTAAATAATGATTTAGAGTAAGTTGTTTACACATTAACCAAAAATGTCTCAAAGTCAGTGGGAGCGATACTAAGTTTGTGAGTCTTTGAATATGATCCAAGAAATGATATGAAATTATCATTTTATAAGCATCAAGATTGAATAAGTATTTTGATAGAAATATCCAATATTTTGATTTTCAATCAACGTACAGAGGAAGCGTGTGTTCATAAGAAAGAATATTAAAAGGTACATTGATATTTCATTGATTTTAAACGATGTACTTTTGTTAAAATCAGCCTTAGTTTTTTTAATACTCAACATTTGATTTAAATGATATCTTTTATAGTAAGAATAAAAGATGTCGGGAATGTCCCCAATGATATGTAAGGACACCTTATTAAAATGTTTAATACAGAACATGAAAGATCAATTCCTTTGCATTGGCAAAAAATTTTTATCATACATGTTATGTTGTCTACGATATCACGATTTGTTTGTGTATTTGATGCATGAAGAAAATATCAAATCTAAATTGATATCACTAAATGGTTTTTTGAAGTGTTCTCGTGTGTCTATGAAATACTAAAGAATTGTTTACAAAAACAAAACTCTTTGTAAAGGAGTGTTCAAACTCAAACTTATAAGACATATAAAGTGTAGTATGTCAATAATAAATTCAAGTTAAGAATTAGAAATGTTCCAAATAAAAGAATGTGGCTTATTCAATAAAAAAGGACTATGTACATCGCCTTGAATATTGCCACAATAAAATAATGTATATAAAATTATAAGTGCACAAAGTTATAACTAAGCTGATTCTAAATGTTAGGAATCTCATAACATTGTCAGACGATAACAATGTCGTGATATTGTTCGTAATAGAACTTAGAGCTCACTAGAGGTCGAGAGACGTACTCTGAATTGTTCCACGTGATAAAGCAGTTTATCGCCGTCGGCGAGAGTTGATTGACTATGTAGATATTTGAAATGTAGATATTTGAAATATAATAGCATATCCATTTAAAGGACTGACCCAACTAGTTTTGAGAAACCAGTGGGAGAAGTTGGAATAAGATTCTGTAATTGACCCCAAGTGCAAATGGGAGGTAAATAGTGTTAGCGATATGTCATAGGGGCAATTTTGTAATTTGTTACATATATCTAACTCGTTGAACAATCTTGTTCATAATAAAGGTGTTTCTTTCTATTATATACTTAATATAATGAGGTTATACTAATTAATTAACCTAATTAAAAGTATATTTAATAGAAAATCCTAAATGGTATATTTTGTAATAGCAGTTACAAAGTGTCGCAACCCTGAGTAATTTATCACAATAAAACATATATATCATTTTAAAAGTTCCTAAACAAGATGCATCGAGACTGGATATCGGTGTATCAGTTGAGACTATAAAGCATGTAACCCTCTTTAAATGTTGGGCAATGTACTGGTCATGACTGTTGGAGCACCTTGGGTTACGTACTGATAGTTATTGGATAACTATAGAACAACTCACTTGATAGTTTTCTGTTGGTTAATATAACTAAGGTCAAACGGAAAATATCGATATGGCTGATTTACACAGTTCTCTTAACTTAAGAATACTGTGGATCTTCAATATGAAAGCTCCATGTTGGTTATAGTAAAACCATGGCATGGCATTCCATCGAGTGATTATAGTTTGGTCGAGTGGAAGTATTGAAAGTAAAGCACTATTCAAGAGAGGATTCGTCTCCTCGGTTATATAAGGTTAGTATCATGGTCAACTCAAAGTCAAAGTCTCTAGCCAGTGAATTTTGGTTAATAATAATTGTTATTACTAAACCAAGGACTTTGTGTTTGGACTATAAAGTTGAATGTGGATGATATTGGAATTTTGACCATTACAAATTCCATAAATCTATAATGATTAAGTTTTAACGAAGAGAGTTGATTTTATTTTCTTTAAAGCTATCTATATTTATAAAAATAAGTATTTGTAAATTTATAAATTAAGTAAAAAGCTTTTTCTTAACATTTTAAAATAAAAAGAAAATATTAATGGACAAGTGTAATTATACTATGGCCTCATTTAATTTTAGTTTTTCTATTATTTTATTGTAAACAAATCAATTCAGCCTACATAAACATGTTTTCATCTCTTCATTCATTTTCTTATTTCTTTTTCTTCAAAAAAAAGTTAAACAACTCCTCTTAAAAACAAATCTAGAATCAATTCTCCTCTCAAACCAGAAAACAAGATCTGAAATTCATTTTCCACTTCAAAAGCAAACCAGAAATATAAATCATAACCTGTAATTCATTTTCAAAGATCAAACCATTAGCCTGAACATCCTCTACAAACCATTTTCAAAATGAAATCAAAAGCCTATGCATTCTTTTTCAAACCTGAGATGAACAAGCCAGAAACCTGTAATTTCATTTTCAAACCTCAAGTTTGTATTTTCCAAACCTAAGAACGACAAAAGACTATAAGGCATTTTCTTCAACTCTGAAAATCTTTTTGAAGCAACCTGGAATCAAAGCCAACAAGCATTCTTTTCAATCTGTAATCAAAATCAAATCAGTAGCTTTAGCATTTTCTTTTCGACCTGGAAGCAAGCATGCAGTTTTAAAATCATAAAAGCAAACTACAGCAACTCAATTTTTAAAGTTCAAGCTGTTTCAAGATAAAGGTGCTCTGTTCTTCATTTGAACTAGTGAGTAACATCACTTTTAAAATTTTAAGTATATAAAATCTGTTTCATGTTCATATCTGGGATTAGTATGTTTGTATATGTATGTATTGGTGCATTTCTGTGTATATATATGAATGTGTGGATGTGTATATGGCTGTTGTATCAGTGTATTGACTGTGCTTAGTTTCAGAGCTTGGATTTTAAACAAAATCTATTTTCTCTTGATCTAGTTTCTATTAGGATTTAAGTTATAAACAAAAATTGTTATTTTAATCATAAATTGAAGTTTGAAAATTTATTTAAATAAATATAAATTAGATATTGCTCTGGGAAACTAAAAAACAGGCAAGAATGTATTTTGTTTAAAAATTCGAACTTCTTAATTCGTTGGTTCAGTGATCTAATCTGAATACTTAACCAAAAACATGAATTTTAGGAGTGAAATCATAATTTATAGCTTAAGGACGGATGTGCAGTTCTGGTTTGACCAGAAATTGGGTTTTGGAGGTATTCTCGTGATCCACTTGCTCGAGGAGGTCAGGGTTTTTTGTGGTGATGCAAGAGTGATCGGAGAATAAAGGAAAAATGTCTGAATGGCGATCAAGTGGCTGTAGCATTGGCGATGATTTTTTTAAGGCTGTAGCGTAGCTTTTTGGATGATCGGAAATTTGTTTCCCACAACTCCTCGGGTGGATCGAGTTCCGCCAAATTAAGGGATTTGATAGAGGGGAGATTGGCGATGGTGTTGCTGGAAGATCGGAAGCTTCGGCGATCGGAGAGACGAGGACGAGAAGATTCCAGGTTTTGATGTTGTTCCAGTTTTGGGCTTGAAGACGCGATTTTGATTTCGAGTTGTTTTGGGAATTCTGATGATCGGGGTTGTATGGTTGGATGATCGGCGACATGAGAAAGCCTTCGGCGATGATTGGAGTTGGACGGAGTCATTATGCATGTGCACGGTGCACTTCTTTGATTCTGATGAAGTTTAGTTTGAGGGGAGTGGTGTACTCGAATTTTCCTCTGGTAGTTCGAGTATTTTACTTGAAGATTTTAGTTTTGGACTCGAAGATTTTAGTGAGGTGGCTCGAGTCACTTGATTTTTACAGGTTTTAAAAACCTGTCAGATTTTAAATTCTAAACTGAATTAAATATGTAAACAAGATTTAAACAAAGTATTAAATAAGTTTTAAGTATGGATTCAAATCTAAACTTATATCCTAGTTTTAAATAGATAAAAATTTACAAAAATAAAATGTTTTAATTACTTTAAAATGTTAAAGAATATTTTATAAAATAAATTGAATTTAAATAATTTGGTTTAAAACTCTTATATAAATTTCTTTTATAAAGATAAGTGGTATTTAACATTTGATTAAGAAGGTTTTTAAATTGTCTTTAAATTTTGTTAAAATTTAATTTGTATTTAATTTGAATCTTAATTTTAAATGGAATTTAAAAGTAAATTTGAAAGTAAAATGTCTTCAAATGAGTTTATAAATGATAATTAAATCATTAATAAGAATAATGTTTTTAATTTAAAGTTAATTAAGATTTAATGATTTTTGATTCATTAAATTATTAGCGTAATTAAAATGGATAATTAATTAATTTAAATTAATTAAGGATTTGGATTAATTAATTAAGTAATTAAGGGTTTAGATTAATTAATTACGATTTAAGTTAATTAATTAAGGTTAATTAATGTGAAATTAAGATCATTAATTAGATAAGTTAAGATTTCTAATTAATGATTAGAAATTAATTAATCAAGTAATTAAAGATTAATTAAGTTACAGGTAAGCACTTAATTAATTAAATAATTATAGATTAATTAATTGGTTATTAAAGATTAATTAATTTTTAATTAACAATAATTAATCTAAGTTTAATTACTTAAGTAAAGTAATTAAAGAATTGTTAATAGTTAATGAAAGATAATTAACTAGGGATTATTAAATTAATTAATATTATTAATTTTGATAATTAATTATATTAATTAATTAAAAATAATCATTTATGGAATTTGTTAGGTATAATTTTACTTAATGAAAGTAATTAAGAAATTAACTACTCAATGTAATTAATTAAAGTAATGCGGTTAGTCTAAGTTAATTAATTTAGTTTAATTAATTTAAGATAATTACTAGATGATTGGTTAAGCATAATTACTTTATGTAATTAATAAAGTGTAATTACTTAGTGAAGTAATTAAGATGAGTAATTACTAGATTTAATTAATTGAAGTATGGAAGTAGTTTGGGTTAATTACTTTGTGTAATTAATATGAAGGATAATCTTAGTGAAAGTAATTAATAATTAATTACTTAGTGTAATTAATTTTAGATTTGATTAATAAAGTTATTTGAAGATAATTAAGTAATGTAATTAATTTAGGGTAATTAATTATTGAATGGATTAACCAAGATTGATTAATCAATTTAATTAATTAAAGATTAATTAAAGGTTAATTATTAACTATGATTAATAATTAATTAAAGAGGTAATTGAGGGATCATTAATTAATGTAATTAATGATGTATTTAAGGGTTGATTAATTAAGATTAATTAATTAATAATAATTGATTAATTAATGCAATTAATTAAAGATTAATGTAGTTAATTATAATTAGTTAATAAAAATAATTAAAGGTTAATTACTATAAATGGTTAAAGATAATTAATTTATGTAATTAATTAAAGGCTAATTACTTAAAGTAATTAGAGAATAATTAATCAAGGGTGATTAATTAAAATGGATGATGGAACGATTAATTAATTGATTTGTAATTAACTAATGGTTAAGTAAGAAAGATTTATGTGGTGAAAGTAATTAATTATTTTATTTTAAATTAATTAAATATGGAAGTAATTAATTTAATTCATTTTAAATTAATTAGAGATAGTGTGATTAATTAATCATTGCTTATGTATGGTTGGATAATATTGATTGCCTTGAATGGTTTGAGATCTCAGATATGAGATAAGTGATGTTGTGTGATATGGATGCTTTGGTTGAATTGTTATGATAATGTGAATTATCTATTTATAATGATAATGTGAGTTATTTATTTATGAGACGTGAATTATCTATATGTGTGTATATAAATAATGAATCGAATTGTTTTAACTTTAAGACAACTTGGACCTAAAAGATGGCGTTTTGGATTTCGATGAGACCGGGATCGGGTTCCAGAATTAGATATCCGAAAACCACATCGATCCAAATTAACGATAGGTCATAAATCTCAAGTGAAGAGCGACTCGAGATGTAAGGGCTATTCGTCGTTAAAACTTTGAGGGTGGTTCCAATAAGAGTTTAATGGGGTAGTACTTTCAGATTCGAGATGAAGATTCAGAGTGCAAGGGTTATCGTCATTAACTCTGAGGGTGATTCCAAAATGAGTGTAACAAGATAATTCCTTTGGTTTCGTTCGAACCTGGAACGAACTTGTATGGATTGAATGCTTTCAGAATATCGTCAGGTGGACGATGAGCATTCTAAGGGATGTGTTCACAAAGAAAATACTTTTCGGATGAATTTGAAAAGTAGCGTGGAATCATTTAATACCTTCTAAAATTATTGAAAATGTTTTAGAAATGTTTCACAAACATATAAAATAGTTTCGTTTTTGAATGAAAATCAATAAGTGAGCTAAAACTAAGACATCGCGTAACGGTAGTTCATGATTTCCCATCGAAGAAATTAAATAAGTATACAAAATGAGATTTAGCTTGGAATCCTTTGAGATAAGAATTTTCCAAACTATTATATCCATAGTTTTAAAATTTAGAAAGAAAATCAAGATTTCACCTTGTAGGTTCTAAAATATGTCCAAATCAAATTTTTCAAGCAAATCACGCTTTTGCAGTAAAGCTACCAGATAAAACTCCTTAAAATGAATATTTATAAATGTTTAAAATATGAAATAAGTTTAATAAATCAAATAAAATGGTTTAAAAAATACAGATTTTTAAATATTAATAGAGTTGTTTTAAATCGAATCAGCTTGTAACACTTTCCGTAGCACTTTTCTGCTGCCGTTTCAATATCTTTAGAAATGAAGTTTCAAACATAAGTATTCTTTCCCAAATATTTTATAAGTGTTTTCAAATAAATGAATAAGTGTTTTAAATAATGATCAAATGGGAAGAGTATGCGGAAACGACCAGTACGTTTGCCCCGCTTATGAGATCTAAAAAAGTAAACGAGGTGTGTAACTAAGGTTAGGGATGGAGCAACCAGTGCCATAAACTTACATGGCCTTTGTTTTCTCTTTTTAGACGATGCGTGGAACAGGTCTAAGAGAAATCCCAGATGCTCCAAAATAATGTTTTTCCAATATGAGATTTAAATAAATGATTTGGAAATACTTTCTTGAGTAAAAAATGAATTGATTTTGAGTTATTCCAAGATTTTAAAAAATTAAATTTACCAAATGATTCCAAAAAGGAAGGTTGAAATGATTACATACTTACTAAAAGAATAGTTTTAAGATATATATCTCTCGAAGATATTTTGATAAAGAAATGAATGAACCAAACAACAATCATCTACTTATAAAACACCATTTTTATTGATGATTGGATTTCAAAGGAACCATGGTCGGATTTGGGAAATCCTTATCTAGAAACCACTTCGAACCCATTTACGCTCGAAGTAAAACACATTGAAGATAAGAGTATGAAAGATGGAGATACTCATAATGTAGAGCTATTTGCTATAGTCCCTCGAGGTAAAATTTACTATGTCACATATTTATGGTAGCAAGTAGTGCTCCGTTATGAAAATTATCGAAGTGCAATGACTAAAATGACTAGTCGCTGCTGATCCTAAGGATGATTCCCAAAATAGGATGCGGTAGGAGGAGTGTCTTTGGTTTCGTTTAGTCCCGGAACGAACTTGTGTGGACGTATGCTTGACATTGCAATTTAAAATCACATTAATTGATCTCTATGAACCTATATATACCTGGTGGCGGAGAAGACAACTTTTCTTGGATTAACACCCTTTTCTGAGACGTAGGAGCTCAGAAGTTATGCATTTGTAGAAATTAGCTGTGTGATTGTGGAATGACAACGTGGCATTCAAAGAAGAAAGATGGTGTGCTTTGTGAAAGGTAATCGTCACCCCAAGCCTCACACGGAAATGACCTGAACAGGGTAGATGCAGAAAGGCTATATCGATTGCAACCATTAGGTTATGATCATCCCGTTCTAGATATATTTATTCCCGCTATGACATCGGGTATTAAATTAATGTGGTGTATGCGAAGAGAGCTCTCGGATAGGTCGGTAACGAACAGGGTTCTAACGACCCGCCCTTTCGACCCTCGAAAATCGACATAATTATGCTGATTGTATAACATGTCGAACGATCGAGTGCCAGGAAGATAGATTGTTGAGGGGAAATAAATTAGGTAGAAGGAAGAAGAACCTAATCAAAACAGAATCTCACACGGGCTTAATAACATACAACATAAATAGTTCTTTACACAAATCAAAACTACAATATATGTTAACGCTAAAATTTGAACGCTAACACCCCGGTGTATGAAATTAGATCGTGAAAGCACCACCCGATAGCTCGGGAACAGATTATAAGCAGATAGTAGTAGAAAACAGTAAACAACAGCAATTTTATAGTGGTTCGGCTTTAGAGATAGCTTACGTCCACTTTGAATATCTTTATTGATGATTTGTTTACAAGTCAATGCAGTTACACTTTGATTACAACACACTTTGAGTTTCAAGTGACTTAGATCAAGTAGCCTAAACTTCAACGTCGATCCAAATCTTTGAACACATGTTTGATATATTTGATTTCTTCGTGAAGTTCCTTGAAGGTGTTGAAGTAGTTCAGAATGCAGCAGAGTAACGGCGCTTGAAATGAATGAGCCCAAAAAGTCCCTTGAATGTTGGATGTGGCCATGTATTTATAGGCAAATTTCTGGGCTGGAATTGTTAAGTCATGAGTCGTGACCGACTCAGGCTATGCCGTGGCCGAGTCAAGTTGAGTCGTGGCCGGCTTATCTGCATTTGGTCTTCTCACTAGCTCATTCTCTCGCTGGATTCTAAGCCAAGTCCTGAGTCGTTGGCGAGTCAACTCTCACTGGGACATGCATTGTTGTAACAGAATACGACTCAGTTGCTTTAAGTCGCGGACGAGTCGTCCTGAGTGATGAGTCGTCAAGTCACTTCTTAGGTCGTCAATCCTCTTGAGTCGTTTCTTATGATGAGTCGGTCCAGTCCTTGAGTCGTCTCATATGAGCCGTGAACTTCGTTGAGTCGGTAACTCAATGAGTCGGCCTGTATCATGAACCGCTAACCTCCATGAGCCGTTCCATTCCTCTAAGCTGCCTTGAGCATTAACTCGTCAGCCAATTGAGTCGCTACCAGTTGAGTCGTTGAAGCAATTCCTTTGATGAGTCGGTAATTCTTTGAGTCGGTCTGTCTTGTGAGCCGTTAACCCCCTTGAGTCGTAACCCTTTAAGTCGCTTTCAACTTTAGGTCGTTAACTTAGTGAGTCGGTGACTCGATGAGTCGTGAGGCTTCCTGAGTCGTAGATCTTTCCTGAGCCGTTAAACACCTTAAGTCGTAGCTCTCCCCAGGCCTTAACTCGTTGATTCCTCTAACTCGTGGGCCCCTTAACTTGTAGGCTGGAACGAGGTTAACATTTGCCCCTCGAAGCGCACGGTTAATTCGTAAGTCGTGTGCTTCGACTTATCATAACTCGGGCGAGCCGATTCAAGTTCCAGCTCTTCCAGGTATAAAGCGCTTGACTCGTTCCTCCTATCTCCCACTTCTTATCAGCGATCTTCTAAACCGCATCCGCCATTAACGCACCTCCAAGTTCTCACAGGCGATTCCAACTCGATTCTCCTCTGATCATTTTTGACACCACATTACGTAAGCAATCGTGCTTCCCTTCCGACTATCAATCATCGTTAACCTGTGTGCTCCGTCCCTACCTTCATTTTATTCCCTTGAGTCTTGCAAGTTCGGTCATTCTAACCATCAATGAATGTAGGGTTGTTTGATCTAACGATTTTCATCTTGAGGTGATTGAGGTGATTTAGTGGCGTGATAGGACCGGGGTTGTTTATTGAGAGTTTTATTGGGTTAATGGGTTAAAAGTTGGAAGATTAACGGGTTAAGAGTAAGGTGATTAGATTGATTCGAATACTGCTTTAGGTATGACTCGGCTATTTTTGCATGATCCAGCGACCTTTGCGATTTAACCACGATACGACTCAACATGCTCCACGACCTAAGCCTTGAGTCGTGGCCGAGATAAAACCCTTGAGTCGTGGCCGAGATAAGACTTGGAGATAATCTCCTTATTTCTACGACTCATGACTTAGGGCACTGCCGACTCAGAATTTTTGAACCGTTGACGAGTTAGGACTTGCGTGAATTCTGTTTGAACCTTGAACCATTGCATAAACTTTGAACTGTCGAATTCTATTGCATTCATTCACAGGTTATTTTGACTTGCAGGCTAACAATCTGTTCAATACAACATTCACAGAAAACTGGGACAAATATACTGTCATCGACTACCCATATCAAATGACAGATTAGTTAATAACAGATAATTAACTTAAACAAATCGTGTGAACGAAGTGCTATCGATTTCAAGTAGAATATTAAAGCAACACTGAAACAGTCAATTGAAACTGATCAGCCTGCACTAATATTATGCTTGAACTTTAAATTAACAAGTTCTGAAATTACCATAGTCGATCAATCGTCAACCAGTTTAATTCCAGTTATATTTACTTGTTATTTTCATTAGTTCTGCACAACACTTCACACTTTTAGGAAACGTGCACCTTCGCATTTGAACATCCAGTTGCTTGTGTAGAATGACATCTCAACAAGAAGAACCGATGGGCCAGGCTGAAGATGTCTTCCCAGTAGCCAACTTGTTGGATAATCCTCCGGAGAGAACTCCCACCACTCTGAATCAGCGGGTGTTTAATCAATTGCTCACCCAATTTGGCATTGCCGAAGCTGATGCCTTACTGCCGGGGCCAAATGATACTGCAGATAGGCCCCCTTCTGGCTTTATTGCTGTCAACCGCCAAATGTGCTTTAGCGGTGCCATACCACCTTTCAATGACTTCCTTCAGCAGTTCTTGCTTCGATTATCTATCTCCCCATTCCAATTGCACCCCAATGGTCATGCCATTCTGATGGGGTTATGTGTGCTATTTAATAGAGTTCTGGGCCGATTACCGAGCTTTGAGGAAGTCTGCTACTTTTGCTCATTCACAAAAATTAAAGATCATCCCTCTATCGTAGTTATAAGGAGTGCTCGAAACCGCAAGCTCATCACCGATCTTCCTGAAAGTGTTCATGGATTTCTAAACCAGTATTTCTTTGTTCGTTGCCCTCCAGGGTTTTATGCCATCTGGAGAGTAGGAAGTAAGATTTTCCTGTTTTTATTTCTCCATTCTTGGGCTTTTCGAAATCTGAGTTGCTAAATGCTAACTTGGCTTCTTTATTTTTTCCTGTTTTAGCGCTTCCTCCTCCCTCTAGAGATCCATGCTATAAACAAATTTTCGAGAGATTGAACGCCGTGGCGGCAGAAGAGAGGAGTATAAAGTTTTTGTTAAATGATGAATTTCTACATCAATACGGGCTTCTTCATTCCTCTCGCTTTACTCAACTTCGTGAAGTCCCAACTGAAATTCCCGATTCTCCGGCGGAAACCCCTGATGCCCCGGTCTCTATTAAAGAGCACATGCAGGGAGGAACCTCTATAGAAACTCCACTAGTGAGGTGTTCAATTCCGAAGGATGTTGTGGGGCCGTCTGACAAGTCTGTACTTACCCCAGTTACCGAAGAGGAAGAACCTCCACGATCTTCCGGAAAATCTACTAACGAAGGAGTTAAGAAAGCAAGTCCCAAAAAACATGATGGCGATGATGTTTTCGAGGGGTTGAGCGATTTAATTGTGACTTCTCAAGAACTTTTCAAAGATGATGTTTCCAAAACCATCTCTTCTGTAATCGAGGCGACATCTTCTCTACAACAAATGTCAACTCCTCCTACTCAAGTTATCACTACCTCTATTCCACAGAGTGGTTTGTAACTCGATGCGTGTAGTTTACACGTTACACAACACTTAGGATTTTTTCATCACTTCTACGCACTTATCTTCTTATACTTTAAAGATTTCTAAAGCTTATTATTTTTATTCCAGATTCTCCAATGGGGCGCAGCGGCTCGTACTATGATGATTTCCAGCGCTACGGGAGGCGTAGCCAGTATGATTATAGGCGTTACCTCCCTTCTTACAGAGAATCCGATGAGGAGAGGGCCATCAGGAAAGCAGACGAGAGACGAGCATATGAAGAACGTCACCGAAGAGAACAAGAAAGACATGACCCTCCCCACAGAGATGATGATACCCAGAAAAGAAAGACTCACGATGAGAGAGGTAAAGGTCACTTGGACGATTCTTCTAGCAAGCGGGCTAGACTTACTGAAGAAACAGTGCCGACAGCTTCTGAACATGTTCCTGCTCAATCTCCTGCTCCCGTTCGCTTCGACATTCAAGCAATCATCGACCGGCCCGCATACCAAGTCGGGCAAGGTCCTCCCACTCTTCAAAGTCGATTTCCTCAGTGGTGCTTGAGAGGGGTTCGATTTGATCTCGACTTGGTTCCTCTCGACAAATCGGCTATGCTGCGAAATCTTGATACTATCAGGACCGATATTGAAAGAATGTCGCACTGGAAAAAACTTGTCGACGAGCTTCAAAGGGTTAACCGAGCCAATCTCGAGGCCATGCTCACAATGGAGAACGACAAGGCTGAGTGGCAGAAAACTCTCGAACAGCATGACGCCGAAATGAGAAGTATTGCTTCCTATAATGAAAAGCTGGAAGCGGAAGTAGAAAAGCTTAAGGAAGAATTAGCTACTTCATCTACTTTCCATTCTCAAAAGGAGAGCATGCTTCAGCAACAAGTACGAGATGCGCATGCCAGTCAAAGGGCAGTCGAAGATAAGCTTGCATACAAAGAGAAGGTCATAGAATAATATCGCGCTGAAGCTTCACAGCTGCGAGAACAGACTGGCTCTCAAAGCTTGGAGATAGAGTTGTTAAAAACTCGACTTGCTATGGCCGAAAAGGAGCGTGACGAGGCTGTTGCTGGTAAACTCGCGGCCGAAGAGGCCCATCAAGCAACCAAAGCTGACATTAGCTCCACATTATTTGATTTCTATCTGCATAGCATTTTGCGGCGTGGCATCCTTGCCTTTCTAGGCCCTAAATACGAAATTACATTAGCTGAAGTCTGGGAGGCAGCACTTGATATGCTAGGTGGTAAAGGTGCTGGCTACGCTGAGACAGCTCTTGAAGAGCATTATCTCGATGATGATGCCCGCGCCGCTCTTGCCAAGCGAAAAGAGCAACTCGCCAAGGTACGGGCCGGAATGATGGAAGGGGAACATTCTGAGAAAGAAATACCACCTACTACTTCTGAACGTCCTTTAGTTTCTTCTGAAGTGGACATTACAGGCTCTAGTGCTCATTCGCTGCCTCCTATAAGAACCGGGGTAATCACCCCTACTGATGATGAGGCTTTGGAGGATATCGGGGCTCAGAATTATGAGATTGAGCTCACGAAGCAAACATCTTCAGGTAATTTTGATATTGGTCCGATTCAGGTGGATCGCTTGCTCACTCCTCAAAAGTTTGATGAGCTTCTCGATTACTTCTTGAATCTCGACGAACCCATATCTCCCTTCTTTCGGGGAGATACTAATATTTTTAATTTCTCTTCTTCTGCAGTTGAAACACCAAGTGCTGTGCAGACTTCACTTCCTCCGATTATCCCTCCTCCATCTCTTCAGGTGACTCCTCCTTCTGCTTCACAACCCGGGTCACAAGAGGAACAGATTGAGGCTCTTCATGGCTTGGATGATCCTATCGCTTCGCAAGAGCAGAAGGACGAGGGACTTGAAGGAGGCGAGATCTCTCCGGAGCGGACTCCCTCTGATGACGTAGTTTTGTCCGGTCTTGCTGCTCCAGGGAGTGAGTCTTCTTCGAAGAGAAGAAAGAAGCATGGAACATCGAAGAGGAGGGGGAAGAAAGTCATTGCTACCGAAGAGGAACCGGAAATTGCACCAGTTGTACCTCCCTCTCCTTCTTCCCTTATGCCTTCAGACTGACCTGAAAAGCTAACCATTCGGCCGGGTAAAGGGTCTAAAGGTGGCAAGAAGAAATGAAGACTCCAGCTTTTAGCTTCTTGTCTTTTGTATGTACTGGTCGAGAATTGTGCGGGTATCGGCCCCCCGCTTTTCTTTTGTTGGAACTTGTACCTGTATATAAAGTAATGTTGAATAAAATGATTCCTCTTTCTTTGTATAAACTTCTGTTTGAATTTGAGAATGCATTTATTATTCATTTTTGCACAAGTTTATTTATATGACATTGCAGTGAGCTTATGGTATGTTGTTTGAGCGTACTTTACCGATGTAGCTATATCATATCGTATACAACTATACCATGCTGCCCCCATACCATAAGCTTGCTGCAATTTTCTATACTTCGAGGGGACTTGCACTCTTATTTTCTGTAGAATGACCATTTCATTCGTGAAGAAATTTTTCATAGAGTACAACTCCTTTCATATAAGTTTTTACGCTTTGTCCTTCGAAGAAATCACTTTTTCCTTTTGCGTATGTACACATTTTGCCAAGTGAATTCTTCTATGCGGTAAAGCGGACCTCTGAATGTACTTTAACTTTCTTCCCTCTTTTTTCCTTTTAGAATAGGTAAATTACTCTTCCTTTGAAAGTTAAAGTATGCTCTTGATGAGGATTTTTCTTTTAAATAGAAATTTGTACCTCTGAGGAGGGATTTTTTCACGTTTCAACACTTGGAAGTTTTATTTCAATCTTGGTGAAACGTGTACCTCCAAAGAGTTGTGCCTTTGAAGAAAGCCTTTTCACGTTTCAACACTTGGAAGTTTTATTTCAATCTCGGTGAAACGTGGGCTTCCGAAGAGGTCTTCCTTCTTGATTATGCTTCCGGAGGGGGGGGGGGGTTGTACCTCTGAGGAGGGATTTTTCACGCTTCAACACTTGGAAGTTTTATTTCAATCTTGGTGAAACGTGTACCTCCAAAGAGTTGTGCCTTTGAAGAAAGCCTTTTCACGTTTCAACACTTGGAAGTTTTATTTCGATCTTGGTGAAACGTGGACTTCCAGAAAGGTCTTTATTTTGTTTTGCATTTCAACTTTGGTGAAGTGAAATTCCGAAGAGCGGCTGTTACACTTCAACTCCTGGTGAAATGTGCCTCCGAAGAGGTCTTTATTTTGTTTGCATTTCAACTCTGGTGAAGTGAAATTCCGAAGAGCGGTCGTAACACTTCAACTCCTGGTGAAATGTGCCTCCGAAGAGGTCTTTATTTTGTTTGCATTTCAACTCTGGTGAAGTGAAATTCCGAAGAGCGGTCGTAACACTTCAACTCCTGGTGAAATGTGCCACAGAGAGGGTTTTCATCGCCTGGAAGTTACTCTCTCATGGTTGGAGGGTCATGACTCCTCCAATCTTTTTTTGTTGAGTAGAGAACTTTCTTTTTTGTGGCGTATGACCCATTAGAGGTCTTTATCCTCCGAAGAGTTGCGCCTCCGAAGAGGACTTGTGCTGCTGATGACGGCTTTTGGTTGTTCCCTTGTCCACTTGCTTATGCCTTCTCAGTGATCCTCTTTTTTTTATATTTTTTTTTTAAGCTTTCATTCCCTTTTCTTACAAGTAATTTGTTTAATCCAAGGAAGTGTGCTTCATTGTCAGGCAAGTTCGTGAGAACGAGCATTAGCTTCTTAATTGGATGTTTGTTTGTTCAAACGATCTCAATTTATTAGCAAAGGCCCGTTTCTGTCGAAATCATAGGCCGTTCAATTGAAGTACTTCCTATTTAGGATTTGAATTCGGGACTTTTGTGACTTGAAATTTGGCGAGAATCACTTGGCCTTATTATGTGCAAGTTTCACTTCCATTGTGTGCAAAAATTTAAATCGACATTTCAGCAATACATTCTATGTACTTTTTATATCGAAAATAAAGCAAACATGTAATAATAATAAGGAACACAAGATTTATAGTGGTTCGGCCAGGAAACTGGGCCTACATCCACTTTATATTTTTTCATTATTTACTTGCATCTGTTTTACAATTGCCCTCAGCTACAAGAATCATACATTCATAATTCTTTTTACAATATTTCGACAAAATTTTCAAGTAAAGTATGGACGCAAATGATTGCTGTTCCATGCCCTTGGAATTTGATCTCCTTCAACAGTAGTGAGTTTGAATGCGCCGTCAAGAAGCTTCTGACCTATGACATATGGTCCTTCCCAATTTGGCCCAAACACACCTGTCGCTGTCATAATTCTCTTCAGGACTAGGTCTCCAATCTCAAAGCTGCGTTGGCGAACTTTGGAATTGAAATGTCTGGCTATCCTTTGCTGATGAGCTGCAATTCTGAGATTAGCCTCATCTCTTTTTCCATCAAGGAGATCTAGCGCTTCGAGCTGTAGCTTTTCGTTTTCTGCTTGATTGAAATGGATTCTTCTGTGTGAAGGGACCTCTATTTCTACCGGAATCATTGCTTCTGACCCGTATGCTAATGAAAATGGGGTGTGCCCAGTCGCAGTTTTGTGAGTGGTTCTGTATGCCCATAGTGCCAGTGGTAGCTTATCGACCCAACCACCTTTTGCTTTTTCAAGTTGCTTCTTGATGGTTGACTTAATAATTTTGTTCACGGCTTCCACTTGCCCGTTTGCCTGCGGATGAGCCACTGCTGAAAAGCTTTTCCGGATTTTGAATTGCTTGCAAAAATCTTGGAATTCTTCACTTTCAAACTGACTACCATTGTCTGTAATTATTTTTTGAGGCACACCGTATCTGCAAATGATGTTTTTAGTCACAAAACTTATCATCTTCTTTGAGGTGATAGTAGCCAGTGGTTCAACTTCTACCCACTTAGTAAAATAATCTACAGCAACAATGGCATATTTAATTCCAGATTTGGCAGTTGGTAACGGTCCTACAAGGTCTATTCCCCATATTGCAAACGGCCATGGACTGACCATCTGTGTGAGTTCAGTGGAAGGAGATCTAGGAATTTTGGCGAATCTTTGACATCTGTCACATTTTCGGGAATACTCTACTGCATCTCGATTAATTTCTGGCCCAAATTATCCATATCGGAGAATTTTCTTTGCTAATGTTTGGCCACCTGAATGATCACCACATTCTCCTCCATGCACCTCCGCTAGGATTGCTTTGGACTCTTCCCTGGATACACATCGAAGTAATGGCATTGAGAATCCCCGTCTGTATAATCGGCCATCCTGGATTATATAGCGAGAGGCTTTTCTCAGTAGCTTTTGTCGTTCTTTTGAGTTCCCTGGTAAAGATCCATTGAGCAGATATTCTATTATCGGAGTCATCCATGATTCTTGCTCTTGAGACATGCTCATGATCCAATTAATGTCCATCTCATCAATGCTAGGAGTCGACAGGACCTCCACTGGAGTTAGCTCCAGAAATTGAGCTTCGCCTGTGCTAGAATACTTTGCGAGAGAATCTGCTTTCATGTTTTCTTCTCGAGGAATGTGACTTATCATGTAATGATCGAAATCACCCAGGAGTTCCCAAGCCTTTGACAAGTAGGCGGGCAGATTCCCCCCTTTTGCTTGGAATTCCTTTTTGACTTGGCATACAATAAGCTGAGAATCACTGAATATCTGTAACGCTCGGATGTTTAACTTTTTAGCAATCCTTAAGCCAGCGATAAGGGCTTCGTATTCTGCTTCATTGTTTGTTGAAGGAAATTCCAATCTTAGTGCATAGCATAATGATCGACCTTCAGGGGTCTCAAGTACTACTCCGGCTCCAGAACAGTAGTCGCTTCTCGCACCATCGACATATAACTTCCATTGGATTGGGGAATCGTCGACTGTTTCCTCCACACTGTTACCCTTATCTGTGAATTCTGCAATGAAATCTGCTAAAGCTTGTCCATTGATTGCTTTTCGGGGATGATAAGTGATGTCATACTGACTGAGTTCAATATTCCACTTTAGAAGACGACCCGAAGTCTCAGGACGAAACAGGACTTGCTTCAAAGGTTGATCAGTGAGGACTCTGATAGGATGAGCTTGAAAATATTGCCTCAACTTCCTAGATGCAATTAGTAGGCAATAGGCGAGTTTTTCCAACTTAGAGTAATTCATCTCTGTCCCAGTGAGTCTTTTGCTGATATAGTAAACTGGATGTTGAATCCTTTTGTCTTCTCGTATCAGCGCTGCACTTAAAGCATGAGATGATACTGCTAAGTATATAAGAAGATCCTCGCCATCGCCAGGCCTAGAAAGTATTGGAGGCATTTCCATATAGCGAATCAATTCATCAAAGGCTTTTTGGCATTCGGGAGTCCAATCGAAGTTTTTCTTTCCTTTCTTTAGGGCGTCAAAGAATGGGATGCATTTATCTGTGGCTTTGGAAATGAACCGACTCAAGGCGGCGACTTTTCCATTGAGACTTTGCAATTCTTTCTTTGTTCTAGGAGCTTTGACTTCTTTCAATGCAGTAATTTGAGCTGGACTGGCCTCAATGCCCCTAGCACTCACGATGAAGCCTAAAAACTTGCCGGATTCCACTCCAAATGAACATTTTAAAGGATTGAGCTTCATTCTGTATTTCCGAAGGACTGCGAACATGTCTGCTAAGTGTTCTATGTGATCCACTGCTTTCTTAGACTTTACTAACATGTCATCGACGTAGACTTCCATAGTCTTGCCCAGTTGCGGTTGAACATAGCATTAACAAGTCTTTGGTATGTTGCCCCTGCATTCTTCAACCCGAAGGGCATAACTCTGTAGCAGTAAAGACCAGTGTCGGTGATAAAGCTCGTATCCTCCTGATCCGGCTCATGCATCATGATCTGGTTATATCCGGAGTAAGCATCCATAAAAGATAACAATTCGTGACCCGCTGTTCCGTCTACCAATTGGTCGATTCTGGGTAATGGGAAGCAGTCTTTGGGGCAGGCCTTGTTTAGATCTGAAAAATCGATGCATACTCTCCATTTTCCATTGGCTTTCTTAACCAGCACTGGATTTGAAACCCAATTCGGATAGGTAGATTCCCTGATAAAATTATTCTCCATTAGCCGATCAACTTCTTATTTTAATGCTGCCGACCTTTCTGGACCTTGAGTTCTCCTTTTTTGCTTCACAGGTGTAAATTTTGGATCAATATTTAGAGCATGCACTGCAACTTCTGGGGATATTCCGCCCATATCGGCATGAGTCCAAGCAAAAACATCCAGATTTGCCTTTAAAAAAGATATTAAGATATTCTGAATTGACACATTAAGTTGTGAACCCACATTCAACACCTTGTTTGGGTCCTTTGGGTCAACAGGTATTGGTATTGTCGTTTCCACTGGTACCACTCTATTTTCCCCTGCACTGACTTTTCTAGGGTCCATCTCTTTCCTCACTCCGCTGTGCTCGCCAGTGCAGGGTCCGCCCTGTAATTGCTACAAGGCTGGTTCTTTGATGCGGACTGGGGCTGCCGCATTCTTTCCCATTTCTCTTTTTCTGGTTTCTCGTAGTTCTGTCAGATAACACTCTCGCCCAGCATTTTGATCCCTTTTTATAACTCCTACTCCATTGTCTGTAGGGAATTTAATAGTGAGGCACCACGGGGCAAGAACAGCTTTGAATGCTGCCACAGTTGGACGACCAAGGAGAGTATTGTAAGCAGAAAATTCGTCGACAATCACAAAAGTTTGCTTGCGGACCATTTTTCTCTCTCCTTCCCCAAGTTCCACAAACAAATCAATGGTTCCTACCGGCTGTTTCGGCTCCCCAGTGAAGCCAGCGATTTTATGTGATGAAGCTTGCACATCAGCCATAGGGATCTTCATTTGGTCGAATGTTTTCTTGAAGAGGATATTGCAGGATGCGCCACAATCAATGAGAACTCTTCTGACAATAGCTGGCCCGATACCAGCCGAGATGACTAAGGGATCCAAGGTAGGAGCTTCAATACCTGCGGAATCCCTAGCTTTGAATACAATATCATCATCAAGAGTTCTTTTTTGCTTCAAGGGCGTAGCACCTTCCAAAACGAATACATCTTCCTCGATCGGTACATACTTTAAAGCTCGGGTATACCTTTCCATCTCACCCCAGCTTCTGCCCGCTGGGTGAGGTCCTCCCGTAATGACATTGATAATGGGCCTTCCAGATTCATGCCCTGAAGCCTTCTCAATCGTCCTAGGCTGATGAGTAGGAGCCTGTTGCCCCTGACTAGATGAAGCAGGATTGTTGCTATTCTTTTTCACAAATTGCTGTAGTTTGTTTTCCCTTAGCAACTCTTCAATCAGATTTTTCAGCTGACGGCATTCGTCAGTCTCGTGACCGGGTTGATTATGGAAGCGGCAGAACTTCCCACTCTGTATAGCCTTTTTCCCGGTCCTTAGAGGAGGAGGTTTAGGAAAGTCGACAGAATCTTTGGTGGCAAGGTAGATACGCTCTGGCGTATCTAATAAAGGAGTATATTCTGATGGCTTGAAGGATCGGGGTTTCTTCAGATTACCCTGCTTCTTCCCATTGTTATTTTCCCTTTTTTGCCCTACAGATTCATTCTTGCGTGGAACAACAGTGTTATCTTCGGCTTTTTCCAACACTGCCTTTACCGGTACGGGACGACTTTCTAAGCGTATGAATTCATCTGCTTTTTTATAGAACTTTTCAAGGGAATTTGGTTCCTTCATGTTTAGCCATTTCCCAAACTCGCTTGACTTGTCAATACCCTTCATCAGATAAGTCAATATCATTCGCGGTTCTGCATTGTCCACCTCAGCATATCATTCGCGGTTCTGCATTGTCCACCTCAGCTAGCGCTATATTAAAGCGGTTTAAGAAAGATCTGATAGTCTCCCCTGGATTCTGCTCCAAACTTGACAGTGACATGATATCCTTGGCTTTTGAAGCGTATAGTCTGAACTGCTCCTTGAACTTCCGGGTTAAGTCAGAAAACTGATCGATAGATCGGACTGGAAGTTTGGTGAACCAAAGTAGAGCTACACCTTCGAGATACACAGGAAAATATCGGCACTTTATTTCATCAGAGGCTCTGGCACCTGTCATGTGCCAATCATACTTGTATAAGAATTCGTTTGGATCACTCGTCCCCCTGTAACCTGGAATGGTTGGTGGGACAAACTTCCTTGGGAATTCAGCCTTTAAGATTTTCTCAGTAAAAGGAGTTTTACTTGGGGCGAAACGCCATTCTTTCTCGTCTTCAACCCTCTGCATACTCTCTTTCATAATTTGTCGGACCATTCCAGAAAGATACTCCTCATCATGTCGAGTTCTAGATCCACCAACCTCTGGAAGTGTTTGTTCAAAGGGGCTAGCAGCCCTTTCAGGAGTATTTCTTTCTTCAGCATCACGAATGTTGCCAGCCAAATTCCTTTCATTACTTGCCGGTTGACGTTTTGCCCCAAGCAAATCGTTCAACCTATTCAGAATTAAGGCATTCTGGGCATTCTGAGCCTCGAATTGTGCATTTTCGGCATTGATCTGTTGGTTCAGCCCTAAGATTGCAGCGTCCAGCTCTGCCTTTGTAACTCCGACAGCTGGAGTGGCTTGATTCGATATAAGGGAAGTTGAGGTCCCTCTTGAATATTCCCAGATCTGACAGATCTACTCCTCCTTCTAGGAGCCATAATCTCGGATAGACTTCTGGTTTTCAAGGAAATTCTCTCTACAAACCTCTGTGAAGCAATGATGATAACTCGCCTGAGTTCATTTCTCAGTGAAAGCACCAAAAATGTTAACGCTAAAATTTGTACGCTAACACCCTGGTGTATGAAATTAGATCGTGAAAGCACCACCCGATAGCTCGGGAACAGATTATAAGCAGATAGTAGTAGAAAACAGTAAACAACAGCAATTTTATAGTGGTTCGGCTTTAGAGATAGCCTACGTCCACTTTGAATATCTTTATTGATGATTTGATTACAAGTCAATGCAGTTACACTTTGATTACAACACACTTTGAGTTTCAAGTGACTTAGATCAAGTAGCCTAAACTTCAACGTCGATCCAAATCTTTGAACACATGTTTGATATATTTGATTTCTTCGTGAAGTTCCTTGAAGGTGTTGAAGTAGTTCAGAATGCAGCAGAGTAACGGCGCTTGAAATGAATGAGCCCAAAAAGTCCCTTGAATGTTGGATGTGGCCATGTATTTATAGGCAAATTTCTGGGCTGGAATTGTTAAGTCATGAGTCGTGACCGACTCAGGCTATGCCGTGGCCGAGTCAAGTTGAGTCGTGGCCGGCTTATCTGCATTTGGTCTTCTCACTAGCTCATTCTCTCGCTGGATTCTAAGCCAAGTCCTGAGTCGTTGGCGAGTCCACTCTCACTGGGACATGCATTGTTGTAACAGAATACGACTCAGTGGCTTTAAGTCGCAGACGAGTCATCCTCAGTGATGAGTCGTCAAGTCACTTCTTAGGTCGTCAATCCTCTTGAGTCGTTTCTTATGATGAGTCGGTCCAGTCCTTGAGTCGTCTCATATGAGCCGTGAACTTCGTTGAGTCGGTAACTCAATGAGTCGGCCTGTATCATGAACCGCTAACCTCCATGAGCCGTTCCATTCCTCTAAGCTGCCTTGAGCCTTAACTCGTCAGCCAATTGAGTCGCTACCAGTTGAGTCGTTGAAGCAATTCCTTTGATGAGTCGGTAATGCTTTGAGTCGGTCTGTCTTGTGAGCCGTTAACCCCCTTGAGTCGTAACCCTTTATGTCACTTTCAACTTTAGGTCGTTAACTTAGTGAGTCGGTGACTCGATGAGTCGTGAGGCTTCCTGAGTCGTAGATCTTTCCTAAGCCGTTAAACACCTTAAGTCGTAGCTCTCCCCAGGCTTAACTCGTTGATTCCTCTAACTCGTGGGCCCCTTAACTTGTAGGCTGGAACGAGGTTAACAATATACATATCTCACATCAGAGTACACAATTCAATAATTACCAGCCTGGACAGTTCTAACAACCTGCCCTCACAATTGTTGATATTTTCAACAAACACTACAGCAGATTAAAATCAAATACGATTAATATGTTTCAGTCTCCAACTCGTCTCCTGAGCTCCGCAACATCCTAACCTAAGCCTGAATACTCAGTCTAACCTGAGCATTATAATAAAATAACACCCGAGTCAGTCTAGAAAACAGCATGAGAAAACGTCCTCAATTTGAATTATTAAAGTTATCAAAATCCTTTGAAAATCAAAGATATCTTGTAAGACCACACCACACATAAACACGACGGGTTTCTACCTTACGATAACCAAAACAGTTCATATCAAATCCTATGATATTATAATAGTGTCAAGTACAAATACTTATTCAAATAGCTGAAATTGTTACATTAATTAAATTACAGCATATTAAGCTCTACAACCAAAACCGTAAAGGCATGTATTAGAGAATGGATTCCATACGAATGACTAGGTACTGGGGCATCACCTGTTACAGTACATGTCTAGAAACAATGTACAGAGGACCAACCGGGATCGCCTGCTACACAAGACCAGACTATCCCTAACCTGGATAGACCGAATATGCTATCAACCCAGTGTTCCTACCCTTTTGGATCTCCTTCCATGAGTCGTAGTAATAATATCCGAGGGTATCTAGAAAGGTGATAAACGTACCCTAATTGGGTTCGACCCATTAGCCTTGCTGCATCTCCACTGCTTTTCGGTCATTCCTGGTTGATGAGGCTAGAGGCTACGATTACCTTTTTAAAGGAATTTTCCCCTAGAATGCTCATTGTCCTTCAATGATGATGTACTGATAGCACTCATCCATACAAGTCTGTACTGGGTCCAAACGGAACCGAAGGCACTATTCCTACTACATCCATTTTGGAATCACCCTCGGGATTAGTAGTGATTAGCCCTTGCACTTCATTGCTCCATCTTTGACTCCATGCTCTTATTTTCACATCGAAAACGTACCCGTTGGATCGAAGTGGTTTTCAGATAACTTGTCTGATCCTGGTCTCTTCGAAACAACGTTCGATATTTCTGGTAAACTCAACCCCGGTTCTTTAGAAAATAAACAGACGAAAATAAGCGCGGAGATCACCTCCTAGCCGTTAGTGGACAAATTTCCTTATCAACGTCCTAGAACGACGAAACGAGTTTATACGTACATTTAGCACCTCGAACGGTAACTGTACCATATAATTCCCGTGTTTTCCCCTAGATATTCCCAAGTTATATTTAGGTCCAGATTTGATAGTTGTTGGGTGCATTTCCACCACCACTGAACCAAGAAGAAGGAAGATACCACCGAACCAACTCACCTCTAGGCACTGCCGAACCAACTCACCTCTAGGCACTGCCGAACCAACTCACCCCTAAGGCACTGCCGAACCAACTCACCTCTAGGCACTGCAGAACCAACTCACCTCTAGGCACTACCGAACCAATTCACCCCTAAGGCACTGCCGAACCAACTCACCTCTAGGCACTGCCGAACCACTCACCACCGGACCAAGCTACGCCCTCACCACCTAACCAACTCCTTTCCCAAGCACTACCGGTCCAACACACTTCCTATAAATAGCCGAATCAAACTCCAACCAACCATCACCGGATCACTCACCACCGGACCAAGTCCCACCGAATCAAGGCGTTCCAGACCAACTTTGCCAGGCCAGATTGCATCAGCCCAGGCCCACCAGTTGCTATATACATCCAGGACCCCTGCCCCCAGCCTGACTCTATAAATAGAGGGGCAGGGGTACAACAATGCAGACAAGTTTGAGAGCTCAAGCATGGATAGAACTTTCAAACAATTTTCAGATACTTGTAATCAAAGCTTTTTACTTGTAACATGAAAAGTAAAGGAGAATAACATATAAAGTGGACGTAGGCACATTCTGGCCGAACCACTATAAATCTGTGTGTCTTTTATAGTTTAGTCCATCTATTTTATATATTTGCATAAATCACCCAAATCACTAAGAACAACGTATAATCAACTAAATCATACGACTTGGAGGTGTTTTGCCCATTTTTTGTGCAAACATTTTTGGTGCTTTCACTGAGAACTCGAGCTAGAAGCTTCAGCTTCTCCCACTCGACCTTCTTCCCAACAGCATCGCTCATTGCTTGGAAAACATGCCTCCCAAGCAGAGAAAAGATGATAGCAAAGGAAAGAACATCGCAACTAGCAGTATCCCAGATCAAGTGATCAGAGATCAAGAGAATCGTCCTGCTCCAACAGCAAATGGAAATCAGGCAAATCCGATAGCCCTGCTACGGAACAACCAATTACTAGGGCAGATATGGACAGGGTTGTGACTGAAGTAACTAACCGCTTCGCATCTCAACAAGATGCCTTGGTGGACCAACTCATGTCACGCTTAAGGGATGCTGAAGAATCCAACCGCAACACCGAATCATGGGGTGAGTCCCAGTCTGGAGGATCTGGGAGGCGACAAAGGTCTTTCTTCTTCGAAGAGGCTAACCACAGAAACAGCAATGGTAGGAGCCGATCCTAGACTCGGCCTGAATTCCGACCCGAGGAAACACTTGGAACCGAACCCAACGGGGGAGGTACCAAGCAGGGGTCGGATATGGCTGAGCATGTCGTGCTACCTAACCATGGGAACACCAATGGACGGGGCCGAGCTGGAGGCCAGCCCGAAGTTGGACCCGAGGGAATGCTTAGGACAGAGCCTAGCAAGGGAAGATCGAGGCAAGGGCCAACTGTGGCTGACCCCAGCATGCTCCCAGAAGACCGAAGACCGCCACCGGAGAATGTTAGGAGTAATAGACGATACCATCCCTACAGGTCATCTGGACGGAATCAATCCCGCAGAGAAGAAACAAACTCATTTCTATCCGCTCCAAGTTCTGATGAAAGGATGGCGCGACTGTTCAGAGAGTGCCTCCAAAGGGATCGGGGGATAGGCGCTAGGGAAACCAGCCCCTTCACCCGCAATATCGAAATTGCCATCACCCCCTGGGAATGGAAAATGCCAACAATGGAAGCTTACAAGGGAACCTCTGACCTCGTTGTACACTTGCAGAGATACACACAGCATATGCTTATGAGCGGAGCAACAGAGGGAGTGTTGTGTAAATGCTTTCCACTATTCTTGGCAGATCTTGATACCACCTGGTTCTTCCATCTACCCCAAGGATCCATCAGCTCATGGGAAATGCTGAAAGAAAAGTTCATCAGCCAGTTCTGCATTCATGTGGAACAACCCAAGGACGCTTATTCCCTATCTAATATCAAACAGAAGCTCGGAGAGACAGTGCAACAATATCTAACCCGATTCAACGCCGCAGCAGCCACAGTCCAAGATGCCGATGAGAAACTTATCCTAATGGCTCTTTGTAGCGGCGTACATCCGGATACCAAGTTTGCTAGATGATTAACGAAAGAAAAACCAGCTACCTTACCCGGTTTCTTCCAGGAAGCCGGAAAGTATATGAGACTTGAAGACGCTGCCACCGAAAGGCATACAGGGCAACAAGCCAAGGCAGCTCATGGCAATGCACCCGCTGCAGCAAAGGACGTCGGAAGAAATGACTCTCGAGACAATGCTGGGGGCAGGAAGGGAGAAAAACACCTATATCGGCCAGGACCAATGTAACGTTTCGGATTTTTGCCGCTCAAAAATTGACATCCATACTTCAAATCGTATTCGAATGCCATAGATTCGACCGTTCAAATCCGATTCGCCGGAGCTTATAACAACATTAAGAAAACAACACAGCGGAATAAAAGAATAATACATTGATATACAGCTTTGATACAATATCTGATACAACAGATGATCCAATAGATATCAATATACAACAGAGATATGATACAATAAAATAGCAGCGGAAAAGAAAAATAGATAACATCTAGCAGCGGAACAATATAACTCTTAGATAGTCTTTAAAAGAGAACTCCGAGAACTGCAACTCCATCTCCAAGAATCAATCCAGCAATAGCTCGAACTCCCAATAACGATCCACCAAGCTAAGCAAGACTGGTGTGATCCAAAGACTGAACTAACTCCAGATAATCTACTAAACCTGACTATCTGAAAAACCCAACTCTAGACTGCTCGTGTAGAAAATAATGAGCACCCAGAGTTTAGGAAAGAAACAATAAACTCCGGATCAGTCGTGGGACTGGTGTGAGCAACAAAAACAGTTTATCTTTTAAAACATTCAAAGAAATATTTTAAAGTTAATTCGCAATGCTTTTTAAAAAATGAGACTACCAAAAGGCCTCTCGCACACACACACAATGCAAACGCAGAATCGGAGGAGATTTCTCCTTATGATAGTCAAAGATGCTTGATACGCATTAAAAAAAACATTTGATATTATTACTAGTGCATAGTGTAGGAAAAATTCATTTCAAAAATAAAGATATAAATCTTAGCCAGCATAGACATTTTGAACTATGCCTACTATAGCTACCATCCAAACAGTGGGGCGCCACCATAAGTGAATGATAGGTCCTACAACTAATACCGTACAAGATCGTATTGTTTCTTTGGATTTCCAACGAATGATCAGACCAAGGAACTTCCCATTGCCACATGAGAATGCCTCTGGATGGACATCCCCGAGAACAAAACCGGATCTCTACCAACACAAGGCCGGGTTACCCCTAACTGAGTAACAACTGACCGAATATGCCATCCCCCGGTCCTTTGGGACCTTTCAACCGAGCGCTCGTAATCAATTCACACAATCATAAAGTGTTTTCAACATGAGTAAGTATCTGGGCTCCATACCATGATACCACCCTTTTCCAGAAGGAAATGCACATATCCTAAAGGGCGCTACCCCTCATAACCTTGCCGCATCTTTCCTGTTTTGACCATTCCGGGGTGTGAGGCTAGACGAAGTCACGTCCACAAAAACATACTTTATACAAAAGCCATGCTTTGGGTCAACAAATGATCATAGAAATGATCACAAAGATAGACGATCAAATAAATGATCCTATCACAAATAATCAACATAATGATCATTTCATAGCAACACTCAGCATGTCACATTAATTAATTATGAAATAATCCTTAATTAATTATCTTCATTTTCTAATAACATTTCTTAAATTACTTTCTTAAGAAATTATCTTAGATTAATTTATTATTAATCATTTCTAATTATAAATTAATCTAATTATTTATTTGTAAAATTAAATAAATCATTCTTTAATTTCCTTATTGGTTAAATCCTATATATTTTTTTCTAATTATTTTTAAGATAATTCATTTCTTTATAATGATTTCATTAGCATTAAAGTGGTAAAACATTACACTCTTGAATTTGAATTTAAATTACATTTTGAATTTAAATTTAAAATGATCATTCTTTTAATCATTGATCCAATTCAATCAAAAAATCCTTAAAAATAAATGTAAATAACACTTATTACTTATATAAGAAAAAGCTTTTAATCTAACTACTTAATTTAAACATTCAGATTTAAAAAAAACTGATTTATTCAGATTCGAATTCATGAAAACTTGAATCTATAAATTTAACTTTGATTTAAACTTGCTTTTAACACCTTGATTTAAAATTCTTGATTTAAAATCCAAATTCATTTTAAAACCCTAGATTCAAAAATTCAATTGAATCTATACTCTAACTTTACATTTAAAACATAGTTTAAATCCTGTTTTGAATTTTGAACTAAGTTTTAAAGCCTGGAACAGACAAGTTCAAATGCCTGAACAACACTGACTCGAGACAACCAGAATTTACTTCGAGTCCTTCCTTCCTTTACTTCGAGTCATCCACTCGAATAACTCGCGTATTCCCCAAGCCAAAAACCCTGCACCACCCACTGATGCTTCAACACCGAAATGGGCACGGTGCACGTGCACCGTGGCCTCATCCACCTCCGGCCACCCACTGGAACTCCAACACGACGCCGACCATCACCAGATACGACCACGACCTCCAGAACCCATCACCACAACTCGAATCAAAATCGAGTTCTCATGATCCAAACCTGGAACTCGAACTGCAAACGAAAGCCCAACCTGTCAACGTTTCCCCCACGACGCTCCGACCACCAGCGACCTTCCACCTCCGGCCACAGCTTCGCCTACGACCAAGCCACCAACACCTAAAACCCCGAAGCACTCGACGCTTCGATGCGTACGAACCGACCCCAAACAATTACACAGTCAAAAATTAGGTCTAGGAAAAGGAACCCACCACCGCAACTTCTCTGATGAACTTCATCATCATCCACTATTTTTCTCGGCCTCTCCAGTCACTTCTCCACCTCCATGAAGAACCACAGCCACTCCAATCGAGTATACTGGCCGAGACAACCCAAACTTCCCAAAAAATCCAACCCAGAAATGCCAATTCAATACTTAACTATAAAATGTAAATTTACTTTTAAAAATCCTAATTTTAGATAGGAATTCAATTTATAATCCTGAATTTATGTTTTAGAATGATTGAAATTTCACTTATATCAATCATCAACTGTTCTTGGTCTTTTTATAGAACAATGTTTCTTTATTTAATTAAGCTACACAATTTAAAGTTTACTTTATGGCCAAACAAACATATCTTGTTAAGATACTAAGTCCTAACAATCCATAGAGCAACTAGAAATGATTTTTGAAATAAAGCATGAACTTGAAAACTTAATATACAGAGGTGTATTTCAAGCTATAAACATACAGGCATCATTTCACACAATCATTCAACAATATATGAACACATTTCCATATTTAGTTCAGGCATAAATCAATCAATAATATATAAATATACTTAAGCATTTTTAATTGAAGTTACTCACCTTTCTCAGAAGAAATAAACAGAGGAGAGGTTTTGCTTGGGCCTGGAAAATATTTTGAATTCAGAAGATCTGGAAAAATGTTTTGGTTGATCTGCTTTTGATCTGAATTTGGTTGTTAAAATCCTTGTTTGTTGAACTTGCATGCTTTTTAGATTTACTTTTGCTTTGACCTTCATTTTTTTTTTATTTCTTTGTTCTTTTCTTCTTTCAGTTATGGTGGATGAAATTGAAGTGAGGGAGGAAGTTGATATAGAGGAGAGAGTGTACAGAGTGATGTTATCTCTTCCCTGTACTAAAGTTATGGCTGTAGTGATCTTGTATTACTTTTGTTTATAAAATAGGCATGCTGTGGATGTTTGCATTAAATGAAATGGTCCTTTATGTTTTGAATATACACTTGCTGCCTTGTTTTTATTAATTTTTTATTTATTTGTTTTCTACTTGCATGTATTTGCTCGGCTGATATGTTAATGAATGCTTGCTTTGTTTGTGTTTTGCTTTTAGATACTTGTCTTTTGTTTTATATTTTACATAATTTTATAAATATGTGGTTTCTACTTTGTATGTTATTTCTTTTGTTTGAATACTTTTATTTGCTCTTATTTTATTTTATTTTTCTTTGCATACTAAAACTTTAATATTTGTTTGTATTTACTTTGTTTTGTTTATGTTTATTTTATTTTGTCTACTTACTTTAAAATATAATTGAAATTCCATAACTTTGTTTTGTACATAGATGTTTTATATATATTTATTTGGTTCCATACTTAACTTTTATTTATCTCTATTTATAACTCAAATATTTATTTTACTTCTATTTTTCGTTTAAATATTTATCATGAATTTTACTTTAATTAATTATTGTTTTACATTTCTCTTTGTACACATATATTTTATATAACTCAAATTATCATCATCTATAAATTTTTAAATCAATTTATTTATTTATTTCTATACTTGTGTCTAAAGTATATTATTTATTTTTTTCAAAATCATTTATTTAAGAATTTATTTAAAATCCATATATATTCACATATATACAAATTTTCAAATCCATATGACTCTACATATTTTCTATTTGAATCGAGGAAACTCGCTTCCATTTATAATTAGTTCTACAATCTTTTATTCAAAAATTCATTTAATTATTAATTTAAATTAAATAAAAATCTAGGGTCGTTACAAACTTCCCCCCTTAAAAGAATTTCGTCCTCGAAATTCGCAGGCACGAAAACAACACAGAGATGGCTAGATAGAGAAATATCTTTTCAAATCAAGCTGGATATCAATTCTGCATTTGGCTCACCAAATCAGAATATCAACAATAGATACAAGAAATTATAATAAAATTTCAAATTTTGGTTTTAAACAAAATCGTGTTATCGATATAATTCAAATTCAGCTTCATATTCTATTAACCAATTTAACTTACTTTAAAATTTCTAATTCCAAATTCATTAAGGTTTAAATCAAAAAGCAGATAAGAAACCGATAAAGATACGAAGTAAAAATTTCTTACAACGATTCGTAGGCCACAATCACACCGAAACTTCTTTTTGGAGCTGTCACGAAGCAATCAAAAGAATTTTGGAAACGAATCAAAAAGAGATTTATAGAGAAATATTATTTCCGTTGTTGTTACAGAGTATCGACCAATTATAGTCGTATTTCCCTGTCCCCTATCTCGTTATCTTCTTGCACTCATACTAACTATCGGTGGATAGTAAGAGAATTTACTGAGGCATTCAAATGGATATCTTAGGGATTACTCATTCTAGGATTTACTTCATCCTATCTCTAATGAGTTACTTAATTTGTTACACTCCTGAGCTAAAGTTCAACCCTTAGCTCTGATACCAAATGTAACGTTTCGGATTTTTGCCGCTCAAAAATCGACATCCATACTTCAAATCGTATTCGAATGCCATAGATTCGACCGTTCAAATCCGATTCGCCGGAGCTTATAACAACATTAAGTAAACAACACAGCGGAATAAAAGAATAATACATTGATATACAGCTTTGATACAATATCTGATACAACAGATGATCCAATAGATATCAATATACAACAGAGATATGATACAATAAAATAGCAGCGGAAAAGAAAAATAGATAACATCTAGCAGCGGAACAATATAACTCTTAGATAGTCTTTAAAAGAGAACTCCGAGAACTGCAACTCCATCTCCAAGAATCAATCCAGCAATAGCTCGAACTCCCAATAACGATCCACCAAGCTAAGCAAGACTGGTGTGATCCAAAGACTGAACTAACTCCAGATAATCTACTAAACCTGACTATCTGAAAAACCCAACTCTAGACAGCTCGTGTAGAAAATAATGCACACCCAGAGTTTAGGAAAGAAACAATAAACTCCGGATCAGTCGTGGGATTGGTGTGAGCAACAAAAACAGTTTATCTTTTAAAACATTCAAAGAAATATTTTAAAGTTAATTCGCAATGCTTTTTAAAAAATGAGACTACCATAAGGCCTCCCGCACACACACACAATGCAAACGCAGAATCGGAGGAGATTTCTCCTTATGATAGTCAAAGATGCTTGATACGCATTAAAAAAAACATTTGATATTATTACTAGTGCATAGTGTAGGAAAAATTCATTTCGAAAATAAAGATATAAATCTTAGCCAGCATAGACATTTCGAACTATGCCTACTATAGCTACCATCCAAACAGTGGGGCGCCACCATAAGTGAATGATAGATCCTACAACTAATACCGTACAAGATCGTATTGTTTCTTTGGATTTCCAACGAATGATCAGGTCAAGGAACTTCCCATTGCCACATGAGAATGCCTCTGGATGGACATCCCCGAGAACAAAACCGGATCTCTACCAACACAAGGCCGGGTTACCCCTAACTGAGTAACAACTGACCGAATATGCCATCCCCCGGTCCTTTGGGATCTTTCAACCGAGCGCTCGTAATCAATTCACACAATCATAAAGTGTTTTCAACATGAGTAAGTATCTGGGCTCCATACCATGATACCACCCTTTTCCAGAAGGAAATGCACATATCCTAAAGGGCGCTACCCCTCATAACCTTGTCGCATCTTTCCTGTTTTGACCATTCCGGGGTGTGAGGCTCGACGAAGTCGCGTCCACAAAAACATACTTTATACAAAAGCCATGCTTTGGGTCAACAAATGATCATAGAAATGATCACAAAGATAGACGATCAAATAAATGATCCTATCACAAATAATCAACACAATGATCATTTCACAGCAACACTCAGCATGTCACATTAATTAATTATGAAATAATCCTTAATTAATTATCTTCATTTTCTAATAACATTTCTTAAATTACTTTCTTAAGAAATTATCTTAGATTAATTTATTATTAATCATTTCTAATTATAAATTAATCTAATTATTTATTTGTAAAATTAAATAAATCATTCTTTAATTTCCTTATTGGTTAAATCCTATATATATTTTTCTAATTATTTTTAAGATAATTCATTTCTTTATAATGATTTCATTAGCATTAAAGTGGTAAAACATTACACTCTTGAATTTGAATTTAAATTACATTTTGAATTTAAATTTAAAATGATCATTCTTTTAATCATTGATCCAATTCAATCAAAAAATCCTTAAAAATAAATGTAAATAACACTTATTTCTTATATAAGAAAAAGCTTTTAATCTAACTACTTAATTTAAACATTCAGATTTAAAAAAAAAACTGATTTATTCAGATTCGAATTCATGAAAACTTGAATCTATAAATTTAACTTTGATTTAAACTTGCTTTTAACACCTTGATTTAAAATTCTTGATTTAAAATCCAAATTCATTTTAAAACCCTAGATTCAAAAATTCAATTGAATCTATACTCTAACTTTACATTTAAAACATAGTTTAAATCCTGTTTTGAATTTTGAACTAAGTTTTAAAGCCTGGAACAGACAAGTTCAAATGCCTGAACAACACGGACTCGAGACAACCAGAATTTACTTCGAGTCCTTCCTTCCTTTACTTCGAGTCATCCACTCGAATAACTCGCGTATTCCCCGAGCCAAAAACCCTGCACCACCCACTGAAGCTTCAACACCGAAATGGGCACGGTGCACGTGCACCGTGGCCTCATCCACCTCCGGCCACCCACTGGAACTCCAACACGACGCCGACCATCACCAGATACGACCACGACTTCCAGAACCCATCACCACAACTCGAATCAAAATCGAGTTCTCATGATCCAAACCTGGAACTCGAACTGAAAACGAAAGCCCAACCTGTCAACGTTTCCCCCACGATGCTCCGACCACCAGCGACCTTCCACCTCCGGCCACAGCTTCGCCTACGACCAAGCCACCAACACCTAAAACCCCGAAGCACTCGATGCTTCGATGCGTACGAACCGACCCCAAACAATTACACAGTCAAAAATTAGGTCTAGGAAAAGGAACCCACCGCCGCAACTTCTCTGATGAACTTCATCATCATCCACTATTTTTCTCGGCCTCTCCAGTCACTTCTCCACCTCCATGAAGAACCACAGCCACTCCAGTCGAGTATACTGGCCGAGACAACCCAAACTTCCCAAAAAAATCAACCCAGAAATGCCAATTCAATACTTAACTATAAAATGTAAATTTACTTTTAAAAATCCTAATTTCAGATAGGAATTCAATTTATATTCCTGAATTTATATTTTAGAATGATTAAAATTTCACTTATATCAATCATCAACTGTTCTTGGTCTTTTTACAGAACAATGTTTCTTTATTTAATTAAGATACACAATTTAAAATTTACTTTATGGCCAAACAAACATATCTTGTTAAGATACTAAGTCCTAACAATCCATAGAGCAACCAGAAATGATTTTTGATATAAAGCATGAACTTGAAAACTTAATATACAGAGGTGTATTTCAAGCTATAAACATACAGGCATCATTTCACACAATCATTCAACAATATATGAACACATTTCCATATTTAGTTCAGGCATAAATCAATCAATAATATATAAATATACTTAAGCATTTTTAATTGAAGTTACTCACCTGTCTCAGAAGAAATAAACAGAGGAGAGGTTTTGCTTGGGCCTGGAAAATATTTTGAATTCAGAAGATCTGGAAAAATGTTTTGGTTGATCTGCTTTTGATCTGAATTTGGTTGTTAAAATCCTTGTTTGTTGAACTTGCATGCTTTTCAGATTTACTTTTGCTTTGACCTTCATTTTTTTTTCTTTGTTCTTTTCTTCTTTCAGTTATGGTGGATGAAATTGAAGTGAGGGAGGAAGTTGATATAGAGGAGAGAGTGTACAGAGTGATGTTATCTCTTCCCTGTACTAAAGTTATGGCTGTACTGATCTTGTATTACTTTTGTTTATAAAATAGGCATGCTGTGGATGTTTGCATTAAATGAAATGGTCCTTTATGTTTTGAATATACACTTGCTGCCTTGTTTTTATTAATTTTTTATTTATTTGTTTTCTACTTGCATGTATTTGCTCGGCTGATATGTTAATGAATGCTTGCTTTGTTTGTGTTTTGCTTTTAGATACTTGTCTTTTGTTTTATATTTTACATAATTTTATAAATATGTGGTTTCTACTTTGTATGTTATTTCTTTTGTTTGAATACTTTTATTTGCTCTTATTTTATTTTATTTTTCTTTGCATACTAAAACTTTTATATTTGTTTGTATTTACTTTGTTTTGTTTATGTTTATTTTATTTTGTCTACTTACTTTAAAATATAATTGAAATTCCATAACTTTGTTTTGTACATAGATGTTTTATATATATTTATTTGGTTCCATACTTAACTTTTATTTATCTCTATTTATAACTCAAATATTTATTTTACTTCTATTTTTAGTTTAAATATTTATCATGAATTTTACTTTAATTAATTATTGTTTTACATTTCTCTTTGTACACATATATTTTATATAACTCAAATTATCATCATCTATAAATTTTTAAATCAATTTATTTATTTATTTCTATACTTGTGTCTAAAGTATATTATTTATTTTTTTCAAAATCATTTATTTAAGAATTTATTTAAAATCCAATATATACATATATATTCACATATATACAAATTTTCAAATCCATATGACTCTACATATTTTCTGTTTGAATCGAGGAAACTCGCTTCCATTTATAATTAATTCTACAATCTTTTATTCAAAAATTCATTTAATTATTAATTTAAATTAAATAAAAATCTAGGGTCGTTACAACCAAGATTTGACGCTTACACTCCTTTGAATGAAACAGTCGAAAACATCTTCCTGGCCACCCAAGACGAGCTTAAATACAAACGCCCCCGTACAAGAAGGAATCAGATCACGCAATCAAGTCTAGAAAGTTCTGCCGTTTCCACGAATCCCATGGGCATGATACCAATGAATGCCGTCATCTCCGGGACCTGATTGAAGAACACATCAGAAGGAAGAGATTGGAACACTATGTAAAGGGTCAGGACAGGACTCCAGCTCCTGCCAAGGAGAACCCAGGGCAACTCCACACAGAGATAGGCGGAAGAAATCACAACACCAGCAGTTCCAGTCAAGAGAAGATAGTGGCCCATACAATATCGGGAGGACCACACATCGCCGACAGAAACTGGGTAGAAATGGAAAGATATGGAAAGTCACTTAGAAACAATGTAGACTGCATCAATTCCGTCATGGAAGAACGCCGCCGAAGCAGAAAGAGGATAATGACATCACATTCAGTAGGCGAGACCTAGAAGGAAGGCAGTACCCTCACATGGATCCTATGGTTATCTCTGCATGGTTCGGCCCAGCCGAAGTTTTTCGAATTCTGGTAGATACTGGAAGCTCCGTAAACATTCTATTCAAGCATGCTTTCGACAAAATGAAGCTATCAATGAAGGATGTGTCTCCCTGCAACAAACCACTACACGGTTTCACTGGATATGCGAAGATGACCCTCGGGCAATTGGACCTCTTTGACGAAATTGGAAGTCATCCCCACTCTGTTGTGCGGAAACAAACATTTGTGCTGATAGATAACCACTCGGCCTACAACGCCTTTTTAGGAAGACCAGCCTTGTCTGACTTCCAGATTGTCCTGGCCCCTTGGTGCCTGAAGATGAAATTTCCAACAGATAATGGGATAGGGGAAGTAGAAGGAAATCAAGACGCCGCTCGAGATTGCTATGTAACTGAACTTCGCAATAACTGCAGGAAGGATAAAGGGAAGGATGCAGAGACTACTCTCTGCAAGAAAAACTTGGAAGCATAGCAACTAAAGAAAGCCCCTCCTCTTCGATATACCGGTGATCCTTTCAATGAATTAGACCCCAGGGACAAAGAGGAGGAGGCCACCACCGAGCCTGCAGAGGCCATGGAATTTGTATCTGTAGACAAGCGCGACCCAAGTAGACTGCTGAGAATCGGGTCTCAGTTAAGAGCAGAGTTAAAGGATCAACTCGTCGATTTTCTTCGCCACAACTTGGATATATTTTCATGGACACACGCCGACATGACTGGAATCTCCCCTGACGCAGCATGCCACGTACTGAACATCGATCCCACCAAGGTGCCAGTAAAGTAGAAAAAGAGAAGTATGGGGGCAGAATGATCAGCAGCCCTCGAGGAAGAAGTAAAGAACCAACTTGACAATAACTTCATACGAGAAGCTATCTATCCAGAATGGATCGCCAACCCGGTACTGATAAAGAAGGCTAATGGGAAGTGGCGAACATGCATTGACTTCTCCAACTTAAATGACGCTTGCCCGAAGGATTTCTTCCCACTCCGCCGAATCGATCAACTCGTGGACAGCACAGCCGGGCACGAACTCTCATCTTTTATGGACGCATACTCAGGATATAACCAGATTACTATGCATGCCCCCGATCAAGACCACACTAGTTTCATCACTGACCGGGGATTGTACTGCTACAGGGTAATGCCTTTTGGACTTAAAAACGCCGGAGCTACTTATCAACGCCTCGTCAACAAGATGTTTGCGGAACTAATAGGACGAACTATGGAAGTTTATGTGGACGACATGCTGGTAAAATCGAGGAAAGCCAACGATCATGTAAGCCACCTGGACGAGATGTTTCAAGTACTTCGCCAATATGGAATGAAGCTGAATCCTCTAAAGTGCTCCTTCGGAGTATCATCAGGAAAGTTCTTAGGATTCATCATCCATGCCAGGGGGATTGAAGCAAACCCCGAACAGGTCCGGGCTTTGCAAAATATCAGGATACCATCCACTCGAAGAGAGATGCAAAGCCTAAATGGGAAGGTGGCCGCCCTAAGCAGATTCATCTCTAAAGCAACCGACAAATGCATCCCTTTCTTCGAAGCCCTAAAGAAAGACAAAGGAAAGCTCGAATGGACTGACGAATGCTCGACAGCCTTCCTTAACCTAATCGAACACCTCCAGAGACCACCAGTACTCTAAAATCCAAATGAAGGCGAAGAACGATACATATACCTTGTTGTATCGTCCTATGCTCTAAGCGCCGCTTTGGTGAGAGAAGACAACCCCGCGCAGCGGCCCGTATACTTTGTAAGCAAGAGATTTACAGGGGCATAAGCCAGATACCCTAAACTTGAGAAGCTAGCATACTGTTTGCTAATCACGTCACGGAAACTGCGACACTATTTCCAATCTCATTCCATCAGAGTTTTAACCGATCAACCGCTAAGGCAGGTACTCCATCGCCCCGACACTTCTGGGCGACTACTTAAATGGTGCATTGAACTGAGTCAATATGATATCACCTACCATCCTCGCACCGCCATCAAGGGACAAGCCATGGCCGATTTCATTGCCGAATTCACTACCAACTTCATGCTCATGCTCCTGAGGGCCGTACCCATCTACTAGTGATCTTGGGGTGGGTCCATGACGTCCCGATCCTGGTTGAGCTAGGGGCACTATGGAGGACTCTTTTCTGTCCTTAGATTTCTTCTTGTCGGAACGGGTTTCCACTTTATAAGACGTTATCTGCAACAGGAGAAAACGTATTGTTAGAACAAGGAGTATAGATATGGAGATGAGCAAATTCCTACAGTCGGGGATCTCATTCATAGTATATATATATATATATATATATATATATATATATATATAAGAGTTCATTCGGTAAATCAAAGCCCCTAAGTTCATTCGGTAAATCAAAGCCCCCCAAGTTCATTCGGTAAATGAAAGCCCCCAAGTTCATTCGGTAAATCAAAGCCCCCAAGTTCATTCGGTAAATTAAAGTCTTTGAGTTCATTCGGTAGTTCAATCATAAAAAATCGTTCGGCGGAAGAAAATTCACATGGTCCGGCAGTCGAGTTGATTCGGTAGTTGATTGGTTCGGCTATTTCAAGTAGTCAAGTTTGGTTCGGTGCTCAATTGATTCGGCTGCCTCAAACGGTGAAGGGTGAACAGGGACGCGAAACCCATACTTATAGGCAAACATGGACGACCGAACCAACCGGTTCGACACTTGAAACCGAATGAGAATTCTCCCAAGCTAACTGACCTAAAACAAAGCGCGACATATGCTGGCATATGCCCCACTTTGGGGGGCAAATGTTGGGTGCATTTCCTCCACCACCGAACCAAGAAGAAGGAAGATACCACCGAACCAACTCTCCTCTAGGCACTGCCGAACCAACTCACCTCTAGGCACTGCCGAACCAACTCACCCCTATGGCACTGCCGAACCAACTCACCTCTAGGCACTGCCGAACCAACTTACCTCTAGGCACTGCCGAACCAACTCACCCCTAAGGCACTGCCGAACCAACTCACCTCTAGGCACTGCCGAACCACTCACCACAGGACCAAGCTACGCCCTCACCACCGAACCAACTCCTTTCCCAAGCACTACCGGTCCAAGACACTTCCTATACATAGCCGAATCAAACTCCAACCAACCATCACCGGATCACTCACCATCGGACCAAGTCTCACCGAATCAAGGCGTTCCGGACCAACTTTACCAAGCCAGATTGCATCAGCCCAGGCCCACCAGCTGCTATATACATCCAGGACCCCTGCCCCCAGCCTGACTCTATAAATAGAGGGGCAGGGGTACAACAATGGCAGACAAGTTTGAGAGCTCAAACACGGATAGAACTTTCAAACAACTTTCAGATACTTGTAATCAAAGCTTTGTACTTGTAACCTGAAAAGTAAAGGAGAATAACATATAAAGTGGACGTAGGCACATTCTGGCCGAACCACTATAAATCTCTGCGTCTTTTACAGTTTAGTCCATCTATTTTATATATTTGCATAAATCACCCAAATCACTAAGAACAACGTATAATCAACTAAATCATACGAATTGGAGGTGTTTGCCCATTTTTTGTGCAAACAATAGTCGGTTATTTACCTATCAAATAAACAATCATTCAACCAAATATTTCCTTTTCCACTGAAAAACTCCAGATCTCTTTTTAATTTAATTTTAATAAATTAAATCTCTTTATGCAAAATATACGTACTTATCTTATCGAATTTAGTAAATTCACAAACTATCTTTTTCAAAATATTGAAAACCCTTTAAAATAATAAGGATAGTACCACTGCGGTATCAACCATGGATCCACAGCTCAATGGTTACTTCTCTATCCCAGAGAAATCCAAAACTAAACTGCACGCACTTACAGCCTCCGATTACGCCATGAAAGTATACCATTACTTTCCACAAACTTTATTTAATAATTATCCCAAAAATGCTTATAAGTTTCTAAAATAAATTATCCAAGTTTAACCTAGGAAAATGCACTTAAATAAAAGTTATTATATAAAGCCATATTAATATTTGATAATTTATCTTTTAAAACAACAATGCTGACTAATTCTTAAATAATAATAATAAATCTTTAACAATCGTTATAAGGTAACTAATTAATAATTAAATAACTAGTTTCTGGAATATTTTTAACACTTTTAAATGTCCCATAGTTAAAAATTAAAAATCATGTTTTTAAACAAGCCCAATTTCTCGATTCTAATTTCATTTCGTAAATTTTGGGATCTTACATGAGTTCCCGCATAACCAATTTTATACTTATTTCCAAATTCAATTCTATCTTTCCAATCTATTAAAATCTCGATTTTTAAAACCTTTCATATTTAGACAAGCACCACATAATAATTTATTATTTAAAAACCCTGTATGTATTTTATTCCAAAATCCATGTTTACAGTATCCCTAAAATAGTTAAATTCTGATACCAAATGTAACGGCCCGAAGATTTTCAACCTCGAAAATTCTACATTAATACGTTCACTGTATAGAGTGTCGAGAATCGAGTGCCGGAAGTTCCAGGCTGTTAGGGTTTAGAAGAAAAGACATAGAAAAAGTAACAGAAAACAGCACCACAGAATCTCACAATCGCAGCGGAACAAAATATAATAGTGGCATTTATACAAATAAAAGCTGTAACTAACAATATATGTTCGAGTATCAGAGTACAACAAATCTGGACAATTATAATAACTTTTCCTCAACTACTAACTATACATCCTACAATACAAAGCAGAATACAATCAAATACGTTCAATACATCTCTGCCATCCATCTCGTCTCCAAGCTCCAAGCGTCCTAACCTAAAATTCTGTAATACTCGGTCTGACCCGAGCACTACAATAAAGTAACACCCGAGTCAGGATAGAAACCAGCGTGAGTAACCCAATTTAATTTGAAAATACTTAGGTTATACAATCTTTTGACCAAAGGTAACTCATACAATACGACGAGTTTTTATCTGATTATAACCAAACACTTTTGCAGAAATCCATTGATTTTATAATAATATCCAAATACAGTTACTTATTTAAAATAGTCAGATTTACTTTATTTATTCAACTCCAGCCTATTAGACTCTATAATCAAACTCGTATAGATTTATAGTGCTTATTAAATCAAAGTGGTGTCGGATATTTCTGATATCAGATCCGGGCCTCTTCGAATACAAAAATAAATTTTCAGGGTAAATTGTTTAAAATAAACAATTTTATTATTTAGGGTAACAGTATTCAAATATGGGAATTTAATTACAAATTTTTATTCAATAAACCGTAACATCATTTTAAATCTACTATTAACTTGTCTGACTAACCAATTTACCGATCAACAACCAATAACAAAAATTTACTTATCAGAATTAAATTTGCCTTGATTAACCATATCCATCTATATTTAAATCCAAATTAACTCAAAGGAATTATCAAAACAACTTAGTTTTAGTTAATTAAAATATAAAATTCTATTTCGATATCCACTTAGTTAATTTATAAAATTATATAAACTTTTAAGTCAAAAAATAATATAATAAATTTTTTCGTATAACCTGGCTCTGATACCAAGTGTAACGACCAAAAAATTCATACGCCTTTCAGTCGAAAATATTCTCCATCAGTTCAACTCAAATTGGACGGAAATACGAACCATTAGGGTTAAAGAAGAAAAAGGTAGAAGAAGAAGAGAAAACAACAACACAAAATCTCACAATCACAGCTGTAGATAACAACTGATCTTTATACAGAAAGAAAAAATATTATTTTTATAAATTTCATCATCAGAGTACAACAAAATCAATAACACAATACTGAACCGTATTAATAACTTGTCCTCACAAAGCTGAATATACAGCATATCATACATAGTGGAATATAAGTCAGATACGTGATATACGTCTTCGTCATCCAGCTCGTCTCCTGAGCTCCCTAGCATCCTATCATGTATCTGTAATACTCGGTCTGACCTAAGCATTATAATAAAATAATACCCGAGTCAGTCTGGAAAACCAACATGAGAAAACACACTTATTAAAATGTTTAAAATCCTTTGAAAATCAAAGTTATATCGTAAGACCACGCCACAAATAAACATGTCGGGTTTTTACCTTATGATAACAAAAACATTTTATATCAAAATCCTTTGATATTATAATAGTATCTAAGTACAAATACTTAAATCAAATAGCTGAAAGTGTTACATTAATTAAATTCCAGCAATACTAGGCTCTACAATCAAAACCGTAAATGTGACGCCCCACCTCTATACCCTCTCTAGCTAAGGACACTACATGGTAATGCCGTCAACTAGAGCGGAGGATTAGGCTTTTGAGGAGCGACCATCCGTGTAATTGCTTTGTGCGAGCACCGATATGCCAGATAAAGTATAACATGCATTTCATCTCAAGAGGAAATCCGACATGCCGATACAAACTCAAAGCTACTACACAGTGGCTATAAATAATCTTTAGAAACAAATATAGAAATAAACATAACATAAATCAGTCACAGATAATTCATATCACTAAGGCGGAAACAGATATGAATATAACACATGAAAGTGTTAATCAGAGAAATGGTCTAACAAGATCCACAATATCACAAAAGAATAGATACAATGCTAGAAAAAAGAATATGTATACATTGAGGAGTCCTTATCTCAAATGTATACAACAAAATAAACTACTGATCTAAGTAGTTAGCCAAAAGTCAAATGATAGTCCGATAAGGAGTCAAGAGGAAGCACCAGTAAATTCTCAGTCTGACCCGAGTATTATTTAAGAAGAAAATAATAAACGGATCAGTCTAGCTATAATTATCAGTTAAAATGAGATATAAGAAGAGATATAATAAAAAGACGTATGACAACCAAAAATGTCATACTACGATAAGCATACATTAGAGCCACAAAAGTCATACAATATCTCAAGAATCTCATGGCATCAAAAAGAATGTCATATTCTTTGTTTAATTCACCAAACCACAAATAATGACATACATATCAATGCCAATTGTAAATGCTGGTGAAACATAAATTCCAAAAATCATCATATAAAAATCCAGAAATCACAAGAAAAGGTTGGCCAAGACATTGATGTAGAGCAAACGTTACATCCAATGAATCCAAAAGGCCAAGACATTGATGTAGTGCAAACAGTACATCCAATGAATCCAAAAAGCCAAGACATTGATGTAGTGCAAACGGTACATCCAATGAATCAAAAAGCAAAGACATTGATGTAGTGCAAACGGTACATCCAATGAATTAAAAAGCAGAGACATTGATGTAGTGCAAACGGTACATCCAATGAACCAAAAAGCAGAGACATTGATGTAGTGCAAACGGTACATTAGAAAGCAAAGACATTGATGTAGTGCAAACGGTACATCCAATGAATCCAAAGCCAAGACATTGATGTACTGCAAACGGTACATCCAATGAATCAAAAAGCAAAGACATTGATGTAGTGCAAACGGTACATCCAATGAATACAAAGCCAAGACATTGATGTAGTGCAAATGGTACATCCAATGAATCAAAACATATTAAAAGTACATGGGTCGCTAGCCCACGAAGAAATGAGATGAAGCTCAATAAAATGAGGTACGGTCCTCCATGTGGACAAAGAGACATCGCACATTGCTATCTAAACTATAAAATGATCATCATCGATCATCAAAGAGTGTCAATTACAATAAGCTAGTAATATATGAGTTTAGCATCTGTCCCATAACCACTAGCTTAACTTAAATATTTGAGAACTAATTGTAGATCTCCACTAGAAAATTGTCACAAGAGTTTCAATCGAACAAGTCCAAGAATTAACCAACGAAGTAAACGCAAGCGTTTCATACCACATGTTTTACTAAGTCGTTTAATTAGATTTCTCATACGAGCGAGGTAAAGGTTTATATATACTAATAGGTTGGAAAATGATTTTATAAACGAGTTTGATATTGAAAATAGAGTTTAAATAATCTTTGATAAAGAGTTTGAATATTTACTACTAGTATAGAAACCTTTGTATTTTAAAGTGACAAAGCACAAAAATGATTGTAGAAATAATCAATCATCAAAATTCACATACGAAGACGTGAATTAATTCCAAAGAAATCGATATCAAATCCATCAAATGGATATTTTCAAGAATTCCATATTAGAAGTCATCAAAGTCGAAAAATTGATAGCATCAATTAGGAATCAAAACGAATCGATAAAAACTGGAATCACAACCCAAATAGGCAAAATAGGCATAATAGGCATTTAAGAGCAGGTCAGTCGACTGGCTCAATGAGTTCAGTCGACTGATCACAGTCCCTGAAAATATGCGGGATACTGGTCAGTCGACTGAACTCAGAGAGTCAGTCGACTGACTGCAGGGAAACAGAGCCCCATGGCTCTGCAGATGGCCCTTGGAATGCATAATAGCTACGGCCAGGCGACTGACTGGAAATGTCAATCGACTGACTGGAGCTTGGGCAATTTTCCGGCCCATATGATTGCTGTGCAATCTCGTCCAATTCGCAATCGAACGAGCAATAGCGCTAGGGATTTATGCCAAACGACAACCCGGCCCTATAGGCTCTTCGATGCATCACCAAAAACTAGTTCAAACAACAAAGCTATGATTTTTGAAGATTTGAACTCAAAACACTAAAATTTGGAATATTCGCAAAACCTATCCAAATCAAATGCACATGAATAAGTGCTGGGAATTCATACCTAACAATCAAAGATAATCATAGACTTAGATGTGAGATAAAAATCTCACCTTTGAACCCAAATCAATGAAGGAGTAGCTTTTAAAACAAGCTAAGATCAATTCCTCTTCAATAACAACTCAAGAAGCTTCAATCTAAGCTTACAAGTAAAATATTTCCTATTCTAGGTTTAGAAATTTTTGAAATGGAATGGAGAAAGAGTTGGAGAAGATGAAGAGGATGCTTACCAATGGGTTCTCTTAGAATTTGGAGCTAGATCTTGGATTTTGCAAATGAACTAGGGTTTTGGATTTCTATTTCCCATTCTCTTCCACCATTTTTGCTTTAAACTGAAAAGAGGAGGAAGTGAGAGTGAATGGGGAGAATTGGCTCAGATTTGGGCATTAAGTTGGCTAGTGGGCTGAATCCAAACCCAAACCCAAAGTGAAAAAGGTCAAATTTTTAGCTGGCTCCAAACATATCAATGTTTATACTCAAAAAGGTTGCAAACCGCATTAGCATATCAATGTTTATACTCAAAAAGGTTGCAAACCGCATTTTGAACTCAATGGGAGGGGTCTCGAGTCCTAATTCGACTGTTTGCAAAAAGTAGCTTTTCGGACCAAAATCCGACGAACGATAAAATAATTAAATATACAATTGATAAATATGCGGGTTGTTACAGACTCCCCTCCTTAAAGAAATTACGTCCTCGCAATACTTAAGAAGAAAATAAGAAGTAACAACCATAGAAGCATATCAACACAAAAGAAAATTTGAAATAGGAAGTTCACCATAAGGAGCATGAAAGAGTAAGCCTGAACAGGATCGCTCGATGAATTCTCTGGATTCCCAAGAGCAATCCCTAGGATTTGAGAACCATTGAAATCTCATAATAAGAACATCTTTATTCCGAAGGCGCTCAACCTCCGAAGCAATGATGCGAATGGAATGTTGCTCAAAAGTCAAATTTGGTGAAACTTCAATCCTTTAATAATACTGGCCTCAAGAACAAAAAATCGGAATCCCTAAGGCATTTCCGTAGTAGAAAGACGTGAGAAAACGTCATGAATAATAGAAAATTGAGTCGGTGCAACGACGTAGTACAAAAACGGTACGCCCGAGAAACTAGAAACTCGAATAATTTGGAACACCAACGTAGTACAAAAATGGTACGTCCAATGAACCGATAAACCGAAACAACGATGTAGTATAATAATGGTACATCCATTGATCTAGATAAGACGAAACATCGATGTAGTATAATAATAGTACATACGATGAACCGAACACCATAAAAGAACATCGGACGCTAGTCCATAAAAGAAATGAGATAAAGCTCAATAAAACGAAGTATATCAAAACGTCCGATGAACTTGATAAAAAGATAATTCCATTCAGACAACATCAAAGAATCAACAACTTGTTGCCTACGACAAAGCGCATTGGCAACACGATTTCCAGAATATCAAGATCATAAGATGCCTGGAACTCGAGTCAACATGAAGTTCCTTATGAGAAAATAAATATTCCAAAGATTTTTGATCGAGGTGGAGAACAAATTTCTCCCCCAAAAATGATGATGCCATACTCTAAAAGCGAAAACAATAGCCGCGAGCACTAGATCATGAGTGGCATACCTAGTCTCAATCGGCTTTTAATGATTTAGAAGCACAAGTGATAGCACGTTATCTTTTGCAAGAGAACGACATCCAAACCAATACGATTAGCATTGGTACAAAAGATAAAGTCTTGGTTCCCCTCGGGAATCACAAGAATAAGAGTATCGAAACGAAAGAATTTCTTTTAAATAATCTTCTTTCCTGAAAAGTTAAAACTTTCAAAATTACATGTCTTTATGTAATAATCTTTCTAGAAAAATTTACATTTTTACAATTCAATTTATTGTGTCTGACTGTCTCATCAAAGCGTTTAGGAAATTCCTATCGGTAACGTTGATCAAGCGCATCGACCAAAATTCTTAAAGCACTCAATGGGCAATACAATCACGAAATCATCTTCTTTATAATAAACAAGTTTCTTAAAAAGGTTTAAGAATATTCTTTGCTTGTTTCAAGAACAAAACCCAATTATACTTATAAATAAATCTTTATGAAAAAGATTTGTAAAAATTTTTAAATTTCTATTTTCATCGGAAATCAATGAATTGAAGAATGGTCTCATCGAAATATTCATAGAATACTCGATTTATAAAATGGATGAAATAAGATGGGCCAACTGAATGACATAATGAGTTATTCATAAATATCATAACGATTGCGGAATACGGTAAATGGAACGCTAACTCGTGCAACTCGTAGCAAATGAAAATCGGTGGCAAGGTCGAACTAAAAAAAAAAGACCTCAACACCACTCAAAAGATTGCTTAGGCGATAATCCTAAGACAAGCTCAAAGATACCAGAAAATTCTCAAACCACATGAATGAGAGAATAACACTTTCCTTATAAGTGGGCTTAAGGAATAAAACGATGCAACCCAAAAATTCGAAATTGGAATCACAAAAAAAAATAGAAATCTACTTAACAGATAGAAAATGTCGAAGATGAATAGTCCACTCAAAAAATAGGATATGGGCTTCACAACGATTAAGCCAATCCTTTCAAAAAAAGTCAATTCCGAAGCCTAAGTAAAAATATCGGCTCGGAAAGAAAAATCACATAAAATAATTTCGACATCAATAAAGACAAATTGAGTGTTGCGGATCTACCATCTGGATTCGCAATCCTCAAAGAAGTCATCAAGCCCATAAATGTTTAAAGAAAAAGAATCACAAGTTATTTTGATATAAAAATAATGAGATGAAACCCGTATCAACAAGAACTCAAATAAGAAGATCACGAAATAAAACAATGCCATCAAGGATTGAGTGAAAAATACCTTGACCAAGAGAAGAGTTGTTAGAGGCTTGCAGCTTTCCCTCTCTCTTGTTAGGAAGCCTAGGACACGAAGATAAAAGATGACCCGAACCTTTGCAATAACGACAAAAGTGGGGTTTCGGATACTCCCTTGCATAATGGTCCATGGAACCACAATTGTAGCATTGACCACGACTAGAGGTAGGAGTCTTTGCTACCGGAATTTGTTGCTTCCCTTTCTTGTTGGGAGTGGGGACTTTGAATTTAAGAGGCCTCTTCATGTTGTCGTTGAAGTTCTGTTTGGCAACCACAACTTCAACATTACTCTCTCTATCGGCCTCTTCAAGACGAAGAGCGATATCAATAAGCTGATCAAATGAAACTTCAAGTTTCAGGAGTAATGGCTTCTTAAGATTCTTATTTAAGCCATAGACAAATCTTTGATTTTTCTTCAATGGGGTATTAATATACTCGACCCCATACTTAGAGAGAGATTCGAAAGATGCGACGTAGTCCATCACAGAAGATTCACCTTGAACAAGGTCAATAAAACGTCGGGCTAAAGTTACCTTTTCAGCCTCCGGCACAAATTTCAATTCGAATCTTTCCCGGAATTGCTCCTAAGTGAGATCCGCTTCAACGATTTCAGAAATTAAAAGCTCATACCAATCTAACGCTATTTCTTGGAGCATGCTAGAAGCCACTTGGACTCGATGAAGGTCAATAAGGTTCATGCGAGAAAAGATACGATCGCATGATTTAAGCCAAGCTTGAATTTCTATAACACTCTCGGATCCCATGAATGGCCTTCCACCCAAATCGGTATAGTCTGTGCACAAGCGTGCAAAACCGGATCTAGGATGAGTAGGCTCTGGAATGGGTCCGGCAGCTTGAGCGTTCTTTATAAGATGAAGAAGCAGCTGGGCAGACATAATTACTCCATCCTGGGGAGTAGCACTAGATTGTCCGGCACTGGGACGATTTGATCTAACCATTTCTCTTCATTAAGAAAGAAAGAAGAAGAAAAGTTATTCTCAAAAATAAATATCAAGCAATCTTGATAGATAAAACAAGGAATCATAAAAGAAAATAGGGTAGATCGGTACGAAGACTCTAATTAAATCCTAAAGCACGACTCCTAAGAAAGACTTAGGACGATGATCCTTGATAGATTATTCTACATTGTTCCAAAGTTTGGCTCTGATACCAAGCTGTGACGCCCCACCTCTATACCCTCTCTAGCCAAGGACACTATAGGGTAATGCCGTCAACTAGAGCGGAGGATTAGGCTGTTGAGGAGCGACCATCCGTGTAATTGCTTTATGCGAGCTCCGATATGCCAAATAAAGTATAACATGCATTTCATCTCAAGAGGAAATCCGACATGCCGATACAAACTCAAAGCTACTACACAGTGGCTATAAATAATCTTCGAAAACAAATATAGAAATAAACATAACATAAATCAGTCACAGATAATTCATATCACTAAGGCGGAAACAGATATGAATATAACACATGAAAGTGTTAATCAGAGAAGTGGTCTAACAAGATCCACAATATCACAAAAGAATAGATACAAGTGCTAGACAAAAGAATATGTATACATTAAGGAGTCCTTATCTAAAATGTATACAACAAAATAAACAACTGATCTAAGTAGTTAGCCAAAAGTCAGATGAAAGTCCGATAAGGAGTCAAGAGGAAGCACCTGTAAAATCTCAGTCTGACCCGAGTATTATTTAAGAAGAAAATAATAAACAGATCAGTCTAGCTATAATTATCAGTTAAAATGAGATATAAGAAGAGATATAATAAAAAGACATATGATAACCAAGAATGCCATACTACGTTAAGCATACATTAGAGAATCCACAAAAGTCATACAATATCTCAAGAATCTCATAGCATCAAAAAGAATGTCATATTCTTTATTTAATTCACCAAACCACAAATAATGACATACATATCAATGCCAATTGTAAATGCTAGTGAAACATAAATTCCAGAAATCGTCATATAGAAATCCAGAAATCACAAGAAAAGGTTGCCAAGACATTGATGTAGTGCAAACGGTACATCCAATGAATCAAAAAGCCAAGACATTGATGTAGTGCAAACGGTACATCCAATGAATTAAAAAGCAAAGACATTGATTTTGTGCAAACGGTATATCCAATGAATCAAAAAGCAGAGACATTGATGTAGTGCAAATGGTACATCTAATGTATCAAAATGCAGAGACGTTGATGTAGTGCAAACGGTACATCCAATGAACCAAAAAGCAGAGACATTTATGTAGTGCAAATGGTACATCCAATGATTAAAAAAGCAAAGACATTGATGTAGTGCAAACGGTACATCCAATGAATCCAAAGCCAAGATATTGATGTAGTGCAAACGGTACATCCAATGAATCAAAAAGCAAAGACATTGATGTAGTGCAAACGGTACATCCAATGAATCCAAAGCCAAGACATTGATGTAGTGCAAACGGTACATCCAATGAATCAAAACACATTAAAAGTAGATGGGTCGCTAGCCCACGAAGAAATGAGACGAAGCTCAATAAAATGAGGTACGGTCCTCCATGTGGACAAAGAGACATCGCACATTGCTATCTAAACTATAAAATGATTATCATCGATCATCAAGAAGTGTCAATTACAATAAGCTAGTAAATATATGAGTTTAGCATCATGTCCCATAACCACTAGCTTAACTTAAATATTTGAGAACAAATTGTAGATCTCCACTAGAAAATTGTCACAAGAGTTTCAATCGAACAAGTCTAAGAATTAACCAACGAAGTAAACGTAAGCGTTTCATACCACTTGTTTTACTAAGTCGTTTAATTAGATTTCTCATACGAGCGAGGTGAACATTTGTATGTACTAATAGGTTGGAAAACGGTTTTACAAACGAGTTTGATATTGAAAATAGAGTTTAAATAATCTTTGATAAAGAGTTTGAATATTTACTACTAGTATAGAAACCTATGTATTTTAAAGTGACAAAGCACAAAAATGATTGTAGAAACAATCAATCATCAAAATTCACATACGAAGACATGAATTAATTCCAAAGAAATCGATATCAAATCCATCAAAATGGATATTTTCAAGAATTCCATATTAGAAATCATCAAAGTCGAAAAATTGATAGCATCAATTAGGAATCAAAACGAATCGATAAAAACTGGAATCACAACCCAAATAGGCAAAATAGGCATAATAGGCATTTAAGAGCACGTCAGTCGACGGCTCAATGAGTTCAGTCGACTGATCACAGACCCTGAAAATATGCGGGATACTGGTCAGTCGACTGAACTCAGAGAGTCAGTCGACTGACTGCAGGGAAACAGAGCCCCATGGCTCTGCAAATGGCCCTCGGGATGCATAATAGCTACGGCCAGTCGACTGACTGGAAATGTCAATCGACTGACTGGAGCTTGGGCAATTTTCCGGCCCATATGATTGCTGTGCAATCTCGTCCAATTCGCAATCGAACGAGCAATGGCGCTAGGGATTTATGCCAAACGACAACCCGGCCCTATAGGCTCTTCGATGCATCACCAAAAACAAGTTCAAACAACAAAGCTATGATTTTTGAAGATTTGAACTCAAAACACTAAAATTTGGAATATTCATAAAACCAATCCAAATCAAAATCAAATGCACAAGAATAAGTGCTAGAAATTCATACCTAACAATCAAAGATAATCATAGACTTAGATGTGAGATAAAAATCTCACCTTTGAACCCAAATCAATGAAGGAGAAGCTTTTAAAACAAGCTAAGATCAATTCCTCTTCAATAACAACTCAAGAAGCTTCAATCTAAGCTTACAAGTAAAATATTTCCTATGTTAGGTTTAGGAATTTCTGAAATGGAATGGAGAAAGAGTTGGAGAAGATGAAGATGATGCTTACCAATGGGTTCCCTTAGAATTTGGAGCTAGATCTTGGATTTTGCAAATGAACTAGGGTTTTGGATTTCTATTTCCCATTCTCTTCCACCATTTTTGCTTTAGAACTGAAAAGAGGAGGAAGTGAGAGTGAATGGGGAGAAGTGGTTCAGATTTGGGTATTAAGTTGGCTAGTGGGCTGAATCCAAACCCAAACCCAAAGTGAAAAAGGTCAAATTTTTAGCTAGCTCCAAACATATCAATGTTTAAACTCAAAAAGATTGCAAACCGCATTTTGAACTCAATGGGAGGGGTCTCGAGTCCTATTTCAACTGTTTGCAAAAAGTAGCTTTTCGGACCAAAATCCGACGAACGATAAAATATTTAAATATACAATTAATAAATATGCGGATTGTTACAGTAAAGGCACATAGGGACAATGGATTTCCAACTGAATGACTAGGCACTGGTGTACCACCTGTCACGGTACCTGGTCTAGATCAACATATCGAGGACCACTCCCGATCCCTTGCAACACAAGACAGGACTACCCCTAACCTGGATAGCCTGAATAAGATCACCCCGCGATTGGGATCAACAACCATCAGATAGCCGAAATAAGAGATTTCTAGATTGGGATGACCTTACCCTACTTGGAAGCTACCCACTTAGCCTTGCTGCATATCCCTTATTTTCAGTCGTTCTCGGTTGATGAGGCTCGAGGCTAAGCGTTACATTTTTAGAAATATTTACTTAGAATGCTCATTGTCCTCCAATAACAATGTACTGATAGCATTCATCCATACAAGTCCATTCCCATTCCGAACGGAACCGAAGGCACTGCTCCTACCACATCCATTTTGGAATCATCCTTAGGATTAGTAGCGATTAGCCCTTGCACTTCACTGCTCCATCTTCGACACCAAGAACTTATCTTCCTTTCGAAAACGTACTCGTTGGAAGTGGTTTTCGGATCACAAATCCAGATCCCGGTCTCTTCAAAACAACGTTCGCTATTCCTGGAAAACTCAACCCCGGTTCTCTAGGAAATAAACTGACGAGAATAAGATCGGAGATCACCTCCTAACCGTTAGTGGATGGATTTCCTTATAAACGTCCTAAAAGAAAGAACGAGTTTATACGTACAGTATAGCACCTCAAACGGTAACGGTGCCATACAATTCCTGTGTTTCCTCTAGATATTTTCAAAGTTATATTGGGGTCCAGAATTGATAATCGGATATTTAACTATCAAATAAACAATCATTCAACTAAATATTTTTATTTCCACTGAAAAAACCAAGTCTTATATTTAATTTAGATCTCAAATAAATTAAATCACTTTATCCAAAAATATACACTTAAATATTTAAAATAAAACTACTTAAATTCTTTATTCAAAATAATACTTATGAAATTCTATAATAATTCTCCAAGTAAAACTTTATCCAAAAAACTACATCCAAAATAAAACAATTATATACAGCATATATATTTAATAATTATCCTTTAAATCATAATACTAATTTAACCTTTAAAATAATTAGCTACTAAAATTAACTTAATTAATAATTACTTTAACCATTTTAAAACAATTAAATAATAAAAGTTTCTAAAAAATTCTTTTAAAACACTTTTAAAACTTCTAATTTATACTTAAAAATCTTTCTTGAAAATAGACTTAGCTTTTAAGGAAAATACACTTTCCACTCCATTATAGCCCATCAAATCATTTATAAATCCTTCTCGACATATCTCCAGATTAATTTACGTTCCAACTCCGTAAATCTCCTTTCTCAAATTTTGAAAATAAACCACTATTTATTATTACAACAAACTACCACACCTTATAAATTCCCATCGTGAATTTAAAATCTCAAATTATCCACTGATAAATAATCACTTTATTTATAAACCCAGTTTATAAATTCCATAGTCTCATTTTTCCGCTTAATCACTGCTTCAAAACACTTACTCGATTTTCAAATCGATTTTATAAATTAAATCCCCTTCAAAATTTATTTCCCAATTTATCCACATTCATTCCAAAATCCATTAATTCTATATTCACTCCTTCATTATGATTTAAAATCTCATTTAAAACTGGAACATCAATTCCATATTTTATTTCAAAATTCTCTATTTATTTCTTCCCAAACCATTTAAATCTTGAATCTAAAAATAAATCCTTTAATTCTTAAACAATGTCGCTTAAGTCCTCAAAACTCATTTATTCCCATTTATTCATAATCTCTTTTTCAATACTCGGAATTCATTTAATAGGACTTTAAATTAAAAACTTTTACTTTTTTTCCCAAATTCATCCTTTTAATTTATCCAACTTCGCTATAAATATTTTACTTAAAAAAATTTCCTTCACAAATCTAATCTTTATATTTTTGATATCATAAAATAACAGAATATATTCAGCAAAACCATTGCATTCAATAATTTCAAATTTTAATATAATCTATCACAGATTATCAAATAAATCATATCATTGAAAATGAAAATAATTTCAATATTTTTGAGGAATCAAGTTGGATCCCTCCAACCTATTTCCCTACATCCACAGATTTTAGCACAATATAAAAATACCAATCCCACTTCGAGGGAGATATCACGGTATGTAGGGTCATCCGCTATTATGCGGGGCACATACGGTCTCATCCGTTATATAATGCGGGAATATCAATCACTCCAATATATATATATATTTATATATATATATATATATATATATATAATATTACATCCAAACTGATAATAATCAATCAACCAGTAATTTAATTATAACTATTTAAATTAACCGGTAATCCAGTTTGAGTGAGATTAACTCACCTACATTTTATTATTTGCAATCCACTTCAATCGTGACCTGATCTCACGATTATAAACCTTATATAATCATTATACGACTTATTAACATTTAAAATAATAAATCACCATTTATTAATTCAATTCGAACTCATTTTCCTATAATAAATAATGTTTTTAGTAACTAAAATAATTTAATAAGTTAATTGAACAAGTTAATCACCATAATCCATTTTTTAAAATAAACTAGTAAGTTTAAAATGTGCATATGTATATTCTTTTATTTTATTTCATTTTTTAAACTACATACACTAAAAAATAATCTATATAGATTTAAAAATCTAATTTTTATATAAACTCTACAAACATTTAAAATTCCTATTTTTTTCCCCAAAAACTTATCTATATAGATAAGCTTTTTGCCCTCTCATTTCAATCACTATAGCTGCCTATACAGTGTCTCCTCGTCCTTTCTTCAACACACCTTCCCCTTTTTAGCCAAGATAGAAAAAGAAAAAGAAAAATATATAGAGAGGTTGGCCTTTAAACGGAAATGAGAAAAGAAAGGCTCACTTTAAAAAGCAACCGTAATCTTCATTCGTGACTTTAAATCCTTTAAAAAAATTATTATTCACTTTCACAAAGCCAGAAAGAGAAAGGAAAGAGGGTAATGGCCGATACTTTGAATCGAATAAAAATGATTCCTTTTTAGTTTAATCGAAGTCGAGTTCTATTTGAAGCAAATTGACGTAGGGGGGAAGCTCGAGTGCGTGAGGGCAAGTGAAGAGCAACAAGAGTGGGCCTCCGTCGTGGGTTGGTGGTGACGAAGGGATTGGGTCGAGCTTGTTTTCGACGTCGCGATGGAACTTAGGGCTTGTGTGGGATGTTTGGGGTGTCTAAGGGAGGTCGCGAGTTCGATGGAAGTTGGGAGATGTCATGGAGGTTCGGTGGTCGCGAACTTCAACTGGAAGGGAACCAATGTGTAGCGATCGACGTCGATGGCGGAGGTAGGTACTGTAGGCAGTGCGACTGCGGTTTCAGGGTGTAGGTATTTTCAGTTTATTTTACTAAGTTTTATATATACATATATAAACATATTATAGGAAACTGAAAAAAATATAGATAGATATGATTTTTAATCTACAGTAAGATATAAAACAATTTATTTTTTTTCAATTTAAAGATTTATATATATATATATATATATATATATATATATATGTATATATGTATATGTACACAATAAAGAAAAGTATAATATAAATATATATATATACACACATACCTATTTTAATTTAAATATATATAGATAAACAGTAAATATATATATGGATAAGGTTTTAAAAAAAATAGGAATTTCAAAATGTTGAAGAGTTTATATAAAAAATTAGATCTTTAAATCTATATAGATTATTTTTGTAAACATATATGTAGTTTCAAAAAAAAATATACATGTTGTAAACCCACTGGTTAATTTTTAAAAATATGTATTAAGGTGATTAACCTGTTTAATTGGCTTATCTAGTTATTTTAGTTACTAAAAATTATTTATCATAGGAAAATTAATTTAAAATTAAGTTTTTAGATTAAATAAAATTAATAAATGGCAATTGGTTGTTCGATTATTTCAAATGTTAATAAACCATATAATGTTTATACAAGGTCCTAAATAGTGAAGAAAACAAGTCGAGATGGATCGGATTGCAAATTAAAAGTCAAAGATGAGTTAATCTCACTCAAATTGGATTAATAGTTAATTTAATTAGTTAAAATTAAATTATTGAATGATTGATTGAAATTGATAATTATTACCAGTCTGGATGTGATATTATATATAGTAGTATATATATTGAAGAGATTGATATCCCCGCATTGTATAGCGGATGAGACCCTATACATCCCGCATAGTAGCGGATGACCCTATATACCGCGTTATCCCCCTCGAAGTGGGATTGGTATTTTTATATTGTGCTAATATCTATGGATGTAGGGAAAACTGGTTGGAGAGATCCAACTGGATTCCTCAAAAATCTAGAATTTATTTCACGTTCAGTGATATGATTTATTTTGAATAATATGTGATAGATTATGTGGAAATTGAAATTATTGAATGTTATGGTTTTGCTGAACATATTTTGGTATTTTAAGATATCAAAAATATAAAAATTGAATTTTTGAAGGAAAATACGAAGGAAATTCTATGTAAAATATTTAGAGTGAAACTGGATAAATTAAAAGAATGTATTTGGCAAAAGAAAAAAAGTTTGGTTTTAAAGTCCTATTAAACAAATTTAGACATGAAAAAAAAATAGAGTTTTTGAATAAATGTGAATTAGAGGGTTTTAAAAATAAGGACGTGAGCAACGTTGTTTTAAGTACAGAGGAATATATTTTTAAAGGTAAGAATTAAATGGGTTGGGAAAAATAAAAGAAGAATTTTGAAATAAAGTATGAAATTGATATTTCATATTTAAATAAGTTTTTAAATCATAAATAAGGAGTGAATATGGAATTAATGGATTTTGGAATAAATTTGGGGAAAATCGAGAAATAAATTTCAAAATGGAATGAATTCAAAAAATCGATTAAGTGTTTTGAAACAGTGATTAAAAGGAAAATGAGACTATGGGATTTATAAACTGGGTTTATAAATTAAGTGAAGTGGTTATCAGTTGATAATTTGGGATTATAAATTCAAGGTGGGAATTCAAAAGGAGATAGTAAATCGTTTTTAAAAAAAAATGGTGGTTTATTTTTAGAAAATGCGAGGAAGAAAATTTACGAGATTGGGACGTAAATTAAACTGAAAATAAATTGAGAAGGATTTATAAATGACTAGACGTGCTGATTGGAGTGGGAAGTATATTTTCTAAAAGGATAATTATATTTTCAAAGAAAGATTTTTAAGTATAAATTAGAAGTTTTAAAGGTGTTTTAAAAGAATTTTTTGGAAAAATCTATTATTTAGTTGTTTTTAGAATTGTAAAGTAAATACTCATTAAGTTAATTATAGTAGTTAAGTATTTTTAAAGGTTAAATTAGAATTATGATTAAAATATAATTATTAAGTGTTTATACTATATAATAGTTTTATTTTAAAAGTATTTTTGGGCTAAGTTTTACTTAGGAAATTATTATAGAATTTCATAAGTATTATTTTGAATAAAGAATTTAAAGTAGCTTTATTTTAAATGTTTTAAGTATATATTTTTGGATAAAGGGATTTAATTTATTTAAAATCTAAATTTAATAAGACTGGGTGTTTTCAGTGGAAATAAAGATATTTGGTTGAATTGATTATTTATTTGATAGTTAAGTAACCGACTATCAAATCAGGACCTAAATGTAACTTTGGAAACATCTAGAGGAAGTACAGGAATTATATGGTACAGTTACCGTTCGAGGTGCTATACTGTACATATAAACTCGTTCATTCTTCTAGGACGTTTATAAGGAAATCCGTCCACTAATGGTTAGGAGGTGGTCCTCGATCTTATTTTCGTCTGTTTATTTCCTAAAGAACCGGGGTAGAGTTTACCGAAAATAGCGAACGTTGTTTCGAAGAGACCGGGATCGGATTTGTGATTCCAAAACCACTTCGATCCAACGAGTACCTTTTCAAAAGGAAGACAAGAGCTTGGAGTCGAAGATGGAGCAGTGAAGTGCAAGGGCTAATCACTACTAATCCTGAAGATGATTCCAAAATGGATGTGGTAGGAGTAGTGCCTTCGGTTCCGTTTGGATCGGGAATGGACTTGTATGGATGAATGCTATCGGTACATTGTTATTGCAGGACAACGAGCATTCTAAGTGAATATTTCTAAAAAAGGTAACGCTTAGCCTCGAGCCTCATCAACCGGGAATGACTGAAAATCAGGGGATATGCAGTAAGGCTAAGTGGGTAGCTTCCAAGTAGGGTAAGATCATCCCTATCTAGAGTCCCTTGATCTCGGCTGTGTGGCAGTTGTTGATCCCAACCGCGGGGTAATCTTTTTTGGGCTATCCAGGTTAGGGGTAGTTCGGTCTTGTGTTGCAGGGGATCGGGAGTGGTCCTCAGTACGCTGATCTAGACCAAATACTGTGACGGGCGGCACCCTTGTAGCTCTGCCATTGTATGGAATCCATTCTCCAATAAGCGCCCGTACGGTTTTGTTTGTGCCCAACTATGCTGGAACGTGAGATGCAAGCATTTCATCTATATTCTATTTACTTTCTATAGACACTATTGTAATATCATACGAATTTGATAAAAATGTTTTGGTTATCGTAAGGTAAAAACCCAGCATGTTTATTTACGGCGTTGTCTTACAAGATATCTTTGTCTTCAAAGGATTTTTGAAAATATAATAATAATTCAAATTGAGTGTGTTTTCTCACGCTGGTTTTCCAGACTTACTCGGGTATTATTTTATTATAACGGTCGGGTCAGACCGAGTATTACAGATTCATGATAGGATGCTATGGAGCTCAGGAGACGAGCTGGATGTCGAGAGGTATATCACTTATCTAACTTATATTCCGCTGTGCATGGTATGTTGTATATTCAGCTTTGTGAGGACAAGTTATTATAATTGTCCAGTATTGTGTTATTGATTTTGTTGAACTCTGATGATGAAATGTATAAAAAAATTATAGTTTCTTTCTGTATAAAGATTGGTTGTTATCTATTATATATTGTTCCGCTGTGACATGAGATTCTGTGTTGTTGTTTTCCCTTCTTCTTCTACATTTTTTCTTCTTTAACTCTAATGGTTCGTATTTCCATCCAATTTGAGTTGAACTGATAGAGAATATTGTCGACTCAAAGGGGTACGGATTTGTAGGTCATTACATTTAGTATTAGAGTTTATATAAAAATTAGGATTTGCAGGTCATTACACTTGCTATCAGAGCTTATATAAAAATTAGGATTTCCATCGAATTCGAGTTGAGCTGATGGAGAATATTGTCGCCTCAAAGGGGTACGGATTTGCGAGTCGTTATAGTTAAATTAATTTATCCCAAACTCTATATAAATATTTTACTTCAAAACCCCTATTTACAATTCTTTGCCAATTTAAACAATATTTGATTGGTATTTTAAAAAAATACCAAAATCTAGGCCAAAACTGTCATATCATCCATTCAAATTAAATCACACAATAACGTGTCACAGATTATTCCAACAAAACTTATATCGCAGTATATGAGATTAAATTCAACATTTTTGTGGAATCCTATTGGATTCCTCCAACCTGTTTTCTCTACATCCATAGATGTTAATACAACATAAAAATACCAATTCCTTCGAGGCGGAATATCGTGGTATATAGGGTCATCCGCTATTATACATGGCGCATAGGGTCTCATCCGCTATATATATGCGGGAATATCAATCACTCCAATATACATATGCTACCATATACAATGTCACATTCAAGTGATAAAAATGTATCAATTCAACCAATCAATCATTAATTAATTTTAACTATTTAAAATTAATACCAGCAGCCCAAAATTAAGAGAGATTAACTCACCTTGAGTTTTTAATTCGTCAACGTTCAAATTTTTAATTAAATCGAACACATTCGATTTAACCTAAAATTTTAGCTAGCTTCGATGGACTCCAACTCTATTCCAACATGTAGTGCTCGTCGCCGCGATTCCATCGCCGCTTGTTTCGTCCGATTCCGACCTTGTATGACAAAATTACTAATTTTTAAAGTTTTGAATGTAAATTTTATAAATAAGTTCTTTTATTTTTTTATTAAAATACATCACAACCGTACATTCAGGATGGAGAAATCTAGATAGGCGGCTCAATTCCTTCACGTCGTTCCTTCCGGTAATTCGCGTTCAAGATAACCCATCGCCACCTTTGATCCATCCACTACCACAACCAACACGATCACCTAGAAGATGATCCAATACCACCGCGCGAAAGCTCATCGCGGGCTCCATCTTAACCTTGAAACTGTTGAACTCGGCTATGCCTAGCTCTTGAAAACTGCACACGAACGGCCGCCTTCGAGCGACCTTCGCCATCAATCCACTCAACTCCACTCGATCGCCACCGTGGGATATGAAGAGCTCGAGGTGCTCTTCGATTTTCGTGTTGAAGCTTTCTCACGAAAGTTTGTGGATTTGAAGAAAAACGAGGGATAAGTTCATGCGATTTCGGCCATTGAAATATAAACGGGGACGCACTGTAGATATTAGGGTTAGGGTTACTGTTGCGAGTATATATATATACGTGCATACAATATTTTATTATTATCTTCATAATTCACATGCTTTTTCATACGAACTCCAAATGATATGTGCCTCCTGGTGTTTATAATGTTTTACCCCTATTTCGAATAATGGAACATGTTTTGGAGCCTAATTCGATCGTATGTAGAAGATAGCTTTTCGAATCGAATTAAAATATTAAATTTTCGATATTAAACTCAACACATTTTTGTCCCGTATAATCAAACGGTATTCCAAATGCTACAAAATTTGAAATCCGATAATAATAAACTATTATGGATCCAATGGAACTAGTTTTGTCAAATTCCAAGACTGTGCCCCGGAAGGCTATTATAACGCGTCGATTAAATTAAGCGATTTTCAAAATTGACAAAATTGCTTGAAATTTCCATTTTAAAAACTTACCAACTCAATTATAATTCAAATAGAATTTATATCCATATTAGAAATCATTCCGATTTATATTAAATCAAAATTCCACTATTTACATTATTGCCATATATTAAATTTCACTACTAAATTAATATATAAATTTCAAATTCTAACTTATCGATTTTTAATTCCATTCAAAAGTCCACTATCAATACTCTAATTCAAACAGAGTTTAAAACAACTTTAGAAATCTTTTCCATTCATATTTAACTTTAGACCCCCATATTTACCCAGTTTCAAATATTAAATTTATATTTACTAAATTCAATTAATAGCTATATTTGAAATTTTAAACTATTTCACTTATTCTTCCATATTCAAAATCAATTAATAATTCAAATTCAACATTTAAAAATATATTAAATGTTCATAACTAAACGACTAAATTTCGGGTCATGCATTCCTCCCCCTTATAAGAATTTCGTCCCCGAAATTGCTAAGGTAGGAAAAATTCTCCTAAACCCATTGACCTTTAAAACTCACTTAGTTAAAATCCTACATTCACTTCTCTAAGCCGTTTTAGTTTTATCCAAAACAATTAGTTTTCATTTCTAACTCAAAAGCCTCGATTTCTATATAGTTCAAAAATCAACTTTCTAGTTAACAAAAAAAATTAAAATTTTTCTAACACCTTAAATTTTCGAATTTTTTTGACAGAGCCTCCTCTGTACGGAGAATCTTTTACAATATGATAAGAGAGATAAAAATATGTACATCGACCCACACGGTCGAAAAACAAAGTATATATCAATATATTATCATTTCTTTATTTTATTACGTAGGCGTCCTTTATTTAGCTTTTTAAGCGAGCGGCTTATTTAATATGCATTTACGCAACCATAATCTATTCAAATAGCTTCCTATACCTGTACTTAGTCAAAATAGCACATAGGTTTCATAAACATGAAATTTTATAACTATCCTTTCTTTTAACGAACCAAACACATGTTTTTTATAAGCAACATATTATAACATGTATATCTCAAATGCGTAATAAGTACAAGGTTCGATATTCAATTATCCATTTCCAATCAATGTATATTCACTTCTATTCATTTCAAATTGATTCACAAATAATTTATTTGCATTCTATTCATTATTGAATTCCATTATATGCAAATCCATTTTATTAACTTTAATTTAATCTTTTTAAATTGACTCTAAATCAAGTTATCAAATTTCCTTTTGATTCTTCACCAAACCTTGTTCGCTTCATGTTGTAGTAAACAACATTCCAATCCATGTAAACTTATTTATGAATCATTTCATAAAAATCACTTAAGTTTAGTTTCCATGATAATCAAATTCTAATTCCTTTAAAATCGATTCTCATTCAATTTAGCTCAGCTTCATGCACTTACATTTCCATTAACTTTACTTCCCACTTATATTACATCTTTTCCATTCACTTTCATTTACTTCACATAGATTTATTCAATTCATTTTATAGTGAACAACATTTCATTTTAAGCTAATTTATTTATAAACCATTTCATAAAATTTATTTCTAGGGTCTATTATAAGCATTCCATATCGTGCTTAAATTCATATTCAACTTATAACTTAAGTTCATACCCCAACTATACTCCAAAATCATATTTCAATATCATATTTAATTCATTTACTCCTCAATTGAATTCATTTCTTGTTATTAATTTCTTAACCATTTAACTTGGTCATACCATTTCACTTTTCCAGTATAATAAGTTATACAACTTATTTACTCACAATTCTCCGAATTTCCACTTAAGTTTACTCATATTCAATATTTATAACATATAGTCATATTAACACTTCACAGTTCATATTCATATTCGAATTACCAAGTTCCAATTCACCCTCCATTTAAAATTCAAATTTTTGAATTTTCCATTTCTTTACTATAATATCACCATTTTCATTTTGGTTTTACCATTTCATTTCTCAATTCATAAGTTCAAGAACTTATTTACTTAAAATCCCATTTTACTTACCCGAGTCCATTTACATTTTATAAATCATAACTCTGGATGATATATGTCACTTAATAACTTAATTTTATCCATTTCATTCAATAATTATAACTTATAATTATATAACCATTTTACATTTCAACTTTATATTCCATTCAATTCAAATCCAACTTCAATTTTATTTAACTTATCTTAAGTTAAATTCCAACCTATCTTGTTCACTTTAATTTACTCAAATTAAATTTTAAATCTAGTATTTTACATTTTCCTTTCTTATCTATATCAACTTCAAATTATGGATTCAGTAACTGGTTTTCACTGACTTTACAAATCATTTAAATGGAAATCCTAGAATTCAATCACCCAGTTTTATTTTCAAAACATTTCAAAATCATAATATACATATATCACTTTCGTATATCAAATCATGCTTTTGAATTTCCAAAACAACTTAGTTTTACCCAAAACAATTTTCTTCTAGAATTTCTAAACAAAACTTGTTTATCAGACAAGTCCAAAGCAAATATTCATAGCCAATCACTATGGTAGTAATCCGTCACTTAGAAACTCGAAAATGAACACTGATGATGCGGCCGTCATCACCAGAATTATTTTCCAGCGACTTAAGTGAGTTCAGTGCTTCCTTACTACCAAAATTCATTTAAAATAATTTCTATTCAGAAATATCTCCAAAATACTATTACTATAGTTCCTTTCAAACCTTTCCAAAAGCTCCAAGATTTAAAAATTCCCAAACATTTTCCAAAATTTCCGGGGTTTAAATTCTGGTTTGAATCCAAATTTAGTTATACTTCTTTGTATAAATCATTCTTATATAATTTATATTTGGTTATATATCAAACCATTTCAAATTTTATAATCTTATTTTGATTATAATATTAACAACCAAACATTTCAAATATGTACACTATAATAATTTCAAAAAAATTATTTCATTAATAACAAAATATAGTATGGGTAAAATTATTTCATTTACCCACTTCAAAACAATACTATGTCGGTTTACCTTGCCTAAAAGTTTAGAAGCCCTATCGATACGGTTGTACTTCCCGTATCGACCAGAATTCATAAACATACAACTGATAAGTCAACACAATATAAAAACATTTTATATTCACTAACAAATACGCGCTCATATCTATTAATACACTCAACTCATTCTAAAGTACTATTGACTCTATCTCTAATGAGCAATCCCCCACCAAAGCCTAGGTACATCGTCAACCTAAGCTCGGATACCAAATGTGACGACCCTCCCTTTTGACCCTCGAAAATCGACATAATTATGCTCATTGTATAACATGTCGAGCGATCGAGTGCCAGAAAGACAGATTGTTGAGGGGAAAGAAAGTAGGTAGAAGGAAGAAAAAACTAATCAAAACATAATCTCACAGCGGACCGAATAACATACAATAAAATAGTTCTTTATACAAATCAAAACTGTAATATACATATCTCACATCAAAGAACACAAATCAATAATTACCAGCCTGGACAATTATAACAACATGCTCTCACAATTGCTGATAATTTCAACAAACACTACAACGGAATAAAATCAAATACGAGTAATAGGTCTCGTTCTCCAGCTCGTCTCCTGAGCTCCATAGCATCCTAACCTGAAGCTGTAATACTCGGTCTGACCTGAGCATTATAATAAAATAATATCTGAGTCAGTCTGGAAAACCAACATGAGAAAACACACTCAATTTGAATTATTAAAGTTATCAAAATCCTTTGAAAATCAAAGGTATCTCGTAAGATCACGCCACGCATAAACACGACGGGTTTTTACCTTACGATAACCAAACCATTTCATATCAAATACTCTGATATTATAATAGTGTCTAAGTACAAATACTTATTCAAATAGCTGAAATTATTACATTAATTAAATTCTAGCATACTAGGCTCTACAACCAAAACCGTAAAGGCACGCATTGGAGAATAGATTTCATACGAAGACTAGGTACTGGGGTATCACCTGTCATATACATGTCTAGAAACAATGTACCAAGGACCATGCCGGGATCCCCTACTACACAAAACTGGACTATCCCTAACCTGGATAGACGGAGTATGCTATCACCTCGGGGGTACCTACCCTTTCTAAGCTCCTTCCATGAATCATAGTAATAATATCCGAGGGTATCTAGAAACGTGGTAAACATACCCTAATTGGGTGCAGCCCACTTAGCCTTGCTGCATCTCCTCTGCTTTTAAGTCATTCCCGGTTCATGAGGCTAAAGGCTACGATTACCTTTTTAAAGGAATTTTCACTTAGAATGCTCATTGTCCTTCAATGACGATGTACTAATAGCATTCATCCATACAAGTCCATCCTGGGATCAAACGGAACCGAAGACACTATTCCTACAACATCCATTTGGAATCACCCTTAGTAGCGATTAGCCCTTGCACTTCATTGCTTCATCTTTAACTTCATGCTCTTGTTTTCACATCGAAAAAGTACTCGTTGGATCAAAGTGGTTTTTGGATAACTTTTCCAATCCCAGTCTCTTCGAAACAACGTTAGATATTCCCGGTAAACTCAACTTCGGTTCTTTAGGAAATAAACATACGAAAATAAGATCGGAGATCACCTCCTAACCGTTAGTAAACGGATTTCCTTATTAACGTCTTAGAAGGATGAAACGAGTTTATACGTACAGTATAACAACTCGAACGGTAACTGTACCATATAATTCCTGTGTTTTCCCCTAGATATTCCCAAAGTTATATTTAGGTCCACATTTAATAGTCGGTTATTTAACTATCAAATAAACAATCATTATACCAAATATTTCTTTTTCCATTGAGAAACTCCAGATCTCTTTTTAATAAATCAAATCTCTTTATCCAAAATATACGTACTTATCTTATCAAATTTAGTGAATTCACAAACTATCTTTTTCAAAATATTAAAACCCTTTAAAATAACAAGGAAAGTACCACTGCGGTATCAACCATGGATTCATACCTCAATGGTTATGTCTCTATCCCAGAAAAAATCCAAAACTTAACGGCATGCACACACTGCCTCCGATTACACCATGAAAGTATACCATTACTTTCCACAAACTTTATTTAATAATTATCCTAAAAATGCTTATAAGTTTCCAAAATAAAATTTCCAAATTTAACCTAGGCAAATGTACTTAAATAAAAGTTATTATATAAAGTCATATTAGTATTTAATATTTTATCTTTAATACAACGATGCTAACTAATTCTTAAATAATAATAAATCTTTAACAATCGTTATAAGGTAACTAATTAATAATTAAATATGCTTTAAACAATTTAAAATAGTTAACTACTAGTTTCTGGAATATTTTTTAACACTTTTAAAAGTCCCCTGGTTAATAATTAGAAATCCTCCTTTTAAACAAGCCCAATTTCTCGATTCTAATTTCATTTCATAAATTTGGGAATCTTACATGAGTTCCCGTATAACTAGTTTTATACTTATTTTCAAATTCACTTCTATCTTTCCGATCTACTGAAATATCAATTTTTAAAACCTTTCACATTTAGACAAGCACCACTTAAGAATTTATATTTAAAAACCCTTTATGTATTTTATTCCAAAATCCCTATTTAAAATATCCCAAAAATAGTTAAATACAATTTCTAAACCATTTATTTTATCCAATTAATTTATCCAAAATTCTATATAAATATTTTACTTCAAAATCCCTATTTACAATTCTTTACCAATTTAAACCATATTTTATTGGTATTTAATAAAACACCAAAATCTAGGCCAAAACTGTCATAGCATCCAGTCAATTTAAGTAACATAATAACATATCACAGATTATTCCAACAAAACATATATCATCATATATAAGATTAAATTCAACATTTTTGAGGAATCTAGTTGGATCCTTCCAACCTGTTTTCCCTGCATCCATAGATGTTAATACAACATAAAAATACCAATTCCGCTTCAAGGTGGAATATCACGATATATAGGGTCATCCGCTATTATACGGGACACATAGGGTCTCATCTGCTATATATATACGGGAATATCAATCACTCAAATATATATATATATATATATTATATAATATCACATTCAATTGGAAAGTATCAATTCAACCAATCGATCATTAATTAATTTTAACAATTTAAAATTAATACCAGTAGTCAAAAATTAAGTGAGATTAACTCACCTTGAGTTTTTAATTCGCCAAACGTTCAAATTTTAAATTAAATTGAACACGTTCAATTTAACCTAAAAATTTAGCTAGCTATGGTCAACTCCTAATCTTTTCCAGCACGTAGTGCTCGTCGCCACGATTCCGTCGCTGCTTGTTTCGTCTGATTCCGACCTCGTATGACAAAGATACGAATTTTTAAAGTTTTGAATATAAATTATATCAATAATTTATTTTTCTTTTTTATTAAAATATATCACAGCCGTACGTTCAGGATGGAAAAATCTGGACCGCGTACTCATTTCCTTCACGTCGTTCCTTCCAGTAATTCGCGTTCAAGATAACTCATCACCGCCTTCGATCCATCCACTACCGCGACCAACACGATCACCTAGAAGATGATCCAACACCACTACGCTAAAGCTCGTCGCGAGCTCCATCTTCACCATGAAACCGGTTGCACTCATCTATGCCTAGCTCTTGAAAACTGTGCACGAACAGCCAGCCTTCGAGCGACCTTCGCCGTTAATCTACTCAACTCCACTCTATCGCCACCGTTGGATGTGAAGAGCTCGAGGAGCTCTTCGATTTTACTGTTGAAACTTTCTCACGAAAGTTTGTGGATTTGAAGAAAATCGAGGAAGAAGTTCATGTGATTTCGGCCATTAAAATATAAACGGGGGCACGCTATAGATATTAGGGTTAAGGTTACTGTTGCGAGTATATATGTACGTGCATATAATATTTTATTATTATTTTCACAATTCACGTGCATTTTCGAACGAACTCCAAACTAGATGTGCTGCGTGGCATTTATAATGTTTTACCTCTATTCCGAACATAATGGAACATGTATTGTGGCCTAATTCGATCGTGTGTGGAAGATAACTTTTCGAATCGAATTAAAATATTAAATTTTCGATATTAAACTCAACGCGTTTCTGTCCCGTATGACCAAACAGTAAATCCAAGTGCTACGAAATTTGAAATCCGATAATAATAAACTATTACGGATCCAATGGAACCGGTTTCATCGAATTCCAAGAATGTGCCTCGAAAGGCTATTTTAACACGTCGATTAAATCAAGCGATTTCCAAAATTGAAAAAATTGCTTGAACTCAATGATAATTCAAATAGAATTTGTATCCATATTAGAAATTATTTCGATTTACATTAAATCAAATTTCCATTATTTACACTATTACCATATATATTAAATTTCACTATTAAATTAATGTATAAATTTCAAATTTTGACTTATCGGTTTTTAATTCCATTCGAAAGTCCACTATCATTACTCTAATTCAAACAGAGTTTAAAATCAACTTTATTAATCATTTCCATGCACATTTAACTCCAGACCCCACATTTACCCAATTTCAAATATTAAATTTATATTTACCAAATCCAATTAATCGCTATATATGAAATTTTAAACTATTTCACTGATTCTTCCATATTCAAAATTAATTAATAATTCAAATTCAACATTTAAAAATAAATTAAATTTTCAAAACTCAACAATCAAAATTCCAGGTCGTTACGGGGGTTATGACATATTCGGTACTATCTATGAAGAGATAGACCGGTCTTGCGTTGGTAGAGGACCATTAGTTGAGCCTCGGTACATTCCTCTAGAGGTGTACTGCCGGAAAGTAGTCCATTCACCTGGTCATTTGTATAGAAATTCATTATCCGATAAGTGGCTGCCATTTTATTTGCAGAACCCACTTTGTGGCTAGTATGCTGGAATTTAATCAATGTAACAATTTCGGCTATTATAAGATTTTTCAAAGAAATGTCATTAAAAATAATATTCCTTATTTTACGTAAAAATATTTGGTTATCATAAGGTAAAAACATGCCCGTGTTCATGTACGGCGTGGTCTTATGAGCTACCTTTTTATTTTCAACCGTCGTATTTTGAGTTCTCACATCAGTTACTTGACTGACCCGGAGTTCATTTCGTTTTCCCTTTAAACTTTGGATGCCCTATTTTTCCAGACAACCAAGTAGTAAGGATCTTGATAGGAGCATTTTGGTGGAGAATTCTCGAAGAAATTTTGGAACATGAAGCTTGGAGCATTTGATGTGGATATCATCTTTTATTTTCCGACGTGTCTAGTTTGTTTATACCAGCAAATGTGGAAGCAGGCAGTTATAACTGTACTTAGCTGGGTTATTTCATACTATAATTCTGACGTACCCTAGTGAGCGGTTGTATGTACCATCTATCTGTATAATTAATCGAATGTGAAATTTTGTGTTTCTATCTTCTATTTTTTACTTTACCCCTGATAATCTGCCTCACTGGCACTTGCGTTTACGGCACTTGAATGTCGTAGATGTATTAATGTCGATTCCTGAGGGTCGAGGAGACGGGTTGTCATAGACGATCTGAAAGATTTTAGTCCTGACCAGATGAAATTGTTGAGAAAGAAGGGAAGGTTGTGCGTTCCAAATGTTAAGGACTCAAGGAAAGAAATTCTTAAGGAATGTCAACGATTCAAATTTACAGTTCATCTTGGAGGAAACAAGATGTATTAAAATATGAAAAGAAACATCTACTGGAAAGGTATGAAGAATGCTGGCTTGCTTGTGTTGGAGCTTTGTAAGTGTTTGTTTCTATTTTTATTTCATGCTCCTTTTTTTTAATTAATTGAAGCACTAAGGATTAAATTAGTAATGCTTCCCATTCTCCTGATTTAATTGACCATCTACCAAAGCCGGATTAGGCCTAGCGGGCCAAGATTTAACAATTAGCATTCATGCTTAGTGGCATGCAAACATTTAAAAATCATCTACTGAAAGTCGATGTAATTGTGTATTCCTGTAGAAGTATAATTCTTGGAATAAAAATATTACCCCCAAACGTTAGAAGACACGTGATTATCAACAACAGTGACTAATTCTATTAAATTAGAAGTTTATATCATACGCATTAACCACTCAAAACTATTTATCATCATCATATTAATTTATTTTTAATGCTTTAATAATTAATGACATTGAAAAAGATTTATGTTAAATTAAAATTTTCCGTTTATGATTTAATTTATCAATCTACCGAATAGGATATATCCTATATCCATCCGTATTCGCGGATATCCGGTATTCGAAAATAATTTTGAAGGCAAATGTGAATATGATACCATCTGCATCTGAAAACAGATCTATCAGCAACTTCCCTTTATTTGACTCTATATTTTACAATCAAGCTTTCAAGATGATCTGAATCAAATACATAATAAACACACTTGTAAAGTGCATTGTTCATACATACATGACTTCGCATCTATGAAATCAGCTAGCATGAAATAACCTGTAGATCGTTATGATATTGAACCTTCAGCTGTGTTTAATAAGTATTTTGAACATAGACCTTTTTTCATCCACATTTATAATATATTGACGTATGAAGATATATTGCGACAACAACATAGCAGCAGCATGGAGATTTAACGAATGAATTTACTTTAAGCTTTGGCATTCTCATTCTCATTTTCACTCCTAAGTTGCATTTTACCCGTGTCATTTTCTTCTTGCAGGCTGCAGCAAAAGCAAAAAATGTAGATAAATTACATAGAGTGCACACTTAATAAAGTATAAACATTAGGTTTAGAATTTTGAGTTTTATATCTTGCTTTCAATATGTTTGCCGTGTATAACAACAATAGGAAGAAAGGAAGTAAGAAAATATTATTTTCAATTTTATACGATAAATCCATTTTCCAAACTGATCAAACACTTTGTGTTGTTATGAAAACCCAAAACTGAAATCTTCAAATCAAACCAGACCTAAGTTTTTTATTTTTGGAAAAGGAAAATTATTAATTTAGACCAGTTTTGAAAACTAATAACAAATTTAATTCTGCCACGTTGGCGCTGAGTCAGTGCTCTTTTTTGGTGCAATTTGAAAATGCACCAAGAAGCTTTTTTGGTTTTATATTCTACATTGGCGTGATTTTAAAAGGAGCTGATAAGAATTGATGGAAAAAAAATAACATCATCTTGGCTCCATTTCAATTGCAACCAATAAGAATAACAATTTTCATTGGCTCCGTTTGAAATCGCGCAATGTAAAACTTGAAAGAAAAAAAAAACCCTGCTTGGTTTGCCTTTTTGGTTTTGAGTTTTTTTTCAAAAAAACGTACATACGACGCATGTATTTTTGAAAAACAACTAATTCAAAAAATGACGCTGACGTAGAAAATAAAAAACAAATTTATTTATTTTTTTGTATTTTGAGAAATAACAAAAGATTGCTCGAGTTGAGTTATCTGTGTTAAAATAAAGTGGTGTTAAGCCTTATCCAATGGAGCCAAAAGACATAATCACTTTACCATTTGTTTCTTCTTCGCAATCGTAGATATACTGATGATGCAGCTAAAAAATTCATTGAGCTTTCTTCTCAAACAAATTGAAACACTCCATTTGAACTGAAAACAAAACTTGGAATCTGCTTTCTACAGATTTTTCAGAACATCTCCAAGTACAGATGCCCGCTGAGTCCAATGATTTCCACCCTATTTTTTTAGAATAGAAAAATATATATGATAGTGAGAATAATAAGAAATAAAAAGATAATAACACCCATTCAGTTGACTAAATAACCTGACAGAATACAGCAAAAGGCTCTCTCAATGGTCCATCACAAAATATTTCGCTTGTACTTCAAACAAAACTTGGAATCTGCTTTCTACAGATTTTTCAGAACATCTCCAAGTACAGATGCCCGCTGAGTCCAATGAGTTCCACCCTATTTTTTTAGAATAGAAAAATATATATGATAGTGAGAATAATAACAAATAAAAAGATAATAACACCCATTCAGTTGACTAAATAACCTGACAGAATACAGCAAAAGGCTCTCTCAATCGTCCATCACAAGATATTTCGCTTGTACTTCCATTAATAAATGTCCCATCTGCAAATATAACCTGATATTATATGCATGTACACATAAATTTACAGAACACACACATACATACTTAAATACACAAATGCATGCATGCATTTGTATGTATGTCAAAATACCATGGTTCAAAGTTCCGATTCCGTTTGGATCATCGGAAAATTTTGAATTTTCAGTTTCGAAAATTCCGTTTGAGTTCCGGTTAGCGGATTCCGTTACTTTTTTCATGAATACACTTGTACATAGTTAATGCTGACATAATTTTTTATTAAGTTATTCATATTATACAAATTTTATAAAGCTTTTTTAAAAAACTATTAAAGGTTGCTGCAAATTTTATTAAAATGTTTATACAAATTATATGATACAAACATTTTATAGTCAATTTTAACCCAACTTGGCCCAGTCCACCATCGCAAAACCTTCATCACTATCTCAAAACCTTCTTAACTTTCCTGAGCTTGCCCTAACCATTTTTCATTCCAATTTGATGATTCAAAGTGGGAACAAAGTAAGAAAGAAAAATCTACCATGCAGCTCCCATAGATGCTTCCCAAATCCGATTGCATGTCATGTTTGATGCTGGTACTAGGGCATTTCACAAGTTCAATTAACCTAATGCTTGAAATCGAGGAAGATAACTTCAAAAAAAGTAATATCTGGGTTTATTTTGCTATCCGTGAATCAATTTCTCTGGTAACCCTTTCCCCTACTACTAAATCCCAAAACGAGAATTTTATAAAGTTCCGTTTTGGACCATGCCGGAGCCGCCGGAGCCGGAACAAAGATGATGGAAATCCAGCGTGCCGGACGGATTTTAAAACCTTGCAAAATACACACGTTACATGCATATGAGCAGGTACTGCACATTTTACTTTCATATGTTGAATAATCTAATAATATATCGTATTTGTGTTTTTGGTGAATGAAGATCAGAATAATTGACAAAAAAATTGCTTATCAGATAAACTTTTTAACCGTTATTCAAATTAATTTTAAGAAATAAAATATGCGAATTTCCAAAAGTTGTAGTGAGTCAGTGACAGCTAAAAATATTTATTGATAATTTTGAACCGAACAAACCTCAGATCCATAACCTGGAGTAAAACCAGCAGTTGGCTTAATGAAGGAACCTACTGTACTGCATCTCTGTACTGCCTTGCAAAATGAAACAAGTCCTGCTCTACTTCCTAGTTGTACTGCCTGAAATAAAGCTACATCGCGTATGTAATCTTAAAATAAAAAATGATGAAATTAAATTGGATGTCTTAACAATAATACATAATGGGGTCTGAATAAAATTAGTCTTGTTAAGGGCACCACGATCATCTCCTGGAAATGTCAGTATAAAATAATAAACTTCAAGAATTTTACACTTGAATGCCCATTTTGTTCAACATATAGTGCGAAATGAAGTAAAGATCGTTCAACTAAACATTGTTGATGAAATCATTTTCCCATTTTCTATAATTGGCAGCCAAACAGTAAAAATCATTCAAAAGGACATTGGGGACGAGTTCTTCACAATATATATATAAAGAATCGATAATGCTAGTGTTATGAAGTGTTAAAGAAAGGGATATTTTTAGAATACGTGTTAAAGAGCGTAAAATAAGGTGCTCTTAACAACACTCTAAATAATTACCAATATGGTCGGTCCGCAAAATTTAAAGCCTTAGGATAAGCTTATTTAATATCGGTAACAATAAAATATCGGTCAAGAATCAATATATAACATTACAAAAATACAGGGATCATATTCGAGAATACTATGGTATTATCGTTATGTTTGTTAACAAGTTATAAGAACTATGATAATAATAAAAAAAGATGTAAATATCCTCTTTTTTAGCATTTTAAACCACCTTTAGATTGTTTGATAACATATCTATATGAAGATTATAATCACTCTAGATTTTTAGTACAATTTTACAAAATAGCAAAGTATAACCATTTGCAATAATATTTGCATTAGATACTAGTTTGATATCACGTCCATATATCAAAAACAACATCCGCGTAGCACATGTATAGAGTTGACTGGTAATTTAACTCACGTACTAGTAAAGTTCACATTTTTTACATAAGCTTGTAAGCGTATTATCAAAATATTGAACTTTTTACAGCGTCAGCAGTCAGGTGTGTAACTGACTCGTACATGGCACAACTATATGTTGCGCCTGTAAAAGCATACTATATAGCTCGACTAGATTAAGCTCATTAGGGCCAGATCCTTATTCACATAATAAACTTAACTATGTATTGCACTTCTGTACAATACAGCATACACGCAACCCGAGGTTATGCATAGTATATGTCTTTCCATTTTGGCCCACTCCCATTCTTTCTTATTTATCCTCTACCTGATCAAAATTCATCAATGGTAATAATAATAATAATAATTTGCAATACAAAAGATCTGAAGCAATTTAAATACGAGGAAAATGACTTTCATCTACACAACATGAAACAGGTAATCCCTACAAACCAAGTTTATTTAAAATACCTTTTTAGTTTATTTATGGCATTTTTGTACTGTTGTTGACATGTGAATGCAAAATACCTGTTATACCATAATTTTTACTCAATCATATTCCACTTTTAACCGAAGCCGAAATCCAAAAGGAAAATTCCAAAATGTTCATTGCATATGTATACTGAAAGTTTCAACCCGTCAGCTTTAAGCTCGAAAGCTCTACTATGTATTTAACTTTTCATAAATATTGAATATCAGTGAGAACTTTGAATATACCATCGTATAGCTCCCTTCGGTATCTTGATGCGAAGGCTTAAACTTCCATACTGAAGCATAGAGCCAAGCATATTACAAAGACCCAAAGAACGGATCTAGACTATGATGCAAACCGAGGACCACAGATGTCACTCGTCCTGAAAGCAATGGTTACCATGCTGGCCTTAGACCGAAAATATAGGACTCAAGGCGGGCTTTCGACAGAAAGCATAAGTCACAAGATCGGCTTCGTACTGAAAGACTAAAAGCATCAAGGTGTGCTAATAGTTTCAAGACTGTGCATTGCCTTCAGATCATATACCTAAAGAAACAGCCTCTGACAGCCATAACTGAGAGTGTAGGCTAAAAGCACCTAGTTTAGCAGATGAGATCAAAGATGTCTCTATTCAAGGCCGAGAGCGCCTCAATGCAAAATCGAGATCAACAGCTAAGATTGCCTTCAGATACATCAACGGTTCAAATAGTCCAAATCTTATACAAAGCATGTGGGTCAAGGCACCAGAGCTATACATAGATATGTCAGTCATAAATCTACATCAATATGCAAGCTGCCAGATGACGACACATGTTCAAATCTCAATCCTACAAGCGGGCCAAGTCAGCAATCCATAAGAAAAGCTCTCCACCAATGATGAAGCAACAAGATGCCTATAATACAAGGCGCAAACCCCATATACGGGATTTTGATTAGACTTGTGAAAGTCTGACAATATACTGCCCTTATCACTTGTAATCATTTTAAAATTTCAGACTACAAGCTTTTCGACAAAGATTGCTAATGGCAGACATCACCAATCTGACATTGTAATATCATTTTCGGGTCTACTAATAAGTACTAAATAATCTTCTCAACAGTGGATGTTTGGGCACGCTCCCTAACCACTACAAATTTTCGCATTTTCACTTTCGGCATTTATGTTCTTACTACTTTTGGTCTAGGCTTTCAGCCTTCGACCGTATTTCCTTTTTTTGAACTTTTACTTCTGAAGTTTGCCTTCAAATCCTTGAAGCGTGGACTATGACCAAAAATCACTTTAATGTTTTTGGTGATGGAAGAAGAGGCATCCAACATCCGTCTTAATCTACTACATGTTTTACTTGTTAGTTAACCAATCTACAACATGGAAATGAAGTCTAATCTATTATTCAAAGAAAAAACCTTGGTCTCCAATGGCTGAGGAAGGTATCCTTAAAACTCCAGCCAGAACTGATAAACCAAACTGTTGCGTAAGGATCTGCTCCTTCATTCATTGTTAATGAACGATTTTGACAAATGATGATGGCTTTCATGGAAAATACAACAAAATGTTTGGATGGATACCAAGTTGCAATGAGAAAGACCATTGAGACTGTGAAAAAAGCTGGTGTTGTTCTCATCTATGACGAGGTCACCCACCGAAAGCTGACCGAAGCCTCGGTAAACAACAAATGACCAAAGAAGAACTTGAACCTGAATCTGTTAGAGATGTTGCTATCAAGGTTGGAGAAAAAGCCTCCCGAATAGCTAAAGGTCAACCCTAAAAGGTCCTAACTCTAAGTAACGAAGGGATAAGGATCTGTGGGCCTATTATGGTTCCGCCTGAAAGCACAAGTGTTTATATTGAACCTGTTGATCATCTAAGTCTCCGCAAAGACCGAAATACCAAAAGGTTGCTGCTGAAGCCGATTAAACAAGTACAAAAACTTCATGAAGAAAGATATTGTTATTACATGGAACCAAAAATTAAGAACCATTCTCTGTTGAAATTATGAGAGCCTCATTGCCGATAAGATTTAGAATCTCGAAGCTTTCTTATGATAGATCTACAGACTTTGAAAACCATATTGCATTGTATGAGATCCAAACGAAGGACATTCGGGCCACAAATTAAATTAAGTGTAGATTTTTACCGGTGACTTTCACCAAACCTGCACTAAAATGGTTTCGGCATTACCCTATAAACTTGATGCATTCATGGGATCAACTGACTATGGAATTTATAACTCAATTCATTGATCCGAATGGCACTAGAACAAGGATGAGTCAATTAGCTGACATTTGACAAGGGAAAGGAGAATCTCCAAGGATTATTGCAAGAGGTTTAATAATATCGATGCTAAAGTAAAAGGCATAACCATACAGTCAAATTGATAGCTCACTACGGAGTTATGGAGAAATAACTCATTTTGGAATGACCTCCTAAGACAAGAGTGTACGTCCATCAATGAGTTTTTTTACAAAGCTCGTGAAGAAAACCGAATTGAGGAATCGGAGAAGGCTTTGGGCAATAGTCGAGAATGGACAAACGAAAGCTAGAATCCAAGTTGTGGATACTCTCCCATTAACTCACTCATGTTTTCAGATCAGTGCACTAATCCATAGAATAAAGTATGCAGCGTTGGAAAAGGTAGACTAACCAGAATCCAACTGAAAGGGCATGCACTGTTCTTATCATAAACAAAATGGTCATCGTACAGAAGAATCTAGATTCCTTAAAATCTTTATCAACAAACTCGTGAAAGCAGCAAACTTATGAATTTTTAATAATCGAGAGCCCTAGTTTGAACCTGAAAATACACAGCAATTGGCACATGTACCTAGATCTTTGCAATCACCATGAAATTTTGTCAATGTAATATTCGAAGGTCAGGACGTGGCCGGTCCAGCAACATTAGATGGAAAATATATAACAATGAGGCCAAGAGGCCAAAGAAACAAAGTTTAAATAAGGCAAGTTTCGAGAAGATGAAGAAGCTTGAGCCAAGGATAATCTTCAGAGATCTTGATAAACAGGCTTTTGTCACCATCACAATGGTCCCCTTGTGATTACCGCTTAAATTGTTCTCTCAGAAGTTTCCAAAATTATGGTGGATATCGGAGCAGTCGTAAACATCACCTTTAAGCATGCATGCAATAAAATGAGCTACCTGAAAGCGTACCCAAGCCTAGCCAGGCACCGGCCTACTGTTTCAATGACAAGGGGGCATTCCTTCTAAGGAATGCAATCTTCGGGTAAAAATTGGTTCTGGGTCATGCTTTAAGATATTATGTTTGTTATAGTGAATGTACCCACGGTGATAATGCATTATTTGGAATGTTTTCTCTTGATGCAATCAATGGATATGTTTTGACCAAACATTTTTGCTGAAATTCCCCATTAAAAGCATTGAGGGATGTGTAAGGGAAGATCAGTGGGCCTCAAGGCAATTGTAATATGCAAAGTTTGAACTTGATCAATAAAGGAAAAAAATTGGTGTATGAGAATGATATCAAACTGAAAGAAATTGATAGTCCTTTCGAAAACAAAGAAAGAACCGAAGGAAGACAAATAACTCGTCTACAGACCCACATCGAAAAACAATCCTCGTTGAGAATGAAACTGAAAAATCTATTAATTACGCTTACTCTGAGTTAGAGACAAGACAAAAATTCTTAAGAATTCCACCAAAACATGACAATGCAACCATATGAAAGATAGTCTAAATGCCCTATTATTGAACACAATATGACGAGATATTGTTGGGCCAAAATAGCAAATTTTTCGATCGGAAAAGAAATTGTGTTTACATAGTGCAAGAGATTACATATATTTTGTTAGCACTATCCGATCATCAAAAAACTAGCCTTTTGCCTGATATTTACGGCAAAGAAACTTCGACCTCACTTCCAGACTCATCATATCGAAGTTCTAACAGATCGGCCTTTGCGGCTAGTATTCAGCAAACTCGAGACCTCGGGTAGGCTAATCAAATGGGCTATAGACATTTACTCGTATATTCTTAGATTTTCTAATACTAATTGGTTTTATTTTTGAATGTACAAGTTTTGATGCCGAAATCTCAAAAGATAACAAAGACAAACGGTTTTCATGGCAAAGCTATGTTGATATAGCCTCCAATGAGCGGGGGCAGAAGCCAGGTATGTACTAATCACTCCAAACAACCATCAAATTTGTAGCGTCGTAAAGCTTGACTTTTCGCCCATAAACGACGTGGCACAATACGAGTCTTTAACAGTCGCGTTAAAAATGGCAATCTCCCTCAACATGTCCAAAATCAGAGTATACAGTGACTTAGCTAATTGTCAACCAAGTTCTCATCAACTATCCGTCATGGGACCCAAGATTCTCTCTTTATGCAAAACAAGTAAAGCAAGTACTTGATGCTTTCACAAGCTATAACATCGAGAACATCCCCGAGACCGAAACACAACAGTCGATACCTTTGCTAAATGTGCAAGCTCCTGAGATATTCAAAAAAACAAATTCAATGTGGTAGAGGTAGTTGAGAAAGCTAGCATACAAGTGCCAGAGAAAATTCTGCTCATAACTCGAGCTCAAGCAGTCCGAACTAAAACCTCATAGCCGGCAGTGGCTGAAGAAAATTGGATGACTTCGTATACCTAATATCTTACAGAAAATACTTTGCTTTTGATTTTCCTGGAGCTAGACTCACATAATATAATGCTCCTAATTTTACTGTTGCACATGGAGTCCTGTACATACAGAGTTATGCAATTCCCTACTTACGGTGTGTTACTGCCGTCGAAGATTATTAGATATCAACAATGGCATATATGGAGATCATTCCAAAGGCCATAAGCAGGCCAAAAAGATACTCATACAATTTTTCTATTTGCCTATATTAAACTTTGACGCGTTAGAGTACATAAAGCAGCTGATAACTGTCGGTTCTATGCTAAGATGTCGAGAGCTCCACCAAGCGAGCTAACTCCCATGATGAGCTCATAGCCATTCGACAATTGGGGATTGTTCTCATAGGTCGTTAAGTTTTGCAACAGTAGCCATTGATTATTTCATAAAATGGGTTGAAGCCGAACCCCTAGCAACAATGGTGACACATCAGTTGATTAAGTTCGTCATGAAAAACATAATTACGATATTTGGTCTTTCATACAAGATCATAATAGAAAATGATATGCAATTCAAAAACCAAGAATTTACTAAACGCTGTCGAGATCATGGCATAATCCAGAGTTTCTCTTCAGTGGCTTATCCGCAGGCCAACGGTGTCGTAGTAGCACCCAACAAAACAATCAAAATTTGCCTAAAGAATTGCATGAATAGAGCTAAAAGTAACTAGACAGATGAATAACCATTCGTATTATAGGCTTACCAAACAAGCTCCAAGACTTTAGCAGGACATACTCCATTTTCTCTAATATATTGTTATGAAGTCATGATTCCGGCAAAACTCGAAATAGCTTCTCACCGAAGACTACTGCAATGCCCAACAAAACGCAAAACTCAAAGATGGGTCATTAGAATTATTTCCCGAACTCCGAGACAAGGCTGCCCTAAGAATGGCAGAATACATTCGACGAATGACTTGATACTATAATCAATGGGTATGAACTAGATAGTTTTAAAAGAAGGGATCGCGTCCTCTGCAAAATCATATCAAACACAAAGGATCCAACAGATGGACGTCTTGGCCCTAACTGAATAGGACCCCTCATCATCCATGACATCAATCCCTTGGGAGCGTATCGATTAAAAAGCCTAGATGGCAACATAATACCCCAGACATGGAATGCAAAGGATTTAAAACATTACCACAACATAAGGCTGATGTAGGTATGAGTCTTAGTATTTTTTAGCCATCGTCAAGTAGCAGCATGCAACTATAATGATTTCAAGTGCATCAAAGTTACAAGTACTTTCGAAAATATCAAATTTGTTAGCCACAATTGAGTAATAGCATACAATAAAATTACTTCCAGAAATATCAAGTTGTTAGCCATAGTTGAGTAGTGCAATGTAGTGATAAAGACTTAGATGCATCTCATTTGTTCGTCATGGCCAAGTAGTGTCATGCATGGTCAAAGTGGCATCATGCAAGAGCGAGTCGTGATCAAATAGTACTGTTAGCCATAACCAAGTAGTTTCGTGCAAGAGTGAGCCATGTTCAAGAAGTGTATGTAATTATAGACTTAAAATTGCCACTAGTAGTTTTCCAAGGGGCAAACATGTAAGACTTGGTCTCAATGACCGAAGCATGTTGTCAAACGTTTAATGAAATAAGCTTTTGCCATACGGCTGCCAATTTTCAATATATGTTACGGTTCCGGAACTAACATCGAAACCCAAAAAGATGCTGCTTTTGATCACTGCAATCCTAATGAGTTGCATCTCTTTAAGCAACGGCTTTGAGCTTCTCGACGTTATCGGTTGTCTAAAAGTTTTAACCATAAGACCAATTCGACTTCAACCTCAAAAAGAAAAATTCCCGAAAGGTCGTGTTTTGGCTCTACAGTCCATGTAATAAGCTGATGAGCTCCGACTCAATGAATCATTGTAGTAGATTCGAAGGACGAGTCTATTACATAAGATATAAATTATATTCATGATTAGCTCACATCCGAAGTAGAAAAAATTTATCGTAATATTTCAAAATTGAAACAAGTATTTAAACAACTGAACCCTCGACAGGATTAGAACACAACTTTCCTGTAAAAATTCGCACATGCCTAGAGTATCGGCCAGAACACATAGGCTCATCTACGTAAAATCCTCACGGATGGCGGCAAGTAACCCCAGGAGTAAAACCACGAGTTACTTAGATCGGTTCTCCTAATCTCACACCTAGTGTGGACCACATTACATCAAGTTATAATCATTCTTTCCACGGTTTAATTAATGTCCCCTATGCTTGAAAATCCTCACTAAACAATAAGATTAGACTTTCAAAATCTCCACTAAACAATGAGATTAGACTTTCAAAATTCTCGTTATACAATGATGTTAAATTTCCAAAAAAACCTTAATATGAGGTTAGATTTTCAAATTCATATACAAATCCTCACTATACGATGACGATGTTAGATTTTCGAAATCCTCATTATATGATGAGGTTGGATTTTCGAAAACCTTCACTATACTATGAAGTAACATTTTCAAATTCATATATAAATCCTCACAATACAATAATGTAACATTTTCAAAATCCTCACAATACGATGAGGTTAGATTCAAAACCCTCGCTATACTATGAGGTTGGATTTTCAAATCAAATACAAATTTCAATATACGATGATATTATATATTCAATTCCATAAGCAAAATCCACATTATACGATATAAGATTAGATTTCAAAACTCTGTCGAACATTGATCAGTTTTAAAGCTATGGGATCCTAATACCGGCTAAAGAAATAGCAAAATAACAAAGTACAAAAGTAAAGTACAAAAGTATGATCTTGTTCTTCCAACAAAATCCAAAGTTCACTCTGTATTAATCACGCTAAGTAAACTTTAAAACACATGTGTTATATCATAATTTTTACTTGGTTATATTCAGCCTCTAACTGTGTAAGCTAGAATGCGAAAGGAAATTTTCACAGTATTCATTCCACATGAATACCGAAAGTTTCAACACTCCGACTTTTGCTCGAAAGCTCTATACTATATTTAACTTCTCATAAATATTGAATATCAGTGAAAACTTCGTATATAGCTTCGTATAACTTCCTTAAGTATCTCAGTCCGAAGGCCAAACTTTCATACTAAAGCATAGACAAATATCTGCAGGATAGATGTCAAATATAATATTAAGACCCAAAGAATGGACCTATAATGTGAGGCGAACCGAGGACCATGGGTGTCACTAATACCGAAAGCAACGATCATCAAGCCGACCTTAAACCGAAAATATAGGCCTCAAGGTGGGCCTTCAACTAAAAGCATAAGTCACAAGACTAGTTTCACACCAAAAGATTAAAAACATCAAGCTGTGCCAACAGTTCCGAGGCTACAAGTTGTCTTCAGATCATATACCTAAAGAAACAACCACAGGCGACTATAACCGAGAGCATAGACCAAAAGCACATAGTTTAGAATCAAGGTTTCAAATCTTGAATTTATATCTCGACTAAATGAAGATTTAAAACTCGGATAACCAACCAAACTGTCTAATCTCGAATTTCGGAGAAAATCTCGGATTTCTGTTTGAGTGAGATGAACGAGATTTAAAACCTTGTTTAGTATACGAGACCGAAGTTGTCTCTTTTCAAGGCAGAGAGCGTCTCAATGCAAAACCGAGATCAACAGCTAAGGTAGCATCTATATACATCAACGGCTTAATTAGCCTAAATCTTGTACAAAGTTTATGGATTAAGACATCTATAGATACATAAGGATATCTCACATCATGAATCTACAAGCAGACAAATGACGATACATGTTCAAATCTTAGTCATATTGGCGGGGCAAGTCAGCAATCCATAAGAAAACACTCCACCAATTACAGAGCAACAAGATGCCTATAAATACAAGACGCGGACCCAAGGTTTTAAATCTTGAATTTCGGTCACGTCTCGTCTCGTAAATTCTACACATAATATCTCGTATCGGGCAAGATCTCGAGTGAGAAGTGTATCTTGGGTTTACATCTCGGATTTTAAAGTCCACCTCGAGACTATCTCAATGTAACTTAAGCGTCCAAAATTGATAAAGAATTTTATGATGATGTGATCTAAATATAAACTTATTAACATACAATTCATAAGAAAACAATAATACGGAAATTTCTTTTTGAGAGTGGTTACTGATTATTTTGGTATTGATTGAATAAATTCTAGTCATTTGATTATTAAAAATAAAAAATAAACAAAAATTCATTTTTTGCACTCGTTAAAAAATAAAAAATAAAATTAGAGTGCTAGTAAAAGGTCATCGGAGCGCAATTTCTTTTGGACCCACATAAAAAGTTAAAGAAATATGTAAATGAAAAAACATCTTCGAATGAGATCTTTTATTAAGATTTATCTCAAATTTCAGTTGAGATATTAATATATCGGATGAGATGAGTGTCGAATATGGTATAAAGAAAATTTAATGTCTCTTTTCGCTAGATCTTGTCTCGCTCAAGTTCGAAAATGAGATCTCCAGCGAGATCTTGGATGAGATAAATGAGATTTGAAACAATACGTAGACCCATGTATAGGATTCTAATTGGACTATTGAAAGACTGACAATATACTGCCCTTATCACTTGTAATCATTTTAACTTTTTAGACTTCAAGCTTTTCGACAAAGATCATTTATGGCGGACGTTGCCGGTCTGACCTTGTAAGGCCATTTTCAACTCAATTGACAAAGTACTAAAGAATTTTCTCAACAGTGAATGTAGGGACAAACTCCCGAACCACTATAAATTGTCGTGTTCTTACTTTCAACATTTTTCTTCTTACTTCTTTTGATATAGGCTTTCTGCCTTCGGCCGTATTTCCTTTTTGAATTATTACCTTTCAAGCTTTGCCTTCGGATCTTTGAGGTGTTGGGCTCTGACAAAAATCACTCATACAATACCCATTTTTGTTCTAAGTTGATGTTTATTGCAAAATACATGCAAACTAACTAATGTGAATGCAAAATCCCTTTTGGTTCTCTAACTTAGAGTTTTCAATCTCCTTCATCTTGGATGAGATTCCTTTTTTGCATTTAAAAAAACGAAAGTTCAAATATAATTTTGATCATGTTTGACACTCATCACACCTAAGATATTAGAATTTCAACCCGAGATATGGACCGAGATGTCAATCTGAGATCTCGCTTGAAATCCACGATTTGAAACCTTACTTGATTCTTATTATTATTTTCATACGTAGAACCAGATATTAAACCTGTTGATGCTAGTGCATTCATTATATTTACAAAATAGACATTAAATGAATTTCATAAGGTTGATGAAGGTAAAATAGATAATTTTCTTACTTGATTTCATGCATATTATAAGTAAATACCTTATTGACGTATAGGTTGTTTTAATACTTATTCGAAGTAGCAAAATCACCCTCAATGTTTTGAATAATTAAGTGATCAATTTTCCGATCTTAAAATACATAAGTTGCTTATACAAGTCAATTTTTTGCACTCTGAAGATCAAATATATTCGACTTGACAAACTTTTTATTGCCGCCTTATGTGATACACGAAAATTAGAGGCTAGGACTTTTCATTGCATAGTTGAAAAAAAAGGGTACTACTTTAGCAGATGTGTATTACTGGATCTCTCTATTTACCGGTATTATTTTGAAGTTACTAATATTGATGAGTTCTGTGAAGAGTTACTATGCACGGTTCCACCTGACAATGTCAATTCAATAATAATAGAATAATTAAAATTATTTTTATGCTATGACTCTTTAAAATGTATTTACATTTGAATATATTACAAAAAATGATATTTTGAATACGTTAATAAGTGTCGACATTACGCGTGTATGGTCATGGACTCGTATTTTTTTATCGGTCCTCCAAACGTTTTACCCTATGGAGCTTGGTAAAAAAAATTGTTTGAATCGCCAACTTTGAGTATCATATTCAAACAATATTAAACTAAACTTTTGTGTGTTTATTCATTATGTAGATAGACAAGTGATGGGCATTGGGTTGATAATCCAAATCGTCGACAAGATAGAAGTGGCCAATGCAGTGATTTGGATCATAAGAGAAGATCCCATGGGAAAAATAGTGAATTTGTATTTATTTATTTTTACCACTATATTTATGTAATATTCAAGTTTAGTTTGAGAATATTGAAATTTATGTTTATTCATGTTTCATTTGAGTGTATGAATACCTAAAATAGAAATTTAATTCGGCATGCGATGTGTTGATGTGATATGTTTATGCATCAGGTGAAATTATTGTTGTAACATGACAATATGTAGTCAATGTACTATGTTATATGATAATGTATTTAGTGTTAAACTGATTAATACTCAGGCTGTAGTGACAGAAATGAAGATACGATCCATCTATAGTTGCATATACGGAGAAAAGCATACATGAGCAACTAAGCTGAGCAAAAAAGATGAACAGACAAGTACTTAACTTCAGTGCATCTTATAGATGTGCTATGTAGTGAAGATAGATAAGGCATCTAAAAGTTGTGATTAAGAAAGTTATAATATTGCTTGGTTGAAAGTTAGGCTTTGTAGTGTAGACTTACTAGCGCAATCCATAATTGCACATATACCCAAACAACTATAAAATGCTAACTTGATCACTGATTAAACATAGAATGTTATGGTGATAAGTTTCGAAATCAACCTATTTTGCTAATAAGTTTTCTTGAGTAGCTTATACAAAAAAAATTTCATTTAACAAATATATTTCCCGAAGTCTAATATACGAAATACCAATGATACATTTTGATATTACATGCACGAAGAAACATGTAAAAAGTGAATCCTTTAGTAAGGACAATTAATATTTGTATTCAATCTAAAAAGAATATAGTAAATAAAAGTAACATCAAAACCAATTTTTGATACAAATTTTTTAAGAAAAAATTTCAAACATAATACATACATACCTACCTACATATGTGTGTTTACACATACATTTTTAATACCGATTGAAATAGATTGACAAATTTTCTATCTAACCTCAAACTTCCTAAAATGATCTTATATGCGAAAAAGGCGTCACGATTTGAATATCAATCATGGAAAAAAACTAAAATCACGATTTGAATATCAATCATGGAAAAAAACTAACATTTATTTTGAAAAATTAATATATGTGCGTGTATGTATGTACCAAAGTATTAAAACGTGAAAAACGTACATGAGATGCTATTTTTGCTCGCAAGACATAAGCCTCAAAACGTTGAGGCGTAAGTTTTTCGGGTAAGCATTGAGACACGAGTTATTATTAATTTTTGACTAATACGTAAAAGGTAACAATTAATTAAAAACTATAAATACATAGAATATAACAACCGCTTTATTTTAAAGAGTTTAGTCCTGATGATTCTTTAGGTTTCATTCATAAAACTATAAAAATAAATTTAAGCACTCGATAACACGCACACGCACACATCAATCTTTTGAAAAAAATCGTATACATACATACATATATACATACATACATACATACATACATATTACAAATACATATGTATTTTTTTCATCCTCTTCTATTTGTATTCAATTTTTTTTTCTAGATTTGAAAATGATTTTTGATCGATTTTAGTGGAATCGATCTCAATTACAAACATTAGAAAATAATGTAAGTTATTATTTTATTTATTTTTTCCCAATTCAAATTGATGCGCAAAATTTATTCGAAGATTCAGTGATGTTTATTCAAAAAAATTCTTTAAATAACAATTAGAAAATTCATTATATAACTCTCAATCGTTTCTTAAAAAACAACCTTACTTAATCACGTCGATATTGAAACTGAAAAGTTAAAAAAAAAACACTATCTTTCACTTTCTAAAAATCTGTTTTTTTCTTTGTTTTCTATTAAATAATTGAAGTTTAATAACTTCTGCTAATGTCAACATTTACGACTAAGGGTAAAAAAAATTCTACGTCGCATGCCTCAACAGTTTGAGACATGCAAGACGTACACGTTGTATGCTTTGTATGCCTCAAGTTGTGGAGGCGTAAGCCTTAGAGGTAAAAAGCCTTTTGGGAAAAGCATCAAGGCGTTTTATCTCTCATTTCCTTAAAGCACTCATCAAGGCAAGTATCAAAGTGGGTTTTTTAATTATTGTTATTATTATTAATATTATATATGTATATATATTCAATCTAAAAGGAAGTTAGTAAATAAAAGTAACAAAAGTAACATCAAAACCTGGCGCGTCTTTCACCACATTAATACACAGCCCCAAGAGGTGGTCGCATGGCTGAACCCCAAGTTAAACTGTAACAGATGCAGAATACAAACCTTAATGATGACAATTCTTTTATTTTCACCAATTTATGTGAAAGTGCGCTAAAAAAAATCACTGTATTAAAAAATCAGGAAACTGCATGTAGTTGGTGTCCAGGGCAATGGCCTTTTAAGCCCCTTATTGTCATCCTTAATTACTAATTTTCTACATATTTCCAGACGAACAAATTGGTGAAATTGTGTTAACAGTAAACCCTAATTGAGACAGTGAGGCATGCATGTGGTGGACCCACAAATGTGTGCAGTTGGATATAATTTCAAATATGTGCGGGGAAAATATGCAATAGTGATATACAATATTTTGCCAAAGCAACTGTTTTTAAAATATATTGATTAAGTAGAAATCATTTGTAGAAGTTTTATTTTCTGTTGCATCAATGTCTAAACCTATGTTGCTGCACATAACCCCAAAAGATATGCATGATGATGTTTGTTGAGATTGAAGTAGAATTCAACAATATGGTTACACTTACTTGAGCAACGTCGGAAAAGGAGTACTGTTTGATAATTTCAGAAATATATACCAAACAACCCAGGCGTACCTGCACCCTGTCATGTCGAGGCTGCCTTGGTAGTGGATGCACCTTGAAACCTTTAGAAGCCATAACTTCTGCAACTAACAAGCTTCCCTAAAAAAATTGAAGCTAGTCATATCAATATTGGCACATAAAAAATGAACAATTATATTGGTGGGTTTTCCAATTTGTTAAGGACTAATAAAAGTCCCTTCAATAGTATACCAGATAATATTTTGCTCGTCGCTGGGGAACACAGGTCGACCAACTATATAGTTTGTTAACGCTAAAATGTGAACGCTAACACCCCGGTGTGTAAAGTGTAGTTGTGAAAGCACCACCCGATAGATCGGGAAAGAATTACAAGCAAGTAATAGCAGAAAAGCAGTAAACAACAACGATTTTATAGTGGTTCGGCTTAAGGGTATAGCCTACGTCCACTCTAAGTACTTTTATTAATAATCCCGTTACAAACTGATACAATTCTTCTCAAGTACAATACACTTCAAGTTACAAGTGATTTGGAACAAGTCTTAAGCTTCAATGTCGATTAAAGTTCTTAGATTCATGTTGAAGATGTGTGGTTTCTTCGTGAATTTCTTTGATGTATTCCTCTAATCTTGGAAGCTCTAAGTGTTGATGAAGTTCTCAATGCAGCAAGGTAACGGTGTGTGAAGAGAATGCGCCAAAAGTCCCTTGAATGTTGGAGATGGGTGCCTATTTGTAGAGAGTTCTGATTCTGAAATTTGCCAAGTCCTAAACCGCGGCCGACTCAAGTTAAGACGCGGCCGACTTAAGGTGAGTCGTGACCGGTCTAAGGTCGTCTCCGAGTCAACACCACCTCTTCTCAGTAACATGGCATCGGGCTTATATTAGGTCGTGGACGAGTTAACTTGGTAAGTCGCCAATCACGGTCTGAACGAGATAACTGGGGAGCTGGATCGGTTGTGACTTGGGTCGTTGCTGAGTTAACATGCGCGTGTCAAGTAGCTGTATAGGATTTGCCTTCATTTGCCTGGGTCGTGAACGGCTTGGCATAAGTCTTAAGTCGGTTGCGACTTAAGTATAGGTCGTGCACCTTTCCATGTCCTGATCAGTTAGGTCGGCAACTCCTTTAGGTAATTAGATCGGTACTTAAGTTAGGTCAGTAGACTTTCTAAGTCGGCATCCTTTAAGGCATTAGGTCGTTATCCATTTAGGGCCCTAGGTCGGGAACTTTGTAAGGGCATTGAGTCGCTGTCCCTTCTGAGTCATTAAGTCGGTAACTATTGAGTCGTCATTCATTTTAGGTCGGCAATGAGCTAAGGCTGTTGGGTCGGTATTTATGTTGAGTCGGTAGCCTCGTTGAAGTGTTAAGTCGGCATACCCTTAGGCCTTAGGTCGGCACCCCCTGCTGAGCTTTAGGTCGGCACGCTTCTAACTGTTAGGTCGGAACCTCCTGATGCACTAGATCGGTGAGTCATGGTTAAGGCGGTGTTAACATCTGCCCCTCGAAGTATACGCCTAAATGTTAGGTCGTGTGCTTCGATAGTCCTTAACCCGTCCCCTCTTAGGTCGGTAGGTCGTACGCGACCCAACAGTTAGACCGCATCTGCCGCTTCAGTTCTCCCTACTGTAAGGTATAAAACATCCATCTTCTTCTTCCTTTTCATTACTTACTACCTTGCTCAATTCTACCATTAAAATTTCTCAGAGCTCCCAAAGGCGATTTCACTCTAGTCAATCACTGATAATCTTTGCCATCCATCGCGTAAGTAAACTTGCTTCCTCCTCAATCCAAGATCACCGTTGATTCATGAATTTTACCAATCAAATTTAAACCGCCTCTTTGTACGATGCTTTATCACGAATCCCGTTATATCTATAGTTGATGATCCTTAGTTAGTTTGATCTGGCTTTAGGCTATCGATGAAATGATGCCGATGGGTTACTGCTTTAGGCGTAGCCAATTTTGATTCGCGTTAGGATTGTAAGGCGTTGGATTCGTGGTGGTTTTGAACCAGTTTATGGGATGATCCGGTAGCATGAATGAAGGCTGTTGTTGATGGAATGGTTATCGGGTTAATGGGTAGATGGAGTGCGATGTTGGTTCGGGAGCGAGTCAGTGATTTTGGATGGCTTATCCTTTAGCCGACCTGGCTCTTAGCAACCTTAAGTCGTGGCTGAGATAGTGTTTGAAGAACACTTGCCGATTTAAACTTTAAGGCCTGAATCGTGACCGAGTTAATACTTGGAAAAGTTCCTGTCTTTCGGACCGGAGCTTACATTCTTATCTCTCCCTTGCGACCTAGAGGACTGAGTTGCCAAATTAAAATGCTTAGACTCTGACCCGCTACCGACCTAGCCTTATCTCGCGAAAAACTTTTGAACCGTAGCCGACTTAATACTTGGGGAAATCTGCCGATTCAACCTTCTACTGATTTAACCTTGAACTGCAGCCAAGTTAACCCCTAAGTCGTGACCGAGCTAAGCCCTTAAACCGTGACCGAGTTGGCTCTTAAACCGCTGCCGAGTTAACACTTAAGCTTTGGGCATGCTGACTTGTTGAGAGCATAGATCCACTTTGAGTTTCTAACTTGAACTGCCAAACTAAGTTGCCTGAATTTTGAACTGCCCCAACTTTAAATTTGCTTGAATCTCATTGTATTATTTCACAGATCGCATTAACTTATAAGCTGCTAACCTGCTGAAAATAACAAACAAAGAAAACCAAGGCGAAAATACTGCCATCGACTGCCCATGTCAGATGACAGATTAGTCAAGACAAGACAAGCAACTTAATTATATTGCATGAAATGTTTGTGAATCAATCAGTTAAAGTTTAACATTAATGCAAAGTATCAATAATCTGAACTGATTTATCTGCATCAACATCTTACTTGCATATTTAGGCTTAAAACAATAGTCCCTGAATTCATAACTAACGAATGTTTGCTAGTTTTCATTCCAGTTATATTTGTTCACTGCTTGATTGATTTTACACAACACTTCACACACTTTAGGAAACGTGCACCTTCATGTTTGAATACCCAGTTGTTTATGTAGAATGACTTCCCACCGAGAAGAAGAAGTGGTAACTCCAGAGGAAGAAACTTTTCCGATAGCTGTTCCCATAGAGAATCCTCCGGAGAGAACCCCGACTATTCTAACTTCGAGAGCGTTTGTCCAGCTGCGCACTCAATTTGGCTTTGCTGAAAGTGACGTTCTTCTCCCTGGGCCTGGAGATACTGCTGACAATCCTCCCTATGGCTTTGTTGCAGTCAATCGCCAAATGTGCTTAAGTGGGGCGATTCCTCCTTTTAACGACTTCCTTCGAACTCTTCTCCTTCGGTTGACAATCTCTCCGTTTCAACTTCATCCCAATGGCTATGCCATCTTGACGGGGTTATGTGTTTTGTTTAGAAGAACCCTTGATCGCCTACCGAGTTTTGAAGAAATTCGTTATCTGTGCTCGTTTGCAAAGAGTAAAGATCATCCTTCCCTTATTATTGTGAGAAGTGCCAGGAACCGCAAGCTCATTTCCGATCTTACTGAAAGCGTTCATGGATTCTTGAACCAGTTTTTCTTTGCCCGCTGTCCCTCAGGCTTTTATGCCATCTGGAGAGTAGGAAGTAAGATTAGTGTTTCTATTTTCTCCATTTTGAAACTTTTTCGAGATCCGAACTTTCAGTTGCTAATTTCATTCTTTATTCTTTTCAGCACTTCCTCTCCCCTCTAGAGACCCAATTCACAAGCAAGTTTTTGAGAGGTTGAGTGTCGTGGCCACAGAAGAGAGGAGCATAAAATTTCTGTTGAGGGATGAATTTTTACATCAACATGGGCTTCTACACACTTCTCGCTCTATGCATGCTCATGAAGTTCCAACGGAAGTCCCCGATTCTCCGATAAAGACTCCTGAATCTTCGCTGGTGAAGTGCTCCACTTCTGTCGATGTTGCGGGGCCATCTGGTAAACTTGCCCCGGTTATCGAGGAAGAAGAGCCTCAGGGATCCTCTCACCATTCACAAGAATCTGGTGAAAAGGCTAAGAAATCCAGTCCTGTCAAGCAAAGCAGGGACGATACCTTCGAAGGATTGAGCGACCTCTTCGCTACTTCACAAGAGATCTTCAAAGATGACCCTACTACTGCCGGGATTTCTTCTTCAGTAGTTGAAGCTACTTCTATTTTGCAACAGCCGTCGTCGACTCAAGAGTTGACGTTAACTATTACACCCACAACCACTCCCCAAATAAAGAGTGGTTCGTAGATTAATGCGCGTAGTTTGCACAACACACACACTTAGAATTTCTCATCACTTCTATGCACTTATCTTCTTGCACTTTAAAGATTTCTAAAGCTTATTATTTTAATTCCAGATTCTCCTATGGGGCGCAGCGGCTCGTATTATGACGATTTCCAGCGCTACGGGAGGCGTAGCCAGTATGATTACAGGCGTTACCTTCCTTCCTACAGAGAGTCGGATGAAGAGAGGGCTGCCCGAAAGGCTCATGAAAGGAGGACTGAAGAAGAACATCGTGAAAGAAGGGGGAGAGAAGAGCGCCATGATTCTTGGCAAAAAGGCGATGACTCTCACAAGAGAAAATCTCATGACGATCGAGGAAAAGGTCACATGAGTGAAGACTTAAGCAAACGAGCCCGTCACAGTGAAAAGCAGGCCTCTACTACTCCTGAGAAAGTTACTATTCCTGCCTCACTCGACATTCCTTCTGACTCTCCCGCTCTTGGGAAATCAGATATTCAAACGATAATTAGCAGGCCCAAATTTCAAGTTGGACCGGGTCCTGCCACTCTGCAGAGCCGATTTCCTCAATGGTGCCTTAAGGGGGTGAGGTTCGACCTAGACTTGGTCCCCATCGACAAGTCTGCTATGTTGCGCAATCTTGATGCCGTCAAGCTCGATATCGAGAGGATGTCAAACTGGCAGAAGCTTGTCGATGAGCTTCAAAGAGTTAACCGTGCCAACATAGAGGCCATGCTTACAATGGAAAACGATAAGGCCGAATGGCAAAAGGTCGTTGAGCAACACGACACCGAGATGAGGAACATTGCTTCTTACAATGAGGAGCTTGAAGCAAAAGTCGAGGAATTGAAACATGAACTTGCTGCTTCCTCTACTTCCTATTCTCAAAAAGAAGAAGTGCTCCTGAAACAAGTGAGAGACGCTCACGCTAGCCAAAGGGATGCCGAAGACAGGCTAGAAGTACAAAAAAGAATCAGTGAAGGCTATGCTACTGATATTGCTGAGCTCCGAAAGAAAAACAACTCCCAGGAGGCGGAGATACAAATGCTTAAGCTTCAGCTTGCCAAAACTGAAAGGGAGCGTGATGAGGCTGTCGCCGGCAGAATCGCAGCTGAAGAATCTCATGAGGCGACTAAAAACAGCATCAGCTCAACATTATTCGACTTCTACTTGCACAGCGTCTTGGGGCGTGGAAGCCTTGCCTTTCTAGGCCCCAAGTATGAAATCACACTGGCTGAAGTTTGGGAGACAACACTTGATATGCTCGGTGGTAAAGGTGCTGGATATGCTGAGTTAGCCCTTGAAGAGCATTATCTTGATGACGAAGCCCGTGCCGCTCTTGCCAAGGGTAAGGAGCAGCTTGCCAGAGCGCGGGCCGGGATGGCGGAAGAAGAGCGTTCTGAAAAAGAAGTACCGCCTACCATCTCCGAACGTCCTCTAGTTTCTCCCGAGGTGGACATTACAGGCCCCAGTGCTCATTTGCCGCCTCCTACAAAAACTGGGGTAATCACCCCTACTGATGAAGAGGCTTTGGAGGACATTGGGGCTCAGAATTATGAGATTGAACTGACAAAGCCAATATCTTCAGGTAATTTCGACATTGGTCCGATTCAGGTGGATTGCCTGCTTATTCCTCAAAAATTTGATGAGCTCCTCGATTACCTCTTGAATCTCGATGAACCCATATCTCCCTTCTTTCGGGAAGATACTAACATTTCAATTTTTCTTCTTCTGCAGTTGAAACAACAAGTGCCGTGCAGACTTCGCCTTCTCTGGTTATTCCTCCTCCATCTCTTCAGGTGACTCCTCCTTCTGCTTCACAACCTGGGTCACAAGAGGAGAAAATTGAGGCTCTTCATGGTTTGGATGACCCTGTTGCCTCGCAGGAGCAAAAAGATGAGGGACTCGAAGGAGGCGAGATCTCTCCGGAGCGGACTCCTTCTGACGACGTAGTTTTGTCCGCTCTCGTTGCTCCGGGGAGTGAGTCTTCTTCGCAGAGAAGAAAGAAGCTTGGGACATCGAAGAGGAGGGGGGAGAAAATTATCACCACTGAAGAGGAACCGAAAATTGCGCCAGTTGTACCTCCCTCCCCTTCTTCCCTCATGCCTTCAGACCAACCTGGAAGACCCGAAAAGCTAACCACTCGGCCGGGTAAAGGGTCTAAAGGCGGCAAGAAGAAATGAAGAGTTGAGCATTTTGATTCCTTTTTTTGTGTAATGGTCGGATGTTGTGCAGGCACCGACCCCTGCTTCTTATTTTGAAACCTGTATCTGCAATATTTGCAATTGAATAAAATGATTCTTTATTTGTACATACTTCTGTTTGAATTTGAGTATGCATCTATTATTCATTTTTGCACAAGTTTATTTATATGATATTGCAGCGGGCTTATGGTATGTTGTTTGAGTATTACTTTACTGATGCAGCTACACTATTATACCATGTTGCCCCCATACCTTAAGCTTGCTGCAATATTTTATACTTCGAGGGGACTTGCACTCTTATTTGCTAAAGAATAATTATTTTATTCTTTAAAGAAAATTTTTGTAGAGTACAACTCCCTTCGTATAAGTTTCTACGCTTTGTCGTTCGAAGAAATCACTTTTTTCTTTTGCTTATGTGCATATTTTACCAAGTGAATTCCTCTATGTGGTAAAGCGGACCTCTGAAGGGTACTTTAACTTCTTTTCTTTTTCTTTTTTTTCTTTTTTTTTTTAACGATCATTTTCCATAGTAGGTAAATTACTCTTCCTTTGAAAGTTAAAGTACGCTTTTGATGAGGATTTTTTTTTTTTTTTTTATACAAAGTTGTACCTCTGAGGAGGGATTTTTCACGTTTCAACACTTGGAAGTTTTATTTCAATCTCGGTGAAACGTGTACCTCCAAAGAGTTGTGCCTTTGAAGAAAGCCTTTTCACGTTTCAACACTTGGAAGTTTTATTTCAATCTTGGTGAAACGTGGGCTTCCGAAGAGGTCTTTCTTCTTGATTGTGTCTTCGAAGTGGTCTTTCCTTTGAATTGTGTCCCCGGGAGGGGGTTGTACCTCTAAGGAGGGATTTTTCACGTTTCAACACTTGGAAGTTTTATTTCAATCTTGGTGAAACGTGTACCTCCAAAGAGTTGTGCCTTCGAAGAAAGCCTTTTCACGTTTCAACACTTGGAAGTTTTATTTCAATCTCGGTGAAACGTGGGCTTTCAGGAAGGTCTTTATTTTGTTTTTGCATTTCAACTTTGGTGAAGTGAAATTCCGAAGAGCGGTTGTTACACTTCAACTCCTGGCGAAATGTGCCTCCGAAGAGGGCTTTTATTTTGTTTACATTTCAACTCTGGTGAAGTGAAATCCCGAAGAGCGGTCATAACACTTCAACTCCTGGTGAAATGGGCCTCCGAAGAGGGCTTTTATTTTGTTTACATTTCAACTCTGGTGAAGTGAAATCCCGAAGAGCGGTCATAACACTTCAACTCCTGGTGAAATGTGCCTCAGAGAGGGTTTTCATCGCCTGGAAGTTACTCTCTCATGGTTGGAGGGTCATGACTCCTCCAATCTTTTTTGTTGAGTAGAGAACTTTCTTTTTTGTGGCGTATGACCCATTAGAGGTCTTTTATCCTCCGAAGAGTTGCGCCTCCGAAGAGGACTTGTGCTGCTGATGGTAGCTTTGGTTGTTCCTCTGTTCACTTGCTTATGCCTTTTCAGCGATCCTCTCTTTTTTTTTTTTTCTCTTTTCAAGTTTTCATTCCCCTTTTCTCGCAAGTGGCTTGTTTAATCCAAGGAAGCGTACTTCATTGTCAGGCAAGTTCGTGAGAACGGGCACTAGCTTCCTAATTGGATGTTTGTTCGTTCAAACAATCTCAATTTATTAGCAAGGGCTCGTTTCTATCGAAATCATAAGCCGTTCAATTGAAGTATTTCCTATCTAGGATTTGAATTCGGGGCCTTTATGACTTGAAATTTGTTTGTTGAATGATGGTGAGAATCACTCGGTCTTATTATGCGCAAGTTTTATTTCCATTGTCTGCAAAAATTTAAATCGACATTTCAGCAATACATTTTATGTATTTTTATATCGAAAACAAAGCAAACATATAATAATAATAAGGAACACAAGATTTATAGTGGTTCGGCTATGAAATTGGGCCTACATCCACTTTATATTCTTTCATTATTTACTTGCATCAGTTTCACAATTTCTTTCAATTACAAGAATCATACATTCATAATTCTTTTTACAATGTTTCAACAAAATTTTCAAGTAAAGTATGGACGCAAATGGTTGCTGTTCCATGCCCTTGGAATTTGATCTCCATCAACAGTGGTGAGCTTGAATGTGCCGTCAAGAAGCTTCTGACCTATTACATACGGTCCTTCCCAATTTGGCCCAAACACACCTGTCGCGGTCATAATTCTTTTCAGGACTAGATCTCCAATTTCAAAGCTGCGTTGACGAACTTTGGAATTGAAATGTCTGGCTATCCTTTGCTGATGAGCTGCAACTCTGAGGTTAGCTTCATCTCTTTTTTCATCAAGGAGATCCAGCGCTTCAAGTTGTAGCTTCTCATTTTCTGCTTGATTGAAATGGATTCTTCTGTGTGAAGGGACCTCTGTTTCAACCGGGATCATTGCTTCCGATCCGTATGCTAACGAAAAAGGAGTATGCCCAGTTGCAGTTTTGTGAGTAGTTCTGTATGCCCATAGTGCAAGTGGTAGTTTATCGACCCAACCACCTTTTGCTCTTTCGAGTTGCTTTTTGATGGTTGATTTGATGATCTTGTTCACTGCTTCCACTTGCCCGTTTGCCTGCGGATGAGCTACTGCCGAAAAGCTTTTCTGGATTTTGAATCGTTTGCAAAAATCCTGGAATTCCTCGCTTTCAAACTGAGTACCATTGTCTGTGATTATTTTCTGAGGCACACCGTATCTGCAAATGATATTCTTGGTCACAAAGCTTATCATTTTCTTAGAAGTGATAGTAGCCAATGGTTCAGCTTCAGCCCATTTAGTAAAATAATCAACTGCAACAATAACATATTTAATCCCTGATTTAGCAGTTGGTAGCGGCCCAATGAGATCCATTCCCCAAATTGCAAATGGCCATGGACTGACCATCTGTGTGAGTTCGGTAGAAGGTGCTCTAGGAATTTTGGCAAATCTTTGGCATTTGTCACATTTTCGGGAGTAATCTGCAGCATCTCGATTAATTTCTGGCCAAAAATATCCGTATCGGAGAATTTTCATTGCTAATGTTTGACCACCTGAATGATCACCACATTCTCCTCCATGCACCTCAGCTAGGATTGTTTTGGACTCTTCCCGGGATACACATCGAAGCAATGGCATTGAGAATCCCCGTCTGTACAATCGGCCGTCCTGAATTACATAGCGAGAGGCTTTCCTTAGTAGCTTTCGTCTTTCTATCGAATTTTCTGGCAGAGAACCTCTGAGTAGGTAGTCCAGTATTGGAGTCATCCATGACTCTTGTTCTTGAGATACATTCATAATCCAGTCTATATCCATCTCGTCTATACTCGGTGCTGAAAGGACTTCTACAGGGACCAATCCCAATAGTTGAGCTTCACCATAACTTGAATACTTTGCGAGGGAATCTGCCTTCATATTCTCTTCCCGAGGAATGTGGCTTATTGAATAGTGATCAAGTTCACATAGGAGTTCCCAAGCCTTTGACAAGTAGGAAGGCAGGTTTCCACCTTTTGCTTGAAATTCCTTCTTGACTTGGCATACAATAAGCTGAGAATCACTGAAGATCTGTAATGCTCGAATGTTTAGCTCTTTAGCGATTTTCAGACCTGCAATAAGAGCTTCATATTCTGCTTCATTGTTTGTTGAAGGAAATTCCAATCTTAATGCATAACATAATGATCGACCTTCAGGAGTTTCGAGTACCACTCCGGCTCCAGAACAGTAGTCATTTCTTGCGCCATCAACATACATCTTCCACTGGATTGGGGAATCATTGATCGTTTCTTCCTCACCATTATCTTTCTCTGTGAATTCTGCAATGAAATCAGCTAAAGCTTGTCCGTTGATTGCTTTTCGGGGGTGATAGGTGATGTCATATTGACTGAGTTCAATGTTCTATTTTAGAAGGCGACCCGAAGTTTCAGGGCGAAATAGGACTTGCTTTAGAGGTTGATCAGTGAGTACTTTGATAGGATGAGCTTGGAAATATTGCCTCAGTTTCCTTGATGCAACTAGTAGGCAATAGGCGAGTTTTTCCAACTTGGAGTAATTCAGCTCTGCCCCAGTGAGTCTTTTGCTGATATAGTAAACCGGATGTTGAATCCTTTTGTCTTCCCGTATCAGCGCTGCACTTAGAGCATGAGATGATACTGCCAAGTATATAAGAAGATCCTCACCATTGCCTGGCCTAGAAAGTATTGGAGGCGTTTCCATATGACGGATCAACTCATCGAAGGCTTTTTGGCATTCGGAAGTCCATTCAAAATTCTTCTTTCTTTTCTTCAGGGCGTCAAAGAATGGGATGCATTTATCAGTGGCTTTGGAAATGAACCGACTCAGGGCGGCGACCTTTCCGTTGAGACTTTGCAATTCCTTCTTCGTTCTAGGAGCTTTAACTTCTTTCAAGGCAGTAATTTGAGCTGGACTAGCCTCAATGCCCCTAGCACTGACGAGGAAACCTAAGAACTTTCCGGACTCGACCCCAAATGTACATTTCAGAGGGTTAAGTTTCATTCTGTATTTCCGGAGGACTGCGAACATTTCTGCTAAGTGTTCAATGTGATCCGCTGCTTTCCTGGACTTTACTAACATGTCGTCGACGTAGACTTCCATAGTTTTGCCCAATTGCGGTTTGAACATAGCATTAACAAGTCTTTGGTAGGTTGCCCCTGCATTTTTCAATCCGAAGGGCATAACTCTGTAGCAATAAAGTCCAACATCTGTGATAAAGCTTGTATCCTCCTGATCCGGCTCGTGCTTCATGATTTGGTTATAACCGGAGTGGGCATCCATGAAAGATAACAATTCATGTCCCGTAGTTCCGTCTACCAGTTGATCGATCCTGGGTAATGGGAAGCAATCTTTGGGGCAAGCCTTGTTTAGATCAGAAAAATCAATGCACACTCTCCATTTTCCATTAGCTTTCTTGATCAACACAGGATTTGAAACCCAATTCGGATATGTAGATTCTTTGATGAAGTTATTTTCTATGAGTCGATCAACTTCTTCTTTTAATGCTGCTGACCTTTCTGGACCTTGGGTTCTTCTTTTCTGTTTAACTGGCGTAAACTTTGGGTCAATATTCAGGGCGTGTACTGCCACTTCTGGGGATATCCCACACATATCGGCATGAGTCCATGCAAAGACATCCAGATTTGCTTTCAGGAAAGATATCAAGATATTCTGAATTGACACATTAAGCTGTGAACCCACATTTAACACCTTATTTGGGTCCTTCGGGTCAACAGGTACCGGAACTATCGTCTCCACCGGTACCACTCTATTCTCCCCTGCACTGGCTTTTCTGGGATCCATTTCTTTCCGTGCCCCGCTGTGCTCGCCAGTGCAGGGTCCGCCCCGTAATTGCTACAAGGCTGGTTCTTTGATGCGGACTGGGGTTGCCGCATCCTTCCCCATTTCTCTTTTTCTTGACTCTCGCAGCTCTGTCAAATAGCACTCTCGCGCAGCATTTTGATCCCCTTTTATAACTCCTACTCCATTGTCAGTAGGGAATTTAATAGTGAGGCACCACGGGGCTAGGATAGCTTTGAATGCTGCGAGTGTTGGACGGCCAAGAAAAGCATTATAAGCAGAAAACTCATCGACAATCACAAATGTTTGCTTGCGGACCATTTTCCTTTCTGCTTCTCCAAGTTCTACAAGCAGATCGATGGTCCCAATTTGTTGTTTTGGCTCCCCAGTGAAGCCAGCGATCTTCTGTGATGAGGCTTGTACATCAATCATAGGGATTTTCATCTGGTCAAATGTCTTCTTGAAGAGGATATTGCATGATGCTCCGCAGTCAATGAGGACTCTTCTGACAATGGCCGGTCCAATACCAGCCGAGATTACCAAGGGATCTAGGGTAGGAGCTTCTATACCTGTGGAATCTCTGGCTCTGAAAACAATATCATCGCTGAAAGTTTTCTGTTGTTTCAGGGGCGTAGTGTCTTCTAAAACAAAGACGTCTTCTTCGGCTGGAGCATATTTCAAAGCCCTGGAATATCTCTCCATCTCACCCCAGCTCTTGCCAGCTGGGTGAGGCCCTCCTGTAATGACATTGATAACGGGCCTTCCAGATTCATGTCCCGTAGCTTTCTCACCTGTCCTAGGCTGATGAACAGGAACCTGTTGCCCCTGACTTGACGATGCAGGATTGTTGCTATTTTTCTTCACGAATTGCTACAGTTTGTTTTCTCTTAGCAATTCTTCAATCAGATTTTTCAACTGGCGGCATTCATCAGTCTCATGACCGGGTTGATTGTGGAAGCGGCAGAATTTCCCACTCTGTATGGCTTTTTTCCCGGTTCTCAAAGGGATAGGTTTAGGGAAATCGACGGAATCTTTAGTGGCCAGGTAGATGTGCTCCGGTGTATGTGATAATGGAGTATATTCTGATGGCTTGAAGGATCGGGGCTTCTTCAGATTACCCTGTTTCTTCCCATTATTATTCTCCCTTTTTTGCCCCACCGATTCATTCTTGCGTGGAGTGACAGTGTTGTCTTCTGCTTTCTCCAACACCGTCTTTACTGGTAAAGGACGGCTTTCCAAGCGAATGAATTCATCTGCTTTTTTGTAGAACTTTTCGAGAGAGGTTGGCTCCTTCATATTTAACCATTTCCCAAATTCGCTTGACTTATCAATAGCCCTCATCAGATAAGTCAATATCATTCGTGGTTCAGCATTGTCCACCTCAGCCAGTGCTATATTAAAGCGGTTCAAGAAGGATCTGATAGACTCACCAGGATTCTGCTCTAAACTCGATAGTGACATAATGTCCTTGGCCTTCGAAGCATATAGTCTAAACTGCTCCTTGAATTTTCTGGTCAAGTCTGAAAACTGATCGATAGATCGGACTGGCAACTTGGTGAACCATAGTAGAGCCACACCTTCCAGGTATACGGGGAAATATCGACATTTTATTTCGTCAGAGGCCCTGGCACCTGTCATGTGCCAATCATATATATACAAGAACTCATTCGGATCACTTGTCCCTTTGTAAGCTGGAATAGTCGGAGGGACAAACTTCCTTGGAAATTCCGCCTTCAACATTTTTTCAGTGAACGGAGTTTTACTTGGAGCGAAACCCCTTTCCTTCTCATCTTCAACCCTTTGCATACTTTCTTTCATGATCTGCCGGACCATTCCAGAAAGATATTCCTCATCATGCCGAGTTCTAGATCCACCAGCCTCAGGAACTGCCTGCTCAAAGGGACTAGTAGCCCTTTCCGTAGCATTCCTCTCACTAACATCATGAATGTTGCCAGCATAGTTCCTTTCATTACCAGCTGGTTGATTGTTTGCCCCAAGTAAATCGTTCAACTTATTCAGAATCAGAGCATTCTGGGCACTTTGAGCCTCTAATTGTGCATTTTGGGCGTTTATCTGCTGGTTTAGCCCTAGAATCACAGCATCCAACTCCGCTTTCGTAACTCCAACAGACGGAGTGGGTTGATTAGGTACAGGGGAAGCGGAGGTTCCCTCTTGAATGTTTCCAGATCTGATAGATCTACTTTTCCTTCCAGGAGCCATAATCTCAGATAGACTTCTGGTTTTTAAGGAAATTCTTTCTTCAAATCTCTGTGAAGCGATGATGACAGTTTTCCTGAGTTCAATTCTCAGTGAAAGCACCAAAAATGTTAACGCTAAAATGTGAACGCTAACACCCCGGTGTGTAAAGTGTAGTTGTGAAAGCACCACCCGATAGATCGGGAAAGAATTACAAGCAAGTAATAGCAGAAAAGCAGTAAACAACAACGATTTTATAGTGGTTCGGCTTAAGGGTATAGCCTACGTCCACTCTAAGTACTTTTATTAATAATCCCGTTACAAACTGATACAATTCTTCTCAAGTACAATACACTTCAAGTTACAAGTGATTTGGAACAAGTCTTAAGCTTCAATGTCGATTAAAGTTCTTAGATTCATGTTGAAGATGTGTGGTTTCTTCGTGAATTTCTTTGATGTATTCCTCTAATCTTGGAAGCTCTAAGTGTTGATGAAGTTCTCAATGCAGCAAGGTAACGGTGTGTGAAGAGAATGCGCCAAAAGTCCCTTGAATGTTGGAGATGGGTGCCTATTTATAGAGAGTTCTGATTCTGAAATTTGCCAAGTCCTAAACCGCGGCCGACTCAAGTTAAGACGCGGCCGACTTAAGGTGAGTCGTGACCGGTCTAAGGTCGTCTCCGAGTCAACACCACCTCTTCTCAGTAACATGGCATCGGGCTTATATTAGGTCGTGGACGAGTTAACTTGGTAAGTCGCAAATCACGGTCTGAACGAGATAACTGGGGAGCTGGATCGGTTGTGACTTGGGTCGTTGCTGAGTTAACATGCGCGTGTCAAGTAGCTGTATAGGATTTGCCTTCATTTGCCTGGGTCGTGAACGGCTTGGCATAAGTCTTAAGTCGGTTGCGACTTAAGTATAGGTCGTGCACCTTTCCATGTCCTGATCAGTTAGGTCGGCAACTCCTTTAGGTAATTAGATCGGTACTTAAGTTAGGTCAGTAGACTTTCTAAGTCGGCATCCTTTAAGGCATTAGGTCGTTATCCATTTAGGGCCCTAGGTCGGGAACTTTGTAAGGGCATTGAGTCGCTGTCCCTTCTGAGTCATTAAGTCGGTAACTATTGAGTCGTCATTCATTTTAGGTCGGCAATGAGCTAAGGCTGTTGGGTCTGTATTTATGTTGAGTCGGTAGCCTCGTTGAAGTGTTAAGTCGGCATACCCTTAGGCCTTAGGTCGGCACCCCCTGCTGAGCTTTAGGTCGGCACGCTTCTAACTGTTAGGTCGGAACCTCCTGATGCACTAGATCGGTGAGTCATGGTTAAGGCGGTGTTAACATAGTTTTATTTCATGTCATACAAAATGTGCATTAACCATTATAAGTTTAACAAACAAACAAAATCTAAGCATGACTTGTTTATTTGAGAAAACTCAAAATCTTCAAGTATCAAAATAGGTGAAAAAAGGTAGATTGCTGTAACACAGTATGTAAAAGATCTATATTTATGAACCTTGATTGCTTCTCCGACCATTTGGGGTGCAAGAAATATTCCTTGAAATAGAGCACGCTTCACTTCACCAGTTGTAGAACCACATTCAACACCTAAACCAGGAGCAGAAAGACGAGCGGCTGCTGACTCAACCCAAGTCTTCTTTCCTGCCACGTAACCTCCGCAAGGAGCAATTGTTCCACCAGGATCCTTTATTAGACTCCCAGCTATCAAGTCTGCTCCCTGTAAAGGAAATTAAAAGTTTGCAGGCTTTACAGAGAAGGGCTATATGGTGTTACTTTCATGGTGATTTTAGTATAAATTCCTATATTTATGCTGATATCTTCAAATTACTTTAGTTCCGGTAACTGCAAGTTTTTCATAAGGTTAGGCTAGTGAAGCTTTGAAGTACTAAACAGGGTTTTAAAGTGTATCACTATGGTTAAAATAATGTATTTTGATCTTATATGTAGTAGTGGAGGGGAAACCCGTATATTTCATACCACCATCAGAGGCTCATAAATTTCCACAAATTCCCCATAACAGTTATCCACCATAACCATGCAGTCTGGTTTTTGCCTCTGTAAGAAAATGATAGTAACATGGTCAAAGTCACGATTTGAGTCATTTAACTAACAAAATGTTCACATAAAAATCTGCGTCGTCAGATGAATTTCAAGTGTGAAATCTTATTATGCAACCAAAGTCATTCATATATTAACTTCAGATCCATAAATATAAGATTGGTAGCATTGACATGTTTGAACCAACATCATGCTCTTCTCCTATTCGTATAATGAACTGTTACAATATGTCAAGGAAAGTTACAGTTCTATTGGTGCAAGTCCTATATAAATCTATTGTAATCAGATGTAACTGTGACATCATTCCTAAAGAGCATCTCTGTGTCCAGTTAACTATTGAGAAAACTTAAGTCGCACATATTTTCATGTAAGACGAGGAATCAAGCAGGCCTAAACAATATTATCATCTTCAGATTTCACAAATCATCAAACCAAATAAATAAATAAAGCCCCCTTGCCTTGATCATCTGTATAGCTCTTTGAACATCTTCTATACTCAAACTTCTACGCCATGAATAGCCACATGACCTTTGTATGAGGGCACACTTAGCCTTGAGCCCGACTGCATCAGAAAGACAATCCCAGTTCAGACCACCATCTTCAGCAAGCTAAAGCCAAAATTTCATCATAATAAGTACAATCTGTTTGTCATAATTAGGGAATCAAAAAGTTATTGATATGCCTAAAGTTTAATGAAACCTAGCCGTTTTCAAGGTCATCGTAATTCAAAATACATGAATGTCCCTTTTGTTGCAACAATTTTCTTGTGCTTATGCAGTTACAGCTCTGCTAAAACCCTGCAAAAGCGCTTAACGCTCTTCAAGCACTCCATTTTTGTTCCACCAAAGAATGACATAATACCCCAATATCAATAGAAACCGAGTCAAACAAATATAAAAATGATGAAAACAAAGAAAAAGAGAACAAAACATTAAGTTTTTATAGCGGTTCAGCAAATCTCCGACTAACATCCATTTAATATTTTTTACTGATGAATTCTTTCCAGAATACAATAATTTACCATCAATTTCCGACTGCAATCTAGTAGATCTCGGATTTGTCTAGGAAGTTTAAAAGGAGGAGAAGAAGACCGATCCCTTTTCAGTTGAAGATAGGTTGTTGTTTATAGACAAATCCTAGCACGAATTTGATCATTACAAATTTAAATGAGTCATTTCCTTCAGATCCGAAGAACAAGTCGGCGTGCACATTTCCCAATAATACAAAACAACTAGATACCAATCTATTTTTATGAATCCAAACTTCAAGCTTTGCTCCATGGTGGTCCCCAACTTCACTCTGCATGCAATCCAAGATCGTCATAACGATTGGCATCGACCTAAACAAGTCGGTACCGACTTGTTTTCATAGTTCAAATCTCCAAGTACTCTTCATAGCATAAGCACCTAAGTCCAAAGCACGCAAATCCACGCAACAGAAAATAGATCAGTACCGAGTTGTTTTTGTTTGGCTTAATTGTTAACGCTAAAAATTGAACGCTAACACACCGGTGTGTAGAAGGTAATTGTGAAAGCACCACCCGTTGGTACGGGAACAAAATATAAGCATAGAAATCACAGAGAAGCTATAAAAGACACAATATTTATAGTGGTTCGGCTTAAGATCTAGCCTACGTCCACTTTAAAGCTCTTTATTGCTGATTTGATTACAATTCTTTACAACAATCTTCAATTACAACACACTTAGACAAATGGCTCAAACTCTGATGTAGAAAAATCCCTCGAATGCATGGTCAATGAGTTAGATTTCCACTTGAGATTTGTTGAAATGTCTTTGGTGATTGGAGTGATAGAAGCGTTGCTTGAACGTTGCTTGAAGTCAAGTCAATGGCAGAGTAATGGCGTCCAGGAAGTCAGTCCAAAAGTCCCCCCAATGCTCAATGTGGTCATGTATTTATAGGCAATTTTCTAGGATGAAATTGTCAAGTCATGAGTCGTGACCGACTCAAGATGAGTCGTAAGTCGTGATCGACTCAGGATGAGTCGTATGTCGTAGGCGACTCAACTGGTTGACCCCTGACTTCATATCAGAGCGTTTCCGGTCCTCTGTATACAACACAAGTCCTAACTCGTCTGCGAGTTAATAGGTCGTGGTCCAAAATGAGGCGGCATAGGATTTCTACATAGTAGCTGTAAGTCGTAGACGACTCAAGCTAGGTCGTGAACGACCTATCATAAGTCTTAGGTCGGTCCTTTGTTGTTTTGGGAGTTTAGTCAGTTAAGTCATTTGACACCTTAGGTCGTTGGGTCGTTAGAGAACTTGAGTCGCTAGCCCCATGAGTCGTTAACCCGTTGAGTCGGCCGGCACCTTTAAGTCGCTAAGGTTATAACCCGGTGAGTCGTTATTCCTCCTGAGTTGCTGAGTCGTAACCCTTCGAGGCCGTTGAGTCGGTAACTCCTCAAGGCTTGTTGAGTCGGTAACTCCTCAAGGCTGTTGAGTCGGTAGCTTCCTGAGTCGGTGGCTTGTTGAGTCGGTAGCCTGTTGAGTCGGCCCAGACCTTGACTCGTTGCCTAAACGGAGTTAACATTTTCCCCTCGAAGTTCACGCCTAAGTCGTAGGTCGTGTGCTTCGACTCATCTTAACTCGTGTGCCGATTCAACTACCACTGCTCAACGCTATAAAAGACTTGAGTCGCTCCCCTTATTTCCTTCTTCTCATTTCTTATCCTTTGAACCGTATCTGCCATTAACGCATCTTCGAGCTCTCAAAGGCGATTCCAACCTAATTCATTTTCGATCATCTTTAGCATCACACCGTGTAAGAGACTTTGCATCTTTTTTCATTTGCTGATGATTGTCGTTCTCCGCCTCTGTTTTCCCCCCTGATCCTTGCGAATACTATTACATCGGACATTGATGGGTTAAAGGCAGGCGGCTTGATCTTACTTGTATCGATTCGAGATTTAAGGCGACCTAGTGGTGTGATGGAGCTGGGGTTAACCACTGCGAGGTTATTGGGTTATCGGGTTATGGATTAAATGGTTAATGGGTTAGGATTTAGATGGTTAATGGGTCAGATTGATTCGAACGTTGCCGTAGGCTTGACTCGGCTACTTTTGTATGATCCAGCGACCCTTGTGATTTAACCATGATACGACTCAACACGCTTCACGACCTAAGCCTTGAGTCGTGGACGAGACAAAACCTTTAAGTCGTGGCCGAGATAAGACCCTTGAGTCGTGGCCGAGATAAGACCCTTGAGTCGTAGCCGAGATAACACCTTTGAGTCGTTGACGAGTTATGACTTGCGTGAATTCTGTTTGAATTTTGGACCATTGTATTAACTTTGAACTGTTGAATTTTATTGCATTCATTCACAGGTTATTTTGACTTGCAGGCTAACAACCTGTTCAATACAACATTCACAGAAAACTAGGACGAATATACTGTCATTGATTGCCCATATCAAATGACAGATTAGTTAATAACAGATAATTGACTTAAACAAATCGTGTGAATGAAGTGCTATCAATTTCAAGTAGAATATTAAAGCAACACTGAAACAATCAATTGAAACTGACCAGCCTGCACTAATATTATGCTTGAACTCTAAATTAACAAGTTCTGAAATTACCATAGTCGATCAATCGTCAACCAGTTTAATTCTAGTTATATTTACTTGTTATTTTCATTAGTTTTGCACAACACTTCACACTTTTAGGAAACGTGCACCTTCGCATTTGAATACCCGGTTGCTTGTGTAGAATGACATCTCAACAAGAAGAACCGATGGGCCAGGCTGAAGATGTCTTCCCAGTAGCCAACTTGTTGGATGATCCTCCGGAAAGAACTCCCACCACTCTGAATCACCGGGTGTTTACTCAACTGCTCACCCAGTTTGGCATTGCCGAAGCTGATTCCTTACTGCCGGGGCCAAACGATACTGCAGATAGGCCCCCTTCTGGCTTCATTGCTGTCAACCGCCAAATGTGCTTGAGCGGTGCCATACCACCTTTTAATGACTTCCTTCGGCAGCTCTTGCTTCGATTGTCTATCTCTCCATTCCAATTGCACCCCAATGGCCATGCCATTCTGATGGGGTTATGTGTGCTTTTTACTAGAGTTCTGGACCGATTACCGAGCTTTGAGGAAATCTGCTACCTCTGCTCATTCACAAAGATCAAAGATCATCCCTCCATCGTAATCATAAGGAGTGCTCGAAATCGAAAACTCATCACCGATCTTTCTGATAGCGTTCACGGATTTCTAAATCAGTATTTCTTTGTTCGTTGCCCTCCAGGGTTTTATGCCAACTGGAGAGTAGGAAGTAAGATTTTCCTGTTTTTATTTCTCCAATCTTGGATTTTCATAATTTGAGTTGCTGAATGCTAACTTTGCTTCTTTTCCCTGTTTTAGCACTTCCTCCTCCCTCTAGAGATCCATGCTATAAACAAGTTTTTGAGAGATTGAACGCCGTGGCGGCAGAAGAGAGGAGTATAAAGTTCTTGTTAAATGATGGATTTTTACATCAATATGGGCTTCTTCATCCTTCTCGCTTTACTCAGTCTCGTGAAGTCCCAACTGAAATTCCTGATTCTCCGGCGGAAACTTCTGATGCCCCGGTCCCTATTAAAGAGCACATTCAGGGAGGAACCTCTATAGAAACTCCACTAGTGAGATGTTCAGTTCCGAAGGACGTTGTGGGGCCATATGATAAGTCTGCACTTGCCCCAGTTATCGAAGAGGAAGAAACTCCACGATCCTCCGGAAGATCTGCCGACGAAGGGGTTGAAAAAGCCAGTCCCAAAAAACATGAGGGTGATGATGTTTTCGAGGGGTTGAGCGATTTAATTGTGACTTCCCAAGAACTTTTCAGAGATGATGTTTCCAAAACTGTTTCTTCTGTAATTGAGGCGACATCTTCTCTACAACAAATGTCAACTCCTCCTACTCAAGTTATCACTACATCTATTTCACAGAGTGGTTTGTAACTCGATGCGTGTAGTTTACACGTTACACAACACTTAGGATTTTTCCATCACTTCTACGCACTTATCTTCTTGTACTTTAAAGATTTATAAAGCTTATTATTTTTATTCCAGATTCTCCTATGGGGCGCAGCGGCTCGTACTATGATGATTTCCAGCGCTACGGGAGGCGTAGCCAGTATGATTACAGGCGTTACCTCCCTTCTTACAGAGAATCGGATGAAGAGAGGGCTATCAGGAAAGCCGACGAGAGACGAGCATATGAAGAACGTCACCGAAGGGAACAAGAAAGACATGACCCTCCCTACAGAGATGATGATACTCAAAAGAGAAAAGCTCACGATGAGAGAGGTAAAGGTCACATAGACGATTCTTCTAGCAAGCGGGCTAGACTTACTGAAGAAGCAATGCCGATAGCTTCTGAACATGTTCCTGCTAAATCTCCTGCTCCCATTCGCTCTGACATTCAAGCAATCATCAACCGGCCCGCATACCAAGTCGGGCAAGGTCCTCCCACTCTTCAAAGTCGATTTCCTCAGTGGTGCTTGAGAGGGGTTCGATTTGATCTCGACTTGGTTCCTCTCGACAAACCGGCTATGCTGCGAAATCTTGATACTGTCAGGACCGATATTGAAAGAATGTCGAACTGGCAAAAACTTGTCGACGAGCTTCAGAGGGTTAACCGAACCAATGTCGAGGCCATGCTCACAATGGAGAACGATAAGGCTGAATGGCAGAAGACTCTCGAACAGCATGACGCCGAAATGAGAAGTATTGCTTCCTATAATGAAAAGCTGGAAGCGGAAGTGGAAAAGCTTAAGGAAGAATTAGTTACTTCATCAACTTCCTATTCTCAAAAGGAGAGCATGCTTCAGCAACAAGTACGAGATGCGCATGCCAGTCAAAAAGCAGTCGAAGATAAGCTTGCACATAAGGAAAAGGTCATAGAAGAATATCGTGCTGAAACTGTACAGCTGCGAGAACAAATCGGCTCTCAAAGCTTGGAGATAGAGTTGTTAAAAACTCGACTTGCTATGGCCGAAAAGGAGCGCGACGAGGCTGTTGCTGGTAAACTTGCGGCCGAAGAGGCCCATCAAGCAACCAAAGCTGACATTAGCTCCACACTATTTGATTTTTATCTGCACAGCATTTTGGGGCGTGGCAGCCTTGCCTTTCTAGGCCCTAAATACGAAATTACATTAGCTGAAGTCTGGGAGGCAGCACTTGATATGCTAGGTGGCAAAGGTGCTGGTTACGCTGAGACAGCTCTTGAAGAGCATTATCTCGATGATGATGCCTGCGCCGCTCTTGCCAAGGGAAAAGAGCAACTCGCCAAGGTACGGGCCGGAATGGCGGAAGGGGAACATTCTGAAAAAGGAGCACCGCCTACTACCTCTGAACGTCCTCTAGTTTCTCCCGAGGTGGAAATTACAGGCTCTAGTGCTCATTCGCCGCCTCCCACAAGAACCGGGGTAATTACCCCTACTGATGAAGAGGCTTTGGAGGACATTGGGGCTCAGAATTATGAGATTGAACTGACGAAGCCAACATCTTCAGGTAATTTCGACATTGGTCCGATTCAGGTGGATTGCCTGCTTATTCCTCAAAAATTTGATGAGCTTCTCGATTACTTCTTGAATCTCGATGAACCCATATCTCCCTTCTTTTGGGAAGATACTAACATTTTCAGTTTCTCTTCTTCTGCAGTTGAAACAACAAGTGCTGTGCAGACTTCGCCTCCTCTGGTTATTCCTCCTCCATCTCTTCAGGTGACTCCTCCTTCTGCTTCACAACCCGGGTCACAAGAGGAGAAAATCGAGGCTCTTCATGGCTTGGATGACCCTATTGCTTCGCAGGAGCAAAAAGATGAGGGACATGAGGGAGGCGATATCTCTCTGGAGCGGACTCCTTCTGACGACGTAATTTTGTCCGCTCTCGTTACTCCAGGGAGTGAGTCTTCTTCGAAGAGAAGAAAAAAGCATGGGACATCGAAGAGGAGGGGGAAGAAAATTATCACCACTGAAGAGGAACCGGAAATTGCACCAGTTGCACCTCCCTCCCCTTCTTCCCTTATGCCTTCTGACCGACCTGAAAGACCTGAAAAGCTAACCATTCGGCCGGGTAAAGGGTCTAAAGGCGGCAAGAAGAAACGAAGAGTTGGGCTTTTTGATTCCTTTTTTGTGTAATGGTCGGATGTTGTGCAGGCACCGGCCCCTGCTTTTTATTTTGAAACCTATATCTGCAATATCTGCAATTGAATAAATTGATTCTTTATTTCTACAGACTTTTGTTTGAATTTGAGAATGCATTTATTATTCATTTTTGCACAAGTTTATTTATACGATATTGCGGTGAGCTTGTGGTATGTTGATTGAGCGTACTTTACCGACGTAGCTATACCACTTTGTATGTAACTATACCATGTTGCCCCTATACCATGAGCTCACTGCAATATCGTATACTTTGAGGGGACTTGCACTCTCGTTTTCTAAAGAATAATTACTTCATTCTCGAAGAGAATTTTCGTAGAGTGCAACTTCCTTCATATAAGTTTCTACACTTTGTCCTTTGAAGAAATCACTTTTTCCCTTTGCGTATGTACACATTTTGCCAAGTGAATTCTTCTATGTGGTAAAGCGGACCTCTGAATGTACTTTAACTTTCTTTCCCCCTTCTTTTTTTTTTTAGAATAGGTAAACCGCTCTTCCTTTGAAAGTTAAAGTACGCTCTTGATGAGTATTTTTTTTTAAAAAAAAATAAAAATTTGTGCCTCTGAGGAGAGATTTCTTCACGTTTCAACACTTGGAAGTTTTATTTCAATCTTGGTGAAACGTGTTCCTCCAAAGAGTTGTGTCTTTGAAGAAAACCTTTTCACGTTTCAACACTTGGAAGTTTTATTTCAATCTCGGTGAAACGTGGGCTTCTGAAGAGGTCTTTCTTTTTAATTGTGTCCCCGGGAGGGGGTTGTACCTCTGAGGAGGGATTTCTCACGTTTCAACACTTGGAAGTTTTATTTCAATCTTGGTGAAACGTGTACCTCCAAAGAGTTGTGCCTTCGAGGAAAGCCTTTTCACGTTTCGACACTTGGAAGTTTTATTTCAATCTCGGTGAAACATGGGCTTCCAGGAAGGTCTTTATCTTGTTTTGCATTTCAACTTTGGTGAAGTGAAATTCCGAAGAGCGGTTGTTGCACTTCAACTCCTGGCGAAATGTGCCTCCGAAGAGGGCTTTTATTTTGTTTGCATTTCAACTTTGGTGAAGTGAAATCTCGAAGAGCGGTCATAACACTTCAACTCCTGGTGAAATGGGCCTCCGAAGAGGGCTTTTATTTTGTTTGCATTTCAACTCTGGTGAAGTGAAATCCCGAAGAGCGGTTATAACACTTCAACTCCTGGTGAAATGTGCCTCAGAGAGGGTTTTCATCACCTGGAAGTTACTCTCTCATGGTTGGAGGGTCATGACTCCTCCAATCTTTTTTGTTGAGTAGAGAACTTTCTTTTTTGTGGCGTATGACCCATTAGAGGTCTTTATCCTCCGAAGAGTTGTGCCTCCGAAGAGGACTTGTGCTGCCGATGATGGCTTTGGTTGTTCCTCTGTTCACTTGCTCATGCCTTTTCAATGATCCTCTGCCCCCCCCCCCCCCCCGTTTTTTTTTTTTACAAGTAACTTGTTTAATCCAAGGAAGTGCGCTTCATTGTCAGGCAATTTCGTGAGAACGAGCATTAGCTTCTTAATTGGATGTTTGTTTGTTCAAACGATCTCAATTTATTAGCAAAGACCCGTTTCTGTCGAAATCATAGGCCGTTCAATTGAAGTACTTCCTATCTAGGATTTGAATTCGGGGCTCTTGTGACTTGAAATTTGGCGAGAATCACTTGGTCTTTTTATGTGCAAGTTTCACTTCCATTGTCTGCAAAAATTCAAATCGACATTTCAGCAATACATTCTATGTACTTTTTATATCGAAAATAAAGCAAACATGTAATAATAATAAGGAACACAAGATTTATAGTGGTTCGGCCAGGAAATTGGGCCTACATCCACTTTATATTCTTTCATTATTTACTTGCATCAGTTTTACAATTGCTTTCAATTACAAGAATCATACATTCATAATTCTTTTTACAATATTTCAACAACATTTTCAAGTAAAGTATGGACGCAAATGGTTGCTGTTCCATGCCCTTGGAATTTGACCTCCTTCAACAGTGGTGAGTTTGAATGTGCCGTCAAGAAGCTTCTGACCTATTACATATGGTCCTTCCCAATTTGGTCCAAACACACCTGTCGCTGTCATAATTCTCTTCAGGACTAGGTCTCCAATCTCAAAGCTGCGTTGGTGAACTTTGGAATTGAAATGTCTGGCTATTCTTTGCTGATGAGCTGCAATTCTGAGATTAGCCTCATCTCTTTTTCCATCAAGGAGATCTAGCGCTTCAAGCTGTAGCTTTTCGTTTTCTGCTTGATTGAAATGGAGTCTTCTGTGTGAAGGGACTTCTATTTCTACCGGAATCATTGCCTCTGACCCGTATGCCAATGAAAACGGGGTGTGCCCAGTCGCAGTTTTGTGAGTGGTCCTGTATGCCCATAGTGCCAGTGGTAGCTTATCGACCCAACCACCTTTTGCTCTTTCAAGTTGCTTCTTGATGGTTGACTTAATGATTTTGTTCACGGCTTCCACTTGCCCGTTTGCCTACGGATGAGCTACTGCTGAGAAGCTTTTCCGGATTTTGAATCCGTTGCAAAAATCTTGGAATTCTTCACTTTCAAACTGAGTTCCATTGTCTGTAATTATTTTTTGAGGCACACCGTATCTGCAAATGATGTTTTTAGTCACAAAACTTATCATCTTCTTTGAGGTGATAGTAGCCAGTGGTTCAGCTTCTGCCCACTTAGTAAAATAATCTACAGCAACAATGGCATATTTAATTCCAGATTTGGCAGTTGGCAACGGTCCTACAAGGTCTATTCCCCATATCGCAAACGCCATGGATTGACCATCTGTGTGAGTTCAGTGGAAGGAGCTCTAGGAATTTTGGCGAATCTTTGACATCTGTCACATTTTCGGGAATACTCTGCTGCATCTCGATTAATTTCTGGCCAAAAATATCCGTATCGGAGAATTTTATTTGCTAATGTTTGGCCACCTGAATGATCACCACATTCTCCTCCGTGTACCTCTGCTAGGATTGCTTTAGACTCTTCCCTGGATACACATCGAAGTAATGGCATTGAGAATCCCCGTCTGTATAACCTGCCATCCTGGATTACGTATCGAGAGGCTTTTCTCAGTAGCTTTTGTCGTTCTTTTGAGTTCCCTGGTAAGGATCCATTGAGCAGATATTCTATTATCGGAGTCATCCATGATTCTTGTTCTTAAGACATGCTCATGATCCAATCAATGTCCATCTCATCAATGCTAGGAGTCGACAGGACCTCTACTGGAGTTAGCCCCAGAAATTGAGCTTCGCCTGTGCTCGAATACTTTGCGAGAGAATCTGCTCTCATGTTTTCTTCTCGTGGAATGTGACTTATCATGTAATGGTCGAAATCACCCAGGAGTTCCCAAGCCTTTGACAAGTAGGCGGGCAGATTCCCCCCTTTTGCTTGGAATTCCTTTTTGACTTGGCATACAATAAGCTGAGAATCACTGAATATCTGTAACGTTCGAATGTTTAATTCTTTAGCAATCCTTAAGCCAGCGATAAGGGCTTCGTATTCTGCTTCATTGTTTGTTGAAGGAAATTCCAATCTTAGTGCATAGCATAATGATCGACCTTCAGGAGTCTCAAGTACAACTCCGGCTCCAGAACAGTAGTCATTTCTCGCACCATCAACATATAACTTCCACTGGATCGGGGAATTGTCGACCGTTTCTTCCTCACTGTTACCCTTATCTGTAAATTCTGCAATGAAATCTGCTAAAGCTTGTCCATTGATTGCTTTCCGGGGATGATAAGTGATGTCATGCTGACTGAGTTCAATATTCCACTTTAGAAGACGACCCGAAGTTTCAGGGCGAAACAGGACTTGCTTTAAAGGTTGATCAGTGAGGACTCTGATAGGATGAGCTTGAAAATATTGCCTCAACTTCCTAGACGCAATTAGTAAGCAATAGGCGAGTTTTTCCAACTTAGAGTAATTCATCTCTGCCCCAGTGAGTCTTTTGCTGATATAGTAAACTGGATGTTGAATCCTTTTGTCTTCCCGTATCAGCGCTGCACTTAAAGCATGAGATGATACTGCCAAGTATATAAGAAGATCCTCGCCATCGCCAGGCCTAGAAAGTATTGGAGGCATCTCCATATGGCGAATCAATTCATCAAAGGCTTTTTGGCATTCGGGAGTCGAATCGAAGTTTTTCCTTCCTTTCTTTAGGGCGTCAAAGAATGGGATGCATTTATCTGTGGCTTTGGAAATGAACCGACTCAAGGCGGCAACTTTTCCATTGAGATTTTGCAATTCCTTCTTTGTTCTAGGAGCTTTGACTTCTTTCAATGCAGTAATTTGAGCTGGACTGGCCTCAATGCCCCTAGCGCTCACGATGAAACCTAAAAACTTGCCGGATTCCACTCCAAATGAACATTTTAGAGGATTGAGCTTCATTCCGTATTTTCGGAGGACAGCGAACATGTCTGCTAAGTGTTCTATATGATCCAGTGCTTTCTTAGACTTTACTAACATGTCATCGACGTAAACTTCCATGGTTTTGCCCAGTTGCGGTTTGAACATAGCATTAACGAGTCTTTGGTATGTTGCCCCTGCATTCTTCAACCCGAAGGGCATAACTCTGTAGCAGTAAAGACCAGTGTCGGTGATAAAGCTCGTGTCCTCCTGATCTGGCTCATGCATCATGATCTGGTTATATCCGGAGTAAGCATCCATAAAAGATAACAATTCGTGTCCCGCTGTTCCGTCTACCAGTTGATCGATTCAGGGTAATGGGAAGCAGTCTTTGGGGCAGGCCTTGTTTAGATCTGAAAAATCGATGCATACTCTCCATTTTCCGTTGGCTTTCTTAACCAGCACTGGATTTGAAACCCAATTCGGATATGTAGATTCTTTGATAAAATTATTCTCCATGTGCCGATCAACTTCTTCTTTTAATGCCGCTGACCTTTCCGGACCTTGAGTTCTCCTTTTCTGCTTTAAAGGTGTAAATTTTGGATCAATATTTAGAGCATGCACTGTAACTTCTGGGGACATTCCGCACATATCGGCATGAGTCCAAGCAAAAACATCCAGATTTGCCTTTAAAAAAGATATTAAGATATTCTGAATTGACGCATTAAGTTGTGAACCCACATTCAACACTTTGTTTGGGTCCTTTGGGTCAACAGGTATTGGTATTGTCGTTTCCACCGGTACCACTCTATTTTCCCCTGCACTGACTTTTCTAGGGTCCATCTCTTTTCTTGCTCCGCTGTGCTCGCCAGTGCAGGGTCCGCCCTGTAATTGCTACAAGGTTGGTTCTTTGATGCGGACTGGGGCTGCCGCATTCTTTCCCATTTCTCTTTTTCTGGTTTCTCGTAGCTCTGTCAGATAGCACTCTCGCCCAGCATTTTGATCACCTTTTATAACTCCTACTCCATTGTCTGTAGGGAATTTGATAGTGAGGCACCACGGGGCAAGAACAGCTTTGAACGCTGCCAGAGTTGGGCGACCAAGGAAAGCATTGTAAGCAGAAAATTCGTCGACAATCACAAAAGTTTGCTTGCGGACCACTTTTCTCTCCCCTTCTCCCAGTTCCACAAACAAATCAATGGTCCCTACCGGCTGCTTTGGCTCCCCAGTGAAACCAGCAATTTTCTGCGATGAGGCTTGCACATCAGCCATAGGGATCTTCATTTGGTCGAATGTTTTCTTAAAGAGAATATTGCAGGATGCGCCACAATCAATGAGAACTCTTCTGACAATAGCTGGTCCGATACCAGCCGAGATGACTAGAGGATCCAAAGTAGGAGCCTCCATACCTGCAGAATCCCTGGCTCTGAACACAATATCATCATCGAAAGTTCTTTGTTGCTTCAAAGGCGTAGCACCTTCCAAAACAAATACATCTTCCTCAGTCGGCACATACTTTAAAGCTCTGGTATACCTTTCCATCTCACCCCAGCTTCTGCCTGCTGGGTGAGGTCCCCCTGTAATGACATTAATAATGGGCCTTCCAGATTCATGCCCTGCTGCTTTCTCAATCGACCTAGGTTGTTGAGTAGGAGCCTGTTGCCCCTGACTAGATGAAGCAGGATTGTTGTTATTCTTTTTCACAAATTGCTGCAGTTTGTTTTCCCTTAGCAGCTCTTCAATCAGATTTTTCAATTGGCGGCATTCATCGGTCTCGTGACCGGGTTGATTATGGAAGCGGCAGAACTTTCCACTCTGTATAGCCTTTTTCCCGGTCCTTAGAGGAGGAGGTTTAGGGAAGTCAACAGAGTCTTTAATGGCAAGGTAGATACGCTCCGGTGTATCTGATAAAGGAGTATACTCTGATGGCTTGAAGGATCGGGGCTTCTTCAGATTACTCTGTTTCTTCCCATTGTTATTTTCCCTTTTTTGCCCTACAGATTCATTCTTGCGTGGAGCAACAGTGTTATCTTCAGCTTTTTCCAACACTGCCTTTACCGGTACGGGACGGCTTTCTAAGCGTATGAATTCATCTGCTTTTTTATAGAATTTTTCAAGGGAATTTGGTTCCTTCATGTTTAGCCATTTCCCAAATTCGCTCGACTTGTCAATACCCTTCATCAGATAGGTCAATATCATTTGCGGTTCTGCATTGTCCACCTCAGCTAACGCTATATTAAAGCGGTTTAAGAAAGATCTGATAGTCTCTCCTAGACTCTGCTCCAAACTTGATAGTGACATGATATCTTTGGCTTTTGAGGCATATAGTCTGAACTGCTCCTTGAACTTCCGGGTCAAGTCAGAAAACTGATCGATAGATCGGACGGGCAGCTTGGTGAACCAAAGCAGAGCTACGCCTTCGAGATACACAGGGAAATATCGGCACTTTATTTCATCAGAGGCTCTGGCACCTGTCATGTGCCAATCATATTTGTATAGGAATTCATTCGGGTCACTTGTCCCCTTATAAGCTAGAATGGTTGGAGGGACAAACTTCCTTGGGAATTCAGCCTTTAAGATTTTCTCGGTAAATGGAGTTTTACTTGGGGCAAAACCCCATTATTTCTCGTCTTCAACCCTTTGCATATTCTCTTTCATAATTTGTCGGACCATTCCAGAAAGATACTCCTCATCATGTCGAGTTCTAGATCCACCAACCTCTGGAAGTGTTTGTTCAAAGGGGCTAGCAGCCCTTTCAGGAGCATTTCTTTCTTCAGCATCATGAAGGTTGCCAGCAAAATTCCTCTCATTACCCGCTGGTTGACGGTTTGCCCCAAGCAGATCGTTCAACCTATTCAGAATTAGGGCATTCTGGGCATTTTGAGCCTCGAGTTGTGCATTTTGGGCATTGATCTGTTGGTTCAGCCCTAAAATTGCAGCATCCAGCTCTGCCTTTGTAACTCCGACAGCTGGAGTGGCTTGATTCGATATAGGGGAAGCGGAGGTTCCCTCTTGAATATTCCCAGATCTGACAGATCTACTCTTCCTTCCAGGAGTCATAATCTCGGATAGACTTCTGGTTTTCAAGGAAATTCTCTCTACAAACCTCTGTGAAGCAATGATGATAACTCGCCTGAGTTCAGTTCTCAGCGAAAGCACCAAAAATGTTAACGCTAAAAATTGAACGCTAACACCCCGGTGTGTAGAAGGTAATTGTGAAAGCACCACCCGTTGGTACGGGAACAAAATATAAGCAGAGAAATCACAGAGAAGCTATAAAAGACACAATATTTATAGTGGTTCGGCTTAAGATCTAGCCTACGTCCACTTTAAAGCTCTTTATTGCTGATTTGATTACAATTCTTTACAACAATCTTCAATTACAACACAATTAGACAAATGGCTTAAACTCTGATGTAGAAGAATCCCTCGAATGCATGGTCAATGAGTTAGATTTCCACTTGAGATTTGTTGAAATGTCTTTGGTGATTGGAGTGATAGAAGCGTTGCTTGAACGTTGCTTGAAGTCGAGTCAATGGCAGAGTATTGGCGTCCAGGAAGTCAGTCCAAAAGTCCCCCCAATGCTCAATGTGGTCATGTATTTATAGGCAATTTTCTAGGCTGAAATTGTCAAGTCATGAGTCGTGACCGACTCAAGATGAGTCGTAAGTCGTTACCGACTCAGGATGAGTCGTATGTCGTAGGCGACTCAACTGGTTGAGCCCTGACTTCATATCAGAGCGTTTCCGGTCCTCTATATACAGCACAAGTCCTAACTCGTCTGCGAGTTAATAGGTCGTGGTCCAAAATGAGGCGGCATAGGTTTTCTACATAGTAGCTGTAAGTCGTAGACGACTCAAGCTAGGTCGTGAACGACCTATCATAAGTCGTAGGTCAGTCCTTTGTTGTTTTGGGAGTTTAGTCAGTTAAGTCATTTGACACCTTAGGTCGTTGGGTCGTTAGAGAACTTGAGTCGCTAGCCCCATGAGTCGTTAACCCGTTGAGTCGGCCGGCACCTTTAAGTCGCTAAGGTTATAACCCGGTGAGTCGTTATTCCTCCTGAGTTGCTGAGTCGTAACCCTTCGAGGCCGTTGAGTCGGTAACTCCTCAAGGCTTGTTGAGTCGGTAACTCCTCAAGGCTGTTGAGTCGGTAGCTTCCTAAGTCGGTGGCTTGTTGAGTCGGTAGCCTGTTGAGTCGGCCCAGACCTTGACTCGTTGCCTAAACGGAGTTAACATCAATCATGGTCAATTTTGCTATGATCCTCCACTTTGTCATTCTTGATGGCTTCTAAGTCTATGATTCCATTCCCTTATCATCATGCAGTTCAGTTTATTTTTTTGAGTCCGCTCAGAGACTGAAAATTTTGCTTGAAACAACTTTTACAACTTAGCACGGGTAAATGGGGGATCCGCTTAAACCCCCGTATTATACCATTAAGTCGGCTAAATCAAGGGTTCACCCATTTTAGCAGTTTTAATTTAAAGGAACAATTTAACAAGTTTCTTTTAAACTTAGTTAACTAAAGCTAAGGAATGGGTTCAAGTTGAAGCCCAAACGCTCAAAATAAGTTAGAGCATCAATTCATGCCCCAAAGTCTGGACTAAATGGACCCAAGCATTCATGAGTTTTATTAAATAGAAGTAAACAATGTTTTTTCTACATCAATCATGTGGGACAAATAATAAAACCATTTTGATAGCTAAATTTTATATTTTATACAGTTTTTTGCATCTCCGCTAATTTCTGCAATATCCCTTATATATTCTCCACTATAGCTTTTTTCACATCCACCATTATAAACTGCTAAGTGCTTTAACTATATAGTCTTGTGCCTTGGTTTTTTCATGAAAATATGTCAACTAATTGTAGGATCTAGATTAACCCTAGAGGTGGGGGTGAATAGGATTATAGCAAATTTTCTCGATTTAAACACAGAAATAAACTGCAGAAATAAATATGCTGAAAAATAAATCACACACAAAATTTACCCAGCTTCGGCAACCCCTGCCTACTGCTGCATTCCCAGATTTCTATTAGAATTAAACAGTATCCCGCTTACAAATACTCTAACAGACTCGCAAACCCTTGCTCCCGCTCACAAACACTCTACTAGACTCGCACCCCCTGCTCCGCCTATAGAGCTTTGCAAACTCGCAAACTCTGCTCCCGCCTATAGAGTTTTGCAAACTCGCACACCCTGCTCACTGAACTAATTCTAACTAGACAATCTGACACTACCTACAACCTAGGTGGTGATTTACCAATACTTTGACTCGAAAAGAAAAAACAGACTTCAAAAATAAAAGCAGGAGCAAAAATTAAAATACAAACTTGACTCCATAATTTTTGCTCAAATAAAACTCAAAACAAATTAAACAAAAAACCCCCTTTTTAAAATAAACCCTAAACTAAATCCCCTTTTTAATATTAAAGACCCCTTTTATAATAATAAACCCTAATTAAACACGTCGTCCCATTTGCATTATTCTCTAGCCCGTTCTTTCAATTGCGGCCGATCCTCTTGGCAATGGCGGCTCTGTTGAATTGGGGTTTTTGCTCTTGCGAATCTGGGGCTTTCGCTTCTTGCGCTCTTTGTTCCAAATTAGGGCTTTTGCGAAGCTCTGATACTAATTCGATCGTTGTTGGTTGTGCGTGATTTAGCCTGGCTCGATCGATTTCGTGTTGCTTTCTTCGGTTGCTTCGATGAGTTCAATTATTGCTTCGATAAGAATTTTTGCTCTGATGCTTTTTGATTTTTGTATTCGAACTCTTATGTTTATGACGATGATGATTGGGGCATTTATATGGATTCGATTCGATTTCTCCACACACTGATGATGATTTTTCGGTTTGGTATTTATATGAATTCCTATACACTAATTAATTCGATACTTTCCTGAAATTCGATTTCCTGATATAGTTTTTTTTTGACTTGATACTCACGGCAGAAAAAACTTTCCTCTTTTAATTCGTGACTTTTTCAAAGATACGAACACTTGATTTCTGACTTTGATTTTTGCGTCTTGATCATCACAGCACTATTTTGATTTCATGAATCATATCCACTCCACGACTCTGCATTACGTCGACCATCACTGTTTTCATCCTTGCGAGCTTCGTCTCTGGCATTGACATTGACATTGTATCACTGTTTATTCACTGGCCATCTTCACTGGTCTCCACTTGAACATTGCATTCGTGAATATGAAGTTGTCTGGTTGTTCTAACTTGTTTATGTGATTCCATGTATCACTGCACTGACTTATGTATTGTAGTCTTCATGTACTTGTCGAATTCTCACTTGTGTTGCTTCATATACATGTGTGCCTGACATTGATACTGCCATTCCTTGCTTGTATCAGTTCTCGGCCACACTATTTTCATTGCTATCTTTGCATCCATTCTATTGCTCCCAGTTGATGTTCTGTTGCACTTGTGTTGCTCACCATGTTGCATTACTGCTGGAGTTTCACTTGAGTTGTAGCTTGAAGTTTATAATTATTCAACCTGGCACTTGCATGCATTGCTGTACATATGAACTTGCATTCATTTCCATGTCTTTGATGTTTCTTTTCAAAAACTTCTGTGCCACATCTCCAAATCTGCCTGCACTTAGTGTTCTGGTCATTAGTGGCACTGGTCTGCATACTTGTGTATATTCTCAAGTTGCACACTTTGATTTACTTCATATTATCACTGTCTTTGTGTTCTGGTCGCTGCTTGTGATATCCATGTTACAATTTGTTTTGAACTTTGAATGTGGTCTGGAGCTCGAGTTCCATTCATTAGTAGCTTGGTTGACTTTTTGTAGTTCTCTGGTTTTGTTCATTGTGTTGGTTACTGATACATACATGAACTGTGTACATTTGCCTGAGTTTGTTTACTTGGTGGCATTTCTTTGTGATCTGCCTTGTTGCTTGACCTGTCTGATTCATCTTGTTGCACTTTGGTCTGCTGTCTTGTTTGCTGTGATGTCACTTGAACTTGATATTGTGGTATCGTGTAGCTGTTGGTTTGATTGTTGCAGTCCATGTTGCTGTTGGTCTGACTTTGTATTCTGGTCAGTGGTGCACTGTGCCTTGTACTTGGTCTCTGATCTGATTCTTGATCATTTCATGTTGATTTTTGAAGTTTCACTTGAGTTGAATCCAGTTTCAAAACTCGGGTTTGACCTTGTGCTCGTGTCGTGATTTTAAATATATTGCACGTGAGTTGAACCCAGCTTTTCATTTGGGTTTGACCTGTGCTCACTTATCCCTGTAGCATTATCAAGTGTATATCGATGTGCACGGCCTTGTGGCATGTACAGTGATACACTGTGCATGTCACACTGTTCGTGTGTGATGAATTCAAATGTGAATGATGACGAACAACCCAAATAACCGAGGCAAAATGCAAATTTTATTTCAACCCTAGTACTTACTTAGTAGCCCACCAAAAATTAAAAAAGTCTATAAACCCAAAAAATAATTTAGTAGCCCCTTACCATTTCCCGAACTACCCTTCCCATCACGCAAAACGTGAAAAATTAAACTTTTTTCTTCACTGATTTAGAAACTAGGGTTATAATATTTTCTTCACTAATTTAAAAACTTATAGTAGTGAAAAATTGAATTTTTTTCTTAGTGGAGTCTGTAAACCCAAAAAATAACTTAGCAGTGAAAAATTAATTTTTTTTTCTTCGCTGGTTTAGAAAATAGGGTTTTGAAGAAGCGGTGGTTTAGAAGTAAGAAACTAACATAAAAAGATAATGGAATTGAGAAGAAAGAAAGTACACAGCTTTCTAAGGGTATTTTAGTCTTTAAAATTTTATTTATTTTAAGGGGGGGCTACTAAGTAATTATCTCAGTTGAATTAGAACTTCCCTTTCAAAAAGATATCAAAAATAATATTACGATAGCAAGAAGATTGGTTGATCTTATGATAATTGACCGATCTAATTTAATAAATTCTCTCGAGTTTATTTTGAAAAAGTAAGACTAAAGCAAGTTTGTAATTTGTCAGAAAATACAGTATCTTACATATAAAATTGGTTTGAGTTAATAAATTTTGTATAGCAATAAAAGAAGAAAAATAGAAACCATTGAACACCCCTAAATCAATGGTGTAAAAAAAGAAAAGAAATAAGAAAAGGAATAAAAATTCATCTAGGATAGATTGTTGATAGGGGCTCATAAACTAACTCAACAAAATCATGCATTAAGTAAAGATAGTCGATCATAACATGAAACCATATTTTATAATAAATTTGAAACAAAAAAATTAAATAATTCACCAGTTTGGTTTAAAAAATTCGACTGAAAACATGGTAAAAATAGTAAAATTTAAATTGATTGGGATTAATTAAATATAATATGTAATTTCCCATTAAAGGTTTAACTTTCAAATAATATTCTTTTGATGACATCCACATTTAATTGAATTAAATACCATAATTAGTAATGTATTAAATTCTAAATACTACTCATTTGTAAAGTTTGAATGATGTTTTCCAAAATAAGTAAATGAAGAATGTATTTGATGTCAGCTCTGAAAGATTAATAAATTCACATTTATTACACACATAAACATGCATTGATTTTTACATTGTATTATAATATCTTAAAAAAAAATTAAGATACGTTACCACAAATTGGAAAATCACTTGAAAATCAATCATTCAATTCCCTGAAATATCGATTATATGAACTCACTCTAAACCATGCAACATATTAAAATAAATAATAAAGTTAATCACCAATAATGAATTAAACAAAAATTATTTGAAAATTTTAAAATTATAATATAATATCTCATAACAAAAATAATGATAGGTTAACACAAAAGTGAAATATACTAGAAAATCAATAATTTAATTTTCTGAATTATTAGTTCTATTAACTTAGCCCAAAATCTACAGCAATTTAAATAAAAAATAAACAGAATCAATCGAGAATGCACCGATAATCATTCTTTAATCGTTATTTTTCAGAATGGAAAAATCAAATCTGAATTAGACAAACAAATGGAAGGTGTTTCATGATTTTGTTGAGTTTCGCTTGAAAAGAATAATGATTAATATCAATGAATTGCAAAATGGGTAAAAGAAGACGCAACCGAATTACCCGACTAATTTAGAAAAATTAAAAAATTGTAATATGCAAAATAAACAAATATTGATTTAAGAAAATAAAGAAGTAATTAGGGAGGAATGAATAATTTGTTTAGAAGTAGAGATCCTTATGAGATGAATACTATTTTAGCTAAGAATAAATAAATGTAAAAGATGAATATTGGGATTTTGTATATTACATGCTTCATGCTTGTGACTAAAAGATTAATGGTTAAGCGGTTGATAATAACATGCTATAGGGAATAATGGAGATTTTGTAGAAACTAAAGTAAAACTAAGGAGAATTCAGTATTCAAGCTTAAGATTTACTCTTTATTCAACTTTTAATATGATAAAATAGATAAAGTACATAAAATAGATTTTGAAGGGGAAAAACAAGCTAAAGAATTTTGAGAGGAAGATCAAGCATCAATAGCATTAACTTGTATTTATTGAAGCAAGAGAAAAAAAATTGAAAGAATAAATTTGTTAAGAAAATAGATGTATGCTGGTTTTTAAGTTTTTGATTTTACAATTGAAGCTAGAAGTATGATTGGAAAAGAGTGCAAGAGAATTAAGGTAGAATGAGAACGTGAAAAGATAACAGTTTATAGTTTTAACATGGTGTTGAATGGATAGATTATGACTAATTGAGGTATAACCACATAAGGAAAATGTTAAATATTAGACTAAATTAAGGTGTTGCTTATATTTTTCGCAAGCAACTAGTAAGCCCAATTAAAGGTAATCTGGCTCAATCAATCAGCCCTATTGGTCTATGATTAGCCCAGTCAAGGGTCGGCCTAAAACCCATTATCTAAAACCAGCCCTTAACCTAGTAAGGTGTCGAGGTAAAGCCCAACCTCTTTAAGCAACCTTCACATAAACAAGACCAGGACCGGGCCCAGATTAGTCCCGCCCGGCTCCTCTACATTGGACTTCCAACAACAACTAAAGATCACTGCAGTTCTCCAGACCCCTATGCAACACCCCTAATTTTAAATAATATTCAGGAAATTTAATTAGATAAGTTAAATAGAATAATGTAAAGATTAGAGTGATAAGGGGATTGAGATTTGGAAATTAAATAGAGATCGTGCTTAGCTACATAAAAATTAAAAGAATGAGTTTATGGAAATGGTTTGATAAGTCAACTAATAAGAGAATAAGGCAAGGGTATTATGTGAAACAGCCGTCCACCATAACCCTTAACCTCTAATCCCTTCTTATTTTCATTTCACAAGTTCATAAACATAAGCCAAAGAGCTCAAGTCAGCCATAACCTAGGGAAAAGAGGAGAAAATCAATTAAAAGCAAAGGAATCAAGCAAAGAGAACTAAGCAAGATCAAATCTCAAATTCTTTATCCAAAGCAAGGTGAATAATAATCAAAACCATCTCATTTTCGTTTTTAATGAGCATTTGATTTCACGTTTTAAGTTTAAAACCTTTATGACAATTTTAACGATGATATGTTTGGATTACATGATATGTTTGATTCAAACAAGTATGTTTAATAAATGTTCTATTCGATTTTAAGGCTAAAATCGTATATATTGGATTTTGAATGCCGTGAGGGTATGTAAAACATTATTTTGGAGATGGATTTAAATTTCATAATTATCCAAGCTATGGATAATTTATTATGGATTTTTTAAGGAAGAAATAATTAGTTGAGTTTAAATTTTATTTCGGCTATTATATAAAGGATTTTGGGTCTGAAATTTATATGTGTTAGATAACATATTAAAATTGAATTTTGATGACTTTTGGGGATTATTCCCAACTGATATACTATGGAAATTAAATCAATTAAGTTAGAGGACTTAAATGTCTTAATTGTTTTGTTAAAAGGAAGGGCTTCTTTGTAAATCATTTTTAATTAATTCTGGATGAATTCGACAGTCCTTTAGAAAAGATTATGTTAAATATTATAGCAACCAATTATATTTTTACAAATAGGTTAGTTAGTTGAAAAGCATTTACTTAAAAAGGAAACAAAATAGTTTTGTATAGATTTGTTGTTTCACCACTTCCAGTAGCAACCTTTCAACCCCATACCTCCACCCCCCAACCAAGTCGAAACCAGTACACATGGTATCAATGCTTTGGTACGTAGTGGATTGGAGAAAGGCGGAAGGTATAGAGTCGAAACCATGCTTTCGAAGGGGCCGAGACCATTTTATATAGCTTTCGAAGGTCTTTGCTTTGCTTTCAAAAGAGGTGTCGCTTGCCTTGTTTTTAATGGATGCTTTCGAAAGGGGTGAACTAGTTTTATATAAATTTTCGAAGGGGTTGCCTCCTATTTGTTTAAAGGGTAGCTTTCAAATAAGTTGTCGTATATTATGTTGTAAAGAGAAGCTTTCAAAAGGGTAGTTTTGAACCTAGTCGAAACCTTGATGCCGTCTTCATTCCTTTCGAATAGGTTGAAAGTTTTCAGTGAGTTCAAAAGGCAAGCTTTGGTTTTATAAATATAAAGTCGCTTCCCAATGCTTTCGAAAGGGCTCCAGTAGCCATTTGAACTAAAGGTTTTGAAGGCAATGGCTTCAAAAAGTGTTTCGAAGCTATCCTTTCAATTGTTTACTTAAAAGATTAAAGCTTTCGAAAGGATGGTTCCAAAGCTTTCGAAAGGATGGTTCCAAAGCCATCTGCTTTCCCTAAACTATTTTATTTGAATATTAATGGTTTCTAAAGGGTTACTTTCGCTTATATTCACTTTGACTCAAAAGTTATATTTAAGATTAAACCCAATGGGTTTGAAAAAGGTACTTCCAAATGGTTTCGAAGCTATGCTTCTATGAGTTGGAAAGATATGCTTTAATACTTTCAAAAGGAATATTTTGGTGGTTTCAACAAGAAGGTTTTGATGCTTTCGAAAGAGATATATTAAGTGTTTCGAAGGGCATATGTTTAAGTGTTTCGAAAAGAAGGTTTGAATGCTTTTGAAAGATATATTCTAATGGTTTCAAAAGTAAAGGTCTAAGGTTTCGAAAGCCTTAGTTTTCAAAAAAAAGAACCCAATCTCATTTTTAAAAGAAAACCCATGATACTATAAAAGAGCTTTGAAATGGTTCCAAATTTGGAGTGTTGAAGAAGCTTGCCTTGATAAAAATAATGGATTAAAAGGATTAACCAAATTTCATGTGGAAATGATTTCAAGGATATTAAACCATAAACGTTGGTATTGTTTTGTTATTATATATGCTTCTTCTATAAATATATTCACTATATGATGGACCCGTACCTAGGTTGACCCAATAGTGAATATAAATTAACTCCCGAACGAGTAGAATAGCATCCAGGAGGTCAAGTAGACCAAAACATAAAATTCCGAAAGACTGATCAAGAAGTTGTCAGTTTAGACAGGCTCATGGTAAACCCATGAAAACTATGTTTAAAAAGAGTTATTGTCCGGGGCCAATAAGTTCATAGTGATCCCATGAAAACTATATCCGGATAAGGTTATTGACAGAAGTCAATAGGTTCATTGTCAACCCATGAAAACTATGATATAAGAGAAGTTATTGGAGATGCCAATAGGTTCGGGAAGAACCCATGAAATAGTTGAATGAAGTTAATAGCAGGGGCCAATAGGTTCTTAGTGATCCCATGAAAACTATGAAATCGGACTGATAGTCCATAAGCTATGAATAAGTTATTAGTTAGACCATGAAAACTAATAAGTTAATACTACCCTAGAAACTATAACTGGGACAGATAATCAAATGAATGGGGATGGAAAATCCAGGATATTTTGCTTGTTTGCATATCAATATGATATTTTAAATTTCTATGTTTTTAACCATTGTGAATGCAAGAGCACAATATATAGTTATAAATTTTTGAGCAAGATGCTAGTGAGGGGAAAACCCGTTTCGCTAACCAGCGTGGTCTCACTAGGTATCTAAATGGTTCGAGATGGTAGATTATTATTCATACCAGGCTTTATTTCTGACTCAAAGTTTATGTTTTCCCCTTAAACTCTCGGGTTCTCAATTGATTTTGAGTAGTTTGAGAGTTGAGGTTTACAGGTTCTGATTTAGATATATAAGCTCCTAGAGACGTGCAGGAAGCAAGCTAGCTATTAGAAGTTCTTTTCTTTTTTGATTCCATTGTGTTTTGATGTAAAGGAAAAGTTTTTTTTAATTGCCTATATATATATACTCTATCATCCAATGGGGTATCATCATCCATTGCTCTTGGCGTATATTGTAATAATTATATTTTCCCTGAACATGGTTCTCGAATTTGGGATTATTTAAATAATTTGAAGTATGATTGAAATGGAATGAGAAGTTTGTTTAATGGTTTTAAAAAATTTCCATACCCATGTGTTTCTGTTATATCAATGCATCTAACATTACCGCATTTGGTCATCGAAAATTAATAACTATAAATAACCGCAGCATCCGTAGCCATTAGTTTTAAGCCTCCAAGTGGGGGATATTACACCATCTCTAAGCCTGTCTTGGCAAGTAGCACATCAGGAAGGAATAGCCCACACTTGGGTATAGCTTCAGTACATCCATATCCAGTCAGCACCCAGCCTCCTACCCAGATGCCTCATGCTCAGTCTATGGCTTGTCTTCCCCACATGATCCTTAGCTAAATTCCAAACCTCTTTTGTTTGCAGACATCTGGTCGGTCAACTAGGCCATGTGGGTACTCAAGTGAAAGACAAAGCTATTAATTGATCCCATCATTGCACCGCCGGTGGGGCAGTTGACCTGATGAGGTTTACCATCAACATTAAGTGTATACTTAATGTAAGCTCACGCCCTATACAAAGGGGTGATGAGTGCTTTCTCATCCACTGCCTATCTTCTAGCCTACTTTACAACTATCGACCATCTACCTCTACATTCAGATAATAGTCGAGCTTGATTCCCGCCTTTGCTCACAGCATAATTTCAGTCATACATTATGTAGGATCTAGATTAACCCTAGAGGGGGGGGTGAATAGGGTTATAGCAAATTTTCTCGATTTAAACACAGAAATAAACTGCAGAAATAAATATGCTGAAAAGTAAATCACACACAAAATTTACCCAGCTTCGGCAACCCCTGCCTACTGCTGCATTCCCAGATTTCTATTAGAATTAAACAGTATCCCGCTTACAAATACTCTACTAGACTCGCAAACCCTTTTGCTCCCGCTCACAAACACTCTCATAGAATCGCACACCCTGCTCCGCCTATAGAGTTTCGCTTACTCGCAAACTCTGCTCCGCCTATAGAGTTTTGCAAACTCGCACACCCTGCTCACTGAACTAATTCTAACTATACAATCTGACACTACCTACAACCTAAGTGATGATTTACAAATTCTTTGACTTGAAAATAAAAAACAACTTCAAAAATACAAGCAGGAGCAAAAATTAAAACATAAACTTGAATCCCTTATTTTTGCTCAAAATAAAAACTTAAAAAACCCCTTTTATAAAACCCTAAATGAAAGTAAACTAAATCCCTTTTATAAGAATAAAGGTCGGCCTTTTTAATTTCTTTCACCCGATCCACTTCTTTTGTTTGTAAAGAAGAATGGCGGCCCTATGTTGTTCGATCTGAATTTAGGGCTTCGGCTCTTTTGCTCCTTGCTTTCAAAATTAGGGTTGTACAAATTGAAGCGCCGGTTGAATTCCTCGATCGAATAATGATTGACGTGCTTCCTTTGCCGATCGATGCTCTCCTTTACCACACGGCTTTTCCAATTTGGATCGAGTTCCTCTGTGATTTCGGTATGTACTTTACTTCCCTTTCGTTGATGGTTTAAGCTTGAACTCGATGCTTTGCCGATGATGATTTGTGGGTTTTTATATAGGTCGAATTCCTATATTTGCATTCGTATAAAATTGTTTGAATTTGTCAATTTATTTTCTCTGGCTGCTTGATTATGCTTGGATGCTTGAGATTTCACTGACTTATTCAAATTCGTATTTTCGATGCTTACTTGGTTGACACGGTTTTGAATTGCTATCGTGGTCATTACGGTGTTGATTTTTGACTTCGTCAATACTGCATACGCACATGAACTTTTTTTATCACTGCGTTGATTATTTGCGTCTGCATTGTTATTCTTCGACTTGTTTACTTCTTAATGGCCACGGCTTCGACCATCTTTGTGTTCATCCCTGTGAGCTTCGTCTCTGACATTGTTTGATTTCAGCCTTGACCACCTTGATGCTGTAACCATTCTGGTTCATGTTGAGCATGATTTGTCATCTCACTTTCATGTATGGCTTGTTCTTGGTCTTGAGCATTGCTGAGTCTTTGCCTATTCCACTGTCACTGCTGGAGTAGTTGTACACTTATGGTCTTGAATTTCTGGTTGGTTTATGTTATCACTGCAATGTGAACTGTTGAATTACTTGTGACAGTTTGGGCATTGCCTTCATGTATTTCTGGTTTATATTGTTGTTGCCTCTGTCTATTTGCCTGGTGATCTTGTGGCACTGCTTGCAGTCATATTGTATTGGGTTTGTTCATGTTGCATCGACTTGTTTTGTACTGGTGCACTTCTATTGCATTTTATCTTGTATTACTTGTGTCACTTAACTAGTTCTGGTTGTTGTGCATTATTTGTATCTGCAGTGACATTGTTGTTCTATTGAGTCAGTAGCTTTGTACTTGAGCTTTGCATTGTTTTAACCTTGCACATTTGAGTTTAACTGTGCACTGCTTCGAGTCAGGTTGCATGGCCACTGATGTGTGCTGTGCCATTGCTTAGTTTGGTTCATTGGTCTTCACTTTGTGCATTTTACTGTGTTTATTTGAGTTGGGCATTGTTTTGGTTTTCCTGTTCGCATGCTTGAATTCGTAGCCTGTACCACTGCCCTGTGTTGAATCCAGCTAATAGCTCAGGTTTGACCTTGTGCGCGTGTTGTGATTTTAAATATATTGCACGTGAGTTTGAACCCGGCTTTTCATTTGGGTTTGACCTGTGCTCACCTGTCCCTGTAACATTATGAAGTGTATATCGGTGTGCACGGCCTTGTGGCATATATAGTGATACACTGTGTATGTCACAAGTTGTTCGTGTATGATGAATTCAAATTTAAATGATGACGAACAACCCAAATAACTGAGGCAAATATTATTTTCCAAATTCACATTTTCTTTTATATTGCAAAAATATTTCTTTTTTAATTTTACCGCGTTAGTGTATATTTTTGCAGATTACTCAGATGCTGGATTCTAACTGGAATAAAGTTGAAGATAAATACGAGTGTGAGTGATATGTAGTGAGGAATTGAATTGTGATGTAATGTAATAAAAATTGTATATGTGTAGTGAGAGCTTGAATTTGTACTATTTAAAATTGTAATAAATATTTGTTTGAATAAAATTTCTGTTTGAATTCAAATTCTGTGTTATTTAATTTATTCAACAAATATTTATTTAATCTGTGAAAATAAAATAGTATAATAACAAATACACTTAAATGAATGTAAATATGTTTATTATCATCAAACAAAAATCATATAAGCGTAAAGCGCATATTCAACAATCTCCCCCTTTTGATGATAACAAACATATATTTAAGATTTTGAATGTATTAAATGTATTTGATCGTTCAATTTGCTCCCCCAATTTAAATACCCCCTCTCTACACAATACTCCCCCTACATATATGCATACAAATAAAAATGAGCCTAGATGCAAATAGAAAATTATTTGACCTTTGCCTGATTTTATTTGACAAAATCTTAACTTTTCTCTCCCCCTTTTGTTATCAGCAAAAGAGTAATAGTAATAGAAAAGTAGAGATATAGTGATCGATATTAATTCAACATTAAAACTCAATTGAATATAAATATTAAATTTCAATAAACAATCAAACAAAAATCATAAATATTTTAATTGACGCATATTCCACTTTAGAATGATAGGAATGATTTCATCTAATAAAACCATATAGTTGTGTCTATTTGTGGTATATTTATTTCAGGAAATTTGAATATCTACTAACCATGCATAACCGTTAGGACTTTTAAATGAGATTAGTAGTAGTCACAATTTTTATTTTTATTTTAAAAATGAATTCAAGTATCTTCTAACCACGCATAACCGTGATGACTTTTAAATGGGATTAGAATCAACTTGTCTATTTAATCAATTAATTTTGATATGCATTCCATACATGCATAACCGTGAGGACTTTTAAATGAGCATGAAAGCACATAATCAAAAATCCAAGTAATTCACCCATGCATAACCGTGAGGACTTTTAAATGAGAGTGAATACTTTGGATATTTATTTTTTATTGCTAAAAATATAATAAATTGAAGCACAAATGATTTGCCATTTAAAATACCACAAATTGACATACTATATAGAATTTTGATGAGTGATGGTTGTTAGAAATATGATAGAAATAGAGATGGTCATGGAATTTTTTACCAACAAAAGTTTTATAACTCTTGTTTAAATTTCTATAGAAATTTACTAATTATACTGTCTCGAGTCATAATATATGATTAATATCAACACTCATCCTATTTTCAATCACTATATATCTTTTCAGATAATTAGTAGGGGGTCAGATTAGTCAATTTCCATAATCCCCAAATCCAAACGTAATCTGGAAAATCTGTCTTCGGGGAGAGGTTTTGTGAAAATATCAGCAAGTTTTGCCTCAGTTGAAACATGTTCAATGCAAATGTCTTCCTTAGCAATGTGATCTCTAAGAAAGTGGTGTCTCACATCAATGTGTTTTGTGCGTGAATGATGAACACGATTATTTGACAAGTCTATTGCACTTTTACTATCACATTTTAATGGAACTTGTTTATAAGCTAAGCCAAAATCAGTAAGAGTTTGCATCATCCATAAAATTTGAGCACAACAACTTCCTAAAGCAATATATTCTGCTTCAGTGGTGGATAATTCAACACAATTCTGTTTTCTACTTGACCATGAAACTAATGAATGTCCTAGCATGAAACATGTCCCACTAGTACTTTTTCTGTCAACCAATGAACCAGCATAATCAGCATCAGAATAACCAACTAAATCAAAATTTTCACAAGAAGGGTACCATAATCCAAATTTGTGTGTGTGTGAAAGATATCTCAAAATTCGTTTAGTGGCTTTTAAATGAGATTCTTTAGGGTTAGATTGAAAACGTGCACACAAACACACAGAAAACATAATATCAGGTCTAGAAGCAGCAAGATAGAGAAGTGAACCAATTATTCCTCAATATTTCTTCTGATCAACAGCAATTCCTTTCTCGTCTTTGTCCAACTTTGTTGATGGACTCATAGGAGTTCTCAATGGTTTGGAGTTCTCAATTCCAAATTTCTTCAACAGTCCCAACACATACTTGGATTGTGAGATGAAAATACCATCACTGCTTTACTTGATTTGAAATCCAAGAAAATATTTCAATTCTCCAACCAAGCTCATCTCGAATTTAGCCTGCATGACTTGTTAAAATTTCTCGCACAAGAGTTCATTTGTAGCACCATAAATGATATCATCCACATAAATCTGAACAATCAAAAATTCACTTCCTTTATGTAATAGAAACAGTGTCGTGTCAGCACTCCCCTTTTTAAAACCATTTTCCAAAAGATATGTACAAAGGCAGTCATACCAAGCTCTAGGAGCTTGCTTAAGACCATATAATGCTTTTTCTAATTTATACACATGATTTGAAAAATCATGATTTTCAAAACCGGGGGGTTGTTCAACAAAAACTTCTTTCAAATCACCGTTCAAAAAAGCACTTTTTACATCCATTTGTTTAAGTTTGAAACCCTTATAACATGCAAAACTTAGCAAAATCCTAATGGCTTCTAACCTAGCAACTGGAGCAAATGTTTCATCAAAATCTATGCCTTCTATTTGGTTATATCCTATTGCGACCAACCTAGCTTTGTTTTACGTTTCCTGATTCATCAAGTTTATTTTTGAACACCCATTTAGTTCCAACAATTGGATAGTCATTAGGCCTGGGAACTAATTTCCAAACTTTATTTCTCTCAAATTGATTAAGTTCATCTTGCATTGCTAAAACCCAACTTTCATCATTAAGAGCCATTTCAACAGAATCAGGTTCAATTTCAGAAATAAAACCATTGTGACAACAAAACGAACACAAATTTTTATCAAATGAAGAGAGAGTACGTATACCTTCCGTAGGATCACCTATAACCAATTCAGGAGGATTGTTGGATTTGAATTTCAATCTACCAGCATCAACAGTTCTATTTTCGGCTTTCTCACTAGATGTCCCATCTTCAATGCCTTCATGATCTACCCCATCGTCATCCGTCATTTCAGTCGTCCTTTCCAGGTCAGATTCATTGAATTTCACATTAATTGATTCAACAATTGTCTTTGTTCGTTTGTTGTATATTATGTAAGCCTTGCTCCTTGTTGAATAGCCCATGAAAATTCCCTCATTAGCCTTTGATTCAAATTTTCCAAGTTAATCACCTGTGTTAAGAATGAAACAAGGACATCTAAATACACGAAAATAAGAAATGTTAGGTTTCCCTTCATGCCACAATTCATAAGACGTTTTGCCAAGTATTGGTCTAATCATCACTCTATTCATTACGTAGCACGAAGTATTCACTGCCTCTGCCCAAAGGTTAGAGGTAGTTTATACTCACTCAACATGGATCTAGCCAATTCCTGCAATGTATGATTTTTCCGTTCAACCACCCCATTTTGTTGAGGTGTTCGTGGAGCAGAAAATTCATGTTTTAAACCATTTTCTTCACAAAAGTTTTCAAATTCCAAATTTTCAAATTCGCCTCCATGATCACTTCTCAAGGTTTTAATTGAAACTCCTTTTTCATTTTGAATAAGTTTTGCAAAGTTTGAAAAATAATCAAAAGATTCAGACTTTTTGGCTAAAAAATAAACCCATGTAAATCTAGAATAATCATCAACCAAAACATAACAATAACGTTTCCCATTCAAGCTTGTGATTTCATTTGGTCCAAAAAAGTCCATATGGATTAATTCAAGGACCCTTGATGTGCTAACAATGTTTTTAGGATGAAACGATGATCGGCTAAGCTTGCCCAAGGAACATGCTTTACACACTTTATTATTTTTAAATTTCTGATGTGGTAACCCTCTGACTAATTCTTTCGTTTCAAGTTTTTTTAAGAGGCTCATGCTAGCATGTCCAACTCTCCTATACCATAAAGATGCATCTTCGTTAGTGGCTACCAAACATCTAGAAAGATTTAGATTGTCGAACGAAAGCGAGTAAACATTTCCTTTTGTTTTGCCCATAAAAACAATGTTATTAGAAGATTTATCAATGATTTTACAAGTATCACTATCAAAAAACACATTCATACCTTTGTCACATAGTTGGCTAATAGAAATGAGATTGTGATGCAAATTATCAACGTATAAAACATTAGTCAAGGAAAAAGTACCGTTACCTACTTCACCTTTACCAATAATCTTACACTTACTATTGTCTCCCATGATCACATTTCCACCTTTAAAATTCTCTAGGCTAAGGAACTTTGATTTGTCACCTGTCATATGTCTAGAAGACCCTGAATCTAGAAACCATTCTTGTTGCTCCTTAGCTCGCCAACAGACCTCACTAGATTCCTCTGAGCTTGCTTCTGAATCATTAAACATGGGCGGCCTAGTAATAGATTGCCCCTCATTAAAAGTATTATTCGGTGAATTCATGACTCTAGAGTTAAAGAAAAATACCGGGCTCTGATACCACTTGTAGGATCTAGATTAACCCTAAAGGGGGGTGATAGGGTTATAGCAAATTTTCTCGATTTAAACACAGAAACAAACTGCAGAAATAAATATGCTGAAAAGTAAATCACACACAAAATTTACCCAGCTTCGACAAACCCTACCTACTGCTGCATTCCCAGATTTCTATTAGAATTAAACAGTATCCCGCTTACAAACACTCTACTAGACTCGCAAACCCTTTTGCTCCCGCTCACAAACACTCTCATAGACTCGCACACCCTGCTCCGCCTATAGAATTTCGCTTACTCGCAAACTCTGCTCCGCCTATAGAGTTTTGCAAACTCGCACACCCTGCTCACTGAACTAATTCTAACTAGACAATCTGACACTACCTACAACCTAGGTGGCGATTTACAAATTCTTTGACTTGAAAAGAAAAAAAAACTTCAAAAATACAAGCAGGAGCAAAAATTAAAATATAAACTTGAATCCCTAATTTTTGCTCAAAATAAAAACTTAAAAAACCCCCTTTTATAAAACCCTAAATGAAAGTAAACTAAAGCCCTTTTATAAGAATAAAGGCCGGCCCTTTTAATTTCTTTCACCCGATCCACTTCTTTTGTTTGTGAAGAAGAATGGCGGCCCTATGTTGTTCGATCTGAATTTAGGGCTTTGGCTCTTTTGCTCCTTGCTTTCAAAATTATGGTTGTACAAATTGAAGCGCCGGTTGAATTCCTCGATCGAATAATGATTGACGTGCTTCCTTTGTCGATCGATGCTCTCCTTTTTACCACACGGCTTCTCCAATTTGGATCGAGTTCCTCTGTGATTTCGGTATGTACTTTACTTCCCTTTCGTTGCTAATTTAATGCTTGCTTGAACTCGATGCTTTGCCGATGATGATTTGTGGGTTTTTATATAGGTCGAATTCCTATATTTGCATTCGTATAAAATTGTTTGAATTTGTCAATTTATTTTCTCTGGCCGCTTGATTATGCTTGGATGCTTGAGATTTCACTGACTTATTCAAATTCGTATTTTCGATGCTTACGTGGTTGACACGGTTTTGAATTGCTATCGTGGTCATTACGGTGTTGATTTTTGACTTCGTCAATACTGCATACGCACATGAACTTTTTTTATCACTGCGTTGATTATTTGCGTCTGCATTGTTATTCTTCGACTTGTTTACTTCTTAATTGCCACGGCTTCGACCATCTTTGTGTTCATCCCTGTGAGCTTCGTCTCTGACATTGTTTGATTTCAGCCTTGACCACCTTGATGCTGTAACCATTCTGGTTCATGTTGCGCATGATTTGTCATCTCACTTTCATGTATGGCTTGTTCTTGGTCTTGAGCATTGCTGAGTCTTTGCCTATTCCACTGTCACTGCTGGAGTAGTTGTACACTTATGGTCTTGAATTTCTGGTTGGTTTATGTTATCACTGCAATGTGAACTGTTGAATTACTTGTGACAGTTTGGGCATTGCCTTCATGTATTTCTGGTTTATATTGTTGTTGCCTCTGTCTATTTGCCTGGTGATCTTGTGGCACTGCTTGCAGTCATATTGTATTGGGTTGTTCATGTTGCATCGACTTGTTTTGTAATGGTGCACTTCTGTTGCATTTTATCTTGTATTACTTGTGTCACTTAACTAGTTCTGGTTGTTGTGCATTATTTGTATCTGCAGTGGCATTGTTGTTCTATTGAGTCTGTAGCATTGTACTTGAGCTTTGCATTGTTTTAACCTTGCACATTTGAGTTTAACTGTGCACTGCTTCGAGTCAGGTTGCATGCTCACTAATGTGTGTTGTGCCATTACTTAGTTTGGTTCATTGGTCTGCACTTTGTGCATTTTACTGTGTTTATTTGAGTTGGGCATTGTTTTGGTTTTCTTGTTCACATGCTTGAAGTCGTAGCCTGTACCACTGCCCTGTGTTGAATCCAGCTAATAGCTCGGGTTTGACCTTGTGCACGTGTTGTGATTTTAAATATATTGCACGTGAGTTTGAACCCGGCTTTTCATTTGGGTTTGACCTGTGCTCACCTGCCCCTATAGCATTATCAAGTGTAGATCGGTGTGCATGGCCTTGTGGCATATACGGTGATACACTGTGTATGTCACAAGCTGTTCGTGTATGATGAATTCAAATTTAAATGATGACGAACAACCCAAATAACTGAGGCAAACATTATTTTCAAAATTCGCATTTTATTTTATATTGCAAAAATATTTCTTTTTCAATTTTACCGCGTTAGCGTATATTTTTGCAGATTGCTCAGATGCTGGATTCTAACTGGAATAAAGTTGAAGATAAATACGAGTGTGAGTGATATGTAGTGAGGAATTGAATTGTGATGTAATGTAATCAAAATTGTATATGTATAGCGAGAGCTTGAATTTGTACTATTTAAAATTGTAATAAATATTTGTTTGAATCAAATTTCTGTTTGAATTCAAATTCTGTGTTATTTAATCTATTCAACAAAAATTTATTTAATCTGTGAAAATAAAATAGTATATTAACAAATACACTTAAATGAATGTATATATGTTTATTATCATCAAACAAAAATCATATAAGCGCATAGCGCATATTCAACACATTATCCATTCCAGCTAATATGAATACCGCATGCAACGATACTTCAAAGGGGTTGGATTCTAGTTGAGCTATCATCATTATTTCAGCTCAAAAATCCTTTCACAGCAAATACAAACCCTAAGCCCCTTGAGATCAGCTACTCTCTTAGTCTTCAGTACTTTATTCCTTATTAATCTCTTATAATTCCCCATGGTTGGAAGAGAACTTCGTAGTGGACGTAGGTAGCTTTTCCAAACCACTCTATTTCTTGTGTTATTTACCTTTCAGTTGCGCATTTAACTCCTCATTTTCCATTTAAGCCTAGTGATTAGCACGTACTTTTTCTCTTCATATTGCATTAGTTTCATTCCAGGTTGACTAGAAAACTAGTCAACGTTTTGGCGCTAGAAGGAGTGCTACCCCTAAAAGCTCTCTATTTTTCACACTTTTCAACTCTAAAATGGTCTGATCTGACTTGTTACCATGTACAATCTTCCACCATCTGAATGTAACAACTCTAGTAGGCACGAAACCAATGGCAACACTCTCGCTAGTGTTGTCCAACCCAACCAAGGCTCCGACAAAGAAAGATGGCATGCAATGATGCTACATCTGTTAAACGTGGGTTAGTTGGCCTGCGAAGTCAATGGCATGAGGACACGGTTGGATGCTCAAGCTACTGTCAACTTCGTCCCACTATCTCCTCCAATAATCGACATGGTCGACCTACCTGCTCGTAGACCTATGCCTCCTGGCGACCACGATCTCCTAAACACAATCAAGGCATAAAAGAAGGTGGTGCCAAAAAATCCAATGATGAACGTGCCCGTCAATCCCAAGAGGTATACTACATGCGTGCCCAATCGAATTAATCTCATCCCAGGTATGGTGTCGCCAGTTAGGCCAAATCGTCGTCGTCCCTCTAGCGGAACAGCCAGTAGCTCCTGATTAACCTCAAACTTCTAAATTCGACCATCTTAATTGCAGCCCCTTACCATCAATAGAACGTGCATAGCTCATTCAGCGCACTCCTAGTCCAATAGGGATGTGGGCAGGCAAAGGAGAGAGTGGGTCGTGCATTCTAGATCCCCTGTGCATAGGAGGTGATCCCTGGCTCATCCTCGTCATTCTTTGTTTCATCGTCGATCTCCTACTTTGCCCCGACGTAGACTTATCCATCAGCCTATAATTAGCCAAAACATCGGCCCCATGGAAGAAATGCATGCCCTTCGCTAACAATTCAACAGAATGCAGTCCATGACACTGGGGCGAGGCATTCTCATATGACGAGAACGGGGAGCCATTCTCCAATGAAATCTCGGATGTTACATCCATAGATGGTATGCCTTGCGACCGATTGACAAGTACGAGGGAGTGTAAACCACATCACGACATTCAACTCCATCACCCATGCAGGATAGCTCTCTAGCTCTACCAAGTGTCTACTCTTCCCCTCCACCCTTTTAATATCGGCTTCCAGTTGGATCTTGCACCTACAATCAAGCAACCTCAACCCTTGGGACCAACTATGCACGAACTTCAAAACTAGTTTCTTTATATCTCATATCAAGCATGGTCCTTTTAAGAGCCCGTGGCTTTATGTCGGCCGCTTCAACAAAGAGTCCACCTAGGCTAGGGTTGCAGACATTAATAGCTTGGTCCTGGCCTTATGCTCTCGGTTTCGATACAAATCCAAGATGTGGAGATAACTCCAGAACAACTTCGTCCCTAACCGACTTCTATCATCGAGCGAACGACGTGATGAGAATGAAAGACGCAGATCTTTCAAATAGCGACAATGTGGCGTCCTATCTAGACCGGTCCTCATAGCAATAACGATCGCCGCAATAGCAGTCGTTGGACCGATGTCTGAAGGCGTCCAGAGAACGGCCCTCCCTGTCGGCCAACGTATCATAACTACTCACACTTAAATGGGGACGTCGCTACCACCTACCCTACTACCAGGAACCAAGTATGGTTTCAAAGACCCACCACCATTAGAGAAGGGAAGCAAGAGGAACCTCATCGCAACAATAAGTAATGTGAGTTTCATCGAGTCAACAACCATTCCACAATAGGATGTTGTGTGCTCAAGGATGAGAATGAAAGGCTCATCTGGGAAGGCATACTTTTGGAATTTGTTCATTGCCAGGCAAGTAAAGGGAGAACCGTGAAGAACGACAGAATCATCCACCTCAACCCAATAGCACAAATGTCCAAGCCATCACTAAGATCTTAACCATATGTAGGGAACCTCATATGGTAGGTAGCAATCAGGGAGCCCAGTCCTGGTATCAAAGGGTAGTAGGTATTATAGGTATGTTTATTGGTTAGCATCCTAGGTATCCAAGGTGAAAGTCTAGTGGATCGTATATTATCTAACTTGTATATAATAAGAAAGTATGTAAATCAACGCGATAGTAGATAATAAATAGTAAAATATAAAAAGCGTGCAAACCAGAGTTTTTATACTGGTTCGGACCTCCCGTCCTAGGTCCAGTTCCGAAGCTCCCCTTTGGTATTTCCTTTAAACAAACTACCTCACTTTATCTGGAGGAATATGCTTAACACAAAAGTGTCTTTGACAATCTTGTGTTCCAATAACACGGTTTTTGACTTATAATACAAATCTTCCTATGTTCTCCTTTGAGTATGTGAATGTGATTGCTTTGAGTTGTAGGAAGTGAACTAACCAAAGGTTATAGTGGATTGAGAGTATGTGATCAGTGTATATGCAAGAGAGTGCTTTGAAATTAGTAAAGAATAGATCGAATCGAGTTAAGTAAGTTTTTTCTATTTCTCAATCAAGATGCTATTTATAGAATTAGAGAGGTGCAGACGAAGAGTTGTTACTCTTTGAAGAAATCCTTTTGTTTTAATGACGGTAACTCTTCACGAAAGATGATTTTTTTTTAGATTCAAAAAGACTTGCCTTTTCAAACATGAAAGTTTTTGCCATGACAGGCATCTATTGTATAATGAAGACGTCTGTAACTAGTTTTAATTTTTAACCCAAGACTTGTCACAGACGTTTGTGAGTATACCTCGGACGTCTATGAGGTGAAGACGTAGTTTTCTACTAGTTTTTTATGTATATAAAATTGTGTATGCATATATACTCAAGTAGTCCTTAATAATATTTTATCTAGGACTCTTTTACAGAAGAATAACCTTAATATGGGCAATGAATCTTCGTTTCTCTTTGAGTCTCAATATCTTTGATCATTTTGTCTTCTTGTAGTATATACCTGCAATCTTGATAAAATCTATATATGTATATGATTGTATAGTTGTTATCGTTGAAACATAAGTTGGAGGTTCTAACACAAGGCGCTCCGATTAGAATTGGACCGATTGATTGGCTTCACGACCGACGATAATGCAGCGGTCTTATACCTCCATCACAAACCCATGATCATCACTTTAGAATTGGTCAACTCAAGTATGAAACGGGCCTTTATGGATGGAGGCAGCTCGTTAAACGCCATATTCAAGAATTTGTTTGAAGCCTCAGGCTTCCTGCCTCCAGCCTCACCCCTTGCGCCTTCCCCATTTATGGCTTTTGGGGTGTAGGCGTTGTTCCAATGGGCACCATCTCGTTTTTAACAACATTCAGCCAAGAGCCCCTCATTGCGAAGAACTAGGTAAACTTTGTAGTAGTTGATTGACAATTTGCTTATAATCTGTTAATAGAATGATCGACACTTACTAAGTTAGATGTCATTGTTTCCTACAACCGCCTCATCATGAAGTTACCATTCCAAGAGGGGGTCAACGAGATCGAGGGCAACTAATAGATAGTAATGAAATATCACAGAACTTTCCTTAGGTGTGATGACCACCCTATACCCCGGTACCCAATATACCTGAAAAATGCTTTGAAACGGCAACCGACTGATGTAAGATGATTATCAAAGGTGAAATAACTAAAATCTGAAACATAACATGTGGTTTATCTCACATCGCATCGAATTAAATATAATACAACATAGATATAAAAAAGGCGAGATAGATAAGTATAACTAAATGAACCAAAACAAACATCTGAATGTAAGGTCCACAATAGCCATACAAAACAAGTGGAATACAATGTATACATCATCAAAATAAACTTAAGGGAATCTGTCTCTAAATAAAATAAAGCACCGCTAAAGCTCCACAGTGTTGCACAATGGAATAAGAAGTTTACTCTAATGATATATATAATATGTCAACCTCTTCCTCATTCTCTAAACAACTCTTTGTGCTAAACTCAAACCTTTTATCTAGTCTACTCATTTAGTAGTATCAGAGATAATAAGAAGTAAAGCATAAAACCTTGAGTTGGAAAACAGTCTGGTGTGACCGATAAATAATCTCAAAATACTATGAAAACTGATATAGTAGATAGCATAGGGTATAGAAAATCATACCTGACATGTCCTTACAGGCAAAGAATTATCACATAACACAAAATATGTTATGCTACTATAAACGTCACATGGGTATACTACACTAAGTTTTATAGGTTCAGGGTACCTATCTTAAGAATACCAATGTCACAAGAATCCAATAATCACACCAATCATAACAAGCAAAAGTTAAACACGCAATGACAACCATCCTCGAGGTATCGTATCACTATGTCTATTGTCAAGGTCTCACCTCGTCGCGTATCATCATAGCCCTTCCTAAGGCCTTGCGTCATCACGATTATCGCCGAAGTCCCACTTCATTGTAACTATCCTCAAAATCCCACTTTTTTAATATCTTCATTATAGTCTCACTTCAACATGATCCTTTCTAGAGTCTGACTCCATTATAACTTTCTCAAAGTTCTCCCTTCATCATGACCTTCTCAAGGTATTCTCGAAGTCTCACTTCCCTATAATCACTTTTGGAGTCTCACCTATCATAATCCTCTTAGGATTCTTACTCTATTATAACTTTCTCAACGTCCTTCACCGTTACCTTCTTAAGGTCTCTTGGATACATGATAACTCACTCTATAACCTCTTGGGCCAACGACATCTCATGCCAGAATTAGGTCTACCATTCTTACAAATACCTATCATATAGTTACTATCCTCTAAGGACAAGTCAGATTGTCTCACGGTTAGGAGTACATATGTGAGCGTCCTCACATACCCTTGCCCTAGGAACAACCAACATATTTAGAGTTATCAACAATCCCTTCAGCATCCAACTCGATCCAGAACATATCGTGCTCGTCTTGGTTGCTCCTCCTTGTCTAATATGTATCCACAGACTACTCTAGTCCCATCCTTCACTTCCCACCTGAAATACTCGATCAAACCCATCATGTCGTCAAAGTTCAAGATATCTTTACTTGTCCATCTAATGTCGTAGGTTCATCTCTTCATAATCCTATAGTCGTTACGTCGAGGCACCATGCCTCATCATTTATTGTCGATCTTCATCGTATTGTAGTTATCAAAAATAAATGTTAAACAATTGAATGAACACCTTCAACATAACCTATAGAAACCTCTTAGCACGCATGGAAATTTGGCCAAAGTAGGCAACCTCAATTCATGTTGGTACCGATCTTATCAGATCGGTACCAATATGACTTGCTTAGCCAAATTATGGCTTAGTACTTCACATCGATCTCTTGCTTCCTTTAGCTTGCCTAGAGCTCCTTTCTTCAGTGCCACACTCTCCAAGTCTTCAGCACCTTCCCTAAGGCTCAAAAAGAGGTTGGTACTGATCAAAAAGAGGTTAGTATCGATCTATAGATCTTCCCCCAAACTTTGGGCTATGTCCATACTTCCATTTGCTAGCCTTCCCTAAATTATTTCCCGAAGTTTAATAGCCTAAGTCCCAACCACTTCTACCGACCAGATCTACAAACTCCACTGACCTGAATTCAAGCAACTAAATCACCTCAAATCTTCATGGGACCATATCTGTAGCTTCCTAAACTCCCCTCAACAACATATCCAAGTTTTGTCGCATTTCAACAATTTTGGTGTCATTTGTTCCAAACGGTGTACTACTTTTCTAACTACGCAAAACAACTACCAAAAACATCAAAGAATTCTGTACAACTGCCAAACATCATCATACATTCAAACAATACATATAATTCATCCATTTACTAGCCTAAATCGTTCTAGACCTGATTTTCTACAAAACAACAATTCTGGTTGGTAAACAGTGCAAATCATATTAGAATACAAATCTATCATTTTAAACTATATTCTAGTGTGTTGTATATATTATATGTAAGTTTTTAAACATTTTTTACTTTAATATTCATAGCAAAAATCATACTTTTACAACATAAGTAAGTATAGCATAGCGAGAGAGATAAAATCACTCACCTTTGATCAAAACACACAAATTCCAAAGTAATTTGACATGGAACATCAACTATACCAATTTTGAAGCTCCAAAATAGTAGATTTATTATCTTCTTATTATGTTAATCTACCTTAGATTCACTAATTACACTAATTAGATTGGAGAAATTTTTTGTTTTTAGCTACAATTTGGATTAATGGAGGTTAAGGAGGTGATTAGAGAAGAAGAGAAATGGCTAATGGCCGTTGGGAGAAAGAGTACTAACCTTAATTTTTGAATTGGGCTAGTGGGCTACACTATTTACTCTCTAATTACCCAATTATCTGTTCAAAACTAGTCAAAACTACAAACAACCGTAACTTCTAGCTAGTAAGCCAAATCCTTAGTACGACTACTCTAAGGAAAGAGACACCATCTTTCCAATCTACTAAAAGTGGTTTCAAACCCTAAGTCGATTCTTATCCAAAGTTATTGTAATGACTCGTAAATTTATCAATTTGATAAATTATATTTATTTATAAACCTTCAAATATAGTTTCTTAGAACATAGATTGTGATATTTTGAACATAATAATGATAATCCTATTTTGAAATAAGTATTTACAAAAAATATAAACTTCAAAGGAATATCGTTAAAATGGTCGAAAATCTTTTTATCTATAAACAGCTCTATAATTATCAAAAGTCATGCACGAAGTTGGAGACATACAATTATTTATTCATTTAAACAAGAACATAAAATAAAATTACTTATTTATTTTGGCAAATAAAATGTTCTTATGACATCATCAATAATGGCATCATATTTAATAATTGATTTATGAATTTAAATTGAGATTAATGATTTAATAATTATTATAATTATTCATTAAATGATAATGATTCATTTTAATTAGTTATGAAGTAGTAATAAATCATTTGTAATAGTTTTATAAAGATATATATATATATTTGACTTGAAATTATAAGGAAAATTGATACCGCTTTATCGATATAATAACACTTTCTATATACAATTGTTTAATATTAATTTATATGGTTTTATAAATCAAATGAGATCGTTTTAATTTGTTAAAAATGATAAGAAATTAGTTTTTAAATTTTGTTTGCAAATATATATATGATAACTAAGAAGTAAAAATATGACCGGAGATCAGAATCGGAATTGGTAACGATTTAACGAATAGTAGTTGTTTTAAGTCATTGCAACCTTATAAGATAAATAAACACACATAGATACACACATATGCATTTTATACATGCACATACACATTAAAACAAACAAACATACATACATATATACAAATGAAACAAATATCGTTGTATTTCTCTTATACTTACCTTTAAGCATTCAAAAGTCAAAATAAAAAGCAAACTTCACTTCATTCTTACACACATAAACTCACACACATAGAGGCACAAAGGGGAAGGCTAGCCCTGTGTTTTGAGGTGACGGGAAGGGTATAGGCAATGGCATTTTGGTCCATGACATTTGTATATTTATTTCCAAAATTTTCCTATAAATACCTATCCATTCTTTCATAATTTTAACACCATTCTTCACCTCCTTCTTCCTCCTTGTCAAGCTACTTTAATGGCTTCTCTACTTAGAAAATTTATGAAGAAAAATTAGAAAAAAGAAAATAAATTTAAATAAGTATATATACGTTAGTAAAAAGAAAATATACGCTGGGATGATAATAAATTAGAAGATGGAATGTATAGCTTCTTATCACCGACTCACAAGGGAAATTTCCCATATTATATGTATGTGGCAGTAGTTTCCTCATTTGATCTTTGATGTAAGGGCTACTTGCCACAAATCCTAGAGGTGATTCCTGACAGAATATAGTAGGAGAGTTCCTTCGGTTTGTCCTGTTCCTGGACAACTTGTATGGACGAATGTCTAACATTGCATTTCTAAAATACAAGTACATTGATTTTTTTACAAACATTCATCTGTTTGGTAGTGTTCGATGTAATTCTCTTACACTTAACACCCTTCTCCGAGACATACGAGCTCAGAGGTTTTACGTTTATGGAAATCAATAATGTGTAATGAAATTGGTGATGTGGCATCCAAAGTAAAATGTGTTATGTGAAAGCTAATCATTGCTCGGGCCTCATCATTTGGAAATGGCTTAAACGGGGCATGCCATAAGACTATGTTGTTCGCAACCATTAGGGTATGGTCATCACATTTTTAGATTACCTTCTATATATCGACTATGTTGTGTATGTTATGAGAGCTCTCGAATAGGTCAGGAACGACCTAGGTGATGTCATATTCGGTTCTATCTGCCATCAGATGGGTCTGCGGGTAGGTCGGTCTTGCCAGGTGTAGAGGTTTCAAAGGTGTTGATCCTTGGTACATCCCTCTTGAGACGTACCGTAAGGAAGGTAGTTCCTTTCCTGCCATTTTATGGAAATCATTCTCCAATAAGTGCCTTCGGACCTGATTGTAGAACCTATTATCCGAGAATTTAATCAATGTAACAATTTCGGCTAAGATTATACAAGTTCACCTAAAAAGTGTTTTAAAAAGAATGTCTAAAAAAATAATATTCCTCGATTTTGCATAGTGAAGATTTTGGTTATCATAAGGTAAAAACTCATTCAGTGTTTATGTGCGGCATGGTCCTATGAGATACCTTTTGTTATCAAATATCCATATTTTGAGTTTCTCACACCAATCCAAGGACTGACCCAGAGTTTATTTTATTTTCCCTTAAACTCTTACTGCCCTGTTGTTCCAGACAGCCAAGTGGTTAGGTTTAACTTGGAGCATTGTGATGGAGCTTGAAGTTTAGAGCTTAAGATGTTCCTATAGATAGTTCTCTATTTCTATTTCCGCTGCATTAGTTTGCTGATTGTATTAAACATTTGTAAGGACAAAAATTTATAACTGTCCAGGCTGATTTATAGGATAGACTTTGATAAATGTATTTAAAATTTCTGCTGTAAAGATCATATATATTAAAATAATACATGTCATTCCATTCGTGTACGATTCTGCTCTGTCTTTATTTTCTTTTACCCTTTACCACCCGTCCTTCTGGCACTTGATTTTGCCGTATGTGAATACCAAGGATGTATTAGTGTCAATTTCTAAAGGTCGAAAGGGCGGTTTGTCACATTTGTTATCAGAGCTTTTGTTGAGCAAACACCTAAGCTTGGTAGGGGTAAAGTCTCGTCAGAAATAGGGTTAGTAATACCCTTGGATGAGTAACTCATTAGAGATAGGGTTAGTAACACCTTAGAATGAGTTGAGAGTATTATATAAGAGCGCGTATTTGTTAATGATATATAAAAATGATTTGTTTTGAAAATATGGTAGATGAAATAACTTTATCTAAGGTCATATTTTAAAATAAAGAATATATTTTGGAAAATATAGTTAGTTATGATATTAAAGTCATAAATTGGATAATTGTTTCAAAAACAAGTTTGTTAAATCAAGAATAAACATTTTATGATTATAATTTCACAATTTGACTGTAAGATGTTTAATAATGGTATTGACGGGATTAAGAATACGGAGGAAAATCTAAGATTTGATAATGAGAACTTTTATTTAAAAGGTTTTTTTAGAAAGGATTTTGAAAGTCGATGATAATAATGTTTAGAAAACATTTTTAAAGAACGAAAAAGATTTTTGGATAGAGATAAAACATTTTAATAAAGATCTCAATTTGTTTCCTAAATATTGATCAAACCTTGGCTTGAGAAACATTGTACTTTTTAAATTGCGATAAACACGTAGTGTCTGCTTCTAAGCATTTGTATTTATATTTGTAGAATCCATACATAGGGAAATTTTCAAAAGAGGAAACTTCAAGAGCAAATTGGGTTAAGAAAGATGATATAATTATTCTTTCTAGTATGAGGAAGAACCCGTAGAAAAGGAATATGATCTGTATACTCGTAGAGATATATAAGTTTACTCGAAAGCGGAATGCTTATGCCTCCCTTAACTCCAAATCTGGTCATAATATCTAGTGATGCAGAGGCCGCTCCAGCCTTAGAAGGAAAGGGGATCATTGGCTCCGCCAGTTCAGAATTCGAACCTGAAGAAGAAGCAATGGAGGAGGAATCTAAACTAAAGTTGAATTCGAATGATATAATATCAAACAAATCGAACCATAGTAGTAAGGGAAAAAATATCATATGGGAGCACTACAACAAAAATACCTTTTCGCAGCTGCCAAAAACAGTTGTAATAGGTCTATTACAACGGGCGGCTGCCAATCTTAATATACGGAGTTGAATATTTTTACAACTGTTGCCGACAGTTGCAGGAGCAATTGTAAAAAATCTTTTTACAACTGCTTTTGAAAGTTGTGGTAAAGTCTATCGTAACTGTTGCATTGACAGTTGTAATAGGTCTCTTTTGCAACTGCTAATAGCAGTTGCAATAATAACTTTTGCAACTGCTTTTGGCAGTCTTAATAGATTCATTTACAACTGTTATCGATAGTTGCAATAAATCTTTTTACAACTGCTACCAACAATTGCAATTCATCTTCCGACAACTGCCATTAACCATAAATTTCACAACATTATAATTAAAACCAATATTTCACTAATAATAACTACAATCGTTAACATTACTTAAAACAACATGATCCATTCACATTTAATAAAAGCTAAAACAATTCAATTTTACACCATTTTTGAATTCATAATTTTATTACAAAATATAACTAAATTCATAATTTTACACCATTTTTGAATTCAAGCTTAAACATCAACTGTCAAACATTCACTGCAAACATTCCAACTTCACCATCACCACAACCATATACTGGCATCGACAATTCTTTTTACTGCGCTGCACACAAACCAAACCGTCAGCCATCACATACCCTGCCACAACCATTGAACTGCCTCTTCCTCTTGCATACCATTGCACACACCAGTGCATACTTCTGTCTCAATAAGTTTTTCACTGTCACAACTACATTGCTACATCAACACACCAACTTCTACCAAGATACAAACTACTGCAACTTCTAACATCCTCCTTTACTTGCCTTCAACACAATTCACAACTCCTACCTTATCTGCACATTACCCCACAACCCTGCCTGCAATTACTTCACAACCTTTTCAAACACTTCACCACAACCATACTACAACATATTCATCAAACTGTACCTTATCACCTTCAAACACTACCATATCAGTCATCATCCCCTTCTGCAAACAGTTGCCTTTACTTCACTTCAACCAAACTTCTCAAAATTACTGCCTGCATCCCCTCTCTGTCTATCACACCAGCACCTAACATTCACTACACAACCACCTGCACATCTACATATCATCTTACCTGCCATCATCATTTCCTCAACCAAAGTAAACTGCTACATCACCAGCCCACCACTGCCATATCAACAAACTATCAACAGTCACCAGCACATAACAGTTCCCCTGCCCTTCTTGGCTGCTCTACCGTATCCACACACTTCGACTCCCACTAACCAAAGCAGCTCCTCTTCACCACTGCCTTGTCTCATATCAGCAAACCACTCCAAACATCAGCCAAACATCCACCTGAAATGTCAAACAACCCAAATAGTGTACATCTGTTACTTGCATCATTTCCACCTAACAACATCATCTATTACTTGCTATCACAAACACCATCTCCTACCACTGTCCTCATTTCCCAAAACCAGTGCAACAACATCTCACATATCACATTCACATCTGCCTTCACCAAACAAACAAGTGAGTACAAAACATCCATTCTCTGATCAACCCCTGACCACCAAACAAATCCATACAAAACCATAAAAACTTCCCCACAGTCCATATATCTTACCTCCACTATTCCATACAATCTACACATTACCCTTCTCGCAACCACTTCATTATCCTTCAACTTCATCACAATCCATACCACAATCATCAATCATACACAACTGCAAATCCTTTCATATCATCTCCACAAACAAGCTTGCCACTATACCATACATAACTTTGCAACTACAACCAAGCACTGATCAAGAAAAAAAAATAACTGCCTACAAAAACGTACATATCTCTTCCTAATTCACAAAAATTAAACCAAATAAAGTTTAGTCAGGACTATTTGACAATGACAAGCATGTAGAATCGTTTTCTCTGGATTTTGATCAATGGTACATTTTAGCAGATCCTAATGAATTTAGCCACAATGCACAGTTAGTCGGAACATTAAAGATATATGATCTAACCATGGAACAAAATATTAATTACCTTTTGGAAGGGAAACGAGGAGAAGAAAGGTGAACACCAACTCCATAAGCACCGTCATTACTTTTTCCAAATCCGTGCTTCATAGCTTCAGAAATTTCCTCGCTCGATCCTCCAAACCATCCAAATCGAACATTAGCATCGCCTCTGACCGACCTAATCATTTCACTCGTCATATGAAACGTCTTTAATCTCATTTTTTCTAGGTCACTGGAATAAATACATTTATACACCTTCTTCATTTTAGTATTCAGTACATCTCTTTTCATCCCATTCATAAATAACTTCTCCACGACTACATACAACTTGTCGCTCTCGCTCAACTCTTCTGCTCCCGGAAATTTTGGAACGATATCCTAATCTAAGCGTTTGTTTTTTATTGGAAAAAAGCACTGACCAAGAGAATCGATCCGTGCGATTGGATTCGCGACCCTAGTGTTCAAATCGATCTGAACCATTCTGCAAAAGTCGACCGCATAATACCTTCCTTCGATTTCGATCTCCTGCATTGATTTGCCTGCGATGAATCCGTCTCGTAATTTTTGGAACGATGGATCGGGGAAATCGATCCAGGTGTTGTTTTGGAAGAACAAGATCCGTGAAGGGGTATGGCTTTTCTGGAGGTTGTGGATGGCTAATAACGGGTACGATGAAGTGGCAGTGGTTTGGACGTCATCGGTGGTGGAGGAGGTAGAGGAGGTGGAGAGGCAGGGCGCTACATCTTGCTTCATTCTTCAATCATAGCAGTAGATCTCCTTTTCTATGATTTTGAGATTCATGTAGAGGATTTGTTGATTTGGATATTGAAGGATTAAGCAGAAAGCGGTTCTGAATAAAGAACGTAAGTAGATAATTAAATAAAGAAGAGGTACCTCTTGGAGGGCTTTAAATTACAAAGTTCGGAGCCAAAAGTTGGAGCCAAAATTTTGGAGGTTGGAGCCGAAATTTTAGAGAAATTTTAAAGTTTGGAGTCAAAATTTCAAACGTTAGAGCCAAAATTTGTTTAGAATACAATTTGAAGTATTACATGTTTTAAAACAAACTATTAAGTGAAAATTTAAGTGAATATGAAGGGTCAATTTGAAGTATTATACATTTTGATATATGTAGTTGAACATTTTAACCTATTTGAACATTTTTGAACATATTAACCTATTTTTTATACTAGATATACCTTTTCAATCTGGATTATAATTTTCATGTATTTTAGTAGATAAAATGATTGTTATTTACTGTTTTATATAAGTAAAAAGATTTAATACGTGTATAAAGATTAATATTTGCTACTTAAATTATTTTTCTTAACATACTTATTATTTTTATATTTTTAGTGCTAAAATTGATTTATAATGAATCGGAATTTTATATTTATTTTTTTAATCGAAATTTACTCTAAATTAATTATTAATATTGAAAGGTAATTATTAACTATTAATAATTAATTATTAACTATTATTATTTAATTAAAAAAATTAATGAATTATTTTTAATTATAACAATTATATAATTGTTAAGCACTATTATTTAATATTACTTCTAAATTATTAAAGATTTCTTGTTAATTATTATATTTTAACCATGATTTATTTAATTATTATTCATTATTCATTTATTGCTGAACATAAATTATAAATTATTATTATTTCATTTTAATTATTAATTATTATTATTTAATATAGATTTTTAGCTTTTAATTATTGCTATTTAATTATTATTTAATTAATTATTATAATTTTATTATTAATTATTAGTCAATATTATTTGACAGTAATTATTATTTATAAATTTTTAATTTTTAATTAAATATTTATTGTTTATTTATTTATTTTTTATTATTATATTTTTAATATCAATTATTATATATTGATTATTAATATTAATTATCATTTTTAATCATTAATTTTTAATGTTAATTATTAATTATAAAAAATTAACTCTTATTTATTTATTATTACTTATTTAATAATTATTAATTATATTGAATAGTAATTATTAATATTAATTATTTCATATTTCGAATTAAGCATTATTATTATTTAATAGTAATTGTTATTTATTATTAATTTTCTTATAATTATTAATTATTAGGTACTATTATTTAGTTATAATTATTAATTGATTATTACAATGAGCAACCAAAAAAGTTGCAATAGGCCCCATTACAACTGTAAAAAAGAAGAGTTGTTAAAAATATTCGTCTATTACAACTAACAAAAAAAGGTTGTAATAGACATCTATTACAACTGGCAAAAAAGGTTGTAATAGACATCTATTACAATCGACAAAAAAGATAAGTTGTTAAAAATATGCATTTATTACAACTGGCAAAAAATATTGTAATATGTATCTATTACAACTGACAAAAAACAGAGTTGTTAAAAATAGGCATTTATTACAACTGGCAAAAAAGAATGGTTGTAATAGGTATCTATTACAACTGACAAAATAAAAGAGTTGTTAAAAGTAAGTTTACTACAACTGTATGATAAAAAGTGTTGTAGAAAACCTTTATTACAACTGACTATTTGTGACAGTTGTAAAAATACAGTTGTAATAAGGTCTTTTTATTGTAGTGGAGATGGATGAGGATCATGTTATTTGGCGTGAGGAGTCATCAAGTTCATACATTCATTGGGTTAATATGGTAGACGATGAAGTGGAAGTTGAGGAAGAAGCTGCAACAGAATTCGAGAATCCCTGGTAGCTCGGAATGCAAGGATGGAAGGAATTAGAGGAAGGATAAATGTTGCAGAAAGTACCAGTCGGACTTGGACATGTTCCATGGAATCAGCCTTGGCTACCATATATGGAGGATAAGATACAACAAAATTAAGATGAAAATGAAGCCGACGGCGAATAAGAAAGTGAGGATGAGGATTCTGAGGAAGTTTTATTGGAGTTTGGATATTGGAGTGCACCATCGACAACAGATTCAAAACGATGATTGAGAGTGTGATTAAAGACTAGTAATATCTATCCATTATTAAGTATTAAGTATGAAGTAGTAGCTTATAACTTGAGCGTGATAAGGTGATGTTGTGGTTAGCCATGTATTTGTCTTGTGTTATGACCTTCTAGCATGTACCTAAGTGGATGACTTAAAGATGACATAAATGTGGTAGAAATGATGGATGTAAGGTATAAAGTTGTTTAATATAACTATGATCTTTCATTTTGACTTCATTCATTTACAGTTATAGAAGTCACTTAAGAAATTTTATAAGAATCGTTGATAAAGGAAATAAATTATAATATGAGGATTTTATTATAATTTAAAAAAATAAAAGATAATTTATTAATCTAATGAATTATTTTGAAAATGGGTTTTTTCAAAAACTATGAAGATATGTTTATAAAAAAGAAATGTCTTTATAAAAGAGTTTGAATCAAAGTTAAGATTTTATGAAATGTTTTCATAATTTTTTTGGAAAGGTTAATAAGTGTGCATGAGGTACATGGATTTTTTTTGTCGCATGATTTTGATCTAAGATTCGAGTGTAGAACTTTGAGGTGTTTACACCAGTCCGAAAAAGGATTTTTCACTTGATTCTTGACGATGAACATTGATGAGGATTCGTGATTGGATACTTGAGTACTCTATCATAGTTGAACGCTATGCAAGAAAAACTGAAATTCCGATCGAAAAGCCTAATCGGAGTCCACATTAAAGGATCAGGGGATCAATAGTAGTTCGGAAGTAAAGTTGTGGATGCGAATAGTAGATCAAATTAGATAATGTGTACTGATGATTTATATAAATCGTACGGGTATAAGTTTAAAAATAAATATTTTTGGCAAACATCTTTGGGTTTTGCGTTGTAATTTCGAGGATGAAATTCTTTTAAGGTGGGAAATATGTAACGATCTGCAAATTTAACAATTTGATAAATTATATTTTTAAATATTCAGATATAAGCTTTTTAAAACATAGATTATGATGTTTTGAATAATAATGATGGTAATCTTATTTTGAAAATAAGTATTTATGAAAAATATAAACTAAAAGGAATACTAATAAAATGTTCGAAAATCGTTTTATCGATAAACAGCTCTATAATTATCAAAATTCATGCATGGAGGTGGATACATTCACTTATTTACCCATTTAAATAATAAAATAAAATAAAATTATTGATGTGATTTTTGGGAATTAATATGTATTTATGACATCATCAAAATGACATTATATTCAATAATTGATTTATGAATTTAAATTAATGATTTAATGATTATTATAATAATTCATTAAATGATAATAATTCATTTTAATTAGTTATGAAGTAATAATAAATCATTTGTAATAGTTATATATATATATATTTGACTTGAAATTATAAGGAAAATTGATATCGCTTTATCGATATAGTAGCACTTTCTATATATAGTTATTTAATATTAATTTATATGGTTTTATAAATCAAATGAGATCATTTTAATTAGTTAAAATGATAAGAAATAACTTTTTAATTTTTTTTACAAATATATGTATGTTAACTAAGAAGTAAAAAAACGACCGGAGATCGGAATGAATTGGTAACGATTTAACGAATAGAAGTTGTTTTAAGTCGTTATAACCACATAAAATAAATAAGCGCACACACACACACACACAAACACACACACACACACACACGTAATGCATATGCATGTCATACATGAACTTACATATACAAATAAACTTACATATATACATGTATACAAATGAAACAAACATCATAATATTTCTCTTATACTTCACCTTTAAATATACAAAAGTCAAAATAAAAAGCAAACTTCACTTCACTCTTACACACATCAACTCGCACAAATGGAGGCATAAGGGGGAGGCTAGTAGTGCGCCTTGAGGTGACGGGGAGGGTGTGGGAAAGGGCATTTTGGTCCATGCACATTTGGATATTTATTTCTAAAATTTTCCTATAAATACTCATCCATTCTTTCATAATTTTAACAACATTCTTTATCTCCTTCTTCCTCTTTCTCAAGCTATTTTAATTGCTTCTCTATTTAGAAATTTTATGAAGAAAAATTAGCAAAAACAAAATAAATTTATATTAGTAGATATACATTATTTATATTAGTATATATACATTAGCAATCCACTTTAAAACCAAGGCAAATCACTCCTTCCTCCACTCTAAACCCACGTCCACACCTCCTACAACCCAAGGCCGAGCCCACCTTCACTTGCAAGCTTAGGCCGTGGTTATCCAATGGTCCAAGGCTCAATTCTATAGACTTTGATACGATCGTAGCGAAGCTATATCGAATTTTCGTAAAGTTAGAAACCAATGAAGGTGAGAAACTCTATTTATATTATGATATTTCGTATGATATATATGTTTGGATATGCTTAGTAGTGATGATTGTGAAACATGTTTTGATATGATAATACGTTTGTTTGGATGTGTAAACAATTCACATTTAGTACATGTCGAATATCACAAAGGAAATCATTTTCCTTTAATAGATGAAATGTTGTGCATGAGAAGGTTAAACCACTTCAAAATGGTTTAGAAATGTTTAATAAACATTTAAAAGTGTTTCGACAAAGTTTTGAAAGGATATGGAAATTAAGTCAAAAATAGGCGCGTCACGTAACGGTAACTCGCAATTTCATGCCGTAAAAGTTTAAACCCATTTATACGATGGAATCCGAGTCAGAATTCTTCAGAATAAGAATTTTTTTGAACTCTTATAATCATAGTTTTCAAACAAAAGAAAAACATCAAGATTTCATTTAGTAGATTTTGAAATATGAGCAAATCAGGTTTTAAAAATAGTCGCGCTTTGGTAGTTCGGAAACCAAAGTGATAAATTCTTTAAATTTTATATTTTTAATTCTATTGAAAATATGGAATAAATTCTATTAATATTTTATAATATTTTAAAAGCGATTTGAGTTATGAAATTGGATTTCTAAATGATAGAGAAGTTGTTTTGATCAAATAAGCTTTAAAAGCCCTATTCCGAGCACTTTTTGTAGTAGTTTTTAATAACTTTTGAAATATGACCTTAAACTAAGTATTATTTCCTAAATCTTGTATAAATGTGTCTAAATTAATAATTAAGTATTTTAAAGATGATTTGGATGTTTTAAAATTACTTTTTAAGGAGTTTAAATAAATAATTTAAAGAAAAGATGTTATGACTAAGTAATTTGATCTTGGCTCTAAAATCTAATGAGTAGATTGGATTTTTCTATTCATGATATCTGGATGTGAGGCAATTAAACTAAGGAGATGTTCAGGAGCAACCCGTGCTCTAGCTTACCAGGCCTCTTTCATGGGCAAGAGGTAGATAAGGTCGAAATATCGAAAATGAGGCATGTGTAAAAGATTTAATTTTTTCAAATGTAATATAACTTGGATAGTATAGAAATAATATTCTTATACTTGGTATTAAATTCCAAGGAGGGAATCCATACCATCCATGTGAATTTAAAAGGTGATTCCACCATTCTTCAATGAATAGTAAATGCTGAATATGGAAATTGATATTGAGTAGAATTAGTATAATTTCTATTGACCATTTTTACTCAATAAGGTTTTGCAATGTGATTTATAAGTGATGATTTAATTTTGGTACTTTCAAAGTTAAAGAGAGGTTTAATGATTCTGTATATACCGAAAAGAAATGTTTTAAAGATATATATCTCTAGAAGATATTTTTTGACAAAGAGGAAGTAATTAATCAAATGATAATAACCTATCAAACTTAACATATTTTTATCGATGATTGGTTTAAAGGAACCAGGATCAAATTTGGATGATTCCTATCTGAAAACCACTTTGAACCAATATTGAACTAAAGACATGGAATGATAATAAATTGAAGATGGAATGTAGGGCAGCTTATTATTGACCCTTGGGGAAAATTTCCCATATCATATTTATGTGGTATGTGTATCTTCATTTGATCTTCGACGCATTGGCTGCTCGTTGCTAATCCTTGGGGTGATTCCCAATAAGATGTAGTAGGAGAGTTCCTTCGTTTTGTTATATTCCTAGACTACTTGTATGGACTATGTTTGACATTGCATTTCTAAAATACACGTACATTGATTTTTACAGACGTACATCTTTTGGTGGTGTAGGAAGTAAATCTCTTACACTTAACACCCTTCTCTGAGATGTACGAGCTTAGAGGCTGGACATTTACAGAAATCAATAGTGTGTGCTGGAATTGGCAATGTGGCATCCAAAGTAGAATGTGCTATGTGAAAGGTAATCGTTACCTTGGGCCTAATTGTTGACTAGAAAATTTATCAACATCCCCAAAGCTATATGAATAACCAAATAGTTCATATAAGATAAAGAGGCCAAAGAAATCGCTTCTTTCAAAACCTACCTTTCAACTCGATTGTTCAGGTTGAAACAGATTTGATGGTTAAATTTGAAATACAGGCTAAGGAAAAAGCATTTAACTCGAAGCCTTTCTTCGAAAGAGTCAAGGTCAGCTATTTATAAAGGCTTTCGACCAGGTCGAAAGGTTCATTTTGACCCTTTCAACCCCATCGGAAGGTATGTATGTCTATTTAAAATGAGATAGCTGCTTTTGACTTCATTGGTCTCGCCCCTTTGATTGATGAACTCCTTTGAAAGGGTTGAAGATGTAGTGGGGGGGAGGGGGTAAACCCCTTTCAAATGAATTCTTTTCTTGACATTCGCTTGTCAACTATAGATTGGATTCCTTTCGGAATGCCCCTTTCGACCAGGTTGAAAGGAGCTTCATCGTTTCTAAACAAGTCCAGACTGTAGTTGCCTAAGCTTCATTTAGTTTACCCTGTATAAGATCGGCCTGGATACTTCTAAGTTTATAAATTCATCAATGTCAAAACACCATCACCTTTCTTATTTCTATTGATTGATATTGGTTTCTACGGTGACGTGTTTCGAATGTGAATATCCAAGTTGATCCTATATATTACATAGACAAAAAGAAGTTAAGAGAATAAGATAGAATCATGTGCAATGGATCATTAGTCTAGCTAATGGTCATAATGATCTTCCTCATAATCGAAATCCTTAATTAGTCTGTCATCTCTTTATATTTATTAATCCAAAATGAGTTACAATTATGAGAGCTTTCCCCAAATTGATTTAGGGTTTACAAGTATTTTGTTGTAGCTAATAAATTAGAGTAAAAGAAATGAGTTTAGGATTTCAAAATCCAGTCCTCAAAACTGGACCCCTTGGGTCTTATTTATAGATGCAGGTCGGCCCCCCTTCCGCGCACATGGCTTCGACCCAGTCGAAAAGCCTCTCTTTATATGCCACTTCATGCCTTTCGACTAGGTCGAAAAGTTTTGTCTACCTTCGACGCGGTTGTAAGGAATCTCTTTCGAGTCCTTTAACTTAACCCTGCGCCTTCCTTATCTTCCTTCAGACCTTTCGATTAAGTCGAAACCTTTCATTATTGTTGAGCCTTTAGTATTCCTTTCTCTTCTTTCTCCAAAACAGCTTTCGTTGTTGTCGAAAAATCCTCAAATGCCTCTTTCTCTTCATGTTGCTTTACTATCATTGGAAGTGAAGATGGGAGATCTTCGACTCTGTCGATAGGTCATTCATAGGGGTTTCGAAGACATTGAAGCACAAATGGTTTCAATGCAGTAGGTAGCTTCCAAATGCATGCCTGTTGTTTGATTTGGAACCTTTTCCTGATGTCATTGGCCTCGGCCGGTTCGAAAGGCTTGGGTATGCTTTCGAAAGGGTTGTTATAAAGATGAAATCTTTGGTTCAAAAAGGTTTGGTACGCATATGAGTGGTTGATGTTCATTGCCTTCAAAAGGTGGTTTCGAGCCTGTCTTTGCTTTCTTTAAATACGTGAATCCATCTGCATCAAAGGTTGAAATTAGCGAAAGGGTAGTTCTGCTTTTCACTTCTATCTGACCCGAAAGCTTCCACACTGTTTATTACTTGGAAGCGCGCCGGTGCCTCCGACTCCTTCGAAAGCCTTTTCAATGCCTTCGAAACATTCTTTTATGACCTTTGTCGAAACCAAGTCTGTAACTTCAGCTGAGCCTGACATTTCCATTTACCTTCTTTCATACTTCTGTGCTTAAGTGGATTTTATGGCTAACACTCATCATCCGAAAATAGCTTAAAATGGGTATGCCGTAAGGCCATGTGGTTCGCAACCATTAGGGTACGGTCATCACATTTCTAGACTACCCTCTATATATCGGGTATGTTTTATATGCTATGAGAGCTCTTAGATAGGTCGGGAATGACCGGGGTGATGTCATTTTTGTTCTATCTGCCACCAACTGGGTCTGCGGCTAGGATGGTCTTGCCAGTTATTGAGGTTTCAAAGGTGTTGATCCTCGGTATATCCCTCTAGAGATGTACTACGTGGATGGTAGTTCCTTACCTACCATTATACGGAAATACATTCTCCAATAAGTGCCTTCGGACTTGATTGTAGAACCTATTATGCTGGAATTTAATCCATCTAACAATTTGGCCTAAGATTACAAAAGAATATCATTAAAATAATATTACTTTATTTTACGTAGTAAAGATTTTGATTATCATATGGTGAAAACTCGTTTTGTTTTTGTGTGTGGCATGGTCTTATCAGATTCCATTTATTTTCAAATATCTATATTTTGAGTTTCTCACACCAGTTTCATAACTGACTCGAAGTTTTTTGTTTTCCCTTAAACTTGTGGTGCCCTGTTTTTTTTGGCAACCATGTAGTCAGATTTAACATGTAACATTGTGATTGAGCTTGAAGTTTAGAACTTTGTTTTGTGGTATGTGAATACCGAGGATGTATTATTGTCGATTTCTGAAGGTCGAAAGGGCGGGTTGTCACATTTGTTATCCGAGCTTAGGTTGAGCAAACACCTGAGCTTGGTAGGGGTAAAGTCTTATTAGAAATAGGGTTAGTAATACCCTAGGATGAGTAACTCATTAGATAGGGTTAGTAACACCTTAGAACGAATTGAGAGTATTATATAAGAGTTCGTATTTATTAATGATATATAAAAATGATTTGTTTTGAAAATATGGCAAATGAAATGATTTTACCTAAGGTTATATTTTAAATATAAAGAATATATTTTGGAAAATACAGTTAGTTATGATATTAAAGTCATAAACTGGATAATTGTTTTAAAAACAAGTTAGTTAAATCAAGAATAAACATCTTATGGTTAGAATTTCACAGTTTGACTATAAGATGTTTAATAATGGTATTAAGAGGGTTAAAAATAGGGAGGAAAACCTAAGATTTGGATAATGAGAACTTTTATCTAGAATGTTTTTGTAGAAAGGATTTTGAAAGTCGATGATAATGATGTTTGGAAAACATATAAGGAATTAAAAGGATTTTTGGAAAGAGCCGAAACATTTTGATAAAGATCTCGATTTGTTTCCTAAGTATTGACCAAACCTTGGTTTGAAAAGCAGTATACTTGTTATGTTTGGATAAATACGTAGTGTCTGCTTCTAAGCATTTGTGTTTATATTTGTAGAATCCATATAGAGGGAAGTATTCAAAAGGAGAAACCTCAAGATCTAATTGTGATGAGAAAGATGATCTAATAATTCTTTCAAGTGATGAGGAAGAACCTATAGAAGAGGAATATGATCTGCATACTTGTAGAGACAGAGATGGTTACACGATAGCGAGAATGCTTATACCTCGCCTAACTCTAGATTTGGTCATTTAGTGACGAGAGGCCGCTCCAGCCTTAGAAGGAGGGGGATCATTGACCCTACCAGTTTAGAATTCAAACCTAAAGAAGAACCCATGGAGGAAGAATCTGAACCAGAAGAGAACCTGAATAATATAATATCAAATGAATCGAACCATTGTAGTAGGGGCAGCAATATCATATGGGAGATGTATGTGGATCATCTTATTTGGCATGAAAATTCATCAATTTCATGCATTCGTTATGATATTATGGAAGATGATGAAGTGGATGCTGAGAAGTTACTCGAGAATCTCGGGGAGATGAGAATGCAAGGATGAGAGGAATTAGAGGAAGGGGAAATGTTATAGAAAGTACCGGCCATACTTGGATATGTTCCATGGAATCAGCCTTGGCTACCATATGTGGAAGATAAGATACAGCAAAATGAAGACGGAAATGAAGCCGACGACGAACAAGAAAGTGAGGATGAGGATGTTGGGGAAGTTTCATTGGAGTTTGGATACTGGAGTGCACCATCGACAACAGATTTGGAATGATGATTGAGAGTGTGATTGACGACTAGTTATATCTATCTAGCATTAAGTATAAAGTAGTAGCTTATAAGTATGGTGTGACATGATGATGTTGTGGTTAGCCATGCAATTTTATTTGTATTATGCCAACTTGTCCAAGAACCAGGGGCATCATTGCTTCTACCACGACCCTTTATTCCAGAAAGCTTTCAATTGCAATGTGGAAAGTTATGTATATATGTTTATTTTCATTCTACAAATCTATGAGGTCTAGCTATGTACAACCCGCCTCACCCTCACACATCTCACACTAGTGACCAAACCAATACACTCAGATTTGAGTCAAGATCAACGATTGCTTCGTACCCAGTAACATGTCACCCAGGAGAACCCCACATCTCCTGCACTCAGGTTTGAGCCGGGGCTCACCTTCTACTCAACAATTCGACAGCTTAAAGCCTGAGAGAACTCACAAGCAAACTTGTGAATTAGCTCATGCCGGTGTAAACCGACGCTCTACATCCCGCCATCACTTGGTTACCTTAACGGCTTTCAATTTGGGATCAATGGTCGTCTTGTACCCAACAATGTGTCATCTAGAAGAACCCTATAGATCGTGCTCTTAGGTTCGAACCAGGGCTCATCTACCACTTAATTTTCTACCACTTGGGGCCTGAGAGGGCTCACGAGCAAACTTATGTTTCAACTCATTCTAGTGCAAACGAGATCCAACATCCGACCATCACTTAGTTACGCTAACTTCTGTATCCAGGCCGCCTCATCTTCAAACTAATACTTTGCACAATCCTAAATATATATATTTATGTTAAAAATACTGATATTGGCTATCTGATTACCTTACTCCGCAAGCTACACAAGTGATCAAGCAACACAACAAATTTCTCAAATCAAAGTTTGCAGCAAAACATTTGTTTCATCCATTTTAATAAGCATGGGGGAACAATGCCCACCCCACAGGGCTTACAATGATGGTTATTATTGCTAATTAAAAAGAAGAAAAAGAGCAAAGAAGAAGCATGTAAAGAACTCTTCAAAAACGGGCCGGTTAGCACTCTTATCATCACCTAGAAAACATTCGGCTGGATCTATTGAAGCACGTCAAATACTTTGACCGACCAAGAAATTGAAGAAAGAGGAGTGTGCTACCTAGTCTAGTGCTCTTCCTATCAAGTCTCACCAGAGATCGCAGAAAGTCCTCAAGCAACCTCGCCAAGGAATAGACCAAGCCTTTAACTGAGACATCAAGAGTGGAAACTACAGCCCCTTCGAAAAGGAGTAGACCGAGGCTTTAGATGTTTGGAATGATATTTGGAAATAGGTGGTAAATTTCATAATTTATGGAAATATTATGAATTTAATATGAATTTTCTAAGTTGAGGAAATGGGAAATTTCGAGTTTAATTATTTAAAATAAGAAATATAATTATTTTTCTTTAAAAGTTTTATATGATGTTAAAAAGGTTAATTTAATGTTTCAAAAAAATTTCCCATGTATTTATAATTTGATATAAATTGTTTTACGAAGAGTGGCATTATTGTAAAATGTAATTGATGGGAAAATTAATAAAAATTTAATATTCTAGGAAATAAGATGAAATTCCTCTTTGTTTTGCTGTAAACTTTTGTAAAGATTTTGATTAACTACTAAGAAGTTGGCAAAGAAATTGATTTGGGAAAAGTTTTTACTTTTAAAGGAAATAAATTAGTTTTGCAAATAATTTCAGAAATGGCATTATCAATTTGTGATATCCCCTGTTTATCAATATGTGATAGTCATGTTTTGTTAACATGCGATAGCTTTGTTATGTCAGCATGCAATAATAGTGTATTTTGACTAACTTGCGATAGCTATTATTTGATAAACTCACGATAGCTATCATTTTTACCAACATGCAATAGTTATTATTTAATCAGCTTGTTATAGCTATATGTTTTTAACTTGCGATAAATATTATTAGTCAACTTGCGATAGCTATTTTTAATCAATTTGCGATAACTATATGTTTTCAACTTGTAATAGCTATCATGTTTTCAACTTGTGATAGTCATATATTTTATCAACTTGCGATGACTTTATTTTGGTTGATATGCGGTAACTATAGTTGTTAGCATGACATAGCTTCATACAGTGTAGACATGTGATATGTATGATCTAATTGACATGCGGGCCTATGTTTTCAACATGTGATAACGTGGTATGTTTCAATGTGCGATAGCACAAGTTTCTAAAAAGGAAGATTGTTATTTTTATGACATTTGACAGTTTTAGCTCTAAGTTAGGCTAAGTTTTGCTTAAACAAAAATATGGTTTTTTTTAAGTATGTTGGCAAAGTTTTTAAAGAAAAAAAAGATGTTTTTAGTTCATTTTTAAGAGTTTTTGTAAAGGAAAGTATTACTTTATTACAATTAAATTTTGTATAAAAAATGACTATCATATGAACATATATTCATGATGGATGATGATGTAAAATATGTTCAATTTTGTATCCTGATTGGTTATTATTGCATATGCTAAATTGTTGGCGTACTCACTTATATGTAATATGTTATCACCCATAGATTATGACCTTGGGGATTTGGGAATTGGTGACTAGTTAGGGTTGTTCCAATAGTGGGCATGGTCAGACTTAAACTTCTCAGTGAGTAGAAGTACATCTATAAGATCAAAAGATATGGCTCATGGATACCTTAAAACCTGATTTTTGGGTGATGACCGGGTAGGATCGTGCCCAATACTACAACCATTAAGCCCATGATTGGTCAGGTCTACGATTCAATGCATACGGCTTTGCCTAGAATTGAAGCTAAAATTTTAGAGTTACGTGTAGAAAGGAGCTCATAGTAAGGACGCCTACCATTGTTTTCTTCTATTGGACAGAAGCCGAGGTTATTTACTTTTATTAAATAAGAGGTTTTGAATTATCTAGTTATATTTTTAGCTCGAGTCAGCCCGTTAAGTATTTATTTGGCCTAAGAAGACCAATATAGGTTCATAGTAACCCTAGGAAAACTATGCCGTAGACTATTCTATGGGATCAGGTAAGTATGAGAATGTGTAATCCTTTGACCTTATCGAATGATGGACTATTTACTTTGACCCATTGTGTACGATAATAATGATTTGATATTATGATGATGTTCTATTCATTTTAGTTGTAGATATGTTATGACTAATGTATAGATTACAAAGGTATTAGTGAGGGGAAATTCGTTCCGTGCCTCAGTGGTGGCCTCAGTAATTACCTAATTTGTAAGAGATGATATATTATCATTCACTCTAGACTTTTTACCCAACCCGAAGTTTTTTATTTTACCTTAAACTCTTGGGTGCTCAATTAAAATTAGGTAAGCTGAGAGCGAGGTTTCCAAGTTAGACGAATAAACATCCAAAGACGTATAGGAGGCAAGCTACTATTTAGGAGTATTATTTCTGCTATGCATTTTAATTACTTTTATTTATTATTGAATATATATAATGATGGGTATTGTGACCGTCTAACCAGTTAAGAATCTAACCATTTAAGAGGGCTCTTAGAACTATATTGCTCTTGGAACTATATTTGTGTTTATTATATGTAATGCCCCACCCCGAGACCCATCTTAGTAAAGAGAATTAACAAGTAATTCCGTCTACTAATGCGGAGAATAGGGCGGGTTAAGGGCGACCATCTATAACTTTGTCTTAAACATCTACTGAATACGTCGATAAATGCAATATAATTTTTCTTTTCTATCTCAATAGATTGACATACATAGTAAATGTTTAATCCAAAACTATAGTTGGTTGATGGATCTATCAGAACAAAATACACTAACTAAATGTAAAGCACATCACAAAACAGTAATCGACATCATATATATACGTATACACTGATACATGTTTAGTACAATACAATATGAATACAATAAAGGTGGTACTCGACCACACCATATACATCAAATCAAATGTAAAAACATCAGAGTATGCGGAAGAAATAAACTACTCAACGAAATAAAAGATGATATCAAACACCAACTTCAAGCTAAGTCCAATAGATGATACCTGAAACAACTCGGTCTGACCCGAGTATAAATACACGGGTCATTCTAGCTACACAAATCGGTCAATATCGATAATATGAAGCAGAATGGATATAGTGATACTTCTTCTCGGATGAGGAGAAGGATTAGATAACTCATTGCTCAATACTTAAGTAAAAAACGCTACCTAAGTGACTAAATACCTCGAAAGAGGTAACTCAAACTCAATACTCAAATAAAACACAAGTGCATCATATCATTAGCGATAACCCATAATGAACTCAAATCAACTCATGTAAAACTCAAGCAAAACTCAAATGGTTCGATGAACCATTACTCCAAAAAGGAGAAAACTCATCTCAATCACAAATAGAAGTCATGAAAGCAACATAAGACAACTCCATAAGAATGTGAGATCTCAAACTCATAAGTAGGCCAAGGCGGATAAATCTCACACATACATCTCAATCATAAAAACTCATTGAACTCGATACGAATTCAAACTCATAAAATCTCAAATTCAATAAAGAATTCGATGCATGTTCAAAACTCAGAAAATCTTAACACTAGTGCACCAAAAATGGCAAATTCAAAACTCAGATAACCCGGATTGGCCATATCCCTAAATACAATGCGAAAGCAATGCTGCACATGCTAAACTCAGATGGCCGAAGCCTTAGACAAGGCGCTAACACCTTCCAAAGCAGTCTGTCCTCATGACAAGGTCGCTGACACCTTTCCAAAGAAGTTCGTCCTCATGACAAGGTCGCTGACACCTTTCCAAGCCATTTTGTCATCCCTAACAAGGTCGCTAACACCTCCAAAGCAGTTCGTCATCATGACGAGGTCGCTGACACCTCTCAAAGCAGTTCTGTTAGGTAAACATCGTGAATGTGTCACAAACTCATGGATAGGAACCCAAAAAGTGTTAACGTATGTCCCATACCACACATTCTCACTTAAAGGTTTACTAGCCGTTAGTCGATGCCACACTAGAAACATCATAAAACTCATAAAATTATATCTCGCCTAGTCTCATTGGCGAGTGATAAAGAGACACAATACTTGTCTCATCTCATCGACAAGTATTAAATGGCATCGTAATTTGTCTCATCTCATCGACAAATGAAAACATCATGATGGTTCCTCATAAACCATAAATCTCAAAATATGAAATCGTATGCTTAAGAATTTTCTTATATCATTGGCAAGTAAATAAAACATAATGATGGTTCTCATCGACCATACTCCTACAAAGGAGGTCTTAAACCATAATACTTGTCAAATATTGGCCATCTTAAATAATTCCAATAAATAGGAATTATAAAACTCAAAATATGCCACAAAATGGAAAACATATCAGAATTATTAAACTCAAATAGGTTCGATCGTACAAGTCCGGAATTAACCGAAATAGTAAATGCACATGTCCCATACCACGTGTTTTACTAAATCGTTTCATTCTCTTTCTCATACGTTCTAATAGTATAAAAGTGTATATTATATATATAAAATAATTATAAATTTTTATAAAACATTTAATTTGAAAGCTTTTCCATTTTGAAAATCGTTTCGAAAACGGTTTAGAAAACACGTGCACAGAAACAGCAAAAATCGATGAAAATTATTAAAATTACCATACGATAAAACCCAAATGAAACCGTCAATTCCTAGTGCAAGTCGACGTTAATGTCGGCTTTTCTATTAGTAGGAGTTAGCCTTTTAGATCCATCTTGAAAAAAAAATGCTCGAAATCATCGAATTCAAAAAAAAAACAATTCAACGGAAAATGCTCAAAAATTGCAAAAGAACTCAGGCCTGCAGCTTGTTTTGCCATTTTCCCCTTTTAAACTCAAAATTTGAGAAAACATGAAACAAAAAAGTTGAAGATAATTGCCATAGCTTGAAGTCAGAAAAATAATTAACTAATTCGGAAATTCGAGTCAAAAGTTATGCCAATTCTAGTTCTCAGGTGTAAAATTACAGAACTGCGAACAATGTGCATAACAACAGGGCTGCGGCTTAAAGAGCCAATTTGACCCTGTAGATCCCAGAATTTGATAAAACATAAAACATAAAAGTTGAAAATAATTGCATAAGCTAAAAGACAAAAAAAGAATCACCTTATTTGGACAATTGAGTCAAATGTTATGATGATTTTATTTCTCAGGTCTAAAATTACAAAATTGTGAACAATGTGCATAACAACAGGGTTGCAGCTTAAAGAGCCATTTTGACCCTGTAGATCCTAGAATTTCATAAATCATAAAACATAAAAGTTGAAGAGAATTGCAAAAGCTAAAAGACAGAAAAAGAATAACCTTATTTGGACAATAGAATCAAAAGTCATGATGATTTTATTTCTCAGGTCTAAAATTACAAAACTGTGAACAATGTGCATAACAACAGGGCTGCGGCTTAAAGAGCCATTTTGACCCTGTAGATCCCAGAATTTGATAAATCATAAAAAATAAAAGTTTAAGAGAATTGGAAAAGATAAAAGGAAGAAAAAGAATCACCTTATTTGGACAATCGAGTCAAAAGTTATGATGATTTTATTTCTCATGTCTAGAATTACAAAACTGTCACTTTGCTCTCGGGATAGTAAGAAAGAAGTGCAATTTTGACTAACTTAACTTTAAAATTTCATAAAACTCAAAACATGAAACTTGTAGAAATTTTTTTTTAAGCTTTCCATAACATATAAAATTATCCAATTTGGATAAGCAATGTAAAAGATAAGGCAAAATATATTACAGGTATAAACTCAGGAAATTTTCTTTAAGGACAGTGTTGCACTTTTACATTCAATTCTATTTCAGATCTATCAAACTTCCATAAATCGAAATTCAACCAAAAGATAAATTGTTTCTCCTTGAGTCTAGTTTCTAATACAAAAAAAATTAGCTCAAACAGATTAGAAACATGCATGATATCACTATTTTACTTCTGTGCATTTTTCTAATTTATTTTCAGCAAGCATAGAAACCCAAAAATCATCTTTCTAATTCACAAATTCAACCAAAGATTCATCTCATACAACCAAAAACAAACATGAAAATTTGAGTAAACTAGAAAAGTGAGTGTTTAAACTCACCTTAAGGTTTATTTGCAGCAAATTAGCGGATTTAGCAAGCCAAGTAGGAGACTTTGGCCTTGATTTGGAGTTAGAAATCTGAAAGAGGAGAAAATAGAAATATGCAAACAAGAAGAGACAATTAACAGACAATCTTCTCTAAACTAAAATTGGATATTAGTATTTAGGTTTTGGAATATGATTACCTGTGAATTTCACTTTAGATTGATAAAGAGCTCAGCTTGAATTGAAGAAATTTGAGTTTTAAAAGCCATAGATTGAAGAAGATGAAGTTGGGTTTTTTTTCGTCTGGTTTCTGAGTGTTTACAGGAGGAAGAAAATGAGCGTACAGTAATTAGTTTCTCATTTCTTCCTTTAGGCTTAGGCTAAGTGGGCTTGGACCCAAATAAAAAGAAAAAAAAAAACTAAGCAAATTAATACAACACTTAACAAATGCACAAATATGTATATTATTATACAAAATAAATTACGTTCACTTTTAAATTTTTACATAAACTATTATGTAAACTTACATACATATGAAATAAAATATTTCCTATCATATCAAAACATTATTTTAAATTTAAAATATTTTTATTATTAAAAACCCCAAATTTACAAAAATATCCAATTTACATCAAATAAATTCATAATTCCTTATTTTTAACTTCTAAAATTCAACAAAAATTGTTTTCTTACGTAGAAAAATATAAAAAACTATTTTAGTCTCATATCTATAATCAAAACACATTTTTAAACTAAATTCCATCTTTTTATCTAAATAAGCAACGTTTAAAAATCAATTACTTCCTTAAAAATTATTAAAAGAAGTAACTGACAATAATTAATAAAATCGTTGCATTTTCTCCAAATAAAAATCCATTTTCCATTTATTATTACCCTATGCAAATAAAATAGAGTTCCAAACTTTATTCTCTCATTTTAAATTCAAAATTTATTATTTATCCCAATTAAACAATTTAAATTCCCAATTTATTTTCATTCTTAATATTAAATTATAACTACCGTTATAATTTAGTATTCACAGGAAATCTCCAAAACCAGGGTTGTTACATTATATTTTATCTGAACGATGTAATTATAAGATTATATGATGTAACTTGAATGTAACGAATTTGCAAATTAATAAAAGAAAATGTTTTTAAATTTTAAATTCTTGTGCCCTTAATGTTATTGATATAGTAACCAATCTCATTTTGTCATTAAAAGATAATGCTAAGAATAATTGCAGGGTCATTATTATCTATTTTTGAGCCTCAAAATGGAGGATGTTATATAAACTCCAATTTGATTACAGTAGAATCATGGCATGGTGACCCTCAAGTGACTTAGTTAGGTTTGAGTTAAAGCATTTGAAGTGAAACACTATTCAATAAAGAATTCATCTCCTTGGTTATGTAAGCTTAGTATCACAGTCAGCTGTAGTCAACTCAAAGTCAAAGTCTCTGGTTAATGCGGTATGGTTAACAATAATTGTTGTTATTGAACTAAAGACTTTATGTTTAGCCTAATTGAACTGAATATGGATTTTATTGGGATTTTGACCAAAACCAAATTTCATATGTCCAAAAGTGACGAAGAGAATTGATGTAAATAATCATAACTACCGGGTACCACTTAAAATAGTAAAATTGGATTTTACTGGAAAGATGTATTAGTGATAAATTCAGTCAAACTATCACACTACCAACTAAGGTGACGCATTAATGTTAATATTTGAATTGTTCGATATAAATCACTGACTGAATTTATACCTACGACCCGCACAACTGTTACAACACGAAATTTAATCCAAAATAATTAATTCTTAATTAACCGAACAATAAAATAACTTTGTGAAATTATCAGAATTGAGACACCGGAGTTGCACCATTGTGTCCATGATAATTTCCTGGTCAATTTTCATGTGCAGAATGTCAGAATCCGAGCTAAAATGAATGAGATATGAATTAAACAAAATAAGCAGAAAAGAAGAAACGAAAAAAATATATTGGCTAGGTCGACCAACAAGTCGACCTAACCTCACCCGAGGTCGACTGGCCGGTGTACCTAGCGGTCGACCCGCCTTAGAATTGGACGAAGGAAAATTCCTTCATCCAGTAATAGTTATTAGCCCACTTTCAATGTGTTTTGCATCCTGTAACTCAATCTGGTCCTTCCATTCTTGCATCCAATGGCTCCTATTTAGCCTATGACATGGTTGCATCCTATTCAGTCCCCAAAATCCAATGGTCCGAGATCCACTTCTACCCCTACAAATAGACCCCTAGACCTAACACTTTTTCTCATTCTATATTTTCTCCGCTTGGGTTCACCTTTTCAGGAAGGACCCTAAAAGGAATAGTTTTCCAAGGAGATAATCTTTTAAATAAAAATATATTAGCAACCACAAGTGGATCCGTGAAGGCCTAAAGGGAAGAGCTAAGGACCAAAGGTGAGTGACTGTAATTATTTTAAGATTAGTTTAAGTAATTTAAAATAATAAGGTTTCCAATAACTGTAGTTTTACTACAATTTTTGGAATAGCCTTTTCAGTAGTTTACTTACAGTATTTAGAGTTATTTTCAGTCTATTTCCTTTCAACTATTAGTTTCAGCAATTTTAATTTATTTCTGTTAATTATAGCTTTTCCATTTATTTACAGTTATTTACAGTATTTTAGTTTATTTACTATTATTTATATGTTATTTACATCTTTTTTCTATGCTTTGGATTTTCTATAATTTTCAGTTTTCTTTTATTCCTTCTTCTTCTTCGCTTATGAATTAGAATAGGATTAACGTGAATACAGATTAAATTATAAGAAAACTGAAATAATGGAATATAAGATGTAAATTTCAAAGACTGTAATATAAATGGAATTAGACAGAAATTACGCCTAATTAAGATGTTAATTGGACTGAATTAATAAGATTGACCTAGTTATAACTTAGAATTATAACTAAAAAGAGTAAAAAAATGAAAGAAGCTTATTTTCACACTTAGACCTTGGGTTAAGTAATAAGCATGATTATAACTTATGTTATAATAAGAAAACGAACAAAATAAGACTTATTTTAAGACTTAGGATAAATTAATAAGCACAGATAGTAGAGAAAAATGTAAAGGCTTATTTAAATAATTTACCTAAGTTAATAAGAAAAGATGAAAGTAGGAACTATACCGAATAACATTCCCTATTAGTCAAAATGGTGAGTCTAGGGCACGCTTATGCTAAGAATGGTAGTAATTGGTCAAATAGGAGTCCAAATCATGAGGGATTTGGATAAGAGGCGCAACTAGATATTGTTTGGATGAAGGGCCAGTACCAACAGCATTTCCCCTATAGATTCTATGGAAACACGGTGATCTCACGTTAGCCTGAAGTGAGATGAGGGGCATGCTTATGCTGGAAGTTGGAGGCAATAAGATGATCCAATAGGTGGAGCAAAAGGTAGCATGGGCATGGTTGCAGTTATGCGTGCGACTTCCATTCGGATGCTTAGTAATAGCTATGAGTTCCAAGCGCTTAGCATGGGTGTCTTTCGTAAATACCACTGCTTTCTATGTAGGGAGCTATATATGTTGCTCGGATCCACAGTGGTTGCTCTGAGCATCTTTCGTTGATACCATTGGCAGTTGTGTAGGGAGCTATATAGCGGTTGGTCCGCAGTAAGGTCTATGGAGTAGCAGGCTGATCAAAAAGGGTAGAATTAGGGTTACATTCTAATTATTGGATTAGGAATTCAGCCTAATCAAAGCAGAAATCAATGACAAGTGCAAGCAATCAAAGTTAACCTATCTTATAAATTGAGTAATATTTAATCGTACTTATTTTCGGTTTATCTCTTTCCTACTTTCGTTATTATCCTTATTTATGGTAGAACTATTGTAGAGTCTATTAATTTTATCTTGCTTAAAGACTCTAGTAAATACTATCATTCACCGGACTTTTAGTCTGACCCACTCCTCTATTTTACCCTTTTCCCCCCTTAGGCAATCAAGGGAAAGGACAGTAGACTGCAGTTGCTTGAAGATTTCTTTGAGGGGTTTGCTACCATGTATTTCTTTCCTCTCAGCTTTTGTTCTTTCTATGTACTAGCTTATTATGAGGGATATTATGTACTCTGATTTTTTAGACTGTGAGTTTTTGTTTCATGAGACATATTAGGTTTTTAGACATGTATGTGGTATTTGATATTAACTTATTTATGAAGCAATTATGAAGCTATGTTTTAATTAAATTATTATTTTAAGTTTTCACTGTTTTTATCTATATTTGTCTCTGTTAGCTTTAGTTCTACCTACAATGCATCACGTATTTTAATGTGTTCTTTTGGGTATATTAAGGGGTGTAGGGTGTTTCAACAACTGTAATGATGAATACTTTGAAATACCACATGATTTAATTAGTTTATTATTGTTGTAAATTAATTGAATTAATTAATAGTTATGAAATATTAATTATTAAATTTTATTTTATTTTTGGAAGTCATCGGTAATTAGTTGGATGCATATATAAAAGTTATATATGTACATATATGTACACGATATTGATGGAAACTTAAATTTGGTTTAAAATAGTTACTTACAAAGTGGGCTTGGGACTTTGGAGGCCCAAAGATGGTCGGCCTAGGTGCATATGATAGGAGTTTTGCGAGTTTAAAAGTATTTTGAAAAGGTAATAAAAGAATGATTAAAAGATGGAGATATTTTCTCCTCTTTTACCACTTCTTAATGCCACTTAAACCACTCAACGCACATTAACTTTTTCTCCTTCTGTTTCGTCAAGCTTAGCCGTGAGTTTTTGGAGAGCCATAGCCAAAATAAGAGAAAAATATCAAATAAAAATAAAATAAAATAAATACAAAAGGCGATGCTTCAGATCTTGCAATCTCTAGAGGTGGTTCAGTTGAATCTTGGAGTTGTTTGTTCGTACAAGGTGAAATTATAGATGCTTTTAGATAATCTTTTGAATTCAAAATAAAGCATATAATTCAGTATGATTATGTAGATTAGATTTTGTATATTTTATAACGAGTTTATATGTGCATATGTTTTTCGATTTAATATATGTATTCAGAATGATTTATAAATTAAAAAACCCCAATAACATCATTGTAATAAATATATATTTTGATCATAATCTTTCAAATAAATTAATAATATTTTTTAGATTTTAAAACTATCTTTTGTTAGTTAAAATAATTTTATAACATATTGAATACTTCTATATTACATATATTAAATTGTTTAAAATTATTTTACTAATAGTATGCTTTCGGCTAATTTTTTTTATTATAATTTATTTCCGTGAAATGATAATTAGTAGATAATTTTACATCATTTCTAAATTCATGAATGCATATATATGTTTCACAAAAGAAAAAAAACCCTCATGGATTTATAGAATTAAAGAACCACATGGCCGAAAACAAATAAATGATATATATATATATATAATAATAATATTATTATATTTATAAATAAATATAATTTTATCCGATTGAATGTAGTAATACACACATACATATATGTTCAAATATAAAATAAATCTCATGAATATATATACTTTATACAATTTTAATTCAAAATTTACAAATAGATATTTTGTTTAAAAATTAAGATCTGATTTTTGGTTTTTCTTAGTCAAAACAAGATTTCAAGATATTAATTTTAACTTTAAAATATACATTTAATTAGCCAAATTTAATTTTAATTAAAAATATATATAATATTAATTTTACGTATAATTTCAAAATAAAAAAGTGAGCAACAAATAAACATATATAAAGGGTGAATGTGTATGTTGCGTTGTAAATCCTAGCACCTATAAACATACGCTTTAACCATGCACACCATTTACATATTACACGTGCACTATACGCATATGAGTGTATTTGATACGCTCAAAATAACATACTTAATTTAAATTGAATTAAACTTCTTTTTATACCTAAGTAAATAAAATAAGATCATATTTAAAATAATGTTAGATTGGATCTAAGACTTCATAAGCCAAAAAAAATCCAAAAATAGAATTTTTTTATTTTAAATTCACCAATTTAACCCACTAGAACCAGGCCTGGCTCCTTTTAATGGTAATAATGCCTAACAGTCTATGCGGTCTAAATTATCAATATCAGGGCTAGCTGATTAAAGGCTACCAAGTGTGACGACCTAATTTTTCGACGCCCAAAAATCGACACCAATACGTCCACTATATCTAATACCGAACAATCGAATGCCGGAAAACCGAACCATTAGGGTTAAAGAAGAAGGAGATAGAAGAAGAGAAAACAAAACAATAACAGAATCTTACCATCGCAGCGGAATAAAATGTAATAGATAATAACCGATCTTTACACAAAAGAAACTATATCTGTTTTATACATTACATCATTAGAGTACAATACAATTGACAACACAATTCAGGACGGTTATAATACCTCGTCTTTCTAAAGCTGAATATACAACTTACATTGCACATCGAAAATATAAATCTACGGAAAATACGCCTCGTCATCTAGCTCGTCTCTCGAACTCCACAGCAGTCCATCCAGAATCTGTACTCTATAACACTCGGTCTGACCCGAGCATTATAGTTAAATAATACTCGAGTCAGTCTGGAAAACCAGCGTGAGAAAACACACTCAATTGGATTACGAAAGTTTTCAAAATCTTTTGAAATCAAAGGTATCTCGTAAGACCACGCCACAAATAAACATGTCAAGTTTTTACCTTACGATAACCAAAACATTTTTATCAAAATCCATCTGATATTATAACAGTGTCTATAGAATATAAAATAGAATCTAGCTGAAATGCTTGCAACTCACGTTTCAGCAATAGTTGGGCACAATCAAAACCGTACAGGCGCTTATTGGAGATTGGATTCCATACAATGGCAAGGCTACTGGGGTACTGCCCTTCACAGTACATGGTCTAGATCACCGTATCGAGGATCCACCCTGATCCCCTACATCACAAGACCGGAGCTTCCCCTTATTGGATAGTCCGAATAAGTTCACCCCACGGTCGGGATCAGCAACCGCCCACATAGCCAATATAAAGGGACATCTAGACAGGGGTGACCTTACCCTAATTGGTTGCTAGCCACTTAGCCTTGTGTGCACCTCCCCTGTTTTAACCATTCCCGGTTGATGAGGCTCGAGGCTATGCGTTACCTTTTTAACACACATTCACTTAGAATGCTCCGGGTTCGAACGGAACCGAAGGCACTACTCCTACTATATCCATTTGGAATCACCCTCCGGATTAGTAGCGATTAGCCCTTGCACTTCGCTGCTCCATCTTCGACTCCAAGCTCTTGTCTTTATCGCGAAAACTCAAACCGGATCAAAGTGGTTTTCGAGAAATAAATCCCGATCCTGGTCTCTTCGAAACGATCAGCGCATTGGCCAATATTGATAGTCGGTTATTTAACTATCAAATAACATCCACAAACAACCATCAGACTTTAAATAATTTCCAAATTATTTATTTCAAAATATCCTCGTAAGATATATTTCCATTCGTCAACCTTATGAAAATAGATTTCAAATCACTTTTCTCTCCCTATAGAAAATTCCCATCCAATTATTTTATTTCCACTGAAAATTGCCAAGACTTAATATTTTAGACTTTTAAAATAATTTAAAACACTTATTTAAAAATATACTTTAAAACACTTGAAATAAAACTATTTAAAACACTTTATTAAAATATATACTTATTTCTCATGTAAACTTATGCCAAACAAATCTTAAAATAAAAGTTATGAAATTCTATACGAGTTCTCAAATAAAAACTTCAGCCAAACTATCTTTAAAATAAAACTACTTTACAAAATATAAATATTATAATTATCTTTTTAAATCATAATACCAATTAACCTTTTTAAAATAATTACTACTATAACTAATTTAATAAATATTTACCTTTAAAATTTTTAAAACAATTTAGGAAAATAATTTCTCCAAAACATTCTTTTTAAAACCAACTTTAAAACTTTAATTTTTACTTAAAAGCTACTTTGAAAACATACTTGGCTTTCTAGGAAATACACTTCTATTTCAATATAACCCATATAATCCTTTATAAATCTTGCTCGATTTATCCCATTTTAATTTACGTCATAATCCCGTAAATTCTTTTAATACTCTAAAAATAAAATCGCTTTTATTTTTAAAACACATTTCCATCTCCTTATAATCACTTTCAAAAATATATACTTAAATTATTTAAAATAAAGATACTAAAATTAATTAAATAAAAATAATACTTAAGAAATTCTATAAGAGTTTCCAAGTAAACTTAAACCACAATTTCCCTTTGAAATAATGTAATTATATCAAATATTTACGTTAAAATTTCCTTTTTAAAAATCATAATACTAATTTACTTTAAAAATAATTAACCACCATAATTAACTTAAATAAATATTTACTTTTCATTTAAAAGTTGAATTTAAATAAATAATATTATTGCATTAAAATAATGTGGTAAGCTTTTGTAGACACGTATAGGGATTTAATGCACGTGTCCTTCCTGGTATACACGCGTCTCCTCCCTTATTTCCACTCAACCAAATTAACGATTTCCCCTCCCGCTGAATTCTTTTCGAAATCAAGAAAATAGAATCCTCAAAAAAGGGATTTGCGCTCGAATCGAACGGCGAGGCTGAGTGGGCGCTCATGCGAGGAGCATTCGTGAGACATTCGCGGGGTTGAGGGCAGATATGAGGAGGCTCATAGTCATGACGACGTGCAAGGTCGCGTGGAAGTGGGTGTGTGTGTCGATTCATGGATGGTTGGAAGGGAAGCTCGAACGCGCGAGTGCAATCGAGGGGGGATCAGGTTTGCTTCATTAGAGCATGATAGGGGGTTCTCACTTCATGTTTAGTGGCAAGCAGGAGACTCTTACCCCTACATGTCCCTATGAGGGTTGGTTGCGAGTTGAGAGGCTAGCCGTAAAAGCAAATTCGAGGTACCACTGTATGCCATGGCGGGGCTGGGATGGTTGAAAAGCCTACCGGTCGCCACTAGCGCGGGCTGTTATAGTTAGTATCAAAGCTGAAGGTTAAGCGAGAACCTTCGCTCTGGTGGGAATTACTCATTAGAATTAGAGTCAGTGGTACTCTAAGAATAAGTTTGAGTGTATTAATAGATATGAGCGCATATTGGTTAGTGAATATAAAATTGCTATATATTGTGTTGGCTTATTGGTTGAGTGTTTATGGATTCTGGTCGATATGTAGGACGCCACGTCATCGATAGGGGTTTCTAAACTCTTAAACAAGATAAACCGACACAGTATTGTTTTAAAATAGGGTAAATGAAATAATTTCACCTAAATTATTTTTGTATATAAAATAAATAATTTTCCGTAAATTATTATAGTTATATATGGTTGCTTGGTTGTTAGGAAGTGATAATATTAAATTATTATCATTGTTGTATAGAAATTAAATAAGAAATTGGAAATCATAACTAAAAGCTAAGAAATAATTTCATATACAAATGGGATTTGTAGATGTATATTGTGAATGTGATTTATAATTTGAAATAAAATTCCAGAGAAATATTTGAAAATGAATTGAAAGGATTTGAAATTTGAAAATTTAGGAAATTTAAATTCCTTTGAATTTGAAAATGGTTTTTAAAGGTTTGGAGAAATAATAGTGATATTATTTCGAAAATATTTTTGAATTGGATTTGAAATCTGGTGAGATTTGGAATTTAAAAATATTTGTAGAATGTTTTAAAGAGGTAAAAGCACTGAACTCTTTTCGGTCGCTGGAAAATAACTTCGGTGATGACCGCAACATCATCGAAGTTCATTTTCGAGTTTCCAAGAGAGGAATTGCTACTAAAATGTTTTAAATTGGAGTTGTTTGCAAAACAGGGTTGGTTTAAAAATTCAAAGAATAATTAGATATGCAATTTAATTATGTATATAATTGATTTCAAAAATGATTTTGAAATGTTGAAGTTTGGTTTGGTAAAAACCATTTTGATTCTTGAATACAAAGGAATATTGGATATACGAAAGGATTTTGGGATACACTTGATTTCAAAAACAATTTTGAAATATTTAAGTAATTTCTTAAACTCTGGGAGTTTAATTAAAATGCTTATAGAATATAAATGGTCTGTTAACTTATAAAATTTGAAACTTGTGGGATAAAATTCAACTTGTAAAGGAGTTATGTTAAAGTAAGTATGACAATAAAGTAAAGTGATAGATATACCAATTAAATAAAGTAAATAAAATAGAAGTTTAAAATTTGAATTGAATAAGGATTTAACTAAATTAAGTTAATTAAAGGAGAGCTATAAGGAAATGAATCAAAGTAGGCTTAGTAAAATGGCCATTGAAATAAAATTGATTAAGATGGAAATAAATTTGTGAATGAACAAATTAATTTAGTTTGTAACTAAATGGAAGTGAAACTTAATATTTGAATTAAATTTAAATTGTGCCAAATAAAGGAAATGGAAAATGAGTCTAGTTGGGCTAAAAGAAAGCAAAATACTGAAATTAAAATTTGCAAGCAAACTGACTGATTTAAATGGTAAGCGAATGAATTAAAATTGAATATTAGGATGTTATTTAATTTAAATTGTGCACAGTAAAGTGAAGTTGAAAAATTAGTTCTAAGTGGACTAAAAATAATTAAAGTTTGGAAATAATATCCATTGAGATTTAAAAATAAATTAGCAAGTGGAACTAATTAAAGAAATGACAAATTAAATATGGTTTAAAATGAATTGAATTCAATATTTAAAAATGAAAGGTGAATCGAATTCAGAAAAGGTATTGGAAATTTAAATTAAATGAAAATAGATGTGAAAGCTTAATTAATGAATGAAAATAAATATTAAAGTGTATAGAATATTTATAATAAAGAAAAATAAAGGGAAATCCTTAAGTAAAATTGGTATTGAAAGAGATACTAAGTTAATATTTGAATGAAGGTTTAATAAGGTGTGTGAAATGATAAGTGAATAGAAATCAAAATAAATGTGAATAAAAGAAAAGAGAATTGATGTAGATAATAATCAATTGAGAGAAATACATAGGATGTACATGTATTATTTTATTTGCATAGCCATTTGATCCAGATTCGAGCATAGAACTTCATGATAGTTATATTGATCCGAATTGGGATTCACTCGATTTCGACGGTGAACTCTGGATATGGATTTCTGATGGGTTCTGGAAATTCTCTATCATAGATGTGGCTATGCAAAGAGAATGATGGTTTCTGATCAAGAAACCAGATCCGAGTCCGCACTAGGGAGTTGGGTGGACGATACTAGTTCGGAGGTGAAATTATGTGGTCAAGTGAGCGATCGGATTGGATATCGCATATGAATGATATGTGCACATCGTACGAACTTGATTGAAATAGATACTGAAAATTTTGTTAAGGAAGTAAATAAAATGATTTTGAAGTTTGTAATTGGATATTATTGCTAAGTAGGATACATGATCTAAAGGCAAAGGATAAATGGATGTTTTGATTGTCGAAGATAAATTTGAATTGGACAACATAGAGGCATATGTTCAAAATTTCTGTATGAAATGTGATGATTCTCTGGTCTAGCCACTTGGCTTTTGTTTTCTTTTGAAATTTGAGGGCCCGTAGGGCCATTTTGTAGTTGTACAGAGCTAACCGGACAAAGGAGACGCTTGCAAATTTTTTTGAAAATTTAGGGAGTTAGAAACTTTTTGAGAAAATTTAGATAATTTGAATTATAATTTGAATGGTTGAATAAGTAATATTGTTTGGAAGTTATGGATGAGTTTAGAAAGTTGTAAGAGTGATAATGTCTTTAATAGAAAGATTTTTTTGGGTATTGTTAAAAACCGTTTAGTTTTGGGAAGTTGATAAAAACTATTTGGATTGGAAAAATCGTTAATGGGTTATGGACCATTCCTCTTAACTAGTAATTTCGGGGACGAAATTCTTTTAAGGGGGAGGAATGTGACGATCTGGGATTTTGAACATTAGAATTGGGATATTTAATTGATTTTAAATATTTAAAAGTTAAATTCTAACTAGAATTTCAAATGCCACTATTTATTGAGTGATTCAATTGTTCAAATTAAATAATTGGAAATTGCGTAAATGGTTGAATCTGAAATTTTAAGCTTGTAAAATTTATGTTGATTTTACTGTAGATAGTAGAAGTGTTAAATTTGAGTTTGAGGGTGTTTTGTTCAGTTTTGAATTTATATCGTTTAATCGATATTTAAAAATAGCCTTCCGAGACACAGTCTTGGAATTCGACGAAACCAGTCCCATTGGATCCATAATATTGTATTATTATCGGATTTCAATTTTCGTGGTGTTTGGAGTTGTCGTATGATCGTACGATAGGTAAACGAGCTGAAATCTATATCGAAATTCAATATAATAACTGGATCCAAAATGCTATCTTCTCCATACGATCGAATTAGGACTCGAAACCTTTTCCATTTCTTTCAGAATAAGAGTATAACATTATAAACGCCTAGAGGCACGCCTCAATAGGAAGTCAAACTTTTGTGTGGTGATTTCGAGACGATTCAAATTCCAATTCAAATAATATATAAATATATATAAGTTAACTAGTCAAATTCATTCATATCTTCTTTTTGTAACACTATATCATTCCAACACCTGTACACACAAACACAACATATTCCTCCATTTGTCCATCATGCAAAATTTTTTTAAAAGCATAACAGATTTAAAAAAAAGAATTAATTTAAACGAGAATGGACTGTTAAATCTTAGGCTTCTCTTTCCCTCCCTCCCTCAATTTGGAATGAACGATTTTGAAATAAATGGGTCCTCTTCCAAATTTTTTGTTCGAATGTTAAAATCAAAATCGTGTAACCAAGTGAAATCGGAAATCAAGTTAGGCAATTCCAGTTTCTCGAGAGGGTTGATGTCGTCTGAGCTTCGATCTAAGACTATGTTTCTCGTACAACTCAGGCATCAATTCGAGTCATGGAAGTGATTTTGGATCGAGCTTGACGTGACACAGCTAGGAGCCGATATGGGGGGAGGGTGCGGTAACGCATTGAATTCGCGACAGAGTTAGGTCGAGGAGTAGGGCATGATGTCATTTTGCTTGGATGCGTTGTCAGTTGTTTGCGCAATAGGTGGATGGAAGTCACGACTTTTGCTGGAGGCCATCAATGGTGATGCACAACTTTTGGGCAGGAAGGAGGTCAGTTCGATCTTAGGTATGAGGTGCTGTCTGATCGTTGGTGCTCGCGAGGGAGTTGTCGGTTAGGTATAGGTCAGTTTCACCCTTAATTTAATTTAAGAATACATATGTATGTATACAAGGTCTGGACAGAGGATATATATATGCATATGATAAGAAGATTTTTTTCCAGGAAGTTTAAAATGTTTTGGAAAAATATATATATGTTTTCCACTAAGATGTATAATGAAATATATTATGCAGATTATTATATATTTACAGGAAAAAAAAAATATTATTATATATAGATAAAGTTTTGGGAAAATTTAGGAATTTATAGAAAGATTTGATTTTTAAAATCTATATGGGTTATTTTTATAAACATGTACTTATGTAGTTTCTAAATGAGAAATAATGTATATATACGTATATCCATCTTTATTTACTAGTTAGTTTTTAAAATAATGAATTAGGGTGATTAATTTGTTTAGTTACTAACCGATATTTTATTAAAAGAAAGTTTGCTTAAAATTGGATAAATCAAATTTTTAGTTTGAATTAGATAAATAAATGGTAATTTATTGTCTGATTTATTTAGAATATTAATAAATTGTAAAATGGTTATACAAGGTCGAGAAAATCGTGGAATCAAATCGAGATTGAAGTGGATTGCAAATTTAAGGGGCAAAGGTGAGTTAATCTCACTCATTTGGAATTCCATTTAAATTTAAATAGTTAAATTTAAATTATTGATTTAATGATTGGATTGAATGGATGTGGTATATTATTTATAGTAGTGTGTGCATATATATATATATATATATATATATATATATATATTGGAGTGATAGATTTCTCGTATTATATAGCGGATGAGACCCTATGCGCCCCGCATAATTGCGGATGACCCTTTATACTGTGATATCCCCCTTGAATCAGGATTGGTATTTAAATATTGTGCTAATATCTGTGGATGCAGGGAAACAAGTTGGAGGGATCCAACTGGATTCCTCAAAATATTTAGATCGTTTTAATATTCTGTGATCTGATTTATTTAATAATCTGAGATAGATTATATTAGTAACTGAAATATTGGATGCTATGGTTTGATTTAATATATTTGGTATCGGAAACATATAGATTGGATTTTTGATGTAATTAAAGGTTGAATTTGAAAAATATATAAACTTTTGATTTTAAAATTCTATTAAATAAATCCGAGTATGGAAATAAAGATAGAGATTTAAATAAATGAAAATAAAGAGTTTTGGAACCTAAGTGGTGTTGTTTAAAAATTTAAAGGATTTCATTTTCAAAATTTAAGATTTAAACGTTTGGGAAGAAATCAAAAGGGGTAGAATTTTGAGCGAAATGGAAATTTCAGTTTAAATAAGATTTTAAACCATAAATAGGAAATGAATATGGAGTTAATGAGTTTTGAAATAAATTTGGGGAAGTAAAAAGAATTTATTTTACAATGGAGTTGATTTTGGAAATCGGTTCGAAAATGGATTAAGCGTTTGAAACTGTAATTTAAACGGAGGACGAAATTATGGAATTTATAAACGGGGTTATAAATAAAGTGAAATAAGATATCAGTGGACATTTGAAGTATAAATTCACGGTGGGAATTTATAATGGAATAAGTAATTTGTTTTAAAAATAAATAGCGATTTATTTTTAAAAGGTGTGGAAAGGAAAGTGTATTTCCCTGAAAAGCTGAGTATATTTTCAAAGAAAGATTCCAAGTATAAGTTAGAGGTTTTAAAGTGATTTTTAAAGAATGTTTTAAGATAAATTTTATTATTTAAATTGTTTTAGAATTTTAAAAGTAAATATTTATTTAAATTAATTATTTTAGTAATTATTTGAAAGGTTTAACTACTATTATGATTTTAAAGATAGTTTGGCTAAAGTTTTTAACTTTTATTTTAAGATTTGTTTGGCTTAAGTTTACATGAGAAATATGTATATATTTTAATAAAGCGTTTTAAATAGTTTTATTTCAAGTGTTTTAAAGTATATTTTGAATAAGTGTTTAAAATAGTTTTTATTATAAAAGTTTTAAATAATTTTTATTTTAAAATGTTCAAAGAATATATATATTTTGGATAAAGTGATTTAAATTATTTTAAAAGTCTAAATACTAAGGCTTAGTGATTTTCAGTGGAAATAAAACAATTGGGTGAGAATTTTCTTCCGAAAGAGAAAAGTGTTTTGAAAACTATTTTTCAAAGGGTTGAAGAGTGGAAATATATCATACGAAGATATTTCGAGATTAATAAATAATTTGGAAATTATTTAAATCTAATGATTGTTATTTGATATTTAAATAACCGACTATCAATATTGGCCAATGCGCTGATCGTTTCGAAGTGACCGGGATTAGGATTTATTTTTCGAAAACCACTTCGATCCGGTTTGAACGTTTTCGTGAGGAAGACAAGAGCTTGGAGTCGAAGATGGAGCAGTGAAGTGCGAAGGCAAATCACTACTAATCCTGAGGTTGATTCCAAAATGGATGTAGTAGGAGTAGTGCCTTCGGTTCCGTTCGAACCCGAAACAGAATTTTATGGACGAATGCTTTCAGAACATCGTCAGGAGGACGATGAGCATTCTAAGTGAATGTGTGATAACGCATAGCCTCGAGCCTCATCAACCGGGAATGGATAAAACAGGGGATGTGCACACAAGGCTAAGTGGCTAGCAACCAATTAGGGTAAGGTCACCCCTGTCTAGATGTCCATTTCTTTCGGTTGTATGAGTGGTTGCTGATCCCAACCGTAGGGTGAACTTATTCGGACTATCCAGTAAGGGGTAGCTCCAGTCTTGTGATGGAGGGGATCAGGGTGGATCCTCGGTACGGTGATCTAGACCACGTACTGTGACGGGCGGTACCCTAGTAGCCCTGCCATTATATGGAATCAAATCTCCAATAAGCGTCTTTACGGTTTTGATTGTGCCTAACTATTGCTGAAACGTGAGACACAAGCATTTCAGCTGGATTCTATTTTACTTTCTATAGACACAATTATAATATCAGACGGGTTTTGATAAAAATGTTTTAGCTATCATTAGGTAGAAACCCTGCATGTTTATTTGTGGCGTGGTATTACGAGATACCTTTGATTTCAAAGGATTTTGAAAACTTTAATAATAATTGAGTGTGTTTTCTCACGCTGGTTTTCCAGACTGACTTGGATGTTATTTAACTATAATGCTCGGGTCAGACCGAGTATTATAGAATACAGGAAAGGATGCTGTGGAGCTCAGGTGACAAGCTGGATGGTGAGACGTGTCACACGTATTTGATGAATATTCCGCTGTGTATGATTAACTGTATAGTCAGTTTTGCGAGGACAGGTTATGATAACTATCCAGTTGTGTGCTATGAATTTTGTTGAACTCTGATGATGTAATGTATAAACAGATATGGTTTCTTTTGTGTAAAGATCAGTTATTATCTATTATATATTGTTCCGCTGCAATTGTGAGATTCTGATATTGTTTCTATTTCTTCTACTACCTCCTTCTTCAACCCTAATGGTTCGGTTTTCCGGCATTTGATACAGTGGACGTATTAATGTCGATTTTCGGGCGTCGAAAATTGGGTCGTTACATTTCAAATATTGAATTCTATTCATCTTATCTCAACCCATTTTTAATCAATTCTACTTTAAAATTTTCTATTCCAACAAATTTCAATTTTAATAAGTTATCAAACCCACTTATAATGAAAGGTAAATTGAATTTAGAATGGAATTGGAAACTTAAGTTAAATAAAATAGATATGAAAGCTTAAGTGATGAAATAAAATAAATATTAAATTGAATAGAATATTTATAATAAACTTAAATAAAGGTGAAATCCTTAAGTAAAGTTGGTATTAAAAGAGATACTAAGTTAATATTTGAATGGATGTTTTTTGAATAAATAGAAATAAATGAATTTTTGTTTAAAATTTAAGTGTTATTATTTAAAGACATAAAGAATTTATTTCTAAATTCAAGTTTAAATTTGTTTGGAAAAGATAAGAAGAAATATGGAAAAGTATGAAATTGGTATTTTCAGTTTAAATAAGATTTTTTAAAACATAATAAAGAAGTTAAATATGAAATTAATGGGTTTTGAAATAAAATTGAGTAAGTAAAGGAATTTATTTTAAAATGGAGTAAAATCTGAAAATAGATTTAGAGTTTGAAATTGTGTTTTAAAAGAAGATGAGACTATGGAATTTATAAACTAGGTTTATAAAGTGAAATAAGATATTAATGGATATTTGGAAGTATAAATTCACGATGGGAGTTTATAAAGGAATGGTAATTTATTTTAAAAATAAATAGTGGTTTATTTTTAAATATGTGGAAGAGAAGTGTATTTCCTGAAAAGCCGAGTACGTTTTCAAAGAAGATTTTTAAGTATAAGTATAAAGAATATTTTTGAGAAATTATTATTTAAGTTGTTTAAAATTTTAAAGGTAAATATTTATTAAATTATAGTAGTAATTATTTTTTCCAAAAAAGGTTAATTTGTATTATGTTTTAAAAAGATAATTATTAATATTTATATTTTATAAAATAGTTTTATTTTAAAGAAAATTTGGTTAAAGTTTTATTTGAAAACTTGTATAGAATTTCGTAACTCTTATTTTGAAATTTAGTTTGGCTTAACTTTTATTTAAAAAAATTAATTTTATATTTTATAAAATAGTTTTATTTTAAATATTTTTAAAGTATATATTTTTGAATAAAGTGTTTAAGTAGTTTTAATTTAAATGTTTTAAAGTATATTGTACAATAAAGAGATTTAAATTATTTTAAAATCTAAAGTATTTGGACTTGGTGATTTTTAGTGGAAATAAACAATATTTGGGAAATTTATTCCGTGAGAGAAAGGTGGGTTGAAACTGTTTTCAAAGGGTTAAAGTATGGAAAATAGCTTGCGAAGTTATTTTGAAATAAATAATTTGAAAAAATTATTTAAATCTGATGATTGTTGTGAATATTATTTGATAGTTAAATAACCGACTATCAATATTGGACAATGCGCTGATCGTTTCGAAGAGATCGGGATCAGAATTTATTTTCCAAAAACCACTTCGATCCAGGTTGAACGGTTCCGTGAAGAAAACAAGAGCTTGGAGTCGAAGATGGAGCAGTGAAGTAGTATGGCTAATCGCTACTAATCCTGAGGGTGATTTCAAAATGGATGTAGTAGGAGTAGTGCCTTCAGTTCCGTTCGAACCTGGAACAGACTTGTATGAACGAATGCTTTCAGAACATCTCAGGAGGATGATAAGCATTCTAAGTGAATGTGTGCTAAAAAGGTAACGCATAGCTTCGAGCCTCATCAACCGAGAATGGCTAAAACAGGGGAGGTGCACACAAGGCTAAGTGGATAGCAACCAATTAGGGCAAGGTCGCCCCTGTCTAGATGTCCCTTTATTTCGGCTGTGTGGGTGGTTGCTGATCCCAACCGCAGGTGAACTTATTCGGACTATCCAGCAAGGGGTAGCTCCGGTCTTGTGATGCAAGGGATAAGGGTAGATCCTCGGTACGGTGATCTAGACCACGTACTATGACGGGCGGTACCCCAGTAGCCCTGCCATTGTATGGAATCCAATCTCCAATAAGCGTCTGTACGGTTTTGATTGTGCCCAACTATGCTGAAACGTGAGATGCAAGCATTTTAGCTTGATTCTATTTTACTTTCTATAGACACTATTATAATATCAGACGGATTTGATAAAAAATAATTTGGTTATCGTAAGATAAAAACCCGGCATGTTTATTTGTTGCATGGTCTTACGAGATACCTTTGATTTCAAAGGATTTTGAAAACTTTAACAATTCAACTGAGTGTGTTTTCTCACGCTGGTTTTCCAGACTGACTCAGGTGTTATTTCGCTATAATGCTCGGGTCAGACCGAGTAATATAGAATACAGGAAAGGATGCTGTGGAGCTCAGGAGACGAGCTGGATGGAGAGACGTATCAGACGTATTTGATGTATATTCCGTTGTGTAGTTAGTTTTGTGAGGACAAGTTAATATAACTGTCCAGTAATTTTTTTGGTATTGGTGTACTCTTATGATGTAATCTATAAAACAGATATAGTTTCTTTTGTGTAAGGATCAAATATTGTCTATTATATTTATTCCGCTGCGATGGTAAGATTCCGTTGATGTTTTGTTTTTCTCTTCTTCTACCTCCTTCATCTTTAACCCTAACGGTCTATTTCGTCGGCATTCGATTGTTCGGCATTTGTTACAGTGGAAGTATTGATGTCGATTTTCAGGCGTTGAAAAATCGGGTCGTTACCGATTGCTAATTCTGGATGGACTGCTATGGAGCTCAGGGAATATGCTGGATGTCAAGGCGTATTTCCGTAGATTTTTATTTCCGCTGTATAGTATATGCTGTATATTCTGCTTTGGAAGGAAGAGATATTATAACCAGCCTGAATTGTGTTGTTGATTGTATTGAACTCTGACGATGTAATGTATAAACAGATATAGTTCTTTTTGTTTAAAGATTAATCATTTATCTATTATATATTGTTCCGCTGTGTTTGTGAGATTCTGATGTTGTTTTCTATTTCTTCTTCTACCTTCTTCTTCTTTAACCCTAATGGTTTGATTTTTCGGCATTCGATTTTCGGCATTTGATTCAGTGTACGTATTAATGTCGATTTTCGGGCGTCGAAAAATCGGGTCGTTACAGATTGGTTTCGAGCATTATAGAGTATAGATTCTAGATGGGCCGCTGTGGTGCTCAGGAGATGAGCTGGATGACGAGGCATATTCCCGTAGACTTATATTCCGCTGTGCAGTGAAAGCCGTGTAGTCAGCTTTTGTGAGGACAAGCTAATATAACTGTCCAGTAATTGTTTTGAATTTTGTTGTACTCTGATGATGTAATGTAAAAAAGATATAGTTCTTTTGTTTAAAGATTAGTCATTTATCTATTATATATTATTCCGTTGCGACTGTGAGATTCTAATATCGTTCCTATTTCTTCTTCTACCTCCTTCTTCTTTAACCCTAATGGTTTGGTTTTCCGGCATTCGATTGTTCATCATTTGATATAGTGGACGTATTGATGTCGATTTTCGGGCGTCGAAAAACTTAAAAATTATCAATATCAGGGCTAGCTGATTAAAGGCTACACATTCGTACGATGTCTAGAAAGGTAGCATCTAATGTTGGGATTGGGCAATCAAGTACTCTACCCTACCTAGCTACTGTTTTGACCCGAAGGATGATGTAAGCCCAAAGGTTATCCAAAATATAAAAACCTGAATTGATTTGGGCCTTGGGCAAATTTTTTAAAATATGTTTTGAAAATTTAAATTATATTATAGTGTTAAAAGTTAAGTTCAAAATACAAGAGCAAATATAATAAATGTTATGAAATTATTTTGAATTTTTTTTTTTGAAAATTAATAAACTAATTTGAAACTTTTATCTTTATTATTTAATTAATTGGATCAATTAAATAAATAATTAATTAAAACATAAATAATGATATATGTGTATTTATATTAAAAAGTTTAAGGTAAATAATGATTAAAATTTTGAATTTAGTAAATGTTATTTTTAACTATAAATTGTTTTAAATAATTAATTCAATTAAAAGTTAGTTAATAAATAATAAAAATGTATACCGATATATGTATATAATTACTATAAATGTTAGTCTTTTTTCATCTTTAAGTTGTTACGGATGAATAAATTAAAATTTAACGATTGAAATTTAAATTAAATTAATCAAAGTGCTAATTAAATAAACAATTAACTTAATTAAATACTATTTAATGAATAAAATTAAAATTAGTTTAAACATGATTTAACTAAATAGAGTGGAACTATAAAGACTCTTAACTTAGGTTTAAGGAATAAATACGTACATATATTATGTACGCCGTGATTTTAAATGTGTTTGACACTTTCATCACGAGGTAATTTCATACGAAATACATTTTTCTCTAAGTCGATATCACTCAAATAAATATATTAAATAATATGAATTTCTAATATAATGTTGTCCTCTACCATTTATATATTAATAATATACTTACATACTCTTCGGTTATTGAGCAAACTAAAGCTAGATATATTATATATAATATTATTAATATATATATTCATAGACGTATTAAGATACATTTATGTATTTGTTGAGCAAACTCAAGGTACATATATTATACTTCAGAGTCACAAAATGGTAGGTACAAATGAATAATCTATTTCGATTTGTTGAGCAAACTCAAGGTCGTAAGATTAGGACAAAGATCAAGGGTTAAAAGTTGTATATGATACAATCGATAATGTGTTATCCATCTCTGTGGGCCTATGATTTTTGAGCAAACTCAAGATCGGAATCTCAAAGCAAGCGATTCAAAATAATCACTAGAAAACTCAAAGCATTTTGTGACGACCGCCCTACACCCGCAATACCCAATATACCTGGATAACGTGCTGTAACGATATTCGGTTGATGTATGACGATAGTCATGTGGTAAAAGCAAACAAACTCCAATGCATAACCTATCATATACCTCACGACACAAGGAAAAAATATAATAGTCATTACTATTATAAAACAAGCGAGGCTGAGGTATAACTATATATAAACCATCATAATTCGGGAAACATGTTCGATACACTTATACAAAGCAGTGATAGAGTTTATACAGCTGGAAAATAAACCCAATTATCTGTCTCTAGTATAAGTAAGCACTAATAAAACTCCATAGTGATGCATAATGGAATAAAACAATAATAAGTAGTAGTACTTGAAAGTGTAACCTCCTACTAGTCCATCTGCACAATTCCACGTGATATCCCATGCCTTCTCTCTAGTCTATTCATTTAAGAGTAACCAAGATGATAATAAGCAAAGCATAAAACCTCTAGTTAGATAATACTCTGGCATGAGCGATAGACAATCTCAAAGTACTACGAAAGTTAACATAGTATATGGCATAAGGTACGGATAATCACACCTGACCTATCCCTGCATCCAAAGAGTTAACACATAAATTAATACATGTTAAAATACTATGATCTCCATCATATGGGGTACTACAAGTCAAATACAATGTCGCATGTTTGGGTATCCAAGTAAAATTACCTATGTTATGTGACATCCTTAAGGTGATAGAACAAGCATGGAAAACATAACATCCATCAAACAATCCTCACATCACCCGAGTGCGTTGGATATGAGATAACTTGTTTGACCGAATCATTAGCTAGAAACTTAATCAAAGTCTTGGTTTCTTGGTTCTAAAATCCATACAACTTCGTTAGGCTAGGAACTAGGCTTGAAATCATTAAGTCCAGGCTAATCTAGCGTTATGAGATCTGGGAACAATCATGAACCAGGTGGTTGTCCCTATATATCCCCTCTATACGAGCACTTTGGAAACCTCTGAGTGTCAATGTTCCTTTTGCACACGTCTTCATAGTAGAATACGATTAATGTCCAATTCCATTCATCTCTATAGTAGAATACAATTGTAATTATACCCATGAGCCCCCCTCGTTGAACTTGTCCTTATGGATCATCATCATAACTCCAATCATTGAGTCGTCATTCATCTAAATATATCTCTACACCATCATAAGTTGTAGAGTCACTTTATTGAAGTTTTCGAGTCATCATGTTAAAGTGTTGTGTCATTGCTTCACTGTCAAAATCGCTCATCGTAGAGTCGTAACATCAAAATCAAGCATCGAATGAACGAACACTGCATGAACTCCAAAGTCCATGCACCAATCACCTTTAGACCCCACATGGTCGTCATCGACAATAATATGGTGCAATCTTATATGGTCATCAGTGACCATATTACTTAGCCAAATATTAGCTAAGTTTCCAAACTCAAAACCTCTCATTAAACTCAAAACGGCTAGGAATAGCCCCTTCACTGGCTTGATGGAATATATCTCAGTGTTGAGAGGTCTAATCCCCTCAAATAAATTCAAATTCCACAACATCCCTGTTTTCCTTGGCCTGAAGCAAAGCTCGTATTTCATCATCCATGTCCTAAAGTCGAGCATCAAAAATTCTGAAGCAGTCCAAACCAAACCTCTCGTTACGGAGAGGTCTTCAACCCTAAAATTTCCTAAGTACCAAACCACGTTTCTTTCCAACCTTACTCAAAGTTTCACTCGTATACCGACCTGTTTTGCTCGAAGTCTCCACTCAAAATCCCTAAAGCAACTCTACCAGGACCTATTTTTTCACTACCACAAGTGGTTTTCAAATTCATAAAAACTCTACCATTTGACTCCAATACTCCCACAATCGAAGACATAGGGTCGCTTTACCTCTAAGAAAATCATATGTTATTTACATTCAGTTTAGAGCCTTTTTGCTTATGGATTCCATAGTTGATGACAACTCTCAAAACACATACAAACGAATTAAAACACAAATAAGCGACCACATACAATCATTATATATCATCCGTACATTAAATAAAAGTATTCCAAACATGGTTCAAACATTTATATCATCCCAGACCTAACCATATACATAAATGACGAGTGGTATGAAAATATGATAAAAAACGAATCAAAATTCATATTTATCTTGATAAAACCATCTAAAAATGTGATTAAGGTTATATCTAAGTTTGAAAACGTTTTAACATTTAGAACCGTCTTAAAACCATCATTTTTACTATATGAACATGCATAGAATAGTGAGATATGCAAAATCACTCACGTAAGTCAAATCAAGCACAAATACCCTTGAAAATATGAAGTGGATAATGCCTTCACAAATCCTAAGGTAACCAAATCAGTAGTTAAGCTAATCCCTTCACTAATTACCCCTTAGTCATGTGATTTATGTAAGAAAAAGAAGGAAAATGGATGCTTTTTGGCTTGAGAGGAGATTAATGGATGCTGGAACTATTTTTGGGAAGTGCGAAATGATTAGGAGAATATCTCATCATCCACACTTGGCTCTAATCATGTAATGGGCTTATCCCAGACCTCACTCCCACTAAATTGTCCAAAAACTACCCGAACTTCAGACAGTCATATCTCTTAATTTGTTAAGTCTAAAAAGCTATTATGACCACTCTACATAAAGAGAAATCATCATATTTTACCAATAGAAGTGGCGGCGGACCCAAATAGCTCCTACCAAAAGTTATAGGTCTTACAAGTTTATAGGGTAAAAAATATCACTACTCAACATTACCCAAAGTTTTAGCATTGTACGACCCAATATGAATTTATAGATAATATTTTACAATCCTCCAATGTGTAAAATATGGGTCGTTACACTCTCCCTCCTTTTAAGTAATAAGATACTCTATGTAAACATCAAATATGATAACTAACAACAAAATGGAAATCTTACCAACTGAAGAGCTTCGGATAAGTGGTTCTCGTACTCTCCTCGGTCTCAAATGTGCAATTACCTTCACTTTCACTCCATTGAACCTTTATTAACTCCACTATCTTTCTCCTAAGCAGTTTTGTATTGCGTTCGATGATACAAATAGGTCTATGTGGTCATAAGGCCTTCGGTTTAATCTCAATATCAGGACATTGGTCTAGTGAAATAGTCACACCTGAGATATGCACAGACTTCAGAGAATGAGAAACGATGAATACATTATGCACACCTTTCATCTTCAGAGGTAAGTTAGCTTTGCAAGCAAAGTTCCCAAATCTATCAAGTGTTGGAAAAGGACCTATGAATCTTGATGCCAACTTCCCTTTAGTGCAAAATCGAACTACGTTCCTTAATGGAGAGATCTAAAGAAACACCATATCATCGACAGAGAACTCCATATATCTATGTCTCTTATCAGCATAACACTTTTGTGGATCTTGAGCAGCTTTGATCCATTACCGAATGATCTCGATCTTCTCCAAAGTATCTCTTATTGTATCCAACCCAATATCATTTTCTCGCCTATCTCTCACCAACATTAAGGAGTGTTGCACAACCAACCATATAGTGCCTCAAATAATTCCATATGATGCTAAACCGATAACTATTGTTGTATGCGAGCTCTACAAAATGTAATTGATCATCCTACGAGCTACTAAAATCGAGAATGCAAGTTCGTAAGAGATATTTCACAATTCACCCTCTTTATTTGCTCATCAGTCTGTAGGTGATAAGCTATACTCAGATGAAGCTTTGTCCCCAGTGCCTCTTGTAAGATCTTCCAAAACCTGCTATTGAACAATGGGACATGGTAACTCACAATACTATTCGAAATACCATGGAATCGCACTATCCATTTCATATACAACTTGGCCAATTTAGATCCTGTTTTATTTGAGTTTTTGGGCGTAAATCTAACGATCTTCATCAATCAATCGACAGTAACCCAGATGTTATCCTGCCCTCCTCTAGTCCTAGGCAATCCATTGATGAGATCCATTGATATCTTTTCCCATTTCCATTTGGGAATCTCATGCGATAGTAGCAAACCACTTGGCGTCTTTTTCTTAGATTTTACCAACTGGCAGTTCATGCATTTCGACATGAACACCTTGACGTCCTTCATCACTTCCTAATAAAATGTTTACTTCATATATCTATACATTTTGATTTTGATAGAGAAGTTTGCTGTTGATATGCATGAGTAGATCCATGAAATGAAATGACTGGGGAAGTTCATGTAACCCATTATCGAACAATTGCATCCCAATGGAGAGTGTCAAACGCCTTACGAATATCAAATTTCAGAAGGCATCTAGAAGAAACATTTGCATTCGAATATCCATGAAGGAGATCGTCCGTAACTAATACATTGTAAAGAATATCTCTACCTGGAAGAAATGCAGCCTGATTATGGGAGATGATATGAGGAAGAACAGTTTTCATTCAAGAAGAGTTAACTTAGGTTATACACTTGTAAATTGTGTTGCAGCAAGAGATGGGTCTGAAGGACTGGACATTATCAGCATTTCTATTTTTAGGAATTAACACAATGTAAGTAGTATTGTAATAGTTAGGCATGACAACCTTTTTGAAGAAGTTCTTTATAGCTTTTATAACATCAGTTTGAATAATAGGCCAGTAGGTTGTGAAGAAGTAAGCGTTAAAGCCATCAGGATCACCACTCGAATCCCTATTTAGAGAAAACATAGCTTTTTTAATTTCATCACCAGTAACTTCTTCACTTAGATAATGAATATCACCTAGACAGAGAGAAGGTAGCAGCAGAGGGTCAATCGTATTGATGTCAGGAGAGTCATTTTCAGAATTGCTAAACAAATTAGAAAAGTAGCTAATGAAGGCATTAGAGACTTTCTCAGTTCCTTGATGTAGATCACCATTTTCATCAGTAATGGTTAATAGGTTCTCACGAGTTTGTCTTTCTTTTAAGGTGGCATGGAAGAAAGAAAAATTACGGTCACCTTCATCTTTCCATTTGAGTTTGCCTTTTTGATGCAGCGTAGGAAGCGAATTCGACAATGTAAATCGAATCCGTCCAGGATCTCACACGATTAGCGGAAATAATCGGTGAATCGATGATAAATCGATGAATTTAAGAATACCGTAAGGCCCAAATCCGTTGATCACGAAGATACCAGACTTTAGGAATCTTCGACACGTTGATCGCGCACGATACCGTGAGAGAAGATCTTCAATTCTTCGAACGTTGATCAAGCACACTTGATTCCGTGAATTGGCTTCAACAATCGTTGATTTGAGCGCACTCGAATATCCGAAAGTGGAGATAGGAGATTACACTCAACTACCAATTTAAAGGCGGCACAAAGCTTCAAAAACAAAAATTTATTCAAAAATCAACCCCTTTACAATGACACGACACGTCTATTTATAGGCTTACAACTCTCCCTAGGTCGTTACGCGACCTACGACTTAACCCAGGCCGTTCACGACCTAAGAACAACACAACACAAGCATTACAATACACGACATAACATATTTACATCACACGACCTAAATACAACTCACGCGACCTAAACAAACACACGCGACTTAAAAGAAAATCAACAGTAGCTCGTTCGCGACCTAAGAAACAACGATCTACATAGCTCGTTCGCGACATTAGCACTTGCCGCGACTCAAGGCGGAGCTTCATACCGGTGGAGGACTCAAGGCGGAGCTTCATACTGCTGGAGCGGCTTGCGACCTAGGGAAGTCGCCACGACTTAAGGAGGAGGAGCGATAGGTCGGTCGCCGCGACCTAGGGTAGGTCGTTCGAGACCTAGGGCTTGCTTGCCGCGACCTAAGGTAGGTCGTTCGCGACCTATGAAGGTAAGCGCTGCATCACTTTTAGTTTTAGCATATCATTTTCTTTATCCAGGGCATCACAGTAAAGTTTGTTTAATTCAGTTTCCTGACAAGCAAGGGAGGCATCAGTCAAATTGTTTTGCATTCTTTGTTGAATCTTATGAAGTTAATCCCTTCGTCTGTTTGTTTCGTACCATAACCTTATTTCTTCCTTGACCATATCTTCAGAACCTATTTAACTCCTCTTAGCTTTACCTACAAGACATACAAAGGGTTGCCGTAGTTATATTTAGACCAAACCGAACACGCCCTTGTTCTAACAACTCCTCTACCTGCTTTCTCAGTTCCTCATGCTCCTTAGGACTTATCCTGTAATGTGGCCTGTGAGGTAGTATAGCTCCTGGAACAAGATCTATTTGATGTTGAATGTCCCTCAACGGTGGTAATTCCGTTGGCAGTTCTCTAGGAAACACATCTTCGAATTCTTCCGACACTGGTTTGACTTCCTCCGGAACTACAATAGATTCAGTAGCTTCACGTCCAATCAATAAAAACACCTCTGGACTCTCCTCTACTTCTCCAACAAACTCCTTCAAAGTCAACAAAGTCTTCAACTCCTCAATCTCTTCTAACTTGCTCTCTCCTTGCTATCTCTTCTTTGGAACTAAAATGACCTTAACACCTTCAAACATAAAGCTGTAGCTGTTGGTTCGACCATCATGTTGCACTGCTCGGTCATACTACCATGGTCTTCCCAAAAGCAAGTGACAAACATCCATCTCCACCACATCACACCAGATCTCGTCTTTATACTTCTTCCCAATAGAAAATGGAACATGAACTCGCCTATCCACCTTCACCTCTCCTCCTTTTCTCAACCACGCTAACTTGTAAGGATTTGGATGCTTCTCCGTCTTTAACTTCAACTTTCTCACAACTTCAGTAGAAATGATATTGTCACAACTTCCCGCGTCAATCACAAATTTACACACCTTTCCTAGTATAGTGCATGTCGATTGAAAGATATTACTCCTCAACCAACTAGCCTCTTCTTCCTGTTTTAGTGTCAAACATGATCTCCTCAACATTAGATTACATCCTTTATCTTCCGACGCGATATCCCGTTCATCCTCTTCAACTGGACTAGAGTGACCTTCATCAACGTCCTCATCTTCAATCTCAGCAATCATTGCCCGCTTCTTCGGCTTTAGACATTCATTGCTCTTGTGGCCAAACTCTTGACAATTAAAGCACTTGATACTATTGTTGACCTTGGTCTTTGCTACCTCATTGACAAGCGGTTTAGTAACAGCCTTTGAAACAGTAGTATTGCTACTAGCTCCCTTCACTTGATTGTTGGAATTTGTAAACACACCACCTCCTCGTCTTCCCTGCTTCTCCCAAGCCAACTCTTTCTGGTGCGCTTCAGCCATAGATCTAGGGTCAAACATATTTACCATGTCCTGGATCTGGATCCTCAACCCTCCAACAAATCTAGCGGTTAACTGTTCTTCCATCTCCATGACATCATTCCTAGCAATGAGTTGGTAAAAGTCATCCGCATAATCATTAACTGACTTTGTCCCCTGCCTTAGATTTTGTAAGCGTTGACACATAAGAGATTGATAATTGTAAGGTAAGAAAGTAGCTTTCATTAACTTCTTCATCTTCTCCCATGAAACAATCTTTGACTTCCCCATTCTCTCTCATGTAAGTTTAGTCTGCTGCCACCACGCCATAGCTCTCCCTCTCAATCTCGTAGCAACCAACTTAATTCTACGATTCTCGGGAACTTCTTTGAAGTCAAAAATTTCCTCAACATTTGAAACCCAATCCAAAAATTCCTCTGCAACCATACCACCCTTGAATTCTGGAAGCTCCATTTTCATCCCCGATTCCCATCTACGGTCATCTTCATATTCTCTAGCTCGACTCCACACTTGACCTCGATCTCCGTAATGAACACTTCCTCTATCACCATCAAACTCCTCATCAAAATCTGACGCATATCGTTGTCGATCATGACCACCAACATCTCTACCACCATCATTTCTTCGATCTACATTCCTCTAATCACGATAATCCACATCTCTTCGATTTCGTTCATCAACATTCCTATCACGATCGTCAATGTTCCTACGATCATGATCTCCTCTTCTCTCCCGATCCGACTGTGGTGAAAGTCTGTTTCCCCATGACTCGATTGAGGTGAAACCCTTCTTCTACTTTGATTCATTTCAAGCATCATTCTCTCTAATCGACCAATCCCTTTATTCAACTTCTCATTGAAATTCTCGTTGATTCGTTGCTCCATTTCATCGGCCTCTTCTCTTCCATACAAAGCATTAATATTGCGATGACATTGAGCTCGTCTCGGTGGCATGAATGAACTTCAACAAATTCAAAAAAATTCAAGCACTTTCCGATCTTTGATCCAAATGATATGGATCGAAACTTCCAACTTGTTGCAACTTCACGATGAACATGATGAACACCAAACTTCTCAACAATTGCAAATCTGATCTCCAAACTACAAATTCTCGAAACCCAATTCTCCAAATGATGCAAACTTCTTGCGATCAAGCTCTGATACCAAACTGATGCAGCGTAGGAAGCGAATTGGATGATGTAAATCGAATCCGTCCAGGATGTCACACGATTAGCGGAAATAATCGGTGAATCGATGATAAATCGATGAATTTAAGAATACCGTAAGGCCCAAATCCGTTGATCACGAAGATACCGGACTTTAGCAATCTTCGACACCATGATCGCGCATGATACCGTGAGAGAAGATCTTCAATTCTTCGAATGTTGATCAAGCGCACTTGATTCCGTGAATTGGCTTCAACAATCGCTGATTCGAGCGCACTCGAATATCCGAAAGTGGAGATAGGAGATTACACCCAACCACCAATTTAAAGGAGGCACAAAGCTTCACAAACAAAAAATTATTCAAAAATCAACCCCTTTACAATGACACGACACGTCTATTTATAGGCTTACAACTCTCCCTAGGTCGTTACGCGACCTACGACTTAAACCCAGGCCGTTCACGACCTATGAACAACACAACACAAGCATAACAGTACACGACAAAACATATTTACATCACACGACCTAAATACAACTCACGCGACCTAAACAAACACACGCGACTTAAAAGAAAATCAACAGTAGCTCGTTCACGACCTAAGAAACAACGATCTACATAGCTCGTTTGCGACATTAGCACTTGCCGTGACTCACGGCGGAGCTTCATACCGGTGGAGGACTCAAGGCGGAGCTTCATACTGCTGGAGCGGCTCGCGACCTAGGGAAGTCGCCACGACTTAAGGAGGAGGAGCAATAGGTCGGTCGCCGCGACCTAGGGTAGGTCGTTCGCGACCTAGGGCTTGCTTACCGTGATCTAGGGTTGGTCGTTCGCGACCTATGAAGTTAAGCGCTGCATCACTTTTGGTTTTAGCATATCATTTTCTTTATCCAGGGCATCACAGTAAAGTTTGTTTAATTCAGTTTCCTGACAAGCAAGGGAGGCATCAGTCAAATTGTTTTGCATTCTTTGTTGAATCTTATGAAGTTAATCCTTGAATTCGTCTATTTGTTTCGTACCATAACCTTATTTCTTCCTTGACCATATCTTCAGAACCTCTTTAACTCCTCTTAGCTTTACCTACAAGACATACAAAGGGTTGCCGTAGTTAGATTTAGACCAAACCGATTCAATAATTTGAAGAAAACCGGGTTCATGCACCCATGTGTTGAAAAATTTAAAATTAGGTTTTCTTTTCATGGCAGAGTCGTCCAGGCTTAGGATTTGGGGAGAATGGTCAGAAAGCATTGGACTTTGTTAAATTATTATACCCTAATTGGTAATTTTTATTTGGCCAAATAAACACCGCACTATTAAAGTTATTAGAATAAGGAAATTTAGACACCTATTTAGCAGCGTTCCGCTAATTAAATCAATTTGACATTTAATTAGTAGAATAAATCTCCGTTTTCCTATTTTATAGATTTGAACATCTGATTATACATTGTTAATTTACATGCCACTTTGAATAAGTGATTTGTTAACCAATGACAGTTAAGTCTTGATTTGTTTGCACAGTCGTTGCTTATGTAAATATTAGTTATTTACTTGGAAAGTTAAACTGAATGAAATGGTAGCTTGTTTAAGTACCATTGTGACCGTTAAGCCTCTTTCAAATTTGAAAAGTTAATTATTAATTTGAAAGTTATTTTAAGAATAATTATCATCTACTATAAGGTTTTAAAGATAATTCTTATTTAATTATAAGATTTAAAAGGTAACAAATATTCATTAATAATATTTTAAACATAATTAATAATTGTTCTCAATAATGATTTAAAGTTAATTATTGTATTAATACAATTCTTAAAAGTTATTTCTCAAATTTATTTAAGAATATTTAATTATTATTTTAAAGTTATTTAATTATTGTTTTAGAATTTTTTTAATTATATTTTGGTTATCTATTTAAAATGATTTAACTATACTTTAATTTTTAATTAAAGTTATTTAATTATATTGATTTAAATTATTTAATTATATTTATTGGTTAATTAATTATTATATTAATATTATTTAGAAGTTAACTAATTATTGTATAAATAAAGTTTTAAAGTTAATTAATTATTATAATAATATTGTTTTGAAGTTAATTATTAATATAATAATAGTGCTTAAAGTTATTTAATATATTATTAATGAGATTCTAAAATTATTATTTTGAATGAGGTTTAAGGATAATTAAATAGAAGGTATTTAATAATGACTTGTTATTTAAATAATTTATTGTTTAACGATGGAAATATACCGCCTTAAAAAGTTTATTAAATAAGTTTTGATTTAAATAAGGAAAGTTTATAAAAGAAGTTTGAAATGTCCCTACTTCTTTTACAGGGAATCAGACGTTTGAAATGAAAATTCAGACGTTTGAATTGTTTCAGCAAGCCTAGGTTGAACCTAGACTTGGTGTGGGCAAAGTAGGGCAAATAAAAGGATTTGTCTCCATTTTCTCGATTTTTAAGAGTTCACATAGTTGCATGGAGAGGGTGCAACAACCAGTATTAGTTCTACACTAGAAGACGTACCTTGGTTCGCAATTTATGGCGGGCGTAACGTGTAAGTCGACAAGGTATGCAATAGCAGTGAAAATAAAAGCTCTTATTATTACTGGGGTATACTCGATCACCTGTTAAATATGTAGGAACTGGGGTAGGGAGATAAATGCATCTACATCAGTAGGGCTATAAGGCTGGGCAACGGTTGGACCTATAGGGAAATCGTTATAGTGATTTATTCAGCTTCAAGTTGAATGATAAAGGGCATATGTCACGTTTACCATTGAGAAGGTTAAAGCTTATGTAGGCCATAAATCATCGGTGTAGCATACTCGATGCGAGCCTATGCATTGCATTGTTCGCTTAGGTGTTATACATGATTCATCATTGAGAATATTAACTCATTGTTGATTAGGAAGTTATTTATGGGGACCATATACTAGGAATTGACCTAGATTTATTAGTTTTTGGTTATTTAACCCTCTGTTGGAAAACTTTGTAGGTTGTTTATGGATGTAGGTTTAAATTGAATTATACTCCATGATTTGTAAAGTAACAAATCCTTTATATGTAATATTTGAACACAAAGAGACAATCTAGGTTATGTATGGTATAACTGAACTTTAACTGCCACCATACCATAAGCGATATAATTCGCTCACCAGACCTTGTCTGGTCCTCTCCATTTCTCCCTCTTATTACCTATTACAAGACGACATGGCAGTAAGTGTGGCAGTTTGATGAAGATGCATGTAGAAGATGACATGATGTTAGAGATTTATCTATTTATAGTCTTTCTCTATGTACTTTATTGTATCTATTAGACATACTCTTATTCTTGTGTTATTTGGAGATTTTATCTATACCAGACCTATGTTGCATTGACATTTGGAGACTCTGTTTTACCATTTATTTTACGGACCATGGTTGTTCTAAGATTGGATTACTTAGATTATTTTTAGTACTTATATTTTACTTCCTTCCGCTGTGAGATCTGAAGTGTAATGTGCCTTAAATTTTATATTTATCTCTGTATCATGTAATTTTCTAAAAGCTCTGTGACTCATAATTCTTTGCATGACGCGAGTTTGAAATTCATTTTAAGGTTTTGAATCAGTGTATTCGTGGACGCGGGTTGTCACATATACAAACCAGTTGTAACTACTCATACCTTAATGAGACTAAATTTTGACAAAAAAGTCGAAACCCAAGTCCATCAAAGCACAGATCGTTGGATTTGGTACGTATAATAAGCATGAGCATTACTAGAGATTAATAAAAATCTAAACTCACAGCAGAAGCAATAATAGGATGAGAATATTGATTATGACTACTACCTTGGGATTAATGGTATTCCATGGATAGAAGATTGTCACATCAGCATCGAACATGAGAGAAAAGAAGACTTCTCCACAATCTTGTTTCTCTAAAACTATCCTAGGGTTGTAACAAGAAGGGGGTCAAAACAATGTTCTGGTGATTAAAAAATCTATAAAGTGTCCATAACATAAATTTATACCAATTGGTTCCATTTAATTGTCATATCTATTAAGTTTAGAAATTCTAATCTAACTTTGCATCGCATACACGATTACTTACCTGCTCATTCCTAAGGTACAAAATACCGACGAAGCCTTATCAACCATCCACTACTTCCAAGTCCATTAGCCACTTGATACTTCTAAATATAAAGCGGGCTTCTACTATTTCCATATAATACTTTTAAAAGAGAAATGGGCAGACTTCACCGTTTAAGATCTCAGTTGAGGTAGACTACATCATTTAAGACCTATTTCCAAGATGGACTTTTGGCGTCGTTATTATTGGTTTATTTATCCTAACTACAAAGACCTTTGACCACTATACATGGCCTTATAATTTATAATAGCCGTACCGCTCATCCATCGTTATTAGAGTCTTAGCAATATGATAAATTATACCCAAGCCACTTAATACCTCATTAACAAGGACTGGGCAGACCTCTGACTATTTAACACCTATTTATAGGTAGGCCTTTTCCATTTAACCCCAAACCTCAAGGCGAACTCCTCACTGTACTATCTAGCTGATATTGCTTGGGAATCTCTTTAGGCTACTTAGTACTACTTTTATAGGAGAGATGCGAACCCTAAATCAGTCACTTATTACCTCAGACACGAAGCGAACACTTCCTAAGATATCCATCATCACTCTTAGTTATAAATATGGAATCTCATAACGTTACCTCTTTCGATAGGGAGGTGGGCCCGAAGATAGCCAGTTAATACCTCAACACCGAAGTAAACTTTTCAGAGATCTCCCTCACCGCTTCTAATTCCAAATTTGGACCATTTACAATTTTTCAATTAAGAAAGCAAGTCTAATCTCTCACGTCATCATGGGTCCTAGGATTAGTAATATCCCACATCAGTAGTAAGTGCACCTATAGCACCCCCAGTTTCATACCCTTTGAGTTGATAATAATCCACTCCTTTCCAACCCAAATTGTACGAAAGAGCGAATAACTAGGATAAAAAAGAAGAAAAAGATGGAAGAAAATTAAACAACAACATAGAATCTCACAATCGCAGCAGAACAAAATATAATATATAATAGCAGATTTTTATACAAAGTAATCTGTAACTGTTTATACTTACAATAATCAGAGTACAATAATCAACACATCAATCTGGACTGTTATAATAACTTGTCCTCACACAGCGGAAATATAAACCAAGTACGAAAATACGTCCAAACTCCTCCAGCTCGTCTCCTGAGCTCTATAGCATTCCAACCTAAAATTATAATACTCAGTCTGACCTGAGTATTACAATAAAATAACACCAAGTCAGTCTGGAAAACCAGCGTGAGAAATCACACTCAATTTGAATTATTAGAGTTATCAAAATCCTTTGAAAAACAAAGGTATATCGTAAGACCACGTCACACATAAACACGATGGGTTTTTCCCTTACGATAACCAAAACAATTTTTAACAAATTCATCTGATATTATAATAGTGTCTAAGTACAAATACTTATTCAAATAGACGAAATTGTTACATTAATTAAATTCGAGCATACTCGGCCCTACAAACAAAACCGTAAGCTCATATTGGAGAACGGATTACATACGAATGACAGGCCACTGGGGTATCGCCCATCACAGTACACGTCTAGAAAAATGTACCGAGGACCTCACCGGGATCCCCTGCTAGACAAGACCGGCTTATCCCTAACCTGGATAGACCGAATGTGTTATCACCCTGGGTGTTCCCACCCTTACAATCGAGTGCTCCTTCTTCCATGCACGGCCATATCCATAATAAATAGGTTTCCAAGGACATCTAGAAAAGTGATAACATACCCTAATTGGGTGCGACCCACTTAGCCATATCCGAAATGATTAAAGAAATTGGCCAATATTGATAGTCAGTTATTTAAATATCAATAAAACATCCATAAGCAGACACCAAGCCTTATTATACATTTTCCCTAAAACATCTACTTTCAAAATATCTTTGTAAGATATATCGATTCCTTCCGACATTTGAAAACAAATTTCAAATACTTAAATTCGTAACCGGATATTTTCAAACCATCTCAACACTTAGAAATATTTCTAAATTTCCAATTTTATGCTTAGGAAAATATTACAAGTCTTATTTTCCAAAATCTTTCAAATATTAACACTTAAGAGAATATTTCATAACTTATCTCGAAGTCTTCGAAATAACTAATAAATTTCCTCTCCTCAAAATCATATCCATTTATAAGCCTCCATTTACGAATCTCGATAGAACTTACAATAAAACTTTCCATCACTTCAAAACTCTCTATATATATAATAAGTATTTAAAAGAATAATAATTTATTTTTAAAAACATGTTCAAATAATTATTTAAAATATCAAAAAAAAAAAACACTTTTATAAACATGAATGACTCATTTTCAGATAAATAAATAAATTTATAAAGTTGATTTTAAAAGTTAGAATTTACCAAAATAAATACTTAATATTTGAAAATCTACTTACCGAAGTGTTTCAATCCTAACTAGTTTAAAATTTCATAGTCTTAAATACTAAAATTTCCCTTTTAAAAACAAACTTACTTCTTAGAAATAAAAAAATATTTTTAAAACCTTAATAACTAATTCAATTTATAAATTCTTCTCGAATCACATCACATTACTTCCATTTCGATCTCCTTAACCATTTTCACTTTTCAAAATTAGTATTCACTATTTTTCTCACCCTATTTCCATATTCTGATATAAATTCACTCTATGAATTTTATATTCCCAAATTTTTATCCGTTATGGATTTCCTTTTTTTATAACATTGTTTATAAATATATAACTTCTTCGAATTTCACTTTTTATTAAAATAATCTAATTTATAAATTTCATTTTATAAATTCAATTCCCTACAAATTCTTTTCATTTCTACCAATCCATCTTTAATATTGATTCCAACTTCCTTTTATATTTTTCGAATACCATTTATAAATTCTTTTTATATAATTCGTTTTTAAAAATCTCCATTTAGTAATTCACAATAGTTAAGTATATCCAAAAATCGAATATATTTGTCTAACTCAATTTCTTTAAAATAACACAATTCCAATATAAATATTTTTATCTCAAAAATTCCCTTTAATTCCTTAAATTTAAAAATATATTATGGTATTTACAATGTCATAATTCAGGCCAGTGGTACAATAGCATCTAATAAATTCCAATCACTACAATAATCTATAATAGGTTATTCTACACAAACCATATATCACAATATGTGAAATTAAATTCAACGTTTTTGAGTTATCCAGTTGGATCCCTCCAAACTGTTTTTCATGCATCCACAGATGTTAACACAACATAAAAATACCAATCCCACTTCAAAGGGATATCATGGTATATAGGGTCATCAGCTATTATGCAGGGCGCATAGGATCTCATCCACTATAATGTGTGGGAATATATCCAACTGCTAATATATATACTATTATATATAACATCCAACATATAATTCAATCATTTATTAAAATTATTTACTTTCATGAAAAATCACGGAATTCAACAAAGGTAAATCTAGCTTATTTGCTTATATTTTAAAAGATAAGGCAAAAAAGATTTCTAATTTAAAAATGGAATTTCTTTAATACAATTAGAAATTAAACCAATATTTTCCATACATAATAACTTCCTCTATTTTAAAATCTATATAGATATACATAATCACACACACAGATATATATATATATATATATATATTATTTTTTGATAAAAAATCTTTATATATGATAGTATATATCATTTACCTAAAAAAAATCACCAACAAAAATTGAAAGTTTAACCATCAGTTGTACTAAAAATCAAAAGGTAGCATATTCAATAAGTAGTTCAAACTTCATAATCAAGCAATTATCACCAACAAGTATTAATAAAAATCCCCTCATTGCCTATTTTCAATTTCACCGATCGAATTTGGTGAATTGCTGAACCTAACAGAGATCATATCAGGTTCTCCCAACTGTGCAAATGCATCCAATATCCATGTCTCTGCTTATGGTATATGATGTGCTCAAATCAAGAGTCAGTAATTCATTTACTCATCATTTCAAAGACAATTAGAAAATATAGATATTAAATTCGTGAGTTTTTAACCACTCACTTAATCGAATCGCAGGATATCACGGCCCTCCCCAACCACCAAACCCCAACTCTCTTTGGACAGTATGATGTCGTGCCTCCTCTGAAACCCTAACCCCATCGCCTCAACAAAAACATCGTGACTTCCTAGCGCGATCTTCTCGATCACATTTCGAACTCCAAGCCGCTGCCTTCTTCCCTCAGTGCCATCGCGCGTCATCGAGCCATGGCATCGCCATGAAGTTGCCTTTTTTTCTTTGTTTCGAACGAATTTGATTTTCGTTCTGCTATTCTTTTTGTTCTGTTGATTTTGAAAGGGGAGGTCGTGATTTATAAAGGAGAACGAAGGATAGGTAAGTGGCGTGTTTTCATGGTTAAGGTGACTCTATATGATGTTTTGTGGGCTGATGTTGAAATTGATATGACTATATATTATATAATTTTCAAATATCTTTTTTTAAATATACAAAGAAAATTTGAACCCTTATTGAAGCGTGCCGCCTGGAATTTATAATGTTATACCACTATTTTGAACACAGTGGAAATAGTTTCGAGTCTTAATTCGATCGCATGCGGAAGATAGCTTTTCAGATCCAATTATTATATTGAATTTTCAAAATTAATTTCAACGCGTTTCTATCCCGTACGACCAAACGATAACTCCAAACACTACGAAATTTGAAATCCACAATAATACACTATTACGGATCCAATGCAACTGGTTTCGTCAAATTCCAAGACCGCACCTCGGATCGCTAATTTAACGCGTCGATTAGATCGACGACTTTTCAAAACTGTCGAAATCACTTGAAATTCCAGTTTTAAAAACTTTCTAACTGAATTAAAATTCCAAACCCAATATTTAAGTCAATCAAATATTTAAAATCGACGACGAAATATCCAAGTCGTTACAGCATCCGTGTAACATCCTGCCTTTTCACACGCTATAAATCGACACACGTGCCAATTCAAACCATACGAAAGGGCGGATTGTTATGGGATGAATAAGAAAAAGCAGAGAAAGAAAAAACAAAACAGAATCTTGCAGCGGAACGATAAAATATAATAATAAATATACAGCTCATGAAGCTGTTTCCAAAATATTTAATTATACTTACAATATATACCATAGAATATCAATAATGCAACGGAATACAATAGTGTAGTGGAATAATATAGATAATAGTACTACAAATCTTCGTCTTCGTCCTCCAGAATAAAATCTTCAAATTCTGAAACGCTCGGACTGACCCGAGCGAACTGAAAGGACAAAACACTCGAGCCAGAACTAAAAGATCATATGTGAGTTAAATCAACAGAAATAAATAGGAGAGCAGTAACTTAAGAGATGCTCAGGATTCACATCTCCTAAGGATCCGTCAAACTATTTACTATGTAGTAACATTTCACTATTATAATAGTGTCTTTTAGTAAAATAAACTTACTTTTAAATAGCGTTAAGGCTTTACATTTTCCACCTTAACACGTAATAATGCCAATAGTCTATACAGTACCGTAATACCTCCTGATCGAGAGGCTACCAGAGGATACTCCATAGGTATGACACAAATAGAAACTCGTATAAGGCGCGCTAGGGTAGGTGACACGGCACAACTAGGCAATGCCAGGGTAGATATACCAATTACGCTTCCGGGTCGATGGTAACGCGTAGCAGCTACTACCACCCACCTCGAACAACACCCCAAAATCAAAAATCAAAAGTGGCCACCGAATCAATCCAAAAGTCAAAGTATAATATCGAAGGGATGCGTCATCAAAGGTGCTACCTCAATTAACCCGTCGATCGCTCATGTTTTAGCCACCTTATGCCAACTCACAGGAGTTGGGTCCACGTATTTACCTCAAAGGAAACGCCGCCACCATCCTACTTCATTCTGAAATCTCCACCCCGTACACGGTTGTTAAAGTGGTTTTCGGAGTTGGCAGAGAGTATGACAACTTCCGATCCCGGTCTCTCCAACAACCAAACGTTATTATAACACCGCGATCTTTTCAAAATAGTTTATACTTTAAAACCAGAATATATTATCCCTTTACAAAACCATTTAAATACGATATCACTTCTTCCTCCAAAACCAAATAAATATGATATCATTTCAATATATCCTTTGCTAAAACTCATTTCAAAGTTATAATATTTTGAAACCAAATACTAGAAAATATAGCCTTCCAAAACATAAAGCTTTGAATTTCATAACTTTGAAATATAACTACACCACTTAAATGGTTTAAATATTAAATTACTTAATAAAATAAATTAGCTTCTTTAATTTCGCAATCAATTCTAATACAGCTTTAAATCCTCAAATAAACCATTTCATATTTCATATATTTCAAAGCTTTAGTATTAAATGTTTCAAAACTAAATTTTATAATTCACATATATATCAAATTTACTTTACTATCATTTAGTTTTGAAATAATTTAATTTAATCAATCCAGAATCTTTTAAATAGACTTCAAATTTCAAAAAATTTATATTCCTTAATTTATTTAGACTTTATATATTCACTTAAACCATTTTAGACCCGAATTTAGTTATAACACCGTATTCTTTTTAAATCTAAATTTCAAAACTATCTTCTCAACTTTGATTCATAAAAATCAATATAAACTCTGTATTGGAATATAATTTTAGTAAATACTTATCCATAATATATTCCACTTTATCATTAAACTTACTTCATACTTTAAACAATTTTATACATAGTTTTAAACCAAGAATTTAACTATATATAAAATAACCTTTACCAAATATCCGTCATCAATATTTCATGAAACCATATATATATTTCTTTACAAAACCATAGGGAAAATTATTTCAAAAATAATTATATATATATATACCGCGGTGCCTGTATAAAATTTTCTATCCTATGGTCAAATGATACGGATATTTATCATTTCAATCCGCAATTTAAAAATAAAAATGCGGTTGTATATCATTTCAAACCACAATCCCGAATGAGATGAAATGCATAATAACTTGCAGTTTATAACAATATACAATATAGCATCCATTCATCCAATATCATCCATCAACCATTTATCAAAATCATTATCAAATTCAAACAATACATCAATATATCACAGGTAATAAATAATAGGCGTTTACTAGCAGTTTATTTTGCAAAATAAATTTACTTATAATTTAACTATCAGTTTATATGCAATGATGAATTTAACTAGAAATTTAACTGGCAGTTATATGCAATAATGAATTTAAATAACAATTTAATTAAATAAATGCGATTTAACTGAGATGATAAATAAAAATATGCCAAACAGTCATAAATAAATTTCTACTCATATCATAAATCAATTTAACAAATATAAGAAATTTTAGAAATTGTGAGTGGGTTAAAACACTCACCTTTTGAATTTAAATTGAATTTAAATTCAATTTAAATCCAAAAATTTGACCATCTCAGAATTTGTCCAAAAAAGCGTCATCAAATCCGGAATTTCAATACGATCCTAACAAAAGAAACCGCGCGTCAATTGGATATAGTATGCGAGAGATAAAGCGATAAATGCGTTTGAATTCGATTAAAAATAAAAACAAAACGTGAACACAATAACTTGCCTTGCCACGTCATCGCCTACAGCATCACAAGCGCCATCTTCTTCACGCATCTTCTCCTGCCCAGTGAAACCCTAACACACGCTGAAAACGCATAGGCCGCCACGCAAATTTCACGCCTCCTTACCGACGTCGGCCATCACGGCCACCCATCAACGTCGCCTACGCTCTTCGATCAGCCCCGCCCATGCGACAGAGTCGTGCGCACGAAAGGGAAGCCAAAAAAGTTTGAAACCCCAATTGAAATCTGCTGTTGATCTAACCATTGAATTGACAAGTGAACACCGCCGATGAACTCCCCATGGTCCACTCTCCAAATCCCAGAAACGGTTCGTTGATCCGTCGAGTTTGATTTCGACGTGATGAACGGTCGAAAATTCTTCAATTTTTACTGATCAAACGACAATCCAAAATGAAAAATGAATTTTACCAGAAGATTACGCACTTCGAGAGCTTCAACATATATATTTTTAAGATTTTTCTGAGGACTTTGAAATTTTAGGCTTTGGATTTGATTTGGGATTGGATCTGAAATTTTGTTGTCTGCCATTGAGGAGGAGAGAGTTTAGATATACGTACAGCCAAATGAAAAAGAGGGGAATTAGGGTTTATAACGATATGTTTATATAAATTATGAATTCCAATTTCATTTCCATTTATCCTAATCCAAATTAATTACATTAATTAAACCCCGATAATAATCATTCTCAAACGACATCTACCTATATTTAATTATCTTTTATTACTTCATTAACAAATTACTTACTCCTTAACTAATTATCTCATTTAATCTCTTGCTTTCTTCCGCAAAGTAAATTATATTTCATTAATTTCATTAAGAATTTACTTGACACACCATTCCATTGTTATTCAGAATTATCTACACTTAATTAGTTTACTTGAAACTTAATTAATTAATTCAACTCATTCGTTACTAAATTAATTAACCCAAATCAGTAATTAATTGAATTAATAAATTATCCACTTTAATTACCCTACTATCTTAATGAATCTCAATCATCAAGCCCTTATTAACTTTAAAACGAAACCATTTTTCTATTTATGAATTAAGTTTAACAACTAAAAATCCAAATACTTCGAGTCAAGCAAACAATTAACTCGAGAACTAACCAAAACCAAAGTCACATCATCATCATTCCACATCCAATCAATTTAATCATTCAGCCAATTATTTAAATTTAACCATTTAAATTTAAATAATAAAAAAATCCAATAGCGTGAGATTTACTCACCTTTGCTTTTATTTGCAATCCATTCCCGAATCCAGCTTGTTTCTTCTCAAGTTTTGACCTTGTATAAATATTATATGATTTTATTAATATTCAAAATAAATCAAACAATTAAATTTCCATTTATTAATTTAATTAACTAAGAATTTGGGTTTTAAACTAATAAAATTAATTTTTTAAACAAATTTTCTTCTTTATAAATTATCTTTAGCAATTAAAATAAATTAAATGAAATTCTTTCCAAACCCATACACGTATCTTAAATTAAAACAGAATTGCCTTTTATTTATCTTATTTTTCACCTGTTTATCTAGAACTACCTTATCTCACTATTTAAACCTGCTTATATACATATATATTTTCCTTTCTTGTATACGTATGTTTGAATATATAAACCTATTGAAATTGATTTTCTTCTGCACATAAATATTCACATATGTATAAATTCAAGAAAATAAAATAATACCTCACTGCCTCCACACGAACCATGCTCGACCACCTGACATCAATCGACACGGTCATCCAAGCATCTCAAAACGAACGTGACACCAACGACTAGTGCAGTCGCCACTCCCCTCGAACACGCGATCGAAACCCTAGCCCTAGCTCCAGCTCGATAAGCACGACTTCCCACCGTAGCCACCTCCTCCCACGAACACGCTTCCTCGGTCGCAGTTGTTCAAGACGACATCAAGTCATACCATTGCGACTCACGCGCCCTAGATCACCGCTCCACCTCGCGCGCGCGTACGCAAATCCCATCGCGTCCCCAATTTGAGCTACAAACGAACCTTCGTGATGCGAAATCCCATAGCTACCGATCGAAAACCTCTCCAGCATCATTCGCCCCCCTTGCGCATCACCGTAGAGATTCAATCGCGTCATTCCCCCTATTGTTTCTCTTTTTTTTTTTTGAATTGAAGGCTTCGGCCATTGTTTTAATTAATTTTTTTAATCGATCTGAACATCGGTGAACGAAGAGGCCGAGATTTATTTGAGGCGATTTAATTTGAGAAGGAATAGGGTTTTGCAGAATGACTTGAAGCAAGAAAAATTGATTTCGGAAAAAAGCTGGAGAGAGTGCTTTTTGTTTAAACAACGAAAGGACTAAGGACTAAATAAAAAAGGGGAGGCGTGCTTTGGAAGATAGGATTATTATCCATTAAACTATTTTATTAATATTCGCAGATCAACAACTGTTATAACAAACTCCAAATCACACAAGCCGCCCAAAGTTTATAGGGTTCTACCCATATTCCGAACACGATGGAACGTGTTTCGGAGGCTAATTTGATTGTATGCACGAGATACGGCATTAAACGACCAATTTTAAATTAAATCGATTTAAAAAATTCGAAGCGTTTTGAGCTGCCAGGGTCGAATGTCAACTACGATTGCTACGAAAATTGAAATCCGATAATAACTATCTATTACGGATCCAATGAAACTGGTTTCGTCGAATTCCGAGACTGTGCCTCGGAAGGCTATTTTTAAATTCAATTTAAACGCTATATTATTAAAACTGAACAAATCACCTCTAAATTAAATTTCAACACTTTCACTACCTTCAGTGCTATTAATATAAATTTTACAAGCCTTCAAGTTATTTTAAACAGACTTAGAAATTCCAGATTCAGCGTTTTACTCAATTTCAACTTATATGATTCAATAATTAAACTATATAATTCAATGATTTAATTATCACGTAAATATTGATATCCTGAATTCAAGTTAAAATTAACTTTTAAATAATTTAAAATCGATTAATTATTTCAATTTTAATTTGTTAAAATTTCCGGGTCGTCGCATTTTCAATTCATCACAACTGATTCATTAACATTGAACTTTACCAACATTCATTCATTATTCCTTATAAATTTATTTGCATTCGATTGATTAACATTCAATCCATATTTCATTTACTAATTTGTTCCATTAGTTCAATTCAATCATTCGTTAACTCTAATTCATTTACAACTAAAGTCGAATTTCTTTATTTAACTCAAATTCATATTCATCCCTTCATTTCATTAACTTCTTATTATTCAATTTTACTTTGCATATTCATTTTATTTACCAAAATCAACTTGATTCAACATTACTTGAGTTACATTTCTTCACAACATTTCATTCCCACTTACATTTACTTTCACTATACAACATAAGTTCATCTCTAAGTTAATTCAAATTCTATTTTATTCAACTTTTACTTAAGTCAAATTTCGTACTACTATTCAAATTCAGATTTCATTTTACTTAACAAAATTGTTTAACCATTTGAACATTTGGTTTTACTTACATTTCTCATTTTACAAGTTATACAACTTATTTATTCAAACATTCATATTCATATTATATAATCGCTTATCTCTTAAGTTTAATTTCCATTTTAATAACATATCTAATCTATTTCAAATCCAATTCAATTTATTTAATTTTCCTTTAGTTCAATTTCAAATCATATATTTTGCTATACTAACTCAAATTTATTTCAACTTTTCTTAAGTTAAAAATCTTTATTTCATATTATAAGTCCAAATTCATTTTACTTATACTTATCAATTTCAACTTGGATTTTAAATTCAAATTCGTTATCGCAACAAAACTTCAATTTATTATGGTAGCAAATCAATCACACAGAAACTCGAAAATGATACTGATGATGCTGCAGTCCTCACCCTTATTATTTTCTAGCAACAGTTGTGAATTCAGTGCTTTAAATTTCTTCTAAAAATCCTTTTTATATTTATAAATCACATTTATAAATCTTTTACTTATATAATTTCACTCGTTCACTTTGCTCATATAAGATTCATTCCAAATACATCTATCTTACCAAGATTTATTATAATATAATCTCTTTAACTTTGAAAAACAAATTTCAAAATCAACAGGATTCAAATTTTCAAATTCTTAGTTTATATCCATTTTTATTTATAACTCATATTTATAAAAAAATTCATTTCCATTCGTTTCTTATATACAAGATTATTTCACAATTTTAAATCATATAAATTATAATTCTGTACTTTATAATTTATTTGCTTATATAATTTATTCTTTCACAATTGTTGCTTTTATTTAGATTATTCAAGCAGCTTTTATCAACTTATATATATTTACATTTTCAAACAACCAAACAATCAATATATATAAACTTTAATATTTCTGAAAAATGGTTTCCTTTGTATATAAAATATAATAGAGGTAAAATTATTTCATTTACCCAATTTAAAATGACACTATGTCCACTTGCCTCCTTTAAGTGTTTAGAAATCCCTATTAATAACATGTTGTCCCATATACCGACCAGAGTTTACAAACAACTCAAAGTTTAAGCAAACACAATATAAAACATTTTATAATCACTAAGAGATACGCACTCATATTTCTAATACACTCAAACTCAATCTAGGTTGCTACTGTCCCTACCTATACTAAGTACACATCAAAGCCTAGGAATATACAAAATCTAAGCTCTGATACCATGTGTGACGGTCTATGCTTTTCAACCATCGACAGCGGCCACTTTCCGCTGTGGCATACATTGGTACCTCGAATTTTCTTTTACGGCCAGCCTCTCGAATGCAGCAAACCACTCCGTGACATGTAGCAGTCTCCTGCTCGCCACCAAACACGAAACGAGAACCCCCTATCATGCTGTAATGAAGCAAATCCGATCCCGATCTCTTCTCACATACAACGCAAAAGCGTTTGTCAACCTCACATAGAAACTAAGTCTCATAGACTTATCACGTATCCAACTTTCAACTTACTATCCTTCGGCCAAGAAGGAAGCTCGATAGGTTGGAGTAATACTCCACACTACACGAATCAACATCCTCAACACAAACGATAATCAAGCTTACACAGATGGTTATGTACTAAGTGCATGACTAAATAGTTCCCACATCAAGTCGGGGAACTAAAATGGCCAAATTTGATAGTCGGTTATTTAACTATCAAAGAAAATAACAAATATTTAGCACCATAAGCAATCACCATGTCCTTTTAATTAATCTTCTATTAATTAAATCATTTGCCAAATATTCACTTCAAATTTAAAATATATATTCTCAAAACATTTCAACTTTCTATATTGGAAAACATTTCCATATACTTATTTAATAATAAGTAATTCACAAATCAATTTATTTTCAGCACTTAGAAAATATTACATACTTAAATCAGGATTAAGTATATCTTTTATTCTTTAAGGAAAGCATTCTCTTAAAAATATTGATTTGGGTCAAAACGAATGTTGCCTAAAACATCGTTACGACAACCCAAAATAACTAGAATAGGGATTTGAAAATTAGATAGATATATAAATCCCATAAACTATACAAAACATTTCCTTTCGAAAATCATTTACTATAACAACAGTGCTATAGTCCATCATTTCCTTATTTCTCGAAAACGTCTATTTCAACAATAAATGTTGAAATCTATGGTTTCGATACTTAAACACATTTTAAAACATCTAAAAATCATTTTAATCTATTTAAAATACCACTTTTCAAAAACATCCATTTTATTTAATACATTATTCACTGTCCAAAATCGTGAATATAGTTCATTTACTAAATCTAATATTTTTACACATTTATTAAAGGATAATCCGCTGTCCAAAATTGTGGATTTAATTTCTAACCAATTTCATTACTATTGCATTTTTAATTAAAGGATTATCTACTGTCCAAAATCGTGGATGAAATTCCTTTAATAAACTTCCACTATTTAACTTATCAAATTCAATTGATTTCGCATTTATAAAATAATGTTGATAAATTCATATTTATATTTTACAAAAACTTCTATTTAAAAAATTCCTTTATTTACCAACTCCATATATATCTCATTTACATGCCCAAAAATCCAAATTATAAGTTAATTACTTATAAATCTCTTAATTTACAAATTCGTTCATTTTATAACTTCACAAATTCAAAAATCTTATTTACTTATAAAATCCATTTAAAACCTCATTTTACACTTTACAAACTCCTTTATAAATCCATCACTTTTGATTTATAAAAATTCAATTTCATAATTCTATACATATAAACCGTTTATAATAAGTTAAAAATCTCAATTTAAACTATTTGCAAAAAAGTTAACTCCATATTTCAAAAATCACCTTCCTAGTATATTTCACAAAAATCATAATTTTTATAAGATAAAAATAACAACTTATATTTAATAAAAATTAATTCGTTTCCTTAACACTTCAAAAATTAACAAAATGTATATTTTCAAAATCACTTGAAAATCCTTTTTAATTTGGAAATCATCACTTTAATATTTTTAATTTACCAAAAATAGGCCCAATGCTGCAACAACACTAAATTCATCAATCACATCAATCTTGACGTCCAAGACATCATATATCATATGATAATAGCATATATCACAATATATGTAAATAAAACCAATACTGGTGAGAAATCCAGTTGGATCCCTCCAATCTGTCACCTGTAACAAATATATATATTAGGATATGTGTACAATGTCCGCTTCGAGGCAGACGCACGTAGAAAGGGTCATCCGCTCGTACACGGGAACTTATAGGGTCCATCTTCTCCAATAGGCAGGAATATATCCAAATACCAATCAATATATGGACAATATATCATATATCATCCAAACAATTATCAATTAGCATAAATAAAATTTATTCTCACTTATATAAAAATATCAGTGAGTTAGAAAGAGTGAGTTGTACTCACATTGGTTCCAATAGCAGTTGCAGTGTTTTATTCCGAATAAAATTAAACAGCCGTTTAATTCTACCTAAAATTTTCAATAGCTCCAATCAACTCCAAACTAGCACTAAAATGTAATGCTCATCAATACGGATCTAACACAATTTGTTTCGTCAAAAATGGACCTCGTATGAAGAAGTTATAGCATTTCAAAGTTTGTATGAATTTATATATATAAATTTACAATTTCCCTTTTTTTTAAATACCAATCAATCTCAGCAGTATATTTCTTCATTTCACATTTGGGCCGTTGACTTCTTCTTCTTCAACAGCCAAAGATGCACGCGATTGCCCGTTATCTCGTTCAAAATTTTTGAACGCCGCACCATCTATCGACCCTTCGGCGTCGATCAGATCCTGCCACACCACCGCCCACACGAGACACACCATCGGCCAGAGGTGGGTCAAACTCGGTTGCGCCACCATCTCGATTTTCATGAGGTCAAATGAACATGACCAATTTGCCAACGATCTACCTTGTAGTATCCGATCTTGACTGTTAGATTTATAGATCACGATAAGCCCTACAATATTGTAGTTGATAATTTTTCGTATAGGTTGACGGATTAGAAGAAATTGAAGGGAAAAAGAAACGAATTTCTAGCCATTGAAAAGATAATGGTGGCTAGGGCATAGTTTTGATTAGGGTTTGCAATCAAAGCTTGCCGCCCGGCGTTTATAATGTTTCACCCTTGTTTCGAACACAATGGAATATATATCGGGAGCCAATTCGATCATACTATTCACCTGAAATTTCGAACACAATGGATTTATAGATCACGACGAGCCCTTATATAGAAAATTTTCGCGCGCTATTCACCTGAAATTTTTTCGAGCTCCAGTCGAAGCGTGCCTCCTGGCATTTATAATGTTTCACCCCTATTTTGAACATAATGGAATATATATCGAGAGCCAATTCGAACGTATTTGGAAGATAAGTTTTCTAATCGACTATTTAAATTTAAAATTTATTTCAACAAATTTCTACGCGTTTCTAGTTTACCACGGACAAACCGTAAATCCGATTAACACAAAACTTGAAATCCTACAATAGTATAACATTATGGATCCAATGAAACTTGTTTCATTAAAATCCAAGACTGTATCAAAAAAAGCTATTTTTACACGTTAATTAAATATTAAAATATGCAGTTTCTACAAATTTGCTTTTAAATCAGTTTCAAAAGTTCACTAACATCATTCTAATTCGAATAGAATTTAATTCAACTTTATAAATCATTTTTTTCACATTAAATTCAAATTCCAATTATTTCAGCAATTTCGAATATTAAATTAACAATTTAATTATCCAATTAAATCAAGATATTCGAAATATAAGTTATTCAGCTTATAAAATTAACTTATGAATATTTAAAACCAATTAAATATTTGAATTTCAAATGACTAAAATTCTGGGTCGTTACAGCTTACCATCCAAAACTGATGGACTGACGGAGCGAGTAAATCTGATTTTAGAAGATCTTCTGAGAGCGTCTATTTTGGATTTTGGTGGATCATGGAAGGATCATCTGCACTTAGTGGAATTCTCCTTTAAAAATAGTTATCAAGCAACCATAAGCATGGCACCTTATGAAGCTCTCTATGGAAAGTCGTGCAAGTCACCAACTTGTTGCATGTTGTCTGCAGATCGTTTAGTCCATGGTCTTGATATGATTCGAGAGGCGCCAATAAAGGTTGAAAGGATTAAGAAAAGAATGAAGGAAGCTCAAGACCGCTAAAAGAGCTATGCTGACAGAAGAAGAAGGGATTTGGAATTTTCTATTGGAGACCTTGTATTCATGAATATTTCGCCAATTAGAGGAGCGATAAGATATGGAAAAGCGGGGAAACTAGCTCCAAGGTATGTCAGACCATTTTGTATTCATGAAAGGATTGGGTCTATAATGACCCATACTTTTGACTATTTTAAATTATTAAATTTAATATAATGATTGAATAATAATGGTCAGATAAAACTTTTAATGTTTATTTACGTAATTTATTGAATTTGAATTTGGATAAAAAATTTAAATTTTTTTTTGATGATTTGGGCAATAATCAGTATTAAAATAGAATTCTATATATTGAATAGGTTATAATCAATAGTGGAATCGAATAATGAATATTGAATGACTGTAAAATGGGAGTAGTTGTTTTATTATCTTAATCCGTTTTAAAATTAAAATTTATAAGCTAAATAACTCATATTGAAATATGGTTTTTTATGGGATAATTAAATTATTTAAATTTAATATTAGAATTATTTAAATAATTGAATCTTTAATTAATATGAATGAAAATGATATCGGAAATTGATTTAAATTTTATTTAATATGAATGAAGATTGTTAACATTTAAAATTGGATTCAAAAGTGAATAATTAGAAATTGGAAATTTTATATCTTAATTAATAAGTAAAAATAGCCATTTTAGGCACTATCTCGGATTTCGACAAAACCGATTTCATCGGATCCATAATAGCAATTATTATAGGATTTCAAGTTTCGTATCGATCGGACTTATCGTTTGGCCATGCGAGTTTGAAATGCGTAGAATTTATTTTCAGAATTTAATTAAAATAAATTGATTATGAAAAGCTATCTTCTGCATACGATCAAACTAGGCCTCGAGACTAGTTCCATTGTGTTCGGAATGAGGGTAAAACATTAGGAACGCCAGACGGCATGCTTTGTTTGGAGTTTGAGATTTCGCAGGTCATTCTGGCGAGATATTTTCTAATTAATAATATTATTTTCTTTCTCTCCTCCAACCATTCGTACACACCTCTTTCCTTTTGACTTCTTCATACGCCTTTTTCCCCTTCTCTCATCTCATCAGCCAATCGACAAAGAAGAGGAAAAAAATCAAATCAATCAATGGAATCGCCATTTCTCCTCTGGTCGTGTGCGACATGTAGCGACGTAGAGAAGGTTGTGCACTCGCGTGCGTAAAGAAGGAGGCGAGTGGCCCTAGGGCTTGGGGTCGATCTGGGAATGTGGTTGTGCATGAGATGATGGGCGCGATCGCGATGGTGGCAGGAAATTGTCAATCTGAGTGGCGTTCGTGCTCGCGTTCGCGAGCAAGGGGAGGAAGCGATGGAGAAGAGGGCGGGCGCATCAGTTGCGGCATTAGATGGGGTCCGATCGATTTTGGAGGCGTGTCGGCATAGTTGGTCACGTGGGTTTAGGCAATGGGAACGAAGAAGTGAACAGTGAAGGTGATTAAGGTTGTTAATTATTTTATTAAGTTATTAATTATTTAATTAAAATATTTATATAAATAAAACTCGAAACTTTCCCGTACGAGGTCGGATTCGCACGAAACAAGTTGCGTTGGAATCGTTTCGACAAAGGCTTCAACGTGAAATTAAGGTGGTATTTATTAAAGCTGAAAATATTTTTTCAGTTTCAAATAAAGGTAAGTGTTTTTTACGCTCACAATTGACTAAAATAATTTTTATGTTAATTAAATTTATATCGTGAAATGATTTAAATTTATTGGTTGTTGTTTAGTAAATTTGACTGACATTTGAATTGACATGAATTAAAATGATAAAAAATTGAATAGACAGTATTTGAAATGGGAATTAAATTGCTAGTTAAAAATTTCCAATTATTGATAACTAATAAATTGTTATGATATTTTGACTGATTTGGATGTTGGTTGTGATGGATGCCATTGATTGATATTTTGGATGATTTGGATGTTTATTTATTTTGATATATCCTGTTATCATCATGTATATTATTTACAGTGTATAAAACTATAAATCGAATTATTTTGAATAAATTAAGAAATAGGTTGAAATGATATATATCCATCCCTGTATTAATTTGAAATAACTTATTCACTTGGCCATAGGATAAAAAATTATATATGGACAGCGGATTTGGTTAAATTAAATGATTTTAATTTTTTTGATTTGAAACTATTTAAATGATTTGATTTAAAGAAGTAAAAATTGAATTTATGGAAATCGAATTATTTTCAAACTTGAGCTTGAAATGTTGAAATTTACTTTGGTAACAAGAATTGTTTAAATAATCAAAGTTGAGATATTGAAATTATAATCGAAATATGATTTGAATTTTGGAAAATGATTTGTTTTAAAAGATTGGACTTTTATTTGAACTTTGAATATTGCTAAGTAAAAGTAATTTAAATTGATATTTCGAAAGTTGAGCTCGGAATTGAATTATTTTAAAGATTTAGACAGCGAATTGAACATCGAAGTAAAATCTGATTTAAATGATTTAAATCAATACTTTGAAAAATCAAGCTCGAAATTGATATAAATTGAAAAGGTATAAAATTAAGAATTGATTTGAAATTTACCCATTAAATCAAATAGTTGAAGTTGAAATCGATTTGGAAATTGAAATTAATTTGGAATTGAAATTGATTTTTGTTGAAATTGGAATCGAAGTTAATTCGAATTGAAATTGGAATGGAATCGATTAAATTGAAATGGAAATTTAATTGATTTGAATTTGAAGATTCGGAATTGGATTAGTTTGACTTCAAAACCATTTTCAAATTAATTATTATATAAACTATTTAAAATATATCTTTTTTAATATTCAAAATTATTTTGATTTTCCAAACTATTTTATTTTATAAAACATTTTAAATACACAAATCATTCTATATCAAACCATTTTAATCATTTAAACTATTTTTAAACTGTCTAAAATTCTTTTAAACTATTTTCTAAAAATTCAAACTGGTCAAGGTTGGAATGTTTATATTTAAATCGTGGATTTATATGCGAATTGGTTAAATGAAGTTATAACCTAAATTGTAATTCAAATTGAATTTTAAAGTGAAATTGTCACATCCAACTGAATTGATAAGTAAATATGATGATTTATAAATGAAATTGATTTTGAAGTGAATACGATATTTTGATATCAAGTATGAGTTGTTTTCGAAATGTAAAAAATCAACCAGTGTGTAAAATGACGTTTGGTTTTTAAAGAGACCGGAGCCTCTTATTGGCATGCTCTCTGTCGATATTGGAACCACTTTAACAACTACGTATGCGGAGGAGACTCCAAAACGAAGTGGTTGGATTTGGCGTCGTTTGCTAGATTTGAAGAAAGAGAACGACGATGGATAGCCTTGACTTTCGAGTCATAATTAAAATGACTAAAACTGGAGCTATACGAAGCCAAGAGGAGTCGATCCCCCTATTGAACACGCTTCTTCGAAGCTATATCTTTTACTTTGTGATCGATTGGTGGCTACCTTTGATTATGGGAATGTTGTTTTGAGGTAGGCGGTAGCTGCGGCTATGCGTTACCACCAGTCTGGGTGGGCAAAGACGTAGAATCCTACCGTAGGTATTGCCTCGTGTGCCTTGCCATATTTATTATGATCGAGTCCACTACGACTTTGGTTTTTGTTGTACCAATGGAGTGCTCCCTAATAGCCCATCAGTTTATGTTGAAGTTTACTGTACTGTGTAGACTACGATGCTTATATACAAAAGTATTATGGTGGATAATGGTAACGCCTTAAGAATATTTTTAATATTTATTTTACTGATTAGACATTATATATGTAGCGTATTCTACTATATATAAATATTTTGACGGATCCTTAAGAGATGGAAAATCCCGTAACATCTCTTGAGTTATTGCACACACGTTATACACTGGATAAGAGATGTGAAATCCTGTAAACATCTCTAACTCTATTACACTCATGTTATATGTCATATTTATTTGACTCACATAAAGATATTTTAGTCCTAGCTCGAGTGTTTTTGTCTTTTCATTATGCTCGCGTCAGCCTTGAGTTTTCAGCTTATTGAAGATTATTTTCCGGGGGACGAAGACGAAGATTTGATATTATTACTATTATTATTCCTACATCATGTTGTCTACTCCATTATTTTATTTATACCTGTTGTATATATAACTCTGGTAAATGTTGTACAAATTATAATCAAATGTAAAATATAAATAGCTTCATGAACTGTTTATTTGATTATTATATTTTATGTTCCATTGAAAGATTCTGTGTTTGTTTTCTTCTTCTTTTCTTCTTTTTCTTAATTAACCGCATTGATTACCTATGTTAGAATTGTTTGGGTTGGAAGTGTGTGAACTTTTGTCAATTCAAACCCTTTGAAATGTGGGTCGTCACAATTGGATTAGAGTTTTTGGTTTAGCAATAACCTTAGCTTTTTGGGGGTTGACTCATTAGAGATAGGGTAGTAATACCCTAGAATGAGTTGTTGAGTGTGTGTATGTGTGTATATGAGAGAGCATATTTTTTAGTATTATAAAATGTTTTATATTGTGCTTACTTATCTGTTGAGTTGTTTATGAATTCTGGTCGGTGCATGGGATGCCATGTTATCGATATGGGACGTTTCTAAACACTTAAACGAGGCAAGTCGACAAAATAATGTTTTAAAATCAGGTAAAATATATTATTTTACCTAAATTATATTTTATATATACAAAATGATAATTTTCAGTGGATGTTAGTTGTTAGGAGATGATAATATTTAGTTATCATCAATTATTGGTTGAATAAAATAAAACCGAATACTTTGTGAATTCTATTTCACGAAGTGTTCGATAATTAAATTGAATTGAAAACTAATTACAATAATAAATTGTTTAAAATAATAAGGTTGTGAATTAATGAAATGTTTTGGTAATAAGGTAATGAAATTTGTATAAGTATATTTATAAAATATCTTATAAATAAAAGGATTTAAGAGCTGAGAATTTTAAAATTTAAATCTTGTTGCTTTCAAAATTATTTCAAAGCCTCTAAAATTAATAATAATATCATTTGAAAGATTTTTGATTAGAAATATATTTTGAAAGGATTTTTTTTGAAAGAAATAAAAGCATTGAACTCGCTTTAGTCGCTGAGAAATAACTCTAGGGATGACTACAGCTTGCCAGTATTCATTTTCGAGTTTCTGAATGAGAAGTGCTACTAAATGAATTTTAATTTCGATTAAAACAAGTTGTGATTATGAAAAAAATATTCTAAGTTTGATTTGATAAATATATGAAAATAGTTTTGAGCTTAAAGCAGAAAATAGCATATATAATAAATAAGTTTATAAATTATAAATTTGAACAGGAACGTAAAAAAAACTAAAATTTAAAACGGTTGAACATTTTGGTTAAGCGAACAAACGAAATTTGAATTTGAGATATGAAATAAAAGAATTATCCTAATAAATTTTAAATAAACCGAGTTAGTGAAATGAAGTAAATAAAATGAAATCTAACTCAAGAAAGCTTAAATAAAAATGAATTGTATTTGAAATGAATTAGATAAAATAGTAAAATGAAATTTTAAGTGAATAAGTTTGTATAACTTATAAATTTGAGAAATATTAAGCTAAAAATAATATTTTAAATTATTGAATGTGAATGATAAAATTTTAACTTAAAAAAGTTAGACAAACCGAGTAATGGATTAAATGAAATAAATTTAATTTAATAAAGATTAAATGAATTGAACTAGATTTGAACTGATCTAGGTGAATTAGTAAAGTGAATTAATTCTAGTTAAGCTATAAATGAATTAATAAAATGAATACAAACTTGAATTATAAAGTGAAATGCAACTTGAATTGTGAAAGAAATTGAACAAAAATAAATGAGTATGAGTAAAATTTATATGATTAATTTAATCTGATTTAAATTGGATGTAAATAAATTAAATGCAAATGAAATGAGTTTTCATAAAAAATTGAATGGTAAAAAATTGGATATGAAGTAAATTAATGAGATAAAAAAATGGAAGTTAACTTAAGAGAAGTTGAATAAATTGATTGTGGTAAAAATAAAATTTATTAATATGAATTTGATTTATAAAATAAAATTTACTTAAGTTAATGATATGAATAAATGAAATAAAAAAAATGAAGTGAATCAAAGAATCAATATTGAACTTAATTATGACGAAAATAATAATAAACATGAGTTGAATTTTATAAAATGTTTATGGTAAATTTAAATGGTTTTATGAAATGGTTTATAAATGAGATTGGTATTAAAAAGAATATACTAAGTGATAATGAAATAAAACTTAATTTAAATAAGGTTAAATGAAGTAGTTTTATAAAATGGCTCAGAAATAAATTTATATGAATTGTGTTAAACATAAAATGAAACAATTGAAATTTAACAAATTGAATTGAATAAATTGAATGTATATGAATTAGATGTGAATAAATTTGAAGCAGACCTATTAAATGTTATTATAAATTGAATGTTAATAAAAATGAAGTGTATAAATTAGCTATGGACATTGGAAAATATAAATTAACATGGTTTTGAGTTAATTTGACTAATTAGATGAATATTGGTGATTGGATAGTTTCTTATATTGCAAACCATTGTTATTTACTGTTTTGGTTGCATATGATTATTGTATGTTGTGTATTTGTGCTTGTGTTTGTGATTTGGATTCAAAATTCATGCTCCGTGGTTCTATTTCACCCATACATGTTTTATATCTTATTATAAGTGACTAATATTCTAATTTGAGTTGAGATGGGTACATACAAAGGTTGTTTGGATGTATACGCGGGTTTTTATATGCTTTTGCTTGCTTAATACGTGCGAACACGCTCGTATTAATAATAATAGGGTACGTATCACGGATTACATACCGTGCTTTTATATATTTTCCCTTCAGGATGCCTCATCATTGAGATGAGATGTATATTTGATATATATTTGGTATATTTGTGATATATATTGTACTATAAAAAATTTTCGATCAAGCCGCTCAAAGGAGACGTTGCGTAAATCCGGATGTTAGAAATATTTTGAGGTTTTAAATTTTACAACTTTTTTTTATATATAAGTTGTAATTTACGTAAAACCGATGTCGAAGTGGCGTAGCAAGAGCATAGTAATGATTTTGTAAACAAGATTTTAATGTTTTATAAGTTGATTGTTTTGAATAAAATATATCAAGTGTTAAATTCCGTACTTAGTCCCTTTTCGAGGACAAAAAGTTTTGAGTGGTGGAGAATGTAACGACCCGTACGTTTAACTATTTTAAATTATTAAATTTAATATGATGATTGAATAATAATGGTTAGAAATAAAACTTTTAATGTTTATTTATGTAATTTATTGAATTTGAATTTGGATAAAAAATTTAAATGACAAATTTTGATGATTTGGGCAATAATCAGTATTGAAATGGAATTCTGTATATTGAATGGGTTATAAGCAATAGTGGAATTGAATAATGAATATTGAATGACTGTAAAATGAGAGTAGTTGTTTTATTATTTGAAGTCGTTTTAGAATTAAATCTTATAAGCTAAATAACCTATGTTGAAATATGGTAGTTTGTAGGATAATTAAATTATTTAAATTTAATATTTGAATTATTTAAATAATTGAATCTTGAATTAATGTGAATAAAAATGATATCGGAAAATGATTTAAACTTTATTTAAATATGAATGAAAATTTTTAACATTTAAAATTGGATTTAAACGTGAATAATTAGAAATTGAAAATTTTATATCTTAATTAACGAGTAAAAATAGCCATTTTGGCCACTGTCTTGGATTTCGATGAAACTAGTTTCATCAGATCCGTAATAGTGAATTATTATAGGATTTCAAGTTTCGTATCGATTAGACTTTTCATTTGGTCATGAGAGCTTGAAACGCGTAGAATTTATTTTTAGAATTTAATTAAAATAAATTAATTTTGAAAAGCTATCTTCTGCACACGATTGAATTAGGCCTGAACACTAGTTCCATTATGTTCGAAATGAGGGTAAAACATTAGGAACACCAGGCGACACGCTTCGTTTTGAGTTTGAGATTTCATGGGTCATTTAGGTGAGATATTTTCTAATTAATAATATTATTTTCTTTATTTTCCCTAACTATTCGTACACTCCTTTTCCTTTCTGACTTCCTTCGTACATCTTTTTCCCTTCTCTCATCTCATCAGCCGATCGACAAAGAAGAGAAAAAATTCAAATCAATCAACAATATCGTGATTTTTCCTTTGGTCATGTGCGACCTGTAGAGGCTTGGAGGAGGTTATGTGCTCGCGCACGCATGGAAGGAGGCGAGCGACCCTAAGGCTTGGGGTCGATCTAGGGACTTGGTTGCATGCGTCATGACGGGCCCGGTTGCGATGGTGCCTGGCGATTATCGATCTGAGTGGCGTTCGTGCTCGCTTGTGCGAGCAGGGGAGGAAGCAAAGGAGAAGAGGGCAGCGTCAGTGGCGGCGTTAGATGGGGTCCGGTCAATTTTGGAGGCGTGTCAGCATATTTGGTTAAGTGGGTTCAGGCAATGGGAACAAAGCAGTGAAGGTGATTATGGTTGTTAATTATTTTATTAAGTTATTAATTATGTTAATTAAATAGTTATATTAATAAAATTCGTAACTTTCTCGTAGGAGGTCATATTCGTACGAAACAAGTTGCGCTGGAATCATTTCGACGAAGACTACATCGTGGAATCAAGGTAGTATTTATTTGTAGCGGAAAATATTTTTTCAGTTTCAAATAAAGGTGAGTGTTTTATACGCTCACAATTGACTAAAATAATTTTTATGTTAGTTAAATTTGTATCATGAAGTGATTTAAATTTATTGGTTGTTGTTTGGTAAATTTAACTGACATTTGAATTGATATGAATTAAAAAGATAAGAATTTGAATAGACAGTTAAAATTTGAAATGGGAATTATATCGCTAGTTAAATATTTCCAATTATTGACAACTAGTAAATTGTTATGATATTTTGACTGATTTGGATGTTGATTGTGATGGATGCCATTATTGATATTTTGGATGATTTGGTTGTTTATTTATTTAGATTTATCCTGTTATCATCATGTATATTATTTAAAGTATATAAAATAGTAAATCGAATTATTTCGAATAAATTAAGAAATAGGTTGAAATGATATAAACCTATGACATTTATTTTGGATTGAAATGATATATATCCATCCCTGAATTAAATTGAAATAACTTATTCACTTGGCCATAGGATGGAAATTATATATGGACACGGGATTTGGTTAAATTAAATGATTTTAAAATTTTTGATTTGAAATTATTAAATGATTTGATTTAAAGAAGTAAAAATCGAATTTATGGAAATCGAATTATTTTCGAATTTGAGCTCGAAATGTTGAAATTTAAATTTGGTAACAGGAGTTGTTTAAATAATCGAAGTTAAGATCTTGAAGTTATAGTCGAATATGATTTGAATTTCGAAAATTGATTTTTTTTAAAAGAATGAACTTTTATTTGAATTTTGAATATTGCTAAGTAAAAGTAATTTAAACCGATATTTCAAAAGTTGAGCTCGGAATTGAATTATTTTAAAAATTTAGACATTGAATTGAATATCGAAGTTAAATTTGATTTAAATCGATATTTTGAAAAATCAAGCTCGAAATTGAGATAAATTGAAATGGTTTTAAATTGAGAATTGAGTTGAAATTTAATCATTTAATCAAATAGGTGAAGTTGAAATTGAAATTGATTTGGAATTAGAATAGAAATTAATTTGGAATTGAAATTGATTTGAATTGAAATTGGAATCGAAGTTAATTCGCATTGAAATTCAAATGGAATCGATTAAATAGAAATGGAAATCGAATTGATTTGAATTGGAAGGTTCGAAATTAGATCTGTTTACTTCGAAACTATTTTCAAATAAATTAATTTTAACTCTAACTGTTTAAAATTTATCTTTTTGAATATTCAAAATTATTTTTATTTTCCAAACTATTTTATTTTATAAAGAATTTTAAATACTTAAATCATTTTATATCAAGCTATTTTAACTCTTTAAACATTTTTAAACTATTTAAAATTCTTTTAGACTATTTTCTAAAAATTCAAACTGGTCATGGTTGGAATGTTTATATTAAAATCGTGGATTTAAATGCGAAATGGGTTAAATGAAGTTATAACCTAAATTGTAATTCGAATTTAATTTTGAAGTGGAATTGACACATCGAACTAAATTGATATATTTTGAAGTAAATAAGATGATTTCAAAATGAAATTTATTTTGAAGCGAATACGATATTTTGATATCAAGAATGAGTTGCTTTCGAAATGTAAAAGAATCAACCGGTGTGTAAAACAACGTTTGGTTGTTAAAGAGATCGGGGCCTCTTATTGGCATACTCTTTGTGAATACTGAAACCACTTTAACTACTGTGTACGTGGAGGAGACTCCAGAACGAAGTGGTTGGATTTGGCATTGTTAGCTGGATTTGAAGAAAGAGAACGATGATGGATCAGGAGTTTACAGTACTGTATAGACTACGATGATTATATAAAAATGTATTAAGGGGGATAATGGTAACGCCTTAATGCTATTTTTAATATTTATTTTACTGATTAGACATTATATATGTAGCGTATTCTACTATATATACATATTTTGATGGATCCTTAAAAGATGGAAAATCATGTAACATCTCTTGAGTCATTGCACGCACGTTATACATTGGATATGAGATGTGAAATCCCATAAACATCTCTGGCGCTATTACACTCATGTTATATGCGATATTTATTTGACTCATATAGGGATATTTTAGTCCTGGCTCGAGTGTTTTTATCTTTTCATTACGCTTGGGTCAGCCCTAAGTTTTCAGCTTATTGAAGATTATTTTTTTGAACACGAAAACAAAGATTTGGTATTATTACTATTATTATTCCCGTGTCATGTTGTCTGCTGCATTATTTTATTTATCCCTATTGTATATATAATTCTGATAGTTGTATAAATTATACTCAAATGTATAATATAAACAACTTCATGAAATGTTTATACGATTATTATATTTTATTGTTTTGCTGCGAGATTCTGTGTTTCTTCTTCTTCTTTTCTTATTTTGCTTAATTAACCCCATTGATTATCTATGTTTCAGATTGTTTGGGTTTGTGGATTTTTATCAAGTCAAACCCCTTGAAATATGGGTCATCATAGGGCCCTTGCTTATAAGGTTGAGTTGCCAGAAAGGATAGCAGTTGTCCATAATTTGTTCCACATATCTCACTTAAGGAAGTATGTTTATGACTCGTCATTGATCATTGAGCCATCGGTTTAGGAGGATTTGGAAATAGAACTGAACTTGGCAGTGGTTAGACATCCAATGCATATTATAGATCAAGATGAGAAGAGACTTCGGAATAAGGTGGTAAAGTTGGTTAAGATCCAGTGGAGTGAAGATCCTAGGGATTGCACTTGGGAGACTTTGGACTGTATGAGAGAGGTTTATCCAGAGTTGATGTTAGTATAGTTGGTTGTTGCTTATTGTATGTATAGTATATGTCTTGTTGCTATGGTTACTTACCGTATGACTTTTGTATGTGCTATGTGATATAAATATTTAACCTTTGTATGTCTTGACTTATCTTCTTGCTTCCTAATTTTGGGATGAAATTCTATTAAGGGGGAGGAATGTAACGACCTGCAATTTGATAGCTTAAATTATGGATCTTTAAATATATTTTTATATAATTAAATTATATATTTTATACCTAAAATAAACTCTTTTTAATTGATAATAATTGATGGTGAAATCATTTTAAAATTTTATTTACAAAGGTAATTAGTCCGAAGAAAGATTAAAAATGTGGACGGAATTCATTTTCTGAAATTTCGATTTTTCATTGGCTAAAGTTGTTCGGAATATCGTGAAACTTTGGTATAGGCATATACATTTCATTTCTATGGTTTGGACATGAAAATGTGCATCTGTACTTGCATACACACTTAGACATGCGTAGGAATAAGTGAATTAAGATATTAGTGTGTAAATATATATCAAAATAATAAAGATACCTTTGTAGACAACAAGTACAAAGGTACGTACTTTCAAGTCTTTTCTCACTTGATGGAGGGAGACAATGAATTAAAGGAGAGATGGAGGAGGGTGCGAGGTGGCATGACATGGCAGCGGGTAAAGTATGGGGGTATATTGGTAAATTCGTTTGTTAACATATTATAAAACCATTTTTTTCAATTTCTTTTTCATTTTCCTCATTTTCTCTCTTCCATTCCCTATCTCCTAAAGTTTTTAAAATCTTTTTCATGGATTCCTAAAGAGAATTAAAAAAAGAGAAGACTTTCACTTTAAATTCACTATGAAGCTCGTTTAAACTCCACAAAATCAACCTCTTCGCTTCTTTCTTCAAATTCGTGCACTCTTCCTCCAAAAATTTCCAAGTCCGAACGCTATTTCATCAAGGCCGAACCCTTTTGAGGGTTAAAAGCATGTGAAGACTTCATTTTGCTAAGAAAGTACAAAGGTATAGGTCGTACTAGAGTTCGGAAGAGAAATACTTTAGTTCGTCGAGTTTTCGGTGAGTGAATTCTAATTTTGGAAAAGAATTAAATTTTGTGCTTCTGTTGGTTTGATTTGGTTATGCATACGCATATATAATGTGGTGTTGAATTTTGGAATGAATTGGATGTGTTATGTGTGCTAACGTGTGGTTTAGCTAATGGTTTGAAATTGGTAAGTTAGTGTTATGGTTGGTTGTAAAGAGATGATATTTGAAGTGTTTCGGTAAGGTATTGTTTTGGTATTCTATGTGTTTGGATTATGATTGAAATGGATATGGAAGTTGGTTTTTTGGATGTTGAAATGGACTTGAGATCTGATTGAAAACAAAATCGTTTACTTGTTTCGGTTCCTTAAAGATAGTTTGTTTCTTTAATTTGTTTCCTAACTATTCTAAAGTTTTTTAAAAGAAAAATAATACTCCTTTATGTGTTTAAGTAAACAAGAATGGAAAGTCAAAGTTTTGGATGATAACTTAGAAAAGGAATTCTAAGCTATTGCATTCATATCGATGGTCGCTATGGATGTAGTTCGGAACTCAAATTTTCAAAGTTTGTAACTTTCTTTCAAAGTGTTTTGAAAAACCTTTTACAAACTAAATTATCGACACTTAAGTTGATTATAACTTAATTAAGTATTTTATTAATTAACTAAAAATAATAATAATTAATTATTAATTAACTCGTAACTAAGGTAAAGTAATTGCATTAATTAATACTAATTAAGTAACTTAATTATCTATTAATTAAGAAGTTCATTAATAGTTAATTAAGTTAAAAAGGTAATTAATTTTTAATTAACCAAGTTTTAATTTTTGAATTTTGAATTTTATTTTATTTAATTTATTATTTATTATTATTTATTTAAAGGTTAATTAATTAATTATTTAATTAGAGGCTAATTATAAATAAAGGTTATTTAATTAAAGTTTAATTTATTTAAAAATTAATTAAGGCGATTTAATTATTATTAATTGAGGTTTAATTAGGCTTTAATTATTATTTAATGGAGATTTATTTTTAAAGGTTATTTTACCCTTCTAGTTATTTATCTTCAATGTTCCTTTTCAAGTGGATTGTTTTAAGGGATAGTTTGGAACATGTCCCTAATAAGTTTCAAAACACACAAAAAACCCAGTAAAAAAAGTTTGTAAATTAGGTCCCTAGAATTAAGTTACCGAATGATGGCGTACACTTATGCAATTATACAGTGAATAATTGTAGACATTTATGCAATTATGTCAAAAAATTAAAGACATTTCCACAATTATTCACTGAAAAATTGCGAAAATTTCCGCAATTTTTTCAAAAAATTGTAGAAATTTCCGCAATTATTCATTAACAAATTGTAGAAATTTTCGTAATTTTTTCAAAAAGTAGCAGAAAATTCCGCAATTATTCACAAAAAATTGTGGAAATTTCTGCAATTATTTAACGAAAAAATTGTATAAATTTATGCAATTTTTAGATATAATTGCATAAAAATCTATAATTATTCGGTGAATAATTGCATAACTATATGCAATTACTTAGTAACTTAATTCTACGGACTTAATTTACGTACTTTTTTTACTGGGGTTTTTGTGTATTTTGAAACTTATTAGGGACCTGAGCCTAATATTCACTTGTTTAAAACTAAGGATCGCTTGTCCATACCATTAAGTAGCCAAATAAATTAAAGTTGTTAGAATAAAACATTGACACGTTTTATTGGAAATAAGTCGACTTGTACTTATCACAAATACCACATTTCAGGAAAATGATGAATACAAGGGAGTTAATTTCGATAAGCGGGTCATGATAATTCAAACATATGGAATCTATCTCTATATGTAATTCTTTACACCTTGATAGTGGAATTTCTCACTGTAGTTAACTTGACCCTTAACTATTATCGAATGTTGGCTCGAAGAGACCGGGATCAGATAGTGTCATGGTCCGGATTTTTTGACCCTCAAAAATCAACATCAACCCGTCCATTGTTTACATGCCGAGGAATCGAGTGCCGAAAATACCAGATTGTTAGAGAAAAAGAATAAAGAGGTAGAAGAAGAAAATAGAAATAACAACACAAAATCTCACAATCGCAGTTGAACAATATATATAATAGATAACAACATGTCTTTATACACAAAGAGCTATAAAACATTACTTATACATTACATCACCAGAGTACAATAAACCATTAACTTAATACTGGATAATTATAATAACGTATCCTCACAAATGCTGAATATAATAAAATCAAATACGTCTTCGTCATCCAGCTCATCTCCCGAGCTCCATAGCATCCTATCCTGAATCTGTAATACTCGGTGTGACCCAAGCATTGAAATAAAATAACACCCGAGTCAGTCTGGAAAACCAGCGTGAAAAAAACACTCAATTTGAATTATTAAAGTTATCAAAATTCTTTAAAAAACAAAAGTATCTCGTAAGACCACGCCACACATAAACACGATGGGTTTTTACCTTACGATGACCAAATTTTTTATATCAAATCATCTGATATTATAATAGTGTCCAAGTACAAATACTTATTCAAATAGCTGAAATTGTTACATTAGTCATATCAAGATTGAACCGAAATATTCGACACCTCGTAGGCTTATTCGTATCGTAGGATGTGATATGAAACATGTTAGGAGGAAGGTGGTGGAGTAGTAAGCTTTTAGTGGAGTGAAAGCGAAGACGATTGTATATGAGTGACCGATGAGAGCATGAGGATCGCTTTCCCATAGCTCTTTTCTCAGTGAGATATTCATGTTTCGTCAGCTTTCACATTTATTTTACACCTTATACTAGATAGTTTAGTTTCTTGCATGTTAGGATTGGCATGGATGTTACTTTTTGATGTTTGACCTTATATGTGCTTGTTTGATGTTTGATTGTTGGCATTTAATACGATTACTTATGCTTATATAGCTGTTAGGCATGTAGGATAGTTGTGGTTATATATAGCATGATTGTTTGAAATGATTGCTATATATATGATTTAGTATCCTTAAATACATAATGATGTCGCTTAATCTCTTTGTTGAGTACATGTTCAGGTACATGGAAGCATCTGTTGGCTAATTGGATGCTTACTCATTTTTATTCACCTCTGAATGGTATGATCTTGCTATAAAAGAGAAAAGTAATCTCTGTAGTGTAGACTTGGATATATGTTCTTGTTTGTACTTAGAAATGAGACGCCTTAGACTTAGCCGGGCAAAGGAGGTGCTGTCGAATTTTTTCAAAACTAGAGGGGCTTTAAAAGCCAATGGGTAAGGAGATGTTTTAATTATTGAAGGAACTTCAAGGATGAAATCCTTTTAAGGAGGGAAGAATGTAACAACCTGTATTTTTAATAGTAGGATATTTAAATAACTGAATTAAATATTGAATCGTTAATTATTTAAAGGTTTAAAAGTATCAATTTTTGGCATATGGTCCAGTCAGGACTTAAGGCAACTTCCATTAAGTATGGAGCGACGTTGCAGATTTAAATGAGTATAAATATCGCTATATTTGCATATCTGATGATCAATTGGCCAAAACGGTCTCGAAGAGCACGAAAATATCATCCTAATATGCTCTCTCAAATAGCAATGAAATTTATACCACTGAAAATGAGGTGATGTACGTCATTGCAATCGAATGCGCCGTATGATCATACGAGATTGAAATGTATGATGATTTATTTAAAAAATCAAATAAATAATATATTATATTAATATGTAAATCTACACTACCATCCCGCCTCTCATTTTACTATTGCATTGCCAGTAAACAAAAGAATGGACGTCTCCTCTTAAAACCCTTCAACAAATTAAACCGAAAGATTTTCTTAACGATAAATCCTGAAACTAGATCCGTTGAACTCGTATGGAGAAGAGTTTCGCATTGGTGGTGATGGGGTGGTGTGCGGTGGTGTTTGGCCAAGCCTCGTTTTTTCATGGCCAAACTAGGGTTTTTCTAAAGGAGATTGAGGCGTCGAGGAAACAGAGAGTGGCATTGTGTTTCTCATGTGAAAAGGAGTAGACAGTGATGATATATGGAGGTGCGGCACTTCATAGTGGAATACGACATTTCTTCGTTGCGACGTGACCACCAGGTCGCGTTTCTCTAGGGGAGCCGATCTTGTGGTATGCATTGCGGAACTTGTGCGCAGTGGAGCACGATGGAGCAAGCGGTTCGTCTATTCGTCGAGAGATGGGGGAGAAAAGAGGAGAGAGGGAAGAAAATAGGAGAGAGGGTATGCATGTAAATGGGTGCATGTACAGGCTATCTGCATGGTTGATTTGAGGAAGAAAGCTTAAAAGGGGGATTGGTTTAATTAAGGCAATTAGTGGATTAGTTAATGATTTAATTGTTCTATTGTTTTCGTTTCTTATAAAATTCATATCTTTTGTATATGAGGTCAGTTTTGGACGTAGTTTCTTCAGTTGCAATCATGATGGAGAGCTTTATGATTTGGCCTTAGTTTGTTAAGCTTTTGTTGAGGTATGTGATATTGTCTCTCACCATAATATGATTGTTGATATAGTATAAAAATGATGTTTTGAAATGATTTATAATTTTGAAAATGTGATTTTAATATATTTAAACACACATATGTTTTTTATAAAAGAAATTAAAAGTACTTTAAAATGGTTTTAAATCGTATGTAACAATTTTCTCATTTGACGTGCCATTTTAGGAGATTTCTAGTTTTGGGTCGTTTTTGATATGAATCCCACATTGGTTGATATATTTATCGACGATTCAGCATTAGGTAATATCCTATGTGTTGGGGTTTCGTGCATACTAGTAAAAAACCAAAACGAGCGGGATAATTTGTAGAAGAGTACTGGGATGCATGTCAATTGATCTGAAGATCGAAGATGACGCTCTTGGATGGGCTTCAGACTTTAGGATGGACGTCGAGATGCTGAATGTTTTCATTTGGTTTGTACTTATCCATATTTGGCTAAGTACACAACCAAAGTTGTCGGTGCTGACCACTGTAGAGTGGTAAGTGCCTATCACTATTGATGATAGCGGATTTGGCCAATCTTTGGTATGGAGGTAGGAGGCTTCAAGGAGCGTGATATGGTGGTTTGTTTGTGTGGCCGACTCTGGCTCTTGATGCAATTGCCCTACGATGAGTGATTATGATGGTTAAATAATGACGTGATGCTTCAAATGGCTTCGTGACTTGGATGATGATTACTCAATAGTGATGGGAATTATGTTTCGATGATGAGGGTTTGATGGTGATGGGAGTCATAATGATTTTCCACAAGGGCGAGTTCTAGGATGGGTGACCTATGGATAGAATGGTGTTTGATTCTATCATGGAATAAAGGAACGTGGGAATGGTTCCTTGAGAATAATGGATATTAAATAGAGCCATCAAAGGGCTCGGAGATGCACACTAAGGGATTGTTGATACTCAGAGTGTTTTCTATTGTACTCAAAACATAGGTATGTTAGTGCACTCATGGGTACTTTGTTTGGCTACCCCAGATCATCTGTTTGGATATGTATACCCTAGACCGATGGATTTGAGTCTAGTATCAGCTTCGAACCAGAGCAAGTACAACGATAACCCAGATTTTTAAATTAATCGCTGACGGGAGTTTGGTCATACGAGTTATAATATATCAAAAGCACATTGAGATACAGTGAGGTTTCTTTGATGGATGCCATGTTTTCCATGCTTGTTTTGTGTAGTATGTCACTTTAAGGATGTCACATGATGTAGGTTTTATTGATAGCGATACCCGGGCACCCCAACATTGAACATAGTATGGAGTACCCATTTATGATATTCATAGAGTATCATATTGTGTCTGTTGTGTGCTAATTCTTTCGTTGTAGGGATAGGTCAGGTATGGTTCATGTGCCCTCTATTCCATATATTATATCGACTTTTATAGTATTTTAAGATTGTTTATCGCTCACATCAGATTATTTTCCGACTCGAGGTTTTGTGCTTTGCTTCTTATTACCTTGAGTACTCTAAAATGAGTAGACTAGATAGCAGGTGTAAACGGTACACGAAGTTCTACAATTGGACTAGTAGGAGACCCCACTTTCTCATACTTATATTTAGGCTTATTATTGCATATTCCACTGTGTGACACCATGGAGCCTTGATTGTGTTTGACTTACTGTTATTAGAGTTAGTTTATCAGTTGAATTTATTTATCAATTGTATAGACTCTATTATTATTCTGTATAACTGTATAAGCATGCGAACTCCGGTTTTATGGTTTATGTAGTTATTACCGTCTCGTCTATGTTATATCTGTAATGACTGTTATATTTTATTCGATGCGCTATGGGATATACGACAAGTTCTATGATTGTTTGATATTTAATTTCTCTTTTCTTCTTGTTTATTTATCTTCTTTACCATTTTTCTTTCCTTTGACAATCATCCTACATCGACCGGATGCTCCAGTAGCACACTATTCAGTTGTATGAACATTGGAGGTATAGGGTGGTCGTTACACCTTTCTAATGCAACTTTGAAGTCAGTCTTGCTCACAACTCCAAACACTGCCGCCATCAGAACTATCCATGGATAAGGCTTATCGACTATAGTGGCTGCAACTGTAAATCTCATTTGATAACATCTTAGTGTCTCTCCGGCCCTTTGCTTCATGCTCGAAAGCATCGTCACATTCTTTGGTCGAGAGATATGAATCTTGAACCATCTTAAGAATATAACTACCAATATGGCCCATGTACTTATGGACCCATTCGCTAACTGCCCGAACCACAAGCATCCAACTCTATTAAGTATAATGGGAAGCATCGCTTCATTACCTCTGTAGATGCACCCAACATCGCCATATGTGAGATGTATATCGTCGGATGAATGGTCGGATCTGTCCTCCCATTATGCAGTTCCAATGTCGGTGGCTTGCAATCGGGTGTATTCCTCGCATACCAGATGTTGGCGGTAAATGAATTTCTGTTCATGTCCTCCAAATTCTGGTCTAGGGGTCCACCTCTCACTATTTTTCTGATCATCTCAACTACTCAGTCATTATCGTCCAATTGAAGTCTTTGATCCATAGCTACATTGCCTCCTCTCCTCTCTCTCCCCTCCCCCCGCTCCTATAGGAAAACTCCAATACATAATCCTCAGGCTACACATTTATATTCTGATCCGCACCTCTAGCTTCGTTCTGCCTTGTTCCAATGGGGAAACTTTGCCACATACTCCACTAGTTGCTGTGTATTCACATTCTGATTTTCATTTCTTTCTCCAACATCCCAGCTCCCCCTAAGCATAAACAAACCGTGTCCCCCATAAATTTATGTTGATACCTACCAGATTTATGTCGATACCAACCGGATTCAGGTCAAAGCGGCCTGTTCTTGTCATGGGGGCTCGGTTCCAATTGGCTCTACTCTAACTCTATATGTTTATGCATTTGTTTCTAGTCTCTGGTTCTGAATTCCCACTACTGTAGCTGTTCTTTATTGATCCATCCTTCTGAAAAATCCGTCTAGCATTTCCTTCTTCCATTATCCCATCTTGCATCTCTTTCATCATCCTCTTAATCTCTTTTCTGGTCATATAGAATGATGGATTATAACTTAGTTAACTATTTGGTCTTGTTATTGCTATGGTTGTAGGCCTCTTCATCTCTTCCAAACATCAGATCCAAACTTCAAGTCTTCAAATATAGTTCTTTCTCAGTGAAAGCACCAAAAATGTTGTGCTGGAAAATGGCTCAACACCCCAAAGTTGATAAACCCAAATCAAACAAGCAAAAATAAGAAGAAAATTAGAAAACGCAAGCAATTTTTATAGTGGTTCGAAAAATACTTTGGCCTATGTTCACTTTAATCTTAACATCATTTGTTTTCTCTCTAGAACACAAATTATATAACTCAAATCCAACCACAATTTAGTAGATCTTTCATTTGATTGAGTTTAAAGAGTGAATGCTAAAGAAAATAATGCTTAAATTTCAAAAATGCCAATCCTCTTTTATTAGTTGCAAGTAGCTTAATATTCATAGTCAAATTCTTGCGTAGATCTCACAATTAGCTTTGAAAATTTCCAAATCTCCATGATCTTATAATCTAGGAGGAAGAATAGGTGATGCCATGTGTTAACACTAAAATTTGAACGCTAACACCCCGGTGTATGAGTTGTAGTTGTGAAAGCACCACCCGATAGCTCGGGAACAGATTACAAGCAGATAATAGCAGAAAAGTGGTAAACAACAACAGTTTTATAGTGGTTCGGCTTAAGGGTATAGCCTACGTCCACTTTAGGTACTTTTATTAATAATCTCGTTACAAGCTGATACAATTCTTCCCAAGTACAATACACTTTGAATTACAAGAGACTTAGAACAAGTAGCCTAAACTTCGATGAAGATGAGAGTTTTCGAATCCATGTTGGATGTATGTGATCTCTTCTTGAAGTTGTTTGTAGCGTTCTTAGTATCTTGAGAGCTTCAAGTGTTAAATTGGCTCGGAATGCAGCAGAGTATCGGCGCTTGAAGAGAGTGAGCAAAAGTCCCCAAAATGTTGGAAGTGGTCATGTATTTATAGGAGTCTTCGGCCTTGAGTCGTGAGTCGTACCCGACTCATCGTTAACTCGTAGCCGAGTTAGGTTGGGTCGTGGACGACTCAATAGGTTGAACCCCAGCTTCATACCAGAGCGCCTTCGATCCTCTGAATATAGAACAAGTCTTAAGTCGTATACGAGTTATTCCTCTTTGATATAAGTGTCATGATAGCGGGCTACGACTTAGTAACTTTAGGTCGTGGACGAGTCATGGTGAGTTGTCTCATGTTAACACGTGGACGACCTACTGGGTTAGCTCACGGCTTGGTCCAAAGTGATAAGTCGTTCACGAGTTATCCAAACGCAACTTTCTTGATGCTAGCATGAGTCGTACACGACTCATCATTGGTCGTAACTCGTCAACGAGTTATCTCATTTCAGCATGGTATTGAACTTGTCCCTGAAGTCTTAGGTCGTTCAACCGTAGCTGTAATTAGGTCGTATCATATTTAAAGTCGCACAACCTTTAAGTCGTAGGCTGTTCATTTTCTTAAGTCATATAGGCCTTAACCCGCTAGGTTTCTTAACTCGTAACATTCTTTCAGTTGCAGATCTTAGGTCGTAGGCTTCTTGAGTCGTAGAGGCTTTAAGTCGTACATATCCTTAACTCGTTAAGTCTTAACTCGTATCAGCTCCTTGAGTCGTACGTTTCTTAGGTCGTAGAGAATTAAGGGTTAACATTTGCCCCTCGAAGTACATGCCTATGTCATAGGTCGTGTGCTTCGACTCATCCTAACTCGTACGTACCGACTCAAGTTCTGCTGTCTCGAACTATAAAATGCTTGAGTCGTTTCTCTTTCTCATCACTTTATCCTGAAGCCATTTCTGCCACATTCTCTAAACCTTTAAAGACGATCTCGACCCAATTCATACCCAATCCTCTCCAGCAACACACAATCGTAAGCGATTTCTTCTTTCTCTTCGATCATTGATCATTATCACCTCACGCGCTTAATTCTCCGCCTCTGGTTCGCCCCTTCGAGCCCTATGAGTTTCGTTGGATTGATTGCTGATGAACTTAGGTTTGTCTGATTTGACTTATGGCGATTCTCCATTCGAGACGATCCTGTAGTGTGATAGGGTTAAGGTTGTTGCTGTTGGAGAGGCCATTGGATTAATGGGTTAAGAGTTAGAGGGCGAAGCGGGTTGGCCGAATAGAGTAGGAGATTGCCCCATGTACGACTTAGCAACTTCCATGTGACCCAGTGGCCTTTTGCAATTAACTTTAATCCGACCTAGCAAGTTTTGCGACTTAAGTCATGAGCCGTGACCGAGTTAGAACTTAGAATATTTCTTGTTGTTTTTGAACCGCAACCCTCCTTCTGTTCCTCGACTTACGACCTAGAGCATAGCCGACCTAATGCATTGACGACTTAAGATTGAAACGACTTAACTTTATTCGCCTCATAATTCCAAGGTTGTAGGCGAGTTAGTGCTTAAGTCGTCTACGACTTAGCAATTGGCACTGTTGTATGGATTTTGAACTGTTGAACTTTGCTGCGTTCTTTTATAGATTCCTTTAACTTGTAGGTTAACAATCTGTTTAATATGATATTTACAGAAAATCGGGACGAATATACTGCCATCGACCGCCCACATCAAATGACAGATTAGTTAATAACAGATAATTAACTTGAATAAATTGTGTGAACGAAGTGCTATCGATTTCAAGTACAATATTAAAGCAACACTGAAATAGTCAATTGAAACTGACCAGCCTGCACTAATATTATGCTTGAACTTTAAATTAACAAGTTCTGAAATTACCGTAGTCGATCAATCGTCGACCAGTTTAATTCCAGTTATATTTACTTGTTATTTTTATCAGTTTTGCACGACACTTCACACTTTTAGGAAACGTGCACCTTCATATTTGAATATCCAGTTGCTTGTGTAGAATGACTTCTCAGGAAGAAGATGCAACAGTACAGACTGGAGAGGCAACTGTTCTTCCGGCTCCACTAGTTAATCCTCCCGAAAGAGCCCCTACCACACTATCATACAAAGTTTTTCGCCAGTTGTGTACTCAGTTTGGCATTGCTGAATCAGATGCCATTCTTCCTGAGAGAAATAACACTGCTGACATAGCACCTTCTGGCTTTGTGACAGTTAACCGACAAATGTGCCTAAGTGGGGGCGTTCCTCCTTTCAATGACTTTTTCCAACAACTTCTTCATCAATTGGCCATTGCTCCATCCCAGCTACACCCCAACGGCTACGCCATTCTAATGGGGTTGTGTGTGCTATTTAGGAGAACACTTGATCGACTTCCGAGCTTTGATGAAATTTGTTACTTATGCTCCTTTACCCGGACCAAAGATCATCCTTCTATTACTGTTGTGAGAAGTGCCCGAAACCGCAAATTAATTGTTGGCCTTCCTGACACTGCTCATGGGTTTCTAACCTAGTTCTTCTTCGTTCGTTGCCCCCCGGGGTTTTATGCTGTGTGGAGGGAAGGAAGTAAGATCATCCATCCTTACTTCGTTTGTTGTCTGGCCTTTGTGAGACTGTCCTGCTAAGTGTTAACTCTGCTACTTTTTATTTTCAGCGCTGCCTCCTCCCTCTAGGAATCCCATTCACAAGTCGACTTTTGAGAGGCTTAGGGCCGTGCCGGTTGAGTAGAGAGATATTCAATTTCTGTTGAAAGATGAATTTTTGCATCAGTACAGACTTTTGCATACTTCTCGTTCTACACGTCCTCATGAAATCCCAGACTCCCCAGCTAGAGCGTTGGATGCCTCAGTTTCTACTAGCACATCCATATCAAAAGGACCTGCTCCCGAGGCTTCGCTAGTGAAGTGTTCCACTTCTGTTGATGCTGCGGGGCCATCTGACAAACTTGCCCCGGTTATCGAGGAAGAAGAGCCTCAGGGATCTTCCCATCATTCATAAGAATCTGGTGAAAAAGATGAGAAATCCAGTCCTGTTAAGCAGAGCAGGGATGATACTTTCGAAGGACTGAGCGACCTCTTTGCTACTTCACAAGAGATTTTTAAAGACGATCCTATCACTACCGGGATTTCTTCTTCAGTAGTTGAAGCTACTTCTATTTTGCAACAGTCGCCGTCGACTCAAGAGTTGACGCTAACTATTACACCCACAACTACTCCCCAATTAAAGAGTGGTTCGTAGATTGATGCACGTAGTTTGCACATCACACACACTTAGAATTCCTGGCACTTTTATGCTCTCTCTTTTTTTTTTTGATATTTGAAAAATTCTCAAGTTTTATTTCCTCTTTTTTTTTTTTAGGTTCTTCAATGAGGCGAGCCAGCTCGTACTATGATGACTTTCAGCGATATGGGAAACGCAGCCAGTATGGCTAACAATCCTATCCTCCTGTTCATAGAGAGACTGATGAAGAAAGGGCTGCCCGGAAGGCTCGGGAAAGACGTGATTATGAAGAACACTTTGGAAGACCAGATAATCGACATGATTCCTCCCACAGAGAGAGTGACTCCCTTAAACGCAAATCTCATGATGATAGAGGGAAGAGTCACACAACTGATGACTCGAGCAAACGGGCCAAAGTTATTGAGGAGCCAATGCCTGCGCCTTCAGAGAAGATTACTGCTCCTACTTCTTCTCAATCTCCTGCCCCTTCCCCTACTGATATCCAAGCAATCATCAATAGGCCATCTTACCAAGTTGGACCAGGTCCAGCCACTCTTCAACGCCGATTTCCTAATTGGTGTTTAAAAGGAGTTCGCTTTGACCTCGATCTGGTTCCCATAGATAAAAGTGCTATGTTACGGAACCTTGATGCAGTCAGAACCGATATTGAGAGGATGTCATCTTGGCAGAAACTCGTTGATGAGCTCCAAAGGGTGAATAGGGCCAATCTCGAAGCTATGCTTACCATGGAGAACGACAAAACTGAATGGCAAAAGATCCTTAAACAGCATGATGCAGAAATGAGGAGTATTGCCGATTATAATGAGAAACTTGAGGCAGAAGTTGGGAAACTTAAAGAGGAGCTTGCTACTTCTTCCACTTCTTATTCTCAAAGGGAGAGTGTGCTTCTTCAACAGGTGCGGGATGCTCATGCCGCGCAAAGGGATGCTGAGGCCAAGGCTGATGGGTTGGAGCAGATTATAGACGGCAACAGTACTGATATTACTCAGTTACGAGGACAAACTGGCCTTCAGGCTGCAGAGATTGAAAAATTGAAAGCCCAGTTATCCAAAGTCGAGAGAGAGCGGGATGAGGCTTTTGCGGGTAGAATTGCAGCTGAAGAGGCCCATGAAGCTACCAAAGCTGATATTGGCTCGACACTATTTGATTTCTACTTGCAGTGTATATTAGGGCGTGGCAGTCTTGCATTCCTGGGCCCCAAGTATGAGATTACCCTGGCCGAAGTGTGGGAGGCCGCACTAGATATGTTTAAAGGGGCCGGATACACTGAGGAGGAGTTGGAGGTGCACTACTTAGACTTTGAGGCTCGCGCAGCCCTTGCCAGAGGGAAGGAGCAACTTGCCAGATCGCGAGTTGAAATAGTGGGGGAAGAGCATCAAGAAGAAGAAACAAATTTGACTGCTCCTGTCCCTCCTTCAACTTCGGCCGATGCGGGCATTATTGGCTCTAGCTCTTATGTACCGATCCCTGCTCAAACTGATACCGGGGCCAAAATTACTCAAGCCACAGATGAATCGCAAGAGAGTGCTGAAGCTCCGGACTATGAAATTGACGTAATAAAGACAACTTCTGCAGGTAATTCCACTGTAAATTTCGCTCAAGTGGATTGCTCATTTATTTCACATGGGTTTAATGAGCTCCTTGACTATTTTCTCAACCTTGATGAACCTTCATCTCCTCTCTTTACTGACTTTAACCTCTTTTCTTCTGTAGAGAAAGTATCAAGCACCGCTCAGATTTCTCCTCCTCCGGTTATCCCTCCTCCGTCTCCCCAGGTGGCTCCTCCTCCTGCTTCACAGCCCGGGTCGCAAGAGGAACAAACAGAGGCCCTTCATGGTTTAGACGATCCCATCGCTTCGCAAGAGCATAGAGACGAGGGACTTGAGGGAGGTGAGATATCTCCGGAGCGGACTCCTTCCGATGACATAACTTTGTCTAAACTTGTCACTCCGGGAAGTGAGTCTTCCTCAAAGAGGAGGAAAAAGCACGGAACGTCAAAGAGGAGGGGGAAGATAATCGCTGTTACTGAAGTGGAGCCAGAAGTTGGACCAGCTGCGCCTACCCCTCCTCCTTCTTCCCTTGTGCCAACCGACCGACCCGAAAAGCTAATCATTCGGCCGGGAAAAGGGTCCAAAGGTAGTAAAAAGTAGTGAAGATTTTAGCTTTTTGCCTTTTGTATGTACTGGTCGAGAATTGTGCGGGTACTGGACCCCGCTTTTCTTTATTTTGAAACCTGTACCTGCATTTCAATTGAATAAAATGATCCTTTGTTTGTACATACTTCTGTTTGAATTTGAGAATGCATTTATTATTCATTTTTGCACAAGTTTATTTATATGATATTGCAGCGGGCTTATGGTATGTTGTTTGAGTATTACTTTACTGATGCAGTTATACTATTATACCATGTTGCCCCCATACCTTAGGCTTGCTGCAATATTTTATACTTCGAGGGGACTTGCACTCTTATTTGCTAAAGAATAATTATTTCATTCTTTAAAGAAAATTTTTTGTAGAGTACAACTCCCTTCGTATAAGTTTCTACGCTTTGTCGTTCGAAGAAATCACTTTCTTTTTTTTTTCTTTTTTTTTTGCTTATGTGCATATTTTACCAAGTGAATTCTTCTATGTGCTAAAGCGGACCTCTGAAGGGTACTTTAACTTCTTTTATCTTTTTTTTTTTTTTTAAGATCATTTTCCAGAGTAGGTAAATTACTCTTCCTTTGAAAGTTAAAGCACGCTTTTGATGAGGAATTTTTTTTTTATGTACAAAGTTGTACCTCTGAGGAGGGATTTTTCACGTTTCAACACTTGGAAGTTTTATTTCAATCTCGGCGAAACGTGTACCTCCAAAGAGTTGTGCCTTTGAAGAAAGCCTTTTCACGTTTCAACACTTGGAAGTTTTATTTCAATCTTGGTGAAACGTGGGCTTCCGAAGAGGTCTTTCTTCTTGATTGTGCCTTCGAAGAGGTCTTTCCTTTGAATTGTGTCCCCGGGAGGGGGTTGTACCTCTAAGGAGGGATTTTTCACGTTTCAACACTTGGAAGTTTTATTTCAATCTTGGCGAAACGTGTACCTCCAAAGAGTTGTGCCTTCGAAGAAAGCCTTTTCACGTTTCAACACTTGGAAGTTTTATTTCAATCTCGGTGAAACGTGGGCTTTCAGGAAGGTCTTTATTTTGTTTTTGCATTTCAACTTTGGTGAAGTGAAATTCCGAAGAGCGGTTGTTACACTCCAACTCCTGGCGAAATGTGCCTCCGAAGAGGGCTTTTGTTTTGTTTACATTTCAACTTTGGTGAAGTGAAATCCCGAAGAGCGGTCATAACACTTCAACTCCTGGTGAAATGGGCCTCCGAAGAGGGCTTTTATTTCGTTTGCATTTCAACTCTGGTGAAGTGAAATCCCGAAGAGCGGTCATAACACTTCAACTCCTGGTGAAATGTGCCTCAGAGAGGGTTTTCATCGCCTGGAAGTTACTCTCACATGGTTGGAGGGTCATGACTCCTCCAATCTTTTTTGTTGAGTAGAGAACTTTCTTTTTTGTGGCGTATGACCCATTAGAGGTCTTTATCCTCCGAAGAGTTGTGTCTCCGAAGAGGACTTGTGCTGCCGATGATGGCTTTGGTTGTTCCTCTGTTCACTTGCTTATGCCTTTTCAATGATCCTCTGCCCCCTCCTTTTTTTTACAAGTAACTTGTTTAATCCAAGGAAGTGCGCTTCATTGTCAGGAAATTTCGTGAGAACGAGCACTAGCTTCTTAGGTGGACGTTTGTCTGTTCAAACGATCTCAATTTATTAGCAAAGACCCGTTTCTGTCGAAATCATAGGCCGTTCAATTGAAGTACTTCCTATCTAGGATTTGAATTCAGGGCTTTTGTGACTTGAAATTTGGCGAGAATCACTCGGTCTTTTTATGTGCAAGTTTCACTTCCATTGTCTGCAAAAATTTAAATCGACATTTCAGCAATACATTCTATGTACTTTTTATATCGAAAATAAAGCAAACATCTAATAATAATAAGGAACACAAGATTTATAGTGGTTCGGCCAGGAAATTGGGCCTACATCCACTTTATATTCTTTCATTATTTACTTGCATCAGTTTTACAATTGCTTTCAATTACAAGAATCATACATTCATAATTCTTTTTACAATATTTCAACAAAATTTTCAAGTAAAGTATGGACGCAAATGGTTGCTGTTCCATGCCCTTGGAATTTGATCTCCTTCAATAGTGGTGAGTTTGAATGTGCCGTCAAGAAGCTTCTGACCTATTACATATGGTCCTTCCCAATTTGGCCCAAACACACCTGTCCCTGTCATAATTCTTTTCAGGACTAGGTCTCCAATCTCAAAGCTGCGTTGGCGAACTTTGGAATTGAAACGTCTGGCTATTCTTTGCTGATGAGCTGCAATTCTGAGATTAGCCTCATCTCTTTTTTCATCAAGGAGATCTAGCGCTTCAAGCTGTAGCTTTTCGTTTTCTGCTTGATTGAAATAGATTCTTCTGTGTGAAGGGACTTCTATTTCTACCGGAATCATTGCCTCTGACCCGTATGCCAATGAAAACGAGGTGTGTCCAGTCGCAGTTTTGTGAGTGGTTCTGTATGCCCATAGTGCCAGTGGTAGCTTATCGACCCAACCACCTTTTGCTCTTTAAGTTGCTTCTTGATGGTTGACTTAATAATTTTGTTCACGGCTTCCACCTGCCCGTTTGCCTGCGGATGAGCTACTGCTGAGAAGGTTTTCCGGATTTTAAATTGCTTGCAAAAATCTTGGAATTCTTTACTTTCAAACTGAGTTCCATTGTCTGTAATTATTTTTTGAGGCACACCGTATCTGCAAATGATGTTTTTAGTCACAAAACTTATCATCTTCTTTGAGGTGATAGTGGCCAGTGGTTCAGCTTCTGCCCACTTAGTAAAATAATCTACAGCAACAATGGCATATTTAATTCCAGATTTGGCAGTTGGTAACGGTCCTACAAGGTCGATTCCCCATATCGCAAACGGCCATGGACTGACCATCTGTGTGAGTTCAGTGGAAGGAGCTCTAGGAATTTTGGCGAATCTTTGACATCTGTAACATTTTCGGGAATACTCCACTGCATCTCGATTAATTTCTGGCCAAAAATACCCGTACCGAAGAATTTTCTTTGCTAATGTTTGGCCACCTGAATGATCACCACATTCTCCTTCGTGTACCTCTGCTAAGATTGCTTTAGACTCTTCCCTGGATACACATCGAAGTAATGGCATTGAAAATCCCCGTCTGTATAACCGGCCATCCTGGATTACGTATCGAGAGGCTTTTCTCAGTAGCTTTTGTCGTTCTTTTGAGTACCCTGGTAAGGATCCATTGAGCAGATATTCTATTATCGGAGTCATCCATGATTCTTGCTCTTGAGACATGCTCATGATCCAATCAATGTCCATCTCATCAATGCTAGGAGTCGACAGGACCTCCACTGGAGTTAGCCCCAAAAATTGAGCTTCGCCTGTGCTCGAATACTTCGCGAGAGAATCTGCTTTCATGTTTTCTTCTCGAGGAATGTGGCTTATCATGTAATTATCGAAATCACCCAGGAGTTCCCAAGCCTTTGACAAGTAGGCGGGCAGATTCCCCCCTTTTTCTTGGAATTCCTTTTTGACTTGGCATACAATAAGCTGAGAATCACTGAATATCTGTAGCGCTCGGATATTTAATTCTTTAGCAATCCTTAAGCCAGCGATAAGGGCTTCGTATTCTGCTTCATTGTTTGTTGAAGGAAATTCCAATCTTAGTGCATAGCATAATGATCAACCTTAAGGAGTCTCAAGTACAACTCCGGCTCCAGAACAGTAGTCGTTTCTCGCACCATCGACATATAACTTCCACTGGATAGGGGAATTGTCGACCGTTTCTTCCTCACTGTTACCCTTATCTGTAAATTCTGCAATGAAATCCGCTAAAGCTTGTCCATTGATTGCTTTCCGGGGATGATAAGTGATGTCATACTGACTGAGTTCAATATTCCACTTTAGAAGACGACCCGAAGTTTCAGGGCGAAACAGGACTTGCTTTAAAGGTTGATCAGTGAGGACTCTGATAGGATGAGCTTGAAAATATTGCCTCAATTTCCTAGATGCAATTAGTAAGCAATAGGCGAGTTTTTCCAACTTAGAGTAGTTCATCTCTGCCCAGTGAGTCTTTTGCTGATATAGTAAACTGGATGTTGAATCCTTTTGTCTTCCCGTATCAGCGCTGCACTTAAAGCGTGAGATGATACTGCCAAGTATATAAGAAGATCCTCGCCATCGCCAGGCCTAGAAAGTATTGGAGGCGTCTCCATATGGCGAATCAATTCATCAAAGGCTTTTTGGCATTCGGGAGTCCAATCGAAGTTTTTCTTTCCTTTCTTTAGGGCGTCAAAGAATGGGATGCATTTATCTGTGGCTTTGGAAATGAACCGACTCAAGGCGGCAACTTTTCCATTGAGACTTTGCAATTCCTTCTTTGTTCTAGGAGCTTTGACTTCTTTCAAGGCAGTAATTTGAGCTGGACTAGCCTCAATGCCCCTAGCGCTGACGATAAACCCTAAGAACTTTCCGGACTCGACCCCAAACGTGCATTTCAGAGGGTTAAGCTTCATTCTGTATTTCCGGAGGACTGCGAACATTTCTGCCAAGTGTTCAATGTGATCCGCTGCTTTCTTAGACTTTACTAACATGTCGTCGACGTAGACTTCCATAGTTTTGCCCAATTGCGGTTTGAACATAGCATTAACAAGTCTTTGGTAGGTTGCCCCTGCATTCTTCAATCCGAAGGGCATAACTCTGTAGCAATAAAGACCAACATCGGTGATAAAGCTCGTGTCCTCCTGATCCGGTTCATGCATCATGATCTGGTTATATCCAGAGTAGGCATCCATGAAAGATAACAATTCATGCCCCGCTGTTCCATCTACCAGTTGATCGATCCTGGGTAAAGGAAAGCAATCTTTGGGGCAGGCCTTGTTCAGATCTGAAAAATCGATGCACACTCTCCATTTTCCATTAGCTTTCTTAACCAGCACAGGATTTGAAACCCAATTCGGATATGTAGATTCTTTGATGAAGTTATTTTCCATGAGTCGATCAATTTCCTCTTTTAATGCTGCTGACCTTTCTGGACCTTGGGTTCTTCTTTTCTGTTTTACTGGTGTAAACTTTGGGTCAATATTCAGAGCGTGTACTGCAACTTCTGGAGATATTCCACACATATCAGCATGAGTCCAAGCGAAGACATCCAGATTTGCTTTCAGGAAAGATATCAAGATATTCTGAATTGACACATTAAGCTGTGAACCCACATTCAACACCTTATTTGGGTCCTTCGGGTCAACAGGTACCGGTACTGTCGTTTCAACCGGCACTACTCTATTCTCCCCTGCACTGGCTTTTCTGGGATCCATCTCTTTCCGTGCCCCGCTATGCTCGCCAGTGCAGGGTCCGCCCTGTAATTGCTACAAGGCTGGCTCTTTGATGCGGACCGGGGCGGCCGCATCCTTTCCCATTTCCCTTTTTCTTGACTCTCGCAACTCTGTCAAATAGCACTCTCGCGCAGCATTTTGATCCCCTTTTATAACTCCTACTCCATTGTCTGTAGGGAATTTAATAGTGAGGCACCACGGGGCTAGGATAGCTTTGAACGCTGCGAGCGTTGGACGGCCAAGGAAAGCATTATAAGTAGAAAATTCATCGACAATCACAAATGTTTGCTTGCGGACTACTTTCCTTTCTCCTTCCCCAAGTTCTACAAGCAGATCGATGGTTCCTATTGGTTGCTTTGGCTCCCCAGTGAAGCCAGCGATCTTCTGCGATGAGGCTTGTACATCGACCATCGGGATTTTCATTTGGTCGAATGTCTTCTTGAAGAGGATATTACATGATGCTCCGCAGTCAATGAGAACTCTTCTGACAATGGCCGGTCCGATACCAGCTGAGATGACCAAGGGATCTAGGGTAGGAGCTTCGATACCTGTGGAATCTCTGGCTCTGAAAATAATATCATCACTGAAAGTTTTCTGTTGTTTCAGGGGCGTAGTGTCTTCTAAAACAAAGACGTCTTCTTCGGCTGGAACATATTTCAAAGCCCTGGTATATCTCTCCATCTCACCCCAGCTCTTGCCAGCTGGGTGAGGTCTTCCTGTAATGACATTGATAATGGGCCTTCCAGATTCATGCCCCGTAGCTTTCTCACCTATCCTAGGCTGATGAACAGGAGTCTGTTGCCCCTGACTTGACGATGCAGGATTGTTGCTATTCTTTTTCGCAAATTGCTGCAACTTGTTTTCTCTTAGCAATTCTTCAATCAGATTTTTCAACTGGCGGCATTCATCGGTCTCATGACCGGGTTGATTATGGAAGCGGCAGAACTTCCCACTTTGTATAGCCTTTTTCCCGGTCCTCAAAGGGATAGGTTTAGGGAGGTCAACAGAATCTTTAATGGCAAGGTAGATATGCTCCGGCGTATCTGATAAAGGATTATACTCTGATGGCTTGAAGGATCGGGGCTTCTTCAGATTACTCTGTTTCTTCCCATTGTTATTTTCCCTTTTTTGCCCTACAGATTCATTCTTGCGTGGAGCAACAGTGTTACCTTCAGCTTTTTCCGACACTGCCTTTACAGGTACAGGACGGCTTTCCAGGCGTATGAATTCATCTGCCTTTTTGTAGAACTTTTTGAGGGAGGTTGGCTCCTTCATGTTTAGCCATTTCCCAAATTCGCTCGACTTATCAATAGCCCTCATCAGATAAGTCAATATCATTCGTGGTTCAGCATTGTCCACCTCTGCCAGCGCTATATTAAAGCGGTTCAAGAAAGATCTGATAGATTCACCAGGATTCTGTTCTATACTTGACAATGACTTGATGTCCTTGGCCTTTGAAGCATATAGTCTGAACTGTTCTTTGAACTTTCGGGTCAAGTCTGAAAACTGATCAATAGATCGGACTGGCAACTTGGTGAACCACAGTAGAGCCACACCCTCAAGGTATACGGGGAAATATCGGCACTTTATCTCGTCAGAGGCTCTGGCACCTGTCATGTGCCAATCATATTTATACAAGAATTCATTCGGATCACTTGTCCCTTTGTAAGCTGGGATAGTTGGAGGGACAAACTTCCTTGGAAATTCCGCCTTTAAGATTTTCTCAGTAAATGGAGTTTTACTTGGGGCGAAACCCCATTCTTTCTCATCTTCAACCCTTTGCATACTTTCTTTCATGATTTGCCGGACCATTCCAGAAAGATACTCCTCATCATGTCGAGTTCCAGATCCACCAACCTCAGGAAGCGTTTGCTCAAAGGGACTGGCAGCCCTTTCTGGAGCATTCCTTTCATTAGCATCATGAATGTTGCCAGCATAATTCCTTCCATTACCAGCCGGTTGATTGTTTGCCCCGAGCAAATCATTCAACTTATTCAGAATTAGAGCATTTTGGGCACTCTGGGCCTCTAATTGTGCATTCTGGGCGTTTATCTGCTGGTTCAGCCCTAATATTACAGCATCCAACTCCGCTTTCGTAACCCCAGCAGACGTAGTGGGTTGACTAGTTACAGGGGAAGCGGATGTTCCCTCTTGAACATTCCCAGATCTGACAGATCTACTCTTCCTTCCAGGAGCCATAATCTCAGATAGACTTCTGGTTTTCAAGGAAATTCTCTCTACAAATCTCTGTGAAGCAATGGTGATAATTTTTCCTGAGTTCAATTCTCAGTGAAAGCACCAAAAATGTTAACACTAAAATTTGAACGCTAACACCCCGGTGTATGAGTTGTAGTTGTGAAAGCACCACCCGATAGCTCGGGAACAGATTACAAGCAGATAATAGCAGAAAAGTGGTAAACAACAACAGTTTTATAGTGGTTCGGCTTAAGGGTATAGCCTACGTCCACTTTAAGTACTTTTATTAATAATCTCGTTACAAGCTGATACAATTCTTCCCAAGTACAATACACTTTGAATTACAAGAGACTTAGAACAAGTAGCCTAAACTTCGATGAAGATGAGAGTTTTCGAATCCATGTTGGATGTATGTGATCTCTTCTTGAAGTTGTTTGTAGCGTTCTTAGTATCTTGAGAGCTTCAAGTGTTAAATTGGTTCGGAATGCAGCAGAGTATCGGCGCTTGAAGAGAGTGAGCAAAAGTCCCCAAAATGTTGGAAGTGGTCATGTATTTATAGGAGTCTTCGGCCTTGAGTCGTGAGTCGTACCCGACTCATCGTTAACTCGTAGCCGAGTTAGGTTGGGTCGTGGACGACTCAACAGGTTGAACCCCAGCTTCGTACCAGAGCGCCTTCGATCCTCTGAATATAGAACAAGTCTTAAGTCGTATACGAGTTATTCCTCTTTGATATAAGTGTCATGATAGCGGGCTACGACTTAGTAACTTTAGGTCGTGGACGAGTCATGGTGAGTTGTCTCATGTTAACACGTGGACGACCTACTGGGTTAGCTCACGGCTTGGTCCAAAGTGATAAGTCGTTCACGAGTTATCCAAACGCAACTTTCTTGATGCTAGCATGAGTCATACACGACTCATCATTGGTCGTAACTCGTCAACGAGTTATCTCATTTCAGCATGGTATTGAACTTGTCCCTGAAGTCTTAGGTCGTTCAACCGTAGCTGTAATTAGGTCGTATCATATTTAAAGTCGCACAACCTTTAAGTCGTAGGCTGTTCATTTTCTTAAGTCATATAGGCCTTAACCCGCTAGGTTTCTTAACTCGTAACATTCTTTCAGTTGCAGATCTTAGGTCGTAGGCTCCTTGAGTCGTAGAGGCTTTAAGTCGTACATATCCTTAACTCGTTAAGTCTTAACTCGTATCAGCTCCTTGAGTCGTACGTTTCTTAGGTCGTAGAGAATTAAGGGTTAACACCATGAAATTCCCTAAAGAAAAATCAGGTCGGCATCGATCCGATTTCGTGTCTCCTAAACCATTTTTTATTTCAAGGCTAGGTCCTTCCTACTATTCACTTGCTATTTCAAATCCCAGAATCAAGTCGGTGGTTACCAATCAGGTCGGCACCGACCTGAATTTTAGACTCCATATTCCGCCAAACTTCTTGTACTTCTTCATGTCTTCATTCTTGATAACTTTCCAAGTATTTGGCTTCTTGCCTTCATCATTCCATCGTCCAGTCTATCTGTTTGAGTTTGTTCCAAACCTGTGGAAAATTTAGCCATAACAGTGTATAGATAAATATATTTAAGATTACTTCTACATTATTATATGTAAATATAATTAACTAAATATAAATATATTTTTATATCATACTAATATTACATATTAGACACCAAATATGTATATGGAGGGGCCAACATGTTTGTTGGGGTATAAATCCCAACATTCAGATATAATCATGTTTAACCATGCACACTGTATATGTTGCATTAGGACGTACATGTGTATATGATATAGACATGCATATTATATATCACATATAATATTAAATAAAATCATTTTATCAATAAATAAAATAAAATATTGATTATATTCAAAACTTATTTAGATCAGATCTAAATCAAATTAGACTTCATAGGCCAAATAAGATCCAAAATAGTAAAAAGAATGAAATCTATCCATTTAACCCACTGCGTACTGGCCAAGTTCCAATAATAGTATCAGAGCCCAATTTCCTATGCAGTCTAAATTCGCAATATTAGGGCTAACACGTTAAAGTCTACCCATTTAGTAGAGTGTCTAGAAAAGTAGTGTATAAGATTAGGTTCGGGTAATCAAGTACTCTACCGTACCAGGATACTAGCTCGACCCAAAAAGACGAGGTAAGCCTAAAGTTTACCCAAATATAAAGGCCCGAATTGATTTGGACCTTTGGCTAATTTTCAAAATCTGTTTTGAAACTAAAATAGAATTTAAATTTAAAATATACCTTTCTACTTGCCCCTTCACTGGTTGAAGTGCAGTCTTAATATAATATCAATTGGGAAATGAAAGGTCAAATTAGGAAGAGGCGTATTCGCTTATTATTATATGATCTGGCAGCTCATCCTTCTTACCATGGTCTATTTGAGGATATATCTTGTAGGAACTAATTATGCGAATAATTATTCAGGCTTTCAATTAGATTTCTTCCTTGCTAACTATGCTTTACTTTGTTAACATGTCCAATTTAGTCAACACAAGTGTTAAGTTGGATAGGAAAACCCTAGCCATTACTGACCTCTTTCCGTTCTGGTCTAAGTGAAAATGTATTGATTTACTCTTGAGTTTAATAATTTTATAAATGTTATGAAATAGTATTCAAAAATAAATAATTATTTTTAAAAATTATTTCTAATTAATTAGATTAATAAATTGAATAATTACTTAAAGAATTACTTAATTAAATTTCATAACATATATATATATATATATATATATATATATATATATATATATATATTGCATTACCTTAAAATGTTTAAGGTAACACAAATATATATAATTTTCAAAAAAATGTAATTTATTAAAAAAATTAAATTTTAATTAATAAATATTATAATATATATATATATATATATGTATGTATATGTATAACTACAAATGTTATAATACACATATTCAATTTAAAATGTTTAAATGACTAAAATAAATTTTATTAAATTGTTTATTAGTTAAATAATTAAATTAGTTGTATGAGATTTAATTAATAAATTTAATATAAGATTATAAATAATATTATTATATAATTTAATTAAATTATTAAATGTTATATAAGAATTAAACTTATATAATATGAATGTATAATAAATGGTGAAATAATAACAAACCCAAACTAGATTTAAGGAATAAATACATATTTATTGTATGTATATCCCAATTTTAGATTCCTTCGATACTTGAATCATAAGGGTATTTCATAAAGAATACAGTACTCCATAAGTTGATGTCGCTCCAATATGATTGTTGTCCTCTACGATTTATGTATTAACAGATTACTTGCATACTCCTTATTTTTGAGCTTTCCTCAAGCTTAGGATGCTATGTATAGTACTATTGATATATAGAGTAGACAAGGTATGATGCATGCATATATCTGTTAAGCTTTCATCAATGTATGTGCATTATATTTTGGTCATCGTTAAATGCTAGGTATGGGTGAATATCACCTCTTTATTTATTAATCTTCCCTCAAGGTAACATAAGAGGACAAGGGCCATGAGGTTAGGAGTTATTTGTAATATAATCGATATGGTGTTATCCATCATATGTGGACGTAAGATTTGGTGAGCTTTCCTCATAGAAAGGATCCCAAGGCATACAAGTCCTAACAGCCATTAGAGAAGTCGAAAGACTTCTATGTTTCACCTTAGTGTTTTGAGAAACATAAAAGTCTAGTGGGATCCTTATTAGAAAAATGAAATGGTAATATATATAACCTTTCAAATATTGTAAGAGTATCTGCTATGTATAAATTAGACCAATCTACATCGATAAATACGTGTAATTAATATAATTGATAAAATGCTATCAATTAAATATACTTATTAACTGAATTAAGATTGGCAAATAGAAGCGTAAAATTTACTTAACAACAAATTTTGCATGTTGTCAACTCAAGCCCCATGAAAAGGCCTAATAATACAACTACTAAATACATTTGTAACTTGGTCTTTTTAGTGTTTATTTTCCGTAGGCTATGTACTGTCTTATATGAGTTTCGAACTCTAATAACAATAGAAGTATATGGGTATTTGATCCATATTTAATCACATATAAATGTTATATGGTGAACGAAGGCAATTCGTAATATATTAAATCTCAATGAAATTAGTTCATTTGAAGTGAGCAAGTAAACAATAGTGCCAAATCGTGTATTCAATATGATTGATTACAGTAAGGATCTTGTTGTGTTAGATGTAAAAGTGGACCAAGAGCTACAAGACGGATTTAAGGATTCGATTATTGAAAAGTCAATTTCATTAGTTTATGTAAAATGTAACTTATTGGATATCCTTGAATGTTAAGGATGACCGAATGCATTTTTGTAAAGAGTTAGTTATGATCATGTAGTAAGGGTTTCCATTTGAATGGTTTGACCATTTGGAAAGGAAAGTGAATGTACAAGAGTAAATGTAACTTAAGGGTTTGGATGAAGAGAGTGACCGGTCACTTCTGCTTCATAAAGAGATATTAGAACCCATAATTATATAAAATAATAATAGATATTTAACATGGAATGAGAAGTATAATTTCTATTCCTAAATGAATATTCATATAGAAAATTGTTTACTGTAAGATTTATTTCTTTGAGTTTATGATACTTGATCGAAAAACTCTCGGCTGTAAACACGTTATAGTAAATGAAACAAATAACATATATTAAGAGGTTGAATGAGTTTCGTATTTTATACGCAATTATAGTAATTGTGAAAATTGTGCGAGTGTATAATATAACACTTTTTGGCGATTGCAACAAGTTATGAAATTGTTTTCTTAAATATGCCAATTACTATTTATGAAATAATAAATATTTTCAGTGTTGACTGAAAGCATACATAGTTTTTTTTTAATATGAAAATTTTGGATATCCATTATAAAATAAAACTTGTAAGGACTCGCCTTTTCGACCACCAAACGCCGACACTAATATATCCATGGTACTCATGAGTCGAACACTTAAGTGCCAGAAAGGCAAATTATTAGGGTGAAAAAGATAAAGAAATAGAATAAGGAAGAAGAGAACACAACTTCATAATCTCATAACGAAATGATGACATATAATATTCAAATGATATTCACAAAAGAAAGTAGTATGGACACAACAATTAGAGCAAAATTACCAATCATCTGCCTAGAGAGTTATAACAATCCGTCCTTACAAATATTGATGTATATAACATAGTAATGTGGTAGAATACTGTGATAGGTAAACGCCGAGCTCATCTCTAGAAGCTCCAAAGCGTCCATGGCTAAATCTTGAAATATACAAGGGGCTGAACAGAGCATCATAAGAAATTAACACCCGGATCAGTCTGGCAAACCTGCGAGAAACTCATGAAATAAGTGTAACATATAATAGCACCTTTTGAGACCGTACAAATTACCATAACAGTTTACCCCTATGAAACCAACCATCCGAAGAGTGAATATATCAGTATAATAGATAATGCCTGGGGTGTAGAATAAAAGTAATTAAATAGCTGTTGCATGAACGCCACAACAATAATAGGTATACAATCAATATCGCTAAGGCACATTTGCATAAGTGTAAGGATTTCCATAGGGATCTCCTCAGATTAATCCGAATCTGAATTCCTTTACAAGTACCAGAGATACCTTCCAAGCAAACTATATCTCCAGATAAAATGTACCATAAGGTAATCCATAGGTGGTCTACGCCAAAACGCTAATCGAAAATCATCAACCCGTGCTAGCAATATCGATAGCATCCCTAGATATGGAGTTTATATACCCTATTTGGGTTTGCTAAACCCTTCACGGCTATGTACCCTGTCTTTGGTTTTAGCCATTTCCGACGTCAGGTTCATGTTCGATATCTTTCACATAAGCCTTCACCACTCGAACCAAACACGAATCCCCAAATGGATTCCATAATCTTGAAAAGATCACGAAACGCTACATGGACCCGAGCATCTCGAATAGATCTCGAATCTCCACGTAGATTCCCACTTAAGTCCTTCGATGATGTAACGACCCGGAATTTTGAGCAATATCAATTTAATAATCTTTAATAATAATTAAATTGATTTGATCATTTTATATTATAAATTGACAAGTTAAAATTTATTTTAAAGATTAATGATAATAATTTAATATCTATCAATAATTTTCTTAACAATATAAATAGGCAAGATTAAATTCTTTTGAAAGTTTATAATAATTTGATTTGGAAACATTTATTTTGGTAAATAAGAAGTTTTTAAAGTAATAAAACTTTATATTCAAATTGTAATATATATGAATATATATACATTATGATTTGGTTTGTGTTTTAAAATTCAATACAGTAAATTTCAAATTTAATGTTAAAATGTTTTTCTATTTGAAGTGTGTATATGTATTTGTGTGTATATATATATATATATATATATATATATTTGAAATAGGAATTTTATTAATTTGAATTTAATAAGTATTTCCAAACTTTATTATATATATATATATATAGTTTTGTAATTTGAAAGGTTAATTTGATTTAATGCTTTTGAAATGATAATTGAGATTTAAATTTTTATAACCAAGTTAATTTCTATAGTTCAACTGGGTTTTAAATAAGATTTAAATTTAAAAAAATTCATTTGTTTTTATTTTTCTTCATCTTAATTTTATCACAAGATAAAATTGTTTTAAGAATTTTTATATAAAGAGATAAACACAGTTTTTCAATTTATAAACAAGTGATAAAATTAAATTGATTTAAATATAAGTTATTTATAAATGCCTATATGAGATTAATTTTAAGATATTTATTAAAGTCTAAAGTTTATTTTTATTTGATAAAAACATTTTACAATATTACATAAATACATTGTATATAGCTTAAATAGATTATTAAAAAGAAGATAACATTTAAAACATTTATGAAACGTTATAAAATACTTTTGTAAATATTAATTAAACCTTAAGGATACTTGTAAGTATATTACACTATGTAAGGGACATTTGTAAGAACATAAACATTAAAGAGACACATGTCATTCTCTTTAGTAATTAAATTTTAAATTAAATTGTAAATAATAAAAAGAAAGATTTTATTCTTCAGCAAAATCTTTCTCTTCATTTCACAAAGATGAATAGAAATCTGAAAAAAATGTAAATAAAAACAAAGATGAAAAAAAAGAAAATATGTAAAAATCTGGAAATTCAAGAACAAAGAAGTAAGCTGGAAAATGCACACAGGAGAACTGATTAATCCATAGCAACTAGAATGTTTTCAACCTGCAAATCAATTCAAGAACATGCAATTTGAAATCAACTACAGGGGAGCTTGCTTTCAACATGCAAAGTGAAATTTTCAAAACACGGAAACATTCTCTGTTTTCTGGAAATTACAGGTGAGTAAATGCAGATTTTAAAAACAGATTAAAAGTGGTTTTAACTTGTTTTTATGAATGAATAACATAATGTTTTCTGAAAATATTTGAATTGTGACGACCCGGAATTTTCAAGCATTTAAAACCAGAATATTTAATTGATTTTAAATATTCAATAGATTAATTTTAACTTGAATTCAAATATCACAATTTATTTGATGATTTAATTATTGAATTAAATAATTTGAAGTTGGGAAAATTATTGAATCTAGAATTTTAAGCTGATTAAAAATAAGTTAAAGGCTTATAAATTTATATTAATAATATTGAAGACAATAGAAGCGTTAAAATTGAAATTAACAGTGCTTTGTTCAGTTTTGGAATTTTATAGTTTAAATTGAATTTAAAACAGCCTTTCGAGGCACACTCTCGGATTTTGACGAAACCAGTTCCGATGGATCCGTAGTATTGAATTATTGTCGGATTTCACATTTCGTAATTTTCGAAGCTACCGTGTGACCGTACGAGATTTAAACGCCTAGTGGTTAATTTATCGTTTTAAATTTAAAATATCTCTTGTCATTTCAAACTGTCAATTTCTCTTCACCTCAACCCTTTCCAACCTTCTCCTGTACGCCAGCTTCTCACCTAATATCCTTCACTTACCCGTCTTCAAATCAATTTCGTTCTTCACGTAAGAGAAATTCTATTAATGGCCGAAATATAGTATCTTCTCAAATTTAATCTCATTTTCTTTTCCCCTTTCCAGTTCAATCGAACTAAATACTTTAAAGAGAATTTTTTTAATAATGGCCGCATTTTATTCCCAAAGTCGCGTCTTCTTCCTTGTCTAGATCGGGCCGCTTTCTCTAATAAAAAAAGGGGGCAGAAAACTTTCGATCAACGATTTCGAAAACAAAATCGAAGTCAAATCACACTTTGAGGAGTCGCGACGCAGTAGATTGGCAGGTGGAGGCGGCGCATCTTCTCGGTGAGGACGGCGTCTCAAGTGGGTTAGGGTTTGGATCTTCGGCCGCGTGCGCGAATTGGGAATGGTTGGCGCCAACAAGGGAGTCGTTTGGGTTTCGTGTTGCCGCGAGCATGGCAAGGCGGCGAGGGAGTGTTGGACTTCGTTCGGCATTACAGTAGGTTTTTATTTTTATTTTTTTAGTTTATTGGTTTCTTCATTTTTCTAGTTTGATTTAATACAAATATTTAACAGAAATATTCTCTCCATTTAAGTTAATTCATATATACAGAGATCGAGCATATAACAGTAATGTTTATAACAGAAATAGTTTTGTACAGAGAGAAATTTTTAGATGAAATTTTATACTGTTTTATAGTATTAAACTGAAGGGTATATAAGATTTAAGTAAGCAGAAAATTTAAGTGTTGAATGAGAAAGATATATATAAAATAGTAGATTTGGTGGATAAATTGTTAAATTAACGTATTTAATAGACTTATTCGATTTATATTAGTTACTAAAGATTTCAAGGGAAAATTAGTTAAATCAAATTTTAAGTTAAAGTTAAATGTGTAAATAGTGATTAATTGTTTGATAAATTCAAATATTAATAAATCGTAAATTGGTTTGTACAAGGTTAAAAATCGCGGAAACAAGACGAGTTTGAGGTGAATGGCAATCTTAGGCCAAAGGTGAATTCAAATTTAAATGATTAAATTTAAATAATTGTTGAATGGTTGAGTTGGTTGATATGCTATAGTATAATATATTTTGAAATTGGTGTATTATTGTGCTAACATCTGTGGATGCAGGGAAAACAGGTTGGAGGGATCCAACTTGACCCCTCAACTTTTATTTAATTATTTAATATTCTCTGCTATGGTTATTTGATATTCTATGATGCATTAAGTGGAAGTATTGAATGCCATGGTTTGGATGATATAATGGAGAATAATGAATTACCAAAAATATAAATTTGATTTTTGAATGAAAATGAAAGAAGTGAAATTGCAAGTAAAATAATTATAGAATAAATTTAAGAATGACTTGGAAAAGAAATAAAGTAACTTTAAAATTTTAATAAGTGAATCCTGAGGATGAAAAGGAAATTGAATAAGCAGGGAGTTGATGAATTTTAAAATTGAGTGTTATTATTTAAAAAAACAAAACATTTATTTAAAAGCTAAGATTTAAATTATTGGAAGAATAAAGGAAAAAGTTGGGAAAAATCTGGAATTTGTATATTTCAGTTAGAAGTTTTAAAATCAGATGGAAAATAATAATAATAATAACAACAATAATTAAGTATATACTTAATGAATTTTGAAGTGAATTAGGTAATTAAAGAAATTTATTTCAAATAAAATAATTTGGAAATCAATTTGGGGAAATTGATTTAGGCGATTGGAATTGGGATTTTCTCTTGATAGCCAAGTACATGTTTTAAAAAGTAAATCTTTAAAAATTAATTTGATGGATTATAGTTGTCTTTTGTAGAAAGCAAGTTTTGTAAAATTTATTATTTCTAATATTTAATTTCTAAAGCAAGTATTTCCTTTTAATCTATTATAGCAATAATTATTTAAAGAGTGATTTAGTATTTGTATTAAAAGTGTAAATCTAGTAGTATATTTTATTAAGTAATCTTATTTTCAAATATTCATATGTATGTATTTTTATTGAAGTACTTTTTAAGGTAAATGTTTTAAAGTATAAATTGCAAAGTAAAGGGTTTTAAACTATTTTAAAAATCTATTTTTGTGCTTGGTGATTTCAGTGGAGATAGAAAATATTTGGGAAAGCTTATTCTGGAAAGAGAAAGATGGTTAGAAACTGTTTTCAAAGGATTGAAAATAGAAATATATCTTGCGAAGATATTTTGAGGTTAATAAATATTTGGAATTTTTTTTTATTGAATGGATGTTTGTGAATATTAATTGATAGTTAAATCACCGACTATCAATATTGGACAAATACGTTGATCGTTTCGAAGAGACCGGGATCGAGATTAATTTCTTGAAAACCACTTCGATCCGGTTTGTACGTTTCATGTAAACGATTTTGGATTCGAAGATGGAGCAGTGAAGTGCAAGGGCTAGTCGCTACTAATCCTGAGGATATTTCCAAATGGATGTAGTAGGAATAGTGCCTTCGGTTCCGTTCGCACCCGGGACGGACTTGTATGGATGAATGCTTGCGAAAAATCGTCAGGTGGACGATGGGCATTCTAAGGGATATTTTGTAAAAAGGTAACGCTTAGCCTCAAGCCTCATCAAATGGGAATGGCTGAAAATCAGGGGTTATGCAGCAAGGCTTCGTGGGTAGCCCCCACTGGAGGGTGAGGTCATCCCTGTCTAGATGTCCCTTTATTTCGGCTTAGTGGGCGGTTGCTGATCCCAACCGCGGGGTGATCTTGCTCGGGACTGTCCAGTAAGGGATAGTTCCGATCTTGTGTTGCAGGGGAGTTAGGGTGGCTCCTCGGTACGCTGATCTAGACCAGGTACTGTGACAGATGGTACCCCAGTGCCTAGCCATTAGTTGGAATCCATTTTCCCTACGTGCCCGTACGGTTTTGATTGTGCCCAACTATTGCTGAAACGTGAGATGCATGCAATTCAGCTAGATTCTATTTTACTTTCTATAAACACTATTATAATATCAGAGGACTTTAATAAAAATTGTTTTAGTTATCGTAAGGTAAAAACCCGACATGTTTATTTATGGTGTGGTCTTACGAGATGCTTTTGTTTTCAAAGGATTTTTTTTTGAAACTTTAATAATCAATTGGGCGTGATTTTCTCACGCTGGTATTCCAGACTGACTCGGGTGTTATTTAACTGTAATGCTCGGGTCAAACCGAGTATTATAGGATACAGGATATGATGTTGTGGAGCTCAAGAGACGAGCAGGATGGCGATACGTACTCCCGTACTTGTATATATATACATATTCCGCTGTGTTGAGTTGTTGTGTACCCATTTGTATGATATTGATGTTGAGTTGTGATTGATGTACTCTGATTGATGTAATATATAAACAGAGATATATTTGATTGAGTAAAGATTATTTATTATCTATTATATTTTATTCCGCTACGATGGTTAGATTCTGATGTTGATTTTGTTTTTCTCTTTGTTTACCTCTTCTTCTCAAACCCAAATGGTTTGTATTTCTGTACAACTTGAGTTGATTGTTGTAGAGTAGTGTTGACTCAAGGGGTACGGATTTGCGAGCTGTTAGAGTTGGTATCAGAGCAAAGGTTGGTGATAATCTTGGCTCTGGTGGGAATTACTCATTTAAATTAAAGTCCGTAATACTCTAAAATGAGTTTGAGCCTACTAATAGATATGAGCGCGTATTTGTTAGTGAATATAAATTGTTTTTAATTTTGTGTTGATTGATTTATTGAGTGGCATATGAACCTTCGTCGACACAGTCTGCGCAGCTGTATCGAAGGGGTTTCTAAACACTTGAATAGAACAATCGACACAGTATTGTTTTAAATATGGGTAAATGAAATAATTTTACCAAAAAAAAACATATTTTGATATAAAGAATAGTTTTTGAAAACTATTTAGCTAATATATGGTTGCTTGGATGTTAGAAATGATAATATTAAAGTACTATCATTGTTAAGTGAAAATTTAACTAGAAATTGAAAATATAACTAAAGTTAAAGGAATAAATTCATTATAAAATGAAATTTATAAATATAAATTATGAATGTAACTTACAAATTGAAATACAATCAAATGAGAATTTGTATATGCACAAACTATACAAATGAATTATAGTTAAAATTGATTTAAGCAGGATTCGAAAATTTAAATTCCGGAGATTTGGAAGTATTTGAAGATAAATGACAATATTATTCTTTGGAGATGTTTCTGAATGGAAATCTGTTTAAATGGATTTTGAAAGTAAAATAGCATTGAAATCACTTGGATTATTGGAAAATAATTCTGATGATGACGGCCGCATCATCAGTATTCATTCTCGAATTTCTAAGTGACGGATTGCTACCAAACTGATTTGTTCAGAAAGCTAGTTGTTTTTGAAAATTTCAAAGGAAATTTGTCGGGAATTTAATTTTAAGTGAAAGGTTAAAAATGAAATAAGCTTGGATTGGAGAATAAAATTTAACTGGATTGAAATAAATCGAATAAGCTGAAGATAATATCCAGTTGTATTCGAATCTAGTTGAAATCGAATTGAGTTAAGTAAATTTGAGTTAAAGTAAAATTGAATTGGGATGAGAATTCAATTGAATTAATGAATGGAATTAAATTCTTACCTGAACAAATGGTAGATAAATTGAATAAGGATTGGAATTGAAATAAATAAATAAGAAATACGCGTAAAAGAATTATAATGCATGAAATAAAATATGCTTGGAATATAAATAAGCATAAGCCTTGAGTTAAAAATAAAAGAAGAATATATTCAAGAGCAGAATGAATGGGATTGTGTAAATAATAAATTGTGACTTATAAATTTATAAGTGGAAATGAAAACCCAAATTAAATATTGTTTGATGACTTGAAAAATAAAATGAAAATTCAAACTTGAATTATAAAGTAAATTTGAACTTAAGAAAATTAAATGCAGAGATATTTGGAAAAAAAAATGAAATTAAGTATTGAACTGTAAATAAAGGGAACCAATTTATTAATAAATTAGTTAATGAAATGTGTAAATGAAACAAATTGTAGTTAAATAGAAGCTGAATTGGTGAGTTAATATTGAAGTTTGGAAATAGAACTCAAGTTATAAATCAAATTCGACTTGAATCATTAGTGAAGAAAATATAATTGGAAGTGGCCTTGCAATAATTAAATGAATTGAGAATGAAGTTGAATTGTGAATTAATAAAATTGGATGGTAATTAAAATGTGAATGATGGAATTAGAACTTGAGTTATTAATTATAATTTAACTTGAAGTGTTAACAAATTAGATATAATTGAAATGTATCGAATAAAAATGGAAATGGATTAAAATAGTACTGGTTTGAATTGAAAATAAAATCCAACAAAGTGGAAATAAATGGGAAATGGCCATGTAATCAATTGAAGGAATTGAATCTGGAAACATTTAAATTTTATAATAACTAACCAAATGAAATTGTAGATTTAAATGAGAATAGATTGAGATGGAATTCAGTAAGTAAATATATATATATATATATATATATATATAGAAGAAAAAATTTACTTGTAAAATGAAAATGAGCTTAAATATAAAATTGAATTAAATCAACTTAAGCTAAAAAGATGGAAAGGAGTTGAATTGAATTCAACTTAAAAACTAAGTGTGATGATATTGGGTTGGATTTAAATCAAGAGAAATAAATTTGAATCGAAATAGAATTTGGTGGGTTATAAATAATATCTAAGGAAATGAAAATTCAAAATGGATTGAGTGGATAAACTAATTATATTGAATGAATAAATGGATGAAATAAATAAGAATCAAAGGGAAGTGAACTTAAGTTTGAAGTGGAATAAATTGAGTAAATTAACTTAAGTTAAGAATAATTAGAAGCTCGACTACGAGTAAATCTGGAAGGCCATTAAATTAAAGCTTGGTTTGAATTAATTCGTGGATGGGTAGTAATATGCAAGCTTGGAATTGGTCGAGCTAAATAAATGGTCATGAATGAATTGAAATAAAAGGGAATTAATTGGTAATGAAATTTGGAGATGGAACTTGAATTGGTAAATGAAGTCGAATACCAATTTAATGTGGCAAATGTTTAGTTTGCAAATTAATTATGAAATGAGTATTGGATGTGACCAATATGAAATGTTCCAAGATAAATAAATGGATTCAAATAAAATGAATGAAAATATAGCATGCAAAATAAATTGAACGGAATCAATTAAAAAGGAATCAATTTAAATTGGTTATAAAGCAAAATACTTGTTTATTCACATAGATCTCGTCAAACTGCATAGAATAAATTGTCATTGGATGCAAACAGGAGTAACTAAATTCCCATGAATTGATAGAAGTAAAATGAATTGATTTTGAAAGCAATTGAATTAAATATGAGTTCAGTTTGCTTAAGAATAAATTAAATGTAAGCGATTGAGGTTTATACCATTCGAATTGATGAAGATGTATACGGATGGATTGAAAACCATTCGAATTGAATGAAATGGTTATAAATAAATTGAAATAGTTGAATTAGCATGGAAACTACATAAATTGTTTACGAAAAATGTCGGATGTGCATTTCTTTAGAATCCATATGTCTTAACCATTGCAACTAAGTGAAATATAGTTAAACTGCATATATTTGGCACTTACATGTTTAAATTGAGTAAGTACAGGTACTTGGAAGCCGTGTGGCTGGATTTGGTAGTGTTATTTGCTAAAAACAATAAGCCGCTTGCTTAAAATGCTAAATAAGGTACGCCTACGCTATAAAAATAGGAAATATGAACTATTTTTGGTTTTTCCGACCATGTGGGTCGATGTATATATATTTATCTCTTTTGTCAAATTGCAAAAGCTCCTCCGTACAAAGGAGACTTTGCCAAAAAAATTCAGAAATTTTAGGAGTTAGAAAATTTTAGAAAATTTTGGAAAATTGTGTTAACGACTAACGAATTTAATTTGAAAACTAAAATAAACTAGTAAATGAAACCAATTTAAAATAATGATATGAATTAGTTATAAATAGAAAATAAAATTCCAATATTCAGAGAGGAAGATAAATTGAATTCATATGGGAATAATAAAATCAATTTAATTAGAAATAGATATAAACTGATGTGGTAAGATGAAAGTAAGTATAGGAAACATATATAATGCTTATACTAAACTTAAGAAGGAATGGTGAATTCTTAATTGGAAATTGATATTAATAATATATTCTAAGTCAACATTTGAATATTGGCTTTTTGTGAGAAAGTCGATAAGATAATTTTGGGATATTGTGATTGGATATTAATACTAAGCAGGATATGCAGGTATTTTAAAGGGAAAAGAAGAATTGATTGTGATTTCAAAAAGATAAATTTGAAATGCTCGACAAAAAGGTATGTGTTTAAGATTCTATATGAAATTTGATTGGGATTTGGATTGAGCCACTTGGCGTTTTGTTTTCTTTTTGGATTTGGGAGGCCGTAGAGCCATTTTGTAGTTGTATCGAGTCAGCCGCGCAAAGGAGACGCTGACAAAATTTTTCGAAAATTTTAGAAGTTAGAAAATTTTTGAGAAATTTTGATAATTCAAAATTTGAATTTAAATTTGAATTGATAAAGTAATATTGTTTGGGACTTATGGATAAGTTTGAAAGGTTAGAAGAGGGTTAGTGTGTCTTTGATAAAAAGATTTATTTGAGCAAGTTGTAAAAAACTAGTTGGGGATGAGATGGGTTATGGATCATTCTTCCTAAATAGTAATTCGGGGACGAAATTCTTTTAAGGGGGGAGGAATGTGACGACCCGGAATTTTCAAGCATTTAAAATCAGAATATTTAATTGATTTTAAATATTCAATAGAGTAATTTTAACTTGAATTCAAATATCACAATTTATTTGATGATTTAATTATTGAATTAAATAATTTGAAGTTGGGAAACTTATTGAATCTTGAATTTTAAGCTGATTAAAAATAAGTTGAAGGCTTATAAATTTATATTGATAATACTGAAGACAATAGAAGCGTTAAAATTGAAATTAACAGTGCTTTGTTCAGTTTTGGAATTTTATAGTTTAAATTGAATTTAAAACAGCCTTCCGAGGCACAGTCTCGGATTTCGACGAAACCAGTTCCGATGGATCCGTAGTATTGAATTATTGTCGGATTTCACATTTCGTAATTTTCGGAGCTACCGTGTGACCTACTAGATTTAAACACCTAGTGGGTAATTTATTTTTTTAAATTTAAAACTCTTGTCATTTCAAACTGTCAATTTCTCTTCACCTCAACCCTTTCCAACCTTCTCCTGTACGCCAGCTTCTCACCTAATATCCTTCACTTACCCATCTTCAAATCAATTTCGTTCTTCACGTGAGAGAAATTTTATTAATGGCCGAAATATAGTATCTTCTCAAATTTAATCTCATTTTCTTTTCCCCTTTCCAGTTCAATCGAACTAAATACTTTAAAGAGAAATTTTTTAATAATGGCCGCATTTTGTTCCCAAAGTCGCGTCTTCTTCCTTGTCTAGATCGGGTCGCTTTCTCTAATAAAAAAAAGGGGGCAGAAAACTTTCGATCAACGATTTCGAAAACAAAATCGAAGTCGAATCGCACTTTGAGGAGTCGCAACGCAGTAGATTGGCAGGTGGAGGCGGCGCATCTTCTCGGTGAGGACGGCGGCTGGAGTTGGTTAGGATTTGGATCATCGGCCGCGTGCGCGAATTGGGAATGGTTGGCGCCAGCAAGGGAGTCGTTTGGGTTTCGTGTTGCCGCGAGCATGGCAAGGCGGCAAGGGAGTGTTGGACTTCGTTGGGCATTACAGTAGGTTTTTATTTTTAGTTTTTTTAGTTTATTGGTTTCTTCATTTTCTAGTTTGATTTAATATAGATATTTAACATAAATATTCTCTCCATTTAAGTTAATTCATATATGCAGAGATCAAGCATATAACAGTAAAGTTTATAACATAAATAGTTTTGTACAGAGAGAAATTTTTAGATGAAATTTTATACTGTTTTTATAGTATTGAACTGAAGGGTATATAAGATTTATGTAAGCAGAAAATTTAAATGTTGAATGAGAAAGATATATATAAAATAGTAGATTTGGTGGATAAATTGTTAAATTAACGTATTTAATAAACTTATTCGATTTATATTAGTTATTAAAGATTTCAAGGGAAAATTAGTTAAATCAAATTTTAAGTTAAAGTTAAATGTGTAAATGGTGATACTTTGTTTGATAAATTCAAATATTAATAAATCGTAAATTGGTTTGTACAAGGTTAAAAATCGCGGAAACAAGATGAGTTTGAGGTGAATGGCAATCTTAGGCCAAAGGTGAGTTAATCTCACTCAGTATAAATTTAAATTTAAATGATTAAATTTAAATAATTGTTGAATGGTTGAGTTGATTGATATGCTATAGTATAATATATTTTGAAATTGGTGTATTATTGTGCTAACATCTGTGGATGCAGGGAAAACAAGTTGGAGGGATCCAACTGGACCCCTCAAATTATTTAATATTCTCTGCTCTGGTTATTTGATATTCTAGGATGCATTAAGTGGAAGTATTGAATGCTATGGTTTGGATGATATAATTGAGAATAATGAATTAACAAAAATATAAATTTGATTTTTGAATGAAAATGAAAGAAGTGAAATTTCAAGTAAAATAATTATAGAATAAATTTAAGAATGACTTGGAAAAGAAATAAAGTAACTTTAAAATTTTAATAAGTGAATCCTGAGGATGAAAAGGAAAATTTGAATAAACAAGGAGTTGATGAATTTTAAAATTGAGTGTTATTATTTAAAAGAGCAAAACATTTATTTAAAAGCTAAGATTTAAATTATTGGAAGAATAAAGGAAAAAGTTGGGAAAATTTTGGAATTTGTATATTTCAGTTAAAAGTTTTAAAATCAAATGGAAAATAATAATAATAACAACAACAATAATTAAGTATATACTTAATGAATTTTGAAGTGAATTAGCGAATTAAAGAAATTTATTTCAAATAAAATAAATTGGAAATCAATTTAGGGAAATTGATTTAGGTGATTGGAGTTGGGATTTTCTCTGGATAGTCAAGTACATGTTTTAAAAAGTAAATCTTTAAAAATTAATTTGATGGACTATAGTTGTTTTTTGTAGAAAGCAAGTTTTGTAAAATTTATTATTTCTAATATTTAATTTCTAAAGCAAGTATTTCCTTTTAATCTATTATAGCAATAATTATTTAAAGAGGGATTTAGTATTTGTTTTAAAAGTGTAAATCTAGTAGTATATTTTATTACGTAATCTTATTTTCAAATATTCATATGGTATGTATTTTTATTGAAGTACTTTTTAAAATAAATGTTTTAAAGTATAAATTGCAAAGTAAAGTGTTTTTGTAACAACCCGAGCTTTTGTGAAAATTTATTATCGTCGTTAAACAATTATTGTCGCTAGCAGATTGATGATGGAGTTTTTATACCGGGTTGAAATTCTTAAAAATAAAATTGGTTATGTGTTGTGAGCTTTGAAATTGTGAATATCGACCATTTACTTTTGAATGCCGTTCGACCCGTCCCCCTTCATTATTTTCATTCTCAACCCTAAACAAAAATCGAGCGAAGAAAAATGAATGGCGACCCCTCTTCTTCGTTCTTCTGTGAAAACTAGGGATTCAAAATAAATGGCGTTCGATCGTTTGTCCTCTCTCGTTCTTCTTCGGTCAGAAGTCAGGGCGTATGGGATTCGAAGGCGCTGACTTCGATGGCTGCTTCGACGTGCTCGTACTCGATTCGACTTCGGCTGCTTCGTTCGTGGAAAAGGTGAGTAATTTACATTACTCACATCTAATTGAAATTCATTCGTCCTCGTTTGCTTACTTTGTTTTCTTAGTCTTCTGCAATTCGATTTCTTTACTTTGCTTCGACGTTGTTTTATCTCGGCCATTTGATTTCATTTTGGGGCTGGTGAATTGATTTTCGACTTCGTCAATTTAGTATGTTTTGTTTACTTGATCTTCACGGCATCGATTTGAACAGTGGCCACCATAGTGTTAAATTTTTATTCAATTTCGGTATCGACTTGTTCTATATCAACCTTGAATTCTAGAAGTATTTTTCTTTGTCTTGATTGATTATCTTGGCTATTGTTTTGATCATGTGCTCTCTGAACTCGTTGTGGCACGTGTCTTTGGGTTTTACACTTCGACGTTTGACACTGTCAAACTGGGCTCTGACTTGTTGATGTTGTCGATTTTTTTCCATTTGCTCGAACTTGTAATTGTCTGGAGCTTCACTGTTGAAATACATACATGCTTGGAGTCTTTGTGTAATTGTCTGTAGTATGTGCATTGCTTGTGGTCTTAGCTCAGTTATTCTTAGTATATACTGGTTGTGGTTGGGTTTAGTATTATACCACCTACTGTTTACTTGCATGCCTACCACTGATCATATGTTGAAGTCATTCATGTGCTCGACTTTGACCATTTATTACATTGAAATTGGTGGCCTCTGTTGCTCTTCTTCATGTCATACTTGTTGATGTCTTTTTAGTCTGTTACCAGTCAGCACTTCACTGCCTTTGTGTCATTCATGTTGCAGTGAGCTTTGTGCTTATTACTGGGTTACCTTATCTTGGGCACACATGTTTGTTCCACTGCCCTAGTGTACATGTTGAAGAACTGTGTACTTTTGCCTGAGATTGTTATGTTGGTGGCAATCTTGTTTTGTGTAGTTGTAACCGAACATGTCCACTGCAGTTTCTTCACCGACGCATTTGGACTTGACTGTGTTGATCCAATTCACCATGCATTGTTTCATTTCTTCAAATCTTCCTGTTTCATTTGAGATGTGTCTCTGTTCTTTGTTCATTGCTGGTTGAGTTTGTGGTCATCCTGCTTCGTTACTGCCGTGTCTTTGATGTTGTACACTGTCATGTACACTTGTTTTCATGCTTGTGACATTCGTGCATTGTCATGAGTAGATCCCTGTTGCATTTCTGTGCATCCCCCCTGTCGCACCCCTGTGCATTCATTTGTTTATGCTGGTTCATATCTTCCAGGGTGCACTCTGTTTCACTTTTCCTTGGTCATTTCTGACCACCTGGAGCTTGTAGTATCCTGACTTGTATTCTTGTGATGGTTGTCGTTTAAATTGGTTCGTGCATTGCACTGACCACTGCATTCACTGGCATATATGAGTTTTGTTTTCACTTGAGTTTGTAGTGTCTTGTTGCTTTGTGTTGAGTCATGGTTGTCGTGACTTGACCTTTGCATTTTGCTTGATTTTCGAAATACATCTGTGTAGAATCCGGTATTTCGGTTTGACCTTGTGCCCGTTTGCGTACATCATTACTATTGTGGCAAGGCAGTGCACGCAAGCGTGAACTGCAGCCACACGGCATTGAGTTTTTGGGTACATTATCACTGTAGTGGCAAGGCAGTGCACGCAAGCGTGAACTGCAGCCACACGGTATGGCTTTTATGATATTCAATCTTGCTTTGATTTATTAATCTTTTGCATATTCCATATGCTGTAGTGGCGAGGCAGTGCACGCGTGCGTGTACTGCAGCCCTACTCGACTTAATATTTTAATTGATATTTCAATGGTTCAAACTATTTCGTTTATTCAATTCAATATTCTGAATTGCATTCTGATTTGGTTGAATTTGCTGATTTGTTGTTTAACACTGCTACGTGTTATATTTATCGTTATCCGATTTCTTTATTTAAGGATCGGAAAGACGAAATTTATTGCGGCCATCGTCTATTCATTATTTAATTATTATTGCTTCTGTGCGCTAATAACTGAGTTTGAATTAGACTGACCCGAGTATTATTTCTTTTGAATTTAATACTCGAGTCAGACCGAGTATTTCAGGTTGTAGATATTCTGCTTTGGGTTGCTGCTAGAGCTATGAAGTTCTTTCATATCTTTTGGAGTAGTCATCGTAATTTTCAGTAGTCTGTATAATTGTATAGGAAGATATGTATTCATGTATATTATATACGTTAATGTACTTGTATATGTAACTTCCTGAGTCGACTGTGGTAGTTGTATCATATGTACCGTGTCATATGTATCATGTCAAATGTATTGTAACTGACATCAGTAATTGTATATATGAGACTTTCTGTTTTATTTGTGTTCCGCATTATATTATCTGTGTAATATTTTATATTTACTGTTCTAAACTATTACGAACCATCGTAGTTCGTTTTATACTGGAATTGGGGTATGTCGATGGGAGAAAATAAATCAGAGATGAAAAATGAAAGAATATTTATATATATATATACCACTCCTATCGAGATAACCAATACTAGTGTAAGGCCTAACTACTGATGGCCGTTCCTCAACGACCTTATTCTCCGTGCTAGTTGACAGCACTACACCGTAGTGTTCTTGGCTAGCGTGGGTATAGAGGTGGGGCGTCACAGCTTGGTATCAGAGCCTGGGGTTTAGAACAAATATAAAACATAACGTAGATAGTACATGTGTTACAACTATTTGTTGACGTTTTATCTCTCATATTTGCATACGATTGTCTTTGATTGTTAGGTATGAATTCCTAATGCTTATTCATAAGCATTTGATTTTGATTCTTGTGTTTTCGGTTTTGATTTGATTTAGCCGATGAATGATTTTGTTCGAATCTCAGCGATTCTGAACTTGATATTTTATGTTTTCCTCGGCTTGATTTCCATTCGACTTCGGTCACTTTGTTTTTGAGAAATAGCTAAATTCTTGATTTCCAAGACTCTGACTTTGTTTGTCGTTGAGTCCTTTGATGATGATGTTGAATCGTTTGTACTCTATTATGGCCATTAATTGTTGACTTCGGCATTGACTTGATTTTTATTTTTGTTGAAGTCATTTATGCATTTATGCTCGTTTTGCTTCGTTATCCCATTTGTTAATCGATTCTTCTTTTTCGATTAGTTGTTATCTCCTTTGTTGACTTTGATAACTTCTATTTCTGGAATTTTTGGATATTCCTACTTTGATGGATTTAGAATCGAATTCTTTGGATTTTATTCACGTCTTCGAATGTGAACTTTAGTGAATTGATTTGGTTTTCAAATTTAATCGATTCTTGTTAATTCTCCGATTTGTTGCTATCATTTATTAGCAACTTTGATAACATTTTCTTCGGAATTTTTGTGAACATACCTTTTGATGGATACAGTATCGATTTCTTTGGATTCTATTCACATTTTTGTATGTGAATTCTTGTGATTGCTTGTTCCTACAATCATTTTTGTGATTTGTCACTTTAAAAATATAAAGGTTTTCTATACTAGTAGTAAATATAAAAGCCCTTTTCTCCAAACGATTTCAAAACTATTTTACTACAAAACTCTTTTCCTAAACCGTTTTCCAATCTATTAGTAAATACTAACCTTTACCTCACTCGTATGAGAAATCTAATTAAACGACTTAGTAAAACGAGTGGTATATAACGCTTGCGTTTACTTCGCCGGTTAATTCTTGGACTTATTCGATTGAATCTCTTGTGACAATTTTCTAGTGAAGATTTACAGTTGGTTCGTAAATATTTAAGTTAAGCAAGTGGTTATGGGACATGAAGCTAAACTTTTATATTTACTAGCTTAGTGTAATTGACACTTCTCGTTGATCTTGATGATCGCTTTATGAATTAGACTAGCAATTGTGCGATGTCTCTTTCATTGCAAGGTTAGGCTAGACACCACTTGTGTGATTTCGTTCACACATACCTTTTTGCTTTTTGGTTAGCCTAGACACCATTTGTGTGATTTCATTCACGCATATCTTTTTTCTTTCTGGTTAGGCTAGACACCACTTGTGTGATTTCGTTCGCACATACCTTTTTGCTTTTTGGTTAGCCTAGACACCATTTGTGTGATTTCATTCACACATATCTTTTTGCTTTCTGGTTAGGCTAGACACCACTTGTGTGATTCCGCTCACACATACCTTTTTGCTTTTTGGTTAGCCTAGACACCATTTGTGTGATTCCATTCACACATATCTTTTTGCTTTCTGGTTAGGCTAGACACCACTTGTGTGATTCCATTCACACATACCTTTTTGCTTTTTGGTTAGCCACCATGAGATAGCATGTCGATTTGCGTTGCACGTGTTGGTGATTTTTCATGCTCACGTGTAGGTGAGTTTCCATGCTTCCGTTCTCGCTTTGCGTTACACGTGTTGATGAGTTTTCATGCTCACGTGTAGGTGAGTTTCCATGCTCCCGTTCTCGCATTGTGTTGAACGTGTTGGTGATTTTTCATGCTCGCGTGTAGGTGAGTTTCCATGCTCCCGTTCTCGCATTGTGTTGCACGTGTTGGTGATTTTTCATGCTCGCGTGTAGGTGAGTTTCCATGCTCCCGTTCTCGCTTTGTGTTGCACGTGTTGGTGATTTTTCATGCTCGCGTGTAGGTGAGTTTCCATGCTCCCGTTCTCGCTTTGTGTTGCACGTGTTGGTGATTTTTCATGCTCACGTGTAGGTGAGTTTCCATACTCCCATTTGAGTTTCCATACTCCCATTTGAGTTTTCATACTCCCATTCGAGTTTCCGTACTCCCATTCGAGTCTCCGTACTCCCATTTGAGTTTTCATACTCCCGTTCGAGTTTCCGTACTCCCATTCGAGTTTTCACACTCCCATTTGAGTTTCCGTGCTCCCATTTGAGTTTTCATACTCTCATTTTGTGATATCTGGATTTCTTGTGTAGATTTCTAGAATTTGTGTTTTCTGGATTTCTTGTGATGATTTTTAGAACTTGTGCTTCACCAATTTTCGTGATTTCTATTGATAAGTTTTATCAATTTTTGTGCATTGGTGAATTCGTGTGTCATTGACTTGTTATGAATACAAGTTTAGTGTATGAAACCCTTTCCTATCTTTGAGAAGATTCTTGTGACATTTTTTATGAATGAAAATTCATTGGTATTATATTTTGATGCCAATTATTTCGATGAAATTTTGACGTATGTCGAAGTTGCTACGGATGTTTCTGCTTTAATCACGTGTTTTAAAAATTGTTTCAAAATATAAATCAAAATTGTTTTCAAAATTTTTACGATTTGCGCTTTCAAAAGAATGAGGAAGCGAATTAAACGTTTCAGTAAAATCGAGGACTATGACCCCTTTCTTTTGCTGATTCGCTTAATTCCGGACTTGTTCGTTTGAGAATGTAAATTATTATATAATAAATGAAAATTGTTTTCAGAAGTTTTACAGTTTACGCTTTCAAAAGAATGAGGAAGCGATTTAAACGTTTAAGAAAAATCGAGGACTATGACCCCTTTCTTTTACTGATTCGCTTAATTCCGGGCTTGTCCGTTTGAGAATGTGAAATGTTATTTTTAAAATACACCATTATGCACTTTCAAGAAAAGGATGAAGTGAATTAAACGATTTAGTAAAACTCGTGGTTATGGGTCATGTGCGTTTGCTATTTCGGTTAATTCCGGACTCGTTAACTGAATAATTTGTGATTTCTGATTATCGTTTTGATAATCGGATGTTGGTGATTTCTAATTATCGTTTTAGATAATCAGATATTTATTGTTTCTGATTATCGCTTGTGATAATTAGATATTTGAGATTTAATTATCGTTTGTGATAATTAAATATTTGTGATTTGAAATTTGATTACCGTTGTGGTAATTTCTGATTATCGTTTTGATAATCGGATGTTGGTGATTTCTGATTATCGTTTTTGATAATCAGATATTTATTGTTTCTGATTATCGCTTGTGATAATTAGATATTTGAGATTTAATTATCGTTTGTGATAATTAAATATTTGTGATTTAAGATTTGATTATCGTTTTGATAATTGAATATTTGCTGATTTGAAATTTGATTACCGTTGTGGTAATTCCTGATTATCGTTTTTGATAGTTAGATATTTGTGTTTTCTAATTATCTTTGTTGATAATTAGATTTGCTGATTTTGCTGTTTTCTAATTATCGAATCGGTGATTTGATATTACTGTTTTGTGATTTCTGTATTCTGATTATCTATTTGATAATTAAATTTTGTTGAGAATTTGTGAATTTCTTTTATGAAATTAAAAGATTTCTTTGGTGTTTATATAGTACTACGTCGGTGTATCGGCTCAATTTTCTGCTATTCATGACGTTTCCTACGTCTTCCAATTACGGAGATGCCTTAGGGATTTCCGATCCTTATTTTTGAGCAACCTTCTATTCACATCATTGCTTCGGAGGTTCAGCACCCTCGAAATAAAGATGTTTTTCTCGTAAAAGCTCAGTGGTTCTCAAATCCTATGGATTTCACTTAGGAATCCTGAGAATTCATCGAGCAAACACGTTCAAGCTTACTCTTTCATGCTCTTATGGTTGTTATCTTTTGTCCATTTATCCCTTAAGATTGCGAGGACGCAATTTCTTTAAGGAGGGGAGTCTGTAACAACCCGAGCTTTTGTGAAAATTTATTATCGTCATTAAATAATTATTGTCGCTAGCAGATTGATGATGGAGTTTTTATACCGGGTTGAAATTCTTAAAAATAAAATTGGTTAAGTGTTGTGAGCTTTGAAATTGTGAATATCGGCCATTTACTTTTGAATGCCGTTCGACCCATCCCCTTTCATTATTTTCATTCTCAACCCTAAACAAAAATCGAACGAAGAAAAATGAATAGCGACCCCTCTTCTTTGTTCTTCTGTGAAAACTAGGGCTTCAAAATAAATGGCGTTCGCTCGTTTGTCCTCTCTCGTTCTTCTTCGGTCAGAAGTCAGGGCGTATGGGATTCGAAGGCGCTGACTTCGATGGCTGCTTCGACGTGCTCGTACTCGATTCGACTTCGGCTGCTTCATTCGTGGCAAAGGTGAGTAATTTACATTACTCACATCTAATTGAAATTCATTCGTCCTCGTTTGCTTGCTTTGTTTTCTTAGTCTTCTGCAATTCGATTTCTTTACTTTGCTTCGATGTTGTTTTATCTCGGCCATTTGATTTCGTTTTGGGGCTGGTGAATTGATTTTCGACTTCGTCAATTTAGTATGTTTTGTTTGCTTGATCTTCACGGCATCGATTTGAACTGTGGCCACCACAGTGTTAAATTTTTATTCCATTTCGGTATCGACTTGTTCTATATCAACCTAGAATTCTAGAAGTATTTTTCTTTGTCTTGATTGATTATCTTGGCCATTGTTTTGATCATGTGCTCTCTGAACTCGTTATGGCACGTGTCTTTGGGTTTTACACTTCAACGTTTGACACAGTCAAACTCGGCTCTGACTTGGTGATGTTTTCGATTTTTTTCCATTTGCTCGAACTTGTAACTGTCTGGAGCTTCACTGTTGAAATACATACATGCTTGGAGTCTTTGTGTAATTGTCTGTAGTATGTGCATTGCTTGTGGTCTTGCCTCGGTTATTCTTAGTATATACTGGCTGTGGTTGGGTTTAGTATTATACCACCTATTGTTTACTTGCATGCCTGCCACTGATCATATGTTGAAGTCATTCATGTGCTCGACTTTGACCATTTATTACATTGAACTTGGTGGCCTCTGTTGCTCTTCTTCATGTCATACTTGTTGATGTCTTTGTAGTCTGTTACCAGTCAGCACTTCACTGCCTTTGTGTCATTCATGTTGCAGTGAGCTTTGTGCTTGTTACTGGGTTACTTTATCTTGGGAACACATGTTTATTCCACTGCCCTAGTGTACATGTTGAAGAACTGTGTACTTTTGCCTGAGATTGTTATGTTGGTGGCAATCTTGTTTTGTGTAGTTGTAACCGAACATGTCCACTGCAGTTTCTTCACTGATGCATTTGGACTTGACTGTGTTGATCCAATTCACCATGCATTGTTTCATTTCTTCAAATCTTCCTGTTTCATTTGAGATGTGTCTCTGTTCTTTGTTCATTGTGGTTGAGTTTGTGGTCATCCTGCTTCGTTACTGCCGCGTCTTTGATGTTGTACACTGTCATGTACACTTGTGTTCATGCTTGTGACATTGGTGCATTGTCGTGAGTAGATCCCTGTTGCATTTCTGTGCATCCCCCCCTGTCGCACCCCTGTGCATTCATTTGTTTATGCTGGTTCATATCTTCCAGGGTGCACTCTGTTTCAATTTTCCTTGGTCATTTCTGACCACCTGGAGCTTGCAGTATCCTGACTTGTATTCTTGTGATGGTTGTCGTTTAAATTGGTTCATGCATTGCACTGACCACTGCATTCACTGGCATATATGAGTTTTGTTTTCACTTGAGTTTGTAGTGTCTTGTTGCTTTGTGTTGAGTCATGGTTGTCGTGACTTGACCATTGCATTTTGCTTGATTTTCGAAATACACCTGTGTAGAATCCGGTATTTCGGTTTGACCTTGTGCCCGTTTGTGTACATCATTATTGTTGTGGCAAGACAGTGCACGCAAGCGTGAACTGCAGCCACACGACATTGAGTTTTTGGGTACATTATCACTGTAGTGGCAAGGCAGTGCACGCAAGCGTGAACGGTAGCCACACGGTATGGCTTTTATGATATTCAATCTTGCTTTGATTTATTGATCTTTTGCATATTCCATATGCTGTAGTGGCGAGGCAGTGCACGCGTGCGTGTACTGCAGCCCTACTCGACTTAATATTTTAATTGATATTTCAATGGTTTGAACTATTTCGTTTATTCAATTCAATATTCTGAATTGCATTCTGATTTGGTTGAATTTGCTGATTTGTTGTTTAACACTGCTACGTGTTATACTTATCGTTATCCGATTTCTTTATTTAAGGATCGGATAGACGAAATTTATTGCGACTATCGTCTATTCATTATTTAATTATTATTGCTTCTGTGCACTAATGACTGAGTTTGAATTAGACTGACCCGAGTATTATTTTCTTTTGAATTTAATACTCGGGTCAGACCGAGTATTTCAGGTTGTAGATATTCTGCTTTGGGTTGCTGCTAGAGCTATGAAGTTCTTTCATATCTTTTGGAGTAGTCGTCGTAATTTGTAGTAGTCTGTATAATTGTATAGGAAGATATGTATTCATGTATATTATATACGTTAATGTACTTGTATATGTAACTTCCTGAGTCGACTGTGGTAGTTGTATCATATGTACCGTGTCATATGTATCGTGTCAAATGTATTGTAACTGACATCAGTATTGTATATATGAGACTTTCTGTTTTATTTGTGTTCCGCATTATATTATCTGTGTAATATTTTATATTTACTGTTCTAAACTATTACGAACCATTGTAGTTCGTTTTATACTGGAATTGGGGTATGTCGTTGGGAGAAAATAAATCAGAGATGAAAAATGAAAGAATATTTATATATATATACCACTCCTATCGAGATAACCAATACTAGTGTAAGGCCTAACTACTGATGGCCGCTCCTCAACAGCCATATTCTCCGTGCTAGTTGACAGCATTACACCGTAGTGTTCTTGGCTAGCGTGGGTATAGAGGTGGGGCGTCACTGCTTTAAACTATTTTAAAAATCTATTTTTGTGCTTGGTGATTTCAGTGGGGATAGAAAATATTTGGGAAAGCTTATTCTGGAAAGAGAAAGATGGTTAGAAACTGCTTTCAAAGGGTTGAAAATAGAAATATATCTTGCGAAGATATTTTGAGGTTAATAAATATTTGGAATTTTTTTTTATTGTTGAATGGATGTTTGTGATATTAATTGATAGTTAAATCACCGACTATCAATATTGGACAAATACGTTGATTGTTTCGAAGAGACCGGGATCGAGATTAATTTCTCAAAAACCACTTCGATTCAGTTTGTACGTTTCGTGTAAACGATTTTGGATTCGAAGATGGAGCTGTGAAGTGCAAGGGCTAGTCGCTACTAATCCTGAGGATATTTCCAAATGGATGTAGTAGGAATAGTGCCTTCGGTTCCGTTCGAACCCGGGACGGACTTGTATGGATGAATGCTTGCGAAACATCGTCAGGTGGACGATGGGCATTCTAAGGGATATTTTCTAAAAAGGTAACGCTTAGCCTCAAGCCTCATCAAATGGGAATGGCTGAAAATCAAGGGTTATGCAGCAAGGCTTCGTGGGTAGCCCCCACTGGTGGGTGAGGTCATCCCTGTCTAGATGTACCTTTATTTCGGCTTAGTGAGCGGTTGCTGATCCCAACCGCGGGGTGATCTTGCTCGGGACTGTCCAGTAAGGGATGGTTCCAGTCTTGTGTTGCAGGGGAGTTAGGGTGGCTCCTCGGTACGCTGATCTAGACCAGGTACTGTGACAGGTGGTACCCCAGTGCCTAGCCATTAGTTGGAATCCATTTTCCCTACGCGCCCGTACGGTTTTGATTGTGCCCAACTATTGCTGAAACGTGAGATGCAAGCATTTCAGCTAGATACTATTTTACTTTCTATAAACACTATTATAATATCAGAGGACTTTAATAAAAATTGTTTTAGCTATCGTAAGGTAAAACTCCGACATGTTTATTTGTGGCGTGGTCTTACGAGATGCTTTTGTTTTCAAAGGATTTTTTTTTGAAACTTTAATAATCAACTGGGTGTGATTTTCTCACGCTGGTATTCCAGACTGACTCGGGTGTTATTTAACTATAATGCTCAGGTCAGACCGAGTATTATAGGATGCAGGATATGATGTTGTGGATCTCAGGAGACGAGCAGGATGACGATACGTACTCCCGTACTTGTATATATATACATATTCCGCTGTGTTGAGTTGTTGTGTACCCATTTGTATGATATTGATGTTGAGTTGTGATTGACGTACTCTGATTGATGTAATATATAAACAGAGATATATTTGATTGAGTAAAGATTATTTATTATCTATTATATTTTATTCCGCTGCGATGGTTAGATTCTGATGTTGATTTTGTTTTTCTCTTCGTCTACCTGTTCTTCTCAAACCCAAATGGTTCATATTTCTGCACAACTTGAGTTGATTGTTGTAGAATAGTGTTGACTCAAGGGGTACGGATTTGCGGGCTGTTACATGAATTGTATTGGATGCATGTTTGATTTATGACTTTTGAATGCCTGTATAGTGATACTTTAGTGTCTGTATGAGAACAGGTTTACAATTTTATAAATAAAATTCAATAACTAGTTTTTCAAGTCAAATTGGACCTTGAATTGTAAATAGAATACGTTCATAATCAAGTAATCTATCATCTAAAAAAGGTTATAGGTTTTTAAAATGTATGATCAGCTGGAATTTTAAAATTTACAGTAAAAATCTTATTATGGGTCAAAAATTAATCGAATCAATTTTGGATTTGAATTATATAATTGAATTTCTAATGCAAAATCATGATTTTTGAGATTAGTATCATGATTTTTAGATCAGAAATTGAAGAGAATTTTGGGATTTACTGATTTGGACTTTTTGGCCAATCTAAGACGAACGACGGCAAATTGGCCGACGTGGTTGAGCATGAAGGTGGAGGGGACAACGACGATCGTCAGAAAATCAATTGGCAAAATTTTAGGTGAAAGGATTGGCCGGAGTTGTTCGAAGTAGGGTTTTATACCTTGTTTTTGCCGACGTTGATCTTTTGGGTTTTGCGACATCATAACGCCACCGGAGGCGGTCGCGAGTGGTGCTGCGGGCTCGAGGCGACGTGGGGAAGCTATGGCTAAGGTGGCGGGGTTTCTCGAGTTTGGTGTTGCCGTGGAGGGGTGGTTTTTGGGTGATGGTGGTTTCGAACAGTTTGGGTTCGATGGCCATATTTCGATAATTGATCGTATTTAGATTTTTGAGTTGAAAACGTTGACGACGAAGTTGAAGTCGACTTGTTGGAGGCCGACGTGGAGTTCGCCAGCGATCGGCGCGGCCGTGCACGTAAACGTGCACAATATTGGGTATCACGGTGACATTTGCATGCTTTAGTATTTGGTTTGGGAAGAAGGATTGAGCTCGAAGCATGCATCGGGAATATGTGGTTATGGCTCGAAGCAGGAGAAGCAAGGTTGGGTTACTCGGGTTAGTCTTGGGTATTGGTAGGGTTTTGCTCAGTTTTTATATTAAGCAAGATGTTTGTTGGTACAGAATGTTTTTAAAGGTTTTTAAATTAATTGCAACATTTTGCAAAGGGTTTGAAACAAAGAAATTTGGTTTTGAAATAACGATTTTAAACAAAGTTAAATAAGTTTTACTTATAAAACTAATTTGTTTCAAGATTAAGTTTTTAAACAAGTTTTATATAGATTAAAATATGAAAGTTTTTAAAACAAGTATAATTTAAAAATAAGGTGTTAACGCCTAAATTTGAACGCTAACACCCCGGTGTGTAGATGACTGTTGTGAAAGCACCACCCGTGAATACGGGAACAAGATACAAGTAAAGAGATTGCAGAAAAGCAGTAAAAACACAAGTTTTATAGTGGTTCGGCCCAAAATCAGGCCTACGTCCACTTAGATTCTCTTTATTGCTGATATGAGTACAATTTATATCACTTTCTTCAATTACAATTAACTTCAGACAAATAGCTCAAACTCCCTTGAAGAATAATCTTTCGAATTCATCTTGAATGATTGTGATTCTTCTTTGAAGTGTGTAGTAGCGTCCTTGGAGTTTGGAGTGCTTGGAGTGTTGCTTGAGTTGAGAAAATGGCAGAGTAACGGTGCTTCGAGAATTAGCCCAAAAGGTCCTTTGAATGTTGGTGATGGTCGTGTATTTATAGAGGTTCTCGGTGTTGAGTTATAGGTAGTAGCCGGGTCAAACTGGGTCGTGAGTTGGTGCCGAGCTAGGCTAGGTCGTAGGTCGCCCCCTTCTCTTATGCATGGTCTTCAGTTTAAGTTGACGTCATGTGCTAAGTCCTAGGTCGTTACCGAGATAATGTGTTACGTGTTAAACTCCTGCGCAACTTCACTCCTCAAATCCATAGATCGGTCACGACTCATCATGAGTCATAAGCCGGCCACGGTTTAGATTGGATGAGTTTGTGCCTGGTAGTTAAGTCGGCTAGCATCTTGGATAGTTAAATCGGTAAATAGGTTAAGTCGGTGGGCTTTTATAAATTTTTAGATCGGGTCCTTCTGAGGCACTAGATCGGTAGCTGCCTTAGGTCGTAAACCTTGTAAAGTACTAGGTCGGCTTCCATACTAGGTCGGAACTCTCCTTAGGTCGGCATAGCCTCGTTAGACCGGCATCCCTTCATGCCTTAGATCGGTATCATTTGGGTTAGCATGCTTCATAAGGTTAAACAGTTAAGTCGTCATCCCTTCAAGCCTTAGGTCGGTGTCCTTGTAATTTCCCTTAGGTCGGTAACCCTATTAGGCAGTTAGGTCGGCAACCATGTTAAGTCGGACCCTTTGTTATCTCTTAAGTCGTTAGGCCAGTCTCTTCTGAGGCACTAAGTCGGCACCCGTGATAAGGCACTGGATCAGTACGATTCTTAACCAGTTAGGTTGGCATCGAATTAAGTCCTGAGCTCTTAGATCGGCAAACCCTTTGGGTTGTTAGGTCGGCATAGCCTTAGGTCGGCAACTCCTCTGGGTCGTAACTTTCGGCCGAGGCAGAGTTAACATTTGCCCCTCGAAGTACACGCCTATTGGTTAGGTCGTGTGCTTCGATATTCTTTAACTCGTCCTCCACCAAGTCGGTAAGTATTTAGACCGTACGCGATCCAACAGTTCTCCCCAATGTAAGGTATAAAACATCCATCCTCTTCTCTCTTTTCATCACTTACTCCTTTGCTCGATTTCGCCATTAAAATTTTCTCAAGCTCTTACAAGCGACCTCATTCCAGTCGATCACCGATAATCACTACTATCCATTGCGTAAGTGAATCCGTCCCCTTCTCGATCATAGGTTGCTGTCGGTTCATGAATTCTGTCATTTGAATACGAATCGTTTCTTTGCACAACATTCCATCACGAATCCCACTATACCTGTAGTCGATGGAGTTTAGGTTACTCGATTTTGGCTTCAGATGATCGTTGAGATGATGAAGATGGTTTATCACTCAGGTTCAATGATCTCTGAAGGCAGAGCAATGGATTTATGCAATTTGGAGCTGTTTTATTGGGTGACCCGATAGCTTGAATGAAGGCTGCTGTTGATTGAATGACTATCGGGTTAATGGGTTGAAACCGAAAGAGATGTTTGACTCGGAAGTGGCTCAGTGAATTTGGGTGGCCTAACTTTTGACCGATCTGACCTTGAAATGGCCTTAAGTTGTGGTTGAGATAATATTTGAAAGAAACTCGCCGATCTGAACAAGGCTTGGACCGTGGCCGAGTTAAAACTTGGGGAAATTTCGGCCTCTTGAACTGGAACGTGCCTTCTTATTTTTCCCCTTGCGACCTAGGGAAATAAGTCGCCAAGCTGAACCACCTAGACTTTGACCCGTTACCGACTTAGTCTTATCTCGCATGAGACTTTTGACCCGTAGCCGAGTTAATCTTATCTCGCATGAGACTTTTGACCCGTAGCCGAGTTAATCTTATCTCGCATGAGACTTTTGACCCGTAGCCGAGTTAATACTTAGGCTCTGGACGTATTGACATTTAGGAGCATAGGCCTTCTTTAAGTATTCTGACCCGGACTACCGAACTAAATTGCCTTTATTTTGAACATCTTGAACTGCCCCAACTTAAAATTTGTTTGAGTCTCAATGTATTATCTCACAGATCGTATTAACTTATAAGCTGCTAACCTGCTGAAAATAACAGACAAACAAAGAAAACCAAGGCGCACATACTGCCATTGACTGCCCATATCAAATGACAGATTAGTCAAGACAAGATAAGAGACATGAAATGTTGTGAATTAACTGACTAAAGTAAAATATTAATGCAAAGTATCAACAATTTGAAATGATTTGTTTGCATCCACATTGTATTTGCATAATCAAACTCAAAACAAAGATTCCTGGTCTTTATAACTAACAAATGTTTGCTAGGTCTTATTCCAGTTGCCTTTGCTTATTGTTTGATTGATACTTGTACAACACTTCACACACTTTAGGAAACGTGCACCTTCATGTTTGAATATCCAGTTGTTTGTGTAGAATGACTTCTCATCAACAAGAAGAAATGGTTGCTCAAGAGGAAGAGACTTTCCCGGTGGCTGTTCCCATAGAGAATCCTCCGGAGAGAACTTCAACCATTCTAACCCCAAGAATGTTTATTCAGATACGCACTCAATTCGGCTTTGCTGAAAGTGATGTCTTATTGCCCGGGCCAAGCGACACTGCCGATAATCCTCCTTACGGTTTTGTTGCAGCCAATCGCCAAATGTGCTTAAGTGGGGCAATTCCCCCTTTCAATGACTTCCTTCGAACTCTTCTTCTCCGGTTGACGATCTCTCCGTTTCAACTTCATCCTAATGGTTATGCCATCTTGATGGGGTTATGTGTTTTGTTTAGAAGAACTCTTGATCGCCTACCGAGTTTTGAAGAAATTCGTTATTTGTGCTCATTTACAAAGAGTAAAGATCATCCTTCACTCATTATTGTGAGAAGTGCCAGAAACCGCAAGCTCCTTTCCGATCTCACTGAAAGTGTTCATGGATTTTTGAACCAGTTTTTCTTTGCTCGCTGCCCTCCAGGTTTTTATGCCATCTGGAGAATAGGAAGTAAGACTAGTGTTTCCATTTTTTCGTTTTTGAAACTTTTTCCGAGATCCGAACTTTCAGTTGCTAACTTCATTCTTTGCTCTTTTCAGCACTTCCTCTCCCTTCTAGAGATCCGATTCATAAACAAGTTTTCGAGAGGTTGAGTGCCGTGGCTGCGGAAGAAAGGAGCATAAAATTTCTGCTGAAGGATGAATTTTTACACCAATACGGGCTTCTACACGCTTCTCGTTCTACGCATGCCCATGAAGTTCCAACAGAAGTTCCCGATTCTCCGACGAAAACTCCTGACGCCCCGGTTACTGTCGAACAACTCGCATCAAAAGAGTCTAATATTGAAGCTTCATTGGTGAAGTGTTCCACTTCTACCGACATTATGGGGTCATCCAGTAAGACGGTGCTTGCCCCGATCGAGGAAGAAGAAGAACCTTCACAGCCTCTCGGGGGATTAGCTGATGTAGGAATTGAGAAAACAAGTCCCACCAAGCATGATGGTGACGATGTTTATGAGGGGTTGAGCGACATAATAGTGACTTCGCAGGAGCTTTTTAGAGATGACGTATCTAAAACTATCTCTCCTGTAATTGAGGCGACGTCTCTTCTTCGACAAACGCCAACACAAACATCAACTCCTCATACCCAAGCTATCATCACCTCTACACCAAAGAGTGGTTTGTAGCTTAATGCGTGTAGCTTGCACATCACACAACACTTAGGATTTTTTGGCATTTGTTCACATTTAACTTCTTTTCTCTGGAAGTTTTTAAGACTTGTTATTTTTGCCTTTCAGATTCCTCTATGGGGCGCAGCGGCAGCGGTTCTTATTACAAAGACTTTCGACGCTATGGAGGGCGTGGCAGCTATGATTACAAGCAATACTATACCGATTCCAGAGAGACCAATGAGCAGAGAGCTGCGCGAAAAGCTGAAGAGAGGAGAAAGTATGAAGAACGCCACGAGGGAGCAGGCACGCGATACGAATCCTTCCCAAGGGGTGATGATTCCCATAAACGTAAAACGCATGATGATAGGGGGAAGAGCCATATTGAGGATTCGAGAAAGCGGACCAAACTTGGCGAGGAACACGCGCCTGTGACATCTGAGAGACCTGGCGCCTCAGTTTCTACTGACATCCCTTCCAAATCTCCTGCTCTTGAAGGAAGTGCCATTCAAACACTCCTCAACAGGCCTTCATACCATGTTGAAAGGGGCCCCCCGACTTTGCAGAGCCGATTCCCGAACTGGTGTTTGAGGGGGGTACGCTTCGACCTTGATTTGGTCCCCATCGACAAAGAAGCCATGTACAGAAATCTCGATGCTGTCAGGCTTGATATTGACAGAATGTCTGGATGGCAAAAGCTTGTTGATGAACTTCAAAGAGTTAATCGGGCTAACATCGAAGCAATGCTGACCATGGAAAATGATAAATCAGAATGGCAGAAGATTCTTGATCAACACAACGTTGAGATGAAGGAGATAGCCGAATACAATGAAAAACTCGAAGCCGAAGTAAAGCAGCTCAAAGATGATCTTGCCTCTTCTACTAATACTTACACCCAAAGAGAAGAGGTATTGCAAAAACAAGTGCGAGATGCGCACGCCAGCCAGAGGGACGCCGAAGCTAAAGCTGAGAGGCTAGAGCAAGCTGTAGAGAACCACCGCACTGATGTCACCCAGTTGCAGAATAAACTGAGCGCCCGGGACATGGAGATTGAAGCGCTAAAAGCCCAACTTGCTCAGACCGAAAAAGATCGAGATGAGGCCATGGCTGGTAAGATTGCAGCCGAAGAAACTGTTCAGACCATGGAAACCGACATCAATTCGACTTTATTCGATTTTTATGTACACTGTGTCTTGGGACGCGGCAGCCTCTCTTTTCTTGGTCCTAAATATGAAATCACCCTGGCCGAGGTGTGGGAAGCTTCTCTTAGCATGTTTAAAGACGCCGGGTATGGCGATGAAGATTTTGAGGCGCGTTACCTGGATGAGGAAGCTCGCGCTGCTCTTGTGAAGGGGCAAGAACAACTTGCCAGGATGAGAGCTGGAATGGCGGAAGAGGAACATTCTGGAAAGGAATTACCACTTACTCCCTCTGTCCAACCTCCAGTTTCTCCCGTGGTTGACATTACGGGTTCTAGCTCCTACACTCCGCCTGCGACTAAGATAGTAACTGAAACTACAAGTGCACAAGGCGGGGATGAAGGCGGTGAAAGCAACGAAGCGCAGCGATATGAAATCAGCATCAGAGATCCAACTGCCCCAGGTAAACTTGACACCGGACCAGTCCAAGTGGTGAACTGCTCGTTTGCTCCTTGTGAACTTGACGATCTTCTTGATTATTTTTCGAATGTCAATGAATTCCCGACTTTTGATTATTCTTCAAATGTCAATGAATTCCCGACTTTTGACGAGCCGTCATCCCCTCTCTTTTCGAAAGATACTGATATTTTAAGTTTTTTCTCCTTTGTAGTGAAAGCACCGAGCCAAACTCAAGCTTCTTCTCCCCCGGTTATCCTTCCTCCATCTCTTCAAGTGGCGCCTCCTTCTGCCTCGCAACCTGGATCACAGGAAGAACAAATAGAGGCTCTTCACGGCTTGGATGATCCCATCGCTTCGCAAGAGCAGAAAGATGAGAGACCTGAGGGAGGTGACATTTCCCCGGAACGGACTCCTTCTGACGACATTGTTCTATCAAAACTTGTCACTCCGGGAAGTGAGTCTTCCTCACAAAGGAGAGAGAAGCGTGGGACATCAAAGAGGAGGGGGAAGAAAATCACCGCCACTGAAGAGGAGCCGGAAGTTGAACCGGTTACACCTGCCTCTCCTACTTCCCTTATACCCACTGGCCGACCTGAAAAGCTGGTTATTCGACCGAGTAAAGGGTCCAAAGGAGGGAAGAAGAAGTGAAGATTTTAGCTTTTTGCCTTTTGTATGAACTGGCCGAGAGTTGTGCGGGTACCGGCCCCCGCTTTTATTTTGAAACCTGTATCTGCATTATAGTTGAATAAAATGATTCTTTGTTTGTACAAACTTCTGTTTGAATTTGAGAATGCATTTACTATTTATTTTTGCACAAGTTTGTTTATATAGTATTGCAGCGGGCTTATGGTATGTTGCTTGAGTATTACTTTACTGAGGCAGCTATACTACTATACCATGTTGCCCCCATACCTTAAGCTTGTTGCAATATTTTATACTTCGAGGGGACTTGCACTCTTATTTGTTAAAGAATAATTATTTTATTTTTTAAAGAAAATTTTTATTGAGTACAACTCCCTTCGTATAAGTTTTTACGCTTTGTCGTTCGAAGAAATCACTTTTCTCTTTTGCTTATGTGCATATTTTACCAAGTGAATTCCTCTATGTGGTAAAGCGGACCTCTGAAGGGTACTTTAACTTCTTTTCTTTTTACAATCATTTTCCATTTGAAAGTTAAAGTACGCTTTTTGATGAGGAATTTTTTTTTATACAGAATTGTACCTCTGAGGAGGGATTTTTCACGTTTCAACACTTGGAAGTTTTATTTCAATCTCGGTGAAACGTGTACCCCCAAAGAGTTGTGCCTTCGAAGAAAGCCTTCTCACGTTTCAACACTTGGAAGTTTTATTTCAATCTCGGTGAAACGTGTGCTTCCAAAGAGGTCTTCTTTTTTTTTTTTTTTTTTTTTTTTGTGTCCCCGGGAGGGGGTCGTACCTCTAAGGAGGGATTTTTTTTACGTTTCAACACTTGGAAGTTTTATTTCAATCTCGGTGAAACGTGTACCCCCAAAGAGTTGTGCCTTCGACGAAAGCCTTTTCACGTTTCAACACTTGGAAGTTTTATTTCAATCTCGGTGAAACGTGTGCTTTCAAGAAGGTCTTTGTTTTTGCATTTCAACTTTGGTGAAGTGAAATCCCGAAGAGCGGTTGTTACACTTCAACTCCTGGCGAAATGTGCCTCCGAAGAGGGCTTTTATTTTGTTTACATTTCAACTCTGGTGAAGTGAAATTCCGAAGAGTGGTCACAACACTTCAACTCCTGGTGAAATGGGCCTCCGAAGAGGGCTTTTATTTTGTTTGCATTTCAACTCTGGTGAAGTGAAATCCCGAAGAGCGGTTATAACACTTCAACTCCTGGTGAAATGTGCCTCAGAGAGGGTTTTCATCGCCTGGAAGTTACTCTCTCATGGTTGGAGGGTCATGACTCCTCCAATCTTTTTTGTTGAGTAGAGAACTTTCTTTTTTGTGGCGTATGACCCATTAGAGGTCTTTTATCCTCCGAAGAGTTGCGCCTCCGAAGAGGACTTGTGCCGCTGATGGTAGCTTTGGTTGTTCCTCTGTTCACTTGCTTATGCCTTTTCAGCGATCCTCTTTTTTTTTTTTTTTTTCTTTTCAAGTTTTCATTCCCCTTTCTCTCACAAGTGGCTTGTTTAATCCAAGGAAGTGTACTTCATTGCCAGGCAAGTTCGTGAGAACGGGCACTAGCTTCCTAATTGGATGTTTGTTTGTTCAAACAATCTCAATTTATCAGCAAGGGCTCGTTTCTATCGAAATCATTAGCCGTTCAATTGAAGTATTTCCTATCTAGGATTTGAATTCGGGGTCTTTGTGACTTGAAATTTGTTTGTTGAATGATGGTGAGAATCGCTCGGTCTTATTATGCGCAAGTTTTATTTCCATTGTCTGCAAAAATTTAAATCGACATTTTAGCAATACATTTTATGTATTTTTATATCGAAAACAAAGCAAACATATAATGATAATAAGGAACACAAGATTTATAGTGGTTCGGCCATGAAATTGGGCCTACATCCACTTTATATTCTTTCATTATTTATTTGCATCAGTTTCACAATTGCTTTCAATTACAAGAATCATACATTCATAATTCTTTTTACAATTTTTCAACAAAATTTTCAAGTAAAGTATGGACGCAAGTGGTTGTTGTTCCATGCCCTTGGAATTTGATCTCCATCAACGGTGGTGAGCTTGAATGTGCCGTCAAGAAGCTTCTGACCTATTACATATGGTCCTTCCCAATTTGGCCCAAACACACCTGTCGCGGTCATAATTCTTTTCAGGACTAGATCTCCAATTTCAAAGCTGCGTTGACGAACTTTGGAATTGAAATGTCTGGCTATCCTTTGCTGATGAGCTGCAACTCTGAGGTTAGCTTCATCTCTTTTTTCATCAAGGAGATCCAGCGCTTCAAGTTGCAACTTTTCATTTTCTGCTTGATTGAAATGAATTCTTCTGTGTGAAGGGACCTCTGTTTCAACCGGGATCATTGCTTCCGATCCGTATGCTAACGAAAAAGGAGTATGCCCAGTTGCAGTTTTGTGAGTAGTTCTGTATGCCCATAGTGCAAGTGGTAGTTTATCGACCCAACCACCTTTTGCTCTTTCGAGTTGCTTTTTGATGGTTGATTTGATGATCTTGTTCACTGCTTCCACTTGCCCGTTTGCCTGCGGATGAGCTACTGCCGAAAAGCTTTTCTGGATTTTGAATCGTTTGCAAAAATCCTGGAATTCCTCGCTTTCAAACTGAGTACCATTGTCTGTGATTATTTTCTGAGGCACACCGTATCTGCAAATGATATTCTTGGTCACAAAGCTTATCATTTTCTTAGAAGTGATAGTAGCCAATGGTTCAGCTTCAGCCCACTTAGTAAAATAATCAACTGCAACAATAGCGTATTTAATCCCTGATTTAGCAGTTGGTAGCGGCCCAATGAGATCCATTCCCCAAATTGCAAATGGCCATGGACTGACCATCTGTGTGAGTTCGGTAGAAGGTGCTCTAGGAATTTTGGCATATCTTTGGCACTTGTCACATTTTCGGGAGTAATCTGCAGCATCCCGATTAATTTCTGGCCAAAAATATCCGTATCGGAGAATCTTCTTTGCTAGTGTTTGACCACCTGAATGATCACCGCATTCTCCTCCATGCACTTCAGCTAGGATTGTTTTGGACTCTTCCCGGGATACACATCGAAGCAATGGCATTGAGAATCCCCGTCTGTACAATCGACCATCCTGAATTACATAGCGAGAGGCCTTCCTTAGAAGCTTTCGTCTTTCTATCGAGTTTTCTGGCAGAGAACCCCCGAATAGGTAATCCAGTATTGGAGTCATCCATGACTCTTGTTCTTGAGATACATTCATAATCCAGTCTATATCCATCTCGTCTATACTTGGCGCTGAAAGGACTTCTACAGGGACCAATCCCAATAGTTGAGCTTCACCAGAACTTGAATACTTTGCGAGGGAATCTGCCTTCATATTCTCTTCCCGAGGAATGTGGCTTATTGAATAGTGATCGAGTTCATATAGGAGTTCCCAAGCCTTTGACAAGTAGGAAGGCAGGTTTCCACCTTTCGCTTGAAATTCCTTCTTGACTTGGCATACAATAAGCTGAGAATCACTGAAAATTTGTAATGCTCGAATGTTTAGCTCTTTAGCGATTTTCAGACCTGCAATAAGAGCTTCATATTCTGCTTCATTGTTTGTTGAAGGAAATTCCAGTCTTAGTGCATAACATAATGATCGACCTTCAGGAGTTTCAAGTATCACTCCGGCTCCTGAACAGTTGTCATTTCTTGCGCCATCAACATACATCTTCCACTGGATTGAAGAATCATTGATCGCTTTTTCCTCACCATTATCTTTCTCTGTGAATTCTGCAATGAAATCAGCTACAGCTTGTCCGTTGATTGCTTTTCGGGGGTGATAGGTAATGTCATATTGACTAAGTTCAATGTTCCATTTTAGAAGACGACCCGAAGTTTCAGGGCGAAACAGGACTTGCTTCAGAGGTTGATCAGTGAGTACTTTGATAGGATGAGCTTGGAAATATTGCCTCAGTTTCCTCGATGCAACTAGTAGGCAATAGACGAGTTTTTCCAACTTGGAGTAATTCAGCTCTGCCCCAGTGAGTCTTTTGCTGATATAGTAAACTGGATGTTGAATCCTTTTGTCTTCCCGTATCAGCGCTGCACTTAGAGCATGAGATGATACTGCCAAGTATATAAGAAGATCCTCACCATTGCCTGGCCTAGAAAGTATCGGAGGCGTTTCCATATGACGGATCAACTCTTCAAAGGCTTTTTGGCATTCGGGAGTCCATTCAAAGTTCTTCTTTCCTTTTTTCAGGGCATCGAAGAATGGGATGCATTTATCAGTAGCTTTGGAAATGAACCGACTCAGGGCGGCGATCTTTCCGTTGAGACTCTGCAATTCCTTCTTTGTTCTAGGAGCTTTGACTTCTTTCAAGGCAGTAATTTGAGCTGGGCTAGCCTCTATGCCCCTAGCACTGATAATAAAACCTAAGAACTTTCCGGATTCGACCCCAAATGTACATTTCAGAGGGTTAAGTTTCATTCTGTATTTCCGTTGGACTGCGAACATTTCTGCTAAGTGTTCAATGTGATCCACTGCTTTCCTGAACTTCACTAACATGTCGTCGACGTAGACTTCCATAGTTTTGCCCAATTGCGGTTTGAACATAGCATTAACAAGTCTTTGGTAGGTTGCCCCTGCGTTTTTCAATCCGAAGGGCATAACTCTGTAGCAATAAAGTCCAACACCTGTGATAAAGCTTGTATCCTCCTGGTCTGGCTCATGCATCATGATTTGGTTATAACCGGAGTAGGCATCCATGAAGGATAACAATTCATGTCCCGCAGTTCCGTCTACCAGTTGATCGATCCTGGGTAATGGGAAGCAATCTTTGGGGCAAGCCTTGTTTAGATCAGAAAAATCGATGCACACTCTCCATTTTCCATTAGCTTTCTTGACCAACACAGGATTCGAAACCCAATTCGGATATGTAGATTCTCTGATGAAGTTATTTTCCATGAGTCGATCAACTTCTTCTTTTAATGCTGCTGACCTTTCTGGACCTTGGGTTCTCCTTTTCTGTTTAACTGGCGTAAATTTTGGATCAATATTCAGAGCGTGTACTGCAACTTCTGGAGATATCCCACACATATCGGCATGAGTCCAAGCAAAGACATCCAGATTTGCCTTCAGGAAAGATATCAAGATGTTCTGAATTGACACATTAAGCTGTGAACCCACATTCAACACCTTATTTGGATCTTTTGGGTCAACAGGTACCGGAACTGTCGTTTCCATCGGTACTACTCTATTCTCCCCTGTACTGGCTTTTCTGGGATCCATTTCTTTCCGTGCCCCGCTGTGCTCGCCAGTGCAGGGTCCGCTCTGTAATTGCTACAAGGCTGGTTCCTTGATGCGGACTGGGGTTGCCGCATCCTTTCCCATTTCTCTTTTTCTTGACTCTCGCAGCTCTGTCAAATAGCACTCTCGCGCAGCATTCTGATCCCCTTTTATAACTCCTACTCCATTGTCAGTAGGGAATTTAATAGTGAGGCACCACGGGGCTAGGATAGCTTTAAATGCTGCGAGTGTTGGACGGCCAAGAAAAGCATTATAGGCAGAAAACTCATCGACAATCACAAATGTTTGCTTTCGGACCACTTTCCTTTCTCCTTCCCCAAGTTCTACAAACAAATCGATGGTTCCTACTGGTTGCTTTGGCTCCCCAGTGAAGCCCACGATTTTCTGTGATGAGGCTTGCACATCGATCATAGGGATTCTCATCTGGTCAAATGTCTTTTTGAAGAGGATATTACATGATGCTCCGCAGTCAATGAGGACTCTTCTGACAATGGCTGGTCCAATACCAGCCGAGATGACCAAGGGATCTAAAGTAGGAGCTTCAATACCTGTAGAATCTCTGGCTCTGAAAATAATATCATCACTGAAAGTTTTTTGTTGTTTAAGGGGCGTAGTGTCTTCTAGAACAAAGACGTTTTCTTCGGCTGGAGCATATTTCAAAGCCCTGGAATATCTCTCCATCTCACCCCAACTCTTGCCAGCTGGGTGAGGTCCTCCGGAAATGACATTGATAACGGGCCTTCCAGATTCATGCCCCGTAGCTTTCTCACCTGCCCCAGGCTGATGAACAGGAGCCCGCTGCCCCTGACTCGATGATGCAGGATTGTTGCTATTCTTTTTCACAAATTGCTGCAACTTGTTTTCTCTTAGCAACTCTTCAATCAGATTCTTCAGCTGGCGGCATTCATCAGTTTCATGACCTGGTTGATTGTGGAAGCGGCAAAATTTCCCACTTTGTATGGCTTTTCTCCCAGTTCTCAAAGGGATAGGTTTAGGGAAATCGACGGAATCTTTGGTGGCAAGGTAGATGTGCTCTGGCGTATGTGATAATGGAGTATATTCTGATGGCTTGAAGGACCGGGGCTTTTTCAGATTACCCTGTTTCTTTCCATTATTATTCTCCCTTTTCTGCCCCACCGACTCATTCTTGCGTGGAGCGACAGTATTGTCTTCAGCTTTTTCCAACACTGCCTTTACTGGCAAAGGACGACTTTCCAAGCGAATGAATTCGTCCGCTTTTTTGTAGAACTTCTCGAGAGAGGTTGGCTCCTTCATATTTAACCATTTCCCAAATTCGCTTGACTTATCAATAGCCCTCATCAGATAAGTCAATATCATTCGTGGTTCAGCATTGTCCACCTCAGCCAATGCTATATTGAAACGGTTCAAGAAAGATCTGATAGACTCACCAGGATTCTGCTCTAAACTGGACAATGACATGATATCCTTGGCCTTCGAAGCATATAGCCTAAACTGCTCCTTAAATTTTCTGGTCAAGTCTGAAAACTGATCGATAGATCGAACTGGCAACTTGGTGAACCACAGTAAAGCCACGCCTTCCAGGTATACGGGGAAATATCGGCACTTTATTTCGTCGGAGGCCCTGGCACCTGTCATGTGCCAATCATATTTATACAAGAACTCATTCGGATCACTTGTCCCTTTGTAAGCTGGAATAGTTGGAGGGACAAACTTCCTTGGAAATTCCGCCTTCAAGATTTTTCCAGTAAACGGAGTTTTACTTGGAGCAAAACCCCATTCCTTCTCATCTTCAACCCTTTGCATACTTTCTTTCATGATCTGCCGGACCATTCCAGAAAGATATTCCTCATCATGCCGAGTTCTAGATCCACCGGCGTCAGGTACTGCCTGCTCAAAGGGACTAGTAGGCCTTTCAGGAGCATTCCTTTCATTAACATCATGAATGTTGCCAGCATAGTTCCTTTCATTGCCATCCGGTTGATTGTTTGCCCCAAGTAAGTCGTTCAACTTATTCAGAATCAGAGCATTCTGGGCACTTTGAGCCTCTAGTTGTGCATTTTGGGCGTTTATCTGCTGGTTTAGCCCTAGAATCACAGCATCCAATTCCGCTTTTGTAACTCCAACAGACGGAGTGGGTAGATTAGGCACAGGGGAAGCGGAGGTTCCCTCTTGAATGTTCCCAGATCTGATAGATCTACTTTTCCTTCCAGGAGCCATAATCTCAGATATACTTCTGGTTTTTAAGGAAATTCTTTCTTCTAATCTCTGCGAAGCAATGATGACAGCTGTCCTGAGTTCAATTCTCAGTGAAAGCACCAAAAATGTTAACGCCTAAATTTGAACGCTAACACCCCGGTGTGTAGATGACTGTTGTGAAAGCACCACCCGTGAATACGGGAACAAGATACAAGTAAAGAGATTGCAGAAAAGCAGTAAAAACACAAGTTTTATAGTGGTTCGGCCCAAAATCAGGCCTACGTCCACTTAGATTCTCTTTATTGCTGATATGAGTACAATTTATATCACTTTCTTCAATTACAATTAACTTCAGACAAATAGCTCAAACTCCCTTGAAGAATAATCTTTCGAATTCATCTTGAATGATTGTGATTCTTCTTTGAAGTGTGTAGTAGCGTCCTTGGAGTTTGGAGTGCTTGGAGTGTTGCTTGAGTTGAGAAAATGGCAGAGTAACGGTGCTTCGAGAATTAGCCCAAAAGGTCCTTTGAATGTTGGTGATGGTCGTGTATTTATAGAGGTTCTCGGTGTTGAGTTATAGGTAGTAGCCGGGTCAAACTGGGTCGTGAGTTGGTGCCGAGCTAGGCTAGGTCGTAGGTCGCCCCCCTTCTCTTATGCATGGTCTTCAGTTTAAGTTGACGTCATGTGCTAAGTCCTAGGTCGTTACCGAGATAATGTGTTACGTGTTAAACTCCTGCGCAACTTCACTCCTCAAATCCATAGATCGGTCACGACTCATCATGAGTCATAAGCCGGCCACGGTTTAGATTGGATGAGTTTGTGCCTGGTAGTTAAGTCGGCTAGCATCTTGGATAGTTAAATCGGTAAATAGGTTAAGTCGGTGGGCTTTTATAAATTTTTAGATCGGGTCCTTCTAAGGCACTAGATCGGTAGCTGCCTTAGGTCGTAAACCTTGTAAAGTACTAGGTCGGCTTCCATACTAGGTCGGAACTCTCCTTAGGTCGGCATAGCCTCGTTAGACCGGCATCCCTTCATGCCTTAGATCGGTATCATTTGGGTTAGCATGCTTCATAAGGTTAAACAGTTAAGTCGTCATCCCTTCAAGCCTTAGGTCGGTGTCCTTGTAATTTCCCTTAGGTCGGTAACCCTATTAGGCAGTTAGGTCGGCAACCATGTTAAGTCGGACCCTTTGTTATCTCTTAAGTCGTTAGGCCAGTCTCTTCTGAGGCACTAAGTCGGCACCCGTGATAAGGCACTGGATCAGTACGATTCTTAACCAGTTAGGTTGGCATCGAATTAAGTCCTGAGCTCTTAGATCGGCAAACCCTTTGGGTTGTTAGGTCGGCATAGCCTTAGGTCGGCAACTCCTCTGGGTCGTAACTTTCGGCCGAGGCAGAGTTAACATAAGGTTTGTATTAAATTTTATTAAATGACTTTGGGAAGTTTTTAAAAATTTAAAGTTTTAATTTGAATGTTTTAAATTGTTTAATTATAAATTGATTTCTAAAAAGTTATATTTTATTTTAAATAAAGTTTAATGAGTTAGAATTTGTAATCAATTATAGTAAAGATTATCTTAAGTAATTTATAATTTGAATTAATTAAAGATAAATAAATTTAAATTTGTGAAGATAATTGAGATAATTAAATTATTTTAATTGTCAAGTGGTATTGGTAATAAATGATTTAATTAAGATAATGGTTTCTTAATTAAGAACATTTTTAAATATAGTAAATTAAAGAATCATTTAATTAATTTAAATGATTAATTAATAATTAATTAAGTAATTAATTTGTGATTAATTGAAGATAATCACTCATGCATGGATTAATTTAGTGTAATTACTTGGAAAGTAATTAAGTAATTGATTTCTAGAGGCAATTAAGTAAAAGATAATTACTACATGAAAGTAATTAAGTGACGTGATTAAGGATTAATCACTTGAGTTATTAATTAAAGAATTAGTTAACATAATTTATTAAAGGTTTAAATTATTTAATTAATGGTTAATTAATAAAAGGACTAAGAGTAATTAATTAAGCGATTAATTACTTATTAAAGTAATTAATTAAGAAAGAATTTTAACTATTAAAGTAATCATTAATTAATGGAAATAATTTATTAATTGCTAATTAATAATTTAAGGATAATTAATTTATAATTAAGTTTTAATTACTAAATGTAATTAAAAGTAATTAATCAAAGGTGATTAATTAAAAGTAATTAATTAAATGTTATTAATTAGAAGTAATTAATCAAGGGTATTTAATTAAAAGTAATTATTCAAATGTGATTAATTAAAAGTGATTAATCCGGTATGATTAAAGGATAATTAAGGAATAATTATAAGGATAATTAAAAAATAGTTAATCAAGCGTGATTAATTTTAAAAAAGGTAATTAAGAGGTAATTACTTAGTATAATTTGGAAGTAATTAATTAGGATGATTAATTAATATGGTAATTAAGTAATAATTACTTAAAGCAATTAAGTGATAATTAATCAAGGAAGATTAATTGAAGTGGATAATTAAGTGATGTTAGTTAATTAGTTAATTTGTAATTAATTAATTAATGAATAAGTAAGATGGATTGATGATAAATCCAAGTGATTAAGTAAGGATTAATTTAATTAAGGATTAATTTAATTATTTAAGTTGGATCAACCTTGTGTATGGGTGTTTATTGATTGGTTGATAAGCATCATTGAATGAGTTAATGATATTGGATGATATTGGATGTCATTGGTTGATATGTGATGATATGAATGTGATATATCTGAGATGTGATATATATGCTGCTTTGTTGTAACAACCCGTATTTTTAAGCTATTAAATTTGAACATTTAATTCGTTTTAAATGTTTAATGTGGATTTTTAATTGATTTTGAAATGAATGGATTCAGGTTCAATCAATGAAAAATAAGCTATAATTTTTAATTGTAGTAATTCCGGTTGAATTTGAATAATGGGAAAATAATAATTTAAATATTCGGAATTGAAATAAAAGTAAATCTGGATGTAAATTGTGAAAAACCGGTTTTAAAAATTTATTTTGAGTTATTTAAATGTAAATAGTGTTGTGGGAATGTTAGATGAATTTAAAAGTAAATAAATTAATATTTGGGATTTTATATTAATTTAAAAATGAATTTAATATTATTGAAATGAAAATTAATCAGATTTAGTCCGAAATGAGCCAAAATGATTTTTAATGTGAATATAAATTTTATACAAGTTATAATAGAGTTAATAAAGTTTTAAAAGCGAAATTTTAAGGGTTTTCGACAATTTAGATAATTGCTCGATTTAATAGACGAGTTAAAATAGCCTTCCGGGGCACAGTCTCGGAATTTGACGAAACCAGTTCCATTGGATCCGTAATAGCTAGTTATTATCGTATTTCAATTTTCGTAGCAATCGGAGTTGTCGTTTGACTGTGGCAGCTCGAAACGCATAGAAATCGATTTAATCGATTTAATTTTAAATTGATCGTTTAATTCTGTAACTCGCACATACGATCAAATTAGCTTACGAAACCTGTTCCATTGTGTCCGGAACGTGGAAAAACCATAGAAACGCCCGTCGGAACGCGTAGATTGGAGTTTGTTTGCATAGGGTATTAAAATGTGAAAAACGAGATTAAAATAATATTAAATAATTATATATATATTAACATTGTCGTTCAAAACCCTAGCTAAAACGAGGCCGCCGTCGTTCTCTCCTCCTATGGCCGAAAATTACCCACCTTCTTCCCCAATTATCGATCAATCCACTCATTATTTGTCAAAACTTTCAACTGAGATATCGTAGATCTCGTCGAGCACATCGTATCCAACGGCTGTGATTGATTTTTACGTAGCGTGGACGGAGAGATTTTGTCGCCTGCGTTGGTCGTTGTCTTCGTGTCGTGCACCAAGTGGGGCCACCGAGTTTCGTGAAGCTCTGGCCGATGGTGGAGGTTGAGGAGCTCTTCGATATCATAAGCTTCGATCGCTTTCTCGTGCAGTGTGGTCGTCGCAGTTCACAACCCTAGGAAGCGATGTTTGGTTTCTTGTTCGCGTTGTGTCCTAGAGCTTGCGTACGCGATGGGGAAGATGGGGTATGCCGTGTTATTTTGGTAAAAAAATTTTTTTTTGAATTTAAATTCCAATCTTTAAAATTGAATAACTTTTCCATATGACATCAGATTCATACGAAATTCGCGGCGCCGGGATCGCAGAAAAGAATACTACGCAGTGGTGCAGTTCGGGAATCATTCCTGGCAAGTAGAAATTTGAGCTAAATCGAACGTCGTTCGGTTTAATTTAAAATTCAAACGCTCGCCGAAACTCAAGGTGAGTTAATCTCACTCATATCTGGAATGTTAGCTGATTTAAGCAGTTGATATTTAAATAATTGTGTGATTGGTTGAAATGTTTATTTATATCAGTCTGGATTGATATATATATTGTTGTGCTAATATTTGTGGATGCAGGGAAAACAGGTTGGAGGGATCCAACTGGATTCCTCACAATGTAGTAATTATCTTTATAATTGATAATGATGCCTGTTTATATATTGTGATTGATAAATTTGGAATTTAATTATATTATGATGTTGTTGGATAAACTATAAACTCAGAAGGTTAATTATAAAGAAAATAAATTGGATTTTAAAATAAATAAATAAATAAATAAATAAATAATCAAGAAATTGATAAATAAAGAATTTAAAAGAATTAAAATTTAAAATCTATAAGGAATGAAAATTGAAAATTTGTTAATTTGGAATGATAACGAGGAGAAACGTTATCAGTTGATAAATGTGAAATTAAATTTATGTTATTAAAACGTAAACCTGAATTGAAATAAATTGACAGAATTTATAAGAAGGATCTTCTTGGATGCTTATATGGGAATGAAACTCCCTGGGAAAACCAAGTTCGAGTTTTAAACATATTTTTACAAAAAGAAAGTTTTAAAAACTTCAAACTTGTTAAAAGAATGTTTTGGAAATTATTATTTTCAAAAGTAACTATTTATAAATTAGCAATAGTAAAGTAATTATTCTTTTTACAAATAGATTTGTGTTAAAAGGCCAGTTTTGACCTAAGTTATTTGGAATTAGTATAAACCCTTTTTCAACTCTATTTTCAAATTTAGTTTAACTAAAACCTTATTTTTAAATCAAGATATATCTTATAAAATGGTTTTACATTAAATATTTCGAAATTATTATTTTTGAGTAAGTAACTAGAAGTAAATTTACATATTTTAATGTATATTTCAATATGAAATGTTTTAACTGTTTTTAAATCTAAATGTTTTGAACTTGGTTATTTTCTATGGGAATATAGGGTAAAGGATTTACCTTGTAAGGAAGAATTTTGTGAAATTGTTCTCAAATGAGTTTTGAAAATTTGAAAATACATCTTGTAAAGATATTGGAGCAAATAAATAATGTGGGAGTTAATTATTGTGTGATGGATGCTTATGGATGTTTATGAATATAAATTGATAGTTAAATCACCGACTATCAATATTGGACAACTGCGTTGATCGTTTCGAAGAGACCGGGATCGAGATTTATTTCTCGAAAACTACTTCGATCCGATTTTGTACGTTGCGTGCGAAAAACGTGTCCGGAGTCGAAGATGGAGCAGTGAAGTGAAAGGGCTAGTCGCTACTAATCCTGAGGATATTTCCAAATGGATGTAGTAGGAGTAGTGCCTCCGGTTCCGTTCGAACCCGGGACGGACTTGTATGGACGAATGCTTGTGAAACATCGTCAGGTGGGCGATGGGCATTCTAAGTGAAAACGTTCTAAAGGTAACGCTTAGCCTCAAGCCTCATCAATCCGGGAATGACTGAAAATCAGGGGATATGCAGCAAGTTTAGGTGGGTCATGCCCAAGCAGGACAAGATATTTCCCCGTCTAGATGTCCCTTATATATTTCGGCTTAGTGGGTGGTTGGTCGCGCCAACCATAGGGTTTATCTTGTTCGGGACTGTTCAGTAAGGAATGGTTCCGGCCTTGTATTGCAGGGGATGAAGGGAGTAATCCTCGGTACGGTGATCTAGGCCCCGTACTGTGACAGATGGTACCCCAGTGCCTAGTCATTGTTGGAAATCCATTCTCCCTACGAGCCTTGTACGAGTTTTGTTTGTATTACCTACTTTTGTAGCTAGTTGCTGGAATTTAATAGATGTAACAATTTCGGCTATTTTATAAGTATTTGTAAATAGACCCTATTATAATATCAGAGGATTTCTATAAAAAGCTTTTTAGCTATCATAAGGTAAAAACCCGACATGTTTATTTGTGGCGTGGTCTTACGAGATGCTTTTGTTTCAAAAGATTTTTGAAACTTTAATAATCTGCATTATTATCAGCTGGTATTCCAGACTGACTCAGGTGGTATTTCATTATAATGCTCGGGTCAGACCGAGTATTATATGTGCAGGACATGATGTTTTGGAACAGGAGAGGAGCTGAAGCCCGAGACTTATTATATATATATATATTTATGTATGTATTTTCCGCTGCTGTGATTGTATGGTATGTCTGGTTGGTAATTTGATGTATGCGATACTCTGATGATGTGATGTATAAAAGATAGATTTCATTTTGTGTAAAGTTCTATATCTACTATTATATTTTATTCCACCGCGACTGTGAGATTCTGTTATTGTTTAGTTTCTTCTTCTTCTATCTCCTCTTCTTTAACCCTAATGGTTCGTAATTATGTGCCACTTGTGTTAATAGAGGTAGAATAGTGTTGATTCAAGGGGTACGGATTTGCGGGCCGTTACACTTGGTATCAGAGCGAGGTTGGCGACAACCTAGGCTTTGGTGGGGAAATTACTCATTAAACAGAGTCAATAGTACTCTATAATGAGTTGAGCGTATTAATAGATATGAGAGCATACTTGTTAGTGCATATAAAATTGTTTCTATACCGTGTTGACTTATCGGTTGAGTGTTTATGAATTCTGGTCGGTACGGGAAGTACAACCGTATCGATAGGGGTTTCTAAACTCTTGAACAAGATAAACTGACATGGTATTGTTTTTAAAGGTGGGTAAATGAAAAATTTTTACCCAAAATTATATTTTGATATAAAAGGAATAATTTTCTGACATTATATATATTTGGATGTTTGGTTGCTAATATTAAAAATCAAATAAGAATCTAAAATTTTAGATGGTTATAACCAAATAAATTCCATACGCATAAATTATAAAAGAAGAGAATAACTAAATTTAAATTAAACCAGAATTTAAATCCCGGAAGTCTTGGAAAGAATTTTAAATGTAATGGAAATAAAGGTTTGGAGATTTAAATTCCTGGAAAAGTTTGAAATGTTTGCTAAAGTGTTTGAAGGTAATGATGGAATATTGTTTTGGGAAGTATTTTTGAATGGCAACTGTTTTGAAATAAATTTGGGAAAGTAAGAAGCATTGAACTCACTTCGGTCGCTGGAAAATAATCCTGATGATGCTGGCCACATCATTAGAATTCATTTTCGAGTTTCTTAAGTGATGGATTGCTTCCCTAGTACTTGGTTATGATATTGCTTAGACTTGTTGGGTATAACAGTTGTTTTGGAGATGTCGAAATGAGGAATTTGTTTTTGGTATAAACAAGTTGTTTTGGAAAATCTTGAGTTTTAATTTGATATACCACATATGTATATATTTGATATATTTCAAAATGGTTTTGAAATAAAAACGGGGTAACAGAATTCTGGGAAAATTCTAATTAAATAATGTGTAAAGTTGAAGTGAATTAACTATTGAACTCATTAAGTTAAGTAGATATTAATAAGAAAGGGATGAAATTTTAATCTTGGAATTAAAAATTTAACTTGTGTAATTGGAAGTGAATAAAATATATTGAAGAAAGTAGAAAATTTGAATATAACTTGGATAAGTTAAATAAATTGGACTTAGAATTAAATTTATTTGGGTGAAATTAAAATGTAAGTTGGCTTTGAAATTGTGGGTCATTGTGAATGGATTGTACCCATAGGTTATTAAGTTGTATACTTATAATTTGAGATTGAGGATTTAATATTGTGTAAGAAGGTAAATGAAAGAAATTTGTATCCTTAAATATTCAGTGATACATATATATAAAATTTGAAATTGTGATTATAAGATGTAAATGAATTCAATTGAGCAATATGAGCTTTAAAATAAATAAGTTGGTGAACTTATATAAACAAGAATGAAATTATAATCACAGTTGGGAAATAGTTGAATGGTATGGTGAGTCCAAACTTAATCTCAAATGAAATGTAAATTGAAACAAGGTAAAGTGAGATATAAAGGAAATGAATGTACTTAAATTAGTAAATAAGTTTTGAACCTGTATATGGAGATTAAAATTGAGAATTTGAAATTGAATTAAAATTTATAAATGAATTGGAATTAAATTAAATTGGATATAAAGGTGAAATGTAAATTTGTTTATAATCGCGTAAAGAAATTCATATCCTTAAGTTATTAAGTGTTATAATTTGAATTTGTGATTATAAAATGGAAATGGACTTAAATAAGCAATCTAAACTCTTGAATAGAAGTGAAATTGTAATTCATTAATGGAAAGGGTTGAATGGTGTGGCAAATTCAAAATTTGACCATAAATGAAATGTAAAATGTAATGAAGCAAAGTGAGAATATAAAGGTGGATATTCTTAGGTTAGCAAATAAATTTTGAATTTATGTATGAAAAAGAAAAATATGTTTTAATAATGAAATTGAAATTTAATTTCAGTTGTGTTGAAGGAAATTTAGATCCTATTTAAAGGAGTGGAAAGGAAGGGTAGAAAATTTAAATTTGCTAACTGAAATAATTGGAAAATGGTGATATTATAAATGAATTCAGAGGGAATTAAGGAAGTGAATTAGAACCTAATATGGATTAGGTTAGAGACTAATTGAATTACAATTAAGTGAGATTTGTATTGTAATGAATAGAATTTTGATAATTGATCAAAATTTGGAAAGTAAATAGAAATCCAACTGTAGCATGGGATTTAAATTGGTGGTAACAAATAATGAAGTGTGAATGAAAAATGGAATCAAATTATAATAATGATGGTTTGAATTGTAAATAAATTCAAATGAGTGAACTAATTTAAAGTGGTTTCTTTGCTAATAAAATAAGTCTAAAATAGATTTAATAAATAGGCAAAGTGCATTAAAGATTATTAATGAATTGGAATTTGATTTGGATGAGAATTAAATGAAAATAAAAATTTGGTTTATAAGAAGATAATGGAGATATTGTAAAGAAAGCCTAACCAAATTAAATAATTGTGGTTAAGCTGAATGCTTAAGCTAGTGGGATTAAAATTTGTAAATGGTTTGATTTGGTAAGAATCAATTAACATGGAAATAAATTGAGATATTATGGAACTATAATCATTTAAGAAAGATGATGAGATGGTTATTTTAAGCTTATGAAAATAGCTTAAAATGAAATTAGTTTGCAAAATAAAATTTGGATGTAAGCAAATGACTTTTAAGATTGTAATTGTGAGAAAGAAAGAATATATGAGTTGTAAATAAGAATGGAATGATATATATAACTTTAATAATAATAATAATAATAATAATAATAATATAATAAAATAAAATAAAATAAACTTAAGATGATTAATAAATTTGAAGGGTGAGAATAAGGATTGAGTTAATAATTGAAATGGAATAAGAATACTTGGATTGCGAACCATGCAGAATTTGATAAATTAATATGAATCTAAGTGGGAATTAATTTTAAAACTATTATAAGCTTAAGTAATGGGTTATTCCATGAATAACATGCAAATTTGCATTGTTAATTTGTCGAATTGTGGTAAATGAAGATAAATAGTTTAAAGTAAGCAAATAATTGATTTTTGAATTAATTGAGATGGATTGAAATGTTATTAAGTAATTTTTGCATCAGAATGAAAATGCAATTATAAAAGAAATGAAAATGTTTCAAAATTGAAAATAAAATTGGTTTGTAAATCAACTTGGAATTGAAATGAAATAGATTGATGTTAGTGAAGCATATATTAATCATATTGAAATAGAAATGAATTGGTTGTGATTAATATAAATGGTATATAAGGAACCTGAATCTAAATCATTCAAGTGAAATAAATGAAGTTAGTTTGGATGGAATTAGAATGGGTTAAAAATCTTGGTAAATGGATTTAAGTATAAATGTAAGTGAATCATAATTGCAAATGTAGCAAATTGAAATAAAACTTGCTTGGTGAATCAATTCGAAAATTGGGTAAAGTATGAATTGGAATGGCAAAATTTGTTTGTAAATCTTTTATGTGAAATAAAACGGAATTTGGTATTAGAAAAAGGAACTTTGTACATGTTATAGAGTATGGTTTGCTTATGAAATTTTGCAAAGAGTTGATTAGATTATGAAATGGTTATGTTTGGCTTACATTTTTATTGGAAATGTTGTTTAAAATTCATATCTTTGAAAACTAATGTGTTTGTTGAGAATAGTACAGGTGCAGAAGACGTGTGAGAGAGTTGGAGCGCGTATATGCAGTATATTAGCTACTTGCTATTAAAATTTGCTAAAAAGGTACGCCTACGCAAATATAATTGGGAAAATGATATATATATTGTGATATATTTTGGTTTCCGACCGTGTGGGTCGATGTATATATATTTATCTGTATCGCGAAAGCTCGTCCGTACAAGGGAGACTCTGCCAAAAATTTTCGAAAATTTTAGGAGTTAGAAATATTTTGGGTTTTTGGGAAAAATTTATTAACTTGAAAGGTTATTTTTGAAATAAGGATGAAACGAAAGCTTTTGAGTATTAAATAAAGAAAGTGAATTTGGATTTGAGCTAAAGGATTTTGGAAAGTGAGTATAAGCTTTTAACTAGGCAAATTGAGTAAGTAAATGGATTGGAGAGTATTTTCTACCTTAGCAAATTTCGGGGACGAAATTTTTATATGGGGGGAGGAATATAACATCCCGTATTTTTAAGCCATTAAATTTGAACATTTAATTCGTTTTAAATGTTTAATGTGGATTTTTAATTGATTTTGAAATGAATGGATTCAGGTTCAATCAATGAAATAAGCTATAATTTTTAATTATAGTAATTCCGGTTGAATTTGAATAATGGGAAAATAATAATTTAAATATTCGGAATTAAAATAAAAGTAAATCTGGATGTAAATAGTGATAAAAGCGGTTTTAAAAATTTATTTTGAGTTATTTGAGTGTAAATAGTGTTGTGGGAATTTTAGATGAATTTTAAAGTTAATAAATTAATATTTAGGATTTTATATTAATTTAAAAATGAATTTAATATTATTAAAATGCAAATTAATCAGATTTAGTCTGAAATGAGCCAAAATGATTTTTAATGTGAATATAAATTTTATACGAGTTATAATAGAGTTAATAAAGTTTTAAAAGCGAAATTTTAAGCATTTTCGACAATTTAGATAATTGCTCGATTTAATAGACGAGTTAAAATAGCCTTCCGGGGCACAGTCTTGGAATTCGACGAAACCAGTTCTATTGGATCCGTAATAGCTAGTTATTATCGGATTTCAATTTTCGTAGCAATCAGAGTTGTCGTTTGACCGTGGCAGCTCGAAACGCATAGAAATCGATTTAACCGATTTAATTTTAAATTGAACGTTTAATTCTGTAACTCACACATACGATCAAATTAGCTTACGAAACCTGTTCCATTGTGTCCGGAACGCGGAAAAACCCTAGAAACGCCTGTCGGAACGCGTAGATTGGAGTTCGTTTTCATAGGGTATTAAAATGTGAAGAACGAGATTAAACTAATATTAAATAATTATATATATATTAACATTATGGTTCAAAAGCCTTGCTAAAACGAGGCCGCCGTCGTTCTCTCCTCCTATGGCCGAAAATTACCCACCTTCTTCCCCAATTATCGATCAATCCACTCATTATTTGTCAAAACTTTCAACTGAGATATCGTAGATCTCGTCGAGCACATCGTATCCAACGGCTGTGATTGATTTTTACGTAGCGTGGAGGGAGAGATTTTGTCGCGTGCGTTGGCCGTTGTCTTCGTGTCGCGCACCAAGTGGGGCCACCGAGTTACGTGAAGCTCTGGCCGATGGTGGAGGTTGAGGAGCTCTTCGATATCATAAGCTCCGATCGCTTTCTCGTGCAGTGTGGTGGTCGCAGTTCGTAACCCTAGGAAGCGATGTTGGGTTTCTTGTTCGCGTTGTGTCCTGGAGCTTGCGTACGCGATGGGGAAGATGGGGTATGCCGTGTTATTTTGGCAAAAAAAAAAAAAAGAAATTGTTTTGAATTTAAATTCAAATCTTTAAAATTGAATAACTTTTCCGTATGACATCAGATTCGTACGAAATTCGCGGCGCCGGGATCGTAGAAAAGAATACTATGCAGTGGTGCAGTTCGGGAATCATTTCGGGCAAGTAGAAATTTGAGTTAAATTGAACGTCGTTCGGTTTAATTTAAAATTCGAACGCTCGCCGAAATTCAAGGTGAGTTAATCTCGCTCACATCTGGAATGTTAGCTGATTTAAGCAGTTGATATTTAAATAATTGTGTGATTTGTTGAAATGTTTATTTATATCAGTCTGGATTGATATATATATTGTTGTGCTAATATTTGTGGATGCAGGGAAAACAAGTTGGAGGGATCCAACTGGATTCCTCACAATGTAGTAATTATCTTTATAATTGATAATGATGCCTGTTTATATATTGTGATTGATAAATTTGGAATTTAATTATATTATGATGTTGTTGGATAAACTATAAACTCAGAAGGTTAATTATAAAGAAAATAAATTGGGTTTTAAAATAAATAAATAAATAAATAATCAAGAAATTGATAAATAAAGAATTTAAAAGAATTCAAATTTGAAATCTATAAGGAATGAAAATTGAAAATTTGTAAATTTGGAATGATAACGAGGAGAAACTTTATCAGTTGATAAATGTGAAATTAAATTTATGTTATTAAAACGTAAACCTGAATTGAAATAAATTGACAGAATTTATAAGAAGGATGTTCTTGGATGCTTATGTGGGAAGGAGATTCGCTGGGAAAACCAAGTTCGAGTTTTAAACATATTTTTATAAATAGAAAGTTTTAAAAACTTCAAACTTGTTAAAAGAATGTTTTGGAAATTATTTTTTTTAAAAGTAACTATTTATAAATTAGCAATAGTAAAGTAATTATTCTTTTTACAAATGGATTTTTTTTAAAAGGCCAGTTTTGACCTAAGTTATTTGGAATTAGTATAAATCCTTTTTCAAATCTATTTTTAAATTTAGTTTAACTAAAACCTTATTTTTAAATCAAGATATATCTTATAAAATGGTTTTACTTTAAATATTTCGAAATTATTATTTTTGAGTAAGTAACTAGAAGTAAATTTACATATTTTAATGTATATTTCAGTATGAAATGTTTTAACTGTTTTTAAATCTAAATGTTTTGAACTTGGTTATTTCCAATGGGAATATAGGGTAAAGGATTTACCTTGTAAGGAAGAATTTTGGGAAATTGTTCTCAAATGAGTTTTGAAAATTTGAAAATATATCTTGTAAAGATATTGGAGCAAATAAATAATGTGGGAATTAATTATTGTGTGTTGGATGCTTATGGATGTTTATGAATATAAATTGATAGTTAAATCACCGACTATCAATATTGGACAACTGCGTTGATCGTTTTGAAGAGACCAGGATTGAGATTTATTTCTGGAAAACACTTTGATCCGATTTTGTACGTTTCGTGCGAAAAACGTGTTCGGAGTCGAAGATGGAGCAGTGAAGTGCAAGGGCTAGTCGCTACTAATCCTGAGGATATTTCCTAATGGATGTTGTAGGAGTAGTGCCTTCGGTTCCGTTCGAACCCGGGACGGACTTGTATGGACGAATGCTTGCAAAACATCGTCAGGTGGGCGATGGGCATTTTAAGTGAAAATGTTCTAAAGGTAACGCTTAGCCTCAAGCCTCATCAATCCGGGAATGACTGAAAATCAGGGGATATGCAGGAAGGTTAGGTGGGTCATGTCCAAGCAGGACAAGATGTTTCCCCTGTCTAGATGTCCCTTATATATTTCGGCTTAGTGGGTGGTTGGTCGCGCCAACCACGGGGTTTATCTTGTTCGGGACTGTTCAGTAAGGAATGGTTCCGGCCTTGTGTTGCAGCGTATGAAGGGAGTAATCCTCGGTATAGTGATCTAGGCCCCGTACTGTGACAGGTGGTACCCCAGTGCCTAGTCATTGTTGGAAATCCATTCTCCCTACGAGCCTTGTACGAGTTTTGTTTGTATTACCCACTTTTGTGGCTAGTAGCTGGAATTTAATAGATGTAACAATTTCGGCTATTTTATAAGTATTTGTAAATAGACCCTATTATAATATCAGAGGATTTCTATAAAAAGCGTTTTAGCTATCGTAAGGTAAAAACCCGACATGTTTATTTGTGGCGTGGTCTTACGAGATGCTTTTGTTTCAAAAGATTTTTGAAACTTTAATAATCAATTTGGATGCATTATTATCAGCTGGTATTCCAGACTGACTCGGGTGTTATTTCATTATAATGCTCGGGTCAGACTGAGTATGATATGTGCAGGACATGATGTTTTGGAACAGGAGAGGAGCTGGAGCCCGAGATTTATTATCTATATATATATATATATATATATATATATATATATATATATATATGTATGTATTTTCCGCTGCTGTGATTGTATGGTATGTCTGGTTGGTAATTTGATGTATGCGATACTCTGATGATGTGATGTATAAAAGATAGATTTCATTTTGTGTAAAGTTCTATATCTACTATTATATTTTATTCCGCCGCGACTGTGAGATTCTGTTATTGTTTAGTTTCTTCTTCTTCTATCTCTTCTTCTTTAACCCTAATGGTTCGTAATTCTGTGCCACTTGAGTTAATAGAGGTAGAATAGTGTTGATTCAAGGGGTATGGATTTGCGGGCCGTTACATTTGTGGTATGTATAGATACATGTGATAATAGTGGATTACCTATCTGTTTATTATGAATCATCCATTTATGTTAAGTGATATTTCTGAATATCCATTGTTTAAATCCCTTAAGTACAACTTGGACATTAAAATGGCGTTTGGATTCGGTGAGATCGGGATCGGGTTTCATATTTGGATATTCGAAAACCACATCGATTCCAATTAAACGTTAGGTCGTGAATCCAAGTGGAGCAAGTGAAGACTCGAGGTGTAAGGGTTATGGTCGTTGACTCTATGGGTGATTCCGTAATGAGTTTGACGGAATAGTGATTATAGATTCGAGATGGTGATTCAGAGTGCAAGGGCTATGGTCGTTAACTCTAAGGGTGATTCCAAAATGAGTGCAACGAGATAGTGCCTTCGGTTTCGTTCGAACCCGGAACGAACTTGTATGGATTGAATGCTTTCAGAACATCGTCAGGTGGACGATGAGCATTCTAAGATAGATGTGTTCTATAAAGGTAATCACAGCCTCAAGCCTCATCAACCGGGAATGGCTAAAACAGGGAAGGTGCAGCAAGACTTCGTGGGTAGCTCCCACTGGAGAGCGAGATACATCCCTGTCTAGATGTCCCTTTTTATTTCAGCTTTGTGGGCAGTTGGTCAGCAGCCAACTGCGGGGTGGTCTTGTTCGGGACTGTTCAGTAAGGAATGGTCCCGGCCTTGTGTTGTAGGGGAGCGGGCGTACTCCTCGGTACGGTGATCTAGGCCACGTACTGTGACGGGCGGCACCCTAGTAGCCCTGCCATTGACGGAAACCCATTTTCCCTACGAGACCCTACGGTTTTGTTTGTATTACCCACTTTTGTGGCTAGTAGCTGGAATTTAATCATGTAACAATTTCGGCTATTTCATATTTACTTGAAAAACCTAGACATTATTATAAGATCAATGGATTTCCTATCGAATGTTTTGGTTAGCGTAAGGTAAAAACTTTTCCATGTTTATGTGTGGGAAGTCTTACGTGATACCTTTTTCTTTTAAAGGATTTTCTAAAGTTAAGTAATCTTAAACCGTTTACTCACACCAGACCCCTGTCTGACCCGAGTGTTTATTTTCTGTTTTATTAAACTCTTGGGTACTCATATTATGTATGAGTAGTCAAGTGATTCAGGTTATCTCTTGACGAATTCTGGAGGAGCTTTGGAGCAGGAGGCTTCAATGTGTAGATATATAGATAGAGTTTCCGCTGTGTTGTCATTCTGTATAGTTGTTCTTGTATTGTATTAGACAGAAATGTTATAACTGTCTAAATTAGGATGTTTAGTTGTGTACTCTGATGTAAATGATACTATGTATATGTTATATATTATATTTCATACGTTCCGCTATGGGATTCTGATGTGTTGTTTTTCTTTCTTCTCTTTCTTTTCTTCTTCTTTCCCTTTCTTTCTTAATTAGTGATGAGATTTTCTGGTGATACAAAGTCGGATTGCTACAGTTGGTATCAGAGCAGTAGTTTGAGTGAATACCTAGGCTCTGGAGTGGTGTCTGTCTTGAGAGAGCGCACTTGTAATATATAGACACACACACACACACACTTATATATAACTACCTAATCTGTTGGGTTATCTGTTCGGATTTTCCAACATAGGCTATAGAGGTAGATAAGGTAGGAGTGTGTGGAATACGACTACCGATAATGGAAGTGGCTTTTATGTTGTGGTTGGAGATGTGTCTGTCGAGATTGTAGATCTAATACCGTCTCGAATAATCTTTATGGATTGTAGAAAGGATTTTTTGAGTCCAGAGGAAGTATTTTTAAGAATTGGAGTATATTCTTGGAGTGTGAGGTTGATTTGATCTCGAGTGAGCGGGATTTCCAAGAGTTGAGTTGTCAGCTGAGCAGAAGCAGGTGATGGTATCTTGATGGCTTCAGGAGGGAATAGCTGTGTGATGAGAGGCAGTATTCATAGATGGTTCCGAAGATGTTCTTTTGGAGCCAGATTTAGATGGTATTGGAAGAACATTGATGCCTACTGCAGGGAAGATTCAGATGTTTGGAGATTTTCTAGATCTCAAGTAAGGGTATCTAATCTGTATAGAAGTATGAGACTAAGGTCGATGAGTTATCTTATTTCGGACATGGTCTCATTTGTTTTCCCTTAAGAAGATAAGTGGTTGGTGTTTGGTTTGGAGCCGAGTTTCTTGAGAAGATGTCGAATCGTCTCAAGGATTTTTAATGGAAATTGGGTGATAGTTTTGTGTTTCAAGAAGCTTCTGGGTTAAGGAAGATCTTATGGCTTAGCAGTATCATTGAAGTGAAGTTTGGAAGCAGTAGCATGGATCTGTTTCTTCGATGATTCAGTAATCTTTGGGATTCTACTATTAGCAGATCAGGCAGATGGTGAAGGTTTATCCATTTCTTTGGAAGGCTCGGTAGAGCGGGATATCTGGAAGTGATCTATCAGTTTCTGGTAGATAAACCATTCTGGAAAGATTTATCTTGAATAGGAAAAGCTGTTCTAGTTGGGAAGATAGTTATTTGGAGTCTGAACTGAGAGGGATCGCAAAAGTGAATTGCGATTAGTTTGGGAATCTTTGAGTAATCTTTGCCTTGGAAATTAAGGAATCTCATATGGAGGTAAAGGCTACTTATGTAGTCAGAGATTTTCCAGATGTTTTTGAGGAATTCAGAAGTTGACCTGAATCGAAGATTGAGTTTTCTTATCGACTTGGATTTCCAAGAGTAATATTGATGATTTAACCATATAGTAGGATGACTCTTAGAGCAAGACGAGCTTGGTGAGGCAGCTCAGGATTCTTTGGAGAAGGATTGATCATCTTATTCTAAGTTAAGATTCTGTTGAGATGTTTTGATCAAGAGGAACAATCATTAAGATTTTATGAGTCGGATGAACAGTGTATGGAGAAAGATTGTGCTTGAGTTTTTCGATAGCATTCTTATCTGCTCTAGATCAGAGTTGTGCAGCGAAAGCGAGATAGTAGTTGTTCTAGAATGGTAGCAACCGGGAGTTGCAGTTTTCTTGGATTAAAGGATTTTTATAGGGAATTCATGTATGAAGAAATTTTCTGGATTTGGTAGGCAAGGTTATCAGGTGCAACTGTTTGGCTATTCCAGATAAGAAGTGTAGGTCTGAAATCTACTGATGCTTATGGAGTAGAGTTGTATTTTGGATTTCAGCAAATTATTTTTGGGAAAGACATTTTGTTGAGCAGGACCTGGAGATTTGGTTTGAGTTGGTCCTGTTGTTTCATGAAGTAATTAGCAAGAGTTAAGCTGATCAAGAATATTAAAGGTGACTCGGAGCATCAGAAGAATTGTACAGTTGAGAATTAAGGAGATTTGGAATATGCAGTTAGAATTTGGATATTGTTTTAATCAAAGGAGATATAAGACTGGGTAAAATTGGACAGCTAGCTCCGGAAGTATTTTGAGTTTTTCCCGTGTTTTCTAAAGATTAGATTTTGATCTACAGGATTGAATTGCCAGTTCGGATAACTGGAATTCATTATATTTCACCTATTTCTGAGGAATATGTGTATGATTCTTTGAGTAATAGAATCAGCAGTTCAGAAGAAATCTGGTAGTTGTGCTGGTTTGGGGTTTAATCTGATATCTTGTTCAGATTTGAAGAATCAGATGAGGAAGTTCTTAGTTATAGTTGTATAGTTAATTAAGATTCTATAGAGCGAGTATTCCAGTAGGTACCTGGGAAACTCTAGATAATATTAGGAAGTTCTATTCAGAATTTCGTCTAAATAGATAAAATTATTTGTTTGAATTGGTTGCTATGATTGATTGTGTGATTTCTGTTTGAAAATTAGATTCTTTAGCTGGGTTTTTAAATTATCTTTGCTTTTAAATTTCGGGGACGAAATTCTTTTAAGGGGGGGGGAATGTAATGACCCGGAATTTTGAGCAATATCAATTTAATAATCTTTGATAATAATTAAATTGATTTGATCATTTTATATTATAAATTGACAAGTTAAAATTAATTTTAAAGATTAATGATAATAATTTAATATCTATCAATAATTTTCTTAACAACATAAATAGGCAAGATTAAATTCTTTTGAAAGTTTATAATAATTTGATTTGGAAACATTTATTTGGTAAATAAGAAGTTTTTAATGTAATAAAACTTTATATTCAAATTGTAATATATATAAATATATATATATATTATGATTTGGTTTGATTTTTGAAATTCAACACAGTAAATTTCAAATTTAATGTTAAAATATTTTTCTATTTGAAACGTGTATATATATTTGTATATATATATTTGAAATAGGAATTTTATTAATTTGAATTTAGTAAGTATTTCCAATCTTTATTATAGATATATATATATAGTTTTGTAATTTGAAAGGTTAATTTGATTTAATGCTTTTGAAATGATAATTGAGATTTAAATTTTTATAACAAAGTTAATTTCTATAGTTCAACTTGAGTTTTAAATAAGATTTAAGTTTAAAAAAATTCATTTGTTTTTATTTTTCTTCATCTTAATTTTATCATTAGATAAAATTGTTTTAAGAATTTTTATATAAAGAGATAAACTAAGTTTTTCAATTTATAAACAAGTGACAAAATTAAATTGATTTAAATATAAGTTATTTATAAATGCCTATATGAGTTTACTTTTAAGATATTTATTAAAGTCTAAAGTTTATTTTTATTTGATAAAAATGTTTTATAATATTACATAAATACATTGTATATAGCTTAAACAGATTATTAAAAAGAAGATAACATTTAAAACATTTATGAAACATTAGAAAATACTTTTGTAAATATTAATTGAACCTTAAGGGTACTTGTAAGTATATTAAACTATGTAAGGGACATTTGTAAGAACATAAACATTAAAGAGACACATGTCATTCTCTTTAGTAATTAAATTTTAAATTAAATTGTAAATAATAAACAGAAATTTTTTATTCTTCAGCAAAATCTTTCTCTTCAGTTCACAAAGATGAATACAAATCTAAAAAAAATGTAAATCAAAACAAAGATGAAAAAAAAGAAAATCTGTAAAAATCTGGAAATCCAAGAACAAAGAAGTAAGCTGGAAAATGCACACAGGAGAACTGATTAATCAATAGCAACTAGAATTTTTTCAACCTGCAAATCAATTCAAGAATATGTAATTTGAAATCAACTACAGGGGAGCTTGCTTTCAACATGCAAAGTGAAAATTTCAAAACCTGGAAACATTCTCTGTTTTCTGCAAATTACAGGTGAGTAAATGCATATTTTAAAAACAGATTTAAAAGTGGTTTTAACTTGTTTTTATGCATGAATAACATAATATTTTCTGAAAATATTTGAATTGTATTGGATGCATGTTTGATTTATGACTTTTGAATGCCTATATAGTGATACTTTAGTGTTTGTATGAAGAACAGGTTTACAATTTTATAAATAAAATTCAATAACTAGTTTTTCAAGTCAAATTGGACCTTGAATTGTAAATAGAAGATGTTTATAACCAAGTAATCTATCATCTAAAAATGGTTATAGGTTTTTAAAATGTATGATTAGCTTGAATTTTAAAATTTGCAGTAAAAATCTTATTATGGGTCAAAAATTAATCGAATCAATTTTGGATTTGAATTATATAATTGAATTCCTAATGCAAAATCATGATTTTTGAGATTAGTATCATGATTTTTAGATTAGAAATTGAAGAGAATTTTAGGATTTACTGATTTGGACTTTTTGGCCAATCTGTGACGAACGGCGGCAAATTGGCCGACGTGGTTGAGCATGAAGGTGGAGGGGACAACGACGATCATTAGAAAATTAATTGGGAAAATTTTAGATGAAAGGGTTGGCCGGAGTTGTCGAAGTAGGGTTTTATACCTTGTTTTTGCCGACGTTGATCTTTTGGGTTTTGCGACATTGTAACGCCGCCGGAGGCAGTCGCGAGTGGTGCTGTGGGTTCGAGGCGACGTGGGGAAGCTATGGCTAAGGTGGCGGGGTTTCTCGAGTTTGGTGCTGCCGTGAAGGGGTGGTTTTTGGGTGATGGTGGTTTCGAACAGTTTGGGTTCGATGGCCATATTTTGATACTTGATCGTATTTAGATTTCTGAGTTGAAATCGTTGACGACGAAGTTGAAGTCGACTTATTGGAGGATGGCGTGGAGTTCGCCAGTGATTGGCGCGGCCGTGCACGTAAACGTGCACAATGTTGGGTATCACGCTGACATTTGCATGCTTCAGTATTTGGTTTGGGAAGAAGGTTGAGCTCGAAGCATGCATCGGGAATATGTGGTTATGGCTCGAAGCAGGAGAAGCAAGGTTGGGTTACTCGGGTTAGTCTTGGGTATTGGTAGGATTTTGCTCGGTTTATATATTGAACAAGATGTTTGTTGGTACAGAATGTTTTTAAAGGTTTTTAAATTTAATTGCAACATTTTGCAAAGGGTTTGAAACAAAGAAATTTGGTTTTGAAATAAAGATTTTAAACAAAGTTAAATAAGTTTTACTTATAAAACTAATTTGTTTCAAGATTAAGCTTTTAAACAAGTTTTATATACATTAAAATATGAAAGTTTTTAAAACAAGTAGAATTTAAAAATAAGTTTTGTATTAAATTTTGTTAAATGACTTTGGGAAGTTTTTAAAAATCTAAAAGTTTTAATTTGAATGTTTTAAATTGTTTAATTATAAATTGATTTCTAAAAAGTTATATTTTATTTTAAATAAAGTTTAATGAGTTAAAATTTGTAATCAATTATAATAAAGAGTATCTTAAGTAATTTAGAATTTGAATTAATTAAATTTAAATAAATTTAAATTTGTGAAGATAATTGAGATAATTAAATTATTTTAATTATCAAGTGGTATTGGTAATAAATGATTTAATTAAGATAATGGTTTCTTAATTAAGAACATTTTTAGATATAGTAAATTAAAGAATCATTTAATTAATTTAAATGATTAATTAATAATTAATTAAGTAATTAATTTGTGATTAATTGAAGATAATCACTCATGAATTAATTTAGTGTAATTACTTGGAAAGTAATTAAGTAATTGATTGATTTCTAGAGGTAATTAAGTAAAAGATAATTACTATATGAAAGTAATTAAGTGATGTGATTAAGGATTAATCACTTGAGTTATTAATTAAAGAATTAATTAACATAATTTATTAAAGGTTTAAATTATTTAATTAATGGTTAATTAATAAAAGGATTAAGAGTAATTAATTAAGTGATTAATTACTTATTAAAGTAATTAATTAAGAATGAATTTTAATTATTAAAGTAATCATTAATTAATGGAAATAATTAATTAATTGTTAATTAATAATTTAAGGATGATTAATTTATAATTAAGTTTTAATTACTAAATGTAATTAAAAGTAATTAATCAAAGGTGATTAATTAAAAGTAATTAATTAAATGCGACTATTTAGAAGTAATTAATCAAAGGTATTTAATTAAAAGTAATTAATCAAATGTGATTAATTAAAAGTGATTAATCAGGTATGATTAAAGGATAATTAAGGAATAATTATCAAGATAATTATAGAATAGTTAATCAAGTGTGATTAATTTTAAAAAAAGTAATTAAGAGGTAATTACTTAGTATAATTTGGAAGTAATTAATCAGGATGATTAATTAATATGGTAATTAAGTAATAATTACTTAAAGCAATTAAGTGACAATTAATCAAGGAAGATTAATTGAAGTGGATAATTAAGTGATGTTAGTTAATTAGTTAATTTGTAATTAATTAATTAATGAATAAGTAAGATGGATTGATGATAAATCCAAGTGATTAAGTAAGGATTAATTTAATTAAGGATTAATTAAACTATTTAAGTTGGATCAACCTTGGGTATGGGTGTTTATTGATTGGTTGATAAGCATCATTGAATGAGTTAATGATATTGGATGTTATTGGATTTCATTGGTTGATATGTGATGATATGAATGTGATATATATGAGATGTGATATATATGCTGCTTTGTGGTATGTATAGATACATGTGATAATAGTGGATTACCTATCTGTGTATTATGAATCGTCCATTTATGTTAAGTGATATTTCTGAATATCCATTGTTTAAATCCCTTAAGTACAACTTGGACATTAAAATGGCGTTTGGATTCGGTGAGACCGGGATCGGGTTTCCATATTTGGATATTCGGAAACCACATTGATTCCAATTAAACGTTAGGTCGTGAATCCAAGTGGAGCAAGTGAAGACTCGAGGTGTAAGGGCTATGGTCGTTGACTCTGTGGGTGATTCCGTAATGAGTTTGACAGAATAGTGCTTATGGATTCGAGATGGTGATTCAAAGTGCAAGGGCTATGGTCGTTAACTCTGAGGGTGATTCCAAAATGAGTGCAACGAGATAGTGCCTTCGGTTTCGTTCGAACCCGGAACGAACTTGTGTGGATTGAATGCTTTCAGAACATCGTCAGGTGGACGATGAGCATTCTAAGATAGATGTGTTCTATAAAGGTAATCGCAGCCTCAAGCCTCATCAACCGGGAATGGCTAAAACAGAGGAGGTGCAGCAAGGCTTCGTGGGTAGCTCCCACTGGAGAGCGAGATACATCCCTGTCTAGATGTCCCTTTTTATTTCAGCTTTGTGGGCAGTTGGTCTGCAGCCAACTACGGGGTGGTCTTGTTCGGGACTGTTCAGTAAGGAATGGTCCCGGCCTTGTGTTGCAGGGGAGCGGACGTACTCCTCGGTACGGTGATCTAGTCCACGTACTGTGACGGGCGGCACCCCAGTAGCCCTGCCATTGATGGAAACCCATTTTCCCTACGAGACCCTACGGTTTTGTTTGTATTACCCACTTTTGTGGCTAGTAGCTGGAATTTAATCATGTAACAATTTCGGCTATTTCATATTTACTTGAAAACCCTAGACATTATTATAATATCACTGGATTTCCTATCGAATGTTTTGGTTAGCATAAGGTAAAAACTTTTCCATGTTTATGTGTGGGAGGTCTTACGTGATACCTTTTTCTTTCAAAGGATTTTCTAAAGTTAAGCAATCTTAAACCGTTTACTCACACCAGACCCCTGTCTGACCCGAGTGTTTATTTTCTGTTTTATAAAACTCTTTGGTACTCATATTATGTATGAGTAGTCAAGTGATTCAGGTTATCTCTTGACGAATTCTGGAGGAGCTTTGGAGCATGAGGCTTCAACGTGTAGATATATAGATAGATTTTCCGTTGTGTTGTCATTCTGTATAGTTGTTCTTGTATTGTATTAGACAGAAATGTTATAACTGTCTAAATTGGGATGTTTAGTTCTATACTCTGATGTAAATGATACTATGTGCATGTTATATATTATATTTCATACGTTCCGCTGTGAGATTCTGATGTGTTGTTTTTCTTTCTTCTCTTTCTTTTCTTCTTCTTTCCCTTTCTTTCTTAATTAGTGATGCGATTTTCTGGTGATAGAAAGTCGGGTTTCTACGGATGAATACCAACACCGTTCTCTCTCTTGAAATATTCCTCAAGATAGACAGTCCCACACGATAGCGTCATTCAAAATGTTAATACCGGCATCTCCCTTCGATCTATCCTTAGGATAGATAGTTCAACTCTATAACATTTCACTTCATAACTGCTACCAGAACATCGATCGCGTATGTGGATTTGAAGTGGTTATGGGTTCGAGTCATCTTATATAAGTCCACTTTTCCTTCTTATCGGACGCTCCAAAACCAATCGATGAATTTCCAATATTCTTATCTCCGGTTCTTTTGGAAATAAACAGACAACACATAAGAGTGGATATCATCTTTTAACCGTTTTAGCGGATATATTTCCTTATGTCCTAGAAGAACACAACGAGTTTATACATACAGTATTGCATCGCTAAAGGTAATTATACCTTATAATTCTCATGTTTCTTCTAAACATTTCTAGAGTTACAGTTTGGTTAATTTTGATAGTCGAATAATCGAATGTCTAGTACAAGATAAATTATTGTAGATGGAAACCAAGCCCCGTATACTTTTCATAGACGAATAAATACACAAAACACAATCAAGGCATATATTATATGATTAGGCTACTTAAGCGCTCCTAATCCCCTTTATTTAATTAATCCTTTTTATTAATTAAAAACTATTTTATTAGTAAACTTCTTTATATAATAAAACTTCTACTTTTTCCATCCTCATCCAAAAGATTCCGTACATATAATTTCCATCAAAATATCTATTCTAAGGATCTAAGTACTTTTACAAGTCCATTTGAAAGGTTTAAGACTAATATTACTTAAACATTATCACTACAAACCCAAAACTATTTCGCTTATGTTTATCTTTAAAACATTCTTTTAAAGATCTATTTACATTCCTAAGTATAATAAAAAAGGGTGGGTGATGAATGTTATTAACACTGTCATAACAAACCCATAACCATTTTCATTCTTGTTACTATCTTTGAAAACATTTGTTTTAAAGATCTAAGTTCACATTCGGTCAAGTTCTGTATTTTCCTAGTCATTTATCAAGTTCTAAAATGATAGCTTATAGAAACCACGATTCGTATACTCAACTCGTTTCCAACATTTCAATTTAACTATTCCTCATTCAAGAGTGAAACCAGGTAATTTAGAGCACTAGTTGCATATCAAAGCCTGCCTGAACACTTCATTCTTAAATCATACAAATAGATAAGTCTACCTCATCGGCTGTTAGTGTTAAGTATAATATGAATGATTTCCATGATCGAATAAGAAATCAACATGATTCACATGTTTTCGACATTTCCGACTTAACTATTCCTCGACCAAGAGAGAAGTCGGTAGGTTAGCGTTCTATTGCTCATATCCCTACTCGAACATCAATATTAACACTCACGGATAGGTAAGCTTGCTTCGTTGGTTTTTAATGTTAAGCATGGTCAATTACTTTTCAACAAGTAATTGAACAAACATGATTCAGCTACAATGTAATTCCTCGTAACAACCCGAATCGAAACTCGTGCACAAGGATCAGAGATATCCTTCCAAGCGTGATATATCTCTAGACAAAATATACCATAAGGTAAGCCATACCGGTCAACGCCAGAACATTAACCTAATATCACCAACCCCAGCTAGCAATATCGATAGCATCTCTAGGTATGGAGTTGGTATGCCTAATTTGGGCCTGCTAAACCCTTCATTGCTACGTACCCTATCTATGGTTTTATCCATTTCCGATGTCTGGGTCACGTTTGGCATCTTTCACATGCTTCATTACTTAACCAAACACGAATCCCTAAATGGATTCCATCATCTTCAACAGAACATGACTTGCTGCATGGATTCAATTTTATCGAACAGATCTCGAATCTCCATATAGATTCCCGCATAAGTCCTTCGATGAATTCTATCCTTGTCCTCTCTCTTGGAATATCCTCATGATAGACAGTCCCACACGATAACATTATTCGAAATGTTAATGCTGGCTTCTCCATTTGAATTAACATTAGGATAAACAATTCAACTCTATAACATTTCACTTCATAACTGCTTCTAGAACATAGATCCATATGTGGTTTTGAAGTGGTTATAGGTTTGAGTCATCTTATATAAGTCCACTTTTCCCACTTACCGAACGCTCCAAAACCAATCGCTGAATTTTTGACAAACTTGTTCCAATTCTTTTGAAATAAATAGACAATCCATAAGATCAGGGATTATCTTCTAACCGTTTAAGCAGATATATTTCCTTATCATTTATCCTAGAAGAACACAATGAGGTTATACGTACAGTATGGCATCACCAAAGGTAGCTATACCTTATAATTCCTTTGTTTCTCCTAGATATTTCTAGAGTTATATTTTGGTTGGTTTTGATAGTCGACTAATCGACTATCTAGTACAAGATAAATGATCTTAAATGGAAACTAAGTCTAGTATACTTTTCATAAACAAATGAACACTTAAAACACGATCAAGCCACATAATGTATTGTTAAGCTACTTACGCACTCCTAATCACCTCTATTTCATTAATCCTTTTTATTAATTAAAACTACTTTATTACTAAACTTCTTTTATTCAATAAAACGTCAACTGTTTCTATCTTTATCCAAAAGATTCTATACTTTTAATTTCCTTCAAAATATTTATTTTAAGGGTCAAAGTAATTTTGCAAGTCCTTCAAAAGGTTTAATACCAATGTTAGTATGATGACCCGCCTTTACGACCCTTGAAAATTGACATTAATACATCCACGTTTCACATGCGGCAAATTCAAGTGTTGGAGAGGCAAATAATCATGTTTAAAAGGAAACTCAGATAAAGGATTGAAACAAAGATTCTCATGTCGCATTGAACAACTTAATTTTTTTACATATAGATGGCACATACAATCAAGCTCAAAATGATGTATCAAAGTTCACCCAGTTAGGGACAGTTATAACTGCCTATTCCTACACAGGTACTGGTATATACTTATACGTAATATACAAAAAATAGAAATGGATAACTATTTGCAGAGGAATCTTCTGCTCCATGCTCTAAGCTCCTCCAAAATGCTCCGAGCTGAACCCGACTACTTGGTCTCCGAGTCATTCTTGGGACTAGTGTGAGAAAACCCAAAAGAATGGGTACTTTTGAAATCAAAGGGTATCTCATAAGACCATGCCACACATAAACACGGACTGGATTTTACATTACGATAACCGAAACATTTGCAGCATAAAATCAGGATATTATATTTAATGACATTCTTTAAAACCCTTTCAAATAATATATGAAGCATAGCCAAAATTGTTACATTAATTGAATTCCAACATACTAGTTGCTACAATCAAAACCATAAATGCATGTATAGAGAATGTATTTCCAACACTGACAAGGTAAAGGACTACCTTTCGATAGTACATCTATAGAGGAATGTACCAAGGCACAGCTCCATTAAGCTCTACTAACACAGATTCAGCCTACCTCTACCATAGATGGTACCGAATATCTTATAACCTCGGTCGTTCCCGACCTATTAGTGGGATCCCAAAGCATACACAACAAACCTGAAATATAGCAGGCGATCTAGAAAGGTGATGATTATATCCTAATGGCTGCAACCCACTTAGCTTTGCCACGTCTACCTTGTTTTTACCATTACCGATGTGTGAGGCCTGAGGTAACATTTTACCTTTCACATGACAAATCCACTTTGAATGCCACATTACCATTTCTGACAAACACTAATGGGTTTCCACAGAGGTAAAACCCCCGAGTTCATATGCCTTAGGGAAGGGTGTTAAGTATAAGAGGAGTTACCTCCCACACCGCCAAACAGATGTACATTTGTAAAAACCAATGTCGTGATCTTAAAAATGCAATGTCAGACATTTGTTACACAAGTTATCAAGGAAAAATACAAATCAAAGGCACTCCTCCAACAACATCCTGTTTAGGAATCAACCCTAAGATGAGTACAGGTAGTCCTTGCAAATCGAAGATTTCCCTAACAAAGGAACCACTGCCACTATATATATATATATATATATATATATATATATATATATATATATAAAATATGGGAATCACCCCAGAGGTTAGTGGCAAGCAGCCCTACATTATGAAGATCTCTGTTTTTAAAATCATTGCCTTCAACAAATCTTCACTTTCAAATGCGTATATTGGTTCGAAGTGGTTCTTGGATAGGAATCACCCAAATCTAATCTCGGTTTCTTCGAACCAATTATCGATAAAAAGATGTTAAGTATGTGGGTGATTGGTGATCATTATTCAATTAATTAATATCTTTATATTCAATGAAATATCTCTAGAGACATATTTTAAACCTTAGTTTTTCGGCATATACAGGATTATTAAACCCCTTTTTTATTTTGGAAATACGAAATCATATCTCTTTAATTACATAGGAAAACATTATTAAGCAAAAAGGGATCCATAGATAATATACTAATATTCAATAACAATTTGCATATTCAAACCGTACTATTCACCGAATAATGGTGAAATCACCTTTGAAATTCACATAGATAGTATAAGTTCCCACCTCAGAATTTAATCAGAATGTTACCTATTTTACCAAGCATCTTATTATTTTAAAATCTGTTTTAATCTTTAGAAAACTCCAATTCTATTGTCTTTTATCTTAATAAAATGCTTTTCGAGCAAACCAAATTAACTATTCCCTTCATTGGGCCGGTCCGAAAAGCTAGACCGGAATCCAGACACTTATTGTCCAAGCTCGAGTCTAAAAACTATCTCTCTGTCACCCATAAGGCGGTCAAGTTACTTGATCAATTCCAAACCCTTAAATTGCTTTTAAAATTCTTGGTTTGTTATTTGAAAACCATTCACAAAATATTTGGAAAGGAAAATTAAGTTAAACCATGATTTTGAAAAGTTACCAAAACTGTTGCAAAAACTACTGTGAATAGTGTTTTTAAAGCTTCTTTGCTCAAACACTAATTTCTTTTCATCTATGTCCATTTTAATAACTAAAATCCTTTTTAAAACATTTTAAAGTATTTTTGAAATTTATTTCATATTTTTAAAGATAAAAAAATCCATTTTAAAGAGTTGAAATCCATATTTTATGAATTGCCAAATCGCAATGTTTTTGGAAACTTGATTTGTACATATCTCAAAATTTATAAAATATAATCTTGATTTTTCTTCTTCATTTGAAAACTATAATTATAGGAGTTTGGAAAATTCTTATTTCGAATAACTCCGAGTTATATTACATTCTACACTTTGATTTAAATTTTACGGCACAATTGTGAACTACTGTTACGGGACACACCTATTTTGACTCTAAATTTGTATCTTTCCAAAACTTTGAGGAAATGAGTTTTAATATTTATAAAACATTTATAAACCATTTTAAACCATTTAATTCATGTTTAAAGAGGTTTAACTATACCGTAACACTTTTATATTCATAAGAAGAAAGTGATTTCTTCGTCTAAATTCGACGTGTATTTAACGTGAATTATTTCCATACCAAAACAAACATATTTTTATAACCAAACATGATAAAAAACCATTATAAACAAGCATAGAAGTCAATCATATGATCATTGATTTTATAATATAAATTAGGAGAGTTTCTCACTTAATAACTTTCCCGATCTAACTTTAAATGCTACAAAATCGACTACAGCTCCACTATTCCTATATCGGAGCTTATGAATTCTGCTCTGGGACTCTTAGGGTGGTTTGGACTTGGGCTTGTAAGGATGAAGGAGTGCTTAGATGGGCTTGGATTACGTGGGAAAAGAAGAGGAGATTACTAACTCGGCTTCGAACTCGAAGTGGTATATCTCTTTATATATTACAACTTATTTTTGCAGAACTTCGTCTCTATTTTTGAATTTTCCCAAGAGGACATGAAAGCCATTAATGAAGAGGAAGAAGAAGATGAATAAATCTTAGGAAATTAGAGAAGGAAGTGTGTATGAAAGTGAAGAGGTATTCCTTGTATTTATAGGTAAAAGTTTGAATCAAAATATCATGATATTTGCACCAAACACCACAACATCATTCCACCTCACCACCACCACTCCTCCTCTCCATGTGCACGACCTATCCTCATGCCATCACCACCATCACTTCATGCCTCTTTCTTTGACTTAAGGAAGTGTACTTGGATGATATTCTGGACTAAGGTAGAGATATGTCATCATTACTTAGATTTCCTCCTTTATAAATATCATGATATTTATTTTATTTACCATTAGTAATTAGTAAATGTAAATGTTAATTCTAAGGTGTATATATATGTACATGGATGTATCTATGCGTATATGTGTGCATAAATGTCACATGTAACATATAATGTTGCACAACTTCTTTGCGTCAAGCCGTTACGAATTCAGATTTCGATTTCCGATCACATTTTTACTTCTCAGTTAATATATATATATATATATATATATATATATATTTGTAAACAAAGTTTAGTAATAATATTTCTGTCATTATTAAATAATTAAAAGTTTATTAAATTATTTAAACTCAATTTAAATTAAAAAATCAATTATTGAAAAATGATGATGTCATTGATGATATCATAAAAACATTTTATTTTCAAAAATAAAATAAATAATTTTATTACATATTCTTGCTTAAATAGAGAAATAAGTGTATGTAAAAAAATCGTGTTTGACTTCTGATGGTAAAAGGATGTTTATTGATAAAAATGATTTTTGGTCATATTATCGATATTTTTCCAAAAAATATATTTTTGTAAATATTTTTCTAAAACAAAATCACCATTATTATTTATCACATAAAACATAATTATTTATGTTTAAATAAATCTATATTTGAGTAGTAAAAATAATTTAAATATTCCAAATCAAAGCGATAAAATTGTGTATCGTTACATTTTCCCCCTTAAAAGAATTTCATCCCTGAAATTTAAAATAAGAAGAAGATAACTAAAAAAAGAATATATTAGACACGATGAAATATATACAAAGATATGATAAGTGACTACACCACAAGCGGTGTGTACACCACATCAATACAATATATACAAAGGCTATCCATCCATCCTAAACTCGGGATATGTCTTTCTCATTCTATCATCAATTTCCTAATGTAGTCTTTAACATCACCACTCCGCTGCACTTCAACTAATGTCACAACCTTTCTCCATAACCGCTTCTCATTACGATCAACGGTTCGAATTGGTCGTCTGATAACTGCCAAGTTTGGCTCTACTTCTAAATCTTCCTGAATAGCCGCCTCTATAATTAGTTCTGGGTCATGCACATATATTCGTAAATAGAACACATGAAAGACATTGTGCACACCTAACAACCATTCTGGTAATTTCACTCGATGGGCTAATGGGCTAATCCATTCAAGGATAGGAAAAGGTCTAATATAGTGAGGTGCTAACTTCCCAGCCCTCCCAAATCTTACTACTCCCCTCATTGAAGAGATTTTCAAAAATATAGAATCTTCAACCAAGAATTTAAATTTCTACGCCTTTGATTGGCATAACTCTTCTGTCTGCTTTAAGCTTCCTTTAGCTTCTTCCTGATCATATCTACTTTCTCTGAGGCTTCTCGAATCATATCAAGACCAAGTATTTACCGATCTTCGGTTTTGGTCCAACATGCTAGTGATCTACATGGACGGTCATACAAGGCTTCATACCGTGCATGCCAGTACTTGCATGGTAGCTATTATTATAGGAAAATTCAACAAGATGAAAATGATCCTCCTACAAACCTTCAAAGTCTATAATGCAAGCCCTCAAAAGATCTTCCAATACTCTATTTACCCTCTCAGTTTGCCCATTAGTTTGGGAATGATATGCAGCGCTTAAACTCAGCTTTATTCCCAAAGCTATCTGTAATGCTTACCATAAATGAGTGGTAAAAATTGGATCACAGTCACCTACTATGCTACTCGAAACTCCATGAAAACAAACAGTCTCCTTCATGTATATAACTGCAAGGCCTGAGGCAGTCCTTGTTAGCTTTATTGGAATAAGGTATGCGCTTTTGGTCAGTCGATCCATGACAATCCAAATGGCTTCACTTCCTTTCCTTGTTTGAGGTAAGCTTCAATGAAATCCATTGACATCTGGTTACATTTTCAAGTTGGAATTTCGAGGTTTGAAGTAGTCCTTCAGTCTTTTGCTGGTCACTTTTGATCTGCTGGCAATTGGCATATTTGCTAATAAGAATGAAAATGTCCCTCTTCATGCCCTTCCACCAAAATGCCCGCTTTATGTCTTTGTACATCTTGTGAAGTCCAGGGTGAATATTCAGCTTGGATTGATAACATCAGTTAACACTTCCTAACTTAAGCTGTCAACATTGGAACAAATTCTTCCGTTAACCATAATACCCCTTGGTTATCTATTTTCAAGATTGAATCCTACCCTTTGCTGATATCCTCAATTATCTTCTTTATATGACTATCTTTTCTTTGCTTGCTGGCAATTCTTTCCAGAAGAGTCGGAGTCACTACCAGATAAACTGCAATGGCATGCCTTCTACCTAGCGCATCTGCTACTATGTTGGCTTTCTTGGGCACATATAAAATTTCAAGATCACACACGATATGGGAAATTCAAACCAGTGTTGTTTTCTCATCTTTAAATCCTTCTGAGTGGAAAAATATTTAAAAGATTTGTGATCCGTGAAGAGATCAAACTTTTCACCTAGTAGATAATGCCTCTATAATTTTAATGCAAACACAACGGCTAATAGTTCTAATTCATGTGTTGCATGATTTTACCCATGAGTTTTCAGTTATCTACTTGCATAAGCAATAACTTTCCCATGCTGTATTAATAGCAAACCCACTCTCCACAAGCATTTGTGTATACGGTCAAACCACTGCTTCCATCAACAATAGCTAGGACTGGAGCATTGGTCAACCTTTTCTTCAGCTCGTTAAATGCTTCCACACATTTCGGTGTTAGTCAAATTAGCATTCTTCTTGGTTAACCTCGTTAGATGGAAGAAAATTTTGGAGAAATCTAGAATAAACCACCAGTAATATCCTGCCAATCCTAAGAAGTTGCAGACATCTGTAGGAGTCTACAATTGCTTCCAATCTTATATTGCTAAAATCTTCCCTAGATCCACCAAAACTCCGTCCCCTGACACTACATGTCCAAGGAACCTTACCTTCTTCTCCCAAAGATGGCACTTTGAGAATTTGGCTTTAAGTACGTGTCCCTTTAACATCCTCAATACAAACTCCGGATATCTTTAGTTTTCCTCCTTAGTCTTTAAATAGATTATAACATCGTTAATAAAAACCAACACAAATTTATGGAGAACATCTCTAAACATTTTATTCATGAGATCCATAGAATAGGAGGATGCATTGGTCAGCCTAGAAGGCATGACCAACCATTCGTAAAAACAATTCGGACCTCTGAATGCAGTTAATGGAATGCAATCTTTTGCTATCCCTAGTTGATGGAATCCTGTGGCTAAATCCATTTGCGAGAATATTCAAGCACCATGAAATTGACCAAACAAGTCATCTATTCGGGGAAGAGGATACTTATTCTTAATCGTCTTCTTGTTCAGGTCTCAATAATCTACACAAAGCTTTAGGGAGCCATCAGATTTTGCAACAAAAATTGCTGCTGCGCCTCAACTTGAGCAATTAGGTCTAATCAACCTTTCATTAATAACTTATTGGTTTGATTCCTCAACTCATCCTTCTCTTTTAGATCCATCCTTCAAATGGGGCGTATAATTGCCCTTGCACCATCAATCAAGTCAATACGGAACTCAATTTCCCGATGTAGGGGAAATTTTTTCACTTCTTCAAAAACATCCTTAAATTCCTGAATAATTGGTATCATTTCAAAACCTTTTTGGGATGAGTCTAGTGCATACATGAAACTATCCGTCATCGAACTAGGTTCTTTGCATAATATTTCTATAAACCTCTCAAGATTGGTCCATACAGTCACCTTCTCCTAACACAATCGAGAATAGCTTTATACTTAGACAACCAATCCATATTGAGTAAAATTTCAAACACAATAATGTCAAGAGCAATTACGTCACATGAAAGATTATGGGAAAGATGGGTAACTCGGACGTCTTCAAAAATCATACAAATATTAGTTGTACCGCCTTTGGGATTAGATGTACTAATATAGGTATCTACAATTTTCGTGATCTATTTTAATCTATCAACCCATCCTTTAGAAATAAAACTATAGGAAGCCCCGGCACCAAATAATACTTTAACTAAATTCTCATTAACATGGATATTACCTTCTAAAACTCATTCGCCATTTACATCTTTAGAGGTTGAAGGCTCGCCCATAATAGCATAAACCTTAACCTTATCCCCTTCCTTCATTAGTAGGCAATCATTTTTCCAGTGTCTAGGCTGATGGAAGTTATGGCAAAGACTTTTCAAAACTATAGGAGAGATCGGACCCTGTTGCTGTTTCTAAACTTTGGGGCTCCTACAGAACCATGAAATCTAGCCTTTCTTTGCACAATTAAAACACTCCACATTCTTAAACTGATTCTGAGGGGATCCTTCACTGGTCTTTCCTTGCTAGGGATTCTTGCTAATATTGTTGTTGTTGCCTTGAACTTCTACTAGAATATTTTTGTCCAAAACTTCGTACCAAAAGCACATATCCACCGGATCCACAAAGGTTCCTTTTACATGAGCGGTCATCCTATTTTGATACTGCTCCTACATCCCATTGATAAACATCTCATTTTTCTTTAGGGGAGTATTTATCAATCCAGGCCTAAAGCAAGATAATTCATTAAACTTGTACAAATAGTTTTCCACAGACATTTCTCCTTGATTCAGATCCATTAAACTTCTACAGAGGCGGGACTTTCCAGCAGTGAGCATGTATTGTTCTTCAAAAACTTCTTTAAACCTTGCCCAAGAGAAATTATCTTCAGGTTCATTAAGGGTAATGGACTCCTACCAAGCTAGAGCCTCATCCTTCGTTTGCTAGGAGGCTAAGAACCTTTTTTGGTCATTATAGATGTTTAATCCTTTAAAGATTTTCTCACCTGATCGGAGCCGAGCTTGAACTTCAATAATTAATTATGTTCCTTTAAATGGCTTTCCTTCCAAGCTGGTATAATCATTGCATAGTGCCGCAAAGTTAACCTGATAATGCACAGAACTATTACTTCTTCAATTACCACAGCATTTGGAGTTCGATCATTGGTGGTCATTATGCTGTTATTTCCCCCTCTACGTCCTCTTCGCATACTCATTTCCTACTATTTGCATACATATAGTAAGGGAATAATTATAGAATCAATAGACGAGATTATCTTAGAGAATGGGTATAGGATACTCAAAGATTTTTATTCGGATAAAAATTACAAATATGCACCCTCTAAACTCATTCTAGGGCATTACTAATCCTATCTCTAATGAGTCGACCACATTAAGGCTTATGTGTTAGCTCAACCTAAGCTCTGATACCAAGTGTGATGACCCACGACCCTAAAAAATCAATACTAATACATCCATGGTATTCATGTGTCGCAAATTCAAGTGCATGAGAGGTAGATGATCAGGGGTAAAAGAAAATAAAGATAGAAGATAGAAACACAGATTCTCACATCGCATTGAAAAACATATTTTTTTTATATATGGATAGCACACACATCACTCTCAAAATAATGGATCAGAGTTATGGCAAGTACTAACCCAACCAGGGACAATTATCACTGCCTATCGCTACACAGGTGTTGGTATATACTTATGCATAATACGGTGGAAGAGGAAAGGGATAACTATCTATATAGGAATCTTCCACTCCATGCTCCAAGCTCCTTCAAAACGCTTCAAGATAAACCTTACTACTTGGTTGCCCAAAAATATAGGGACCCAAAGTTTAAGGGGAAAGAAAATAAACTTCGGGTTAGTCATAGGACCGGTGTGAGAGACTCCAAAGAACAGATACTTTTGAAATCAAAGGGCATCTCATAATACCATGCCGCATAAAACCAAAACATTGCTACATGAAACCAGGGATATTATTTTTAAGACATTCTATGAAAATCCTTTCAAATAACATATTTTCATAGCCGAAGTTGTTACATTAATTAAATTCCAGCATACTAGTTTCTACAATCAAAACTACAAAGGCACGTATTGGAGAATGGATTTTCAACAATGACAAGGTAAGGGACTACCTTTCGACAATACATCTTTAAAGGAATGTACCGAGGCACTACCCTGCTGGCCTCTACCAACACATAACCGGCCTACCTCTACCATAGATAGTACTGAATATCCCATCACTTCAGTCATTCCTAAACTATCTGTTGGATCCCAAAGCATAAACAACAAACCTGAAATATAGAGGTAATCTAGAAAGGTGATGATCATATCCTAATGAGTGCAACTCACTTGGCCATGCCGCATCTACCTTGTTTTTTCCATTACCGATGTGTAAGGCCTGAGGTAACGTTTAACCTTTCACATGACAGATCCCACTTTGAATGCCACATTGCCATACCCGATGACACACTAGTTGGTTTCACAGAAGTACAACCCTCCAGTTCATATGCCTCAGGGAAGAGTGTTAAGTATAAGAGGGGTTACCACCTACACCACCAAACAGATGTACGTTTGTGAAAACCAATGTACAGGTTCTTAGAAATGCAATGTTAGACATTCGTTCATAAAAGTTATCCACGAACAAGACAAACCGAAGGCACTCTTCCTACTACATCCTGCTCGGTAATCACCCCTAGGATTAATAGCGAGTAGTCCATGTCAATCGAAGATTTTCTGAATGAAGGCACTACTGTCATCACATGTATAATATGGAAATCACCCAAAAGATTAGTGGTAAGCAGCACTACATTTAAAGATCTCCATCTCCAAAATCATTGTCTTCAATAAGTCTTCACTTTTAAATGCGTATGTTTGTTTGAAGTGGTTTTCGATTAGGAATCACCCAAATCTGATCCCGGTTTCTCCGAACCCATTATCGATAAAAAGATGTTAAGTATGTGGGTGATTGGTGATCATTATTCAATTAATTAATATATTTATATCCGATAAAATTTCTTTAGAGATATATTTCAAAACATTTTCCTTTTTCAGCATATACGGGATTATTAAACCTCTTTTCTATTTTGAAAATACCAAATCATTTCTCCTTAACTACATAGGAAAACATTATTGAGTTAAATTGGATCCGTAGAAATTATACTAATTATACTCAACACTAATTTTTGCATTTAACCCGTACCATTCGTCGAATAACAGTGAAATCACCTTTTGAATTCACATGGATAGTATGAGTTCCCTCCTTGGAAGTTTGTAACGACTCGGATTTTTTGATGCCGAAAAACCGAACCGTTATGTTTTAAGAAAAAGAAAGAGGTAGAAGAAGAAAGAAAAAGATAGAACATAACAGAAAGAAATAACAGAACAACATCAGAATCTCACAATTCGCAGCGGAACAACATATAATAGATAAATGAATAATCTTTAAACAAAGAACTATATCAGATATTACATTACATCATATTACATTACATTTTATCATCAGAGTGTACAACAACAAATAACAACAAACAGCGGAAAGGAAATACTATGTACTAGTAATACGCCATGCCATCCAGCTTGCCTCTAGCAACTCCTGAATTCCAGAATATCCTGATAAACCTTACTTCCGACCGCCCGTGTGGAAATTGGTGGGCACCCAGAGTTTAGGAAGGAAAACAATAAACTCCGAGTCAGTCATGTGACTGGTGTGAGAACTAAAACAGTTTATTTTTTAAAACAAAGAACATGATAATTTTAAAATAGATTTCGCAATTCTTTTTAGAAAATGAGACTACCATAAGGCCTCCCGCACACACACAATGCAAACGCAGAATCGGAGGAGATTTCTCATTATGATAGGCAAAGATGCTTGGTACGCATTAAAAAGAAACATTTGATATTATTACTCGTGCATAGTGTAGGAAAATTATTTCGAAAGTAAAGATATAAATCTTAGCCAGCATAGGCATTTCACACTTATGCCTACTATAGCTACCATCCAAACAGTGGGGCGCCACCATAAGTGAATGATAGGTTCTACAACTAAAACCGTACAAGATCGTATTGTTTCTTTGGATTTCCAACAAATGGTCAGGCCAAAGAACTTCGCATTGCCACATGGAAACGCCTTTGGAATGACGTCCCGAGAACCAAACCGGATCTCTGCCAACACAAGGTCGCGTTACCCCTAACTGGGTAACTACTGACACGAATATGTCATCCCCCGATCGTAACCGATCTATCCGTGGATCCTCGATTTCCAACAACCATAAAATTTTCAGCAACAACATAGGTTAAATAACTGGGCTCCATACCATGATACCACCTCTATCCAGAAGGAATGACATACACTAAAGGGGTGCTACCCCCTAATAACCTTGTTGCATCATTCCTGTTTTGACCATTTCCGGGGTGTGAGGTCCGACGAAGTCTCGTCCACAAAGCCACAATTTATACAAAAGCTATACTTTGGGTCAACAAATGATCAAAGTAATGATCATCAAGATAAATGATCAAACAAATGATCATATCCCAAATGATCAAACAATGATCATTTCACAGCAACACTCAGCATGTCACATTACCAAATTGGGAGTACATCACTAATAACCTTCAACTACATAACCTCTGAGCTCGTATGTCTCAGAGAAGGGTGTTAAGCTAAGAGAATAAATTCTCCGCCACCAACAGAAATATATTTGAAAGAAATCAGCTTTATATCTAAACTTGTAATGTCAGACATACAATCCATACAAGTTTGTTCCAGGCTCGAACAGAACCGAAGGCACTTACAAAGAAGTCCTTGCATTCCGGATAATTTCTAATCAGGTCCGGACTTCCCGTCACTAAGGGTGATAAAACCTCTATATCGGAGATCAGCCGATGCAAAGTAACTCGACGGTAATCCATCCGTTTTAAAAAATATCCGGTCTTCAACACCGGTCATCGAATGCAATCTATTACGACGTATCACATATTCGGAATGGGTTATACGACCTCAAGGTCCTTTCCCGGCTAACCCGAATAGTGAGCGCTTATTTTAAAAAAATAAGTGTAGCATTCAAATTCAAGCAATCACAACAAATACCTATTTAAAGGTAAATATTGATAGTCGGTTATTTAACTATCAATAGGTATGCACAACATCACCAGATTCCAAATAATTTTCCAAATAATTTATTTTCCAAAATATCTTTACAAGATATATATATAAATAATTCCCATACTTCAAAAATAAATCGATATTTATTTTTAAACCAGTTTTCCCAATTTCATTTATAAATTCCATATTGAATTTACATTTCCAATATATCTGTGAATATACGATTTTCAAATCGATTTCAAATATTCACTTTCAATTTATCTTTACAAAGATAAATTCTAAAACGTTCATTTCATATTGGAAAAATATTTCCATACTTATTTAATAATAAGTAATTCACAAATCTATTTATTTTCAACATTTGAAAACATTTAATATACTTAACCCGTAGTTGAGTATATATTTCATTCTTTAAGGAAACATTCTCTTAAATACATTTATTTGGGTCAAAACAAATGTTACGTAAAACATCGTTATGACGACCCAATATCACTAGTATAGGGATTCGAAATTTAAATAGATATATAAATCCCAATACTATACAAAAACGTTTCCTTTCGGAAATCATTTACTATAATAACGATGTTATAGTCTACCATTTCCTTCAATTCCTTGAAAACGCCTATTTCAACAATAAATGTTGAAATCTATGTTTTCAATACTTAATACATTTAAAACATCTCTAATCATTTTAATTCTATTTAAAATATCATTTTTCCCCAAAACATTTCCTTAATATATTATTCATTATCTAAAATCGTGAATATACTTCGTTAATCCAAATTCAACATTTTCACACATTAAATTAAAGGATTTTCCACAGTCCAAAATCGTGGATATAATTCCTTTAATAATTTCTATGTTTACTTATCAAATTATTTGATTACAGATTTATAAAACAACGTTTATAAATTCCATTTCTATTTCATAACTACTTCGATTTATAAATCTCCTTTAATAACCAGTTCTATTTATATTTCATTTACATGTCGAATCAAACTTATAAGTAAATTACTTATAATCCATTCTTTTATATCATCATTTATTCATAAATCTAAAATTCTTATTTACTTATAAAACTAGAGACAACTTTATTTTAATACTTATAAAAGATCGTTTTATAATTCCAATATCTTTAACTTATAAAATATCAATTTTATAAATCTTTTATATAAATCGTTTATAATAATTCAAAAATCCCAATTTAAACCATTTTATAAATTTATCAACTATTTATTTCAAAAATCATGCTTTGGTTATATTTCACAAAAATCCTATTTTTTATAACATAAAAATTCATACCGTTTTAACTATTTAAAAATGAATCAATTCGAAAATTTAATAAACGTATAATTTTCAAAAATCACTTTAAAAATCCCTTAAAAATCAAAATCGTTATTTTTAAACTTTAAAAATGGATCCGATGATGCAACACACCAACAAATAAATCACGACATCCAAACATCATATATCGATATGATAATCAATCAAATATCACAATATATGTAAATAAATAAATACGGTTGAGGAATCCAGTTGGATCCCTCCAACCTGTTTCCCTGCATCCACAGACATTAGCACAATACCAATCCCGTTTCAAGATGGGATATCGCGGTATATAGGATTTATAAAATATTATCCGCTTAATAGGTGGCGCAATAGGGTCTCATCCGCTATATAATGCGGGAAATCATCAACTCCAATATATACATATGCCGATATATATATATATATATATATATATATTGCTATATATAGATATATCCTACTATATCTAATATCACAACCAAACAGCAATCAATAAATGCAATCATCATTCAAGCATTCAATCAACACAATCAAATAATTTTAAATCTAACTATTTAAAATTGAAATAAAAACCCTTTTGAGTGAGAAGTTCTCACCTTTGATTTTAAATTTGCAGTCCATTTCCATCCCATACTTGTTTTCTCGATTTATAGACCTTGTATAAATATTATACAAATTAATTAACATTCGAACCAATCAAATAGCAAATTTCCGTTTTTGATTGTTCAATTAACTAATAGTTTTATTTAAACTAATTTATCATTTAAATATCCTTTTTGACAACATTATAAGGTTTTATTAATATTAGAATAGTAGAGCAATTCAATTGCCATTTAATAAATTTCAAAACTAACTCCTTTGGTAACTAAAATCAAATGAATAAATTAAATTAATTTTCCACCATAATTTATTATTTCAAAATAAATTCAGTAGATTACAATCTATTTGTACACTTATTTTATTTTTATTTTCTTTTTCTTCCTGTTAACTTTTAAAAATAGAAATGTTTCCAAACTACCCTGTCATATATTTTCTTCCTGTATTTTTCTGTCCGTCCAATATATTGACATGTGAATATATATATTATTTTCTATTCAAAACATAATTTATTCTACAGCTTAAAGTAAAAATAAAATTTTAATAATAATAATAACTTTATATATAAATTTTTCCAAATCTATACGTATATAATCAACATATCTGTGTCATTAAAATAACTATATTATAGATTCAATATTTTACTGCAAATAATAATTTTTTTATTAAATTTAAAACAATACCTCACAACGCAGATAAACCCCATTGCCCCACATCGACATCTCCAGCACGCGCCTCAAGGAATCGCGACAGCCAAATCGCGTCTCCCTTCCAGATGCTCGCGAGCGCCTGCTTCTTCGAATCGCGGCCCACACCATCCAATAGAAATCGCACAGCTTCCAGACTCGAGCTCCACTTTACTTGGTCGCGAACGAATCACGACCTCATGCCCAGGCGCCTCGCCCTCATCAGCCGCCTCCACAGTTGATTTTGGTTAGGCCGATCGAATAAGGGTTTCGAATTGAAAATGAATGAGAGGAAGGGGAACGAGATCTTTAATAATTCATCGTCGGCCATTGTTTTTGATTTGAAAGAAAAATTTCATTTGATTTGAAAAGAGAAGGAGGGGAATCAAGTACAGAGAGGGGTTTGATTTTCTTTCTGTGACTTGGAATGAATTCGATAGAATTGAGAGGAAGGAGAGGGCGTTAATATTTAAAATTTAAAGAGAGATGCTCTGCACGATTTCCTTCCTTCCATGATTTAAGGCGTGTTTTTAGGCATGATGTTAGGGAGATAACGTGGTGTTTTGTTGACCAAATTTAATATTTAAATTTAAATCGAATTTGATTAAATTTCAACGCGTTTATATGTCGTAAGCTCGCACAACAAATCCAAATGCTACAAAAATTGAAACCCGGTAATAATTCAATATTACAGATCCAATGGAACTGGTTTCGCTGAATTCCGAGATGTGCCTCAGAAGGCTATTTTTGAATATCGATTCAAACGATATAATTTCAAAACTGATCAAAACAGTTTCAATTTCAATTCTGAAGCTTCTATTATCTTCAGTATTATCAATATGAATTTTACAAGCTTTTGAAATATTTTTAATCGGCTTAAAATTGGAGATTTTATATTTTTATTCAACTTTCAATAGATTAACTTCTATAATTTAATCGCCAATTTCAAAGTTATATTGAAAATTCAAACTAAACCATCATTCAAATATTTAAAATTAATTAAATATTTTCAATTTAAATTGTTCAAAATTCTGGGTCGTTACAATCTTCCCCCCTTAAAAGAATTTCATCCCGAAATTACAAGTTAGGAAAAAATGGTCCTTAACTCGTCTACTATTTTTCACAATCCAAATAGTTTTATCTACTTACTAACCTAAATCTTTTTTATTAAAGATCCATTATCATCTCAACTAGCTTTCCAACTTCACTTATAGGTTTTAAACAATATTGTTTACTTCAAAATTTAAATTCAAATTTAAATTCAAATTTTAAACTTTCAAATTTTCTCGAAAATTTTCTAACACTCTAAATTTTCGAAAAATTTCGCCAGCATCTCCTTTGCGCGGCTAGCTCGGTACGACTACAAAATGGCACCACGACCCCTCAGAATCAAAAAGAAAAGAGAAAGCCAAGTGGCTGGAGAAGAAAATCACCAAATTTCATACTGAAATTGAGATACGTACCTTTTTGTCGAGCAATTCAATTTTATCTTTGAAATCAAAATCCCAATTTCATTTCTTTTAATACACCTGTATATCCTGCTAGCCATAATATCCAATTACAATATTCAAACCATTTTTCCAATTTCATTACATAATTTTCAATATATGCTTCTTATACACTTTTACTTCACTAGTGAAGTTATATATTCAATTTCATTCAATTTTGCATTTTCAATTTTATTTGGATTCAATTCCGTTTAACTTATATTCTGAATATTGAATTTTATCAATCATCTTTTATTTACAACTGCACTATTTTAAATTAGTTACCATTACTAATTCATTACAAGTTCTAATTCATTTCATCTTGCACAATTCAAATTGGTTGTCAATATTTAGTTTTCAATTTCAGTTTATAACTACGTATATTTAAACTGGATTTCAAATTCCATATGAATTCAATTTACTTCATTTAATTGCAATTGTAAATTCATTCATTCTCAATTTATTTCCATAATTCAACACTCAATTCCAATTCATTTTGATTACTCCAAATTTATTTTCAACTTAATAATATTCCATAAATATTTTATATAGCATTTCAGAGTCTTTTCAACCTTTCAAAACCATTATTGAAAACAATTCAAATTATTCTTTGAATTTCAAAACCAAACCCCAAATTTTCCAAACAACTTTCATTTGAAACAATTTGGCAGCAATTCCTCTTTTGGAAACCCGAAAATGAACATCGATGATGTCGCGATCATCATCGGAATTATTTTCCAGCGACCGAAAAGAGTTTAGAGCTTTTCATTCCTTCAAAACATTTTTCCAAAAACCTTTGTAAATCATTTTCAAATCAAAAAGGAATTTAAACTTTGCAAATCTCCAAAATTCCAAATTCTTTTCAAAACATTTCTAAATACTTCTCTGGTATTCTATTTCCAATTATAAGTCACATTTATAATTTACGTTCTTAAATTTCATTGGTATATGGATTTATTTCTTAACTTTTGATTATGATTCCAATTTCTTATTTTCAATAATCAATGGTAATAATTTAATATTATTACTTCCTAACAACTAAGCAACCATATACTATAATAATTTACAGAAAATCATTTGTTTTATATACAAAAATAGTTTTGGGAAAAATTATTTCATTTAGCCGATTATGAAACAATATTGTGCCAGTTTATCTTGTTCAAGAGTTTAGAAATCCCTATCAACACAGTTAGCTAGACTGCACCGACCAGAATCTATAAACAATCAACCGATAAGTCAACACAATATAAAACAATTTATATTCACTAACAAATAGGCGCACATATCTATTATTACACTCAAACTCATTCTAGAGTACTGCTGACTCTATCTCTAATGAGTAACACCCAACAGAGCCATGGTTGTCGCTTAACCATATGCTCTGATATCAAATATAATGACTCGGATTTTTCGATGCCGAAAAACCGAACCGTTATGGTTTAAGAAAAAGAAAGAGGTAGAAGAAGAAAGAAAAAGATAGAACAGAACAGAAAGAAATAACAGAACAACATCAGAATCTCACAATTCGCAGCGAAACAACATATAATAGATAAATGAATAATCTTTAAACAAAGAACTATATCAGATATTACATTACATCATATTACATTACATTTCATCATCAGAGTGTACAACAACAAACAACTACAAACAGCAGAAAGGAAATACTATATACTAGTAATACGCCATGCCATCCAGCTTGCCTCCAGCAACTCCTGAATTCCAGAATATCCTGATAAACCTTACTCCCGACCGCCCGTGTGGAAATTGGTGGGCACCCAGAGTTTAGGAAGGAAAACAATAAACTCCGAGTCAGTCATGTGACTGGTGTGAGAACTAAAATAGTTTATTTTTTAAAACAAAGAACAGGATAATTTTAAAATAGATTTCGCAATGCTTTTTAGAAAATGAGACTACCATAAGGCCTCCCGCACACACACACAATGCAAACGCAGAATCGGAGGAGATTTCTCCTTATGATAGTCAAAGATGCTTGGTACGCATTAAAAAGAAACATTTGATATTATTACTAGTGCATAGTGTAGGAAAATTATTTCGAAAGTAAAGATATAAATCTTAGCCAGCATAGGCATTTCGCACTTATGCCTACTATAGCTACCATCCAAACAGTGGGGCGCCACCATAAGTGAATGATAGTTTCTACAACTAAAACCGTACAAGATCGTATTGTTTCTTTGGATTTCCAACAAATGGTCAGGCCAAGGAACTTCCCATTGCCACATGGAAACGCCTCTGGAATGACGTCCCGAGAACCAAACCGGATCTCTGCCAACACAAGGCCGGGTTAACCCTAACTGGGTAACTACTGACACGAATATGTCATCCACCGATCGTAACCGCTCTATCCGAGGATCCTCGATTTCCAACAACCACAAAATTTGCAGCAACAACATAGGTTAAATATCTGGGCTCCATACCATGATACCACCTCTATCCAGAAGGAATGACATACACTAAAGGGGCGCTACCCCCTAATAACCTTGCCGCATCCTTCCTGTTTTGACCATTTTCGGGGTGTGAGGTCCGACGAAGGTTCGTCCACAAAGCCACACTTTATACAAAAGTTGTGCTTTGGGTCAACAAATGATCAAAGTAATGATCATCAAGATAAATGATCAAACAATGATCATTTCACATCAACACTCAGCATGTCACATTACAAATTGGGAGTACATCACTAATAACCTTCAACTACATAACCACTGAGCTCGTACGTCTCAGAGAAGGGTGTTAAGCTAAGAGAATAAATTCTCCGCCACCAACAGAAATATATTTGAAAGAAATCAGCTTTATATCTCAAATTGTAATGTCAGACATAAAATCCATACAAGTCTGTTTCGGGCTCGAACAGAACCAAAGGCACTTACAAAGAAGTCCTTGCATTTCGGATAATTTCTAATCACGTCCGGACTTCCCGTCACTAAGGGTGATAAAACCTCTATATCGGAGATCAGCCGACGCAGAGTAACTCGACGGTAATCCATCCGTTTTCAAAAATATCCGGCCTTCAACACCGGTCATCGAATGCAATCTATTACGACGTTTCACATATTCGGAATGGGTTATACAACCCCAAGGTCCTTTCCTGGCTAACCCGAATAGTGAGCGCTTATTTTTTAAAAATAACTGTAGCATTCAAATTCAAGCAATCACAACAAATACCTATTTAAAGGTAAATATTGATAGTCGGTTATTTAACTATCAATAAGTATGCACAACATCACCAAATTCCAAATAATTTTCCAAATTATTTATTTTCCAAAATATCTTTACAAGATATATATATAAATAATTCCCATACTTCAAAAATAAATCGATATTTATTTTTAAACCAATTTTCCCAATTTCATTTACAAATTCCATATTGAATTTACATTTCCAATATATCTGTGAATATACGATTTTCAAATCGATTTCAAATATTCACTTTCAATTTATCTTTACAAAGATAAATTCTAAAACGTTCATTTCATATTGGAAAAATATTTCCATACTTATTTAATAATAAGAAATTCACAAATCTATTTATTTTCAACATTTGAAAATATTCAATATACTTAACCCGTAGTTAAGTATATATTTCATTCTTTAAGGAAACATTCTCTTAAATACATTTATTTGGGTCAAAACAAATGTTACGTAAAACATCGTTACGACGACCCAAAATCACTAGTATAGGGATTTGAAATTTAAATAGATATATAAATCCCAATACTGTACAAAAACGTTTCCTTTCGGAAATCATTTACTATAACAACGATGTTATAGTCTACCATTTCCTTCAATTCCTTGAAAACGCCTATTTCAACAATAAATGTTGAAATCTATGTTTTCAATACTTAATACATTTAAAACATCTCTAATCGTTTTAATTCTATTTAAAATATCATTTTCCCCCAAAATATTTCCTTAATATATTATTCATTATCCAAAATCGTGAATATACTTCGTTAATCCAAATTCAACATTTTCACATATTAAATTAAAGGATTTTCCACAGTCCAAAATCGTGGATATAATTCCTTTAATAATTTCTATGTTTACTTATCAAATTATTTGATTACAGATGTATAAAACAACATTTATAAATTCCATTTCTATTTCATAACTACTTCGATTTTTAAATCTCCTTTAATAACCAATTCTTTTTATATTTCATTTACATGTCGAATCAAACTTATAAGTAAATTACTTATAATCCATTCTTTTATATCATCATTTATTCATAAATCTAAAATTCTTATTTACTTATAAAACTAGAGACAACTTTATTTTAATACTTATAAAAGCTCGTTTTATAATTCTAATATCTTTAACTTATAAAATATCAATTTTATAAATCTTTTATATAAATCGTTTAAAATAATTCAAAAATCCCAATTTAAACCATTTTATAAATTTATCAACTATTTATTTCAAAAATCATGCTTTGGTTATATTTCACAAAAATCCTAATTTTTATAACATAAAAATTCATAACGTTTTAATTATTTAAAAATGAATCAATTCGAAAATTTAATAAACGTATAATTTTAAAAAATCACTTTAAAAATCCCTTAAAAATCAAAATCGTTATTTTTAAACTTTAAAAATGGATCCGATGATGCAACACACCAACAAATAAATCACAGCATCCAAACATCATATATCGATATGATAATCAATCAAATATCACAATATATGTAAATAAATAAATACGGTTGAGGAATCCAGTTGGATCCCTCCAACCTGTTTCCCTGCATCCACAGACATTAGCACAATACCAATCCCGTTTCAAGATGGGATATCGCGGTATATAGGATTTATAAAATATTATCCGCTTAATAGGTGGCGCAATAGGGTCTCATCCGCTATATAATGCGGGAAATCATCAACTCCATTATATACATATGCCAATATATATATATATATATATATTGCTATATATAGATATATCCTACTATATCTAATATCACAACCAAACAGCAATCAATAACTGCAATCATCATTCAAGCATTCAATCAACACAATCAAATAATTTTAAATCTAACTATTTAAAATTGAAATAAAAACCCTTTAGAGTGTGAAGTTCTCACCTTTGATTTTAAATTTGCAGTCCATTTCCATCCCAGACTTGTTTTCTCGATTTATACACCTTGTATAAATATTATACAAATTAATTAACATTCGAACCAATCAAATAACAAATTTCCGTTTTCGATTGTTCAATTAACTAAAAGTTTTATTTAAACCAATTTCTCATTTAAATATCCTTTTTGACAACACTATAAGGTTTTACTAATATTAGAATAGTAGAGCAATTCAATTGCCATTTAATAAATTTCAAAACTAACTCCTTTGGTAACTAAAATCAAATGAATAAATTAAATTAATTTTCCACCACAATTTATTATTTCAAAATAAATTTAGTAGATTACAATCTATTTGTACACTTATTTTATTTTTATTTTATTTTTCTTCCTGTTAACTTTTAAAAATAGAAATGTTTCCAAACTACCCTGTCATATATTTTCTTCCTGTATTTTTCTGTCTGTCCAATATATTGACATGTGAATATATATATTATTTTCTATTCAAAACATAATTTATTCTACAGCTTACAGTAAAAATAAAATATTAATAATAATAATAACTTTATACATAAATTTTTCCAAATCTGTACGTATATAATCAACATATCTGTGTCATTAAAATAACTAAATTATAGATTCAATATTTTACTGCAAATAATAATTTTTTTTATTAAATTTAAAACAATACCTCACAACGCAGATAAACCCCATTGCCCCACATTGACATCTCCAGCACGTGCCTCCAGGAATCGCGACAGCCAAATCGCGTCGCCCTTCCAGATGCTCGCGAGCGCCTGCTTCTTCGAATCGCGGCCCACATCATCCAATAGAAATCGCACAGCTTCCAGACTCGGGCTCCACTTTACTCGGTCGCGAACGAATCACGACCTCATGCCCAGGCGCCTCGCCCTCATCAGCCGCCTCCGCAGTTGATTTTGCTTAGGCGATCGAACTAGGGTTTCGAATTGAAAATGAATGAGAGGAAGGGGAACGAGATCTTTAATAATTCGTCTTCGGCCATTGTTTTGATTTGAAAGAAAAATTTCATTTGATTTGAAAAGAGAAGGAGGGGAATCGAGTACAGAGAGGGGTTTGATTTTCTTTTTGTGACTTAGAATGAATTCGATAGAATTGAGAGGAAGGAGAGGGCGTTATTATTTAAAATTTAAAGAGAGATGCTCTGCACGATTTCCTTCCTTCCATGATTTAAGGCGTGTTTTTAGGCAAGATGTTAGGGAGATAACGTGGTGTGTTGTTGACCAAATTTAATATTTAAATTTAAATCGAATTTGATTAAATTTCAACGCGTTTATATGTCGTACGCTCGCACAACAAATCCAAATGCTACGAAAAATGAACCCGGTAAGAATTCAATATTACGGATCCAATGGAACTGGTTTCGTCGAATTCCGAGACTGTGCCTCGGAAGGCTATTTTTAAATATCGATTCAAACGATAAAATTTCAAAACTGATCAAAACAGTTTCAATTTCAATTCTGAAGCTTCTATTATTTTCAGTATCATCAATATGAATTTTACAAGCCTTTGAAATATTTTTAATCGGCTTAAAATTAGAGATTTTAAATTTTTATTCAACTTTCAATAGATCAACTTCTATAATTTAATCGCCAACTTCAAAGTTATATTGAAAATTCAAACTAAACCATGATTCAAATATTTAAAATTAATTAAATATTTTCAATTTAAATTATTCAAAATTCTGGGTCGTTACAAAGTTAATATGGAATTTAACCAGAATGTTACCTATACTACCAAACTTTATTTTAAAATCTGGTTTAACCTTTGAAAAATTTGAAATCTCTTGCCTTTTATCTTAATAAAATGTGGTCCGAGTAAATCTAATTAGCTATCCCCTTAATTGGACCAGTTTGGATAGCTAGAGCAGAACCCAGACACAGGTTGTCCAAGCTCAGGTCTAGAAACTATCTCTTTGTCACCAATAAGACGGTCATGTTATTTGATCAAATCCAACCCTTAAATTGCTTTTAAAATGCTTGGTTGGTTATTTGAAAACCATTGACAAAAATTTTAGGAAGGAAAGTTAAGTTAAACCATGATTTTCAAAAGTTATCAAAACCGTTACAAAAACCGCTACGAATAGTGTTTTTAAAGCTTTTTTGATCAATCTCAAATTTCTTTTCATCTACGCCCATTTTAATTACTCAATTTTAAAAAAATTAACATATTTATGAAATTTATTTCATATTTTTAAAGATTTAAAAACATCCATTTTAAAGAGTTGAAATTCATATTTTATGAACTGTCAAAATGCGATGTTTTATTAAGATCCAACTTTTTTTTCCAACATTAATATTAAATGCTTTAAATTCAACTGTGAAAATTAATTCACAAGGTGTTCATATGTAAAGTTTCCATAAATTACCATCTACCTAACCCATGTTGTAAACAGGTAAATTACTTATAAATCAACAACAATAGTAAATGCTCATAAACTGGCCGAGCACAACCGATCAAATAATAAATGATAATACTTGAATATTATCATTTTTCAAAAAACAAACCCATCACAAATAACTATATTAATTTTTTTTAAAATTTTTTTGCTACAGTATATAAAATATAGTGATAAGTAAAATTATTTCATTTACCAATTTGGAAAACATACTTTGTTGGTTTTCATTGTTTAAGTATTCAAAAATCCCTATCGATACCATGGCGTCTTATGTACCGATCAAAATTCATAAACCAGTCAATAGACCAATTAACACAATATAAAACATTTTTATAGCACTAACAAATACGCTCTCATATGTATAATACACCTAAGTTATGTTAGGGCATTCTATTACCCTATCTCTTAATGAGTCATACCCAACCAAAGGCAAGGTCCTCGCTCAACCTTCAGCTCTGATATAAAAGAAAACTATATGGATACAAGAATTATGAGCAAACTAACCTATCATCGATCTGGACATTTGTAATAACCTGTCCTCACAATGCTGATGTATATAATATAGTAATGCATCGAAAATAAGAATACTACGGTAAGTAAACATCCAGCTCGCCTCCAGAAGCTCCAAAATGTCCATAGCTAAATTTGGAAATAAACAAGCAGCTGACCCGTACATTATAAAAAATAACACGCGGATCAGTCTGGTAAACCAGCGTGAGAAACTCAAGAAATAAGTGTGACATATAATAGCACCTATTGACACAGTATGGATTACCATAACAGTTTTTCCCTTAAGTGAAACCAACCATCGGATTAGTGAATATATCTGTATAATAGATAATATGTAGGGTGTATACCATAATAGCTACTTTGTAAACGCCACAACGATAATAGTTATACAACCAATACCCATAAGGTGCATGCGCATAGGTATAAGGATTTTCATGGACATCTCTACAAATCAAGCCGAATCTGATCTCCTACATAAGGATCAAAGATATCCTTCTGAGCGCGGTATATCTCTAGATAAAATATACAATAAGGTAACAATATCTGGTCAATACCAAAATGTTAACCATATATCATCAAATCCCGCTAGCAGTATCGGTAGCATCTCTAGATATGTAGTTGATATATGCTATTTGGGTTCGCTAAACCCTTTACGGCTATGTACCCTATCTTTGGTTTTAGACATTTCAAATATCGAGGCAAATTCGACATCTTTCACATGAGTATTCATCATTTAACCAAACACAAATCCTTAAATGGATTCCATCGTCTTGAAAGGATCACGAATCGCTACATGGATTCGAGCATCTCGAATAGATCTTAAATCTCCACTTAGATTCTTGCATAAGTCCTCCAACAAATTCTAACATTATTCTTTCTCTTGGAATATTCCTCAAGATAAGCAGTCCCATATGATAACATCATTCGAAATGTTAATGTTGGCTTTTCCCTTGGACACAGCCCTAGGATAGACAGTTTAGCTCTATAACGTTTCACTTCATAACTTCTTCTAGAACATTGATCGCGTATATGATTTTGTAGTGGTTATGGTTTCATTCATATTATATAAGTACACTTTTCCCCCTTATCAAACGCTCCAAAACCAATCGACGAATTTCTGGCAGACTTATCTTCGGTTCATTTGGAAATAAACATGCAATACATAAGAGCAAAGATCGTCTCCTAACCGTTTAAGTGAATAAGTTTACTTACCATTAGTCCTAGAAAACACAACGAGTTTACACATACAGTATAACATCACTGCAGGTAACCATACCTTATAATTCCCGTGTTTCTCCTAGATATTTCCAGAGTTATATTTTGGTCAATTTCTATAGTTGACTAAATGACTATCTTGTACAAGATAAATGACCGTAAATGGAAACCTAGTTTCGTATACTTTTCATAAACGAATAAACACACAAAACAAGATCAATCCACATATTGTATGATTAAGCTGCTTAAGCGCTCATAATCCCCTCTATTTAGTTAATCCTTTTTATTAATTAAAAATTACTTTAATAGTAAACATTTTTTATCTAACTTTTACTTTTTATACCCTCGTCCAAAATATTCCATACTTATAATTTCCTTCAACATATCAATTTTTAGGATCTAAGTACTTTTACAAGTCCATTCAAAAGGTTTAAGATTAATGTTACTTAAACATTGTCACTACAAACCCAAATACATTTCAATTATGCCTATCTTTAAAATGTTCTTCTAAAAATCTATTTGCATTCCTATGTATAATCAAAAAATGTGAAAGACAAATGTGATTAACACGTTATCACAAAAAACCCAAAACCATTTTCATACTTGTTATTATCTTTGATTTTTGTTTTAATGATCTAAGTTCATATCCGGTCTAGTTCAGTATTTGCCTAGTTATCTATCAAGTTCTAAGATGATAGCTTGTAGAAACCACGATTCGTATACTTAACTCATTTTTGACATTCCAACGTAACTATTCATCATTCAAGAGTGAAGCCAGGTAAGTTAGAGCATTGGTTGCATATGAAAGCCTTATCTAGACACTTCATTCTTGAATCTCACAAATAGATAAGTCTACCTCGTCGGCTTTTAGAGTTGAGTATAGTACTAATGATTTCCATAAACGAATAAGAAATCAACACGTTTCACATATTTCCAACATTTTCGACTTAATTGTTCTTCGATCAAGAGGGAAGACATTAGGTTAGAGCTCTATTTCTCAACTACTACTCGAACATCAATATTAACACTCACAAATAGGTAAGCCTGCTTTGTCGGGTGTTAATCACAGTTAATTACATTTCAATAATCACTCGAACAAACATGATTTAGCTATTATGTAATTCCTAACCCCTTTGTACACCTTTTTTTTATACTTTTTAATCCCTTTTTAAAATGGTACACATACGTATAGTAATTTGTTTATAAAACTAGATATTTAAATAAACCATTTTTAGAAGATATTTATTATATAAGATATAAAATAGTCAACATATTTTCTAAATCCAATATATACTTAAAATGCTTATAAAATGTTTTTATAATACTTATAATACGTTTTAAAATATTTACTCAAAATATTACATGAAAATAACAACTTTATAATTTACTTAACAACTTAGAAAAACATGTTTTCTATATATTTATAAGTAAAACCAATTCTTTATAAATTCAAAAATAATTCTTAAAAGTTCCTAAAAATATCAAACCACTTTTAAAATACTCTTATAAGAGTTAGTAAATACATATAAAAAGAATGAAACAAGGTACTTAAGCTAAAACTTGTTTTCAAACATTTGAAGTTAAAATACAAAGGCTAAACGGGGTAGTTTTGCACAGTGTAAGTTTGACCACTTTTTGATATGTTACTCAACTTATTATAATTTAAACTTTTAAAAAATGAGCATGCATATAAAACATAATAAATATGGTGAGAAACCCCTAAAATCTCTTTACAAAGTTCAATATCAATCGCCGAATACTAGACAATTCCTAGGTGCATCCACAACGACTACCCTATAATTGCACTTTCATCGGAGTTCGATCTAAACCAAAGTCAATCTAAAACCAATGTTATTTGTTTCATGACCTAGCTACAGGGCATACATATCCATTCAAGTTCATTCCAAGTCCATATATATGGATCACATATGCTTGTTGTCTTAAAACAAGAATCAAAACCAATATTTTAACATATGTCAACATTAATTCAAACAACTTAAAGACGGTCAAACACAAACATATTTGTTTTATTATTTCATTCAAGGTGGTGTGTTAACTTACCTTTAAGAAACCAAACAAGTAACCCCAAGCAACCCAAGTCCAACCCCACCTTGCAACTACCTCACTTACTTTCACCCTTGCCATTTGCCTCCTTTACCCACTAATTGCTCACGGCTATGCCAAGTAGGGGATGCTTCATTTCTTTAAGATTTAACATAGTGGAAGGTGTTGTAATATTTTCCTAAGGCTCCACTCAAAATTTGAGTTGAATGTCTTTTGCAATTATTTTGTTTAGGAATATAGAGAAGAAGACACGGAAGAGAGCTTAGTTTTAACTTTGTGAATTATAATCAAGGATATGCCTCTCATTATATAGGTTCAAAAATGGTGCTCTTCAGCCTTGTTCTCACCCCCAGCATGATACGGAAGGCTCAACCCCTCACCTACCCCATCACTTCTTCTTTACATCACTTCCTTTATCAAAAGTTCACTTTACCCCTTACATGATAATATCTCTTATCCACTTAGAACATTCTAGAACCGACCATTTGCTTTATAAAGAGAAGTGAGTTAATATGTTCCTAGTGTGTTCACATGCTCGTTATCTTAGTGCATAAGAGTTTAAACATCTTATTTAGTCAAAAAGCCATTTATCGATAAACCGATTTTCAGTCACATTATCGATTTTTCTTTGAAGTATTTTTTGTAAACAAACTTTAAAAACAAGTTTATCTTAAAAAAAGGTGGTCAACAAGATCACTAAATCATTTTAATAACATTTAATCCAAGATTCAAATATTGAAATAATTTAGATTTTTACATAAGAAATGTTCAGAATTTCGGGTCGATAAAAAACTATAGTAGTGGAATTTGTTTTCATAAAAAAAGTGATGCATTGAAAATACAGAAGTATCAAAAAAATTTACAATTATTTTATAATTATGGACTCACGGTTTTGAGAATTAATTCTTTAGTCGTAGATTATCAATCATATGGTAGCAGTAAATTATATTTCAAATGATAAAGGGAAACCCATTCAATGGGAGTTCAAAAGAGTTATAGAACTATTTAGATTGATACATATAGATGTAGACAAACGTAAGTTAAATAAAATGAAAAGAGTTCCATATACTTCATTAAATTCACCGATGAATTATCACAGACATGCAATATGTGTACCTGATACACATGAAGTATGTCTATGGTTAGCTCATAGAATATAGAACGCAAGTAGTAGTGCAACGTGCAAAAGAAAATAAAATGATGTGATTTAATCGGATAAGAGAGTATATTGAAAAGAGTTCCAAATGTATCTAAAAGTGAATACAGATTCAATGTTAAAAATCGCTACTCCTTATGATACATAATGATGTATCGATATTGAGTAATCGAACTTTGTCGAAAAAATTACGATTGGTAATTAGTAAAGTTGAGTTAACATCTTTCTGTAACATCGTGTGCTTAAGATAAGAATATAAGGTTAAAATTAATTTCATCTAAAAATAGTTTACAAAATCATACAAGATAATGGTTTATTAGAAACCGCAAGATATCCAAGGTCAAGGAGTTGGCAGGTTGTGCCACTACAACAAAACAACCATATTACAACTGTATTTTTATAACTGTCATAATTTGTCAATTGTAATAGAGGTTTTTTACAACCTTTTTTCAGAAAGTTGTAACAAACTTACTTTCAACAACTCTTCTTTTTTGCCAGTTGTAATAAATGCCTATTATAACCTTTCTTTTTTGTCAGTTGTAATAGATGTCTATTTTTAACAACTCTTCTTTCTGTCAGTTGTAATAGATCCCTGTTACTACATTTTTTGCTAGTCATAATAGATGCCTATTTTTTACAACTCTTCTTTTTTGACAATTGTAATAGATGCATATTACAACCTTTTTTGCTAGTTTTAATAGATGCATATTTTTAGCAACTCTTTTTTTTAGTTGTAATAGGTGTCTATTACAACTTTTTGTTTACCAGTTGTAATAGTTAGTTAATAATTATAATTAAATGTTAATACTTAATAATTAATAATTAATTGGAAAATTAACAAGAAATAATAATTACTATTATATAATAATAAGTAATTTAAAATATGAAGTAATTTATATTTAATATAACTAATAACTAATATAATAATTAATAATTATTAAATAAATAATAATTAATAAATTAGAATTAATTTTTAATAATTAACATAAATAATTTATAATTAAGAAATAGCAATTAATGTTATTATTATTTCATAATTGATATTTAATATATAACAATTAATAATTAATAATAAATATTGATTACTATTAAATAATAATAATTAATTTGGAATACGAAATAATTGGCATTAATAATTACTATTTAATATAATTAATAATTAATATAATAACTAATAATTAATAAATTAGAATTAATTTTTAATAATTAATAATTAATGCTAATAATTAATAATTAAGAAATAAAAAATAAAATTAATATTAATATTTAATAATTGATATTAAAAATATAGTAAACAATAATAATAATTAATAGTTAAAAAGAAAATTAATAATAAAAAATAAATACTACTAAATAACAATAATTAATTTGAAATATGAAGTAATTATAACTAATATTTGTGTACTAACTATTTAATTGATATTTATAAATAATAATTACTATCGAATAATAGTAACTAATTATTAACAATATTTTTTTTATAATAAGAAATAGTTAACTAAATAAAAATTAAATAATAATAATAAAAGTTAAAAATCAATGTTAAATAACAAAAATAATTAATAGTTAAATTAAATAATAATAATTAAAATGAAATAGTATTAATTTAATAAAATAAAATAAATTATATTTAGAAAATAATCATTGATTAGTAATCATCAATAATTAAGAAGTAATATTTAATATTTATTAATTAACTTTTGGTGATTAATAATTTATAATTTATATTCAATAATTTATAAGTTACAATTAGTAAATTATAATTAACAATTTTTAACGCTACGATAATTAAGGATTTGTTAGTACGTGGCGCTAGAAACTAAAATTTTAAGGCGTACCATCCTTTTCTTTTATTAATTACTCTCCACGCGGTTCCTTAGCACTAAATCCCAAATAACCTATCTCTCCATTCTTAATTCCAAAATAAATCGGCAACAGCCTCTTCCTCCCCAATCCAAACGGAATATACCTAAAATCGTTCTCATCGGCCTCAACCTTCGCCTTCTCTTTCAGAAACCTCTCGGGTCTATTTATTAATTGCTCACTGTAATCGACAACGAGAGTCACAAATAGAGTCGAAGTTGTTCTCACCGCCTTCCGCCACCTACCTACACTGCCTGCCCTCATGATTAATATAACAACCCGTGTATTTTACGATTGTATATTTAAATATTTTATTTAAATGTAACATCGTTAGTCGGATTTAAGTCCGAAAAGTTTCTTTTTGCAAACAGTCGAATTAGGACTCGAGATTGTTTTCATTGAGTCCAAAATGCCGTTTGCGACCTTTTTGAGTATAAATATCGATATGTTTGGAGTTAGCTTGAATTTTGACATTTTCACTTAGGGCTTTGGCTTTGGGGTTCAGCCCATTAACCTAACTTAGCGACCCAACTCCACTTCACTCCTCTTCATTACTTCATAATATTTCCTACAACTTAAGCTTTAGCAAAAATGGTGGTGGAGATAAGAAATTAAAATCCTAAGTCCTAGTTTCTTTAGCAAATCCAAGTTTTAGCTCCAAACTCAAAGAGAAGCTTAGGTAAGCAACTCCTTCTTCTTCTCCATCTCAATCTCTCTCCAATTTCAGAAATTTAGTATAACCTAATTTGGGAAATTAATGCTTATGATCTTAGATTGGAGCTTTTAGAGTTGAAATTGAAGTGTGGTTGATCTTCCTTTGTTTTCAAGCTTCTCCTTCATTGTTTTTGTGTAAAAAGGTGAGATTTCTATCTCACATCTATGTTTATATCTTTGTTGTTAGGTATGAATTCCTAACACTTACATATGTTCATTTGCTTTTGATTTGAATTGATTTCGTGAACATTTCAATTTTTGGTGTTTTGAAGTTAATTCTTTAAAAATCATAGCTTTGATGTTTGATGATGCTTTTGGTGGCGTATCGAGGAGCCTATAGGGCTGGGTTGTCGATTGGCGTAAACCCCTAGAGCCCGTGCTCGTCCGATTGCAAATTGTGGAGAGTTTCCCCTTTATTTTGCTATGATGGAAATACTGGAAAACAGGTTCCAGTCGATGGGCCCTCTGAGTTCAGTCGACTGACCTACAACCCGAGAGTTTTTCAGGCACTGAGTCCAGTCGACTGAACTCAGTGTCCAATCGACTGACCTGCTTGTTTCAGTCCAAATTGCCTATTTTGGTGAGAATTCCAATTTTTATCGATTCGTGATTTTCCGATTTGTTGTTATAATTTATTATCGACTTTGATGACTTCTATTTTGGAATTTTTGGGTATATCCATTTTGATGTATTTGGTATCGATTTAATTGGATTTAATTCACGTCTTCGAACGTGAAATTTTGGCGATTGATTGTTTTTACAGTCATTTTTATGGTTTGTCACTTTAAAACGCAAAGTTTCCTTACTAGTAGTAAATATTCAAACTCTTTTACAAAGATGATTTCAACTCTATTTTTAGTAATACAAAGCTCTTTATAAAACCGTTTTTCCTACCTATTAGTACATACAAACCTTTTCCTTATTCATTTGAGAAATCTAATTAAACGGCTTAGTAAAACAAGTGGTATGAAACACTTGCGTTTACTTCATCGGTTAATTTTTGGACTTGTTCGATTGAAACTCTTGTGACAACATTTTAGTGTAAATTTACAATTTGTTTGTAAATATTTAAGTTAAGCCAGTGGTTATGGGACATGAAGCTAAACACATCTATTTACTAGCTTAGTTTAATTGACACTTCTTGATGATCGATGACGATCGTTTTGTGATTTAGACTAGCAATGTGCGACGTCACTTTGTCTGCGAGGGAGACTAAACGCCGTTTCTTTGGAGCTTCGGTTCAAAATTGGTGGGGTAGCGACTTATGGTCTTTGGGCCGTTTTGTGGAGCCTCGGCTCAGAATTAATGGTTAGCAACCATGGAATAGTGTTCCGTTCTGTGATACACGTGTTGGTGAGTTTCCATGCTCCCGTTTTGTGATAGGCCTCCCCCTTTTTTGATTTCTGGATTCCTATTGATGATTTCTAGAATTTGTGTTTCACCAAATTTTCATGATTTCAATGATAAGATATATCAATATTTGTGCATTGGTGAATTTGTGTTTCTCCAAATTTTATGATTGGCATTGAGATGTTTGCCAACATTTGTGATTTGGTGAATAAAAATAAAGAATATGATATTCATTTTTGATCTTTGAGAGATTCTTGTGGTATTGAATGATTTAAAGTTGATTTTCAAATATATTGTTATCACAGTATGGCATTGTTGTTATCACACTTTTTTGTCATACTTCTTATTCTATCTCGTTTTATCTGATATTTATAGCTAGACTGATCTGTTTATTATTTTTCTTCTTAAATAATACTCGGGTCAGACCGAGATGTTTCAGGTGCTTCTGATTGACTTCTTATCAGGGATTATCGCCTGACTATTTTTGGCTAACTACTCTAGATTGGTAGTTTTTGTTGTTATACATCGAGATAGAGACTCCTTGATGTATACTTATTCTTTTGGCTAGCACATGTATCTATTCTTTTGTGATATTTTGGATCTTGTTTGACTACTACTCTGATGAACATTTCATGTGTTATATTCATATCTACTTCCGCCTTTGTGATATGGATATCTATGACTGATTTATGTTATGCTTATTTCTATATTTGTTTCCGAAGACTATATAGCCACTGTGTAGTAACTTTGAGTTTGTATCGGTATGTCGGATTTCCTCTTGAAATGAAATGCATGCTATTGTATCTGACATATCGGTACTCGCACATAGTAATTACATGGATGGTCGCTCCTCAACAGCCTTATTCTTCGTGCTAGTTGACGGCATTAACCCGTAGTGTCCTTGGCTAACGTGAGTATAGAGGTGGTGCGTCACAGCTTGGTATCGGAGCCAAACTTTGGAACAATGTAGAATAATCTAGCAAGGATCATTTTCCTAAGTTCTTCTCAGGAGTCATGCCTTAGGATTTAATTCGAGTCTTCATACCATTTTATCCTATTTTCTTTTATGATGCCTTGTTTTATCAATCAATATTGTTTGATATTCGTTCCGAGAATAACTTTTTCTTCTTCTTTCTTTCTTTCTTAAAGAAGAGAAATGGTTAGACCAGGCCGTCCCAGCGCTGGTCAGTCTAGTGCTACTCCTCAGGATGGAGTATTTACGTCTGCCCAATAGCTTCTTGATCTTGTAAAGCATGCTCAAGCTATCGGACCCATTCTCGAGCCTACTCACCCGAAATCCAGATTTGCACGCCTGTGCAGTGATTATACAAATTTGGGTGGAAAGCCATTTAAGGGTTTCGAGGGCGTTATCGAAGTCCAAGCTTGGCTTAGAACATGCGATCGCATCTTCTCTCGCATGAATCTTATTGATCTACATCGAGTCCAAGTGGCTTCTAGTATGCTCCAAGAAAGAGCATTAGATTGGTATGAGCTTCTGATTTTTGAAATTAATGAAGCGGATCTTACTTGGGAGCAATTCCGAGAAAGATTTGAATCTAAGTTTGTGCTAGAAGCTGAAAAAGTGACTTTGGCCCGTCGTTTTATTGACCTTGTTCAAGGTGAATCTTCAATGGCAGACTATGCCGCATCCTTTGAATCCCTCTCTAAATATGGGGTCGAGTATGTAAATACTCCATTGAAGAAAAATCAGAGATTTATCTATGGATTGAATAAGAATCTTAAAAATCCATTACTTCTGAAATTGGAAGTTGCTTTCGATAACCTTATTGATATCACTCTTCGACTTGAAGAGGCAGATAAAGAGAGTGATGTTGAAGTTGGGAGTGCTAAACCGAACTTCAACAACAACAACAAGAGGTCTAATAAGTTCAATGTCCCTTATCCCAACAAGAAAGGGAAATAAACAACTCCGGTAGCAAAGACTTCTACCTCTAGTGGTGGGCAATGCTACAATTGTGGTTCTAAGGACCATTATGCAAATAAGTGTTCAAAGCCCCTTGCTTGTCGCTATTGCAAAAGTCCGAGTCATTATATATCTGCATGTCCCAAACTTCAAGGCAAGAAGGAGGGAAAGCTAAATGTTGTGCAAGCCCCTAGTAACATTTCTCATGGTCAAGGTATTTCTCATTCTATCCTTGATGGCATTATTACGTTTCGTGATCAACCTATTCGAGTTCTTTTTGATACGGGTGCATCCTATTGTTTTATCAAAAGAACTTGTTGATACTTTTTCTTTAAGTGTTATGGCTTTAATGACTTCTTTGAGAATTGCAAATCTGGTTGGTGGATCCGCAACACTTAGTTTGCTAAGATGTTGAGATTATTTTATATGATTTTTCTTTCCGAGCCGATTTGCATGTCATCGTTACTTAGGCTTTGGAATTATTTTAGGGATGGACTGGCTTAACCGTTATGAGGCCCATATCCTATGTCCTGAGCGAACTATTCATCTTCGACATCCTCAATCTGTTAAGCAGATTTCTATTGTTCTTAAAGATTTGGGTACCAACTTGACAACATCTTTATAATCTTTAAATCCTCATGATGACGACAACGATGATGAGGAAGATGCAATTTCTCTCATTCACGTTGTTCGTGAATTTCCTGGTATATTTGAGCCCATTTTAGGATTACCCCTTAAGCGATCCATTGAGTTAAGAATAAATCTAATTCCTGAAGCTTTACCTATTACTCGTCCTCCTTATTGTATGTCCAATAAAGAAAATAAGGAGATGCGTAAACAATTATCCGATTTGGAGACGAAGCAATTTATTCGTTCTAGTTCCTCTCCTTGGGAGCTTCTGCTATTTTTGTGAAGAAATCCGATGGCACACTTTGGCTTTGCGCTGACTACCGCAAGCTTAATGATCTTACTGTCAAGAATAAATATCTTTTACCTCGGATTGACGATCTATTCGATCAACTTAGCGGCGCTAGAGTCTTTTCACAGTTAGACTTAGCAACGGGTTTTCATCAGCTTCATATTGCAGAGGATAGCATTCCTTTGACATCATTCCGTACTCGTTATGGATCTTATGAATGGCTTGTCATGCCATTTGGTTTAACGAATGCTCCAGCTTATTTCGTTGACCTTATGAACCGAGTTTTCAAAGACTTCCTGGATCGATTTGTTCTCATCCTTATAGATGATATTCTTGTGTATTCTAAAACCGAGGAGGAGCATGAAATTCATCTTTGGATTGTGTTGGAAACTCTTAGGAGCAATCAATTGAAAGCAAAATTTTATAAATGCCACTTTTGGCAATCTCACGTGAAATTTCTTGGTCATGTTATTTCTGAATCCAAAATTTCCGTGGATCCTTCAAAGATTGAAGCAATTCAAAATTGGAAGAGACCAGAGAGTGTTACGAAAATCCGTAGCTTTCTTGGATTGGCGGGCTATTACCGCCTTTTCATAAAGGACTTCTCTAAAATTTTCGTGCCTCTTACTAGCTTGACAAAGAAAGGAGTTAAATACAATTGGTCGGACAAATGTGAAGCTTCTTTTCCAAAATTAAAAGAACTCCTTTCCGATGCTCCTATTCTTGTGATTCCCAAAGGGAACCAAGATTTTATGGTTTATACCGATGTTAGTCATGTTGCTTTGGCTGTCGTTCTCATGCAAAGGGAACGTGTTATTGCTTATGCTTCTAGGCAATTAAAGCCTGCCGAGACTAGATATGCTACTCATGATTTAGAGCTCGCTGCTATTGTTTTCTCCCTTAGAATTTGACGTCGTTATCTTTTGGGAGAAAAATTTGTTCTCTACACCGATCATAAATCATTGAAGTACTTATTTTCCCAAAATGAACTTAATTTTCGTCAACAACGTTGGCTCGAGTTCCTTGCATCTTATGATCTTGATATTCTTTATACTCTCGGAAAGGGAAATCGTGTTGCCGATGCACTTAGTCATAAGCAACAAGCGGTTGTTTCCATGATGATATCCGAATGGAACAATCTCGAGACTTTGTCCACTTGTGAGATTCGAGATCGCGAATCCGATTTATGTTCATCTCTTGTTTTATGTAGCCTTGAGGCTCATTCTTATCTTTTAGATCGCATTCTTGAAGCTCAAAAGCTAGATCCCAAATTGGATTTTCTTAGCCAAAGTTGTAAGGATAAAATTGATATCGAAGGTTTGAAAGACTTTGATATTGATTCTCGTAGCGGTATTCAAAAATTTGGTAGACTTATCGTGCCAAATATTAGTGATCTTCGTAAAGACATTTAGAAGATTGTCATCGTCCTAAATTTACCATTCGTCCCGGTAGTAGCAAAATGTACGTGGATATGAAGCGACTTTATTATTGGGATGGAATGAGATCCGATATTGCTAACTTTGTTAAGCGTTGCATGACTTGCCAACTCGTTAAGGCTGAGCATCAAAGGCCCGGTGGGTTATGTTTGCTATACGTTTGATAATTTCTGGTTTCAGAGAGATTTCTCTCTCTTGAATATGAGGATTTGAATAGGTTTCAGGTTTTGATAAAAACAACATGCAAGGTTTGGAAATGAATGGTGTAAGGAGATCAGTAAAAACTACAGATTTTTGTTTCTGTTTTGCATAAGAAAATACTTCAATTTTGAGCATGTGTTTATCAGGTTTCAGATTGGACTTTTTTTTTAGATTTTTTGATACAAGAGTGGCCATGGATTCTTGTTTGAATTCAAAGAAAATGAAGGAAGAAGATAATAGGATTTTATAAAAATGAATTTTTTAAGGTTAAATAAAATTTAAAGAAAGGAAAAATAAAATTAAGAAAAAGAAGACACTTGTTATCTTTGATTACATTTGTCATAACCCAAGCTTAATTTCTCAACACATGTGTTCTGTAATGTTTTAAAAATGAACACATGTCACTCATAATTTTTAAATTATTTAAAAATGATTTATGAGACCCTTTATTATCAATCTTCTTAATATGTAAATATTTTACTAATTTATGAATGCTTTTATAAATTTTTAAATCCATTTTCTTTTCTTATAAAAATAAAACTTTCAAAAGGAAAATAAGATATAAACTAATTAGATTCCAAATAAAATAATACAAAATTATTAAATCCATTTTTACAAGTTAATTTAAATGCTATGCATTTATTTACTATTAAACAAACATTTTACAAATTTATATAAACAAAATTCTTTTGTTTTAAATTAATACAAAACAAAACTTATTTTGAAATAAAACTTTATTCATAAATCTTTTATATGCAAATGTATTTCAAGATATACATTTTTTTTAAATTACAAATTCCAATTCAAATTTCAAATTTAAAAATTCAAATTCATTTTTAACTTAAATTTCAAATCAAATATGTTTTTATTAAATTAAACAAACGTATTTTTAAATTAAGAAATATTGAATTCTAATTTTAAAGTTAATTTTTAAATAAACATATATTTACACAATACTTATTAAATTAAAATGCTAAACTTATCAAATGTCAAATTAATAAAATAACACAAATTAAATAATTATACCATTTAAAATCAATTGATTTCTAAATTTAAAAACATCACATAAATTTTATTTTGGTTATTTATATTTGAAGATACAGTTTTGTCAATTTTAAATGATTTAATTAAGAGATTGTCTCCTTTTAAATTCTTTGAAATTCAGGGATATTACAGATTATTAAATCCACAAATTAAATAAGCTATTAATTTAAAAGGCTAGATAACAAATTTGGGTTTTGAACATACTTGCTAAATTACAAACGTAAGGTTATATGAGGTTGATGTTTGAGCAGGGAAGAATAAGAAAATGATATTCTAAGTGAGTGGGAGATAGCGTAACATGTGAATTAAGACATGGGTCAAAAGAATGTCGAAAATATCCTTTACACGTGGGTTTTCTTATTCAAAATGAAGAAGGTTATTTTGGACATTTCAAAAGCTTCATTTGAAGGTATTCCTATTATATATAGATAAAGAAGCATGTAACTATAAGGAAGATAAATGTTTTATGATATTTCTGAAGTTACATGTAATAGATAACTTATTATTAATCGGTAATGGTATGTATGTTACAATCAGCCAAAGCATGTATATTTACTATTCTCAATGAAGGATGTTGGTGAAGTGTCCTACATGCTAAGTATAAAGATCTATACAAATAGTGTTGAAGGCAAAAATTATACAACATCTAAAAACTTATAGAAAAATTATGATCTAGCAAATATTAAAGGAAAATTAAAGTGAGTACATGAATTTTTATAGCGTTTCTGCAATCTCTGTCCCATGTCTACTGCAATTTATAAATAATTGGATTGAGAGTCACGAGCATAAGGGATTGATGAGTCCTTAAACCTAGAATAATCAACAATGTCCATCTTGGTAACTATGGAGAGGAGAGTTATGGGATGATGAAAAATAAAAGAGTGAAAAGTCCTGTTTCAGTAGCGGTAGAGTCTGTTTATATAAAAATTTGTTAGTAGACTCGGAGGCCCTTGAAGTAGAAGGTCATGACCCAAGTTCAAAAGTGCAAGAAACTGTAAAGTCGGCCCAAATCCTATAAAATTCTCTTAGTATTGAGAGGACCCTATAACACCTTGTAATAGTTAATAAGAAATAAAATAAGATAAATTAGTTAAATAAGATAGGCTAAAAGTGAATTTTTTTGCAAAAGTTGGAATTTGACCACGAAAGTTATGTCGTTGAGTTCGTTACGATTTTCTTATATATATATATATATACACACACACACACACATATATATAGAAAATGGAGCTCAAGCGAAAAAGTTATAGACGTTTGAAGTTTTCAGATTTAAAATAATATAAATAGAATTCAAATTCAAATAATTAAATAGTCCTCAAAATTGAAATTTGAAAGTAACAGTAAATAAACTTGGAGGTTAAGTAATCCATAAAATTAATGCTAACGTTTAAAAATTAATTAGGTTAATAAATAAATAAAAACACCGATAAAAAAATACCTGCCAAAATAAACGTAAACTATCGACCGCCTACCTTTGGCCAGTCGACCGCTAAAATGGTCGATTGTAGGTTAGGGCCAGTCGGTCGGCTATCGTGTGGCAGCTAGGTTTGCAAAAGTTAACAATCTAAATTTTATTATTTTAAACCGATTTAAATCCGAAGGTTTTAGTGCATTCCAACCACTATAAATAACAGCTTAGCCTCCATACTTTTGTTCACAAATTATGTTGAGAACCAAGTGAAGCTCTGTTAGTCTCTCTCTTCAAAAATGTAGAAAATTCTTTAGGGTTCTAGGTAACAGATTCTAGATGTTTATTATTTTATTTTTAATTATATTCTTCTCCAATCCTTAAATTTCTGGATTTAATCTATAAATAAATCCCCTTGTATATATCTAACAAGGGCGATCTGAAAGAGATTATTGAAGGCGTGACACATTCAAAAAGAGGACGAGCTAAGGATCTGTTTTAAGTGGTAATTTTAGTTTTTCTATTTTATTAATTGAATAATGTAGTTTGGATTTGGTATATGCCTTAAGGAATAAGGAATTTTGGTTTACGGAAACATCACATTAAAACCCCTAAATTACCCCAATAACAAAATGTCAATTCTTAGGTTTGAAGCTTGACCGTTTTATATTAAAATAATGGACTTTGTGTATATTTTGCAATTTTAATGTCTCCTTTTCTAATTTCATGTAAAAAGAAGTTGGATATAGCATAAAAAGTATTCAAATTGTAAGTTTCAAATATCGATTTATTCTGATGTTTTAGTATAAAGCAAATTGGGTTTAGATTCTATTCTATACAAGTCTTTTGATTGAACTACGGCTATTGGGTTTATGGTTTATTTATTAATATAAAAATATGACTTGTATATTTGTTGATGATCTAACATTTAAATTCTAGTTTAGGGCAACATCTTGCCACGCTTAGAAATTTACCAGGTGCATGCATGTGTGTGTATATATACACATACATATATTAGCGTAAATAACATACAATTATAACGTATTAATTACATAGTTAATTTGGTTATTAATTTTTATTGAATCCCCTTAGGAAAATAATTAATTGTAGAGGCAAAATAAGAAGTTTCCTTATAAGGCCTTAATGATGGATATGGTGAAATGTGTGATAATATGTTTAGGGAGTGTTATAAATTATGGATACAGTGAGATATGTGATGGTATGTTAAAGGTTGGACACGATAGTGGATATTTTGAAAAGGGTCCACTTCAATATGGTATCAAGTAACTGAAAAGATTTCATGCAATGACAGCTAGATAAGTGAGAGTGATGAGCCCTTTTGGGATATGTATTAAATGACCTGGGACCTGTCTTAAATATGGTAATAAATGGTTAGGATCTGCATAATTCCCATTACAATGCATTAAGTGACTTGGGTGCTGTTTCTTACATCGATGGGATATTAATGATGATGGATATGGGTTACTGGGTTGTCAGAGTAACAGTTATAGAATTGGAATTGGGATAGCCTTAGTGCTTAATGTTGGAAAGACGTATAATAAAGCCAATATACGAAAGACGTATTCCTATTTAAATTGTACTGCCCAAGTACTATTATAGTAAGATACGATATTTTTATTCACCAGACATATATTGTTTTGACTCCCTCCTTGTTTTAACATAGGTTAGGAAAGGCGATGCTGAAGGTGAAGGCGAGGAAGAAACTTGTGGCAATTTACCTATTTAACCACATAAATTATTTTCTGATGTACCCATTAAAGAATAATGATGTATTTTGGGTGAATATATTACTGTTATTGATAGAACCAAAACACTAAGTCATGATAAGATATGACTGAGATGGAATCAACCCACAACTCACTCGAAATCAGGTGTAACTACAACCAATTACTAAAGCTCACTAGGGCCGTTCCATAACAATTCATTCTCTCATGATTTGATCTATACATTCTTCCACTTGGTTTTTTCCGTTATTTACCAGCACCACCTTTTCTCAGTTTGACTCTTCCTGACCGTAACGATTGCTCCAGTTTCGGCTAAGATACGACCGTCGTCCTGGGATTGTATAGATCTTCCGCTCCGAGGAGGAACCGGACAGGAAAAAAGAGTGATTCTAGTTGTAAGATAGTTGTCCATTTCTTGATCTCTATCTTCAATTTTTGGAAACTTATGTACTATAGATATGTGATGGTTGCTATTGTTATTATGCCATGGATTTTAAATGAAATGACTACCGTTTTTATATTTTATTCTTTCGTTGTGAAATCTGAATATATAGATAAATAGTTTTATGTATTGTTCTTTATACCAACAACCAACCAGTTTTGGAATAGGTCTAAGTTTATGGAAAAACGGAGAATCGCTCTAAACAACATCTTGTTTCCAATTCATATTTCTCCCAAAGGGATTCTTTTAGCAGTCTAGTAGTGACTTATTTTTTGAGCATTTAAATATGCTGTGCATGATAAAAACAAACTTCATTTAGTTATTATGTTTTGTGAGTGACTGCAGCAAATGATTTTGCGTTGTACTTCTATAAAAAGAGAAAAATAAAGTAAAAAAATATGTCGGTAGAATAGGGATGGTGCTTGCAATCAACAAATATTATCCTTTTAAATACAGTTTGGTAAAAGGATGGTTGTGTATATCATTTTTTATGAAAAATAGAGTTTTGGAAGGAAGATTGTGGATATCATTTTTTTATATTTTTTTATGGAAAAAAATATACGTGAAAAATATTTTTTATCCAGAAATACAAGGGTATTTAACATCCTATATGTAACGATCCCGAATTTTGACTAAGATTAAATTGATAATTAATTTAATTTTTGAATAAAAAAATTTGTGAAATTAATTGGTAAATTGATTAAATTTATAAAATACATCTATGTAATTCCTTTGATATGTATTAAATTTCAAAGCATTGTCTTTTAAATAATATGTATAAAGTCAAACAATGTATATATGTTGCCTGTAAGATAAGTGTAGACTTGAGAAAAACAAAACAAGAAATAAAAATCTAAACATCTTTTGTACAACTAAGATAAGTATGAAGACATAGGGTACATATGCATTAAATGCTTTCATCTCTAGCAAAAACAAATAGCCAATTCGAAATGCATTAGCCACCAAAGCAAAAGTATGCAGCCTGTAAAAAGTTTAGCATGTAAGGCAAGAATAAAACAAGATAAAGTAGAAAATAGGAAATATCTATGAACATAAACATAAAAAAGGGTAAAGGACCGTTTCATTAAATGCTTTCACCTTATTACAAAACATTGGTCAATTCGAAATGTTATAAAACATTTCAGCCTCTACAAATCTTGCCTGGCCAGATTAAAAAAAAGTAAAGCAAGACTTTTTACTCTGTATTGTACAAACAAAATCATATCCCCTGTACAACTCTTTTATTTATATCAAGCTTCTCATCAGTTCGTTCCTTCAAAACTAAGTAAATCCGAAGTCATACCATTTCATATTTGAACAAAACTTCAGTTAAAACAACAACAAACTAAATCAATATAAACCAGAGAATCAAGAAGATGTTTTCAGCAAGCAATTTCAAAACTGTGTCAAAAAGAAGAACTCTGTTCTTTCTTCTGAAGCAATGTGAGTAACACCACTTTTAAACAATTTAAAAGTATAATCTGTTGCATATATCTGTGAATGAGTATATTTACACACACACACACACACATATATATATGAATCCTCTGTATATATTTAAATGATTGAAGCATTGGTGTGTACGCTGTTATTTTCATATGTTCTCTGTCTTAGTTCATAAACCAAGTTTTTGATTCAAAAATCTTTCCTTCTCAATCTACCCACTGTTTGGATTTAAAATTCAAACTAAAACTGTTTGTTACAGAATATATTATAGACTAAAAATCTATTTAAGTTTAAACAACTTATTAGTATCTCTGGAAATCGAGATATATGAGCAAAGCTTTAAACAAGTTAAAATTTAAACTTCTTAATTTACAAATTTAGGTTGGTAGCTTAAATTTGTACACTTTAACATGAATTTTAAAACAAGAATCGTAATTTTTCGACGAGGGGTTGAAGTGCAGTTCAAAGATGACCGAAAACGGTACTTTGATCAATTCCCAGTGATATGTTGAACTGGGGAAGTCGAGTTCCTCCTGGAGGTGGAGAAATGATCAAAGGCTCTGGGGAAAAAATAGGGTGAGGGTGGTCAGGTGATCGTGGTGGCGTCGGCGATCGTGTGAAGGATGTAGTCCTAGTTTTGTCAAGGCCAGATGATTCGATTCGTTCTTCGTCGGCGAGTGATCGAGCGCTACGAAACTTAGGGAGATTGTAGAGGTCGAGTTGATGAAGTGATGGCCGGAGTTTCGCATGTTCAGATGATCCGAGCTGCAAGAACGTGTCGTTGACAGGTTTGAGGTGGTGTTTGCGCTTGTGTTTCCAGGTTTGGGTTTTGAACTCGATTTCGATTTCGAGTGAACGACTTCGTGCTGATGGTCATAGATTGACTCGTAGGTGATCGTCGATGTGCTCGATGAAGTGGGGGTGACTGGAATTGATCGCTGGTGACGTGCACGTGCACCGTGCATTCTAAAATTCTGGTGAACTTTTTGGTTTTGGGTAGTAGTTGATCTCGAGCTTACTCGAGTAAATTTACGGTTTTACTCAAAGTAGAGGACGGTTGGACTCGGAGTAAAAATAGTTGCCTCGGGTTGGTTTAACTGGATTATAGTTTTGTTCAAAACTGTCTGCAATTTGAAATTTAATTCAAATTTAAATTAATTTAAATTTGTAAGCTAGATGTAGATAAAGTTAAATCAAGTTTAAGTTAGATTCAAGTGGAACTTTGAACCTTAAAGTTTTAAAAAAAGGAAATTTGATTTTAAATCAAAGTTGTAAATATTTAGAAGGTGGGTTTTCAGGTTTTACACATGGTAGTTTCTGTTTTTAAAATTTGATTTAAAATATGAAACATAAATTAAACTGGACTTAAATTCAAAAGTTAAGTTTAGTTTTTAAATAACTTTTGAATCTTAGGTTTTTAAATTGGAATTTGGATTCTTAAATCAAGAATTTAAAATCAAGGTTTTAAAAGCAAGTATAAATCAAAGTTTTTTAATCAAAGTTAAATTAATGGACTCAAGTCTCTTTGAATCCGGATATAGGAATTTGAGTCAGTTTTAAAAATCTGAATGTTTTAAACAAGTTTAAATCGAATAGCCTTTTAAAGTAATTTGTTTTCAAATAAATATTTGAATTGGATTTTGATAAAGTCTTTTATAAAAAGGATTTTGAATGAAAAGTTAAATAATTTGTTTTAACTTAAATTTGTAAGTTAAAAATGTAATGTATTTTAAAACTTAAATTTTAAATAAAAATTTAAGTAAATTAGTTAGAACTTTTCTTATATAGGTTTATAAGTTGATTTTAAATTTGGTTAATGTTTAAATATATAATCATTTTGAATTTTAAATTCCAAATGAATTTTGAATCTAAATTTAGAAGTGTAATGTTTTAAACACACTTTAATATTAATGAAGTCGTTAGTAAAGAAATGGATTACCTTAGAGATAACTAGGGCATTTAAATGATTTAATTAATAAGGTAATTAAAGAATGATTTATTTAATTTATAAATAAATAATTTAGATCAATTTATAATTATAAATGTTTAATAATGAATTAATCTAAGATAATTTGTAACGATTGCGACTTTTCGACGCCCGAAAACCGACATCAATATGTCCACCATGTCAACTGCCAAGCAATCGAATGCCGAAAAACCGAACTGTTATGGTTAAAGAAGAAGAAAAGGGTAGAAGAAGAAGAAGAAAGAAGAAGAAGAAACAGAAAACAATATCAAAATCTCACAATCGCTGCGGAACAACATATAGTAGATAAATGAATAATCTTTAAACAAAGAACTATATCAGTTATTACATTACATCATATTACACTACATTACATCATCAGAGTGTACAACAACAAACAGTGGAAAAGAAATACTATATACTAGTTTGATATGCCATGCCCTTAAGCTTGCCTCTAGATCTCTGCAGCAACTCCCGAATTCCAGAGTGACCTGATAACCTGACTCTAGACTGCCCGTGTGGAAATTGGTGGGCACCCAGAGTTTAGGAAGGAAACAATAAACTCCGAGTCAGTCATGGGACTGGTGTGAGAACTTTAAATAGTTTATCTTTAAAAACAAACAACAGGATAATTTTTGAAGTCAATTCGCAATGCTTTTTGAAAATGTGACTACCATAAGACCTCCCACCACACACACAATGCAAAAGCAGACTTGGAGGAGATTTCTTCATATGTGAGTCAAAGATGCTTACTACGCAAAATCAGATCATTTTTGATATTATTATTAGTGCATAGTGTAGAAAACATTTCAAAAGTGTAATATAAATCTTAGCCAACATAGGTACCATTATATTATGCCTACTATAACTACCATATTAGATGGCAGGTTCTACAACTAAAACCGCACAAGGTTCGTATTGTTTCTTTGGATTTCCAACAAATGGTCAGGCCAAGGAACTTCCCATTGCCACATGGGTACGCCTTTGGAAAGACGATCCCGAGAACATAACCTAACATTACGGTTAGATCTCTGCCAACACAAGGCCGGGTTACCCTTCAAACTGGGTAACTACTGACACGAATATGTCATTCCCCGATCGTAACCGATCAATATCTGAGGATCCTCGATTCCAACAACCACAAAGTAATAAATTTGAAGCAACAACATAGGTTAAGTATCTAGGCTCCATACCATAATACCACCTCTATCCAGAAGGAATGACATACACTCAAGGGGCGCTACCCCCTAATAACCTTGTTGCATCCTTCCTGTTTTGACCATTTCCGGGGTGTGAGGTCCGACGAAGTCTCATCCACAAAGCTACGCTTTACACAAAAGTTGTGCTTTGTTCAACAAATGCTCAACAACACTTAGCATATCACATTACGAAATTGGGAATGTGTCACTAGTAACCATCAACTACATAACCTCTGAGCTCGTACGTCTCAGAGAAGGGTGTTAAGCTAAGAGAATAAATTCTCCGCCGCCAACAGAAATGTATTTGAAAGAAATCAGCTTTATATCTCAATTTGTAATGTCAGACATACAATCCATACAAGTCTGTTCGGGCTCGAACAGAACCGAAGGCACTTCCAAAGAAGCCCTTGCAATCTGTATACTCACTAATCACGTCCGGGCTTCCCGTCACTAAGGGTGATAAAACCTCTATATCGAAGATCAGCCGATGCAGAGTCATTCGACGGTAATCCTTCCGTTTTCAAAAATATCCGGTCTTCAACGCCGGTCTTCAAATGCAATCCATAATGACTTATCACTTATTGGGAATGGGTTATACGACCCAAAGGTCCTTTCCCGGCTAACCCGAATAGTGAGCGCTTATTTTAAACAAATAAGTGTAGCAATAAAATTTAAGAAAATCACAACATATACCTATTTAAAGGTAAATATTGATAGTCGGTTATTTAATTATCAATAGGCGTGCACAACATCACCAGATTCTAAATAATTTTCCAGATTATTTATTTTCCAAAATATCTTTACTAGATATATAATTCCCACACTTCAACCATTTGAAAACAAATTTTCAAATCACTTTTCACCTTTACCATTTTTAAAAACAAATTTCAATCATTTTCCTTACGCGGAAATACTTTCATTTCAAAATGGTTCATTTAAACCAATTAAATAAATCCTTAACGATTTACTTTATATTAACGTTCCAAATTCGTAAATTTATTTCCACACTTCAAAAATAAATCAACGTTTATTTTTAATCAAATTTCCCTTTCTTTTATAAATTCCATAGTGAATTTACAATTCCAAAATATCTATGAGTATACGATTTCGAAATCGATTTCTAATATTTATTTTCAATTTATCTTTAAAAGATAAAATCTCAAAATATTCACTTCATATTGGAAAACATTTCCATACTTATTTAATAATAAGTAATTCACAAATCTATTTATTTGCAACACTTGGAAAATATTCAATATACTTAAATCGAAATTAAGTATATATTTCATTCTTTAAAGAAAACATTCTCTCAAACACATTTATTTGGGTCAAAACGAATGTTGCATAAAACATCGTTACGACGACCGAAAATCACTAGTATAGGGATTCAAAATTAAGATAGATATATAAATCCCAATACAGTATAAAACATTTCGTTTCAAAAATCATTTACTAATACAACAATGTTATAGTCCACTATTTCCTTCTATTTCTCGAAAACGTCTATTTCAACAATAAATGTTGAAATCTATGGTTTCGACACTTAATACTTTTTAAAACAACTTCAAATTGTTTTAATTCTATTTAAAATATCACTTCCCCAAAACACTTTAATATATTATTCACTGTCCCAAAATCGTGAATATTCTTCGTTAATCAAATTCAACATTTTTCTACACATTTTGTTTAAAGGATTATCCACCGTCCAAAATCGTGAATATATCTCCTTCAAAATCTAAAATAATTGACTTATCAAAATAAGTCGGTTTCGGATTTATAAAACAATGTTTATAAATTCCCATTTATATTTTATAAAGACTTCAATTTACAAAATTTAAAAATCTTACTACTTATAAAATTCCATTTATCACCTCATTTTCAGCATTAACAGAACTCCTTTTATAATTCCATTATTTCGATTTATAAAATATATATTTTATAAATCTCATCTATAAACCATTTATACTTATTCGAAAATCTCAATTAAATTTCCAAAATCTGATTTATAAGTTAATTACTTACAAATCTTTTATTTTACAAAATCTATTCATTTTATAACTTCACAATTTATAAATCTATAGTTTTCATTCACTTATGAAATCCATTTATACCTCATTTTTAACACTTAATAAAACTTGTTTTATAATTCCTATATTTTAGTTTATAAATATCAATTTTATAAATCCTTTATATAAATCGTTTATAAAAATTCAAAAATCCCAATTTAAACTATTTTATAAAATTCATTAACTCCATATTTCAAAAATCACATTTTAACTATATTTCACAAAAATCATAATTTTTATAATATTAAATTTTATAACGTTAATTTATTTAAAATGAATCAATTCAAAAATTTAATAAAACATATACTTTTAAAATTCAATTTAAAACCCTTTTTAAATTAAAAATCGTTACTTTAACATTTTTAAAACTCCAAAAATAGGCCAATGCTGCAATAGCAACAATATATCAATCACGACAATTAAAACATCATATATCATTATATGATAATCAACAAATATCACAATATCTGTAATCAAATAAATACTGGTGAGGAATCCAGTTGGATCCCTCCAACCTGTTTCCCTGCATCCACAGATGTTAGCACAATACCAATCTCATTTCAAGACGGGATATCGCGGTGCATGAGATTTATAAAATATTATCCGCTATTATGCGGTGCAATAGGGTCTCATCTGCTATATAATGCGGGAAATCAACTCCAAGTACATATATAATACCAATTCCAATCAAGATGGAATTATCGCGGTATATGTTTTTAATAAATAACATCCGCTTAATATATGGCGTATAGGGTCTATTACTATACAATAGATAATAATTTATCATTCAGTCATACAATCAAGAAATTTTAAATCTAATTATTTAAAATTTAAATCGAAACAATTTCGATTGAGTGAGAAGTTCTCACCTTGGTTTCCGATAATAGTTGTAGCGTTTTATTTCGAATAAAATTAAACGTGCGTTTAATTTTACCCGAAATTTTCACTAGCTCCAAACGACTCCAAACTAGCTCCATAGCGTAGTGCTCGTCAAAACGAAGCCTACGTAACTTGTATCGTAATTTTTCGACCTCGTAACAAAAAGTTATACATTTTAGAAGTTTAACGAATTCAAAATATTAATTAATTTCATTTTATTTAATTTATTTTCACCTAAAACAATTTTGGGCCGCACGATCACCCCTCCTGCAAATCTCGGCCGCTCCCTATTTCTTCCCCAAACGCGCGCGTCTTCACGCACTAAACCCACGTAGCCGCCGACCATGCTTCAATTATTGCGCCACCCACATTGAGCTATACGGCGATCAACCATAGCCATTCAACTCGCCTAAGAAAGCACCACCCTCGGCCGCCACCGTGCGTAGCTCGCTCCTCTCTAGTGCTCGAAAAACGGGCCAGAAACGACCATGAACGCGACCACGTAGATGCTAATCCACCTCTCGAATTTTAATCACAACCGTATGGATTGAAAGATCATCTCGAGCTCTACGTTTTTCATGTTGAAAGTTTTTCATATGATTCACGGATTTTGAGAAATTAATGGAAGAAAGATGGTGCAATTCTGGCCATCGAAATTAAAAATGGTGGCTGGTTCATAAAACCCTACGGTTTGTCTTTGGTTTGCAAATTAAATGAAAATGGGGCCTTATATAGAAAATTTCCAAATTACTATTCATCCAAAAAATTTCGAACTCCAAATCTTACGCGGTGACTGGCGTTTCTAGGGTTTACCCCGCGTTCCGGACACAATGGAATAGGTTTTGGTGGCTAATTCGATCATCTGTGTGAGTTATGGCAATAAACGATCAAATTTAAATTAAATCGATTTAAACTAATTTATATGCGTTTTGGCTTGCCTCGGACAAAGGTTAATCCGATTGACATGAAATTTGAAATCTCATAATAATATCACATTATGGATCCGATGAAACTAGTTTCGTTGAAATCCGAGACTGTTTGAAAAATGGCTATTTTAACTCGTCAATTAAATATTAAAATATTCAATTTTCACAATTTAACTTTTAATTCGATTCTAAAAGTTCTATAACATCACTCTAACTCTAATATGATATAATAAAATTTTACAAATCAATTTTAATCATATTAAACCCAATTTTCAATTATTTCTGTAATTTCAAATATTAAATTATCGATTTAATTATCAAATTAAATCCATATATTTGAAATAAAATTTATTCGGCTTACAAATTTTACGTATTGATATTTAAAATCAATTAAATATACAAATTTAATTGACAGAAATTCGGGGTCGTTACAAACTTCCCCCCTTAAAAGAATTTCGTCCTCGAAATTACCAAGTAAGAAAAAGTTACAAAATCCATTAATTTTTCAAAAACAAACCGTTCAATTTAGATTTTTCAAATCTCTTAATTGTTTAACTTTTCCAAAATTCATAGCTAAACTTCTTACAAAATCTTTACTAAGTTTCCAAATCCAACTTAGTTATCTTTTCAAAATTTTCCAATTTTCACAAAAAAAATCCTACGCCTTAAATTTTCGGAAAAATTCGCCAGAGTCTCCTTTGCTCGGCTCGATTCGAAAAAAAATGATAGTATATATATCACAAATATACATCTCATCAAGTGATGAGGCAGCAGGGAAAAAAGTGTAAAAGTATGATATTTAATCCGAGATATGTACCTTATATTTTATTAGCGAGCATATACAGCTAATATAGTGCGAAAGCGAGCGCCAAATGCGAAGCATAAGTCATCCGCACCTACTATACACTCAACAACAACATGAGAACATGTATATATGAAAATAATATCAATATACAACATATACCAACAACTATATATGCCAATATAGCAAATGCAATCAATCAACAAATGCAACCATCAAACAACTATCCAACCAATAAACATCCAACAAATCCATAACCAAATCAATATAAATTCACTTCTCATTAATATTCAATGAATTGGTTTTTCAATTTAAATCACATTTGATTCATTAACATTGGATTTACTAACATTCATTCATATTCAAGTTGGTTCATTTCCAAATCAAATTCATTTCTATTTAAGATTCACTTATCCTTCAATTTGATTTATAGCTTTTAATTTTCCTTAATTCAATTTCATTAACACTTAATGAATTATACACAACCAAATAACAACAAATGTATATTCAACCTAACCAAATTATTAAATTTACATTCAATTTGGTTTAACACTTTTAATTCCAATTGGTTGATATTAAATTGATTTTCGTTTAATTATTCAGTTTCTCAACTTCATTAGCTTCTAATGAATTTACACTTACATTCATTATCCCATATCAATTCTTTTACATTCGATTGATTAATATTCCATCCATTTATCAATTCAATTGCTAATTCCTTTAACAATATAAAGCTGAATTTCATTTATATAACTCAAGTTCATATTCATCACTTCTCTTGATTAATTTACTTCGATACCAAAATCAACTTTATTCAACACTTAAGTTATATTCCACATATAAATCCAATTCAGATTCCAATTCCAAAGAAAATTTTATTTAACCTTTAGCAAAGTCAAATTTATTATCTCATATCGCTATCAAATTCAAATTTTGTTTTGCTTAACCAAATTGTTTAACCATTTTTAACAATTTGTTTCACTTTCATTTCTCATTTCATAAGTTATACAACTTATATTCAACAATCACCCCTTGGATTCTTATTGATTCACTTATACTTCCTTTAATTTAACTCCATCCTTTAAGTTAAATTTATTCTATCAATTCAAATTGTATAAGTTATCAACTCATTTAACATTCCCATAAATATTTTAAATAGGACTCCAGAGTCTTTTCAACCTTTGAAAACCATTTTTGAAACCAATTCAATTATTCTTTGAATTTCAAAACCCAAATCCAAATTTTCCAAACAACTTTCATTTAAGATAATCTGGCAGCAATTCCTCTTTTGGAAACCCGAAAATGAACATCAATGATGTTGCGATCATCATCGGAATTATTTTCCAGCGACCGAAAAGAGTTTAGAGCTTTAATTTCTCCAAAACAATTTTCCAAAATATCAAATCCTTTCAAAACAATTCTCTGGAATTTTGTTTTTAGATTATAAATCACATTTATAAATCTTTTACTTATATAATTTCACTTCTTGTATAAGATTATTTCACAAGTGTAAATCATTTTAATTATAACTTCATACTTATAATTCATTTGCTTATATAATTTATTCTTTTACAGCTGTTGTTTTTATTTAACTTATTCAACAACCAAACAATCAATTGATATACACTTTAATAATTCTGAAATATTATTTCTTTATATATAAAATACAATCAAGGTAAAATTATTTCATTTACCCTATTTTTAAAACGATATCGTGTCAAATTGTTCTGTACAAGTGTTCAGAGATCCTTATCAACAACGTTAATTACTCGTGTTGACCAGAATCCATATACCACTCAACAAACCAATCATCACAATATAAATCAATTTATATCCACTAATAAATACGCGCTCGTAGCTATTATTACACTCAAACTCATTCTAGAGTACTATAACTCTATCTCTAATGAGTAATACCCAACAGAGCTAAGGTTGTCGCTTAACCATATGCTCTGATACCAAATGTAACTTTGCGACTTTTCGATGCCCGAAAACCGACATCAATACGTCCACTGTATCAACTGCCGAGAAATCGAATGCCGGAAAACCGAACTGTTATGGTTAAAGAAGAAGAAAAGGGTAGAAGAAGAAGAAGAAAGAAGAAGAAACAGAAAACAATATCAGAATCTCACAATCGCAGCGGAATAACTTATAATAGATAAATGAATAATCTTTAAACAAAGAACTATATCAGTTATTACATTACATCATATTACATTACATTACATCATCGGAGTGTACAACAACAAACAGCGGAAAAGAAATACTATATACTAGTTTGATACGCCATGCCCTCTAGCTTACCTCCAGATCTCTACAGCAACTCTCGAATTCCAGAATGACCTGATAACCTGACTCTAGACTACCCGTATGGAAATTGGTGGGCACCCAAAGTTTAGGAAGGAAACATTAAACTCTGAGTCAGTCTTGGGACTGGTGTGAGAACTTAAAATAGTTTATCTTTAAAAACAAACAACAGGATAATTTTTGAAGTCAATTCGCAATGCTTTTTGAAAATGTAACTACCATAAGACCTCCCACCACACACACAATGCAAACGCAGACTTGGAGGAGATTTCTTTTTATGTTAGTCAATGATGCTTACTACGCAAAATCAAATCATTTTTGATATTATTATTAGTGCATAGTGTAGAAAAAATTTCAAAAGTATAATATAAATCTTAGCTAGCATAAGTACCATTATATTATGCCTACTATAACTACCATATTGGATGGCAGGTTCTACAACTAAAACCATACAAGGTTCGTATTGTTTCTTTGGATTTCCAACAAATGGTCAGGCCAAGGAACTTCCCTTTCCACATGGGTATTCTCGAAAATGCCTATTTCAACAATAAATGTTGAATCTATGGTTTCGACACTTAATACTTTTTAAAACAACTTCAAATCGTTTTAATTCTATTTAAAATATTACTTCCCCAAAACACTTTAATATATTATTCACTGTCCCAAAATCGTGAATATTCTTCTTTAACCTAATTCAACATTTTTCTACATATTTTGTTTAAAGGATTATCCACCGTCCAAAATCGTGAATATATCTCCTTTAAAAATCTAAAATAATTGACTTATCAAAATAAGTCGGTTTCGGATTTATAAAACAATGTTATAAATTCCCATTTATATTTTATAAAGACTTCAATTTACAAAATTTAAAAATCTTACTACTTATAAAATTCCATTTATAACCTCATTTTCAGCATTAACAGAACTCCTTTTATAATTCCATTATTTCGATTTATAAAATATATATTTTATAAATCTCATCTATAAACCATTTATACTTATTCGAAAATCTCAATTAAATTTCCAAAATCTGATTTATAAGTTAATTACTTATAAATCTTTTATTTTACAAAATCTATTCATTTTATAACTTCACAATTTATAAATCTATAATTTTCATTCACTTATGAAATCCATTTATACTTCATTTTAACACTTAATAAAACTCTTTTTATAATTCCTATATTTTAATTTATAAATATCAATTTTATAAATCCTTTATATAAATCGTTTATAAAAATTCAAAAATCCCAATTTAAACTATTTTATAAAATTCATTAACTCCATATTTCAAAAATCACATTTTAACTATATTTCACAAAAATCATAATTTTTATAATATTAAATTTTATAATGTTAATTTATTTAAATGAATCAATTCAAAATTTTTATAAAACATATACTTTCAAGTCACTTTAAAACCCTTTTTAAATTAAAAATCGTTACTTTAACATTTTTAAAACTCCAAAAATTGGCCAATGCTGCAACAGCAACAATATATCAATCACGACAATCAAAACATCATATATCATCATATGATAATCAACAAATATCACAATATTTGTTGTTAACGTAAAAATCAGACGCCAACACCACGGTGTATGTAGAGTAAATGTGAAAGCACCACCCATCAATACGGGAATTAGAGATAAGCAGAAAATTACAGAAATGAAGTAAAAGACGCAGTTTTTATAGTGGTCCGGCTTACAATCGAGCTTACGTCCACTTTAATTCTCTTTATTGCTGATTCAAGTACAACTTATACAACTTTCTTCAATTACAATACACTTTAGACTAGTAGCTCAAACTTCGATGAGGAGTGGTCTTTTGAATTCATGTCGAATGATGTAGATTTTATCTTGAAGTTTGTCGTAATGTCCTTGGTGTTTTGAGTGCTTGAAGTGCTGCTTGGGTTGGGAAAATGGCATAGTGTCCGTGCCTTGAAGAATGATCCAAAAGTCCCCTCTATGTTGGAGCTTAGGCCGTATTTATAGGAAATTCTGGACAGGCCTTAAGTCGTGAGCGACTTAAAGTAAGTCGTAGGTCGTAGGTTATGACCTAAGATAGGTCATAAGTCGTCAGCAAATTAAGGAGATATGGGTTACGACCTAGCTGGTTCGCACCTAGCCATCTGAACTAACTAATAGGTTCTAGCGACCTAACGGAAAGCGGCATGGTTCAATCACTAAGTGCTAACTCGTGAACGACTTAAAGTAGGTCGTGAAAGCACTAGGCCGCGGCCGCTTTATCTCTTTAAGTCGCGAAGTACTTAGGCCGCTGCCGCTTTATCCCTTTAGGTCGTGAAGTACTTCTGTCGTTAAGTAGTCCACTTCTTAATTCGTTAGGTCGTCCACTTCTTAAGTCGTTAGGTCGTGGCTTCCTGTAAGTCGCTTCATGTGTTAGGTCGCTTACTTCTCTAAGCAGTTAATTCATCCCATTTCTTAAGTCGTTAGGTCGTCCACTTCTTAAGTCGTTAGGTCGTGGGGTTATTTTCAAAGCGGAGTTAACACATGCCCCTCGAAGTACACGCCTAGGTCGTAGGTCGTGTGCTTCGACTTAACATGCTTAGGTCGTGAACGACCTAAGAGATTTTCAAGCGAAGTTAACATGCTTAACTCGCATATCTATTTGCCTCTGCCTTATATAACTGTTAGCTCGTTTCTTTCCCCTTAACTGCTTCCATAACCCTTTCTGCCATTAGCGATTTTCTCGAGTTTCCACAAGCAAATCCGCTCCAATCAAGCCGTCGATTCATCCCCACTTTCACATTGTGTAAGTGAATTCAACTTTTATCCAACCACGATCACCTTTGAACCTCGAAACCCCATCGTCCGATCCAATCCAACTTTGTGTGCTCTGCTTCACCTTCGATTGCGATGAGTTATGTTTGCTGTAGCGATTCATGGGAGCAAAGCAGTGAGATGGATTTGAGATGATTCAAATCGGAGTTGGGTGAGCTGGTGGTATGAATAATGGACTTAGCGGAGAGGATGATGGATTTTTCGTTGTTTAGGCGATAGCGGGTTATCGGGTTGGAGAAGAGTTAGCGGGTTAAGGAGATTACTTGGAATTGCCGAATACTCACCAGAAGCGACCTAACAGATTTTGGACAACCTTGAAATTCTTGCGATTTAATTAATTTGCACGGTTTTTGAATTGACCGACCTGAGAACTTTTGCGACCTTAATTGCACGCGACTTAACTTCTTAGGTCGTGTTAGTTTCCTGACAACCTTAATTGCACGCGATTTAACTTCTTAGGTCGTGTTAATTTCCTGATGACCTAGGACTTGGTCAGATTTATACTGTCTTGATTTGAAGCTTTGTGACTCAACCTTTAGATCGTGTGAGCGACCTAGGACTTGGACGCACACTGCCATGCCTTGTGTTCTTTAACTCAAACCATACAGCCTAGGACTTGAACAACTTGAGGGCTTCAAAATTTTGATATAACTTGACTGCACTTCCAACTTGAACTTTGAACTGCCGAGATAACTTGCATGACCTTGTTATGCCTTCTTAACAGATTAAATCAACTTTAATGCTAATGACCTGTTAAATAAAACATTTGCAGAAAAATGGGACAAATATACTTGCCACTGATTGCCCACATCAAATGACAGATTAGTCGATAAAAAAGGTTAATCAACTTAAAGAAAATTGTATGAAATGCTATGAATCAGCAAATTCAAGTGAAGTAGTAAAGCAATGTTAATCAACCAAAGCCGATTTGTTTGCACCAATACTGCACTTGTATTTGGACTTAAAGCGACAAGTCTTGAAATTTTACAATTGACACATGTTTATTAGTTTAATTTCAGTTATATTTACTTGTCACTTTGTTATTTTTTCACAACACTTCACACATTTAGGAAACGTGCACCTTCACATTTGAATATCCAGTTCCTTGTGTAGAATGTCTTCTCAAGAAGAGATAATTGAGAAATCTGAAGGAGTCTTCCCGATAGTTGAGCCATTGGTTGATCCTCCGGAGAGAACCCCGACTACCTTGAGTCAGCGGACATTCAGTCAACTACGTATTCAATTTGGTATTGCCGAAGAGGATGCTAGATTTCCTGGCCCAAATGATACTGCCGACAGGCCACCTCTTGGTTTTGTTGCCGTCAATCGTCAGAAGTGCCTTTGTGGTTCCATTCCTCCTTTCAATGAGTTTCTTCATCAACTCCTTTTCCGACTAACCATTTCTCACTTTCAACTACATCCCAATGGATACGCCATCATGATGGGATTGTGTGTTTTATTCAGGAGGACACTTAACCGTCTCCCGAGCTTCGAAGAAATTTGCTACTTATGCACATTTGCAAAGAATAAAGACCACCCCTCCTTTATACTTGTGAGAAGTGCCAGGAATCGCAAACTTATTATTGATCTTTCCGAAAGTGCTCACGGCTTTCTGAATCAATTCTTTTTTGTCCGTTGTACTCTAGGGTTGTATGCCATCTGGAGAAAAGGAAGTGAGATTGCTCATCCCCGTTTCTCCGTTTCAGCTTTTTAAAGATTCGAATTGCTAGGTGCTAACTTCATTCTTTTTCTTTTACAGCACTTCCTCCTCCCTCTAGAAATCCTAGTCACAAGACGACTTTTGATAGATTAAGTGCCGTACCGGCTGAAGAAAGAAGTATTAAGTTTTTGCTGAGAGATGAACTTTTGCACCAATATGAGCTTTTGCACTCTTCTCGCTCTACTCAACCTCACGAAGTTCCCGATTCTCCGGCCAAATCGCCAGATGCCCCCGTTTCTGCTGAGGAACCTATACTGAAGGAACCTACTTCTGAGGCTTTACTGGTGAAGTGCTCTACTTTACTGATATTGCGGGGCCATCTGACAAACTTACACTTGCCCCGATGATCGAAGAGGAAGAGCCTTTTCATCATTCAGGGAAATCCGGTAATGAGGGAACTGAGAGAGCGAGTCCTGCCAAGCAGAGTGGGGATGACATTTTTGAGGGGTTGAGCGATCTGATGATCACTTCACAGGAGCTCTTTAAAGACGACCCTGTTTCTACTAGAGTTACCTCTTCAGCAGTTGAAGCAACATCCACTTTACAACAGACTCCGTCAGCTCAAGAGTTGACGTTAGCTATAAAACCCATCATTTCCCCACAACTGAGGAGTGGTTAGTAGTTTGACGCGCGTAGTTCGCACGTTACACACACTTAGGATTTTTAACATTCTTATGAACTTACATGCACTTTATTTCAAAGATTCTAAATCTTTGCCTCTTTTCCTTTTTCAGATCTTTCAATGGGGCGACGCTCTTATTACAACGACTTTCAGAGCTACGGGAGACGCGGCTCTTTTGATCCCAAGAGATATCTCCCTTCTTATAGGGAGACCGACGAAGAAAGAGCCGCACGAAAAGCTCATGAAAGGCGTGCCCACGAAGAACACCATGAAAGACGGATGAGCGACACCATTCTTCCCAGAGGGAAGATGATTCTCATAAACGGAAGTCTCATGACGACAAGGGGAAAAGTCAGATTGCCGAAGACGTGAGTAAAAGAGCCAAACATGGCGAAAAACTAGCATCCGAGATTTTCGAACAACCTGCTGCTCCTGTACTATCTCAATCTCCTGCACTGGCACGTACTGATATTCAAACAATCATTAGAAGGCCCCCATATCAAGTTGGTCAAGGCCCAGCTACTCTTTGGAGTCGATTTCCGAACTGGTGCCTGAAATGAGTGCGGTTTGATCTTGACCTGGTCCCGATCAATAAGCAGGCTATGTTGCGCAACCTCGATGCTGTCAAATTTGATAACGAAAGAATGTCAGCTTGGCAAAAGCTTGTCGATGTGCTCCAGAGGGTAAATCGCGCGAATCTTGAAGCCATGTTAACAATGAAAAACGACAAATCTGAGTGGCAGAAGATTCTTGAGCAACATGATGCGGAAATGAGAAGCATTGCTACTTATAATGAAAAGCTCGAAGCGGAAGTTGAAAAACTTAAAGAAGAGCTTGCCACTTCCTCCACTTCCTATTCGCAAAGGGAGCAAGAGCTTCAACAATAAGTGCGAGATGCTCATGCCACTCAAAGAGATGCCGAAGATAGGCTTGACGAGCAAAAAAGAATTAATGAGGGCCATATTGCTGACATCGCAGAGCTGCGAAAGAAGACTAGCTCCCAGGACGTGGAGATCGAAATGCTAAAACTTCAACTCTCTAAAGCTGAAAGAGAGCGTGATGAGGCCGTTGCCGGCAAAATTGCAGCTGAAGAGTCTCATGAGGCAACGAAGGCCAATATCAGCTCAACATTGTTTGACTTCTACTTGCATAGCATCCTGGGGCGTGATAGTCTCTCCTTTCTATGCCCCAAATATGAAATAACTCTGGCCGAAGTGTAGGAGGCCATTCTTGACATGTTTGGAAGTGCTGGCTATGCTGAGGCGGATTTAGAGACAAACTATCTTGATGACGATGCACGCGCCACTCTTGCTAGGGGAAAGGAGCAACTTGCCAAAGAGAGAGCTGGAATGGCAGAAGGAGAACATGTAGGGAAGGCAGCTTTAACCGACCCAGTTCAACCTTCGGTTTCGGCCAATATCGACATTGTTGGTTCCGGTTCCTATTCTTCGCCTCCTACTAAAGCCATTACTAAGGGTGCAACCGCTCACAATGGAGATGAGAGTCAAGAGAGCGGTGACGCGTGGGGCTTTGAAGTTGACATAGTAAAGCCTTCTTCGCTAGGTAACCTTATTGCTGATCTTGCTCAAGTTGACTGCGCGTTCGCTTCACATTAGTTTGATGAACTTCTTGACTATTTTTTAAATCTCGACGCGCCACTAACTCCTCTCTTTACGAGAGATACTGACTTTAACTTCTTTTCTTCTATAGAGAAAGCACCGAGCGTTGTTCAGACTTCCCCTCCTCCAGTTATTCCTCCTCTGTCTCTTCAGGTCACTCCTCCTTCTACGTCTCAACCAGGATCACAAGAGGAGCAAATAGAAGCTCTCCAAGACTTGGACGATCCCATCGTTTCACAAGAACATAGGGGAGAAGAACCTGAAGAGAGCGAAAAGACTCCGGAACCAACTGGTTCTGACAATATGCCGTTAACCACCCTTTTCACTCCAGGGAGCGGTTCTTCTTCTAAGAAGAGGGGGAAAAGCGGAGTTTCAAAGAAGAAGAAGGAATCTTCAGCCGGCGAGGAAAAAGCAGAAGAAAGTCCAATTGTGCCCCTTTCTCCTTTGTCCCCTACTCTTACAAGCCGGCCTAAGAAGTTGACCCTTCTGCCAGGCGCAGGCTCAAAAGGTGGAAGGAAGAAGAAATGATGGCTTTGGCCCTGTGCTTTTTATCTCGCTTTTTGCTTTTTGCTTGTGTATAAGCTTGTGTTGACCGGAAATTGTGCGGGTACTGGTCCCCGCCTTCTTTTATTTTGAAACCTGCACATGTATAAAATTCTCATAGTATGGAATAAAATGATTCTTTTACTTATGCAAATTTATATCTGTATTTGAGAACGCATTTATTTTCCGTCTTTATGCAAGTTTCTTTATTTTCTTTATGTGAAGTTGCAGTAAACCTATGGTATACTGCTTGAGCATTGCTTTTATTTTTGCAACGACTATATTATATTGCCCCCATACCATGGTTTATTGCAGTCTCTTTCACATTGGCAAAATTTCAAAGAACAACTCTTCTGTTTCGAGAAGACTTGTACTCTTCCTTTAGAGAACAACTTTTCCATTTGAAGGAGGTTTGCATTTGTACTTTATAGGATAATATTTCCGTTCCAAGGAAATATTTTTCCGACTTAGTAGAATGCGCTTCGTATTGGAGAAGTCTTCTCTTTTTTTTTGTTGCGAAGTTTTTACACTTCACTTTTTTGGAAAAAGTCACTTTTGCTTTGGTAAGTGAATTTTACTTCATAGTACAGTGGGCCTTCCGAAAAAGGGCTCCGACCTGCTTGTGCCTCCGAAGAGGGTTTTTTGTTTGATTGCGCCTCTGGGAAGAGGTCTTTTGTTTGATTGTGCCTCTAGGAAGAGGTCTTTTTGTTTGATTGTGCCTCTGGGAAGAGGTTTTTTGTTACTGCCTCATGGGAGAGGCTTTTATTTTTTCCCTGTTCGTTGGGAAGCGGGCCTCCGAAGAGGGCATTTCACATTTCGACTCGTGTGAAGTTTTATTTAAGATCACGATGAAATGTGTGCCTCCGAAGAGGTCTTGTTATCATTTCAGCTCCGGTGAATTACTTCAACTCCTGGTGAAATGGGCCTCCGAAGAGGGCTTTCACATCTCAGCTCTTGTGAAGTTTTATTTCAGATCTTGGTGAGATGTGTGCCTCCGAGTATGCCTGGAAGGTTCTTCCTCGTCGTTGGCTGGATTCATGAGGCATACGCAAGTTACTTGGACGTTTATTTGCGCAAACTGTCTCAGCAAGTGAACAAGCGCCTTGCCTTCCTCTTGGGAAGGTGCTTCCGATCATCCCATGGATTCACGGGGCGGACGCAAGTTATTTGGACGTTTGTCTGCGCAAACTGTCTCAGCTAGTGAACAAGCGCCTTGCCTTCCAGTTAGGAAGGTGCTCCCGGTCATTCCATACCAATCTTTTTTGTTGAGAAAGAAAACTTTCGTTTTTTGGCATGCCCCGTTCGACGTCTTTATCCTCCGAAGAGTTGTGCCTCCGAAGAGGGCTTGTGCCTCCGAAGAGGTCTTTGGCTGTTTGATGCTTGCTCGCCCATGTCTCTTTGGCATTGATTCATATCGGCGATCCCCGTTATCTTTTCCAAACACACCTCTCTTTCTATTGCCATTAATTTCCTTTATCCAAAGAAGTATACTTCATAGTTAAGCGAGTTGGTTTGGGCAGACACAGGCTATTTAATCGGATGCTTGTTTGTACAAACAACCATAATTAGTTAGCAAGGGTCCACTTCCAATAGAATCGCTTACTTTTTTGCTTGAAGCACTTCTTTCGTAGGATTTGAGCATGGAAATTTTGAACGGCTTAGCATTTGCTTGTTGGGTGATGTCAGGGATTGCTTGGTCTTATGATGGATAAGCTTTGTTTTAATTGCCTGCAGTATTAAATCGACATTTTGGCAATACAATTGACGTATTTTATATATCGAAATAAAATAAGCAGTTTATAATAGTAAAGAACACAAGATTTATAGTGGTTCATCCAAGAACTGGGACTACATCCACTTTATAGTTCTTATTATTCACTTGCACTGGCTTTACAATGGCTTTCAATAAAAGAATCATAAATTCATCATTCTTTTACAATATTTCATTGAAGCCTTTAAGTAAAATATTGGCGCAAATGATTGTTGTTCCAAGCTCTTGGAATTGGATCTCCTTCGATAGTTATTAGTTTGAAAGTGCCATCAAGAAGTCTTTTGCCTATGACATACGACCCTTCCCAATTTGGTGCAAACACTCCTATTGCTGTCATGACCCTCTTCAAGACTAGATCTCCAATCTCAAAGTTGCGTTGGCGAACTTTGGAATTGAAGTGCCTGACAATTCTTTGCTGATGGGCCGCAATTCTGAGCTGAGCCTCTTCCCTTCTTTCATCAAGGAAGTCAAGTGCTTCAAGTTGCAACTCTTCATTTTTTGGTTGGTTGAAACGAATTCTTCTATGTGAAGGGACTTCTACTTCTACCGGAATCATTGCCTCTGATCCATATGCCAATGAAAATGGAGTGTGCCCCGTCGCAGTTTTATGTGTAGTTCTATATGCCCATAGTGCTAGTGGAAGCTTATCGACCCAACCACCTTTCGCTTTTTCCAGCTGTTTTTTGATGGTTGATTTGATAATTTTGTTTACTGCTTCCACTTGCATGTTTGCCTGCGGATGAGCTACTGCTGAGAAGCTTTTCTGGATCTTGAATTTCTTGCAAAAATCTTGGAACTCTTCACTTTCGAATGGGTTCCATTGTCTGTGATTATCTTTTGAGACACACCATACCTGCAAATGATATTTTTGGTTACAAAGTTTATAATCTTCTTAGAAGTAATAGTAGCCAATGGTTTAGATTCAGCCCATTTAGTAAAATAATCAACAGCAACAATAGCATATCTGATTCCGGATTTGACAGTTGGCAAAGGCCCGATGAGATCTATTCCCCAAATAGCAAATGGCCATGGACTGACCATCTGTGTTATCTCAGTGGAAGGTGCTCTTGGGATTTTTGCAAATCTCTGGCATCGGTCACATTTTCGGGCGTAACTTGCAGCATCACGATTAATATCTGGCCAAAAATACCCATAACGGAGAATTTTCTTCGCTAGAGTTTGACCACCCGAATGATCTCCACACTCTCCTCTGTGTACTTCAGTTAGAATTGTCTCAGCTTCTTCCTTGGTCACACATCGGAGTAATGGCATTGAGAATCCCCGCCTATACAATTGGCCATCTTGAATTATGTATATGGAGGCTTTTCTTAACAACTTTTGCCGTTCTTTTGAGTTTTCTGGTAGAGAACCGTTGAGCAGATATTTCAATATCGGAGTCATCCATGATTCTTGCTCCTGCGATATAGTCATGACCCAGTCAATATCCATCTCATCAATGCTTGGAGTTGGCCGGACTTCCACAGGAACTAGTCCCAATAATTGAGCTTCACCAGTGCTTGCATACTTTGCGAGAGAATCTGCGTTCATGTTTTCTTCCCGGGGTATATGATTTATCGTATAATGGTCAAGGTCATCGAGAAGCTCCCAGGCTCTTGACAAGTAAGCAGGCAGATTTCCTCCTTTAGTTTGAAACTCTTTCTTGACTTGACATACAATAAGCTGTGAATCACTGAAGATCTGCAACATTTTGACATTCAATTCTTTAGCAATTCTCAAACCGGCAATAAGAGCTTCATACTCTGCTTCATTGTTCGTCGAAGGGAATTCCAATCTTAAAGCATAGAACAATGACCACCCTTCAGGGGTTTCAAGCACAACCCCAGCACCGGAACAGTAATCGTTTATTGCGCCATCAACATACAATTTCCATCGAATTGGGGGATTATCAGTCACAACTTCCTCTATCACCTTTGTCTGTACATTTTGTGATGAAATCTGCCAAAGCTTGTCCATTGATTGCTCTCCGGGGATGATAATTGATGTCATATTGGCTGAGTTCAATATTCCAGTTCAAAAGGCGACCCGAAGTCTCAGGGCGAAAGAGGACTTGCTTCAGAGGCTGATCGGTGAGGACTTTGATTGGATGAGCTTGAAAATATGGCCTTAATTTTCTTGATGCGATCAGTAAACAATAGGCGAGCTTCTCCAACTTTGAATAATTCATTTCTTCCCCAGTAAACCTTTTGCTAATATAGTAGAGTGGGTGCTGAATTTTGGCGTCTTTCCGTACCAGTGCCCCACTAAGAGCATGAGCTGAGACTGCCAAGTATACAAAAAGATCTTCACTATTGTCGGGCTTACAAAGTATCGGAGGCGTTTCCATATGGCAAATTAATTCATCGAAAGCTTTCTGGCATTCTAGAGTCCAGTCAAAGTTTTTCCTTCCTTTCTTCAGAGCATCAAAGAATGGAATGCATTTATCAGTAGCTTTGGAAATGAATCAACTTAAGGCAGCGACCTTTCCATTGAGACTTTGCAGTTCCTTCTTCGTTCTAGGAGCTTTGACGTCTCTTAAGGCAGTGATTTGAGCAGGATTAGCCTCAATGCCCTAGCGCTCACAATGAAACCCAAGAACTTTCCGGACTCCACCTCGAATGAACACTTCAAGGGATTAAGCTTCATTCCATACCTTCGGAGGACGGTGAACATCTCCGCCAAGTGGTCCATATGGTCTACTGCTTTCTTTGATTTAACCAACATATCATCAACATAAACTTCCATAGTCTTTCCAATCTGTGGCTTGAACATCGCATTAACAAGTCTTTGGTAAGTTGCCCCCGCATTCTTCAGTCCGAAGGGCATGACTCTGTTGTAGTAAAGACCGACATCGGTAATGAAGCTCGTGTCCTCTTGATCTGGCTCATGCATCATGATCTGGTTATATCCGGAGTAAGCATCCATAAAAGACAACAATTCATGCCCCGCTGTTCCATCCACCAACTGATCGATCCTGGGTACCGGGAAACAATCTTTGGGGCAGGCCTTATTTAAATCTGAAAAGTCGATACATACTCTCCACTTTCCATTAGCTTTCTTAACCAGTACTGGATTTGAAAACCAATTCGGATAAGTAGATTCTTTGATAAAGCCATTCTCCATGAGTCGATCTACCTCTTCTTTTAATGTCGCTGACCTCTCGGGACCCTGGGTTCTTCTTTTCTGCTTCACAGGTGTAAACTTCGGATCAATATTCAAAGTATGTACTGCAACTTTAGGTGATATTCCACACATATTAGCATGGGTCCAAGCGAATACATCCAGATTTACTTTCAGGAATGATACCAAAATATTCTGAACTGCCGTATTAAGTTGTGAACCCACATTCAGCACCTTGTTTGGGCCTTTTGGGTCAACGAGTACTGGTACCGTTATTTCCACTGGCACAACTCGATTCTCCCCTGCACTGGCTTTTCTAGGATCCATTTTTCTTCGTGCTTCGCTACATTTGCCAGTACAGGGTCCACCCTGTAATTGCTACAAGGTTGATTCTTTGATGCGGACTGGGGCTGCCGCATCCCTTCCCATCTCTCTCTTCCTTGCCTCACGCGGTTCTATTAGATAACATTCCCGCCCCGCATTCTGATCCCCTTTAACAACACCAACCCCATTATCTGTGCGAAATTTCATGTTAAGGCACCACGGGGTGAGGATTGCTTTAATGGCTGCAAGAGTTGGAGTGTAACGACCCGTAGATTTAATCGGTTTTAATAACGTTATTAATTGAAATTTCGTGGGATTTTAAAACGATAAAATTTTGAAATATAAATTTAATATTCGAAATGCGTCTAGTTAAACATAGCACTCGTAAAATTTCGTCCGAAAATATGAAAGTTTATTTCGCGCGTAAATTTACTTCAATTTAATTAGTTAAAAAGCGATGAAAACAAAACGTTCTCAAAACCAAAATATTTTTACATAGAAAATTTCTATACCATCTTCTGAGCAAGTTGTTAGTTTATCGTTTTTCCAAATTCGGACATCTTTGCCTCCGTTGGTCTTAATTTTCTGCGATTTTAACGCATTTTCCGCTAGTAGAAAAATCGAATTTTTAAAATTTAACCGTAACACAGATATTTGTATGCCGTTTTGATCGTCACGTCGTGGCGATCTCTATGCTATATTCATTTCTGTATTTTGAGGTTCGGTACACAGCAGAGACCGTGAAACGGTCACCGTACCGGTACTGTTTATAACCTTTTGGTTCCCTTTGTCTTTCTATTATCTAACGTATAGAATCCAAGAGTCATTTTCTTTTATTAATTATGAATTCCAAAGAAGGCTATTGCTATTCCCAAACAAAAAAAAAACAAGTGAGAAGTTTATAATTTTTAAAAAAAAAGCTTTCCACTGCATATATCCCTCTACCCTATCTTTCTCTTCTCTTCCTTATAATAGTTGCATGCGTCATTTTATAGTTCTCATCCACCCATCTCACTAACTCACTGCTAGCTCAACCATCTCCCAACGCCTTTCCTCCCTAACCTCCGCCTTCACACTGAACAGCAACCACCAGTGTCTCCTCCTCCACCCTCCAACCTTCAAACGCCCATCCTCTCATCAGAGCAGCTTGCCGAAGCCCTTCACAAACCTTCGGCTGTAGCCGTATGCCGCCTCACCACCTTGCAGTAGCCCGTTCTAACAACCCTTTGACCTTCCACTCACTACAGCAGCCCGCCATATGTCAGCCTCCACCACACCAGATCTGCCGCCCACATCAACCGAACAGCCGCTTCCCTTCCCCATCGCAAGCCCTCCGACCAACCTAGCTTCACAGCCGAGCCTCCACTTACTTCCTCTCCTTGAACTGAACGCATCTGGGTTTTTTTTTTTTTTTAAGCTCGGTTTATAAATACAGGTTAGCATATATTGTTTTTGATATAGAGTACCCATTAGTTTATTTATATTATATGTATTTGTATAGGTTGCTTTTATAGGTTTTGTTTTAATTTTTTTTATGTGTCAGTCAAGATCTGTACATAAGCCTATTAAATATATCTAAAGTCCTGAAAGCATGTTAAGCTTTTATGTTGATTTTGCAATATATATATATATATATGCTCTGGGTTGTAAGCTGCTATCGGTTATATGATAGATATTTGTTTTAAAGCATATTTTATCCAGTCAGTTTATATAAGAATTTCATTTAGTCTGGTGTTTGTTGTATGTACAAAGGTCAGTCCGCATGTTTTAATATACTGACATTAGTTTATTTTAATTTTTTTTTATTTTAAATATTGAATGTAAAGTTATATATATTAGTTTCTATTTTGTAAGAGTATTATAGTATATGATTTGTTTTATATCTTTATGCCATAAAAGTTATATACAATAGTCATACAGTCAGCATAAATAAGATTGGCTGTTGTATGTTAAAAGTGTCTGCACTTGTATGTTGCAGTATTCATAGAATATGTTTATATGCGTTATGTTATATGGAAATTGTTTAAAGTGGGTCTGCACATATTTAGTTGTTATATATATCAATTTTATATATATATATATATATATATATATATTCAATGGGTTTTGTATAAGTTATATAAATTTATAATTATATATAATCTACTTATTTATATGTGTGTGCAGAAGTTACATGAGTTATTCATTTTATGAGAGTATACGAAAACATTTGTTGGTGTATATATGTTTTATATAAATTTGATATTAGATCTGTTGTATCTTATATGTTGTAAACGTATTTAGTTCAAACACGTGTTACTGTTATATTAGAGTTAGAGGCTTATAGTATGTAATGTATAAGTTGTAAAGTAATGTTGTACAGTACTATATATGTTTGAAATAAAGTTTGTATCCACTTCTGTTATCAGTATATATTTCTATGTCAGTTCTATGTTTGTTAATGTATATTTTACCATAGAAAGCATTCATGAATTAGATTTAGATTTTGTAATTTGCCAGTTAAATATATATTTTTTATTTTGTTTTGAAATTCTGTAATAAATCTTATGTGTATATGGATTTGATTTTTAAGATATATGTGTTTAAATTAATATTAATTTCATAGATGATGATGATGATAATAATAATAATAAATATTGTTGTTCATCAAATTGATTCTGATTCGTTTCTCATCAATTCCTATACATCAGCTTTGTGCGTCGAATTCGTGTCCGTCCAGCTTTGCTTTGCAAATCGTGTGTGGATTTCATAACTCAATGTCATCGTCTATATCTCTAGCCTCGGAAGGTGAGCAATCACTCACGATTAATATTCTTTTATTTATTAAATTTGATTTCAATTGAAACGAAAATTGAAATATGTTACTGTTATTTATTGCACTATTATTTATGTATCAGTTCACCTTTGACATCTGACACCATTATCTGTTGTTGACACGATGATAATCCTGATGATTGATAATTGTTTGATTGTTTGTGGTTTATATTGGATGTTAAATTCTAACATATAAGGTGATAAATATTATGCAATTAAGTTTGACGTAGGATAGTAAAAAAATTTGAATCGACAAATGTGTTGAATTTGATTAGTTAAATTTGTATAGTGCCCCTTAAATGTTTAATTATGCGACACGTAGAAAAATAGTGTTAACTACACCTTGAACCATTGAATGTATGTTGTTTAAATTGTTGATGTATGGAATTGTAAATAGATGACAAATGAAGAACCGTATTTAATAATATTGTAATAATCTTTAATCTACATGAAATAATAATGTAGATTCCAGAAATAATTATATTAATTTGCACAAATAACAATGTGAATTAATACGATTATTTCGGGATTATTTGAATTGATTATTGGATTGTTATTGATTGTTGTTATTGCTTGTTTATTTACTTTGACACCATCCCAGTTATCACACTGCAAGTTCCCTTTGATATGTTTTGATTTGTTAATTGAATTGGAATCGGGTTGAAATGATAAATACCCAAATGAACTTCACCTAGGATAGAAAATTAAATATAAATCCGATTGGTAAATAAATTGATTTAAATAAAAAATAATGATTTTATTCGAATAAAGAATTAGTTTTGAAATGAAGTTGGAATTTGGATTTTTGAAAGGAAGATGTAAAGATTGAAATCTGAAACAAATATTAACGAAGTAATTAATGAAAGAACGTTGTTTGGAATTTAAATTTTTATAATTAAATTTGGAATTATTGATAAATAATTTGGAATTAGTAATAATTGAGTTTTGAAATTATTAAGTTTGAAATCATTTAATGATTAAATTTGAAATTATAATTAAGTTGGAATTATAATTAAGTTTGAAATTATTAAGTTTGAATTCATAATTAAGTGAAACTGATTTAATAATTAAGTTTGAATTTATAATCAAGTTTGTAATTATTAAGTTTTGAAATTATTAATAATTAAGATTGAAATTATTTAATAATTGAATAAGATTTAAATTATTTGATAATTGAATATAAATTTAATTCTTTGATAAGAGAAAATGGAACTTTTGAATAAGTGGATTTGAACTTCGTTAATAAATGAAATTGAGTTCTTTATGTATTAAAGCTTGGAAAATTATTTAAGCAAGTTAATAAGTGAAATTGAAACTCCTCGATTATGGGAAATTTAGTTTTTATAATTAAGTTTGAAATTTGTAACGAAGTCAATAAATAAGTGAAAATTGAATTTCTTTAACAAGAAATAAAATGTGGTTTATTGAAATAAATGTAAGACTTGTAATTTAAAGAATTGACTTGACAAATCTAATTGAATTTAATTTGTTAGTTGATATAATGAAGTTGAACTTAAGTAATTGATTTAATGAATTGGAATTTAAATAGAAGTTGTTTTGAATGATAAACTAACTTAACGAATATTGAATGAAATCGATTTATGAATTAAAATTGATTTTGAATGTTAAATTAAATTAATTTAAATGTTTTCGGAATGAACTAATATACGAACTTGAATTGATATTTGAATTGTTTAAATAAAAATTGAAATTGAATTGTAAGACTTTGAAATGGTAATTTGGAATATTGAAACGTAAATTATGGAAATCGATTTCGAAAGATAAACGAAATGATGGTTTACGAATTCTAATTGAAATTGAATTTGATTTGGTTTTGAAATTGATTAAACGACCAATCGGTGTAATAATTATGAAAGTTATTAAAGAGACCGGAATCGGTTATGGACATACTCTCTGTCTAAACCGAAAACCACTTTAATAACTATACGTGGAGTGATGATCCAGAATGAAGTGGTTGGAATGATGTACGTGATGACTGAAGAAAGAGAACGATAATGGATAGCCTTGGCACTTGTGTCAAATTGGAAATGACTAAAATCAGGAGCCGTGCCGGGCCAAATGGGGTTAGCCACCTCGAGCGAACACACTTCTTCGTAACTACTACTCATTACTTGTTATCGATTGGTGCACCCTCGTACTTTTCAGGAGTGTTATTTCGCGGTGTTGCGATCGCTGCGGCGATGCGTTCTCACTAGTCCGGATCAGGCGAACGGTAGTTTCACTACCTTGGGTATTGCCTCATGTGCCTTGTCATACTTGTATCCCTATATCGCGACCACTACGTATTTGTTTTGTGTTATACCTATGGAGTACTCCCTGATATCCCACCAGTTTACGGTGGAGTTTACAGTGCTGTATAGACTATGACATTTATATAAAATGTGTTAAGGGGGATAATGGTAACGCCTTAACACTATTTTGATATTTTATATTACTGATAGACATTATCTATTTAGCGTATATTACTACATAGTAGATAGTTTAACGGATCCTTAGAGGACGGTTATTCTAACGTCCTTTGAGTTACTTGTATTTCAATTGTTATTTCACTTGAGTTGGATTTATTGATATAAGAATATTAATCCTGACTCGAGTGTTTTGTGTTTTGCTTTACGCTCGGGTCAGACTGAGAGTACCAGCTTTCGAGGCTCACCTTTGGAGTTGGAGCTTCTATTGGAGATCCAGCTATCTACCCAGCTTTCAGATATTCAGTTGATTCCAGTGATGTATTCTGATTTTTGTATTCGACTATTGTATTCGAGACTTCTGTTGTAACTTGTGTAAACTCTGATGTATCTTATATATTTATATAGTAGCTTCATGAACTACTATCTCTTTTACTTCCGCTGCATATTATTACTCTGTGTCTGTGATTCTGTGATTATTTATTTACTGTATATCTGAGTTTTGCCAAATTTTAAATTAACAATTCGGTATTTTGAATTATTCAAGTCCGACGTGTGCGGATGCGAATAGTCAAAAATAGCGGGTCGTTACAGTTGGTATCAGAGCTTTTGGTAGCTCTAGGCAAAACTTAGCATATAAGGGTAAATGTATTTACAGAATCACTCTCATTCGAGTTTCAATCTCTTCCTTTAACTTAATTCCTTTGAATTTTGGAACGTTCCCTGCGGTTTCAAAATTCATTCTTGTCCCTCACTTTTCGAATTCGTCTGAATTCTGGAGTATCGCATAACTCAACTTCGAATGATCCTTATAATGAATCGGAGGTCTCGCCAACCTTCGAATTATTTGTAAATAGGAGAAATTTATTTGCAATAGCATCAATTCACCGGAGATTTATATGTATCCTCGGTTTACGATGCTATACCTGAATTCTATTCTTGAGATTAGATGCCGATTTACCTCGGAATTCAGCATCGATCTTATTCTTGAAGTTACGGTCGACCAGGTTAAGGTTTCCTGTGAATTAAATCAGCAATCTATCTTCCGATTCTGTTAATTGAATTATCTTACTTTCTGTTCGGACTTATTATCAAATCCAAATTCTCTTGATTTGATTTCTATCAAATTTAAAATCTCTATACTTATTTTGAAATCCATTCTTGTATCGTCGAGCGAGGAAGTGTATTTGTAAATTAATGTCAAAAATGTTTTAATATATATTGTGTTGTTTGAGTTGTTGATGTTGATTTGGATTTTCGATCGATTCGTCTAATCAACGCTGTCGATAGAATTTCTAAAACACTTGAGCAGAGCAAACTGACACAATATTGTTTCAAATTTGATAAATAAGATAATTTTAACTGATTATATTATATAAATATAATTTTTCTAAAATTAAATTGTTAATGAATTTGTTGGCCGAAATGATAATATTTGATTTTCATTTATTGTATTATAAACCATTGACTATTGCATAATATAAATAAATGAATTTATAAAACTTAGTTATAATTTGATTTGGAATTTGAAATGTATTTAAATTAGAATTTGAGAATTTAATTTCCGGTGGTTTCGAACTTTGGTTTTTAGGGTTTAAACGTATATTATTTAAAATATTTTCAAATAGAAACCATTTTCAAGGAATTTTAAATGTTTAAATCAGTGCTCTTCTCTTTGTCGCTGGAAAATAATTTCGGTGATGACCGCCGTATCATCGACATTCATTTTCGAGTTTCAAAGGGGAGAGACCAATTCGTAGCTTTGCTACAGTTTTGTTTTGGAAATTAAATCGATTTAAATTTCTTAAAATATGATTTGATTTGTAATATAAATATTGATATATGATTTAAATCTGATTTGATATAGTATGTATATACATATATATTTTTTTCTCCAAATAAATTGAAGTTACTCGAAAATTTAATTCTTAAATTTATGTTAAAAGTTAATTTCAATTATAAAATGAAATCGAAATTTTGAATAAATAATTAAGCCTAAATAATTAAAATTGGGAAAATTTACTTGTATAATACTCAATCTCATTCTATATAACTTACCTAAATTTTCAAAAGTTAACTATGTAATTGAATATTATATAGTATAAAATGATGTTGAAGGAACAAATAAATTGTAAATATACTTAATATTGGTGATAAGATATTTTAAGTAGAATAAATTTAATAATAATTTGGAATAAAGAAGAATTAAATTTGTCGAATAAAGTAAGATTATAATCAATGACCATTCAAATGTAAGATCTTTAAAATTGTTAATTTAAGAAAATTTGGATAATATACAATATAAATTGTCTTTATAAATAAAACGTGAGTGCGTATAATAAATGTTATTCGCTTAAATTTTAATTATAAAATGTTTATGGAGAAAAATAGAATAATACATTAATTGAATAATAGATGTGATTAATGTAATAGAAGAAAAATTTGTTTTGGAAGTTAATAAATTGAATTAAATCAACATAATGAGATATCTAGAATAAATTGAATTTAAACTGAATTTCATTTGAAAGAAACTTTTGCACCTAACATTAATAAATGTGAAATCAAAGTAATTTAATGAAAATCTTGAATATAAAAACAAAATTATTGAATATGAACTTATTTAAATTGAAATTTATATGGTTTAAATTAACTGTTATTATGTAATTCAAGTCTATTTTCTTTTGGTTGTTTCTATTCTCCTACTTCCTTCTTTTTCGGGGACGAAAAGTTTTGAGTGGGGGAGAGTGTAACGACCCGTAGATTTAATCGGTTTTAATAACGTTATTAATTGAAATTTCGTGGGATTTTAAAACGATAAAATTTTGAAATATAAATTTAATATTCGAAATGCGTCTAGTTAAACATAGCACTCGTAAAATTTCGTCCGAAAATATGAAAGTTTATTTCGCGCGTAAATTTACTTTAATTTAATTAGTTAAAAAGCGATGAAAATAAAACGTTCTCAAAACCAAAATATTTCTACATAGAAAATTTCTATACAATCTTCTGAGCAAGTTGTTAGTTTATCGTTTTTCCAAATTCGGACATCTTTGCCTCCGTTGGTCTTAATTTTCTGCGATTTTAACGCATTTTCCGCTAGTAGAAAAATCGAATTTTTAAAATTTAACCGTAACACAGATATTTGTATGCCGTTTTGATCGTCACGTCGTGCCGATCTCTATGCTATATTCATTTCTGTATTTTGAGGTTCGGTACACAGCAGAGACCGTACCTTTTGGTTCCCTTTGTCTTTCTATTATCTAACGTATAGAATCCAAGAGTCATTTTCTTTTGTTAATTATGAATTCCAAAGAAGGCTATTGCTATTCCCAAACAAAAAAAAAACAAGTGAGAAGTTTATAATTTAAAAAAAAAAAGCTTTCCACTGCATATATCCCTCTACCCTATCTTTCTCTTCTCTTCCTTATAATAGTTGCATGCGTCATTTTATAGTTATCATCCACCCATCTCACTAACTCACTGCTAGCTCAACCATCTCCCAACGCCTTTCCTCCCTAACCTCCGCCTTCACACTGAACAGCAACCACTAGTGTCTCCTCCTCCACCCTCCAACCTTCAAACGCCCATCCTCTCATCAGAGCAACTTGCCGAAGCCCTTTACAAACCTTCGGCTATAGCCGTATGCCGCCTCACCACCTTGCAGCAGCCCGTTCTAACAACCCTTCGACCTTCCACTCACTACAGCAGCCCTCCATATGTCAGCCTCCACCACACCAGATCTGCCGCCCACATCAACCGAACAGCCGCTTCCCTTCCCCATCGCAAGCCCTCCGACCAACCTAGCTTCACAGCCGAGCCTCCACTTACTTCCTCTCCTTGAACTGAACGCATCTGGTTTTTTTTTTTTTTTTTTTTTAAGCTCGGTTTATAAATACAGGTTAGCATATATTGTTTTTGATATAGAGTACCCATTAGTTTATTTATATTATATGTATTTGTATAGGTTGCTTTTATAGGTTTTGTTTTAATTTTTTTATGTGTCAGTCAAGATCTGTACATAAGCCTATTAAATATATCTAAAGTCCTGAAAGCATGTTAAGCTTTTATGTTGATTTTGCAATATATATAGATATGCTCTGGGTTGTAAACTGCTATCGGTTATATGATAGATATTTGTTTTAAAGCATATTTTACCCAGTCAGTTTATATAAGAATTTCATTTAGTCTGGTGTTTGTTGTATGTACAAAGGTCAGTCCGCATGTTTTAATATACTGACATTAGTTTATTTTAATTTTTTTTTTTATTTTAAATATTGAATGTAAAGTTATATATATTAGTTTCTATTTTGTAAGAGTATTATAGTATATGATTTGTTTTATATCTTTATGCCATAAAAGTTATATACAATAGTCATACAGTCAGCATAAATAAGATTGGCTGTTGTATGTTAAAAGTGTCTGCACTTGTATGTTGCAGTATTCATAGAATATGTTTATATGCGTTATGTTATATGGAAATTGTTTAAAGTGGGTCTGCACATATTTAGTTGTTATATATATCAATTATATATATATATATATATATATATATATATTCAATGGGTTTTGTATAAGTTATATAAATTTATAATTATATATAATCTACTTATTTATATGTGTGTGCAGAAGTTACATGAGTTATTCATTTTATGAGAGTATACGAAAACATTTGTTGGTGTATATATGTTTTATATAAATTTGATATTAGATCTGTTGTATCTTATATGTTGTAAACGTATTTAGTTCAAACACGTGTTACTGTTATATTAGAGTTAGAGGCTTATAGTATGTAATGTATAAGTTGTAAAGTAATGTTGTACAGTACTATATATGTTTGAAATAAAGTTTGTATCCACTTCTGTTATCAGTATATATTTCTATGTCAGTTCTATGTTTGTTAATGTATATTTTACCATAGAAAGCATTCATGAATTAGATTTAGATTTTATAATTTGCCAGTTAAATATATATTTTTTATTTTGTTTTGAAATTCTGTAATAAATCTTATGTGTATATGGATTTGATTTTTAAGATATATGTGTTTAAATTAATATTAATTTCATAGATGATGATAATAATAATAATAATAATAAATATTGTTGTTCATCAAATTGATTCTGATTCGTTTCTCATCAATTCCTATACATCAGCTTTGTGCGTCGAATTCATGTCCGTCCAGCTTTGCTTTGCAAATCGTGTGTGGATTTCATAACTCAATTTCATCGTCTATATCTCTAGCCTTGGAAGGTGAGCAATCACTCACGATTAATATTCTTTTATTTATTAAATTTGATTTCAATTGAAACGACAATTGAAATATGTTACTGTTATTTATTGCACTATTATTTATGTATCAGTTCACCTTTGACATCTGACACCATTATCTGTTGTTGACACGATGATAATCCTGATGATTGATAATTGTTTGATTGTTTGTGGTTTATATTGGATGTTAAATTCTAACATATAAGGTGATAAATATTATGCAATTAAGTTTGACGTAAGATAGTAAAAAAAATTGAATCGACAAATGTGTTGAATTTGATTAGTTAAATTTGTATAGTGCCCCTTAAATGTTTAATTATGCGACACGTAGAAAAATAGGGTTAACTACACATTGAACCATTGAATGTATGTTGTTTAAATTGTTGATGTATGGAATTGTAAATAGATGACAAATAAAGAACTGTATTTAATAATATTGTAATAATCTTTAATCTACATGAAATAATAATGTAGATTCCAGAAATAATTATATTAATTTGCACAAATAACAATGTGAATTAATACGATTATTTCGGGATTATTTGAATTGATTATTGGATTGTTATTGATTGTTGTTATTGCTTGTTTATTTACTTTGACACCATCCCAGTTATCACACTGCAAGTTCCCTTTGATATGTTTTGATTTGTTAATTGAATTGGAATCGGGTTGAAATGATAAATACCCAAATGAACTTCACCTAGGATAGAAAATTAAATATAAATCCGATTGGTAAATAAATTGATTTAAATAAAAAATAATGATTTTATTCGAATAAAGAATTAGTTTTGAAATGAAGTTGGAATTTGGATTTTTGAAAGGAAGATGTAAAGATTGAAATCTGAAACAAATATTAACGAAGTAATTAATGAAAGAACGTTGTTTGGAATTTAAATTTTTATAATTAAATTTGGAATTATTGATAAATAATTTGGAATTAGTAATAATTGAGTTTTGAAATTATTAAGTTTGAAATCATTTAATGATTAAATTTGAAATTATAATTAAGTTGGAATTATAATTAAGTTTGAAATTATTAAGTTTGAATTCATAATTAAGTGAAACTGATTTAATAATTAAGTTTGAATTTATAATCAAGTTTGTAATTATTAAGTTTTGAAATTATTAATAATTAAGATTGAAATTATTTAATAATTGAATAAGATTTAAATTATTTGATAATTGAATATAAATTTAATTCTTTGATAAGAGAAAATGGAACTTTTGAATAAGTGGATTTGAACTTCGTTAAAAAATGAAATTGAGTTCTTTATGTATTAAAGCTTGGAAAATTATTTAAGTAAGTTAATAAGTGAAATTGAAACTCCTCGATTATGGGAAATTTAGTTTTTATAATTAAGTTTGAAATTTGTAACGAAGTCAATAAATAAGTGAAAATTGAATTTCTTTAACAAGAAATAAAATGTGGTTTATTGAAATAAATGTAAGACTTGTAATTTAAAGAATTGACTTGACGAATCTAATTGAATTTAATTTGTTAGTTGATATAATGAAGTTGAACTTAAGTAATTGATTTAATGAATTGGAATTTAAATAGAAGTTGTTTTGAATGATAAACTAACTTAACGAATATTGAATGAAATCAATTTATGAATTGAAATTGATTTTGAATGTTAAATTAAATTAATTTAAATGTTTTCGGAATGAACTAATATACGAACTTGAATTGATATTTGAATTGTTTAAATAAAAATTGAAATTGAATTGTAAGACTTTGAAATGGTAATTTGGAATATTGAAACGTAAATTATGGAAATCGATTTTGAAAGATAAACGAAATGATGGTTTACGAATTCTAATTGAAATTGAATTTGATTTGGTTTTGAAATTGATTAAACGACCAATCGGTGTAATAATTACGAAAGTTATTAAAGAGACCGGAATCGGTTATGGACATACTCTCTGTCTAAACCGAAAACCACTTTAATAACTATACGTGGAGTGATGATCCAGAATGAAGTGGTTGGAATGATGTACATGATGACTGAAGAAAGAGAACGATAATGGATAGCCTTGACACTTGTGTCAAATTGGAAATGACTAAAATCAGGAGCCGTGCCGGGCCAAATGGGGTTAGCCACCTCGAGCGAACACACTTCTTCGTAACTACTACTCATTACTTGTTATCGATTGGTGCACCCTCGTACTTTTCAGGAGTGTTGTTTCGTGGTGTTGCGATCGCTGCGGCGATGCGTTCTCACTAGTCCGGATCAGGCGAACGGTAGTTTCACTACCTTGGGTATTGCCTCATGTGCCTTGTCATACTTGTATCCCTATATCGCGACCACTACGTATTTGTTTTGTGTTATACCTATGGAGTACTCCCTGATATCCCACCAGTTTACGGTGGATTTTACAGTGCTGTATAGACTATGGCATTTATATAAAATGTGTTAAGGGGGATAATGGTAACGCCTTAACACTATTTTGATATTTTATATTACTGATAGACATTATCTATTTAGCGTATATTACTACATAGTAGATAGTTTAACGGATCCTTAGAGGACGGTTATTCTAACGTCCTTTGAGTTACTTGTATTTCAATTGTTATTTCACTTGAGTTGGATTTATTGATATAAGAATATTAATCCTGACTCGAGTGTTTTTTGTTTTGCTTTACGCTCGGGTCAGACTGAGAGTACCAGCTTTCGAGGCGCACCTTTGGAGTTGGAGCTTCGCTTGGAGATCCAGCTATCTTCCCAGCTTTCAGATATTCAGTTGATTCCAGTGATGTATTATGATTTTTGTATTCGACTATTGTATTCGAGACTTCTGTTGTAACTTGTGTAAACTCTGATGTATCTTATATATTTATATAGTAGCTTCATGAACTACTATCTCTTTTACTTCCGCTGCATATTATTACTCTGTGTCTGTGATTCTGTGATTATTTATTTACTGTATATCTGAGTTTTGCCAAATTTTAAATTAACAATTCGGTATTTTGAATTATTCAAGTCCGACGTGTGCGGATGCGAATAGTCAAAAATAGCGGGTCGTTACTACGGCCTAGGAAGGCGTTGTAAGAAGAAAATTCATCAACAGTCACAAAAGTCTGCATTCGAACGACCTTCTTCTGCCCCTCTCCAAGTTCCACGAACAGGTCAATAGTCCCAATCGGCTACCTGGGTTCCCTAGTAAACCCAACAATCTTTTGCGACGAAGCTTGAACATCAGCCATTGGGATCTTCATCTGATCAAAGGTCTTTTTGAAAAGAATATTGCAAGAAGCACCACAATCAACAAGTACTCTTCTTACAATAGCTGACAAAATGCTAGCAGAAATAACCAAGGGATCTATGGTAGGGGCTTCAACACCCATAGAATCCCTGACTCTGAAGACAATGTCATCATTAAAAAATTTCTGGTGCTTCAGAGGTGCAGCATCTTCCAACACAAAAACACTCTCCTCTGTTAGGGGCATATTTCAATGCATGAGCGTATCGTTCCATCTCACCCCAGCTTCTGCCAGTTGGGTGAGGTCCTCCTGTATTCACATTAATAACGGGCCTCTCTGATTCATGAGCTGCTGCCTTTTCACTTGAACTAGGACGATGAACAGGAGCCTGTTGTCCTTGAGTTGACGAAGTTGGGCCATTCCTGTTCCTCTTTACATATTGCTGGAGCTTGTTTTCTTTCAATAGTTCCTCAATCAACTCCTTCAAGTGACGACACTCATTGGTATCATGCCCGGGTTGGTTGTGGAACCGACAAAACCTTCCATTCTTCTCAGCTTTCTTATTAACCCTTTGCTTAGCTGGTGCGGTGAATTCGACCGTGTCTTTGTTTGCAAAGTAGATGTTTTTCGGGGTATCAGTCAGAGGGGTGAAGTTGAAGGGACGACTTTTCATTGCATCTCCTCGCTTCTTCTGACCATCGTTTCCCCTCTTTTGATTGCCAGATTCCTTCTTGTTCGGAACAGCATTACTATTTCTAGCCCCTGTCGATACCACCTTAGCCGGTGCTTGGAGGCTTTCCAAGCGCATGAATTCATCGTCTTTCTTATAAAACTTGTCAAGCGAATTCGGTTCTTTCATTTTCAACCACTTCCCGAACTCACTTGTCTTGTCAATAGCCCTCATCATGTACGTCAAGATCATTCTCGGCTCTGCGTTGTCTACTTCAGCCAAAGCTATATTGAAACGATTCAAGAAAGATCTAATGGATTCACCAGGATTTTGCTCTAAGCTGGATAACGACATTATATCTTTCGCCTTCGAAGCATACAATATGAACTGTTCCTTGAACTTTCGAGTCAAATCAGAAAACTGGTCTATCGATCGGACCGGCAGCTTTGAAAACCAAAGTATAGAAACTCCTTCCAGGTATACCAGAAAATACCGGCATTTGATCTCATCAGAAGCTCTGGCACCCGTCATGTGCCAATCATACTTGTACAGAAATTCATTAGGGTCACTCGTCCCCCTATAAGCCAGAATGGTAGGAGGAACGAACTTCCTAGGAAACTCTGCTTTCAAAATCCTTTCAGTGAATGGAGTCTTGCTTGGAGCGAACCCCCATTCTTTTTCGTCTTCCTCCCTTTGCGTACTTTCCTTCATGATTTGTCGGACCATCCCTGGGAAATATTCCTCATCATTAAGGGGCTCAACAGGACCGGCATCGGCCATCTTCTAAGAAGTTTGCCTCGACAGGCGCTCACGGAAAGTTGGCTGTTGTCCCGTTCCTCCAACTTGGGGAGGTGTGTCTTTGACTGGGCCAGCTGCCCTTTGAGGAACATCTCTTTCTTCAACATCATGAACATTATCAGCAAAGTTTGGTTCGTTATCCATCGGTTGATGGTTAGCCCCAAGCAAAGCGTTAAACCTTTCCAACATCAGATTGTTTTTGGCTTCCATCAGCTGATATAGCCCAGAAACCGCAGCATCCAATTCTGCTCGCGTTACTCCAACAGTTGGAGTTGTTTGACTTAAAGGAGGAGAAGTAGCAGTAGTCTCGCGAACATCGTCGAATCTAACAGACTTGCGCTTTCTTCCAGGAGCCATTATTTCTGATAAACTTATGGTTTTTAGAGAGATCCTTTCCATAAATTTCTGCGAAGCTATGATGACAGTATCATGATTTGGGTTCTCAGTGAAAGCACCAAAATGTTAACGTAAAAATCAGACACCAACACCCCGGTGTATGTAGAGTAAATGTGAAAGCACCACCCATCAATTCGGGAATTAGAGATAAGCAGAAAATTACAGAAAAGCAGTAAAAGATGCAGTTTTTATAGTGGTTCGGCTTATAGTCGAGTTTACGTCCACTTTAATTCTCTTTATTGCTGGTTCAAGTACAACTTATACAACTTTCTTCAATTACAATACACTTTAGACTAGTAGCTCAAACTTCGATGAGGAATGATCTTTTGAATTCATGTCGAATGATGTAGAATTTCTTTTTAAGTTTGTCGTAATGTCCTTGGTGTTTTGAGTGCTTGAAGTGCTGCTTGAGTTGGGAAAATGGCAGAGTGTCCGTGCCTTGAAGAATGATCCAAAAGTCCCCTCTATGTTGGAGCTTAGGCCGTATTTATAGGAAATTCTAGACCAGCCTTAAGTCGTGAGCAGCTTAAAGTAAGTCGTAGGTCGTAGGTTATGACCTAAGATAGGTCATAAGTCGTCAGCAAGTTAAGGAGATATGGGTTACGACCTAACTGGTTCGCACCTGGCCATTTGAACTAAATAATAGGTTCTAGCGACCTAACGGAAAGCGGCATGGTTCAATCACTAAGTGCTAAGTCGTGAATGACTTAAAGCAGGTCGTGAAAGCACTAGGTCGCTGCCGCTTTATCTCTTTAAGTCGCGAAGTACTTAGGCCGCTGCAGCTTTATCCCTTTAGGTCGTGAAGTACTTCGGTCGTTAAGTAGTCCACTTCTTAAGTCGTTAGGTCGTCCACTTCAAAAGTCATTAGGTCGTGGCTTCCTGTAAGTCGCTTCATGTGTTAGGTCGCTTACTTCTCTAAGCAGTTAAGTCGTCCCATTTCATAAGTCGTTAGGTCATCCACTTCTTAAGTCGTTAGGTCGTGGGGTTATTTTCAAAGCGGAGTTAACATCTGTACTCAAATAAATACTGGTGAGGAATCAAGTTGGATCCCTCCAACCTGTTTCCCTGCATCCACATATGTTAGCACAATATCAATTCCGTTTCAAGATGGGATATCGCGGTACATGGATTTATAAAATATTATCCGCCATAATGCGGTGCAATAGGGTCTCATCCGCTATATAATGCGGGAAATCAACTCCAAGTACATATATAATACCTATTCCAATCAAGATGGAATTATCGCGGTATATGTTTTTAACAAATAACATCCGCTTAATATACGGCGTATAGGGTCTATTACTATACAATAGATAATAATTTATCATACAATCAAGCAATTTTAAATCTAACTATTTAAAATTTAAATCGAAACAATTTCGATTGAGTGAGAAGTTCTCACCTTGGTTTCCGATAACAGTTGTAGCGTTTTATTTCGAATAAAATTAAACGTGCGTTTAATTTTGCCCGAAATTTTCACTAGCTCCAAACGACTCCAAACCAGCTCCATAGCGTAGTGCTCGTCAAAACAAAGCTAACGTAACTTGTTTCGTAATTTTTTGAACTCGTAACAAAAAGTTATACATTTTAGAAATTTAACGAATTACAAATATAAATTAATTTCATTTTCTTTAATTTATTTTAACCTAAAACAATTCTGGGCCGCACGATTACCCCTCCTGCAAATCTCGGCCGCTCCCTATTTCTTCCCAAAACGCGCGCGTCTTCAGGCAGCAAACCCACGTAGCCACCAACCATGCTTCAATTATTGCGCCACCCACATTGAGCTATACGGCGATCAACCATAGCCATTCAACTCGCCTAAGAAAGCACCACCCTCGGTAGCCACCATGCGTAGCATGGTCCTCTCTAGTGCTCGAAAACCGGTCCAGAAACGACCATGAACGCGGCCACGTAGATGCTAATCCACCTCTCGAATTTTAATCACAACCGTATGGATTGAAAGATCATCACGAGCTCTATGTTTTTCATGTTGAAAGTTTTTCATATTGATTCACGGATTTGAAGAAATTAATGGAAGAAAGATGGTGCAATTCTGGCCATCGAAATTAAAAATGGCGGCCAGCTCACAAAACCCTAGGGTTTGTCTTTGGATTGCAAATTGAAAGAAAATAGGGCCTTATATAGAAAATTTCCAAATTACTATTCATCCTAAATTTTTCGGACTCCAAATCTCACACGGTGACTAGCGTTTCTAGGGTTTACCCTACGTTCCGGACACAATGGAATAGGTTTCGGAGGCTAATTCGATCATCTGTGCGAGTTATGGCAATAAACGATCGAATTTACATTAAATCGATTTAAACTAATTTCTATGCGTTTTGGCTTACCCCGGACAAACGGTTAATCCGATTGACACGAAATTTGAAATCTTACAATAATATCACATTACGGATCTGATGAAACTAGTTTCGTAGAAATCCGAGACTGTTTGAAAAATGGCTATTTTAACTCGTCAATTAAATATTAAAATATTCAATTTTCACAATTTAACTTTTAATTTGATTCTAAAAGTTCTATAACATCATTCTAACTCTAATATGATATAATAAAATTTTACAAATCAATTTTAATCATATTAAACCCAGTTTCCAATTATTTCTGTAATTTCAAATATTAAATTATCGATTTAATTATCCAATTAAATTCAGATATTCGAAATAAAATTTATTCGGCTCGTAAATTTTACTTATTAATATTTAAAATCAATTAAATATACAAATTTGATTGACAGAAATTCTGGGTCGTTACAAACTTCCCCCTTAAAAGAGTTTCGTTCTCGAAATTACCAAGTAGGAAAAAGTTACAGAATCCATTAATTTTTCAAAAACAAACCGTTCAATTTAGATTTTTCAAATCTCTTAAGTGTTTAACTTTTCCAATTAAACTTCTTACAAAATCTTTACTAAGTTTCCAAATCCAACTTAGTTATCTTTTCAAAATTTTCCAATTTTCACAAAAAAAAATCCAACGCCTTAAATTTTCGGAAAAATTCGCCAGAGTCTCCTTTGCGCGGCTCGATCCGAATAAAAAATGACAGTATATATATCACAAATATACATCTCATCAAGTGACGAGGCATCCCGTAGGGGAAAAAGTGTAAAAGTACGATATTTAATCCGAGATATGTCTCTTATATTTTATTAGCGAGCATATACAGCTAATATAGCGCGAAAGCGAGCTCCAAATGCGAAGCATAAGTCATCCGCACCTACTATACACTCAACAACAACATGAGAACATGTATATATGAAAATAATATCAATATACAACATATACCAACAACTATATGTGCCAATATACCAAATGCAATCAATCAACGAATGCAACCATCAAACAACTATCCAACCAATAAAAACCCAACAAATCCATAACCAAATCAATATAAATTCACTTCGCATTAATATTCAATGAATTGGTTTTCCAATTTAAATCACATTTGATTCATTAACATTGGATTTACTAACATTCATTCATATTCAAGTTTGTAACGTCACGGATTTTGCTCGCTCGAAAATCGACATCCATACTTCAAATCGTATTCGAATGCCGTAGATTCTACCGTTCAAATCCGATTCGCCGGAGCTTATAACAACATTAAGTAAACATCACAGCGGAACAAAAGAATAATACATTGATATACAACATTGATATAATATCTGGTACAACAGAGGATACAATGAATATCAATATACATCAGAGATACAAGAAAATAGCAGCGGAAAAGAAATATAGATAAAGCTAGCAGCGGAACAAAATAACTCTAAGATAGTCTTCACTGAAGAACTCCAAATCTGAAACTCCATCTCCAAGAACCAACCCAGCAATAGCTCGAACTCCCCACAACAATGCACCACGCTAGGCAAGACTGGTGCGAACCAAAGACTGAATTAAACTTCAGATAATCCACTATATCTAACTATCTGAAAAACCCAACTCTAGACTGCTCGTGTGGAAAATAATGAGCACCCAGAGTTTAGGAAAGGAACAATAAACTTCGGATCAGTCATGGGACTGGTGTGAGCAACAAAAACAGTTTATCTTTAAAAACAATCAATAAGAGAATTTTAAAGTAAATTCGCAATGCTTTTTGAAAATGTAACTACCATAAGACCTCCCGCCACACACACAATGCAAACACAGACTTGGAGGAGATTTCTTCTTATGATAGTCAAATATGCTTAATACGCAGAAAATTTCTTTGATATTATTATTAGTGCATAGTGTAGAAAACATTTTTAAAAGTAGAATATAAATCTTAGCCAGCATAGGTACCATTATATTATGCCCGCTATAGCTACCATATTAAATGGCAGGTTCTACAACTAATACCATACAAGGCTCGTATTGTTTCTTTGGATTTCCAACAAATGGTCAGGCCAAGGAACTTCCCATTGCCACATGGAAACGCCTCTGGATGGACGTCTCGAGAACCTAACCGGATCTCTGCCAACACAAGGCCGGGTTACCCCTAACTGGGTAACTACTGACACGAGTATGCCACCTCCCGGTTGTGACAACCTTTTACCGGGGCCCCAACATCAAATCACAAAACAAGACATATATAGGTTTGTGATGTCCACATAAGTAAGTATCTGGGCTCCATACCATGATACCACTTCTATCCAGAAGGAGATGTACATACCCTAAAGGGGCGCTACCCCCTAATAACCTTGCCGCATCTTTCCTGTTTTGACCATTCCGGGGTGTGAGGTTCGACGAAGTCACGTCCACAAAGCCACGCTTTGTTTCAAAGCTATGATTTGGGTCAACAAATGATCAAAGTAATGATCACCAAGATAAATGATCAAACAAATGATCATATCACAAATGATCAAACAATGATCATTTCACAGCAACACTTAGCATGTCACATTACCAAATCGGGAATATATTGCTGATAACCTTCAACTACATAACCTCTGAGCTCGTATGTCTCAGAGAAGGGTGTTACGCTAAAAGAATAAATTCTCCGCCACCAGCAGAAATGTATTTGAAAGAAATCTGCTTTATATCTCAAATTGTAATGTCAGACACACAATCCATACAAGTCTGTTACGGGCTCGAACAGAACCGAAGGCACTTCCAAAGAAGCCCTTGCAAATCCGAATATTCACTGATTTCGTTCGGACTTCCCATCACATATGGAGTCTCTATACCGGGGACCAGTCGATGCAAAGACATTCGACGAGTTGTCCTTACGTTTTCGAAAATATCCGGTCTTTATCACCGGTCTTCAAATGATATCCATAACGACGCATCACATATTCGGAATGCGATACATGACACAAAGGTCCTCTCCCGGCTAAACCGAATAGTGAGCGCAATATTAAAAAAACATATGGATATTGGGATTTCAATTAAGCCACACTTAAAACCCAAACCTTTCTTTCAAATGGTTTAAACAAATTACCATTTCAAATCTTTTAAACAAAAAGATTTATTTCACAAAGATCAATTCATAAATTTCCAAAACAATTTCATTTCGATAGGATTAACTCGTTAAATCTTTAAATCAAAGATTTAACTTATAGCTTTCAAACTGTTTCTACAACTTGGAAATCATTTTCATTTTAAACTAGAAGTCTTTTTAACACAAATTGGAAGTTCATTACTTATGTGAAAGCTTCTATTATTTGAAAACAAACAGTTTTCGTTTCAGAAAAAATCCAATTATATTTGCACAAGTTAAAGTTCTTAATTTATATTCATATTCCCAAATTAATATAGTTTAACCCCTATATAACTGGTATAACATTTTTAATCCCTAGTTTCAAATTATAGAATTCAATTTCACATTTTGAATTTAAATTTAAATCAAATTATTTAAATTTCAAATTAATCAAGTTATTCAAAATAAATTTCATCTTTGAAATTCCATTCAAAAAGCTTTTCACTTTAAACTCAATCTCATTTTCAAACCATTTGAATTTAAAAAAAATTCAAATTTAAAACTATTTTCAAAAAATCTGTGACTCAATCGATTTCCTCGTGAAATCCATATTTGTGTGTGTATAAGTGTGGTCTAGGGGTTCAACACAAAAGTGCAACATCATCAATCATCACAGATTAAAAACACAGAAATATAGTTGATAAACAATATAAACTATAACGCTCATCGTCCAGTCACAGATTCACAGATAATATACAGATGCAATAAACGTACACAGTTCAATCTATAGAACAAAATATCACAAATCAGATAGGATAATCAATTCAAGGCATCTCATACAATACAATCATTCATAAGTAAGGTTAAGCATTCAATTGTCATTTATAAGTAGGATTAATTAAATTGATTAATCCTAATCGATTCAATTTATTTCAAAGTAAAATAAATTTCTTATGAATTTAATTATCTAATCCTGATTTATTAATTACAAATCATTTGATATAAATTAATTTATCAAACATTTTGATTAATTAATTTATTCTTAATTAATCATATTAATCAAATTGACCTTTGAACCAATTATATAATTAATTAACTTCTTAATTAATTATTTCAAGAAATTTTCTCTTTAATTACTTATTATTAAGCAATCATTTCATAATAACAAATCATAAATTATCGATTTATCTTTATCATTGATTTAATCAAATAATCCAAATTTTATTACAATTAGTAACTAGCCCCTTAATTTCTTTCATTAAGTAATTAACAATTTACAATTGATTTAATTAATAAATCTAATTGTTATCAAAATTTATCACATTACTTTTGTTATAAAGAAATTTAAAAGAGTTTGAAATCAAATTCCTCCTAAGTTCATATATCAAAGTATACTTACACATTCTAAACTTATTAACATTTAAATTTATAAAACTCATTTTATTTCCAAAATCTTAACTTCAGATATAAACTCAAATCCAGGTTTAAAAATGTTGATTTTAAACTTTGTTTAGAACTTCCTTTACAATTTCAAATACCATTTTCTAAATTCAATTTCCCTTTGAATACACTTCATTGTTTAACCCCTTTTAATTAATACTACAATTTGAAAATAAATAAAGTTTCCAAACTAATTTGAGTTTATATTTAAACTTCTGTTTTTAAACTTGTTTAAGCTTGTTTTAAAATTTGATTTTTTTTAAAATCCAGAAAACAGAACTGGTCTGTTATAAAACCTAGACTAACATTTCCCCGAGCCCCTTATCATTTTGCTTCGAGTCCAACACGTCAAAACCTCGAGCAAACCACCAACCTACTTCGAGTCAAACTCATACGTACTCAAGTCATCCCCTGAAACACTTCATCCCCCCCAACGTGATGACCACCAGATATGCCAATGCCCACGTGCACGTGCACGGAGCGACGACGACCCATTGGCGACTGGTGAAGCCTCCTACAAGTCGCAAATGACCTCGGCATCGACCACGCATCAACGAACGAGCTGATCACATCACCGTTAAAAATCAAGCACAGCTCGATAAACTCGAACCCATCATCAAGCATAAAGAAACGATTCGAAAACCCACTCCCGACCACCTGACGCTCAACAACTCCGGTCACACTTTCGCCACCCCCCAAGCTCCATTCTCCTTCAATCGCGTGCCACTCGACTCATGGTGGAGGTTGCTGCGGCCAAAAATTCGAGCACAACAAAAATTAGGTCTACGAAATAAAAACGATCACCGTAGTCGCCACCGTCGATGATGCCACCTTCGCCCATTTTTCCTTCGACCGCCGTAGGCTCCTCCTCCTCCCCTAGCAACCCCGACGTCTCCGGTCTACTTGATCACCAGAAACCCAAAATATTCCCATTTCCATTCAATCCCAAACCACACCTTCATTTTGATTCTAAAAATCCTGATCTTGACGTTAAAAATCATATTTTAGTTTACTGATTTGATCTATATCACTGAATAAATGAATTACTAAGTTTGAATTTTCACTTATATATGAACACTTGCACTGTTGTTTTGGTTTACAGAGATATGTGCAAGTTATTTTAATTTAAATTGACTTTTAAAATTAAGTTCATAATAAAACAATCAACTTTTGTTTATAACTCAAATCCTAACTGAGATCAAATCAAATGGTAAAGACTTCTTATCAAAATCTTAGTTTAAGACAAACACAGGCAAAACAGATTCATAGCAGCCCTTATGTATTCACATATACACACAGAGGAATCATCACAAACTAAGCATTTGAAGCATACATACTTCTAGTTATCCACATGCAACTGATAGTTAACATTTAGGTTTTAAAATGCAAAGTTACTCACCTGTTAGACCTGATGAGCAGAGCACCTGATATTGAAAAGTCTTTTGAAACTTTTGAAAACATGCTTGGATGCTTTTAAAACTTTGAACTGGATTTGCTTTGGCTTCGAAAACTTAGTGCTGTGATGCTTTTAATCTTGCTTTAGATAACTCAGGTTTTAAAGAATGCAGATGCTTTTGATTTCCAGATTATACTTGAAAACAGGGCTTTGATTTTCTTGATCTTCTTTTTTTTTTCTTTTCTTAAAGTGAAGTTTTGTTTTAAGTTTTGAAATAATATTACTATATATTTACACAACCGGAATGAATGAAATGAAATGGGAAGGCTAATATGTATAAAAGAGAAGAAGGTGACAAGGTGATGTTATTTTGTTCAATATCAGGTACAAGATTTTTATATGCTCAGAGATTTTCTATTTTCAACATGTTGGCTGCAAAGATATGTTGAGGCTTGCATTAAATGCCTTTGTCCCACCTTTGTTTACAGCCTACCTACTTGAATATATTATATTTTTCTTCTTTAGTACCTGTTATTTTTCTATGTACACTTGTTCCCATGCTTGCCTGCATATTGTCTCCGCTGAAGATATAATGTAATGGATGCTGGCCTTTATTATATTTGCCTATACTTTCATTAGTTCGACTGAGAGATGATATGTTGGTGACTGCTTCAATTATCATGTACAAGTTTACATACACTTGTTCTATGTGTACATAGATATAAAGTTAAATATTAGTTTGTTTATATTTTCACTTGCCTGCATACTTATCTACAGGTCTTACTCCTATTTGTATAAACCTGGTTTGCCTTATTTGTTTACAAGCATATTAGTTTGATGTATAAATACATATATCTTTAGTTTGTATTCCATGTTGTATTACTTTGCTTTATAATTTGAATGTAGTTCTACATTAAATTTGCTTTTGGAGTTTGTTAAATATGGTTTACTTATATATATATTTGTATGTTTGCTTTTTACTTTGTTTTGATTGTTATTTTTGTTTATATACTTGGTTTTGTTTATTTATTTACTTTGTACTGTAATACTTTTGTTTGTGTTATTTTGTATTAGTTTAGCTTATGTTGCATACTTGTCTTATGTATTCTCTTTTGCCTTTGTCTGAACATACTTATATTTATATTTGGTTGCTTGTTTAAATTATCTTGTTTACTTATTTTCTTGCTTATGTGTATTTTTGGTTGTCTTGTTGTATGTCAATATAAATTTATTATTATTGCAGTACATTTGTTTGCATTTTATTTTACTTTACAATATTTTTAAATCCCAATTCAAATTAAATTTAAATGCATTTTTCAAAAATTCATAATTTAACTGATATTTTGTATAATCACCAATTAATTTCACAATTTTAAATCAAAAATAAATTTAATTACCAATTTAAAATAAATTGGAATTCGAGATCTTTACAGACTTCCCCCCTTAAAAGGAATTTCGTCCTCGAAATTCGCCAGAGAGAGATAACGAAGATAGACGAAAGATAGAGAAATATCTTTTTCAGTTTAAAACTAAAGTATACCTATTAACCATAACAACCAAAACAACCAATTCATCCAAACAACAATTCTGGCCAAATTGGAGTTTATGTCCCATATTAATATATCGAATTTCCTTCCTGGATCTACCAGGAACTATCAAAGAATTGAAAAGAGACGCTGAACAAAGAGATTGATAGAGAAAAGATTGTTTCCACTGTTGTAGGAAATTGACCATTTATAGTGATAATTCCCTGTCCCCTATCGCGTTCTCTTCTCGCACTCATACTCACTATCAGTGGGTAGTAAGAGAATTTACTGAGGCATTCAAACGGATATCTTAGGGATTACTCATTCTAGGGTTTACTTCACCTATCTCTAATGAGCTACTTAATGTGTTATACTCCTGAGCTAAAGTTTCACCTTCGCTCTGATACTAAATGTAACGTCACGGATTTTGCCTGCTCGAAAATCGACATCCATACTTCAAATCGTATTCGAATGCCGTAGATTCGACCGTTCAAATCCGATTCGCCGAAGCTTATAACAACATTAAGTAAACATCACAGCGGAACAAAAGAATAATACATTGATATACAACATTGATAGAATATCTGGTACAACAGAGGATACAATGAATATCAATATACATCAGAGATACAAGAAAATAACAGCGGAAAAGAAATATAGATAAAGCTAGCAGCGGAACAAAATAACTCTTAGATAGTCTTCACCGAAGAACTCCAAATCTGAAACTCCATCTCCAAGAACCAATCCAGCAATAGCTCGAACTCCCCATAACAATGCACCACGCTAGGCAAGACTGGTGCGAACCAAAGACCGAACTAAACTTCAGATAATCCACTATATCTAACTATCTGAAAAACCCAACTCTGGACTGCTCGTGTGGAACATAATGAGCACCCAGAGTTTAGGAAAGGAACAATAAACTCCGGATCAGTCATGGGACTGGTTTGAGCAACAAAAATAGTTTATCTTTAAAAACAATCAATAAGAGAATTTTAAAGTAAATTCGCAATGCTTTTTGAAAATGTAACTACCGTAAGACCTCCCGCCACACACACAATGCAAACGCAGACTTGGAGGAGATTTCTTCTTATGATAGTCAAATATGCTTAATACGCAGAAAATTTCTTTGATATTATTATTAGTGCATAGTGTAGAAAACATTTTCGAAAGTAGAATATAAATCTTAGCCAGCATAGGTACCATTATATTATGCCCGCTATAGCTACCATATTAAATGGCAGGTTCTACAACTAATACCGTACAAGGCTCGTATTGTTTCTTTGGATTTCCAACAAATGGTCAGGCCAAGGAACTTTCCATTACCACATGGAAACGCCTCTGGATGGATGTCCCGAGAACCTAACCGGATCTCTGCCAACACAAGGCCGGGTTACCCCTAACTGGGTAACTACTGACACGAGTATGCCACCTCCCGGTTGTAACAACCTTTTACCGGGGCCCCAACATCAAATCACAAAACAAGACATATATAGGTTTGCGATGTCCACATAAGTAAGTATCTGGGCTCCATACCATGATACCACTTCTATCCAGAAGGAGATGTACATACCCTAAAGGGGCGCTAGCCCCTAATAACCTTGCCGCATCTTTCTTGTTTTGACCATTCCGGGGTGTGAGGATCGACGAAGTCACGTCCACAAAGCCACGCTTTGTTTCAAAGCCATGCTTTGGGTCAACAAATGATCAAAGTAATGATCACCAAGATAAATGATCAAACAAATGATCATATCACAAATGATCAAACAATGATCATTTCACAGCAACACTTAGCATGTCACATTACCAAATTGGGAATATATTGCTGATAACCTTCAACTACATAACCTCTGAGCTCGTATGTCTCCGTGTTAAGCTAAAAGAATAAATTCTCCGCCACCAGCAGAAATGTATTTGAAAGAAATCTGCTTTATATCTCAAATTGTAATGTCAGACACACAATCCATACAAGTCTGTTCCGGGCTCGAACAGAACCGAAGGCACTTCCAAAGAAGCCCTTGCAAATCCGGATATTCACTAGTTTCGTTCGGACTTCCCATCACATATGGAGTCTCTATACCGGGGACCAGTCGATGCAAAGACATTCGACGAGTTGTCCTTACGTTTTCGAAAATATCCGGTCTTCATCACCGGTCTTCAAATGCTATCCATAACAACGTATCACATATTCGGAATGGGATACATGACACAAAGGTCCTCTCCCGGCTAAACCGAATAGTGAGCGCAATATTAAAAAAACATACGGATATTGGGATTTCAATTAAGCCACACTTAAAACCCAAACCTTTCTTTCAAATGGTTTAAACAAATTACCATTTCAAATCTTTTAAACAAAAAGATTTATTTCACAAAGATCAGTTCATAAATTTCCAAAACAATTTCATTTCGATAGGATTAACTCGTTAAATCTTTAAATCAAAGATTTAACTTATAGCTTTCAAACTGTTTCTATAACTTGGAAATCATTTTCATTTTAAACTAGAAGTCTTTTTAACACAAATTGGAAGTTCATTACTTATGTGAAAGCTTCTATTATTTGAAAACAAACAGTTTTCGTTTCAGAAAAAAATCCAATTATATTTGCACAAGTTAAAGTTCTTAATTTATATTCATATTCCCAAATTAATATAGTTTAACCCCTATATAACTGGTATAACATTTTTAATCCCTAGTTTCAAATTATAGAATTCAATTTCACATTTTGAATTTAAATTTAAATCAAATTATTTAAATTTCAAACTTAATCAAGTTATTCAAAATAAATTTCATCTTTGAAATTCCATTCAAAAGCTTTTCACTTTAAACTCAATCTCATTTTCAAACCATTTGAATTTAAAAAAATTCAAATTTAAAACTATTTTCAAAAAATCTGTGACTCAATCGATTTCCTCGTGAAATCCATATTTGTGTGTGTATAAGTGTGGTCAAGGGGTTCAACAAAAAAGTGCAACATCATCAGTCATCACAGATTAAAAACATAGAAATATAGTTGATAAACAATATAAACTATAACGCTCATCGTCCATTCATAGATTCACAGATAATATACAGATGCAATAAACATACACAGTTCAATCTATAGAACAAAATATCACAAATCAGATAGGATAATCAATTCAAGGCATCTCATACAATACAATCTTTCATAAGTAAGGTTAAGCATTCAATTGTCATTTATAAGTAGGATTAATTAAATTGATTAATCCTAATCGATTCAATTTATTTCAAAGTAAAATAAATTTCTTATGAATTTAATTATCTAATCCTGATTTATTAATTACAAATCATTTGATATAAATTAATTTATCAAACATTTTGATTAATTAATTTATTCTTAATTAATCATATTAATCAAATTGACCTTTGAACCAATTATATAATTAATTAACTTCTTAATTAATTATTTCAAGAAATTTTCTCTTTAATTACTTATTATTAAGCAATCATTTCATAATAATAAATCATAAATTACCGATTTATCTTTATCATTGATTTAATCAAAATATCCAAATTTTATTACAATTAGTAACTAGCCCCTTAATTTCTTTCATTAAGTAATTAACAATTTACAATTGATTTAATTAATAAATCTAATTTGTTATCAAAATTTATCACATTACTTTTGTTATAAAGAAATTTAAAAGAGTTTGAAATCAAATTCCTCCTAAGTTCATATATCAAAGTATACTTACACATTCTAAACTTATTAACATTTAAATTTATAAAACTCATTTTATTTCCAAAATCTTAACTTCAGATATAAACTCAAATCCAGGTTTAAAAATGTTGATTTTAAACTTTGTTTAGAACTTCCTTTACAATTTCAAATACCATTTTCTAAATTCAATTTCCCTTTGAATACACTTCATTGTTTAACCCCTTTTAATTAATACTACAATTTGAAAATAAATAAAGTTTCCAAACTAATCTGAGTTTATATTTAAACTTCTGTTTTTAAACTTGTTTAAGCTTGTTTTAAAATTTGATTTTTTTTTAAATCCAGAAAACAGAACAGGTCTGTTATAAAACCTGGACTAACATTTCCCCGAGCCCCTTATTATTTTGCTTCGAGTCCAACACGTCAAAACCTCGAGCAAACCACCAACCTACTTCGAGTCAAACTCATACGTACTCGAGACATCCCCTGAAACACTTCATCCCCCCCAACGTGATGACCACCAGATATGCCAATGCCCAGGTGCACGTGCACGGAGCGGCGACGACCCATTGGCGACTGGTGAAGCCTCTTACAAGTCGCAAATGACCTCGGCATCGACCACGCATCAACGAACAAGCCGATCACATCACCGTTAAAAATCAAGCACAGCTCGATAAACTCGAACCCATCATCAAGCACAAAGAAACGATTCGAAAACCCACTCCCGACCACCTGACGCTCAACAACTCCGGTCACACCTCCGCCACCACCCAAGCTCCATTCTCCTTCAATCGCGTGCCACTCGACTCACGGTGGAGGTTGCGGCGGTCAAAAATTCGAGCACAACAAAAATTAGGTCTACGAAATAAAAACGATCACTGTACTCGCCACCGTCGATGATGCCACCTTCGCCCATTTTTCCTTCGACCGCCGTAGGCTCCTCCTCCTCCCCTAGCAACCCCGACGTCTCCGGTCTACTTGATCACCAGAAACCCAAAATATTCCCATTTCCATTCAAACCCAAACCACACCTTCATTTTGATTCTAAAAATCCTGATCTTGGCGTTAAAAATCATATTTTAGTTTACTGATTTGATCTATATCACTGAATAAATGAATTACTAAGTTTGAATTTTCACTTATATATGAACACTTGCACTGTTGTTTTGGTTTACAGAGATATGTGCAAGTTATTTTAATTTAAATTGACTTTTAAAATTAAGTTCATAATCAAACAATCAAATTTTGTTTATAACTCAAATCCTAACTGAGATCAAATCAAATGGTAAAGACTTCTTATCAAAATCTTAGTTTAAGACAAACACAGGCAAAACAGATTCATAGCAGCCCTTATGTATTCACATATACACACAGAGGAATCATCACAAACTAAGCATTTAAAGCATACATACTTCTAGTTATCCACATGCAACTGATAGTTAGCATTTAGGTTTTAAAATGCAAAGTTACTCACCTGTTAGACCTGATGAGCAGAGCACCTGATATTGAAAAGTCTTTTGAAACTTTTGAAAACATTCTTGGATGCTTTTAAAACTTTGAACTGGATTTGCTTTGGCTTCGAAAACTTAGTGTTGTGATGCTTTTAATCTTGCTTTAGATAACTCAGGTTTTAAAGAATGCAGATGCTTTTGATTTCCAGATTATACTTGAAAACAGGGCTTTGATTTTCTTGATCTTCTTTTTTTTTTTTTTTCTTAAAGTGAAGTTTTGTTTTAAGTTTTGAAATAATATTACTATATATTTACACAACCGGAATGAATGAAATGAAATGGGAAGGCTGATATGTATAAAAGAGAAGAAGGTGACAAGGTGATGTTATTTTGTTCAATATCAGGTAAAGATTTTTATATGCTCAGAGATTTTCTATTTTCAACATGTTGGCTGCAAAGATATGTTGAGGCCAGAAATGACCCTGCTTTCCAAACATAATGGAATAGGTTTCGGAGGCTAATTCGATCATCAGTACGAGTTATGGCAATAAACGATCAAATTTAAATTAAATCGATTTAAACTAATTTCTATGCATTTTGGCTTGCCCCGGACAAACGGTAAATCCAATTGACACGAAATTTGAAATCTTACAATAATATCACATTACGGATCCGATGAAACTAGTTTCGTCAAAATCCGAGACTGTTTGAAAAATTGCAATTTTAACTCGTCAATTAAATATTAAAATATTCAATTTTCACAATTTAACTTTTAATTTGATTCTAAAAGTTCTATAACATCATTCTAACTCTAATATGATATAATAAAATTTTACAAATCAATTTTAATCATATTAAACCCAGTTTCCAATTATTTCTTTAATTTCAAATATTAAATTATCGATTTAATTATCCAATTAAATCCAGATATTCGAAATAAAATTTATTCGGCTTACAAATTTTACTTATTAATATTTAAAATCAATTAAATATACAAATTTTAATTAACAGAAATTCTGGGTCATTACATAATTTCTTAAGAAAGTAATTAAAGAAATGTTATTAGTTAATGAAGATAATTAACTAGGGATTATTAAGTAATTAAATAATATGATTAATTTTGATAATTAATTAGATTAATTAATTAAGATAATCAATTGTAAATTGCTAAGTATAATTACTTAATGGAAGTAATTAAGAGATTAGTTACTTATTGAAATATGATAATATGATTAGTTAAGTTAATTAATTTAGGTTAATTAATTTAAGAAAATCATTTGATAATTGGATAAGAGTAATTACTTAGTGTAATTAATGGAGATAATTACTTAAAGAAGTAATTAATAGATAATTACTAGATGTAATTAATTGAATGATGATTAGTAATTTGAGTCTAATTATTTTTTATCAATCAAGGGACTAATTAAGTTGTTAATTAAGGATTAATTAATAAATGAGATTAATTAAGATTAATTAAAGATTAGTAAAGTAAACTAATTCAATGATAAAGACAAATTGGTAATTAATGATTAATTGTTATGAGACGATTGCTTAATGGTAAGTAATTAAAGGTCTAATTTCTGAAAATAATTAATTAAGGGTTTAATTAATTACGTAATTGGTTTAAAGATTGATTTAATTAATATGATTAATCAAGAATAATTTAATTAATTAAGGTGATTGACAAATTAATTTATATCAAATGATTTGTAATTAATTAATCAGGATTGGATAATTAATTCATAAGTAATTAATTTAATTGGAAACTAATTGAATTAATTAGGATTAAACAATTAATTAATCCTACTTGTAAATGATTACTAAATGCTTGACCTTACTTATGAATGATTGTATTATATGAGATGCCTTGAATTGATTTTCCTATTTGATCTGTGATATTTTTTTATGTGTATTGTGTTGTGTATAATTTATTCATTTATTTGTGATACATCTGTTTATTAGCTGTGAATCTGTGAATGAAAGATAAGCGTTATAGTTTATACTTCTTATCAACTATATTTCTGTGTTTTGATCTATGATGATTGAATGATGTTGCACTATTGTGTTAAACCCCTGGACCACACTTACACACACACAAATATAGATTTCGCAAGGAAATCGGTTAAGTCACACATATTTGAATTTAATTCAAAATAGTTTTAAAAGTCGAATATTTATATCCAAAAGGTTTTGGAAATGGATTGGGTTTAAAGTGAAAAGCTTTTGAAATGGAATTTCAAAGATGAAATTTATTTTGAATAACTTGATTAAGTTTTGGAATTTAAATAAATTGATTTAAACTTAAATTCAAGATTTGAAATTGAATTCTATGTTTGGAAACTAGGGACTAAAGATGTTATACCAGTTATATATATAGGTTAAACTATTTTAAAAGTATTGATTTGGGAATGTGAATATAATTTAAGAGCTTTAACTCATGCAAATATAATTGGATCTTTCTAAACTGAAAACTATTGATTTCAAATAATAAAAGCTTTCACATAAGTAATGAACTTCCAATTTGTGTTAAAAGAATTTCAAGTTTTAAATGAAAATGATTTACAAGTTATGGAAATGGTTAGAAAGATATAAGTTAAATCTTTGATTTAAAGATTTAACGAGTTAATCAAATTGAAATGGAAATTGTTTTGGAAATCTATGAATGGATCTTTGTGATACTGGGTGATTTTATGGAATAAATCTTTTGCTTAAAGATTTGAGATGGTAATTTGTTTAAACCATTTGAAGAAAGGTTTTTGCTTTCTTTGAAGTTGTTACTTTACTGAAATCCCATATCCATATGTTTTTAAATATTGCGCTCATTATTCGGTTTAGCCGGGAGAGCACCTTTGTGTCATATAACCCATTCGAATAATGATACGACGCTATGGATAGCATCTGAAGACCGGTGGTGAAGACCGGGTATTTGTGAGAATGATAAGATAACCTATCGATTGTCTCCACACCGGTTGATCCCCGATATAGAGATTCCCTAAGTGATGGGAAGTCCGGTCGGGATTATGGATACTCGGATTGCAAGGGCTTCTTTGGAAGTGCCTTCGGTCCTGTTCGAACCTGGGACAGACTTGTATGGTTGTATGTCTGACACTACACTTTGAGATATAAAACTAATTTCTATCAAATACATTTCTTCTTGGTGGCGGAGAATTTATTCTCTTAGCTTAGCACTCTTCCCTGAGACGTACGAGCTCAGAGGTTATGTAGCTGAAGGTTATCAGCGATATATTCCCAATTTGGTAATGTGGCATGCTAAGTGCTGTTGTGTGTTAATGATCATTTGTTAATCATTTGTGATCGGAGCATGGCTTTTGCATAAAGCGTAGCTTTGTGGACGAAACTGCATCAAGACCTCGCAACTCGGAAATGGTCGAAACAGGAAAGATGCGGCAAGGTTATGAGGGTCGTGTCCTTTAGGGTATGTCATTCCCTTCTGGTAAAAGGTGGTACCATGGTATGGAGCCCAGATATTTACCTATGTGGTGGGCTTCAATCTCATTTACTGTATGGTTTTTTTTTTGATTTAGAGGCGCCTCGGATAAAGGTCCCGAAGGACCGAGGGGTGGCATGCTCAAGAAGTAGTTACCTAGTTACATAGGTAACCCGGCCTTGTGTTGGCAGAGATCCGATTAGGTTCTCAGGACGTTCCGCCAGAGGCGTACCCATGGACGGTGGGGACTTCCTTAGCCATACCATTTGTTGGAAATCCAAACAAAACAATACGAGCCTTGTATAGATTTAGTTGTCGAACCTGTCACTTAAAATGGCAGCTATAGCGGGCATAAAATAATGGTACCCATGCTGGCTAAGATTAATATTATACTTTCGAAAGATTTTCTGCACTGTGCACCTATAAAAATAATATCAAAGAAATTTTCTCGTATCAAGCATGTTTGACTATCATAAGGAGAAATCTCCTCCAATTCTGCGTTTTCACGGACAGTGCGGTGAGAGGCCTTATGGTAGTTTCATTTTCCAAAAGCATTGCAAATTTATTTTAAATTCCTTTGTTGTCTGTTTAAAGATAAACTGTTTTGGTTACTCACACCAGTCTCATGACTGACTCGGAGTTTATTGATCCTTTCCTAAACTCTGGGTGCCCACTATTTTCCACACGGGCAGTCTAGAGTTGGGTTTTTAAGATAGTCGAGTTTAGTAGATTATCTGGAGTTAGTCCAGTCTTTGGATGTGGACGACCAAACTTGCTTATCGTTGTGAAACATGATGTTGGTCCGAGCTAGCTTTGGAGTGGAGCATTGGATTTGGAGATGCATTCTTTGTTGTTATTATTCCGCTACTGGTGTTATCTATATTCTTTCCGCTGTGTCTTGTATCTCTAATAACATTGATATCTATTGTATCATTCTGTTGTATCATATTATATAAGATAGTGTATCTGTCATTGTATCAATGTTATGTATATTGTTATTCCTTTTCTGCCGCTGTGTTATACTTAATGGTGTTATAAGCTCAGGCGAACCAGATTCGACGTTTGGATCTGCGGCATTGGAATATGAGTGTCGTATTCGGTGTCGATTTTCGAAGGTCGAGTCGGGATCGCTACATTTGGTATCAGAGCTGAAGGTTGAAACTTTAGCTCAGGAGTATAAAACATTAAGTAGCTAATTAGAGATAGGGTGAAGTAAACCCTAGAATGAGTATCCCTAAGATATCCGTTCGAATGCCCCAGTAAATTCTCTTACTATCCATTGATAGTGCGTGTGAGTGCAAGAAGAGGACGAGATAGGGGACAGGGGAGTACCACTATAAATGGTCAATACCATGCGACGGTGGAAACAATATTTCTCTTCTCAATCTCCTTTGATTCGATTACAATTTCTTTTGATTGCTTCGTGGCAGCTGTAAGAAGAAGTTTCAGTGTGATGGCGGCCTTACGAATCGTTGTAGGAAAATTCTTACTTCGTATCTTCATCGGTTTCTTATCAGTATTTGATTTAAACCTTAATGAATATGAATTGGAAATTTGGAATTGAAAATTTAAATAAATTGGAAATTTTAAATTGAGTTAAATTGGTTAATAGAATATGAAGCTAAATTTGAATTGTATCAATAAAACGATTTCGTTTAAAACCAAATTTTAAAATTCTGTTGTAATTTCTTAGGTAGATCGAAGTCCGAAGAGGGACAAATTGGTATATATTTTGAGATATCCCGACTTGAGTTTGGAATCCATATCTAACGTTTGGAGGTTGTGGAAAATAAAAATCCATTTATCTATTGTTTGGGTCTCGATATATTCTACGGACGGTTAGTTATCCTGCGAACTAACCAGTGCCTTGTATAATTCGTAGACCGGTGACCCGAGTATCCTGTGTAGAATTGTATGAGTTTGTTCTCATATTGTTGATATTTTTATTTGGTAAGCCAAATGCAGAATAGATATTCAGTTTGATTTGATGAAACATTCTATACCTATCTTTTTGTTGTCTCCCTACTTTCAAATTTCGAGGACGAAATTTCTTAAGGGGGGAATCTACAAGGTTCCTGAATTTTAACTAAGTTTAAATTGATAATTAATTCAATTTTTGAACAAAAAAAATTGTGAAATTAATTGGTAAATTGATTAAATTTATAAAATACATCTATGTAATTCCTTTGATATGTATTAAATTTCAAACTGTTGTCTTTTAAATAATATGTATAAATACAAATAATGTATATATGTTGCGTGCAAGATAAGTGTAGACTTGAGAAAAACAAAACAAGAAATAAAAATCTAAACATCTTTTGTACAACTAAGATAAGTATGAAGACATATGGTACATATGCATTAAATGCTTTCATCTTTAGCATAAACAAATAGTTAATTCGAAATTCATCAGCCACCAAATCAAAAGTATGCAGCCTGTAAAAAGTTTAGTATGCAAGGCAAGAATAAAACAAGATAAAGTAGAGGAAATATCTATGAACATAAACATAAAAAAATAAAATAAAAAAGGTAAAGGACCATTTCATTAAATGCTTTCACCTTAGTACACAACATTGGTCAATTCGAAATGTTATAAAACATTTCAGCCTCCATAAATCATGCCCAGCCAGATTAAAAAAGAAAAGGAAAGCAAGCTTTTTACCCAGTATTGTACAAACAAAATCATATCCCCTGTACAACTCTATTATTTATGTCAAGCTTCTCATCAGCTCGTTCCTTCAAAACCAAGTAAATCTGAAGTCATACCATTTCATATTTAAACAAAACTTCAGTTAAAACAACAACAAACTAAATCAATATAAACCAGAGAATCAAGATGTTTTCAGCAAGCAATTTCAAAACTGTGTCAAAAAGAAGAACTCTGTTCTTTCTTCTGAAGCAATGTGAGTAACACCACTATTAAACAATTTAAAAGTATAATCTGTTTGCATATACCTATGAATGAGTATATTTACACACACACACACAGAGATATAAATATATATGTGTGTGTGTGAACCCTTTGTGTATATTTAAATGATTGAAGCATTGTTGTGCTGGCTGTTATTTTCATATGTTCTCTACCTTAGTTCAAAAACCAAGTTTTTGATTCAAAATCTTTTCTTCTCAATCTACCCACTATTTGGATTTAAAATTCAAACCAAAGCTGTTAGTTACAGAATATATTAAAGATTAAAAATCTATTTAAGTTTAAATAACTTATTAGCATCTCTGGAAATCGAGATATCTGAGCAAAGCTTTAAACAAGTTAAAATTTAAACTTCTTAATTTACAAATTCGAGTTGGTAGCTTAAATTCGTACACATTAACATGAATTTTAAAATAAGAATCATAATTTTTAGATGAGGGGTTAAAGATCAGTTCAAAGATGATCGAAAATGGTACTTTGATCAATTCCAAACAACATGTTAAACTGGGGAAGTCGAGTTCCTCCTGGTGGTGGAGAAATGATCAGAGGCTCTGGGAAAAAAATTGGGTGAGGGTGGCCAGGTGATTGTGGTGGTGTCGGCGATCATGTGAAGGCTGTAGCCCTAGTTTTGTCAAGGCTAGATGATTCGATTCGTTCTTTGTCGGCGAGTGATCGAACGCTATGAAACTTAGGGAGATGGTAGAGGTCGAGTGTGACGACCCGGAATTTTTAACAATTTAAATTGGAATGATTAATTGATTTTAAATATTTAAAAGTTAATTTTAACTTGAACTCAAGATATCAATATTTACTTAATAATTAAAACATTGAATTATATAGTTTAATATTGAATTTAATAATTGAAATTGGGTAAATTGTTGAATCTGAAATTTCTAAGCCTTTTTAAAATAATTTGAAGGCTTGTAAAATTTATAATGATGATACTGAAGATTATAGAATTGTTGAAATTTAAATTAAAGGTGATTTATTCAATTTTAATAATTTATCATTTAAATCGATATTTAAAAATAGCCTTTCGAGGCACAGTCTCAGAATTCGACGAAACTAGTTCCATTGGATCCGTAATAGTTAGTTATTATCGAATTTCAATTTTCGTAGCCATCGGAGTTGTCGTTTGACCCCGACAGCTCGAAATGCGTAGAACTATTTTAATCGATTTAATTTAAAATCGATCGTTTACTTCCGTAACTTGCGTATACAATCAAATTAGCCATTGAAACACATTCCATTGTGTTCGGAACGCGGGTAAACCCTATAATCGCCTAGCGGCATTTCTTAAGAGGAAATCGAAATTTTTATGGCAGCAATTACAAGGGGCATTTTGGAAATATTATAATATAATAAATTTTGAAGTACATTGTGTTAGAGATTTTTTTATAACAGCGTATGCAGGAAACTTCTCCAACCATACCTTAACCCCCCTCTCTAACTTTCAACCCGAGAACCATAATTCACGAAAAAAAGAGAAATCTTCAAAAAAAAGGAAAATGGCCGAAGCCGTCCCCCTCGAAATTGAAATCATCATTCAATACATTCATGACCAAACCCTAAGCTGCGTGGAAACCATCATTCGTTCGCTAATCACCGAGCGCGTCACGATGTCTCCGTTGGTGGAAGGGGGCTCGAGGTCGCGATTTCAGAAGGCGACGTGGGTTTTTAGGCTGCTTAACATACGTTGGAGCTACGTGAGCAGGGGCGGCGATCTGGGGCGAGTCGCGCAAGGCGCGAACGATTAGTGGTTGTCGCGAGGTCAAGGCATTGGCGTAGTGATCAACGAGGCTAGGTTTTGCCCAAATCGTCCGAGTCAGAGAGGTATAGTTTATGTGATTTAGTTAAACTGTATTTTTCTTGTTAGTTATGTAAGCAAAATTTTACTTACTGGTTAAATTTAAAATAATATTTTCAAGTCTGAAAAGAAAAAAAAAAGTACTAATGTGGTCAACTTAGCTTTTTTAATTATTTTAGGCATTAAAAATAAGTTACTAAAGGAGAGATGAAACTGATAGATGAATAGTTACAGTAAATTTTAAAACTTCAAATTATAAATACATATTGATATACATATGCAGTAAAGTAAGGAGTTTCAGCAGTAAGGATTTTGGAAAATATGTTGGAATTCACATTAAGTGGACTTATCCAGGTTTTGTTGTATACACTTTCAGGAAATTAATTATATATGATGATTTTGGGCAAATATGGAAATATCGAGATGTTATAGAGCTATTTGAAATTATAAATATACATATAAATCCTGCATGGTTGTTTAAAAATAAGGCATTTTGAAAATCTATTTATTTAATAATTTTTGTAACTTCAAAATTTATTTATTTTGGAAATTTAGTTTAAATAAAATAATTAGTTATTTTAAATAGGGTGTTATAGTGATTAATCTGATCAATAAACTTATTTAATTTATTTTAGTTACAAAAAGGGTTTCTAAAAGGAAATGTTAGTTTAAAATAAATTACTAGTTTAAAGTAAATTTATTAAACGATAAATGATTATTCGATTTGTTCGAATATTAATAAATCGTATGATGTTTATACAAGGAACTATGAAGTAAACAAGTCGAGATCTGGATTGGGATTGCAAACAGTAAGGGTGAGTAAATCTCACTCTGTTGGATTTCTATTTTAATTTAAATGGTTAAATTTCAATATTTGGTTGGATGATTGAATTGATTTGATATGCACCGTGAATTGATGACCTAGTGATTTAGGGTTTTGGATGGTTCACGAGTTAATTGTTGCTTAACACGGAGCATTGGGAATTTTAAGTTGTTTTAAATTTAAAACATAAATGAGAAAATGTTTCCGTTTTAAAAGTTACTAAAGGCTTAATGATTGTGATACATTAACTTAGTAGGCTAATTAAAATGGATAATTAATTAATTCAATTAATTAATGATTTGGGGATTTAATTTAGTAATTAAAGGTTTGAATAAATAAATATAAATTAAGTTGTAAGTTAATTAACTAAGTATAAGTAATTCAGAATAATCATTAATGGTGTGATAAATAATTACCCCATGTAATTAAGAAAGTATAATTACTTTGTGAAATTAATCAAGAGATTGCTTATGATGGTTAAGTAAGAAGTAATTAATTTATGAGTGAAGTAAAATAAAAGATAGTTAATTACAGTTTGGGATTAATCAAAAATGATTAATACTGTGGTTTCATCAATATAATTAAAGTTGATTAGGATAAATTAAAATATAATTGAAAATCTTTAATTTATATAACTAATGATGTAATCAAAGATTGATTAATTAAGATTGATTAATCCATAATAAGTGACTTATGAGAAGTTAATTAATATAATTAAGGTTAAATGTAATTAAAATAGTTAATTAATTTATGAGATAATTAAAGATTACTTATTGATTATGGTTAAGAATAATTGATATCGTAATAATTAATTAAAGATAATTACTTGAATGCAATTGAAAGATAATTAATCCAGTGTGATTAATTAAGATGAATAATGAAGGATTAATTAATTAATCGATTTGAAATTAATTTATATTGAATGAAGGAATCTAAGTGGATGAAGTTAGTAATTCAATCAGGATTGATTTTAATTAATTTGGAAGTGATTAAGCTTTGCTTATGGATGATTGAATGGTATTGAATGCTTTGAATGAGTTGATATCTCTGATATGAAATGTTGTGTTTTTCATTTGGATATCCTGGAATGGGATGGCATGAGACTCGAAGAGGCCGGGGTCGGGTATTAGGAAATACCCGAAACCACTTCGAATTTTTATAAATTGATTTGTGGAATCAATAGACAGGAATGAAATGTTTTAAGTGAACTGGATTATCTAAGTTTGGTACTTAGAAATTTATATGTGAAGTAAGTGTTGTCTATAGTAAATTGTGAATTGGTTAAATGGATATAAGTTACCCGGGTTTTATGTAAGTTGTTGCTTTGGTATTCCATGTTAGTTGGATTTACTAACGCTAGTTTCCAGCCTGACCCGGGTGTAACTTTGGTGTAATGCTCGGGTCAGACCGAGTATTACAGATTTTCAGGTAAGGACGTTCTGGAGCTCAGGAGGCGGGCTGGATGACAAGAGCGTGTAGAGTATTTTCGCTGTATTATAACATTGTAAATCTGAGTCATGCTGATTTGTATATGTCCAGTGTTGAATATTTGTGTAATTCTGATGTATTTAAATGTAATCGACAGAAATTTTTTCCTTTGTAAACTGTTATTGTTTATTATGATATTTTATATGCTGTGAATGTGAGATGTTGGTGCTTCTGATCTTCTTCTTCTATCTCTTCTTCTTTTCATAACTATCTGGAATTTTCGGGTTAAAAAATTTCGGGTCGTTTACATTTGGTATCAGAGCTGAAAGTTAAGCGAGAACCTTGGCTCTGGTGGGGATTACTCATTGAATAGTGTCTGTAGTACTCTAGGATGAGTTGACTATATATTTATGAGAGCGTACTTGTTATTTGCTTATATAAAAGGGTTTTAAGTGATTTTATATAAAACTATATATGTTGATTTATAAAGCAATATTTCCCTTTAATAAATATTAAAGTGATTAGTGGTTAAATTAATTGAATTAAATTAAGAAATAATATAATACAACCAAATTGAAGACTTGAATTGGAAGTAAATTAAGTAGAAATAGAAATACAACCAAATTAAAAATTTAATTGATTGAAAAAGAAATTCTAGATCTGGTCCCAGAATTTGAAAATTTGTTTCAAAGTAATGAAAAATAATAAATAAGTATTATTTGGATAGCTAGGACTGGTTGCAAACAATGGGTTGTTTGAAAATTTGATTTGAAGTGTGATGTAAAAAACCTAAAAGCGATATAAGTTTTAAACTTATAAGAGGGAAAGAATTTTGAAGTTTGAAGCGGGAATTCAAATTGAGTAAGGTTGATTGGATTAAATAAATTTGAATTTAACTTTGGGAAAGTTAAAAAAGTGGAGAAAAAGCAACCTGAATTGGAAATTTCAAGATGAAATTGGAATTTAACTTGGAAAGTTAAATGGTTGATTTGAATTGGGAATTCGTGTGGTCTCAAAACGGGTTTGAGGTTTAAAAATTGAAAATGGATGGACCTTTTAAAAATAAATTGGATGATATCATCCCATTGTTAATGAAATTCTTTAAATTGAGAGTGGTACTGTATAAATAAAATAAATTTGAATAATTGAATTATAAATTAAACTTGTTTAAGAACCGGCTTTAAATTGGAAGATAAAATTGAGTAATAAATTAAAATTTTAAAATAAAATTGTGTTGAATTTTTATTTGAACCTTGAAATATATAAGTTAAGATAATTTAAAATGGAATTTTGAGAATTGGACTCATAAATTAAATTGTTTAAAAACTTTAGATAAAAGTTAATTTAATTAAAGAGTTAAACCAACCTTTGAAGATTTAACTCGAAATTATATAATTCGAGATGGGTTAAAGTTGAAACTTAGATTCCATTAGTACCAATTGAATTTAATTTGAATTAATTAGAATTGAAGTTGAATTGGGAATAAATCGAGTCCAATGGAATTTGGAGTTATTTGAATTGAAATTGGGTCAATTTAAATGAAAATTTAAATTGAATAGTAGGGGAAGTGAACAGTTTGACTCTTGACTATTTTAAATAAATTGTTTTAATACAAACTAAATTTTCTAAGCTATTAAATATATACAACCTTTCTTTTTAAAGCAAACTTATTTTATATTTGTTTTACCATTATTTTTGGAGCTATTTAATCATTTTTCAACTGTTTTCTAAACTAATAGCTATTTTTTTAACTATTTCACAAACTAATTTCTATTTTACAACTATTTGGCAATTATTTAAAAGTTTCTGAAAATATTTAACTATTTTCAACTATTCTATAATTAGTTAACTATTTTATTGTTATTTTGCAAACTAATAATTATTTTTCAACTACTTATTTATTTTTAAAATTTTCAAGCTATTTTCTGAATATAATCTGGTCGGAGTTCAAACTGTTATTGATTTAAATACCCAACTGAGATAAGAATCGAAGTGATAATCCAAATGGGGATTAAGGCAATTGTAAATAAGTGAAGGGGAATTTAAGGAAATGTGAATAGAAAGGAAATTGATTTGGCTGAAAATCAATAATAATTAAATACGTAGGATGTACGTATATTATTCTATTCTCATAGTGATTTGATCTAGATTCGAACACAGAATTTTGAGATAGTTTATCGATCCGAGTTGGGATTTTTCACTCGATTTTCGACGGCGAACCTGGATATGGATTGTTGATTGGTTCTGGATATTCCCTATCATAGTTATGGCTATGAAAATAGAATGACGGTTTCTAATCAAGAAATTAGATCTTTGTCCTTACTAGGAAGTCGGGGGGACAATACTAGTTCGGAAGTGAAATTGTGTGATCGAGCGAGCGATCAGATTGGTATAGTGTACGGATGATAAGTGTACATCGTATGGATTTGAATGTAATTGATTTTGTAAAGAGTAATCAAATTTGAATATTTGATTTTGAATAAACAAAGTTATATATCTTTGTTATATAAGATAAATCTCCCCTTGTTGAATCTATTGCTGGAAGAAAATGATTTTTGAAGGTGTCTAAAGTATAAAGGAATTTTATATAAGTTTGAACGATCCAATGTTTTTAAATTAATTATATATATCTGAATATATATATATATATATATATATATATATGTATATATATAAAGGATCTTGTGAGGATTTTGGAAAAGGTTTTGGGAACCTTTGAATTTGGAAAGGCTTTTGATTTTTGGGTAAAATCAATATTGAAATTTGAAAAGCCGAGGTTGAGAATTATCGATTTTGGGATAATCTATTTTGCGTAAAGGAGCTTTCTATGATATCATACTAGGTGTATGATTTGAAAGATACTATATATGTATAGTATAAAGTGTTTTGATGATGGATCTAGGGAAAGGCGCTCCCTTGAAATGAACTTCTCAGAAGTGCCACCGGGTGGTGCTGCCTTGAGCCCCAAAGGGGGTTCTAAAGTTGATCCTGTAAGGAATCCGGACAAAACTAGTTCCTGGGGATTATGAGTAGTGTATACCATAGCGGAAGTCGTGTGTGCCGTTGAGAGCCAACGGTCTGCGTTTGATTTTATAACGGTAGACTGCGACCTATGGTATAACATAGCGAAAGTCGTGTGTGCCGCTGAGAGCCAACAGTCTGCGTTTGATTTTATATCGACAGACTGCGACCTATGTAGGAGTGGAGAGGTTTCATTTTGACAGCGAAAATTTGAGGCTGCTGAGAGCCTGTAGTTACATGGACTTTTGTTGTGATGGCAACGTAACCCTGGGATGTAACTGTGATCTGTTGTGGGTTCCATGGCGTAATCAAGAGGCCGCGAAGAGCATGCAGTTGCATGGACTTTTGCTGCGATGGCAACGTAACCTTGAAATGTAACTGCGACCATGGATGGGGGTGATGATTTCCAGAGCATTCTCACCAAAGATATTTCCTCTATTTTCAAAAAAAAAAATTGTTTTCTATATTTTCCATAAAATTATTTCCCTAGTATTTTCATTGAATGTTGAAAACAGATCTGCCAAGTACTTATAGATTTTCAGTCCTACGCCTGATCTGCGTATGACTGAGTTTCCATGAGAACAAGAATGGATTGGTTGAGACTTCGAGTTATAAAAAGTATTTTTATAAAGAGTTATTTTAGTACTATGATGTGAATTTAAAAACATTTCTAATTTTTTTAAATAAAGATGTTGGAATTTTGGAAAATCAAGGAAATTCAAACTGGAATTTTAATGAAGTGAATTTGTAATTAAAATCGAATATTGATTTAGAAGTGGAAAGTAAGCTAATTGGTTAAATAATTGTTGGATTGAGTATGTTAATAAAATTTAACTCGGTTTAATAAAATGGGGTGTAAGTTAATAATGGAGATTGGGAATGAATTCGAACTGTAAATAGAATTCAACTTAGATTTAATAATGAATTAAATAAGAAGAGATGTTGTAAAATAAAAATAAAATAGAGTTGGATTGAAAAATGTGATGGTTTGAATTACAATTAAAATTCAAGGGTGATTCGAATAATATTTAATGAAATTTGCAAATAAATTGGATTAGCAGACTGAACTTAAGTTCGGTGGCATATTAATTTGAAGTATAAATGAGTTAAGTATGTGTTGGATATTATTTTAATAAATTGAGAAGGTGAATTAAAATTAAAAATAAAAATGGATGGACTAACTGAATTTAATGGAATTTGATTAAATGAGGATCAAATATAAGTAAACTTAAGTTTGATGTTGGAATAAATAAAAGTTAATTAACTTAAGTTTAAAAATTTATGGAAGCTTGGCTTCGAGTAAGGGTGAAAGCCCATTAAATAAAAGCTTGGATTTAATTAATTTGGGAATGGCTAGTAGTATACAAGAATGAAATGTGTCGAGCTAAATGAATGGTTGGTGAATGAATTAGAAATGAAATGGAATTAAATATAGAATGAGTTGAAACTAATTTAAAGTAGTTATAAACTAAATAAATACTCTATTAAGCGAATATTGATTTGCATAGAATGAATTGTCATTTGACGTAAATGGAAATAATTAAAATTCTATGAATGGATTGAGAGTAAATAAAATTGATTTTAAATCATTTATAGTGAGCTTGTTTGGATTAAAAGTCAATTGAGTGTAAGAAATTGAGTTGCAAACCATTAAAATTGAATGAGATGGCTTATGAATTGGTTGAAAGCAATGGAATTAGCTTTAAATCATATAAAGTGCTTATGGAAAGCATTTGGTGCTTATTGTTTATGTAATGCATGTGTTTAGCTATTGAAAATAAGAGGAATGCTAATAAATTCTCTGTATATGGCACTTACATATTTAAATTGAGTCAATACAGGTACCTGAAGGCCGTTTGGCTGGATTTGGTTGCGTTAAGTGCTAAATAAATAAGCTGCTTGCATAAAATGCTAAATAAAGGTACGCCTACACAATAAAAAAAGGAAATATGAACCGTTTTTTCTTTTTCCGACCAGGTGGGTTGATGTATATATATTTATATCTTTTGTCAAATTGCAAAAGCTCCTCCGTACAAAGGAGACTCTGCCAAAAAAATTTGAAAATTTTGAGAGTTAGAAAATTTTTGGGAAAATTTTTATTAATGACAAAACTATTTCAAATTGAAAATGGATATAAACTAATGAATGAAACTAATCTAAAATAATGAAATGAATTAGTTATAAATGAAAGATAGAATTCAATATTCAAAATTTAAAATAAGTTGAATTCATATGGAAATGGGGAAAACTAATTTAAATAGAAATAGATATGAAAACTTCTGTAAGGAAATGTATAAAATGATTTGAAGGGTTACGATTGTATATTGTTGCTAAGTAGGTTATGCACGTATTAAAGGGAAAAGAAAATTGGATGTGATTCCAAAAGATAAATTTGAATTGCCCGACAAAAAGGTATGTATTTAAATTTCTGTATGAAATTGAATTGGGTTTTTGATGTAGCCACTTGGCTTTTTTTGGGAATTTGGGAGCCCGTAGAGGAATTTTGAGGTTGTACCGAGCTAGCCGCGCAAAGGAGACGCTGGCAAAAATTTTCAAAAATTTAGAGAGTTAGAATTTTTTTTGAGAAATTTGTGATAATTTAAATTTGAATTTTAAATTAGATTTGAATAAATGATGTAAATAATGTTGTAGGGAACTATAAAGGTTTTGGGAAGTTGGTTGAGGTGATGGTGGGTCTTTAATTAATAAAAGAATATGTTATGGCAAGTTAATATAACTATTAGTTTTGGAGGAAAAGTTAACAGTTATTGAACCATTCTTCCTAACTATTAATTTCGAGGACGAAATTCTTTTAAGGGGGGAGGAATGTGAAGACTCGGAATTTTTAACAATTTAAATTGAAATGATTAATTGATTTTAAATATTTAAAAGTTAATTTTAACTTGAACTCAAGATATCAATATTTACTTGATAATTAAATCATTGAATTATATAGTTAAATATAGAATTTAATAATTGAAATTTGGTAAATTGTTGAATCTGAAATTTCTAAGCCTGTTTAAAATAATTTGAAGGCTTATAAAATTTATAATGATGATACTGAAGGTAATAGAATTGTTTAAATTTAAATTAAAGGTGATTTGTTCAATTTTAATAATTTATCGTTTAAATCGATATTTAAAAGTAGCCTTCTGAGGCACAGTCTCGAAATTCGATGAAACCAGTTCCATTGGATCCGTAATAGTTAGTTATTATCGGATTTCAATTTTCGTAGCCATCGGAGTTGTCATTTGACCCCAGCAGCTCGGAACGCGTAGAACTATTTTAATCAATTTAATTTAAAATTGATCGTTTACTTCCATAACTTGTGTATACGATCAAGTTAGCCTTCGAAACACGTTCCATTGTGTTCGGAACGCGGGTAAAACCCTATAATCGCCTAGCGACATTGCTTAAGAGGAAATCGAAATTTTTATGGCAGCATTTACAAGGGGCATTTTGGAAATATTATAATATAATAAATTTTGAAGTACATTGGGTCAGAGAGTTTTTTTTATAACAGCGTACGTAGGAAGCTTCTCTAACCATACTTTAACCCCCCTCTCTAACTTTCAACCCGAGAACCATAATTCACGAAAAAAAAGAGAAACCTTAAGAAAAAAAGGAAAATGGCCGAAGCCGGCCCCCTCGAAATCGAAATCATTTATATTCAATTCGTTCGTGACCGAACCCTAAGCTGTGTGGAATGCATCGTTCGTTCGCCAATCACCGAGCGCGTAACGATGTCGCCGTTGGTGGAAGGGGGCTCGAGGTCGCGATTTTAGGAGGCGACGTGGGTTTTTGGGCTGCTCAACATAAGTTGGAGCTTCGCGAGCAAGAGCGGCGATCTGGGGAGATTCGTCCAAGGCGCGAACGATTAGTGGTTGCCGCGAGGTCACGTCATTGGCGCAGTGATCAACGAGGCTAGGTTTTGCCCAAATCGTTCGGGTCAGAGAGGTATAATTTCTGTGATTTAGTTAAACTGTATTTTTCTTGTTAGTTATGTAAGTAAAATTTTACTTACTGGTTAAATTTAAAATAATATTTTCAAGTCTAAAAAGAAAAGAAAACGTACTAATGTGTTTAACTTAGCTTATTTAATTATTTTAGGCATTAAAAATAAGTTATCAAAGGAGAGAAGAAACTGATAGATGAATAGTTACAGTAAATTTTAAAACTTCGAATTATAAATATATAGTGATATACATATGCAGTAAAGTAAAGAGTTTCAGCAGTAAGGATTTTGGAAAATATGTTGGAATTCACATTAAGTGGACTTATCCAGATTTTGTTGATATATACAGTTTCAAGAAATTAATTATATATGAGGATTTTGGGCAAATATGGAAATATCGGGATGTCATAGAGCTATTTGAAATTATAAATATACATATAAATCCTGCATGGTTGTTTAAAAATAAGGTATTTTGAAAATCTATTTATTTAATAATTTTTGTAACTTCAAAATTTATTTATTTAGGAAATTTAGTTTAAATAAAATAATTAGTTATTTTAAATAAGGTGTTATAGTGATTAATCTGATCAATAAACTTATTTAATTTATTTTAGTTACAAAAAGGGTTTCTAAAAGGAAATATTAGTTTAAATAAATTATTAGTTTAAAATAAATTTATTAAACGATAAATGATTATTCGATTTGTTCGAATATTAATAAATCGTATGATGTTTATACAAGGATCAAAACTATGAAGTAAACAAGTCGAGATATGGATTGGGATTGCAAACAGCAAAGGTGAGTAAATCTCACTCTGTTAGATTTCTATTTAAATTTAAATGATTAAATTTAAATATTTGGTTGGATGATTGAATTGATTTGATATGCACCGTGAATTGTTGATCTAGTGATTTTGGGTTTTGGATGGTTCACGAGTTAATTATTGCTTAACATGAAGCATTAGGAATTTTAAGTTGTTTTAAACTTAAAACATAAATGAGAAAATGTTTCCGTTTTAAAAGTTACTAAAGGCTTAATGATTGTGATACATTAACTTAGTAGGGTAATTAAAATGGATAATTAATTAATTCAATTAATTAATGATTTGGGGACTTAATTTAGTAATTAAAAGTTTGAATAAATAAAAATAAATTAAGTTGTAAGTTAATTAACTAAGTATAAGTAATTCAGAATAATCATTGATGGTGTGATGAATAATTACCCCATGTAATTAAGAAAATATAATTACTTTGTGAAATTAATCAAGAGATTGATTATGATGGTTAAGTAAGGAGTAATTAGTTTATGAATGAAGTAAAATAAAAGATAGTTAATTACTATTTTGGATTAATCGAAAATGGTTAATACTGTGGTTTTATTAATATAATTAAAGTTGATTAGGATAAATTAAAATATAATTGAAAATCTTTAATTTACATAATTGATGATGTAATCAAAGATTGATTAATTAAGATTGATTAATCCATAATAAGTGACTTATGAGAAGTTAATTAATATAATTAAGGTTTAATGTAATAAAATAGTTAATTAATTTATGAGATAATTAAAGATTACTTATTGATTATGGTTAAGAATAATTGATATCGTGATAATTAATTAAAGATAATTACTTGAATGCAATTGAAAGATAATTAATCCAGTGGGATTAATTAAGATGAATAATGAAGGATTGATTAATTAATCGATTTGAAATTAATTAATATTGAATGAAGGAATCTAAGTGGATGAGGTTAGTAATTCAATCAGGATTAATTTTAATTAATTTTGAAGTGATTAAGCTTTGCTTATGGATGATTGAATGGTATTGAATGCTTTGAATGAGTTGATATCTCTGATATGAAATGTTGTATTTTTCATTTGGATATCTTGGAATGGGATGGCATGAGACTCGAAGAGGCCGGGGTCGGGTATTAGGAAATACCCGTAACCACTTCGAATTTTTATAAATTGATTTGTGGAATCAATAGACAGGAATGAAATGTTTTAAGTGAACTGGATTATCTAAGTTTGGTACTTAGAAATTTATATGTGAAGTAAGTGTTGTCTATAGTAAATTGTGAATTGGTTAATTGATATAAGTTACCCGGGTTTTATGTAAGTTGTTGCTTTGGTATTCCATGTTAGTTGGGTTTACTCACGCTGGTTTCCATACTGACCCGGGTGTTACTTTGGTGTAATGCTCGGGTCAGACCGAGTATTACAGATTTTCAGGTAAGGACGTTCTGGAGCTCAGGAGGCGAGCTGGATGACAGAAGCGTGTAGAGTATTTCTGCAGTATTATAATACATGCTGATTTGTATATGTCCAGTGTTGAATATTTGTGTAACTTTGATGTATTTAAATGTAATCGACAGAATATTGTTCCTTTGTATACTGTTATTGTTTATTATTATATTTTATCCGCTGTGAATGTGAGATCTTGGTTCTTATGATCTTCTTCTTCTATCTCTTCTTCTTTTCATAACTATCTGCAATTTTCGGGTTAGAAAATTTCGGATCGTTACATCGGGTTGACGAAGTGATGGCCGGAGTTTCGCGTGTTCAGATGATTGGAGCTGCGAGAACGAGTCGTTGACAGGTTTGAGGTGTTGTTTGCGCTTGTGTTTCCAGGTTTGGGTTTTGAACTCGATTTCGATTTCGAGTGAACAGCGTCGTGCTGGTGGTCGTAGATTGACTCATAGGTGATCGACGATGTGCTCGATAAAGTGGGGGCGACTGGAGTTGATCGCTGGTGACGTGCATGTGCACCGTGCATTCTAAAGTTCTGCTGAACTTTTTGGTTTTGGGTAGGAGTTGATCTCGAGCTTACTCGAGTAAATCTAGGGTTTTACTCGAAGTAAAGGAAGGTTGGACGCGGAGTAAAAGTAGTTGCCTCGGGTTGGTTTAACTGGATTACAGTTTTGTTCAAAACTGTCTGCAATTTGAAATTTAAACCAAATTTAAATGACTTTAAATTTCTAAGCTAGATGTAAATAAAGATAAATCAAGTTTAAGTTAGATTCAAATGGAACATTGAATCTTAAAGTTTTAAAAAAGGAAATTTGATTTTAAATCAAAGTTGTAAATATTTAGAAGGTGGGTTTTTAGGTTTTACACCTGGCAGTTTCTATTTTTAAAATTTGATTTAAAATCTGAAACATAATTTAAACTGGACTTAAATTCGAAAGTTAAGTTTAGTTTTCAAATAACTTTTGAATCTTAGTTTTTTAAAATGGAATTTGGATTCTTAAATCAAGAATTTAAAATCAAGATTTTAAAAGCAAGTATAAATCAAAGTTTTTTAATCAAAGTTAAATTAATGGATTCAAGTCTCTTTGAATCTGGATCTAGGAATTTGAGTCAGTTTTACAAATATGAATGTTTTAAACAAGTTTAAATCGAATAGCTTTTTAAAGTTATTTGTTTTCAAATAAATATTTGAATTGGTTTTTTTTTTGAAAATCAATAGGCTAAGGGAGCCTTGCCCATTTATTGCATCAGTAGTCAATACAACAGAATATCAGTTACTCAACATACAATTGCTCCTATATTGCATATAATAAAAACATAGTTTACAATATAAGGAAATATTTGAATTGGTTTTTGATAAAGTTCTTTTATAAAAAGGATTTTGAATGAAAAGTTAAATACTTTGTTTTAACTTAAATTTGTAAGTTAAAAATGTAATGCATTTTAAAACTTAAATTTTAAATAGAAATTTAAGTAAATTATTTAGAACTTTTCTTATATAGGTTTATAAGTTGATTTAAATTTGGTTAATGTTCAAATATATAACCATTTCGAATTTAAAATTTAAAATGAAATTGAATTTAAATTTAGAAGTGTAATGTTTTAAATACACTTTAATATTAATGAAGTCATTAATAAAGAAATGGATTACCTTAAAGATAATTAAGGCATTTAAATGATTTAATTAATAAGGTAATTAAAGAATGATTTACTTAATTTATAAATAAATAATTTAGATCAATTTATAATTAGAAATGATTAATAATGAATTAATCTAAGATAATTTCTTAAGAAAGTAATTAAAGAAATGTTATTAGTTAATGAAGATAATTAACTAGGGATTATTAAGTAATTAGATTAATATGATTAATTTTGATAATTAATTAGATTAATTAATTAAGATAATCAATTGTAAATTGCTAAGTATAATTACTTAACGGAAGTAATTAAGAGATTAGTTACTTATTGAAATTAATTATGATAATATGATTAGTTAAGTTAATTAATTAGGTTAATTAATTTAAGTAAATCATTTGATAATTGGATAAGAGTAATTACTTAGTGTAATTAATGGAGATAATTACTTAGAGAAGTAATTAATAGATAATTACTGGATGTAATTAATTGAATGATGATTAGTAATTTGAGTCTAATTATTTGTTATTAATCAAGGGATATTAAGTTGTTAATTAAGGATTAATTAATAAACGAGATTAATTAAGATTAATTAAAGATTAATTAAAGTAAATTAATTCAATGATAAAGATTAATTGGTAATTAATGATTAATTGTTATGAGACGATTGCTTAATAGTAAGTAATTAAAGGTTTAATTCCTTAAAATAATTAATTAAGGGTTTAATTAATTATGTAATTGGTTTAAAGGTTGACTTAATTAATATGATTAATCAAGAATAATTTAATTAATTAAGGTGATTGATAAATTAATTTATATCAAATGATTTGTAATTAATCAATCAGGATTGGATAATTAATTCATAAGTAATTAATTTAATTGGAAATTAATTGAATTAATTAGGATTAAATAATTAATTAATCCTACTTATAAATGATTATTAAATGCTTGACCTTACTTATGAATGATTGTATTGTATGAGATGCCTTGAATTGATTGTCCTATCTGATCTGTGATATTTTATTCTATGGATTCTGCTGTGCTTAATTTATTCATTTATTTGTGATACATCTGTTTATTATCTGTGAATCTATGAATGAAAGATAAGCATTGTAGTTTATACCGCTTATCAACTATATTTCTGTGTTTTGATCTATGATGATTGAATGATGTTGCACTATTTTGTTAAACCCTTGGACTACACTTGTACACACACAAATATGGTTTCGCAAGGAAATCGGTTAAGTCACGGATATTTGAATTTAATTCAAAATAATTTTAAAAGTCGAATATTAAAATCCAAATGGTTTTGGAAATGGATTAGGTTTAAAGTGAAAAGCTTTTGAAGTGGAATTTCAATATGAAATTTATTTTGAATAACTTGATTAAGTTTTGGACTTTAAATAATTTGATTTAAACTTAAATTCAAGATTTGAAATTGAATTCTATGTTTGGAAACTAAGGACTAAAGATGCTATACCAGTTATATATGAGTTAAACTATTTTAAAAGTATTGATTTGGGAATGTGAAATATAATTTAAAAGCTTTAACTCGTGCAAATATAGTTGGATCTTTCTGAAATGAAAACTATTTGTTTTCAAATAATAAAAGCTTTCACATAAGTAATGAACTTCCAATTTGTGTTAAAAGAATTTCAAGTTTGAAATGAAAATGATTTACAAGTTATGGAAATGGTTTGAAAGCTATAAGTTAAATCTTTGATTTAAAGATTTAACGAGTTAATCAAATTGGAATGGAAATTGTTTTGGAAATCTATGAATGGATCTTTGTGAAAATGGGTGAATTTTGTGGAATAAATCTTTTGCTTAAAGATTTGAGATGGTAATTTGTTTAAACCATTTGAAGAAAGGTTTTGGCTTTCTTTGAAGTTGTGACTTAACTGAAATCCCATATCCATATGTTTTTAAATATTTCGCTCATTAACCGGTTTAGCTGAGAAAGGACCTTTGTGTCATATAACCCATTCCGAATAATGATACTATGCTATAGATAGCATTTGAAGACCGGTGGTGAAGACCAGGTATTTGTGAGAACGATAGGATAACCTATCGATTGTCTCTGCACCGGCTGATCCCCGGTATAGAGATTCCCTAAGTGATGGAAAGTCCGATCGAGATTATGGATACTCATATTGAAAGGGCTTCTTCAGAAGTGTCTTCGGTTCTATTCGAACACGGGACAGACTTGTATGGTTGTATGTCTAACCCTATACTTTGAGATATAAAACTGATTTCTATCAAATACATTTTTGCTTGGTGGCAGAGAATTTATTCTCTTAGCTTAACACCCTTCTCTGAGACGTACGAGCTCAAAGGTTATGTAGTTTAAGGTTATCAGCGATATATTCCCAATTTCGTAGTGTGGCATGCTAAGTGCTGCTGTGTGTTAATGATCATTTGTTGATCATTTGTGATCAGATCATGGCTTTTGTATAAAGCGTAGCTTTGTGGATGAGACTGCATCAGGACCTCACAACCGGAAAATGGTCGAAACAGGAAAGATGCGGCAAGGTTATGCGGGTCGCGCTGTTTAGGTTGTGTCATTCCCTTCTGGTAAAGGATGGTATAATGGTATGGAGCCCATATATTTACGTATGTGGTGGGCTTCAATCTCATTTACTCTGTGGTTGTTGCTTTGTGGTTTAGAGGTGCCTCGGATAAAGGTCCCAAAAGACCGGGGGGTGGCATGCTCGAAAAGTAGTTACCTAGTTACAGATGTAACCCGGCCTTGTGTTGGCAGAGATCCGATTAGGTTCTCGGGACGTCCTGCCAGAGGCGTACCCATGGACAGTGGGAAGTTCCTTAGCCATACCATTTATTGGAAATCCAAACAAAACAATACGAGCCTTGTATAGATTTAGTTATAGAACCTGTCATTTAAAATGGCAGCTATAGCGGGCATAATATAATGGTACCTATGCTGGCTAAGATTAATATTATACTTTCGAAAGATTTTCTGCGCTGTGCACCGATAATTATAATATTAAAGAAATTTTCTCGTATCAAGCATGTCTGACTATCATAAGGAGAAATCTCCTCCAATTCTGCATTTGCATGGTGTGTGCGGTGGGAGGCCTTATGTTAGTTTCATTTTCCAAAAGCATTGCAAATTTATTTTTAATTCCATTGTTGTCTGTTTAAAGATAAACTGTTTTCGTTACTCACACTAGTCCCATGACTGACTCGGAGTTTATTGTTTCTTTCCTAAACTCTGGGTGCCTACTATTTTCCACACGGGCAGTCTAGAGTTGGGTTTTTTAGATAGTCAGGTTTAGTAGATTATCTGGAGCTAGTCCAGTCTTTGGATGTGGACGACCGGACTTGCTTATCGTTGTGAAGCGTGATGTTGGTCCGGGCTAGCTTCGGAGTTGAGCACTGGATTTGGAGATGCATTCTTTGGAGTTATTATTCCGCTGCTGGTGTTAACTATATTATTTCCGCTATGTCTTGTATCTCTAATAGCATTGATATCTATTGTATCATTATGTTGTGTCATATTATATCAGATAGTGTATCTGTCATTGTATCAATGTTATGTATATTGTTATTCATTTTCTTCCGCTGTGTTATACTTAATAGTGTTATAAGATCCGGTGAACCAGATTTGACGTTAGGATCTGCGGCATTGGGAATACGAGTGTCGTATTCGGTGCCGATTTTCGAAGGTCGAGTCAGGATCGCTACACTATAAAGAATCTATCTTTTTATATAAAATGATACATCTAGTTAACACGTTAAATGAAATGTTCTGAATGCAATTTTAGATTCATAATAAAAAATAATGTTGTTCAAAATGCTGATAGATATACAAAATAGCTTCATATTAGAAAGGGAAGTGCATTTCACTAGTTTGATGAACAAAAAATTTTAATTAATGTGTCGTATAAAAAACTTAATGCAAAATATTTTTTTTGATGAAAAACAATTGTTGGTTTTGCTATTTTAAATGGTAAAAGAATTTAATTTTTTTAATATATGAAATAATAATGATTTATCTTCTTACATTAAAGTATAAACTGATCTTTCTTTTATTCAAATTACTTTATCTTTTAATGTTAATAAGAAATAAATGCTTGTAACACCCCATATTTTATAACTTCATTTAGGACATTTAATTAGCTAAATAAAATAAAATAATGTGAAGATTAATGAGTTGAGATTTGATTATACCAAGGGTAGCCGTACCATGTGTTAACGCTTAAATTTGAACGCTAACACCCCGGCGTGTAAAGTGTAGTTGTGAAAGCACCACCCGATGATTCAGGAACAGAGTATAAGCAGAAAACTGCAGAAAAAACAGTAAACAACAGCGGTTTTATAGTGGTTCGGCTTAATAGTTTGCCTACGTCCACTTTGAATATCTTTATTGATGAATTCGTTACAGATTGATACAATTCTTCCCAAGTACAATATGCTTTGAATTACTAAACACTTTGAACGAATGGCTTAAACTTCAATGTGAGTGAAAAGTCTTCAAATCCATGTCGGATGTATGAGATTCCTTCTTGAAGTTGTTGGTAGCGTTCTACGTGTCTTGAAAGCTTTGAGTGTCGAGTCGGTTTGGAATGCCGCAGAGTATCGGTGCTTGGAAAGAATGAGCCAAAAGTCCCCCTCATGTTGGAGATCATCACGTATTTATAGGCAAATCTGGATAAGAATTTTTCACCCAAGTCCTAAGTCGTGACCGACTCAGGGAGAGTCGTAGGTCGCGATCGAGAGTCAGCAGGCAATGGAGTAGGTGAAGTGGTACTGAGCTTTTCTTTATTCATCTGGATATAAGTCCTAACCCGTTCGCGAGTTAAGGAGTCACGGCTCAAAATGAGGCAGCACTAAAATTTTGGTCCTGTGGTTTTAGGTCATGTTCGACTTATACTAGGTCGTAAGTCGGTCACGACTCAAATGCAGTCGCTCTCGCCCTCCTTTGTCTTGAGTCACTAGGTCGTTCTGCCTTTAGGTCTTTTAGGTCGTAGCCCCTTAAGTCGCGTACCTTCCTGAGTCGTGACATGTATTAAGTCGCATATTTCTCTGAGTCGCGAGTCGCTCATTCTGCCAACTCATTAAGTCGAACAATCCTTAAGCCGTAAACCGTTCACCTCCTTAAGTCGTAAGTCGCACAATTCTTTAACTCGTGCAACTCCTCAATTGTTGAGTCGGTATCTTGTTGAGTCGTGAAGTACCTTGAGTCGGCCAACACCTTTAAGGCATTAAGGTTATAACCCGGTGAGTCGCTGTCCCTCCTGAGTCGTTAAGTCGGCAATCAGCTGAGTCGTCGTTCATTTTAGGTTGGCAACGAGTTAAGGCTGTTGAGTCGGTAATCATTGTGAGTCACGAGCCTGGTTTGAGTCGCTTGAGCTGAGGAGGTAACAATTGCCCCTAGAAGTACACGCTTAAACCGTAAGTCGTGTGCTTCGACCCAGTGCATGAGTCGTAAACGACTCAAAGAGGCTCATGACTCATGACTCGTTAGTCCTTTCATCTTCCCCCCTGTTTCGCATATAAGCCGTTGAGTCGGTCTTTCCTCCTCACTTTACTGCTTATCTGTTTTATTTGATCCTACCATTAACGATCCTTCAAGTTTCAAAGACGAATCCAAGCTAATCAGACATCAACTCATCTTCATCTTTATATTGCGTAAGTGAATTCACCTTCTGTTCAATCCACGATCACCATTGACGCACGAATCTGGACTCCCATTTTCTGACTCCAATTCATTTCAGTGTCGTGTTCCACCGCGAACAACGTTTCTGATTGATATGCGACTGCCATTGATCGTATTGTTGTTATCATTCACGATAACATAGTAGTGCACCAGATTTGCCGCAAACTTGAAGCGATTCGAATTGGTTTTTTGGGTGATTTCTGACCATGTGAGGAGAAGATAATGAGTTACAGTGTCTCGAATTAACTGGTTTGTGATTTTGGAGGAGATGAGAAGGTCCTTAGCGGGTTAATGGGTTAGAAGAGTTAATTGGTTGAGGGGATGACTTAGAATTCTCACGACTCAGTTGGTTTTTTGGATCTACCGACTTAGGAATGCCTTGCAATCTCATCCGTCCACGACCTAATTTTTGGGTCGTGTTGATTTCCTGGCAATTTAAGACTTAGGTCGTACAAGTGATTCAGCCCTTTAGACCCTTACCACAACTTATTCTTTAGACCGTGAACGTCTCAAGCCATAAGTCGTGAACGACTCAGCACTTAGGCTATTTTCCATTCCGAGTTGTTTCTTGTGGCTTAACCCTTGACCGACTCAAGTATGGGGGACATAGGCTTTGTGTCGCGGCCGAGACAGGACTTTGAGAAATTTGCTTTGTTCTGATTTGAGGCTTTTTCCTCCATGCGTATTACGACTTACAAAACTTAACTTAACTCGCCGCATACCCCTTAGGTCGTGAACGAGTTTCCACTTGAAAGCATAATCCCAACTTGATTATTTAACTTGTATTACCGGATTGAATTGCCTAAACTCTAAATTGCCCAAACTTTAAATTGTTTGAACTTTGTTGCATTATTCCACAAATCCTGTTAACTTATAAGCTAATTACCTATTGAAAATAACAACTACAGAAAACCAGGGAGAATATACTGTCATTGACTGCCCACATCAAATGACAGATCAGTTGACAGAAGGTAATTAACTTAAACAGATTGTGTGAATGAAGTGCTTCAATTCAACGAATTCAAGTAAAGTATTAAAGCAACATTGAGACAGTCGATTGAAATCGACCGGTTTGCACCAATACTGCACTTGAACCTTTTTTTTTGAAATTAACAAGTCCTGAAGTTTAGTGATCGATCAATTTTCGATTAGTTTAACTTCAGTTATATTTACTTGTCATTATTAGTTTTGCACAACACTTCACACATTTTAGGAAACGTGCACCTTCACATTTGAATATCCAGTTGCTTGTGTAGAATGACTTCTCAGGAAGAAGATACAACAGTTCAGGCTGGAGAGGCAACTGTTATTCCGGCTTCACTAGTCAATCCTCCCGAAAGAGCCCCTACCACGCTATCATACAAAGTTTTTCGCCAGTTGTACGCTCAGTTTGGCATTGCTGAATCAGATGCCATTCTTCCCGAGAGAAGTAACACTGCTGACATAGCACCCCCTGGCTTTGTGACAGTTAACCGACAAATGTGCCTGAGCGGGGCCATCCCTCCTTTCAACAACTTTCTCCAACATCTTCTTCGTCAACTGGCCATCGCTCCATCCCAGCTACACCCCAACGGTTATGCCATTCTAATGGGGTTGGGTGTGCTATTTAGGAGAACGCTTGATCGACTTCCGAGCTTTGATGAAATCTGTTACTTATGTTCCTTTACCCGGACCAAAGATCATCCTTCTATTACTGTCGTGAGAAGTGCTTGAAATCGTAAATTGATCGTCGGTCTTCCAGACAGCGCTCATGGGTTTTTGACTCAATTTTTCTATGTCCGTTAACCCCCGGGGTTTTATGCTGTGTGGAGAGAAGGAAGTAAGATCATCTACCTTTCCCTCCTCTATACTCTGAGTTTTTTGAAGTTCGAATTGCCAAGTGTTAACTTCATCATCATTTATTATATATATTTTTTATTTCAGCGCTTCCCGCTCCTTGTAGAGATCCCAGTCACAAGCCAACTCTGGAGAGGCTTGTAGCTGTACCGGTTGAAGAGCGGGATATGAAATTTTTGCTGAATGACGAATTCCTTCACCAGTTCGGACTTCTTCACCCTTCTCGCTCCACACACCCCTGCGAGGTTCCAGACTCCCCACCTAAAGCATCAGATGCGCCGGTTTCTTCTGACGTACCTGTACCAAAAGATCCCGCTCCCGAAGCTTCTTTGGTGAAGTGCTCCACTTCTGTTGATGTCGCGGGGTCATCTGGCAAACTTGCCCCGGTCACTGAAGAAGAAGAGCCTCGGGATTCTTCTCTTCATTCAAAGGAACCTGGTGACGAATAAGCTGAGAAAACCAGCCCTGTCAAGCAGAGCAGGGACGACACTTTCGAAGGACTGAGTGACCTCTTCGCCAACTCGCAAGAGATCTTTAAAGATGATCCTATTACTACCGGGGTTTCTTCTTCAATAGTCGAGGCGACTTCTATTCTGCAACAGACCCCGTCAACTCAAGAGTTGATGTTAACTTCTACTCCCATAACTACTCCACAATTAAAGAGTGGTTCGTAGTTTGATGCGCGTAGTTTGCACATTATACACACTTAGAATCTTTCGGCACTTTTATGCTTCTGACTTTTTGTACTTTGAAGAATTCTAAAATTTAGCTCTTTTATTTCAGATTCTCCGATGGTACGCAGCGGATCCTACTATGATGACTTCCAGCGCTACGGGAGGCATAGCCAATATGATTATAGGCGTTACCTCCCCTCTTACAGAGAATCCGATGAAGAAAGAGCCGCCCGAAAGGCTTAAGAGAAGAGGGCTCAAGAGGAGCGTTACGAAAGAAGAGAGAGGGAGGAGCGCCACGATTCTTCGCAGAGAGGCGACGATTCCCATAAAAGAAAATCCCATGATGACCGAGGAAAAAGTCATATGGTTGAAGATTCGAGCAAGCGAGCCCGACATGGTGAGAAGCACACATCTACAACTCCTGAGAAGGTTACTGCCCCCGCCTCGCTTGACATTCCTTCCGGCTCTCCCGCTCTCGGGAAGACAGACATCCAAACAATAATTAGCAGGCCCAAATTCCAAGTCGGACCGGGCCCGGCCACTTTGCGAAGTCGGTTTCCACAGTGGTGTCTGAAGGGAGTAAGGTTCGACCTTGACTTGGTCCCCATTGACAAGTCTGCCATGTTACGAAACCTCGATGCCGTCAAGCTTGATATTGAGAGGATGTCGAACTGGCAAAAACTTGTTGACGAGCTTTAAAGGGTTAATCATGCAAACATAGAGGCCATGCTCACTATGGAAAATGATAAAGCCGAATGGCAAAAGGTTCTTGAGCAACATGACACTGAAATGAGGAGCATCGCTTCTTACAATGAAGAGCTTGAAGCAAAAGTTGAGGAACTGAGACTAGAGCTTGCTGCTTCCTCTACTTCCTATTCTCAAAAAGAAGAAGTGCCTAAAACAAGTGAGAGACACTCATGCTAGCCAAAGAGATGCCGAAGACAGGCTTGAAGTGCAGAAAAGAATTAGTGAGGGCTATGTTGCTGATATTGAAGAGATTCGGAAGAAAAACAGCTCCCAAGAGGCAGAGACTCAAATGCTTAAGCTTCAACTTTCCAAAGCTGAAAGGGAGCGTGATGAGGCCGTTGCCGGCAAAATTGCGGCTGAAGAATCTCACGAGGCAACGAGGACCAACATCAGCTCGACATTATTTGATTTCTACCAACATAGCATCTTGGGGCGCGGTAGCCTCGCCTTTCTAGGCCCCAAGTATGAAATTACTCTGGCTGAAGTTTGGGAGGCCGCACTCGATATGCTTGGCGGTAAAGGCGCTGGTTATGCTGAGTCAGCTCTTGAGGAGCATTATCTTGATGATGATGCTCACGCCGCTCTTGCCAGGGGGAGAGAACAGCTTGCAAAATTAAGGGCCGAAACAGCGGCAGGAGAATACTCAGGAAAAATTATCTCAACTGCTCCGATTCAACCTTCTCCTTAAGCCGAAATTGATATCATCGGTTCCAGTTCCCACTCCCCATCTCCTACTAAAGTTACCACCGAAGCCATAATTACACGAGCCGTAGTTGAACCACAAGAGAGTGCTGAAGCTGTAGACTACGAAATTGATGTGATACCACCAACTTCTCCAGGTAGCCCTAATAATGCTCAGGGGGACAACTTGCCAGTTTCTTACGGATTTGGCGAGCTTCTTGATTATCTCTTGAATCTCGACGAGCCATTTTCTCCTCTTTTTGCGGGAAATACTGACACTTTTATCTTTTCCTTTGTAGAGAAAGCGCCGAGCGCCACTCAAATTTCTCCACCTCCAGTTACTGTTTCTATGCCTCCCCCAATCATTCCTTCCCCTCATCTGGGATCACAGGAAGAAACAATAGGTGCCCTTCGGGGCTTAGATGACCCAGCTGCTTTGCAAGAGCAAAAAGACGAAGGACCTTAGGGAGGTGAGATATCTCCGGAGCGGACTCCTTCTGATGACATAATTTTGTCTAAACTTTTTACTCCCGGAAGTGAATCTTCTTCAAAGAGGAGAAAGAAGCGCGGAACATCAAAGAGGAGAAGGAAGAGCATCATTGCTACTGAAGAGGAACCGGAAGTTGAACCAGTTGTACCTCCCTCTCCTTCTTCCCTCATGCCTATAGATCGGCCCCAAAAGCTAACCATCCGGCCGGGTGAAGGGTCCAAAGGTGGCAAGAAGAAATGAAGCTTCCAGTTTTTAGAATTTTTTTATCTCGAAACTTGTATCTGTAAGAAATTGTAATAGAATTGAATAAAATGATCCTTTATTTGTACAAACTTCTTGTTTGTATTTGAGAATGCATTTATTATTCACTTTTGTACAAGTTTCTTTACATGATATTGCAGTGAGCTTGTGGCATACTGTTCGAGCGTAATTTTACCGCGTTATACCATGTTGCCCCTATACCATAAGCTCGTTGCAATATTTTATATTTTGAGGGGACTTGTACTTTTATTTTCCAGAGAATAATTATTCCATGCTTGGAGGAATATTATTTAGTTAAAAATCAGAGTACAACTCCCTCCAAGTAAATTTTTACACTTCATCCTTCGAAGATATCACCTTTTCTTTTGTGCAAATACACATTACCGAGTGAATTCTTCTATGTGGTAAAGCGGGCCTCTGAAGGATACTTTAACTTCTTTTTGAGGAAGAGTACTTTCCAGAATAGGTTAATTATTCTTCCTTTGGAAGTTAAAGTGTGCCTTTGATGAGGGCTTTTTTTTGTTACGCCACAGTAAAGGGCTTTTTGATTTTTGTTTCTTTGAAAAGTTGCACCTCTGAGGAAGGCTTTTTCACGTTTCAACACTTGGAAGTTTTATTTCAATCTCGGTGAAACGTGTGCCTCCGAAGAGGTCTTTCTGCTTGATTGTGCCTCCGGGAGGAGGTCTATTCATTTCTGCCTCTGGGAAGAGGTCTTTTATTTTTGTATTTCAGCTTTGGTGAAGTGAAACTCCGAAGAGTGGCTGTTGCACTTCAACTCTTAGTGAAATGTGCCTCCGAAGAGGGCTTTTTGGTTTCTGCACCATGAGAGAGGCTTTTATTTTTCCCTGTTCGCTGGGAAGCGGGCCTCCGAAGAGGGTTTTTCACATTTCATTTTACGGGAGTGTATCGACCGATGATGAAATCTGTGCCTTTGAGCTGGGTTACAACTTAGAAGTTTGGAGTTTCTTTCTCTCGGTTGGACGGATTGACGGGAGTGTATCGACCGATCATTCCGCAACTTTGTATTGAGAAAGATCTCTCTTTTTCTGGTTGGACCCGCTCAAGGTCTCTGATTTGGACTCTGAAGAGTAGCTTGGACTCTGAAGAGTAGCGTTGGGTCTCCGAAGAGAAGCACTTGGACTCTGAAGAGTAGCGTTGGACTCTGAAGAGTAGCGTTGGACTCTGAAGAGTAGCGTTGGACTCGGAAGAGTAGCGTTGGACTTCGAAGAGTAGCGTTGGACTCCAAAGAGTAGCTTTGGACTCTGAAGAGTAGCGTTGGACTCCAAAGAGTAGCGTTGGACTCTAAAGAGTAGCATTGGACTCGGAAGAGTAGCGTTGGACTCCAAAGAGTAGCATTGGACTCGGAAGAGTAGCGCTAGACTCTGAAGAGTAGCGTTGGACTCCAAAGAGTAGCATTGGACTCTGAAGAGTAGCGTTGGGTCTCCGAAGAGAAGCACTGGACTCTGAAGAGTAGCGTTGGACTCCAAAGAGTAGCATTGGACTTTGAAGAGTATTGTTGGCACTTGTGTTTTTTATTCCCTGCGCTTCTTAGCAATCCCTCACCATAACATCAAGCACATGTCCCATTCTTTTCATTTGTCCTTTACTAGAGAAATGTGCCTTGTTGCTGAGTGGGTCCATGGGGCAGGTGCATGTTGCTCCACCAGATGTTCGTTTACACAAGCGATTGTGGTTGGTTAGCAAAGGCTCAAAATCTCCCTATTAGGAAGGTGCCCTCTTTGGTGGAATCCTCAATAGTTTGCAAATTGCACTCCTTTCGAATTACTTGAATTCGGAACATTCGTCACATGTCATTTGTTTACTCCGTGATTTGTAGGGATCACTTCGCTCTATGATATGTTGGATGAGCAAGCTTTATCCTGATAGCCTGCAATACTAAATCGATATTTTTTAGCAATATTTGCATATCAAAATGATACGGGCATTTCAATGCTATTAAAGAATACAAAGTTTATAATCACTCATTATTGATTCACATCAAATTCACAGTGGTTAACAGCACAGGAGTTATACTTCCATGATCATTTTACAAAGTTAAGCAATGCTATTAAGTAAAATATGGATGTAAATGAATGTTATTCCATGATTTTGTGATTCATATGTTAATCATTAACCAGCTTCTCGGATTCCTGCTCTGTAGTTCTGTTTCCTGAGCTTGATCGATAAGCAAGACATGGCTGCCCCTGAGTGGACGAGGTTGAGTCAATTCCGTCTTTCTTCGCATACTGTTGAAGTTTATTCTGTTTCAGCAATTCTTCAATCACATTCCTTAACTGGCGACATTGATCAGTATCGTGACCGGGTTGGTTGTGAAATCGACAGAATTTCCCATTTTGAACTGCAACTCTCCCCATTTCAGGTGGTTTAGGGTATTTGACAACATCTTTTGTTGCCAAGAAGATCTTCTCCGGCGTGTCAGTTAAGGGGGTGAAGTTTGAAGGGTTAAAACGTCGAGGTTTTTTCTTATTTCCCTGCCATTTCCTTTCATCACTCTCCCTTTTCTGGTTTCTAGATTCTTTCTTGTTAGTGATGTCATCGTTATTCTTGATTTCGGCTATCACTGCTTTTACTGGCATCGAGAGGTTTTCTAGGCGTATGAATTCGTCGGCCTTTTTATAAAACTTTTCGAGTGAGTTTGGTTCCTTCATTTTGAGCCACGTCCCAAATTCACTCGACTTGTCGATGGCCCGGACTAAGTATGTTAAGATCATTCGGGGTTCCGCGTTGTCCACCTCGGCTAAAGCTATATTAAAACGGTTCAAAAAAGACTTGATGGGTTCTCCGGGTGCTTGTTCTAGGCTAGATAATGATATTATATCTTTTGCCTTTGACGCATACAATCTGAATTGTTCTTTAAATTTCCGGGTTAAATCGGAGAATTGATCTATTGATCGAACCGGTAGCTTGGTGAACCAAAGCAAAGCCACCCCTTCTAAATATACTGGAAAATATCGACATTTAATCTCATCCGATGCTCGTGCCCCGGTCATGTGCCAATCGTATCTGTACAGAAATTGGTTAGGGTCACTTGTCCCTCGATAAGCCGGGAGAGTAGGAGGTACAAATTTCCTTGGAAATTCCGCCTTTAAAATCCTTTCAGTGAATGGAGTTTTGCTCGGAGTGAATCCCCAATCGCTTACATCCTCATGCCTCCGCATGCTTTCTCTCATGATTGACCGAACCATCCCTGATAGATACTCCTCGTCGTTTTGAGACTTTTCCCGTAAGAAGTTAGCTGCCCTTTCAAAAGTTTGAAAGGTAGGTTGTGGCCTTGACCCTTCAGCTTGGGAAGGTGCCCCTGCAGCGGTGTTGTCTGGTCTTTGAGGAATATCTTTCTCTTGGGGGTCATGGGCATCTTCGGCATGGATTGTTTCATTATCCTGTCGTTGGTGACTTGCCTCAAGCAGGGCGTTTAACCTATCCATAATCAAGGCATTCTGGGCATTCTGGGCCTCTAATTGTGCATTTTGAGCATTTAACTGTTGATTCAATCCCAAAACCACAGCGTCTAATTCCGCCCGTGTAACTCCCACATTTGGAGTTGTCTGACTCAGAGGAGGAGAAGTGGCGACGTTCTCTTGAAAATCTTCAGATCTGACAGATCTACGTTTCCTTCCGGGAGCCATAATTTCTGTTAAACTTCTGGTCCTAACGGAGATTCTTTCCTCACAGTTTGGTGGAGCAATGATGTCAATGTTCCTGAGTTCAATTCTCAGTGAAAGCACCAAAAATGTTAACGCTAAAATTTGAACGCTAACACCCCGGAATGTAAAGTGTAGTTGTGAAAGCACCACCCGATGATTCGGGAACAGAGTATAAGCAGAAAACTGCAGAAAAAATAGTAAACAACAGCGATTTCATAGTGGTTCCGCTTAATAGTTTGCCTACGTCCACTTTGAATATCTTTATTGATGAATTCGTTACAGATTGATACAATTCTTCCCAAGTACAATATGCTTTGAATTACTAAACACTTTGAACGAATGGCTTAAACTTCAATGTGAGTGAAAAGTCTTCAAATCCATGTCGGATGTATGAGATTCCTTCTTGAAGTTGTTGGTAGCGTTCTACGTGTCTTGAAAGCTTTGAGTGTCGAGTCAGTTTGGAATGCCGCAGAGTATCGGTGCTTGGAAAGAATGAGCCAAAAGTCCCCCTTATGTTGGAGATCGTCACGTATTTATAGGCAAATCTAGACAAGAATTTTTCACCCAAGTCCTGAGTCGTGACCGACTCAGGGAGAGTCGTAGGTCGCGCTCGAGAGTCAGCGGGCAATGGAGTAGGTGAAGTGGTACTGAGCTTTTCTTCATTCATCTGGGTATAAGTCCTAACTCGTTCGCGAGTTAAGGAGTCACGGCTCAAAATGAGGCAGCACTAAAATTTTGGTTCTGTGGTTTTAGGTCGTGTTCGACTTATACTAGGTCGTAAGTCAGTCACGACTCAAATGCAGTCGCTCTCGCCCTCCTTTGCCTTGAGTCACTAGGTCGTTCTGCCTTTAGTTCTTTTAGGTCGTAGCCCCTTAAATCGTGTACCTTCCTGAGTCGTGACATGTCTTAAGTCGTAGATTTCTCTGAGTCGCGAGTCGCTCATTCTGCCTACTCATTAAGTCGAACAATCCTTAAGCCGTAAACCTTTCACCTCCTTAAGTCGTAAGTCGCACAATTCTTTAACTCGTGCAACTCCTCAATTGTTGAGTCGGTATCTTGTTGAGTCGTGAAGTACCTTGAGTCGGCCAACACCTTTAAGGCATTAAGGTTATAACCCGTTGAGTCGCTGTCCCTCCTGAGTCGTTAAGTTGGCAATCAGCTAAGTCGTCGTTCATTTTAAGTTGGCAACGAGTTAAGGCTGTTGAGTCGGTAATCATTGTGAGTCGCGAGCCTGGTTTGAGTCGCTTGAGCAGAGGAGTTAACGCCATGTTAAATATAAATCACATAAGATGACATAAACAAATATGTTAGGAACTAAGGAAGGTCAATATGGGAAATAGGAGAGGCTTATACCCTATTCATTTCATTTTAGAAAACTAAAAACATCTAAGACCGGCGGCCACCATTATTGTTCTCAAGGAAAGATTAAAGCTAGGATTCAAGATAAGGAAGATAATCAATTAATTCAACATCAAATCTCACATATTTTAATCTCAAAGATAAGGTGAATATTTCCACATCCCATTTTCTTATAGTTTTAGGTTTTAAGATTAGATCCTAAATGCTTTTGAAAAAATATGCCATGTTTTGATGATTAAAGTTATAAATTTGTTTGTTGGTGAATTATGCATGCTCATATTAGTATTTATGAAATGTTTGATATGAAAACCCTATTAAGTGACATCCAAATGTCTTGAAAATTTAAATATAGATCAAAAATGATATTTTAGAGATTTTTTTCCAATTTTCATAATTTTCTAAATTTATGCCGATTTTATAATAAATTTCTAGTGAAGAAAATGATTTAGTGGGTTATAAATTATTTATGCCAAAAATAATTATTATTCGGGTTTGAAATTTTTATAGGTTGGAAAACATATTAAAATAGATTTTCTAGGATTTTTCCAAATTATTCCTAAGTGACTTGATGAATATATAAAATTATTACAGATATGAGACTTAAATGTTTTATATATTTAATTAAGGAGAAGAGACATTTTATAAAATAAAACTATTATTTAATTCTGAAATTAGTGGCGACACATTTTTGAAAATTATTTATTAACAAATGAGAATTTGATAAACAAAGGCAGGTTAGTTGAAAAGCTATCCTTTTAAGTTAAAAACAAGAAAATAATGTTTTTAGCATGTTTCAGCCATTTTAGGCATCAAACCTTCCGACCTAGAACTTTCAACAAAGTCGAAAGATTATAGCTTTCAACAAGCTCAAAGTTCAATGCATATGGTATCAAGTTACTTGGTACATAATGAATTGAACAAAGTCAAAGGGTACTTAGTCGAAAGGCTGGTTGCCAAAGAGGTTCGAGTATGTTCATTTTATAAACCAAAAGAATCGCCTACTTTGCTTTCGAATAAGAGTTTCGACATGGTTGCTTTTGGCCAGGTCAATTATTTAAAATAAAGGTTTTAAACCTTTCCACAAACTCGAAAGGTTACTACCGCTTTATCATTGTTTTGTTTTGAACCTTTTGACAAAGTCAAAAGGTTTATTTGTTATTCTAAACCAGCCGCTTCTCCATGCTTTCCAAAGGTATTAAAGCTTTTGACTTAGAGGATTTACCTTTATTTTATAATTGAAGTATAACCCAAAGCTTTCAAAGAAGGTGTATTAAAGGCCGAAGCTTATTGTTTTAAAGAGATATTTTAAAGCTTTCAAAGCAAACCTTTCGACAAGGTCAAAAGGTAGCTTCCAGTGAAGTCAAAAGGTTTTATAAAGTAGATTCTCCACATGTTTTAAATTGAACCCAGTAAGTTTACGAAAGGTTTGTATTTTAGAGGTTTAATGCTTTTAAAAGCTTTTGTTTATTGAATGGTTTTAAAGGGGTCGAAAGACAAGCCTTCGAAGGGGTCGAAAGCAAAGTTTTCGATGGAGTTGAAAGGTAGCTTTCAAAGGGGTCGAAGGGTAGCTTTCGACAAGGTCGAAAGGTTTATTCTCTAAATGGTTTCGAAAGGTTTTAAATGGAAGGTTTTCCAAAGGTTTTCTAAGACAATGTTTTGAAGCATTTTAAAGTAGGATGTCTGAAGTTTCATTGATTTTGAAAGAGTCGAAAGCAAGACTTTCGAAGGGATTGGAAATTTGTTGTCCTTTAACCTTACAAAATAAAATAAGTGTTTTTTATCCTTGGGGATACCGGGGTGGGATTAATGAGGTTCGAAAATAGTTGGGGATCAACACTTACATATTTTTACAATCACTGGGGATACCAATGTAAATTATAATGAATATAACCTAAATTAGGGATAGTAATGAAAATAGGTCAACTATGTAGATAGCAGGGGATAATTGGGATGTAACCTAAATTAGGGATACTAGTGGAAATTGGTTACTCACATGGATAGCATGATATAAGTATGTTCATGGGACGTTTGACGGATAGTCAACATCAAGTTAGAGATGGATAGTCTCAATATGGTTGAAGAAGGGTTCATAGTCATCCTGGGAAAACTATGTGGTGTTGATGGATAGTTAACATCATGTGGGGGATAGATAGTCTCCATATGTTTAACTAATGGTTTATAGTTATCCTAGGAAAACTATGTGATGTGTGTTGGATAGTCTGCGTCATCTTAAGTAAAATGAATGTAGGATGGATAATCCCTCTTTGAGGCAATTAAAGTCTAATAGGCGATAGGGAAATCCTAATTGTTTTCAAGTATGCATATCATCATAATGTTTTAAAAATATATGTTATAACCATAGTGGATGCAGGAGCATCGAATATGGTTTTAAAAAGGTTTCAAAATGATGTAGTGAGGGGAAATCCATTCCGCCAAGCATCTTGGACTCACTTAACATATTAAATCGGGATGTATAGTATTATTCACACCAAGCTTTATGTCTGACTCGAAGTTTATGTTTTCTCATTAAACTCTCATATGATCGAAATTAATTTGAGTAGGCCGAGGGGTTAAGGTCTTTTTCAGATTTAGTGGGATGACGAATAATGCTACCGGAGGCACGAAGGAGGCACGGAGGAGGCAAACGGATAACTATTTAGGAGTTGTAGTTTTGTGTTTTGTTGTATTTTCGTTGTGTTTGTATTAAGTCTATTATGACTATATGACTCTTATCATCCAAGAGGGTATCTTCATATACCGTTTTTGGCATATTTTGTATTAAGCATATTTTATTTGTGTCTGGGAACGTATTGGGATTATGTATTAAGAATATGGAACACCCGTTTTAAATGTAATAAAGAAAAGTTGTTTTGAAATATGTGTTTTGTTTCACATTCAAGTTCTTTTGATATTATAGATACCATTAACGTAGCCGTATTTTATCGCCAGAAGCTAATATTATAGATGACTACAACATATATAGCGCTTAGTTTTGGGCATGTAGACAGGAGATGTTACAGCTTGGTATTGGAGTATTGTTTATGAAATACTTTAACTAAAAATAGATTTTGACAAACATAATCCTTAGTAATTAGAGGTAAGATTGGGGTATGGAATAATGCTATAGTAACGTACTTGTATTTGCTATATATAAGTACACACTATATCTCTAAACTCCTACCTTAGTTATGTTATTCGTCTGTATCTCATGAAGCTTGAATACAGTTATGGAAGGAAGACGAGGCAGAGTTAATCTCGGCGGAGAGAGCACCACCACTAATGGAAATGGTCGACCAAATGCTAGAAGATGTCTAGGTCAGGCTCAAACTGAAACTGTTGGTGTTGGTGTTCCCCAAGTGGATATGGGAGCCATGTATCAGTTCTTCATAAACATGATGCAAGCTGGAATTACAGCTGGAGTTGTTGGAGGGAATGCTACTAGAGGAGGAGTTCAGGAAGCTTCGATAGTCAACCGCTATGCTAACTTGAGCAAAGACTATACCAGGCTTGGAGGGAAGCACTTCATTGGAATTGAAGATGCGAGGTGGAAAATTGGCTGCTACATTGTGAGAAATCTTTGCTGACCTAGGATTGAATGACGAGCAGAAGAGGCGATTAGCTTCGAGACAGCTTCAAGGAGCTACTCTATTTTGGTGGAATACTGTTGTAGCTAGTGTTGATGTGGAAACCATGACTAGGGTGGAGTTAAGGAGAAGGTTTCAAAAAAGATTCATGTCGGTGATGGTGCAGTCGGCATTGGTTAGGAAGTTTGCTGAATTAGAAAAAGGGGAGCTGTCTATTCCAGAGTATGGTAGAAGATTTGAAGAGTTGGCTCGGTACGGGTACGCCTTGATTGATACGATGACTGTAACGACTCCACCGCGATGCCCAATTTAGCAAAGAACATTACAAGAAATGTCGTCTGCTAATCTGGAGAATACGGCTTGTTAGGGGAAATCGAATGTGAATACATCTTTCTACTTACACTAACACGTCATTTACCTTTTTCACTTAATATCTGAACTGAACTTGACGTGTACAGTATTATTACAAAGTAATAGACATACCGATTTCTCAGAACCAGAATAGTATACCATAAAACAACAGTCACAGATCACAGCGGAATAAATCTCAACTTATACATATACAAATTATTTAGTTTACAAAATGAAATACTGTACTCGATTGTTATAAAAATTTAACACTTCTCTAATCTCAATTATACATTTAATATACAAGGTCCAAATTACTAAATGGGATAAACTAAAAGTCTAAATGTTTATCTCCTTGCTAGCACAACCATACAAAGGTCAACTCGTCCTGTAACCTGAAAAGTCTCGGCCTGAGCCGAGCAAACTAACACCCGGGTTAGACTATCTCCAAATATCCAATAGGGTGAGAACAAGATATAACACAAGGACGGATAATATATAGGCACTACAAATGTCCAAGAAATAACAAGTCATAAGATTAACCTAATTTAGAATTCATCACAAGACACAGGTTTACAAATTTAAGTCACGAACACAAATTAGTCATGAAATACTGAATTCACATAACAAAGCACAACATCCCTAAGCATACAAATGTCAATAATTTAATTTAGAATCCATCATAAGACAAGTATATATATATTTATTTCATGAACACACGACACAAGAATATATGTTTATTTCACAAACACAAGACACAGGAATATATATACTTATTTCACAGACATAAAACAGTCACAGAATCCAAATATCCAGAATCTAAGAGATCTTAATCCAAACTGATCATAACGATCGTCCTAAACAATCGTAATGATTGTACTCAAAACCCATGGCAAACAAACAAATTGGTATCCCTCAAATCGATCTGATACCAAGGATCGTACTCAGACCGGGAACACAGAATCGTAGTATGATCTCAAGGATAGTCCGTACCCATCAAGGTGGTCGTAGAAAACATAACTCGATAAATCTACATTTATTTAATATTATTATACTATAATGTTTAAAAATAAATCATGGAATAAACTTCTTAAGGATCTAGCAGCCACTTGCCGCACACCAAAAGAGATTAAACTCTAAAGTGCCAAATACTATCACCTTCAGTAATAACTAGAACTTAACAAATACGTCACATACCATATGGTGAAATTCAAGTATTTGCTAAAAGCTAGTAAATATCACTTATTACGGATACCACCGGAAAACCTGAAACATATACTCTTAAAGATCTAACAACCATTTGTCGCGCACACAAGAAGAGAATACAACTCTAAAGTGTTAAGTACTTTCCCAAATACGATCACAATAATTTAACCAGGGTATCTCGTACTACTCGGTGAAATTCGAGTGTTCGTTAATGGGCTAGTAAATTCCACTCAAACATTCTATTCAATGAGTTATACCATATTCGACGAAGCGTTATTCGAAAGCATTTAAACCAATCGATGATACTAAGTCGATTAGTAGTACTCCTCAAATTATAGAATTAAGGTTCCCAAAAAATTTATTTAATTTATCACTTATTAAAATTTTCTTATTCCAAATTGTTCCAATTTTGAGAGATACTCTTTTAAATAAATTACTAGGCTACCCATTAACACGTATATAAAGTGTCATCCATTACACTCTAGAATTAACATATTATAATAATAGTTTTAGAATAAAACATGTACAACATTGACAAAATTATTCAAAACAAGAATTTTCATATGTTATATATATACACACACGCATAGGTAGCTTGCAATTCTAGTAAATAAGCACATGAAAGGACAAAATCTTTTTGTGTTTCTTTGCAAAACTGAACTATAGTTAGAACTATATACAAAGTTAATAATCACTTGCAGGAAATTTTAGTAGAAAAGGGTTTAACTTTAGTTTTGTCAAATCAAACTATAATAATAAAAACATGAACACTCTAGCTAAAGATCTAACATATGTAAGAGTTCAAAACAAGATTACTAATTCAAAACAAAGTGTTAGGTTATATTTAAAACATGCAATCTCTTAAACAATCATATATATATATATATATATATATAGTATCAAATAAAAGTGGACGCAAAAAAGTGGAAACAAGGCAAAAATGCAAGAGAGGGGAAGAAGATTAGGAAAGTATAAAAAAATAGCCATGAACTAAACAACAGGAACATGTATAATTATAATAACAAGAAAATGTACAAGAGGCATGGGTGATTTCAAATCAATTAACAACCAATGCATAAAAGAGCATGGACGTACATGTAAAAGTAAGAAACTAGTGCATACGGGTCCTATTCATGACAATGGCAAGGTGCACGGACGTACAAACTAAATAAGTAGCAAATGCTACTATTCAAAACAAGTGGATTTGCATTTAAATCTAAATTAATATGTACAATTGCTTAAAGGGAAGGCTTGAACTAAACTAAGTGAAGGAATAGGGTGAGGGACGTAATCACTACAGGTATTGCCGCAGGAAAGTTTCTTTTTTTTTTCTTTTTCCTAACAAGGCATGACAAAATAAATTAACATGGACCTCAGAAAATGAGTAGGAAACAGGACGAACGAAAGCATCAGAGCAGGGACGAATAAAGGACAAATAGAGCACTAGTCATACAATGCTCAAAGTAACAGGATTCTTCATATTTTAAACATTGGGAATGAAAAATCAAGGCACTGATTGAATTATAGTAAATAGAGATAATCAAAGCCCTTGTTAATTTACACAGAATGAGTGCGTATGAACCAGTAATAATAGCAGATTATCATATCAATTCACAACCATTCATTATAAAATCAAATTCATGCAAATCAGTACTTTAGTGATAAATCTTGTGAGGTTTAACTCACCTTAAATCTAAAAATAGTAGCGTTAAATGATTTCACCACCACCCGATGCCTAGCCTAGTCTGCCATCACCTGAACGCAGCTACCACCAACTTCCGCACCTTCGACCACACAGCTCAAACTCCCCTTGCCATGACATCCTGACTTGCCTTGCCCAAGCTTCGTCTATCGCCGCGACTTGGATTGAAAGAGTAATTTAATTGGGGATTTAAGGATTTAAGCATGAAGATAAAGGAGATGGAGTGGAGAGTGTTTTCTTTTTCTTATGTACAGATTTTTGCTTAGCTAGATTTCCTAATGGGCTTCCAAAAAGGCAAAAGGCCCAAACCATATTCCCATTTAATTTGAAATAAGTTAGCCTAAGATGAAATCCAATTATCAATTATTAGCAAATTTCAATTTAGATTCTAATTGTATTTGATAATAACATTTTCATTTTTTAATTAAAACTCTTTTAAGAATTGGGTAAAATTTGTTTGTTTTCATATTTTAAATCAATTATCCAAAACAAGGATTAATTATTTTGTTAAATCTTTAAAATCCCAATTAGAATTATAAAATCCCAAATTTAAATTAATCAACACTAATTAAATGTGATTTTTCTGGTCATTAATAACAGGGTTGTTACAGACTTCCCCCTTAATGAAATTGCGTCCTAGCAATTTCCAAAATTTAAGAAAATCCGTAATTAAATTTCCAAGTTTCAATTATTACTTATGTCAAAATATCACGTTCGATGTTTAGGAACCACTATCGATGACATGGCATCCCACATATCGACCAAAATCCTTGAACAATGTCCGTATAAGTCAACACAATAGATATTCACAAATTTAGATGCATTTATTTTATTATCACTAACATCCATGCATTCAATTTTAAATAAATGCAACGAAGCAATCAATTCCTAGCAACCAATCAACCAACCAACCAAAACATACATAATGAATTACAGCGGAACAATCCAATGCCTGAAATTCCGCTATGCAACTTTGATTATTCCTAGTTCATTTAACTCTTAAACTTATTTACTCAATTTTCTCCAATTCTTTTATAAAAGTAAAATTGTTTACTTTCATTTAATTTGTTCCAGTTTTATTCCAAGATTTTCTAAACTCCTAAAACATTTTACTCAATAATTTCCAAAAGTTTTAATGCCACAAATTCCAATTTATCAATTTAAAATTTTTAAATCAATTTACGCCCTAAATGATTATCTCTATAATCATTTTACATTTCTATTCCTAACGAGATAATTAATATAACTATCTACCACACACCCCAGGGATAGGACTCTAAGTCATCTAGGTCTCGGATCCATAATCTTATAGTTATAATGTTCTGACACAGCTCTGATACCAAACTGTAACGACCTCACCGTGATGCCCAGTTTAGCAAAGAAACATTGCAAGTAATGTCGCCTGCTAATCTGGAGAATACGGCTTGTTAGGGGCGATCGAATGTGAATATATCTTTCTACTAACACTGACACATCATTTAGCTTTTTCACTTAATATATGAATTGAACTTGACGTATACAATATTAATACAAAGTAATAGACACATCGATTTCTCAGAACCAAAACAATATATCATATAAACAACAGTCACAAATCACAGCGGAATAAATCTCAACTTATACATATACAAATTATTTAGTTTACAAAATGAAATACTATATTCGATTGTTAGACAAATTTAACAATTCTCTAATCTCAATTATACATTTACTATTCAATGTCCAAGTTCCTAAATAGGATAAACTAAAATTCCAAATGTTTATCTCCTTGCTAGCATAACCATTCAAAGGTTAACATGTCCTGTAACCTGAAAAGCCTCGGCCTGACCCGGGCAAAATAACACTCAGGTCGGACTATCTCTAAATATCCAATAGGGTGAGAACAAGATATACACAAGTACATATAATATATAGGAACTACAAATGTCCAAGAAATAACAAGTCAAGAGATTAACCTAACTTAGAATTCATCACAAGACATGGGTTTATAAATTTAGGTCACGAACACAAATTAGTCACAAAACACAGAATTCACATAACAAAACATAACATCTCTAAGCACACAAATATCAATAATTTAATTTAGAATCCATCACAAGAAAAGTATATATATTTATATCAGGAACACACGACACAAGAATATATGTTTATTTCACAAACACAAGACATAAGAGTATATACTTATTTCATGAACATAGAACAGTCACATAATCCAAATATCCAGAATCTAAGAGATCTTAATCCAAACTGATCATAATGATCATCCAAAACAATCGTAATGATTTACTCAAAACCCGTGGCAAACAAACAAACAAATTGTTATCACTCGAACAGATTCGATATTAAGTATCGTACTCAAACCGGGAACAGAGAATCACAGAATGATCTCAAGGATAGTCCATACCGATCAAGGTGATCGTAGAAACCATAACTCCAGTTACTGTTCCGATTTATTTTAAGGTGATCGTAGAAACCATAACTCGATAAATCTACATTTATTTAATATTATTATATTATAATGTTTAAAAAGAAATCATGGAATAAACTTCTTAAGGATCTAGCAACCACTTGCTGCAGACCAAAAGAGAGTAAACTCTAAAGTGCCAAATACTATCACCTTCAGTAATCACTAGAATTTAATCAATATGTCCCATACCATATGGTGAAATTCAAATGGTGAAATTCAAGTATTTACAAAGCTAGTAATCATCACTTATTACGGATACCATTAGAAAACCTTAACGATATTCTCTTAAAGATCTAGCAACCACTTGTTGCACACCAGAAGAGAATACAACTCTAAAGTGTTAAGTACTTTCCCAAATATGATCACAAGAATTTAACCACGGCATCCCATACTACCCGGTGAAATTCGAGTGTTCGCTGATGGGCTAGTAAATTCCACTCAAACATTCTATTCAATGAGTTATACCATATTCGACGAAGCATTATTCGAAAGCATTTAAACCAATCGATGACAATAAGTCGATTAGTAGTACTTCTCAATTATAGAATCAAGGTTCTCAAAACATTTATTTAATTTGTCACTTATTTAAATTTTCCGTTATTCCAAATTGTTCCAATTTTAGGAGATAACCTTTTTAATAAATTACTAGGCTACCCATTAACACATATATAAAGTGTCGTCCATTACACTCTAGAATTAACATAAGTATAATAATAGTTTTAGAATAAAACATGTACAGCATTGACAAAATTAATCGAAATCAGAATTTTCGTACGATAGATATATACATAGGTAGCTTGCAAATTCTCGTAAATAAGCACATGCAAGGACGAAATCTTTTTGGGTTCCTTTGCAAAATTAAACTATAGTTAGAATTATATACAAAGTTATTAATCACTTGCAGGAAATATTAATAGAAAAGGGTTTGACTATAGTGTTGCCGAATCAAACTATAATAATAAAAACATGAACACTCTAGCTAAACATCTAACATATATAAGAGTTCAAAACAAGATTACTACTTCAAAACAAAGTGTCAGGTTATATTTAAAACATGTATTATGTTAAACAATTATATGTATATAAATTTTATCAAAGAAAAGTGGACAAAAGAAAGTGGAAACAAGGCAAAAATGCAAGAGACTGGAATGGTGAAGAAGATTAGCAAAGTATAAAAAAATAGCCATGAATTAAACAACAGGAACATGTGTAATTATAACAACAGGAAAATGTACAATAGGCACTGGTGATTTCAAATCAATTAACAACCAATGCATAAGAGAGCATGGACGTACATGTAAAAGTAAGAAACTAGTGCATGCGGGTCCTATTCATGACAATGGCAAGGTGCAAGGACGTACAAACTAAATAAGTAGCAAATGCTACTACTCATAACAAGTGGACTTGCATTTAAATCTAAATTAATATGAATAACTACGTAAAGGGAAGGCGTGAACTAAACTAAGTGAAGGTACAGGGTGAGGGACGTAATCACTACAGGTATTGTTGCAAGAAAGTTTCTTTTTTTCCTAACAAGGCATGACAAAATAAATTAAAATCGACCTACTGAAAACGAATATGAAATGGGATGAACGAATGCATCAGAGAAAGGACGAATAAAGGACAAGCAGAGCACTGGTCATGCAATGATCAAAGTAAAAGGATTCCTTATATTTCAAACATTGGGAACGAAAAATCAAGGCACTGACTGAATTACAGTAAATGGAAATAATCAAAGCGCTGGTTAATTTACAAAGAATTAGTGCGTATGACCAGCAGTAATAGCAGATTATCATATCAATTCACAATCATTCAATATAAAATCAAATTCATGCAAATCGGTACATTAGTGATAAACCTTGTGAGGTTTAACTCACCTTAAATCCCAAAATAGCAGCGTTAAACGATTTCACCATCACTCGATGCCTAGCCTAGCCTAGTCTGCCATCACCTGAACGCAGCCACCACTAACTTCTACACCTTCGACCACACAGGTCGAACTCCCCTTGCCATGACGTCCTGACTTATCGTGCTCAAGCTTCGTCTATCACCGCAACTTGGATTGATAAAGTGAGTTAATTGGGGATTTAGGGATTTAAGCACGAAGATAAAGGAGATGGAGTGAAGAGTATTTTCTTTTTCTTATGTACAGACTTTTGATTAGTTACATTTTCTAATGGTCTTCCAAAAAGGCAAAAGGCCCAAAACATATTCCCATTTAATTTGAAATAAGTTAGCCTAAGATGAAATCCAATTATCAATTATTAGCAAATTTCAATTTAGATTCTAATTGTATTTGATAATAACATTTTAAATTTTAAATTAAAACCCTTTTATGAATTGGATAAAATTTGTTTTATTTCATATTTTAAATCAATTATCCAAAACAAAGATTTAATTATACAATTAAATCTTTAAAATCCCAATTAAACTTATAAAATCCCAAATTTAAATTAATCAACACTAATTAATTGTGATTAGTCTGGTCATTAATAACAGAGTTGTTGTAGTGATCAATAGGAATGAGAAGTTTATATAGTGCTTGAGGCCGGTGTTGATAAGTGCTACCTGGCCGCACTTAAGAGATCCAAGTGATGTAGTGATAGAAATGGCGCGGAGGTAGGAAGACGCATTAGCTTGTTTGAAGAAGAAAATGAAGGAGGCCCAGGTGAGACAAGGTCAGAAAAGAATGTTTTTCCATAAGAAAAATGCTCAGAAGGGAGGAGCATAGAAGTAGGGAAAAGCTGAGGTGGTTTGTTATAAACGTGATAAGAATGAACATTATGCTAATGAGTGTCATGCAGGAAATGAAAAATGAAAAGGAAAAGGAAAAGGAAAAGGGAAAGAAGCAGTTGAAAAGGGGAATGTCAGATGTTTTAATTGTGATCAGATCGGCCATTATAAGAACCAATGCAAGGAACCTACTAAAGAAGGAAGGAGGCAAGTTTATGCATTGGAACCCGCAATTTCAAGGCCGGTTGTGTAGGAGAAAGGGAAGACTGTTTTGGAAGGCTCGCTACAGACTCACGGTATAGCTGTTAGCGTTCTATTTGATACAGGTACATCACATTCTTTTATTTCTCAATGTTTGGTAGATAAGCTTAACTTAGAACCATCATATTTAGTTATTTCCTTAAGGTTTGGAAATTCGATTGGAGGGTATGCAACACTGGGATGAGGTGTGACCATTTAGAGTTTGAGTTGCTAGGTAATACTTTTGATTGTTGCTTGCATGTGTTTGATTTTCTCGGATTTGGGATTATCCTTAGGATGGATTGGTTAAATAAATATGATGCTAGGATATTTTTCCATGATAGGAAAATATCACTTAGATACCCGGATTGTAATGATCGAATAGCTAATACCGTAGAGAACCCTAGTTGCGAAATGAATGCTTTATTGGGTATCATGGAGTTAGAGGATGAGTTGCATCGAGTCTTTGTGGTTAGAGAGTTTGCTGATGTGTTTGAGCCGGTAACCGAATTGCCACCAAAAAAAGCCTTTGAGTTTTGGATTGATTTGGTGCTTGGAGCAGAACCGGTGAGTAGGCCACCAAGCAGGATGACACCCACAGAGATGAAAGAGTTGAAGGTGCAGTGGTGGATTTAGAGGGCAAAGATTTTATTCGACCAAGTAGTTCACCTTAGGGAGTTGACATAGTGTTTGCTAAGAAGTCGGATTGATCCTTAAGGCTATTTTTCAATAATTGTAAGTTGAATGAGAAGACGATAAAGAACTAATATCCATTGCCGAGAATTGATGATTTGTTTGATCAGTTAGGTGGATCTAAGTTATTCTCTTAGTTAGTTTAGCGATGGGATTCCATCAGCTCAGAGTGGAAGAGGATAGTATTCCTTTCACAACGTTTAGGACAAGGTATGGATCGTACAAATGGTTAGTTATGTTGTTTGGATTGACTAATGCACAGGCATTCCTTGTAGATTTGATGAACCGAATTTTTAGAGAGAACATGCATAGGTTCGTGTTGGTCTTCACAAATGATATTTTGATATACTCTAAAGATGAGAAGGAGTATGAAGTTCATCTTAGAGTTATGCTTGAGACGTTGAGGGAGCATCAGTTGAAGGCTAAGTTTTCGAAGTGTCATTTTTGGAAGAAGGAAGTGGAGTTCCTTGGTCAAGTAGTCTCAGAGAAAGGGTTGTCTGTAGGGTTATCTATAGATCCGACTAAGATTGATGCGGTGAATAGTTGGAAGAGATTCGAGAAGGTGACCCAGATAAAAATATTTCTTGGATTAGCAGGATATTATCAAAGGTTTATAAAGAATTTTTCATGGAGAGCTGCACTGATGACTAAGCTTACGTGAAAAGATGTGAAGTTTGTATGGACTAATAAGTGTGAGGAAGCATTCCAGAGCTTTAAACACTTATTGACCCATGCACCGGTGTTGGTGGTTCCGAAGGGGAATCAAGATTTGGTTGTCTATACTACTAGGTGTGGATCTGGATTGAAAACTGTGTTGATGCAAAGAGGTAAAGTGATTGCTTATGCTTCTAGAAAGCTCAAACAACATGAACTTAGGTATCCAACGCACGATTTGGAGTTAGCAGCCGTTATATTTTCTTTGAAGGTGTGGTACATTATCTTTTGAGATAGCGATTTAAGCTTTATATGGGTCAAATGTCTTTAAAGTACTTATTCTCTCAGAAGGAGCTGAACATGAGACAACGCAGATGGTTGGAGTTTATTGTTGCTTGTGATTTTGAAATTGAGTACATAACGGGAAAAGGAAACAAGGTGACAGATGCACTTAGCAAAGAACATCAGATGCAATATCGGTTATGATTGCTGAGTGGAAAGATTTGGAAGTAGTGTCAGCTTGTCGAGTGCAGTTTAGATCTGAGGAGGTTCTAGTGCAGGAAGTATTGTATTATCTTGTTTAGAAGTTTGACCGATAATGATTGAGAAGTTAGCTTCTAAATAGAAGGAGGATCCAGTTTTGGCTGAACGGATCAAAAGATTAAGCGAAGGAACAAAGAGCGATGACTTAAAGAATTTCAGTCTTGACCAGAAAGGGTGGTTGAGAAAGAAGGGAAGGTTGTATGTTTCGAATGTAGGAAACATAAGGAAAGAAGTTTTTGATGAATGTCATTGTTCGAAGTTCACTATTCATCCAAGAGAAACGAAGATGTATCTAAACATGAAGGGAAGTTTGTTCTAGGAAGGTATGAAGCGGGACATTGGTTTATGTGTTGAGAAGTGTTTGAACTGCTAGTAGGCAAAGGCTGAACACCAGAAACCAAGTGGATTACTTCAACCATTAGAAGTTCCGTTGTGGAAGTGGGATTCTATTTCTATGAATTTTATTGATGGGTTGCCAAGATCTCGTAGAGGAAATGAAAGCATATGGTTCATGGTAGATAGATGGACTAAAAGTGCTCATTTCATTCTAGTAAAGTCAACTAGGATGGCACCTATTTTGGTGAAGTTATTTATGAAGAGTTTGGTTAGACTGCACGGGACTCCCAGTAGTATTATCAGTGATAGAGATTCTTTGTTTACTAGTGAGATCTGAAAGAGTCTACAGGAAGCATTAGGAACCAAGCTCAACTTGAGTAACACTTAGCATCCACAGACCAATGGGAAAACGGAAAGAGTTAACAAATCTTTTAAGGATTTGTAAGAGCTTGTGTATTGGATTTCAGGGGATCATGGAAAGACTATCTCCATTTGGTCGAGTTCTCTAATAACAATAGTTATCATACTAGTATTTGGATGACACCGTTTGAAGCTTTGTATGGAAGACCATGCAAATCTATCATATGTTGGCAGGAGACCGGAGATAGATTGGTTCTTTCCAAATTTGGTGAAAGAAGCCGTTGAGAAGATTGAGTTGATCCGAACTAGGATAAAAGAAGCTCAGTTTAGGCAGCAAAGTTATGCTGATAGAAGACGGAAGGACTTGGAATTCTCTGTTGGAGCCTATGTGTTTATTAAGGCTTCACCGATGAAAGGTGTGATTAGATTTGGAAAGTGAGGAAAGTTAGCACCTAGATTCATTAGACCCTTCCGTATTATTGAGAGGATCAAGAAACTTGCTTATAAGGTGGAGTTACCAAATAGTTTAGCAGGAGTCCATGATGTTTTCCATATTTCTCATCTTAGAAAGTGTATTAGAGACCCGGAATGTAAAGCCCCACCTCTGTACCCACGCTAGCCAAGAACATTACGGTGAATGCTGTCAACTAGCACGGAGAATAAGGCTGTTGAGGAGCGACCATCCGTGTAATTGCTTTGTGCGAGCATTGATATGTCAGATAGTATAACATGCAATACTTTATCAAGAGAATCCGACATACCGACACAAACTCAAAGCTACTACACAATGGCTATAATATCTTCGGAAACAAATACAGAAATAAACATAACATAAATCAGTCACAGATAATTCATATCACAAAGGCGGAAGAAGATATGAATATATAATTAACACATGGAAGTGTATATCATAGTAGTGGTAAAAAAAGATCCACAATAATACAAAAGAGTAGCAACACGTGCTATACAAAAGAATACAACTATGACTCTATATCTCAAGTGTATATAACAAAATAAACAACTAATCAAAGTAGTTTGCCAAAAGTCAGAGTAATGAATCCCTGGGGTGAAGTCAAGCAGAAGCACCTGTAACATCCCGGTCTGACCCGGGTATTATTTAATAAGAAAATAATAAACGGATCAGTCTAACTATAAATATCAGATGAAACGATATAGAATAAGAGATATGACTAAACACATAATAATCACAATGCGAAGATGTGATATATATAAGCAGTTGAAAATCATCAAGGGATTATTCAATGTCACAAAATCTACACAAGAATCAAAGAAACGTCATACTCCTAATTTAGTTCACCAAACCATAAATATTGACGATAATATCAATGTCAAACACAAAAGTCAATGACACACAAATTCACCAATGCACAAATATCGATAAAGCTTATCAATGGAAATCACGAAAATTGGTGAAGCACAAATTCTAGAAATCATCTCAAGAAATCCAGAAATCACAAAGGGGGGGAGGCCTATCACAAACGGGAGCACAAGGCTCACCAACACGTGTATCACAAACGGAATGCTAATTCCATGGTTGCTAACCATCACAAATTGAGCCGAAGCTCCACAAACGGGCCGAAGACCATGGGTTGCTACCCCACCAATTTGAGTCGAAACTCCACAAAATGGGGTTTAGTCTCCCTCGCAGACGAAGAAACATCGCACATTGCTAGTCTAAATCATAAAAATGATCGTCATGATCATCAAGAAGTGCCAATTACAGTAAGCTAGTAAATATATGAGCTTAGCTTCATGTCCCATAACCACTAGCTTAACTTAAATATTTACGAACAAATTGTAGATCTCCACTAGGAAATTGTCACAAGAGATTCAATCGAACAAGTCCAAGAATCAACCGACGAAGTAAACACAAGCGTTTCATACCACCTGTTTTACTAAGCCGTTTAATTAGATTTCTCATACGAGTGAGGTAAAGGTTTGTATATGCTAATAGATTGGAAAACGGTTTTATAAACGAATTTGGTATTGAAAATAGAGTTGAAATCGTTTTGAGGAAAGAGTTTTGATATTTACTACTAGTATTGAAACCTTTATATTTTTTAAAGTGAAAAAACACAAAAATGATTGTAGAACAATCAACCACGAAAATTCACATTCAAAGACGCGAATAAAGATCCAAAGAAATCGATCCGAATCCATCAAAATGGATATTCCCAATAATTCCAAAAATAGAAGTCATTAACGTCGTAGCAACAACAAGTGGGAAATAACACGAGTCGATGGAATTTGGAAACCAAGCAAAAATATGCACAAATAGGCATAATTAGGCAAATTGGTGCAGGTCAGTCGACTGACTCAAAGGTCCAGTCGACTAAACCAGAAGCAGGGAAAAATAATTTCCTGCAGTCAGTCGACCGACCTAAAAATTTAGTCGACTGAATGCAGGGAAACAGAGGACCCGAGCCTCTAGTTATTGCCTTCGGAATGCCTATGTGCTACAGCCAGTCGACTGACTGGCACCAGGGCTGTTTTCCAGCCTATGAAATGAAGATGCTACCTTCTTCAAAATGCAATCGGGCGAGCACGGTCACTAGGGGTTTATGCCAATCGACTACCCGGTCCTATAAGCTCTTCGACGCATCACCAAAAACAAGTTCAAAGTACAAAGCTATGATTTTTGAAGATTTGAACTCGAAACACTAAAAATTGGAATATACACCAAATCAATCCAAACCAAAACCAAATGCACATGAATATGTGTTAGGAATTCATACCTAACAATCGAAGATAATCATAGACCTAGATGTGAGATTAAAAATCTCACCTTTGAACCCAAACGATTGAAGAAGATGCTTGAAATCAATGGAGAATCAACCACTCTTCAAATCCAACTCAAGAAGCTTGATTCTAAGCTTTAAAAGAAGAACATTCCCTAAGTTAGGTTTAGGAAATTTCTGAATTTTGATTAGAGATTGAGTTGGAGAAGAAGAAGAGAAGCTTACCAATGGGTTCTTCTATTAGTTTGGAGCTAGAGTTGATTTGCAAGAGAAAACTAGGGTTTTGGAGTTTTAATTTCCAATCTCTCCCACCATTGATGCTTTAGCTTGAGTATTAGGAATTGGAAATGAAGTAAATGAGGAGGAGAGGGGTTGGGACTGAATACATAAGTGGGCTCAGCCCAAACCAAAACCCTAAGTGAAAAAGTATCAAAAATCAACCTTCTCCAAACATATCGAAGCTTATACTCAAAAAGGTCGCAAACAGCATTTTAAACTCAATGGGAGTGGTCCCGAGTCCTAATTCGACCGTATGCAAAAAGTAGCTTTTCGGACAAAATTCCGAGTATCGATAAAATATTTTAATAAAATATTTAAATATAAAATCGACAAATATGCGGGTTGTTACAGACTCCCCTCCTTAAAGAAATTGCGTCCTCGCAATATTTAAGAAGAAAATATATAGTAACAACCATAAAAGCATATTCAACACAAAAGAAGTTTGAAATAAGAAGTTCACCTTAAAGAGCACGGGAAAGTAAGTCCGGATGTGTTCGCTCGATGAACTCTCTAGATTCCCAAGAACAATCCTTAGGATTTGAAGACCATTGAACTTTAACAAGCGGAACATCTTTATTTCGAAGACGTTTGACTTCCGAAGCAACGATACGAACAGGATGCTGCTCAAAAGTTAAATTCGGTGAAACTTCAATCTCTTCCACAACACCGGGCTCAAGAATAGAATCGGAATCTCGAAGACACTTACGAAGTTGAGAAACGTGAAACACATCATGGATAGTTGAAAATTGAGCCGGTAATAAAAGTCGATAAGCCATGGAACCAATACGTTCAGTGATAGGAAATGGCCCAATATATCGAGGCGCTAACTTTCCCAATCGACTGAAACGTACCACACCTTTCATAGGTGACACACGAATGAACACAAGATCTCCCATAGAAAATTCTAACTTCCTTCTCCGATTATCGGCATAGGATTTTTGTCTACTCAGGGCTTCTTTCATCCTATGACGAATAAGGTCAATCTTTTCTGTGGAATCACGAATAAAATCTGGACCTACCATCTTCTCACCGGCCTCAAGCCAACAAGAAGGAGATCAACATGGCCTTCCATAGATTGCCTCGAAAGGTGCCATACCAATACTAGATTGGAAGCTATTATTATAGGAAAATTCAACAAGAGAAATATGATCTTCCCAACTTCCACCAAAATCAAGAACACATGCACGAAGAAGATCTTCAAGAGTTTGATTCACACGCTCGGTTTGTCCATCGGACTGAGGATGATAAGCGGTGCTAAAATTAAGCTTCGTTCCCAAAGCTTTTTGAAGACTCTTCCAAAATCCACTAGTAAACAATGGATCACGGTCGCTAACAATAGAAGTAGGAACTCCATGCAACTAGCAATCTCTTTAACAAAGAGCTTGGCCAAAAGAGGAACGGTTCGGTTAGACCGAACGGGAATAAAATGGGCAGATTTAGTAAGCTATCAACAATCACCCATAAGCTATCATGACCCGAACGAGAACGGGGAAGGTCATCTATAAAATCCATGGAAATTTGGTCCCACTTCCAAATTGGAATTTTTAAAGGTTGTAATAACCCACCGGGCCTTTGATGCTCGGCCTTAACGAGTTGGCAAGTCATGCAACGCTTAACGAAGTTAGCGATGTCAAGTTTCATTCCCTCCCAATAATAAAGTCGCTTCATATCCGCGTACATTTTGCTACTACCGGGATGAATGGTAAATTTAGAACGATGAGAATCATCTAAAATATCTTTGCGAAGATCACCAATATTTGGTACGATAAGTCTACCAAATTTTCGAATGCCGCCACGAGAATCGATATCAAAGTCTTTCAAACTTTCAACATCAATTTTATCCTTAATATTTTGGCCAAGAAGAGCCAATTCAGGATCTAGCCTTTGAGCTTCAAGAATGCGGTCTAGAAGAGAAGGAGGAGCCTCAAGGCTACATAAAACAAGAGATGAACATAAATCGAAAATACGGTCTCGAATTTCACAAGTGGATAAAATCTCGAGATCGTTCCATTCGGATATCATCATAGAAACAACAGCTTGTTGTTTACGGCTAAGAGCATCAACGACACGATTACCCTTACCGGGAGTATAAAGAATATCAAGATCATATGGTGCAAGAAATTCGAGCCAACGCTGTTGACGCAAATTAAGTTCCTTTTGAGAGAATAAATACTTCAAGGACATATGATCGGTATAAAGAACAAATTTCTCTCCTAAAAGATAATGACGCCAAATACGAAGGGCGAAAACAATAGCCGCGAGCTCTAAATCATGAGTGGCATATCTAGTCTCAGCAGGCTTCAATTGCCTAGAAGCATAAGCAATAACACGTTCTCTTTGCATAAGAACGGCACCCAAACCAACACGACTAGCATCGGTATAAACAACGAAATCTTGATTCCCCTCGGGAATAACAAGAATAGGAACATCTGAAAGGGGTTCTTTTATTTTCTGAAAAGAAGTTTCACATTTGTCCGACCAAATGTATTTAATACCTTTCTTCGTTAAGCTAGTGAGAGGCACGACAATCTTAGAAAAGTCTTTAATAAAACGACGGTAATAGCCCGCCAATCCGAGCAAGCTGCGGATTTCAGTCACACTCTCAGGTTTCTTCCAACTTTGAATCGCTTCAATCTTTGAAGGATCCACGGAAATTCCGGATTCGGAAATAATATGACTGAGAAACTTCACACGAGATTGCCAAAAATGACATTTAGAAAATTTTGCTTTCAATTGATTACTCCTAAGAGTTTCCAACACAATCCGAAGATGCTTCTCATGTTCCTCCTTGGTTTTTGAACACACAAGAATATCATCAATAAAGATGAGAACAAATCGATCGAGGAAGTCTTTGAAAACTCTATTCATAAGGTCAACGAAATAAGCCGGAGCATTCGTTAAACCAAATGGCATAACAAGCCATTCATAAGATCCATAACGAGTTCGGAACGATGTCAAAGGAATGCTATCCTCTGCAATACGAAGCTGATGAAATCCAGTAGCTAAGTCTAATTGTTAAAAGACTCTAGCACCACTAAGTTGATCGAATAGATCATCAATCCGAGGTAAAGGATATTTATTTTTGATAGTAAGATCATTAAACTTGCGGTAGTCAACGCAAAGCCTAAGTGTACCATCGGATTTCTTCACAAAAATAGCTGAAGGTCCCCAAGGCGAGGAACTAGAGCGAATAAATTGCTTCGTTTCCAAATCGGATAATTGTATGCGCATCTCCTCATTTTCTTTATTGGACAAACGATAAGGAGGACGAGTGATAGGCTGAGCTCCGAGAATAAGATTAATTCTGAACTCAATCGCTCGCTTAGGTGGTAATCCTAAAATGGGCTCGAATATGTCGGAAAATTCACGAACGACGTGAATAAGAGAAATAATATCACCCTCATCATCATCATCGCCATCACGAGGATTTAAAGAATATAAAGATGGAACCAAGTTGGAATCTGAATCTTTAAGATTAATAGAAATCTGCTTAACAGATTGAGGATGTCGAAGATGAATAATCCGCTCAGGACATAGGATACGAGCTTCAAAACGGTTAAGCCAATCCATTCCCAAAATCATTCCAAAGCCTAAATAACGCATGACATGCAAATCGGCTCGGAAAGAAAAATCACACAAAATAATCTCGACATCTTTACACAACAAACTGATTGTCGTGGATCCACCAACCGGATTCGCAATTCTCAAAGAAGTCATTAAACACAAAATATCCAAAGAAAAAGTATTAATAAGTTCTTTTGATTTAAAAGAATGGGACGCACCCGTATCGAAAAGAACTCGAATAGGATGATCACGAAATAAAATAATTCCATCAAGGATAGAATGAGAAATACCTTGATTTCAAGATGTGTTGCCAGGGGCTTGAGCAACATTCAACTTTCCCTCCTTCTTGCCCTGAAGCTTGGGACATGAAGATATAACATGACCGGGACCTTTACAGTAGCGACAAGAGAGAGACTTTGGGCACTTGTTCGCGTAATGGTCCTTCGAACCACAATTATAGCATTCCCCATGACCAAAGGAAGAAGTCTTTGCCATAGAGGTTGCTTGTTTCCCTTTCTTATTGGGATAAGGACCTTTGAATTTATTAGTCCTTTTCTTGTTGTTGTTGAAGCTCGGTTTGGAACCCACCACTTCAACATCATTCTCCCTATCCGCCTCTTCAAGACGAAGAGCGATATCAATGAGTTGGTCGAAAGAAACTTCTAACTTTAGAAGTAATGGCTTCTTGAGATTTCTGTTTAAGCCATAGACGAACCTATGGTTCTTCTTTAAAGGGGTGTTGATGTATTCAACCCCATATTTGGAAAGCGACTCGAAGGAGGCGACGTAATCAGTCACGGAGGACTCACCTTGAACAAGGTCTATAAATCGTCGAGCCAATGTCACTTTCTCTGCTTCTGGTACAAATTTCAACTCGAAGCGTTCCCGGAATTGCTCCCAGGTGAGATCCGCTTCATTAATCTCAGAAATAAGAAGCTCGTACCAGTCCAATGCTCTTTCTCGGAGCATACTAGAGTCCACCTGAACTCGGTGAAGGTCAATAAGATTCATGCGAGAAAAGATTCGATCGCATGACCTTAGCCAAGCCTGTACTTCAATAATAGTTTCGGAACCTTTGAATGGCTCCCCACCCAAATTAGTGTAATCGCTGCACAAGCGTGCAAACCCCGACTTTGGGTGAGTGGGTCCCGGGTTAGCTCCAGCTGCTTGAGCATTTGTCACTAAATCAAGAAGCTGTTGAGCAGTCATAAAAACTCCATCTTGGGGTGGAACACTAGACGGTATGGCTCTGGGACGGCCTAGTCTAGACATTTCTCTTCCTTTAGAAAGAAAGAAGAAGAAGAAAAAGGTTATTCACCAGATAACTATCAAGAAATCTTGATAAATAAAACAAGAAATCATAAAAGAAAATAGGATAGAATGGTACGAAGACTCGAATTAAATCCTAAAGCACGACTCCTAAGATGGACTTAAGACGATGATCCTTGTTATAATTTTCCATATTGTTCCGAAGTTTGGCTCTAATACCAAGCTGTAACGCCCCACCTCTATACCCACGCTAGCCAAGAACATTACGGTGAATGCTGTCAACTAGCACGGAGAATAAGGCTGTTGAGGAGCGACCATCCGTGTAATTGCTTTGTGCGAGCATTGATATGTCAGATAGTATAACATGCAATACTTTGTCAAGAGAATCCGACATACCGACACAGACTCAAAGCTACTACACAGTGGCTATAATATCTTCGAAAACAAATACAGAAATAAACATAACATAAATCAGTCACAGATAATTCATATCACAAAGGCGGAAGAAGATATGAATATATAATTAACACATGGAAGTGTATATCATAGTAGTGGTAAAAAAAGATCCACAATAATACAAAAGGGTAGCAACACGTGCTATACAAAAGAATACAACTATGAGTCTATATCTCAAGTGTATATAACAAAATGAACTACTAATCTAAGTAGTTTGCCAAAAGTCAGAGTAATGAATCCCTGGGGAGAAGTCAAGCAGAAGCACCTGTAACATCCCGGTCTGACCCGAGTATTATTTAATAAGAAAATAATAAACGGATCAGTCTAACTATAAATATCAGATGAAACGATATAGAATAAGAGATATGACTAAACACATAATAATCACAATGCCAAGATGTGATATATATAAGCAGTTGAAAATCATCAAGGGATTATTCAATGTCACAAAATCTACACAAGAATCAAAGAAACGTCATACTCCTAATTTAGTTCACCAAACCATAAATATTGACGATAATATCAATGTCAATCACAAAAGTCAATGACACACAAATTCACCAATGCACAAATATCGATAAAGCTTATCAATGGAAATCGCGAAAATTGGTGAAGCACAAATTCTAGAAATCATCTCAAGAAATCTAGAAATCACAAAGGGGGGGAGGCCTATCACAAACGGGAGCACAAGGCTCACCAACACGTGTATCACAAACGGAATGCTAATTCCATGGTTGCTAACCATCACAAATTGAGCCGAAGCTCCACAAACGGCCCGAAGACCATGGGTTGCTACCCCACCAATTTGAGTCGAAACTCCACAAAACGGGGTTTAGTCTCCCTCTCAGACAAAGAGACATCGCACATTGCTAGTCTAAATCATAAAAATGATCGTCATGATCATCAAGAAGTGTCAATTACAGTAAGCTAGTAAATATATGAGCTTAGCTTCATGTCCCATAACCACTTGCTTAACTTAAATATTTACGAACAAATTGTAGATCTCCACTAGGAAATTGTCACAAGAGATTCAATCGAACAAGTCCAAGAATCAACCGACGAAGTAAACGCAAGCGTTTCATACCACCTCTTTTACTAAGCCGTTTAATTAGATTTCTCATACGAGTGAGGTAAAGGTTTGTATATACTAATAGATTGGAAAACGGTTTTATAAACGAATTTGGTATTGAAAATAGAGTTGAAATCGTTTTGAGGAAAGAGTTTTGATATTTACTACTAGTATTGAAACCTTTATATTTTTTAAAGTGATAAAACACAAAAATGATTGTAGAACAATCAACCACCAAAATTCACATTCAAAGACGCGAATAAAGATCCAAAGAAATCGATCCGAATCCATCAAAATGGATATTCCCAAAAATTCCAAAAATAGAAGTCATTAACGTCGTAGCAACAACAAGTGGGAAATAACACGAGTCGATGGAATTTGGAAACCAAGCAAAAATATGCACAAATAGGCATAATTAGGCAAATTGGTGCAGGTCAGTCGACTGACTCAAAGGTCCAGTCGACTGAACCAGAAGCAGGGAAAAATAATTTCCAGCAATCAGTCGACTGACCTAAAAATTCAGTCGACTGAATGCAGGGAAACAGAGGACCCGAACCTCTAGTTATTGCCTTCGGAATGCCTATGTGCTACAGCCAGTCGACTGACTCAAGGGTCCAGTCGACTGACTGGCACCAAGGCTGTTTTCCAGCCTATGAAATGAAGATGCTATCTTCTTCAAAATGCAATCGGGCGAGCACGGTCACTAGGGGTTTATGCCAATCGACTACCCGGTCCTATAAGCTCTTCGACGCATCACCAAAAACAAGTTCAAACTACAAGGCTATGATTTTTGAAGATTTGAACTCGAAACACTAAAAATTGGAATATACACCAAATCAATCCAAACCAAAACCAAATGCACATGAATAAGTGTTAGGAATTCATACCTAACAATCGAAGATAATCATAGACCTAGATGTGAGATTAAAAATCTCACCTTTGAACCCAAACGATTGAAGAAGATGCTTGAAATCAATGGAGAATCAACTACTCTTCAAATCCAACTCAAGAAGCTTGATTCTAAGCTTTAAAAGAAGAACATTCCCTAAGTTAGGTTTAGGAAATTTCTGAATTTTGATTAGAGATTGAGTTGGAGAAGAAGAAGAGAAGCTTACCAATGGGTTATTCTATTAGTTTGGAGCTAGAGTTGATTTGCAAGAGAAAACTAGGGTTTTGGAGTTTTAATTTCCAATCTCTCCCACCATTGATGCTTTGGCTTGAGTATTAGGAATTGGAAATGAAGTAAATGAGGAGGAGAGGAGTTGGGACTGAATACATAAGTGGGCTCAGCCGAAACCAAAACCCTAAGTGAAAAAGTAGCAAAAATCAACCTTCTCCAAACATATCGAAGCTTATACTCAAAAAGGTCGCAAACGGCATTTTAAACTCAATGGGAGTGGTCCCGAGTCCTAATTCGACCGTATGCAAAAAGGAGCTTTCCGGACAAAATTCCGAGTATCGATAAAATATTTTAATAAAATATTTAAATATAAAATCAACAAATATGCGGGTTGTTACACGGAAACTACTATTGCACCTAGAGTGTTAATAGATTTATTAGTAGTGTAACAGCCCGCAAATTCGTACCCCTTGAGTCAACACTATTCTATCTAAATCAACTCAAGTTGCACAAAAATACGAACCATTTGGGTTAAAGAAGAAGAGGTAGAAGAAGGAAATAGAAAACAACAACAGAATCTAACCATCGAAGCGGATAAAATATAATAGATAATAATGATCTTTACTCAAAATCAAATATATCAGTTTATATATTACATCATCAGAGTACATCAACAACATACAAATGGATACACAACAACTCAACACAGCGGAAATATATATATATATATATATATATATATACACACACACACACAAGTACGTTAGTACGTATCGTCATCCAACTCGTCTCCTGAGCTCCACAACATCAAAACCTGTAGTCTATAATACTCGGTCTGACCCGAGCATCATATAAAACAACAACCGAGTCAGTCTAGAATACCAGCGTGAGAAAATCACACCCAATTGATTGTTAAAGTTTCAAAATCCTTTGAAAACAAAAGCATCTCGTAAGACCACGCCACAAATAAACATGTCGGGTTTTTACCTTACGATAGCTAAAACAATTTTTATAGAAATCCTCTGATATTATAGTAGTGTCTATAGAAAGTAAATAGAATCTAGCTGAAATGCTTGCATCTCACGTTTCAGCAATAATTTGGCACAATCAAAACCGTATGGGCGCGTAGGGAAAATGGATTCCAACTAATGGCTAGGCACTGGGGTACCACCTGTCACAGTACCTGGTCTAGATCAGCGTACCGAGGAGCCACCCTAACTACCCTGCAACACAAGACCGGAACCATCCCTTACTGGACAGTCCCGAGCAAGATCACCCCGCGGTTCGGATCAGCAACCGCCCACTAAGCCGAAATAAAGGGACATCTAGACACGGATGACCTCACCCTCCAGTGGGGGATACCCACGAAGCCTTGCTGCATATCCCCTGATTTTCAGCCATTCCCATTTGATGAGGCTTGAGGCTAAGCGTTACCTTTTTAGAATATATTGCTTAGAATGCCCATCGTCCACCTGACGATGTTTCCGCAAGCATTCATCCATACAAGTCCGTCCCGGGTTCGAACAGAACCGAAGGCACTATTCCTACTACATCCATTTTGGAAATATCCTCAGGATTAGTAGCGACTAGCCCTTGCACTTCACTTCTCCATCTTCGAATCGAAAATCGTTTTCGCGAAACGTACAAACCGAATCAAAGTGGTTTTCGAGAATAAATCTCGATCCCGGTCTCTTCGAAACGATCAACGCTTGGTCCAATATTGATAGTCGGTTATTTAACTATCAATTAAGATTCACAACATCCATCACACAATAAATAATTTCCCAAATTATTTATTACCTTCAAAAATATCTTTACAAGATATATTTCTATTTTTAACTCTTGAAAACAGTTTCAAAACCATCTTTCTTTTCAGAATAAACTTTCTCAAATAATTTCTATCTCTTCTGAAATCACCAAGCATAAAACTAGATTTTTAAAATAATTAAAACATTTTACTTTGAAAATATACTTTTAACATTTAAGTGAAATTACTTCAATGTTTTGTAAAAATACATACTATATGAGTATTTGAAAATAAAGTTACTTAATAGAATATAAATCTAGATTTTCACCTTTGAAAACAAAATAATGGGTCACTTTTTAAGTAATTACTACTATATTAGATTTGAGAAAATACTTACTTTTGAATTTAAATATTATAAATAATATATTTTCTAAAACTTGCTTTTTTTTCAACAACTTTAAAACCTTTAAATTTATTTGAAAATTTACTTTAAAAATGTACTTGGTTGTCCAGAGAAAAATCCCAACTTCAATCACTTAAATCAATTTCCTAAATTGATTTCCAATTTATTTCCTTTAAATTCAGAATCTATTAATTTCAGATCTCATTTCTTGATTTCAAATTTTTTTAGATTTCTCAATTACTTCTTTATTCTTTTAAATAAATTTAAACTTTAAATTTTAAAATAATTCTTTATTTCTTTAATTGATATAACTTAAGTTTACAATTCATCAATTTCATTTTATTCAAAATTCCATTTCTCTTCATACTCGAAGTTATTTATTATTATTTTTATATTACTTCTATTTTTTTTCAATTCATTCTTAATTTATTCAAACTTTCTATAACTATTTCACTTGCAAATTCATTTCTTTTATTTTCTTTCCAACAATCCAATTTATATATTTTTGGGAATTCAGCCATAACATTTAATATTCCAATATAACTCATTATAGAATATCAATATTCACAGCAGAGAATATTAAATAATTAAAATAAATGTTGAGGGGTCCAGTCGGATCCCTCCAACCTGTTTTCACTGCACCCACAGACGTTAGCACAATATAATATACCAATTCCAAAATATACCATACTATAGCACATCAATCAATTCAACCATCCAGACAATTATTTAAATTTAATCATTTAAATCTTAATTTAACTGAGTGAGATTAACTCACCTTTGCTTTTGGTATTGCAACTCATCCCATCTCAATTTGTTTTCCACACTTCAGACCTTGTCAACATTATAAAGTTTGTCAAATATTTAATTGATAGAACGATTAATTATTATTTCTTTAATTTAGGCTAAAAATTAGGTTTTAAAGTACCAATTATATTCTCATTTCAAATTTAAATTTATTGGATTAATAAAATTCCAAATTTATTTTCCTGTTAAATTTTCTGATAAACAAATTAATTAATTTGTTCTAACTTACTTATTATTAGGTTAAAATGTTTAAAATAAATTAACCATCTCATAACAACTTATGAATTTATAAATATTCTTTTTTTTCTAACTACTGTACCCATATTTTGTTCCAACTAACAGTTTTATGTATATAAAAGTTGGATAAAATAAACGGCAAATACCTTCACTGCCTCCCTCTCTCCTTGTCAAAACAGACCATCACCAAACCCTCACTGCCACTGAGCTCAACCTATATCACCTCTTCTGCACAACCACCTCACAAACACAACCATCAAAACTTTCAACACTTCAACACTGTCGCACCACACTGCTGTACCCCACCACCGTGACTCCAATCTTCGAAACCCAGGGCAACAACTGCATTCTAACTTCACCTACAAACTATTCACACTCGACATCGCAACCCTGGCTTCACGCAAACCCAAATCCAGAAATCGAACAATCTCAGCAACTGAAACCTGACCTCTCAATCATCACCTTATACAAATTGCTAAGTTCTCAAACGAACTCCAGCGCCACCGCAACCAAGGTAATCAAATCAGACACTCCAAATCGCGGCATCACATCACTCGAACCACCCAAAACAACAATCGCCTCATCAACTAATCGCAGAGCCTACTCCTAAAAAAAACACGCGAAGCAACCCATCGCCAGAGACGAACTCACCCAAACCATCAGCCAAGATGTCGAGCTTCTTCCTCCTTCCCGCCTCACGACAGCACTAAAATCGCGAAACCCCAAAAGGAGGACTCGATCCTTCCACCACAGGACCCGTCGCAGCCCCATGCGAGTTTCTTTCTACGCGGCCTCGGCTCTTCGATTAGGTCAGAGGGTTAGAAGTAGAAGTCGCGATTTTTAAAGGTCTTTGAAATGAAAAAGGAAATTCGATTTTCGGTGCTAACAATGTGGGGAAAAGAAAGAAGCCTGATTTTATAAAAGGAACGTAAGTAGCTTCGGCTAGAAGATGGATTAGATATTTATCTATTTTACTTTATTATTAGTTTTTTTTCGAACGGTGTAAAATGAGAAGAGGGTAAAGGAAATCTCGGCTGTATGAAGGAGAAAGGAGGAGACATGATGCCTCTTTTTTTTTGCGTGATATTAAAATGAGTCCGAGGGAACACGATGTGATATTAGCATAAAGGTAGAAAGAGGCGTGCTTCAGAAGGTAAGCTACAGTACTCAGATGTGAAAAGTAAAAGTTCTGATGTGAAATTTATTTGGCTGGTCACGTTGTACAACATGTATGTTTTATTTAAATTCAATTTAAACGATGTAAATTTCAACACTTAACAAACCACTGTTTAATTTGATTTTACAACTTCTATTGTCTTCAGTATTATCAATATGAAGTTCATAAGCCTTTAAATTATTTTTAACAGGCTTAAAACTTCAGATTCAACATTTAGCTCAACTTCCAATTATTTAATTCAATGATTTAATTATCCAATAAATGGTGATATTTGAATTTAAGTTAAAATTATCCTTTTAATATTTAAAATCAGTTTAATGTTCCAATTTTAAATGCCTAAAAATTCCCGGTCGTCACATTCCTCCCCCCTTAAAAGAATTTCGTGCCCGAAATTACTAGTTAGGAAAATGATTCCATACCTGTTTACTTTTTCCCAAAGCCAACAATTCAATATCCTACCCAACTATCTTTCTAAAGACTCATCATCATTCTTACTAACTTACTAAACTTCTTTCCTTAGGTTCCTACCAATATCATTAACCCAATTCATTCGAATTTAAATTTTAAACCCGATTTAAATTTTCAAAAATTTCTCAAAAATTTTCTAACTCTCTAAATTTTCGAAAAATTTCGCCAGCGTCTCCTTTGCGCGGCTAGCTCGGTACTACTACAAAATGGCTCTACGGCCTCCCAAATCCAAAAAGAAAACAAAAAGCCAAGTGGCTCAATCCAAATCCAAATCCAAATACCAATCAAATTCCATACCAAATTTAAATACATACCTTTTGTCGATCATTTCAAATTTTATCTTTTCATATCAAACCCAAATTTCTTTTTCCCTTTATAATACCTGCATACCTGCTTAGCACCAATATCCGAACACAATATTCCACAACATTTTATCGACTTTCTCACAAAATGTCAACATCTATTCATTCCAATATTGACTTAAATTACATTGGTAGTATCAATTTCCATTTAAGACTTCACCATTCCTTCTTAAATTTAGTATAAGCATTTTATATACTTCTTTATTTATTTTCATCTTACCATTTTAGTTTATATCCATTTCTATCCACAACGATTCTTTCATTTCCATACGAATTCAATTTATTTTCAACTCTAAACTTTAAATTTTATTTTTCATTTATAACTAATTCACGTCATTATTTTAATTAGCTCCATTTACTAACTTATTTCAATTCTTAGTTTGAAATTGTTTTGTCGTTAATAAATTTTTCAAAAATTTTCAAAAATTTTCTAACTCTCAAAATTTCTGAATTTTTTTGGCAGAATCTCCTTTGTACGGAGGAGCTTTTGCAATTTAACAAAAGAGATAAATATATATACATCGACCCACCCGGTCGAAAAAACCAAAAACAGTTCATATTTCCTATTTTAATTGCGTAGGCGTACCTTATTTAGCATTTTAAGCAAGCAGCTTATTATTTTTAGCAAATAGCACAACCAAATCCAGCCACACGGCTTCCAGGTACCTGTACTTACTCAATTTAAACATGTAAGTGCCAAATATATGCAGTTTAACTATATTTTACTTATTTATAATAGTTAAAACATATGAATTCTAAAAGAAACTCATACCAAACATTTTTCTGTAAGCAATTTATATAGTTTCCATGCTAATTCAACTGTTCCAATTTATTTATAACCATTTTCACTCAATTCGAATGGTTTTCGATTCATTCGTACACAATTCCATCAATTTGAATGGTTTAGAATTCAATTGCTTACTTTTAATTTATTCTTAAGCAAATTGAACTCATATTTAATTCAATTGCTCTCAAAATCAATTTATTTTACTTCTATCAATTCATAGTATTTTAATTACTTCCATTTATATCTAATAACAATTTATTCTATGCAATTTGACAAGATCTATTTGAACAAACAAATATTTACGTTTTATAACCAATTTAAATGGATTTCAACTCGATTTATACTTAATTCTATTTCATTTTCAAATTTATTCTCAATCTATATATATTCTCATCTTGCAAACAAAGTTCTCTTTTCAATTTAACTTGATTCTATTTCAATCCTATCTCATTTCAAACTACAAATTTATTTAATCAGTTATTATACATTTTAACCTTTTAGATTCAGCTCATTCGATTTATTACAAGGTCATTTCCAATTTACTTCCACTTATTTGGAATTTATTGGCAATTCAAACCATCACTATTTTAATCTAATTACATTTTTATTCCATATATTTCAGTTATATTTAATTTGTTAACACTTCAAGTTAAATTCGAATTTATAACTCAAGTTCTGAATCCACTAGCCATTTTCAATATACCACCAAATTTCAAGAACTCACAATTCAATTACCTTTACTTCACCAACAATTTAGGTCGATTTTAATTCATAACTTGAGTTTTATTTCCAACCTTCATCATAATCTCACAATTCAATTTCATTAACTAATTTATTATCCAATTAGTCTTTCCCAATTTATAATCCAAAGCTTGATTTTTTTTTAATTCCAAATATCACTTCATTTAATTTTTTCTTAGTTCAACTTATTTTTTTTTTTTTTTTCATGTTTGGATTTTCCTTCGTTTTATTATCCAAAACATCAAGCAATATTTATTTTGGATTTTCTATCCCACTTTTCAAATTTAATAAGTCACAACTTATTATTTCACACATTTCCATTCATCCTAGGCTCAAATATGTTCATCTTTATTTTTAACTCAAGCCTTATGCTTATTTATAACCCAAGCATATCTTGTTCCATGGATTTTGATTCCTTTACAAGTTATTCTAACTTATTTACTTCAATCCAATCCTTACCCAATTTAATTTCCATTTATTCAGGTAAGAATCTAATTCCATTCATTAATTCAATTGACTTCTCATTCCAATTCAATTTCTATTTTAACTCAGTTTTATTTAACTCAATTCAATTCCAACTTAATTCGAATACAACTGGATATTATTTTTAGCATATTCAATTTATTTTAATCCAGTTAAATTTTATTCTCCAATTCAAGTTAATTTCATTTTTAACCTTTCTCTTTAAATTCAAATTCCATTATCCAAAGCTTAAATTTCTTCCTGATTTACAAATCATTTCCATTTATAAGCTTACAACTTATCTTATCCGGATTTTTAAACACCCAGCTTTGGTTTCAAATTGTTTTTGAAATCTCCAACATCTCAAAAATCAAAATTCTCAAAAATTAAACCAATCCTGGTTGTATTCTTAACAAATTTCCTTTGAATTTTCAAAAACAACTAGCTCTTCTGAGCAAATCAATTTTTTGGCAACAATCCATCACTTAGAAATTCGAAAATGAATACTGATGATGCGGTCGTCATCATCAGAATTATTTTCCAATAATCCAAGTGATTTCAATGTTATATTACTTTCAAAATCCCTTTAAAACAATTTCCTTTCAGAAATACTTTCAAAATAGTAATGCCATCATTTATCTTTAAAACACTTCCAAAATTCCCGGGATTTAAATTTCCAAATCCTGCTTAAATCCATTTTACTATCAATCATTTGCATAGCTTATGCTCATACAAATTCTTATTTGATTTTATTTCAATTCATAAATTACATCTATAATTCATATTTAAAAATTCCATTCTATAATGAATTTATCCCTTAAATTTTAGTTATATTTCAATTTCTATTTAAATTTTTACTTAACAATGATAATACTTTAATATTATCATTTCTAACATCCAAGCAACCATATAATAGCTATATAGTTTACCAAAAACTTTCTTTATATCAAAAATATATTTTTGGGTAAAATTATTTCATTTACCCATATTTAAAACAATATCGTATCAATTGTTCTATTCAAGTGTTTAGAAACCCCTTCGATACAGTTGTCCAGACTGTGCCGACGAAGGTTCATATGCCACTCCATAAACCAATCAACACAATATTAAAACAATTTATATTCACAAACAAATACGCGCTCATATCTAATACGCTCAAACTCATTTTAGAGTACTACGGACTCTAATTTTAATGAGTAATTCCCACCAGAGCCAAGGTTATCTCCAACCTATGCTCTGATACCAAGTGTAACAGCCCGCAAATTCGTACCCCTTGAGTCAACACTATTCTATCTAAATCAACTCAAGTTGCACAAAAATACGAACCATTTGGGTTAAAGAAGAAGAGGTAGAAGAAGGAAATAGAAAACAACAACAGAATCTAACCATCGCAGCGAATAAAATATAATAGATAATAATGATCTTTACTCAAAATCAAATATATCAGTTTATATATTACATCATCAGAGTACATCAATCACAACTCAACATCAATAACATACAAATGGATACACAACAACTCAACACAGCGAATATATATATATATATATATATACATACAAGTACGTGAGTACGTATCGTCATCCAGCTCGTCTCCTGAACTCCACAGCATCAAAACCTGTAGTCTATAATACTCGGTCTGACCCGAGCATCATATAAAACAACACCCGAGTCAGTCTGGAATACCAGCGTGAGAAAATCACACCCAATTGATTATTAAAGTTTCAAAATCCTTTGAAAACAAAAGCATCTCGTAAGACCACGCCACAAATAAACATGTCGGGTTTTTACCTTACGATAGCTAAAACAATTTTTATAGAAATCCTCTTATATTATAGTAGTGTCTATAGAAAGTAAATAGAATCTAGCTGAAATGCTTGCATCTCACGTTTCAGCAATAGTTGGGCACAATCAAAACCGTACGGGCGCGTAGGGAAAATGGATTCCAACTAATGGCTAGGCACTGGGGTACCACCTGTCACAGTACCTGGTCTAGACCAGCGTACCGAGGAGCCACCCTAACTCCCCTGCAACACAAGACCGGAACCATCCCTTACTGGACAGACCCGAGCAAGATCACCCCGCGGTTGGGATCAGCAACCGCCCACTAAGCCAAAATAAAGGGACATCTAGACAGGGATGACCTCACCCTCCAGTGGGGGCTACCCACGAAGCATTGCTGCATATCCCCTGATTTTCAGCCATTCCCATTTGATGAGGCTTGAGGCTAAGCGTTACCTTTTTAGAATATATTCCTTAGAATGCCCATCGTCCACCTGACGATGTTTTCGCAAGCATTCATCCATACAAGTCCACCCCGGGTTCGAACGGAACCGAAGGCACTATTCCTACTACATCCATTTTGGAAATATCCTCAGGATTAGTAGCGACTAGCCCTTGCACTTCACTTCTCCATCTTCGAATCCAAAATCATTTTCGCGAAACGTACAAACCGGATCGAAGTGGTTTTCGAGAATAAATCTCGATCCCGGTCTCTTCGAAACGATCAACGCTTGGTCCAATATTGATAGTCGGTTATTTAACTATCAATTAAGATTCACAACATCCATCACACAATAAATAATTTCCCAAATTATTTATTACCTTCAAAAATATCTTTACAAGATATATTTCTATTTTCAACTCTTGAAAACAGTTTCAAAACCATCTTTCTTTTCAGAATAAACTTTCTCAAATATTTTCTATCTCTTCTGAAATCACCAAGCATAAAACTAGATTTTTAAAATAATTAAAACATTTTACTTTGAAAATATACTTTTAAACATTTAAGTGAAATTACTTCAATGTTTTGTAAAAATACATACTATATGAGTATTTGAAAATAAAGTTACTTAATAGAATATAAATCTAGATTTTCACCTTTGAAAACAAAATACTGGGTCACTTTTTAAGTAATTACTACTATAATAGATTTGAGAAAATACTTACTTTTGAATTTAAATATTAGAAATAATATATTTTCTAAAACTTGCTTTTTTTTCCAACAACTTTAAACCTTTAAATTTATTTGAAAATTTACTTTAAAAATGTACTTGGTTATCCAGAGAAAAATCCGCACTTCAATCACTTAAATCAATTTCCTAAATTGATTTCCAATTTATTTCCTTTAAATTCAGAATCTATTAATTTCAGATCTCATTTCTTGATTTCAAATTTTTTTAGATTTCTCAATTACTTCTTTATTCTTTTAAATAAATTTAAACTTTAAATTTTAAAATATTTCTTTATTTCTTTAATTTATATAACTTAAGTTTACAATTCATCAATTTCATTTTATTCAAAATTCCATTTCTCTTCATACTCGAAGTTATTTATTATTATTTTCGTATTACTTCTATTTTTTTTCAATTCATTCTTAATTTATTCAAACTTTCTATAACTATTTCACTTACAAATTCAATTCTTTTATTTTCTTTCCAACAATCCAATTTATATATTTTTGGGAATTCAATTAATATTCCAATATAACTCATTATAGAATATCAATATTCACAGCAGAGAATATTAAATAATTAAAATAAATGTTGAGGGGGTCCAGTTGGATCCCTCCAACCTGTTTTCCCTGCATCCACAGACGTTAGCACAATATAATATACCAATTCCAGAATATACCATACTATAGCACATCAATCAATTCAACCATCCAGACAATTATTTAAATTTAATCATTTAAATCTAAATTTAACTGAGTGAGATTAACTCACCTTTGCTTTTGGTATTGCAACTCATCCCATCTCAATTTGTTTTCCACACTTCAGACCTTGTCAACATTATAAAGTTTGTCAAATATTTAATTGATAGAACGATTAATTATTATTTCTTTAATTTAGGCTAAAAATTGGGTTTTAAAGTACCAATTATACTCTCATTTCAAATTTAAATTTATTGGATTAATAAAATTCCAAATTTATTTTCCTGTTAAATTTTCTGATAAACAAATTAATTAATTTGTTCTAACTTACTTATTATTAGGTTAAAATGTTTAAAATAAATTAACCATCTCATAACAACTTATGAATTTATAAATATTCTCTTCTTTTTTTTTAACTACTGTACCCATATTTTGTTCCAAATAACAATTTTATGTATATAAAAATTGGATAAAATAAACGGCAAATACCTTCACTGCCTCCCTCTCTCCTTGTCACAACAGACCATCACCAAACCCTCACTGCCACTGAGCTCAACCTATATCACCTCTGCTGCACAACCGCTTCACAAACACAACCATCAAAACTTTCAACACTTCAACACTGTCGCACCACACTGTTGTACCCCACCACCGTGACTCCAATCTTCGAAACCCAGGGCAACAACTACATTCTGACTTCACCTACAAACTATTCACACTCGACATCGCAACCCTGGCTTCACGCAAACCCAGATCCAGAAATCGAACAATCTCAGCAACTGAAACCCGACCTCTCAATCATCACCTTCTACAAATTGCTGAGTTCTCAAACGAACTCCAGCGCCACCACAACCAAGGTAATCAAATCAGACACTCCAAATCACGGCATCACATCACTCGAACCACCCAAAACAACAATCGCCTCATCAACTAATCGCAAGCCTACTCCTAAAAAAACACGCGAAGCAACCCATCGCCAGAGACGAACTCACCCAAACAATCAGCCAAGATGTCGAGCTTCTTCCTCCTTCCCGCCTCACGACAGCACTAAAATCGCGAAACCCCAAAAGGAGGACTCGATCCTTCCACCACAGGAACCGTCGCAGCTCCACGCGAGTTTCTTTCTACGCGGCCTCGGCTCTTCGATTAGGTAAGAGGGTTAGAAGTAGAAGTCGCGATTTTTAAAGGTCTTTGAAATGAAAAGGGAAATTCGATTTTCGGTGCTAACAATATGGGGAAAAGAAAGAAGCCTGATTTTATAAAAGGAACGTAAGTAGCTTCGGCTAGAAGATGGATTAGATATTTATCTATTTTACTTTATTATTAATTTTTTTTCGAACGGTGTAAAATGAGAAGAGGGTAAAGGAAATCTCGGCTGTATGAAGGAGAAAGTAGGAGACATGATGCCTCTTTTTTTTTGCGTGATATTAAAAGGAGTCCGAGGGAACACGATGTGATATTAGCATAAAGGAAGAAAGAGGCGTGCTTCAAAAGGTAAGCTACAGTACTCAGATGTGAAAAGTAAAAGTTCTGATGTGAAATTTATTTGGCTCGTCACGTTGTACAACATGTATGTTTTATTTAAATTCAATTTAAACGATATGAATTTCAACACTTAACAAACCACTGTTAAATTTGATTTTACAACTTCTATTGTCATCAGTATTATCAATATGAAGTTCATAAGCCTTTAAATTATTTTTAACAGGCTTAAAACTTCAAATTCAACATTTAGCTCAACTTCCAATTATTTAATTCAATGATTTAATTATCCAATAAATGGTGATATTTGAATTTAAGTTAAAATTATCCTTTTAATATTTAAAATCAGTTTAATGTTCCAATTTTAAATGCCTAAAAGTTCCGGGTCGTCACAAGTAGAGCCTTACTTGACTATAGTTAGAAAGCCGATTCAGATTGTGGCTAGAGTGAGAAGAAGTTGAGGAATAAGACAGTCAAATTAGCAAAGGTCCAATGGAGTGACGATGCGAAAGATTGTACTTGAGAGACTAAGAGCAAGATTAGAAAGGTTTACCCTGCTTTTTTTGATGGTATGTTTTACCTTGGATTGTTTTGTTGTATGTCTTATAGTAATTTCGAGGATGAAATTCTTTAAGGTGGGGAGTCTGTAACACCCCGTATTTTATAATATTATTTAGCATATTTAATTAGCTAAATTAAATAAAATAATGTGAAGATTAATGGATTGAGATTTGATTATACTAAGGGTAGTCGTGCCATGTTAAATATAAATCAAATAAGATGACATAAACAAATGTGTTAGGAAATAAGGAAGGGCAATATGGAAAATAGAAGAGGCTTATAGCTTAAACCCATAGAAAAAGAAACTCACGTTCATTTCATTTTAGCCAACTAAAAACATCTGAGACCGGCCACCGTTATTGTTCTCAAGGAAAGATTTAAGTTAGGATTCAAGAGAATGAAGATAATCAATTAATTCAACATCACATATCACATCTTTTAATCTCAAAGCTAAGGTGGATAATTTCTACATCCCATTTTCTTATAGTTTTCGATTTTAAGATTAGATCTGAAACGCTTTCGCAAGTATATGCCATGTTTTGATGATTAAAGTTATAAATTTGTTTGTTGGTGAATTATGCATGTTCATATTAGTATTAGTGAAATGTTTGATATGAAAACCCTATTAAATGGCATCCAAATGCCTAGAAAATTTAAATATAGATCATAATTGATATTTTAGAAATGCATTCCACTTCTCATAATTTTTTGAATTTAAGTGGATTTATATTAATTTTCTACTGAAGAAAATGATTTATTGGATTACAAATTATTTACGGCCAAAATAATTATTATTTGGGTTTGAAATTTTTATATGTCAGAAAACATATTAAATAGATTCTCTGGGATTTTTCATATTTTTCCTAAGTGATTTGATAAATATATAAAATTATTTAAGATATGAGACCTAAATGTTTTATATATTTAATTAAAGAGAGGGGGCATTTAATAAAATAAAATTATTATTTAATTCTAAAACTAGTGGCGTCACGTTTCTGAAAAGTATTTATTAACCAATGAGAATTTGACAAACAAAGGCTGGTTAGTTGAAAAGTTATCTTTTTAAGTTAAAAACAAGAAAATCATGCTTTTAGCATGTTTCGGCCATTTCAGGCATCAAACCTTCTGACCCAGACCTTTTGACAAAGTCGAAAGGTTATAGCTTTCGACAAGGTCAAAGTTTAATGCATATGGTGTCAAGTTACTTGAACTGAACAAGGTCGACGGGTACTTAGTCGAAAGGTAGGTTGCCAAAGAGGTTGGAGTACCTTTGTTTTATAAACCAAAAGAATCGCCTGCTTTACTTTCGAATAAGAGCATCCGACCAGGTTTTTTCTGACCAGGTCAATTATTTAAAATAAAGGTTTTAAAACTTTCGAAAAAGTCGAAAGGTTACTGTCGCTTTATCATTGTTTTGTTTTGAACCTTCTGGCAAAGTCGAAAGGTTTACTTGTTATTCTAAACCAGTCGCTTTTCCTTTAATTCTAAAGGTATCAAAGCTTTCGATTTAGATGATTTACTCTTGTTTTATAATTGATATATAACCCAATTCTTTCGAAGAAGGTGTTTTAAAGGCTGAAGCTTACTATTTTAAAGATATATTTTAAAGTTTTTGAAGGAGTGTAACGACTCGTAAAATTTTAATGGTTTTATTAACGTATTTAATTGAATTTTGGAGAAATTTTAAATAATAAATTTTGTAATTATAATTTTATACTTGGAATACGTATATTTAAATATAGAATATGGTAAATTTTCATCTGATTTTATGAAAGTTTATTTCGTTGTGAAATTCTATAAAATTCAAGTCGGTTAACAATTGTTGATAATAAAATATTTTTCAAACCTAAATATTTTTACATAGAAAAATTCTAAATCATCTTATGACCGAGGAGTCATTTTTCGTTTTTCCGAATTCGAACTTCTTTAGCTCCGTCGATCTTATTTTTCTACGTTTTTGCTGCATTTTCCGCTAGTAGAAAATTCGAATTTTTATAATTCAATCGTACCGCTGATATCCACATTCTGTATTGATCGTCCCGTCATGCTGATCTCTGCAGCATATTTACTTGTACATTCCAAGGTCCGATACACCACGAAATTAGCAAAATAATTACTATATCGGTAAACTTTTTCGGACTATTCGACTTCCGTGACCTTTCATTATCCAACGTGTAAACTGAATGAACACTTGCTTTTCATTTTCGTCAAAAATTTATTTTCTGACTTTAATGTTCTACCTGTTCAAGTTGCCGTTCAACTTTTCATTTACCACACTTTTCATCTGTTCTATATTTGAAGAAATTATAATAATATTCACATATTGTATGCTTTTTACCTATAGCCATTCTTCTTCTTCCATTCTTCTTTTTCACAGCACGTCTCCTCTCCTCCCTCCTCAACATTCCCAACCACCATGCCTCACCCGCCATTATCTCCTCTCCTTGTTTGCTCGGCCTCCCCCTCATTTCCTAGATCCACTCCAATACACAGCTCTGCCAACCCCATTAGCCCATCGACCAGACCTGCATCACCATGCAGCGGCCAACAACTGCCGTTCCCATCGACTAAGCGCCGACCCTCACCCGTGTGTCCGCCTCCTTTCCTTGCATGTCAAGCATCGCCGCAAGCTTCCACCGAGCTTAGCTTCCTACCATGATCCATCCTCCGCCCTACAACCCATCGCTCCACTCATGCATGGTATGCTAATATTATATATATACTTCATATTACTATTCATTTCTTATTGTTGCAGTATGTAAATTTTATTAACTTTACGAAAGATCTAGTTGTCTTATATACTATATGTTCAAGTTTCTTTGATTTTTGCCACTAAAGTAGGTGTGCTGACTTTGGTTATATATTTGTTATATATTAGTTATAATATATGAGTTTTTTTGAGACGACCCGACTTTCTCACCATAGAAAATCGCATCATCATGAAGAAAGAAAGGGATAGGAAAGAGAAAATAAAGAGAAGAAAGAAGAAACAACATCAGAATCTCAACAGCGGAACGAATAAATGAGGAAACAACATCAGAATCTCAACAAGGGAACGAATAAATTATATTAACAACATAAATATTACATAGTATACAACATTAATCTGAGTTACACAGAATATACATCACATACTAGACAGTTATAAACACCTGTCTAGTTATACAAATCAATACAACTCAACAGAATGATACCAACACAGAGAAAACACAACAGAACTATATATCTACAACGCAGAAGCCTCCTACTCCATTGCTCCTCCATAATTTGTCAAAAGCTAACCTGAATCCCTTGGCTACTCATAAAAATTTGAGTACCGAAGAATCTAAGAAAACAGAAGATAAACTCTGGGTCAGACATGAGTCTGGTGTGAGTAACATGTTAAAGTTGCTTAACTTTGAAAAACCTTTGAAAAGAAAGGTATCACGTAAGACTTCCATACATAAACATGGAAAAGTTTTTAGCTTAAGCTAACCAAAACATTTGATAGGAAATCCAGTGATATTATAATAGGTCTAGGGTTTTCAAGTAAATATGAAATAGCCGAAATTGTCACATTATTAAATTCTAGCTACTAGCCACAAAAATGGGTAATACAATCCAAACCGTTGGCACTTATTGGATTGTGGATTCCATCAATGGCAGGGCTACTGGGGTACCGCCCATCACAGTACGCGGCCTAGATCAACGTAACGAGGAGTACGCCCGCTCCCGTGCAACACAAGACCGGAACCATCCCTTACTGGACGGTCCCGAACTAGAAAACCCCGCAGTTGGCGTACGTTCCAACCGCCCACTAAGCCGAATAAAAAGAGATCTCCAGACAGGGGAAAATTTCGTCCTACTTGGGCATGACCCACTTAGCCTTGCTGCACCTACCCTATTTTAGCCATTCCCGGTTGATAAGGCTTGAGGCTACGATTACCTTTAGAGAACACATCTCTTAGAATGCTCATCGTCCACCTGACGATGTTCTGAAAGCATTTAATCCATACAAGTTCGTTTCGGGTTCGAACGAAACTGAAGGCACTATCTCGTTGCACTCATTTTGGAATCACCCTTAGAGTTAACGACGATAACACTTGCACTCTAAATCACCATCTCGAACCTATAAGTACTATTTCCGTCAAACTCATCACGGAATCACCCCCAGAGTTATACTGACGACTAGTCCTTACACCTCGAGTCTTCACTCTTCACATGAGATTCACGACCTATCGTTATTTTGGATCGATGTGGTTTTCGGATATCCAAATATGGAAACCCGATCCCGGTCTTATCGAAATCCAAAGCGTCTTTTAGGTCCAAGTTGTCTTAAAGGTTTAAAACAATTCAATTATCTATATACACAGATTCACAACAGATAATCAATATTATCATTACAATAGATAATTCATATTACCATTATTAAAAGGTAATCCAAATCATCACAATGCAACCAATGCATCCATATCACTCAACATTTCCTATCTCATATCTGAGACAAACCACTTAAGGCAAACAACATCATCCATCCATATAAGCAATGATTAATAATCATATCAAATATAATTAATTTAAAATGAATTAAATTAATTGCATTATTCTAATTAATTTAAAGTGAATTAAGTTAATTACTTCATCAATATCAACTTGCTTATATCACTATTAATTAATTATCAATCAATTAATTAATCATCAATCAATTATTCATTTTAATTAATCATCCTTGATTACTTAACCTTTAATTACATTCAAGTAATTATCCACTAATTAATTTCTCAAATTAATTATACTTAACCAAATTCAGTAATTAACCTTTAATTACTTCCTTAATTAATTAACTATAATTAATTACATTACTTCTTAATTAATTACAATAATAAATCCCTTCATTAATTAATTATTTCCAATTAATTATATTTCTTAATTACATCATTAATTATAATAATTAATGATTTCTAATTACATTTTCTATTTAAAATTAATTACATTAAGTAATTAATCTTTAATTAAACCATAATTGTTAATCACACTTGATTAACTCCATTCAGTAATTAACTACCCTTAATTACTTCACCAAATAAATAAATTACCCATTAATAATTATCTCTAATTAATCCCTTGATTAATTCACAAAGTAACTATACTCAAATTACTTCATCAACAAATCACCTTCCATTAATTACATACAATAATTCCCATTAATTAATTCTCTAAGTAATTTTTCTTCATTTAATTACATTAAGTAATTATACTTCACAAATCATCAATTGATTAATTTAAATTAATTAAACTTAATTAATTAACTTAATCTAATCAATTTAAACTCAAATAATTAAAATTAATAATTAATTCCTTAATTACTTCCATAAGTAATTATACTTAACAATTTATACAAATGATTATCTTTAAATTAATTAATCTAACTAATAATAAAAAATTAATCACATTAATTAATTATAAATAATCCTTAGTTAATAACCTCATTAACTAATTAACAATTCATTAATTATTTTTCTAAAACAATTAACTTATTTTAGTCATTATTAATTACAAATTAATTAATCATTAATTAACCCATTAATTAATCCCTAATTATTTAATTAATTAAGTGTTAACTATAATTTAATTAATCCTTTATTACTTAATTAATTAATTATTAATCATTAATTGAAAAATTAACCTTATTTAATTAATAATTACTAAATTACAAGTTAATTACTCTAAGAATAATTAAATCTTAAACTTTGAGACTAAACCCTTAATTACTTTAAGTAATTATCCATTTTATTAATTTATAAAATAAATTAATTACTCATTTAATTATCCTAATAATTAAATGTGTAATAAATCTTTAAAATAAAATTTGACTTCAACAAGTTTTAAAATCAATTTAAAACCTTTAAATGATAAATAATACTTTTCTTATAAAAGAGATTTTACAAAAGTTAAAACAAATTTCTTTTTAAATTCAAACATTTTCTTTATCATTCAAATTTGTTAAAATACTTAAATTTATAAAACTTAAATCAATTTTGAAACAAAGGTTCAAATCCAAATTTGAATCAAATTTAATTTTTTTTAAACATTTCTTTACATTTCAATTTCAAATTTAAATTCAAATTTCTTCAAAACATTTTTTAAACAATAAATCCTTTAAAGTATTTTAAACAAATTTAAATTTAACTTATTTATTTCCAGCTGTGATTCAAACTAAAACTTGGATTCATAATTTAAAGTTAGATTTAAAACTTAATTTAAATCTTTATGTAACGACCCAGAATTTTAATTTATTAAAATTTGAATATTTAATTAATTTTAAATATTAATAAGTGAATTTATAAGTCGAATAAATTTTAATTTGAATAATTGGATTTAATTGAATAATTAAATCGATAATTTAATATGTTAAATTATGGAAATAATTGAAAATTGGGTTAAATATGATGAAAAATGATTTGTAAAATTTTATTTTATCATATTGAAGTTAGAAAGATATTTTAGAACTTTTAAAATCGAATTAAAAGTTAATTTGTGAAAATTGAATATTTTAATATTAAAATCGACTAGTGAAAATAGTCAATTTTTGAACAGTCTCAGAATTGAACGAAACCAGTTCATTGGATCCGTAATAGTTAGTTATTACCGGATTTCAATTTTCGTGTCAATCGGAGCTACCGTTTGATCGTGGCAGCTCGAAACGCATCGAATTATTTTTAATATTAATTTGGCGAGTTAAAATAGCCATTTTTCAAAAAGTCTCGGATTTCGATGAAACTAGTTTCATCGGATCCGTAATATGATATTATTGTAAGGTTTCAAATTTCGTATCAATTGGATTTACCGTTTGTCCGTACGAATTAAAACGCCTAGAAAATCGCTTAAATCGGTTTAATTTAAATTGAACGTTTATAGCCATAACTCGCACAGATGTCCGAATTAGCTTTCGAAACCTATTCCATTGTGTCCGGAACGCGGGGTAAACCCTAGAAACGCTGGTTACGGCGCGTGTATCAGAGTTCGGAATTTTCGGATGAATAGTGTTCGTTTTTTCCTATAAATACCCCCATAAATCACAAAAAAAAAAAAAAACCTAAACCCTAAATCTAAAACTGCAGCCGGCCCTAGAAATGCATGGCCAGAAATTAATCTCCTTTCCCCCTCAATCACTCCCAATCTACAAACAATTAGAAGAAGTTGTCAACTACAAAGATGAAGAGCATCCCGAGAGCTTCAGATCCGTACGGTGATGATGGAGTTTGGCGTCGCGCGGAGAGAGGGAGAGGCCTGCGTTCATCTACAGTTCGGCACGCAACTCGAGGAGGTATGGGGGGCCAAACTTCAAGTTGTGCATGGTGGAGGTAGCTCTTGCAATGGGCTTCAACATAGAGGTGGTTTGATGAAGTTTCGTCGAGAAATGAGGTTGCAAAGTCGAACCCTAGTTTCAATGTGATGGGTTATGTTGTTCGGCCTTTATCTGTAGAAGACGCGTACGTGATGGAAGAAAGGAGGTGCGGTCATGATGGGGGGGATGCAGATCCAAGGGCTGAAAATAGTTGAGGGTTTTAATTATAAAATTTATGTTGAAATTATTATATAAAATTCGTGTAAAGTTATAAAAATCATAACTTTTTCATACGAGGTCAAAAACGCGCGAAACCAGTTGCGTTGGAGTCGTGTGGACGAGCACTACGCGATAAAATTGGATTGGAGTCGTTAGGAGTTAGTGAGAATTTTGGGTAAAATTAAACGTCCGTTTAATTTTATTCGAAATAAATCGCTAAAACGGAATTAAAATCAAGGTGAGAACTTCTCACTCAATCGAATCAGTTTCGATTTTATTTTAAATAGTTAGATTTAAAATATTTGAATGCATGTTTGAATGATGATTGTTATCTATTGATTGTTAAAATAGACATTATGCGCCGTTAGTAAGCAGATGTTATTTATTAAAAACATATACCGCGAATATTTCATAAACAGTGAAATTAGTATCATATATAATAGCAATATATATATATTGGCATATGTATATATTGGAGTTATTGATTTCCCGCATTTTTTGTTTAGCGGATTAGACCCTATTGCGCCGTCTATTAAGCGGATAATATTTAAATCCCATATACCGCGATAATTTCGTACTGGAGCGAAATTGGTATTGTGCTAATGTTTGTGGATGCAGGAAAACAGGTTGGAGGGATCCAACTGGATTCCTCAACAGTATTTATTTGATTTCAGAATATTTTGATATTTGATGGATTATCATATCGATATATGATGTCGTTGTTGTCGTGATTGATTATTTGGTGTGTAGCATCATTGGACCCAGATTTTGGGATTTTAAAATGATTTTTAAAGTGATTTTTGAAAATATACTTTATTTTTGGAATCGATCCATTATAAATAAATAACGTATAATTTTAATGTTATAAAAATTATGATTTTTGAGAAATATAGTTAAAAATTGATTTTTGAAATTATGGGGTTAATAATTTTATAAAATGGTTTAAATTGGGAAATTTGAATTTATTGTGAAAAGTTTAAATATAGGATTTATAAAATTTAATTATTTTATGAATCAAAATGGTGAAATAATAAAGGAGATTAAAGACGTTTTAAAGAATGATATAAATTGATTTATATTAAGAGATTTATAAATGGATATTTATAAATTGAAAAAATTGACATTATAAAACGAGTTTTTATAAGTGTTTGAATGAAGTGAAAATAAATTTCACAAATGAATGAAATTTATAGAATTATAAATGGTGAAGTTATAAATGAAATTTATAAATACTAAGATTTATAAATTTGTGAAGTTATTTGAAGAATAGATATGGTTAAATAAATGAATCTTATAAGTTATAAGATTTATGATTTGGAAAGTCTTTAAAAGAACGATTTTGTAAAATAATCGTTTTATAAGCATTTAACTTATAATATGGACTTTTAGTTCATAATTGAGATATAAATCGAATAGGCTAATAAAGGAGATTTATAAAGGAGATGTTATAAAATAAATAGAAATGGAATTTATAAACGTTGTTTTATAAATTCACAAACGACTTATTTTGATAAGTAAATTGTTGAAACCTATTAATGGAGTTATATTCACGTTTTTGACTATGAATAACCCTTTAAAATGAATTGTATAAAAGGATGAAATTGATTAACGTAGTATATTCACGTTTTTGAATAGTGAATAATATGTTAAAGAAATTGTTTTGAATGTGATGTTTTAAATAGAACTAAAACGATCTAACGATGTTTTAAATTGTGTTCAGATTCGAAACCATAGATTTCAACATTCATTGTTGAAATAGATGTTTTCGAGAAATAGAAGGAAATGGTGGACTATAACACTGTTGTTATAGTAAATGATTTCCGAAAGGAAATGTTTTGTATAGTATTGGGATTTATATATCTATCTTAAATTCAAATCCCTATACTAGTGATTTTGGGTTGTTGTAACGATGTTTTACGTAACATTCGTTTTGGCCCAAATAAATATGTTTAAGAGAATGATTTCCTTAAAGAATGAAATATGTACTTAATTTCGATTTAAGTATATTGAATATTTTCTAAGTATTGAAAATAAATAATATAAAGTGAATTACTTATGAATAAATAAGTATGGAAATGTTTTCCAATGTGAAATGAAACGCTTTGAGAATTTATTCTTTTGAAGATAAATTGAAAATGAATAATTGAAATCGAATATTCATAGATATTTTGGATTATAAATTCACTAAGGAATTTATAAAAGAAAATGGAATTTGTTAAAAATAAATATTGATTTATTTTTGAAGTGTGAAAATAATATATCTTGTAAAGATATTTTGGAAAATAAATAATTTGGAAAATTATTTGGAAACTGGTGATGTGTGCATATCCATTGATAGTTCAATAACCGACTATCAATATTTCCCTTTGAATGGGTAATTGATGTGAATTGTTTGAATTTGAATGCCACACTTATTTTTGAATAACCGCTCACTATTCGGGTTAACCGGGAAAGGACCATGGGATCGTATAACCCATTCCGAATATGTGATACGTCGTTATGAATTGCATTTGATGACCGGTGTTGAAGACCGAGTATTTGTGAAAGCGATAGGATGACCTATCGATTGTCTCTGCACTGGGTAGCTCCTGGTATAGAGATCTCCTAAGTGATGGGAAATTCGATCGGGATTGTGAATACCCGGATTGCAAGGGCTTCGTAAGAAGTGCCTTCGGTTTTGTTCGAGCCCGGAATAGACTTGCATGGATTGTATGTCTGACATTACAAATTGAGATATAAAGCAGATTTCATTCAAATATATTTCTGTTGGTGGCGGAGAATTTGTTCTTTTAGCTTAACACCCTTCTCTGAGACGTACGAGCTCAGAGGTTATGTAGTTGAAGGTTATCAGCGATATATTCCCAATTTGGTAATGTGACATGCTGAGTGTTGCTGTAAATGATCATTGTGTTGATTATTTGTGATAGGATCATTTGTTTGATCGTCTATCTTTGTGATCATTTCTATGATCATTTGTTGACCCAAAGCATGGCTTTTGTATAAAGTATGTTTTTGTGGACGTGAATTCGTCGAGCCTCACACCCCGTGAATGGTCAAAACAGGAAAGATGCGGCAAGGTTATGAGGGGTAGCGCCCTTTAGGATGTGTGCATTTCCTTCTGGGAAAGGGTGGTATCATGGTATGGAGCTCAGATACTTACTCTTGTTGAAAACACTTTGTTATGATTGTGTGAATTGACTACGAGCGCTCGGTTGAAAGGTCCCAAAGGATCGGGGGATGGCATATTCGGTCAGTTGTTACTCAGTTAGGGGTAATCCGGTCTTGTGTTGGTAGAGATCCGGTTTAGTTCTCGGGGATGTCCATCCAGTGGCATTCTCATGTGGCAATGGGAAGTTCCTTGGCCTGATCATTCGTTGGAAATCCAATTCCCAATACGAAACCCTGTATGGTATTAGTTGTAGAACCTGCCATTTACTTATGGTGGTCACCACTGTTTAGATGGTAGCTATAGTAGGCATACGATAATGGTCGTATGTTGGCTAAGATTTATATTCTACTTTCGAAATGAATTTTTTCTACCTATGCACTAATAATAATATCAAATGTTCTTTTTAATGCGTATCAAGCATCTTTGACTATCATAAGGAGAAATCTCCTTCGATTCTGCGTTTGCATGTGTGTGTGTGCGGGAGGCCTTATGGTAGTCTCATTTTTAAAAAGCATTGCGAATTGACTTTAAAAAATATTCCTCTATTTTGATTTTAAAGATAAATAAACTGTTTTGAGTTCTCACACCAGTCTCATGACTGACTCGGAGTTTATTGTTTTCCTTCCTAAACTCTGGGTGCCCACCAATTTCTACACGGGCAGTCAAGAGTAAGGTTTATCAGGATATTCTGGATATTTTGGAGTTGCTGGAGGCAAGCTGGATGGCATGGAGTATTATTAGTATATAGTATTTTTTTCCGCTGTTTGTTGTTGTACACTCTTATGATATAATGTAATGTAATGTAATAACTGATATAGTTCTTTGTTTAAATATTATTCATTTATTTGTTATATGTTGTTCCGCTGCGAATTGTGAGATTCTGATGTTGTTCTGTTATTTTCTTTCTGTTCCGTTCTATTTTCTATACTCTATTTTCTATCCTCTCTCTCCTTACCTCTTCTTCTGTCTTTTTCTTTTTCTTAAACCATAACATTTCGGGTTTTTGGCCTTCGATTTCTCGGCAGTCGATAAAGTGAGTATCGATGTTGAATTTTCGAAAGTCGAAAATTTTCAGGGCGTTACACTTTACTTTGTAGTTTAAATTTCAGTTTAAAAATTTGAAACATGACAAATTTCTAAACTGTAGTAAACTAGCTCGAGCCAGACTCAAACAACTCGAGTAACTTGAGTATCATTCATTTTGAAATCATCAAACTAAAACTGACAAGTTTTACTCAAACCTGTATAAACAAACTCACCCTAGTCCTCTCAACAACCACTTCGAGACAAATAACCCCATGCTTCGAGCCATACACGAGTAAATCCGAACAAAAACACGAGTACCCCTCTTTCCCAAACCAGCTGATACCAAGAACCATGTGCACCAGCACCACCGGAGCAACCATCTACGACACCTCGCGACCCCATACGCAAGTCGCCGACCACCTTCCAACTAATTTCCAACCACCAAGTGAACTGCAGAACCCCTAAATTGAAATTTAGCATTCGAGCTCAAAAACAACAGCAATGTCGATACCTTGCATTTGCTTCAAACACCAAGATCCGATCATCGGGAAAACTTCACCTCCGGCCTCGAACTCCTCCATACCCCATCTATCACCAGCTTGAATCACGAAGAACTCGATCGTTTCTAGAGTTAGCGTCGACCCAATTTTTACTGATGAACAGAAACTAGGGTTAAATACTTTGATCCCAAATTTCTACTGCCTCACTGCATTAATCCTTCAACTACCATTTTTCCTTACATCTACGATCATTACTCTATCACTAGAGAAAACCATGTCCACCCCGACCCCCTAAGTTGATAGAACCAACCCCAAATGTGATTTCTAGTTAAATCAAAAATACACAACCAAATTCAAACTAAAAATTCAAATTTTATTTTTTAAAAATCAAGTCATTGATAATGTAACCTGTTGACAATCTTAAATCAGAGAATTTTGATGATTAAATTCTTACTTTCAAAAGATTGCTCTGTTGCATTGGGTGTTTTTCAGAGACAATACAGTTTCATTTTTTTTATATTTAATAAAATTAAAAACATAAACTTATGATACATACCATACTTTGTGTAAATCATAAACTATAACATGTTTTGAATATGAAATCATGGAATTTGATAAGGAATAAAACTTGGAATTCTAGAAACAGGCAGTAACATATGTTCAACAGCAAGCATATATACTCAGTAACCATACATAGGAATTTCTATCATATGCTTTCATATAATCATGACTATATCGGTAAATAATTTCAAGCAACTAAATTTACTTAAATTAGTTTGAATAAAAATGTTACTCACTGATTATCTGAGCAGAGCACATTCCTGAAAATGCCTGAAACTGGAGTTGCTTCTTTTTTTTTAAAACTTCTATCTTGATTTTACTGAAATGCTTTGCTTTTTAAACTTGAAGTTGTTGTAGCACTATGTGTTTTCTAGATTTAAAGTTTCATGTTTTTTCCAGGAAAAGAAATTGCAGGCATGGTTGATGAAGTTTTCAAAACAGAAAAGAAGGATCTGTAGTCTTTTGATGAAGTTCAAAACAGAAATGCATGCAGGTCCTTTGAGTTGTAAATTAGTCACATTTTAGTTTCTGAGGAAACTTTGCAGATTTGCATTTCAAGATTGGGTATGGTTTAGATGGTTTTGGTTTAGAGGATGATTCAAACAGATTTGAAGAAGAAATTGACAGATTTTATTGAACAGAATTTCTGTTTTGTTAAAGATGATGAATCAAAGAAATTAAATTTTAGTTTGAATATTGATTTTCAGATTTCTTTGGCTGAAGAATTTCTTGAGGTTTTTAAAAAGAAGAATAGGAAGGAAGGAAGATAAAATGAGGAGGGACAAGTTTATATAAATAAATTTTTATTCAATTAAAAATAATAGAAAAAGAAAAGTTTATAGGACACTTGTTTCTATTCTTAACATTTGTCACTTAACTTAGTTTAGTCCTTAGCACATGTCTACTTAGGTGCATTAAGAAACTTACACATGTAAATTAAGAGTATTATAATTTAAATTAAATTGTTTATAAAAAATTTAACTTATTTATTTCCTTATGCATATTTCAATAAATTTCTTCCTTTTTAAATTAAAAGAATTGAAAACAAACAAATTAAAAATATAGCTTATTCAAATATTTTTAAATATTTATTCTATTAAATTCAAAACATTGAATTCATATTTAAATTAATTTTAAAAAACAATTTTAAAAAAATCAAGTTATATATATACATATATAACTCTTATTAAATTTAAAAACAACAAATCCTATTTTTTTTTTTTAAAATCTATTTATGTTAATAAGAACTTAAGTATCATAATTATTATCGAAAAATAACAAATTAAACAATATTAAATAATTTATAAAAGAGATTATGAACAAATTAAATCATTTTAAATTTGTATTTTAAATTCTTATATATATATATATTCTAGTAATATTTTAAAAAGAAAATACAACAAAGTTTTAATGTTAATCAAATTTTATGTTCATATTTTTAAGCTAAATAAAATTTAAAACAAATAAGATTTATCATAAGTATAAACCATATAATTATTTATTAAATTGTGTTGAAAAGTTAAATGTTAAATTTAAATCAAATTTCCAATTTTCCAAATACAAATTAAAACTAGAAAATTGATTCATATACTAAATTCCAAATCAAAGTTTATCAATCTATAATATATATAATTATATATATTATAAATAGAAAACAATTTATTAGCTTTTTAAAAGATAAAATCTTCCAATTTAAATATTTATTAAAAAATGATTATTAAATCAAATTCAAAATTTATTATCAAAAATTATCAAATTAATTCATTTTTTAACACAGATTATTAAATTTATATTGCCAAATTTCCGGGACATCACATTTCTCCCCCCTAAAAGAATTTCATCCCCGAAATTTAAAAGAAAAGGTAATTTAATAATCTATCTTAAGATTTTATTTTAAAACACAAGCATAAATTGATCATATGCTAACAACCATATCAACCAATTCATTTAAACAAACAAATCTAACTACCCAGACAAAATTCTGGATAAAATTTTCACGAGTTTCCCCGATAAATATCGGGATACTCGCTTTATAGAATTCAAATAATCTATATTACTAAGCTATAGAGCTCCTATCCATCTAGATCTACAAAACTAAACAGGATATCAGACTGCAGACAAGTCTGACTCAACAATCTCATCCTCCTGAACTGCTTGTTCCACAACCAGAGATAGATCATACATGTACTCCCTTAGAGATACGTGAAACACATCGAATCCTAGTTATCTAAACTGGCAATTCAACCTTGAAAATCAAACACCAATCCTCACAAGGACACAGAAAAGATCCAAAACACCACGGAGCTAACTCACCCAGTCTTACTCAATCTTATAGCTCCTTAGATCGAAGAAAAATTATCCAAAATCTAATCTCCGACTCCGGAATCCAAATTCTTTTGTCTCATATCCACGAAACACTTCTGACGATCCTAGGCTGCCTACAACCTTACTGACCAGCTCAACCTTTGCTGATGCCTCTGAAAACAAACAGAATAAAAAACAACCCAATCTCGATGATCTCCTCAAGATCAATCCAAAACCAAGAACACCAACTCTACTCCACAAACATCAGAAGACTAACTTACTTCTCCTATCTGGAAAAGATAAAACAAAAACACTCCCAAAATGCTTCCGCTGCACAACTCTAATCTGGAGTAAAAGAAAAACTCGAGCATAAATTGGACAACATATCTCAGAAATATGGTTCAACAGATCCATAAAAGAAAAATCAGATGCCCCACCTGATCCTTCTACTAAACTGAATCACCGGTATCACTCCTGGAATCCATTCGATAAGAAAACTCAACCTCCGGGTACGGACAAACCTTTGATAACTCAAGAGAACACTCAAACTATCGCAAGTCACTTTTGCGATCAACCAGGCCAATATCCAAAGAAAACTGTTCTCTCTTTACCAATCAGAACAGCTTACGCCTATCTAGCCAATCCATCGAAGAAATGGATCCACTCTGCTGCTTCTGAATTCCATCTTCAGAAGAAAAAAAACTGCTAACCAGAAGACCTTCTTGCTGGCACACAGAATACTCCGAGCTATACTGCTGAAACCGACGCCAAAGACTTCCAAATCCAAAACTCTTCGAGAAACTCAGGCCTCGAACCAGACAGAAACATCCTACTGAACCTAGCCACAACATCGAAGCAGACAGACTTCGAAATCTTGTTCCAAAAAAAAACTTCGGAGACATCCACAATCACCATGTTCCTCACACAGCTACTAACTCCTGAGATATCATGATACCGTTATTTTCTTCTACCTAGCCGACAGATCCAAACTCTACTCATCCAACTCAAAGATAGACTCCGAACCTTAACAGGTTACCTTCAGTGATCTATGAAATCCTATACTCTGCACAACTCACTCAAGACGGTATTAGGTCTACTGTCTCGATAGATACACTTCCAATCTCAACATTCAAACTCCAACCATTGGTAGTAGTCGTGTTTCACACACCACTACCTTATCTACCTTTATAACTTATATTGGAAAAACCCGAACAGGTAACCCAACAAATAGGTAGAAGTGTGTGTGTGTGTGTATATATATATATATATATATATATATATATATATATTCAAAATTAAAAATACGCTCTCTCAAGAAAGAAATCACTTCAAAGCCTAGGTATTCACTCAACTTAGCGCTCTGATACCAACTGAGATGACCCGACTTTCTCACCATAGAAAATCACATCATCATGAAGAAAGAAAGGGATAGGAAAGAGAAAAGAAAGAGAAGAAAGAAGAAACAACATCAGAATCTCAACAGCGGAACGAATAAATTATATTAACATCATAAATATTACATAGTATACAACCCTAATCAGAGTTACACAAAATATACATCACATACTAGACAGTTATAAACACCTGTCTAGTTATACAACTCAATACAACTCAACAGAATGATACCAACACAGAGAACACACAGCGGAATTATATATCTACAACGCAGAAGCCTCCTGCTCCATTGCTCCTCCATAATTCGTCAAAAGCTAACCTGAATCCCTTGGCTACTCGTAAAAATTTGAGAACCCAAGAGTTTAAGAAAACAGAAGAAAAACTCTGGGTCAGACATGGGTCTGGTGTGAGTAACAGGTTAAAGTTGCTTAACTTTGAAAAAACTTCGAAAAAAAGGTATCACGTAAGACTTCCCACACATAAACATGGAAAAGTTTTTACCTTACGCTAACCAAAACATTTGATAGGAAATCCAGTGATATTATAATAGGCCTATGGTTTTCAAGTAAATATGAAATAGCCGAAATTGTTACATTATTAAATTCCAGCTACTAGCCACAAAAGTGGGTAATACAATAAAAAACGTTGGCACTTATTGGATTGTGGATTCCATCAATGGCAGGGCTACTGGGGTACCTCCCGTCATAGTACGTGGCCTAGATCAATGTGTCCAGGAATACGCCCGCTCCCCTGCAACACAATACCGGAACCATCCCTTAATGGACAGTCCCGAATAAGACAACCCCGCATTTGGCGTACGTTCCAACCGCCCACTAAGCCGAATAAAAAGGGACCTCTAGACAGGGCACTTAGCCTTGCTGCACCTCCCCTATTTTAGCCATTCCGGTTGATGAGGCTTGAGGCCACGATTACCTTTAGAGAACACTTCTCTTAGAATGCTCATCATCCACCTGACAATGTTTTGAAAGCATTTAATCCATACAAGTTCGTTCCGGGTTCGAACGAAATCGAAGGCACTATCTCGTTGCACTCATTTTGGAATCACCCTCAGAGTTAACGACGATAACCCTTGCACTCTAAATCACCATCTCGAACCTATAAGTACTATTTCCGTCAAACTCATCATAGAATCACCTCCAGAGTTACACTGACAAATAGTCCTTACACCTCGAGTCTTCACTCTTCACATGAGATTCACGACCTATCGTTATTTTGGATCGATGTGGTTTTCAGATATCCAAATATGGAAACCCGGTCTCATTGAAATCCAAAGTGTGTCTTTTAGGTCCAAGTTGTTTTAAAGGTTTAAACCAATTCAATTATCTGTATACACAGATAGATAAATCACAGATTCACAATAGATAATCAATATTATCATCACAATAGATAATTCATATTATCATTAATAAAAGGTAATCCAAATCATCATCGCAATGCAACCAATGCATCCATATCACTCAACATTTCCTATCTCATATCTGAGATCAAACCATTCAAGGCAAACAACATCATCCATCCATATAAGCAATGATTAATAATCATATCAAATTAATTAATTTAAAATGAATTAAATTTATTCCATTATTCTAATTAATTTAAAATGAATTAAGTTAATTACTTCATCAATATCAACTTGCTTATATCACTATTAGTTAATTATCAATCAATTAATTAATCATCAATCAATTATTCATTTTAATTAATCATCCTTGATTACTTAAACTTTAATTACATTCAAGTAATTATCCACTAATTAATTTCTCAAATTAATTATACTTAACCAAATTCAGTAATTAACCTTTAATTACTTCCTTAATTAATTAACTATAATTAATTACATTACTTCTTAATTAATTACATTAATTAATCCCTTCATTAATTAATTATTTCCATTTAATTCTATTTCTTAATTACATCATTAATTATAATAATTAATGATTTTTAATTACATTTTCTATTTAAAATTAATTAACTAAGTAATTAATCTTTAATTAAACCATAATTGTTATTCACCCTTGATTAACTCCATTCAGCAATTAACTACCCTTAATTACTTCACCAAATAAATTAATTTCCCATTAATTAATTATCTCTAATTAATCCCTTGATTAATTCACAAAGTAATTATAATCAAATTACTTCATCAACAATTCACCTTCCATTAATTACATACAGTAATTCCCACTAATTCTTCTCTAAGTAATTTTTCTGTATTTAATCACATTAAGTAATTATACTTCACAAATCATCCATTGATTAATTTAAATTAATTAAACTGAATTAATTAACTTAATCTAATAAAATTAAACTCAATTAATTACAATTAGTAATTAATTCCTTAATTACTTCCATAAGTAATTATACTTAACAATATACACAAATGTTTATCTTTAAATTAATTAATATAATTAAAAATTAAAAATTAATCACATTAGTTAATTATAAATAATCCTTAGTTAATAACCTCATTAACTAATTAAAAATTATTTATTTATTTTTCTAAAATAATTAACTTATTTTAATCATTATTAATTACAAATTAATTAATCATTAATTAACCCATTAATTAATCCCTAATTATTTAATTAATTAAGTGTTAACTATAATTTAATTAATCCTTTGTTACTTGATTAATAATAATTAATCATTAATTAAAAAACTAATCTTATTTTATTAATAATTAATAAATTACAAGTTAATTACTCTAAGAATAATTAAACCTTAAACTTTGAGATTAAACCCTTAATTACTTTAAGTAATTATCCATTTTATTGATTTATAAAATAAATTAATTACTCATTTAATTATGCTAATAATTAAATGCATAACAAATCATTAAACTATAATTTAACTTCAACAAGTTTTAAAATCAATTTAAAACCTTTAAATGATAAATAATACTTTCCTTATAAAAGAGATTTTACAATAGTTAAAACAAATTTCATTTTAAATTCGAACATTTTCTTTATCATTCAAATTTTTTAAAACACTTAAATTTATAAAACTTTAATCTATTTTGAAACAAAGATTCAAATCCAAATTTGAATCAAATTTAAAGTTTGTTTAAACATTTCTTTACATTTCAATTTCAAATTTAAATTCATTCTTCAAAACATTTTATAAACAATAAATCCTTTAAAGTATTTCAAACAAATTTTAAATTTAACTTATTTATTTCCAGCTATGATTCAAACTAAAACTTGAATACATAATTTAAAGTTAGATTTAAAACTTAATTTAAATCTTTACTTAGTATTTTAAATTTCAGTTTAAAATTTTGAAACATGACAAATTTCTAAACTGCATTAAACTAGCTCGAGCCAGACTCTAACAACTCGAGTAACTCGAGTATCATTCATTTTGAAATCATCAAACTAAAATTGACAGGTTTTGCTCAAACCTATACAAACAAACTCACCTAAGTTCTCTCAACAACCACTTCGAGACAAATAACCCCATGCTTCGAGCCACACACGAGTAAACCCGAACAAAAACACGAGTAACCCTCTTTCCCAAACCAGCTAATACCTATGAACCATGTGCACCTGCACCACCGGAGCAACCAGCTCCGACCCCTCGCAACCCCATACGCAAGTCGTCGACCACCTTCCAACTAATTTCCAACCACCAAGTGAACTGCAGAACCCCTAAATCGAAATTTAGCATTCGAGCTCAAAAACAACAACAATGTCGAAATCTGGAAATTGCTTCAAACACCAAGATCCGATCATCTGGAAAACTTCACCTCCGGCCTCGAACTCCTCCATACCCCATCTATCACCAGCTTGAACCATGAAGAACTCGATCGTTTCTAGAGTTAGCGTCGACCCAATTTTTAGTGATGAACATAAACTAGGGTTAAATACTTTGATCCCAAATTTATACTGCCTCACCGCATTAATCCTTTAACTACCATTTTTCCTTACATCTACGATCATTACTCTATCACCAGAGAAAACGATGTCCACCCCGACCCCTAAGTTTACAGAACCAACCCCTAATATGATTTCTGTTTAAACCAGAAAAACACAACCAAATTCAAACTAAAAATTCAAATTTTATTTTTTAAAAATCAAGTCATTAATAATGTAACCTGTTGATAATGTTAAATCAAAGAATTTCGATGATTAAATTCTTACTTTTAAAAGATTGCTCTATTGCATTGGTTGTTTTCAGAGATAATACAGTTTCTTGTATTTTTTATATTTGATAAAATTAAAAACTTAAACTTATGATACATACCATACTTTGTGTAAATCATAAACTATAACAAGGGTTTGAATATGAAATCATGGAATTTGATAAGGAATAAAACTTGGAATTCTAGAAACATGCAGTAACATATATTCAACAGCAAGCATATATACTCACCAACCATACATAGGAATTTCTATCATATGCTTTCATACAATCATGACTATATTGGCAAATAATTTCAAGCAACTAAATTTACTTAAATTAGTTTGAATAAAAATGTTACTCACTGATTTATATGAACAGAGCACATTCCTGAAAATGCTTGAAGCTGGAGTTGCTTCTTCTTGTTTTTTTTAACTTCAATCTTGATTTTACTGAAATGCTTTGCTTTTTAAACTTGAAGTTATTGTAGTACTATGTGTTTTCCAGATTTACAGTTGCATGTTTGTTTCTAGGAAAAGAAATTGCAGGCATGGTTGATGAAGTTTTCAAAACAGAAAAGAAGGATCTGCAGTCTTTTGATGAAATTCAAAACAAAAATGCATGCAGGTCCTTTGAGTTGTAAATTGGTTTCATTTTGGTTTTTGAGGAAATTTTGCAGATTTGCATTTCAAGATTGGGTATGGTTTAGATGGTTTTGGTTTAGAGGAAGATTCAAACAGATTTGAAGAAGAAATTGGCAGATTTTATTGAACAGAATTTCTGTTTTGTTGAAGAAGATGAATCAAAGAAATTAAATTTTAGTTTGAATATTGATTTTCAGATTTCTTTGGCTGAAGAATTTCTTGAGGTTTTGAAAAAGAAGAATAGGAAGGAAGGAAGATAAAATGAGGAGGGTTAAGTTTATATAAGTAAATTTTTATTCAATTAAAAATAAAAGAAAAGGAAAAGTTTAATGGACACTTGTTTCTATTCTTAACATTCGTCACTTAACTTAATTTAGGCCTTAACACATGTCTACTTAGGTGTATTAAGAAACTTACACATGTAAGTTAAGAGTATTATAATTTAAATTAAATATTTTATAAAAAAATTAACTTATTTATTTCCTTATGCATATTTTAATAAATTTCTTCCTTTTTAAATTAAAAAGAAATAAAAACAAACAAATTAAAAATATAGCTTATTCAAATATTTTTAAATATTTATTCTTTTAAATTCAAAACATTGAATTCATATTTAAATTAATTTAAAAAACAAGTTTAAAAAAATCAAGTTATATACATATATACATATATAACTCTTATTAAATTTAAAAACAACAAATCCTATTTTTTTCTAAAAAATCTATTTGTTCATAAGAAATTAAGTATTATAATTATTATCTAAAAATAACAAATTAAACAATATTAAATAATTTACAAAAGAGATTATAAACAAATTAAGATCATTTGAAATTTGTATTTTAAATTCTTATATATATATATATATATATTCTAGCAATATTTTAAAAAGAAAATACAATAAAGTTTTAATGTTAATCAAATTTTAAATTCATATTTTTAGTCTAAATAAAATTTTAAAACAAATAAGATTTATCATAAGTATAAACAATATAATTATTATAAAATTGTGTTGAAAAGTTAAATGTTAAATTTAAATCAAATTTCCAATTTTCCAAATATAAATTAAAACTAGAAAATTGATTCATAAACTAAATTCCAAATCAAAGTGTATCAATCAACAATATATATAATTATATATATTATAAACAGAAAACAATTTATTAGCTTTTTAAAAGATAAAATCTTCCGATTTAAATATTTATTAAAACATGATTATTAAATCAAATTCAAAATTTATTATCAAAAATTATCAAATCAATTCAATTTTTAACACAGATTATTAAATTTATATTGCCAAATTTTCGAGATATCACATTTTTATATACGTGTGTTAAAAGTTTATATGTATTTTGCTGTTTATACGCATAATGTTTGAAATATAGATGGCAGCCCATATAAAAGTTACTGGTTCATCATATATAGTATATATATTATTTTATAAAGAAATATTGTATAGATATTTTTTGTTTTACATATGTTTAGAAACTGATATGGATTTTTATTATGCAAGATACATATACGTTATATATATATATATATGTTTGCCATATGAATTCTCTATATATTCAGTTGTACAAAAATATAGCCATCTATTATATGACGTAGCGGATTAACAAACATGACGTGCTATTAATGTTTGATACAAATTGATGCAAATTTCTTCCTCACGAAATGATTCGTGTCAAGTAAACAAAGATAAATGCCTGAATCCGTTGATCTCTCGAGATACCGGATTCTAGCTATCTTCAACACGTTGATCGCACACGATTCCGCGTTAGAAGATCTACGATTCTTCGACGTTGACCTCGCGCACGAGATTCCGTGAATCGGCTTCAAGTTCGTTGATTTGAGTGCACTCGAATATCCAAAGATGGAAGAAGAAGGAGATCACACTCAACTTCAACAAAAGTGGTACAAAGCACACAAACAAATTTTATTCAAAATCAATCAACTTTACAATGACAACACACCCGTATTTATAGAAGATTACAACCCACATACAAGCGACTTAACACATACGACACAACACAAACAATACACGAGTTACAACAATGCAAGTTACAGCAGTAACGACTTACGACCTACGACCTAAGAATGCCACGCGACCTAAAGACATAACAACATACAATATATAAGAACGTTACAACATCACGACTTAACGAATTACAACATATTCGACATTACACCATATGCAACTTAACGACATAGCACGGCTTCAAAAATCTTGAGAGACATAAAACTGGAGCAATCTAAGCAGATAGCATAGTTGTGCGACTTAAAGAACAGCGACTTAAGGAAATATCCCATTACACGACCTAACTTCATGCGGCTTAAGGACTTGCGACCTATAGGACGAGCGACATAACAATCTGAGCAACTTATAGAATGCGGCATGTGAAAGCGACTTAAAGGAAGCGGCGTATGCGACCTAACTCTTTAGGTCGTAGCTTATTAGGTCGTAGCTCGATAAGTCGTAACTCGATAGGGTGAAGCGACCTAAGGAAAAGTGGCCTGAGTGATTCCCTGCTTCACCCTCCCCTCGTGCCTTGTTAGGCCGTAACTTGTTACGTCGCGGCCGACTCAGGACTAGGCATCCGGCCCCTGGTTGACTCGCTAATTCGATAGGTCATGGCTGCCCTATGGCATGTGACTTACGAACATGGTGCGCTGTATCATCCTCCCCTGATTGAAAAGAATTCGACCCCGAATTCACACTGTCCTCTTCTTCGACATATCCATTTGCATGATATGGAAACAAGTGTTTGACGTTGAAAACATCAACGGTGTGGATATGATCTGGCAGTCTCAACTGATAAGCATTATCATTGATCTTCTTCAAGATTTCTACTGGTCCAATCTTTCGAGCTTTCAATTTGTTGTAAGTTCCAACTGGAAAACGATCTTTCGTTAATACTGCGTAAACAAAATAACCTTCTTTGAAGTCCACACTCCTTCGCTTCTTATCTGCAAGTTGCTTATACTTCTCATTTGACTTAAGCAATCATTCATGAACAATCCTGTGACACTCCTGTAACTCATTCACGAAATCACAAGCTCGTTTAACAACCCCTTTTTGACGTGGAACTGTCGACAAATCCAATGGTCCCTTCGGAATGGCTGAATATACTACTTGAAATGGAATGAATCCAGTACTTCGATTAACAGCATGATTATATGCGAATTCTGCCTGACACAAATTCACATCCCAGCTCTTCAAATTATCCTTCACAAGACATCTCAACAAGTTTCCCAAAGATCTGTTCACCACTTCCATTTGTCCATCCGTTTGTGGATGATAGGTGCTACTAAAATTCAGCTTAGTCCCAACCATCTTCCACAGACTCAACCAAAAATGACTTAGAAATCGAGTATCCCGGTCAGAAACAATGGTCTCGGGTAGCCCATCTAGTTGATAATCCTCTTTAAAGAACAATTGAGCAAAACGGACTGCGTCGGCGGTCTTTTTACAAGCTATGAAATGTGCCATCTTCGAAAATCTATCCACCAAAACATATATAGAACCATTCCCTCATTGAGTTCTTGGCAAACCAGAAACAAAATCCATGCTAACATCAACCCATGGTCTAGTAGGCATGGGCAATGGCATATACAATCCTTCATTCGTAGTTGTCCCTTTGGAAACTTGACATATGTAACATCTCTGCACAAATCTTTCAACTTCTTTCCTCATGGAAGGCCAAAAATATGTTTGAGAAATGAACTGCAAGGTACAATCTCTTCCCACATGACCTTCTTCATGCAATTCCTTCACAATCTTCATTCGTAAACTGCACTCTGGTATACACAACCGATTTCCTTTGAATAGAAAACCATCTACCAACACATACCCATTAGTCTTCCCTTTCTTGACTTCATCTACAATCTTAGTAAAGTAAGGATCCTCAACAAACAATTCTGGAAATACATCAAACCCCGTCACTTCAACTCTCATCGTAGTCAACAAATGATTTCTTCTACTCAATGCGTCTACTACACGATTTGTAACTCTCGACTCATGCTTTACAACAAATGTAAACTGTTGCAAGTATGCGATCCATGAAGCATGTCTGGCTGCAATCTTATCTTGTCCCTGCAAATGCTTCAATGCTTCATGGTCAGTATACAACGCAAACTCTTTACAAAACAAGTAGTGTCTCGAATGCTTTATGGCTTGGACAATAGCATAGAACTCCAAGTCATAGGTACTGTATCTTGTCTTGGCTCCAGAAAATTTCTCACTAAAATAAGCAATTGGACGACCCTTTTGACTTAACACTCCGCCAATTCCAACTTTAGACGCATCAGTATTCAGCTCAAAGAGTAACTGAAAGTTCGGGTATCTAAGAATCGGTGTTGTAGTCAAAAGTGTCTTGATCTATTAGAAAGCAGAATCATCCTCTTCAGCCCACACAAACCGTTTTCCTTTCATACAATCTGTCACTGGTGCCATCACGCTACTGAAATGTGGAATAAACCTTCGGTAGAATGATGCTAAACCATGGAAACTCCTTACTTCAGTTACAGTCCTGGGTTGTGGCCAATCCTTGATTGCTTCAACTTTACCTTGATCCACATGAATACCTTCCTTGGACAAAACATGTCCTAAGAAAAAAATATTGTGTTTCATGAACATGCACTCTTTGTTGCCGCGTAAAATTGCTCCTGATGAAGTATCATCAACACTTCCCGCAAGTGTTTTAGATGTTCTTCTGTGCTTCCACTATATATCAATATATCATCAAAGTATACCACCACGAACTTTCCAATAAACGGTCGAAAGATCTGATTCATCACTCACATAAAAGTACTAGGTGCATTCGAAAGACCAAATGGCATGACCATCCATTCATACAACCCCTCCCGTGTCCTGAAGGCTGTCTTCCATTCATCCCCTGGTCGAATTCGAATCTGATGATACCCACTCTTCAGATCTATCTTTGAAAAGGTAGCAGCTCCACTCAGCTGATCTAACAAGTCGTCCAATCTTGGCATCGGAAATCTGTACCTCACTATAATCTTGTTTAGTGCTCGACTATCTGTACACATTTTCCAAGTTCCATCCTTCTTTGGCACTAATAAGACTTGTACTGCATAAGGACTTAAACTTTCTTGTACGCGCCCTTGTTTAAGTAACTCCTCCACCTGCCTTCTCAACTCTTCGTGCTCCTTTGGACTCATTCTGTAATGTGGTCTATGTGGTAACACAGCTCCCGGAACAAGATCAATCTGGTGTTGTATGTCTCTCAACGGTGGTAATTCCTTTGGCAACTCTTCAGGAAATACATCTTCAAATTACTTCAACACTGGCTTAACTTCCTTAGGAATTTCAACCGTTTCACTACATTCACGTCCAATCAATAGAAATACTTTAGGCTCATCCTCTACTTCTTTAACAAACTCCTTCAAAGATAACAGAGTCTTTAGTTCCTCGATTTCCTTCAACTTGCTTTCACTTTGTTGTCGCTTTTTAGGAACTAAAGTGATTCTAGTGCCATTGAACATGAAACTATAGCAGTTAGTCCTACCATCGTGTTGCACGGCTCTATCAAATTGCCACGGTCTTCCCAACAACAAATGACATACATCCATATCTACCATGTCACACCAAATTTCATCATTATACTTCTTCCGATGGAAAAAGTTACACAAACTCTTCGACTAACCTTCACTTCCCCACCTTTCCTCAACCATGCCAATTTGTAGGGTTTGGGATGCTTCTCTGTCTTTAACGCTAACTTCTTTACAGATTCTGTAGAGATGATGTTATCACAACTTCCGGCATCGATAACAAACTTACAAACCTTTCCTAAAATAGTGCACGTCGACTGAAAAATATTACTCCCTAACCAGCTAGTCTCCTCTTCCTGCTTTAGCGTCATGCAAGATCCCCTCATCATTAAAGAGTATCCCTCGTCTCCTGTCAGTAATTTCTTCTTCCTCCTCAACTTGTGGTGAATTGGAACATTCTATTTCTGCATCCTCATCCTCAAGCTCAGCAACCATCGCTCGCTTCTTAGGCCTCGGGCATTCATTGCACTTATGACTAAACCTCTGACAGTTATAACACTTGAAATTGTTGTTGACCTTGGTCTTAGCAACTTCATTGACAACCGGTTTACTAACAGCCTTGGAAATATTAGTATTGATACCAGCCCCTTTCACCTGATTGATCGAACTTGTAAGAGCACCACCTCCTCTTCTACCTTGCTTCTCCCAAGCTAGAGCCTTCTGGTGTGCTTCAGCAACGGATCTTGGATCAAACATATTTACCATATCCTGAATTTTCGTTCTCAATCCTCTAACAAATCTAGATGTCAACTGTTTCTCCATTTCCATGATATCGTTTCTAGCAATCAGTTGATAAAACTCATTTGCATAATCATTTACCGACTTTGTCCCTTGTCTCAAATTCTATAAGCGCTGATACATAAGAGACTGATAATTACAAAGCAAGAAAGTAGCCTTCATCAACTTCTTCATCTTTTCCCATGAAACAATCTTCGACTTTCCCATTCTTTCCCGTGAAAGTTTAGTTTGTTGCCACCATGCCATAGCTCTACCCCTCAATCGTGTAGCAACTAAGTTAACTCTACGATGCTCGAGTACTTCCTTGAAGTCAAAAATTTCTTCAACATTTGATAACCAATCCAGAAATTCTTCTGCTATCATTTCCCCTATGAATTCTGGAATCTCTGTTTTCATCCTCGACTCCCATCGATGATCATCTTTGAAATCTCTATTTCGACTTCGTCCTTGGCCATGGTTTCGACAAAAACTACTATCACCATCATTCTTCCAAATCTGACGTATGTCGATGTCGATTCTGACCATCAACATTTCTGCTACCACGCACGTCTCTTTCTCCCGAAACTGAAGGTGAAACTCTGTTTCCACTATGGTGCGAAACTGGTGAAGTTCTCCTTTGACTTTGAATCATGTCTCTCATCAACTTCTCTATCTTCCCAATACCTTCATCAAACTTTTCATTGATACGCTGCTCCATCTTCTCAGCTTCTTGTCTACTATATACATCTTCAACATTTTGAAATCGGTTAGCACGTCTCGGAGGCATGTTCTTCAAAAAATCTCTTTTTCGATTTAACTTTGATATAGTTCGACTTAACCCGGCTTGCACAAGGACTTAGCTCTGCTTGGCCTAACTTGGTTTATGCACTTAGCTCGGCTCGGCTTTACTCGGCCTTGATCTTACTTAGCTACAACTTAGCTCTGCAAGCTTTGATACCAAATTGACGCAGCGGATTAACAAACTTGACGTGCTATTAATGTTCGATACAAATTGATGAAAATTTCTTCCTTACGAAATGATTCGTGTCAAGTAAACAAAGATAAATGCCCAAATCCATTGATCTCTCGAGATACCGGATTCTAGCTATCTTCAACACGTTGATCGCGTAAGATTCCGCGTTAGAAGATCTACGATTCTTCGACGTTGATCTCGCGCACGAGATTCCGTGAATCAGCTTCAAGTTCGTTGATTCGAGCGCACTCGAATATCCGAAAATGGAAGAAGAAGGAGATCGCACTCAACTTCAACAAAAGTGGCACAAAGCACATAAACAAATTTTATTCAAAATCAATCAACATTACAACGACAAAACACCTGTATTTATAGAAGATTACAACCCACATACAAGCGACTTAACACATACGACACAACACAAACAATACACGAGTTACAACAATGCATGTTACGGCAGTAACGACTTACGACCTACGACCTAAGAATACCACGCGACCTAATGACATAACAACATATAATATATAAGAACGTTACAACATCACGACTTAACGAATTACAACATATTCGACATTACACCATACACGACTTAGCGACATAGCAAGGCTTCAATAATCTTGAGCGACATAAAACTGGAGCGATCTAAGCAGATAGCATAGTTGCACGACTTAAAGAACAGCGAGTTAAGAAAATATCCCATCACGCGGCCTAACTTCATGCGGCTTAAGGACTTGCAACTTATAGGACGAGCGACATAACAAACTGAGCGACTTATAGAATACGGCATGTGAGAGCAACTTAAAGGAAGCGGCATATGCGACCTAACTCTTTAGGTCGTAGCTGGTAAGATCGTAGCTCGATAGGTCGTAACTAGGTAGGTTGAAGCGACCTATGGAAAGGCGGCCTGAGTGATTCGCTACTTCATCCTCCCCTCGTGTCTTGTTAGGCCGTAACTTGTTAGGTCGCGATCGACTTAGGACCAGGCATCCGTGTAACAGCCCGCAAATCCGTACCCCTTGAATCAACACTATTCTACCACTATTAACTCAAGTGGCACAGAATTACGAATCATTAGGGTTAAAGAAGAAGAGATAGAAGAAGAAGAAACTAAACAATATCAGAATCTCACAGTCGCAGCGGAATAAAATATAATAGTAAATATAGAACTTTACAAAAAAATGAAATGTATAATTGTTTTCTACAATCATATCATCAGAGTGTCTCATACATCAACAATCACAAATCAGACATACTATGTAATCATAGCAGCGGATAAATATAAGTACATATAATACGTCTCGGACTCCAGCTCCTTTCCTGCTTCATCGCATCCTGACCTGAACATATAATACTCGGTCTGACCCGAGCATTATAATGAAATAACACCCGAGTCAGTCTGGAATACCGGCAGATAATAATGCATCCAAATTGATTATTAAAGTTTCAAAAATCCTTTGTAAACAAAAGCATCTTGTAAGACCACGCCACAAATAAACATGTCGGGTTTTTACCTTACGATAGCTAAAACACTTTTTATAGAAAATCCTTTGATATTATAATAGGGTCTATTTACAAATACTTATAAAATAGCCGAAATTGTTACATCTATTAAATTCCAGCTACTAGCCACAAAAGTGGGTAATACAAACAAAACTCGTACAAGGCTCGTAGGGAAAATGGATTTCCAACAATGACTAGGCACTGGGGTACCACCTGTCACAGTACGGGGCCTAGATCACCGTACCGAGGACTACTCCCTTCATCCCCTGCAACACAAGGCCGGAACCATTCCTTACTGAATAGTCCCGAACAAGATAAACCCCGTGGTTGGCGCAACCAACCACCCACTAAGCCGAAATATATATATAAGGGACATCTAGACAGGGGAAATATCTTGTCCTGCTTGGGCATGACCCAACTAACCTTGCTGCATATCCCCTGATTTTCAGTCATTCCCGGTTGATGAGGCTTGAGGCTAAGCGTTACCTTTAGAACGTTTTCACTTAGAATGCCCATCGCCCACCTGACGATGTTTCGCAAGCATTCGTCCATACAAGTCCGTCCCGGTTTCGAACGGAACCGAAGGCACTATTCCTACTACATCCATTTTGGAAATATCCTCAGGATTAGTAGCGACTAGCCCTTGCACTTCACTGCTCCATCTTCGACTCCGAACACTTTTTCGCACGAAAACGTACAAACCGAATCGAAGTGGTTTTCGAGAAATAAATCTCGATCCCGGTCTCTTCGAAACGATCACGCATTGTCCAATATTGATAGTCGGTGATTTAACTATCAATTTATATTCATAAACATCCATAAGCATCCGTCACACAATAAATAATTCCCACATTATTTATTTGCCTCAAATATCTTTAAAGATATATTTCTAAATTTTCAAAACTCATTTGAAAACAATTTCCCACGGTTCTTCCTTTACAAGGTAAATCCTTTACCCTATATTCCCATTGGAAATAACCAAGTTCAAAACATTTAGATTTAAAACAGTAAAAATACTTTATTCTGAAATATACTTTAAAATATGTAAATTTACTATTAGTTATTTACTAAAAATATAGTTTCAAAATATTTAAAGTTAAACCATTTATTAGGATATAAATCTTGATTTTAAATAAGGGTTTTAGTTTAAACTAAACTTATAAGTAGAGTTTTTAAAAGGCTAATACTAATTTCAATAACTTAGTTCAAACTAGTCATTGAACAAATCCATTTGTCAAAAGAATTATTAAAATATTTATAAAATTTACCATTGCTAATTTATAATAGTTACTTTTGGAAATAAATTTTCAAACACTCTTTTAAACAAGCTTGAATTTGAAAAGCTTCCTTTTTATAAAACCAGTTTAAACTCGAACTTGGTTTTCCTAGGGAACTCATTTCCACTTAAACATCACAGAAATCCTTCTCACAATTTCTGTCAATTTATTTCAATTCAGGTTTATATTTTAATAACATAATCTTACTTTCTCATTTATCAACTAATAACTTTCTCTTTGTTTATCATTCCAGATTTACCAATTTTCAATTTTCATTCCAAATGGATTTCAAATATTAATTCTTTTAAATTCATTATTTAACAATATCTTTTATTTCTCTAAAATTCAATTTATCCATTTATAATTAAATTCTGAATTTATAGTTTATCCAGCCATATTCTTTATTTCTTAAAACCCAAATTTTGTTCCTTTAAATTCTTCATATAACAATTTCTTTTATTTTCTTAAATCCCAATTAATCCCGTTTACAAATAAAATTCAGGATTTATATTTATTTCAACAATATCGCAGTACAATTTAAACCCAGGTTTATCAATCACAATATGAAAACAGATCACAACATCAATCATAAAGATAATTATTATAATGTGAGGAACCCAGTTGGATCTCCCCAACCTGTTTTCCCTGCATCCACAAATATTAGCACAACAACAACATATATATCAATTCAGGCTGATATAAATAAACATTTCAACCAATCACACAATTATTTAAATATTAACTACTAAAATTAACTAACATTCCAGATGTGAGTGAGATAACTCACCTTGAGTTTCGGCGAGCGTTCGAAATTTAAATTAAACCGAACGACGTTTGATTTAACTCAAATTTCTACTTGCTCGGAATGAATCCGGATCTGCACCATCGCGTAGTACGCGTCTCTGCGATTCCAAGTTTCCAGTTTCGTTAAATTCTGATACAGTATGGAATAGATATGAATTTTCAAAATTTAAATAACATTTTAAACAAATTTTCTTCTATTTTATTCACCATATGAAATCCTGGCCGCTAGATCTATACCAAAATCAAAGCCGCGTATCTCTTCTTCCACACGCACATTCCAGGAACGAAGAACCCATCGCACGCGACTTAGGTTTAGATGCCGCTCCACACACGAACTCCGAGAGAACGATCAAGCACCACCACGCGGAAGCTCGTCTCGCCCTCCACCTTTAGCCGGAGCAAGGCCAAGCTCGGTTGAGCCACCCTCTCGAAAAACGCGCCCGTTCCATACACGGTTGCGATCGAAATTCTTCCCCCACACGACGGGAAATCCAATCTCCTCCGTTGGATCTGAAGCTCCCGACGAACTCTTCAACTTTGCAGTTGGAGATTTTCAAAACCGTAGCTTAGATTGAGATATTTTTGAGGGGAAACGAAAGTGATTCACGGCCATTGAAAAGTTGGATGCGGCTGGGAACGAAATAACTAGGGTTTAGTGGAATTTAATGAATATATAATATAATTTAATATTATTTTAATAATATTCTTCTCAATTTAACATCGTATGCAAACGAACTCCTAATCTCACATTCCGACCGTCGTTCCTAGGGTTTTTCCGCGTCCCAGACACAATGGAACAGGTTTCGTAAGCTAGTTCGGTCGTATGTGCGAGTTACGAGATTAAACGATCAATTTAAAATTAAACCGATTAAAACGATTTCGATGCATTTCGAGCTGTCGGGGTCAAACGACAACTCCGATTGCTACGAAAATTGAAACCCGATAATAACTAACTATTACGGATCCAATGGAACTTGTTTCGTCGAATTCCGAGACTGTGCCCCGGAAGGCTATTTTAACTCGTCTATTAAATAGGGCGATTATCCAAATTGTCGAAAACGCTTAAAATTTTACTTTTAAATTTTTTATTAACTTTACAATAAATCATATAACATTTATAAACACATTAACAATCATTTTGACTCATTTCGAATCAAAATCCGATTAATTACATTTTTATATTATTAAATCCTATTATTAAATTAATATAAAATCCCAAATTCAATCTATTAACTTTTAATTTCTTCCAATGGTCCAATATTAAAACTCAAACCCAATTAGACCTAGATTAAATTTTAGAATCTAATTTTATCTCCATTTACACTCGAAATTACCAATTATTCCAATTCTAATATTGAATTAGTATTATTCCGTTACCAATTAAATCCCCGATTCAATATTTAATTATTGTTCTCAATTATTTGAAATTGAATAGAATCACTATAACTAAAAATTATAGCTTATTTTATTTCAAGATTCAATTTATAATCCATATTCAACATTTAAAATGAATTATATGTTCAAATTCAATGGCTTAAAAATACGGGATGTTACATTCCTCCCCCCTTATAGAAATTTCGTCCCCGAAATTTGCTAGGGTAGAAAGAATGTTCCTACACTCATTAACTTAACCCAAACTTTTCTAGTTACAACTTATACACTTTCCAAAACCTTTAGCTCAATTTCAAACCCATTTGCTTTATTAACTCTAAAGTTTTAATTTTAACTTAAAACTTCCCAAGTTACTAAACTTTTCCCAAAACCCAAAAAATTTCTAACTCCCAAAATTTCCGGAAAATTTTGGCAGAGTCTCCCCTGTACGGAGGAGCTTTCGCGATATCGCGACACAGATAAATATATATACATCGACCACACGGTCGGAAATCAAAATATATCACAATATATATCTCATTTCCCAATTTTATTAGCGTAGGCGTATCTTTTTAGCAAATTTTAAAAAGCAAGCGGCTAATATTTAGCATATTCGCGCTCCAACTCTCACGAATGTCTTCCGTACCTGTACTAAACTCAAACAACTTATCAGTTTTCAAGATATGAGCATTTTAATAACATTTCCTATATAAATGCAAGCCAAACATATCCATTCCATAACCAAACCAAGCAATTTCATAATTATGCATGCTAACCACCTTTATAACAAATTTCTCAATTCCTACATCATTTTAAATTCGCTTTATAAACCCAACTTCGTGGTTTAACAATATTACCATATTCTTTTCAACAATCCAAAGATTTTATTCAATTCATTTTCATTTCAATATGGTTAATTATGCCTTTCTTAAATTTTATTTTAACCTACATTCCCAACTTGATTTACAATCAAATTCTATTTTAAATTGGAAACATTCGCATTTCCGTTATGACCCATTACTATTCATATGCGAACATTACTTATTAAAATGTCAATCCATTCCAATTAATTCAAAAACCAATTATTTGCTTACTTTAAACTATTTAACTTCATTGACCACAATTCGGCAAATTTACAATGCAAATTTGCATGTTATTCATGGATTAACCCATTACTTAAGCTTATAATAGTTTTAAAATTAATTCCCACTTAGATTCATATTAATTTATCAAATTCTGCATGGTTCACAATCCAAGTATTCTTATTCCATTTCAATTATTAAATCAACCCTTATTCTCACTTTTCAAATTTATTAAACATTTTAAGTTTATGTTTATTATATTATTATTACTATTATTATATATATATATATATATTTTTAACTCTCACCCATCTTTAATTCATACTTTCTTATTTCATCACAATAATTAATTAAAATTCTCTTCACTTGCATTACAATTTCTACATCTAAACAAATTCGTCCAAGACCACATTGTTCAGTTTAATCACAATTATTTAATTTGCTTAAGCTTTCTTTATAATATTTCCATTATCTTCTTATAATTCAATTTTTATTTTTATTTGATTCTCATCCAAATCAAATTCCAATTCATTAACAGCTTTAATGCACTTTGCTTATTTATTAAATCTATTTTAGACTTATTATATTAGCAAAGAAACCAACCACTTTAAATTATTTCACTCATTTGAATCTTTTTACAATTCAAATCATCACTATTATAATTTAATTCCACTTTTCATTCACACTTCATTATTTGTTACCACAAATTTAAATCCCATGCCATAACTGGATTTTTATTTACTTTCCAAATTTTGACCAAACTATCAAAATTTTATTCCTGCTAGTACAAATTCCATTTAATTTAGCTTACACAGAATTCATTTCCAAACAATCATTTGGATTTAATTGAGTAGAAACTTACTTCATTTCAGCATCATTTCAACTAAATTAAATTTCCTTTCAATTTGGTTCTTATCCAAATTTCTTCCAAGTTTACTTAAAAATTTGCTTAGCCAAATTAAATTCATCCCACTTCTTTTACCACTCATATAAGGATTGAACTCCATTCAATATTATTTATTACACAACTGAAATTTAATTTTGATTTCATTATCAAAACAGATTTCATTTTCCCACACATAAGTTCAAGACTTATTTGCTAACTTAAAGACATCCTCCACTTTATCCTCACTGCTTTATTACACTTTACATTTCTTTTATGGTTAAGTTTTGAATTTGCCACACCATTCAACTCTTTCCATTAATGAATTACAATTTCACTTCCATTCAAGAGTTTAGATTTCTTATTTAAGTTCATTTCCATTTTATAATCACAAGTTTAAATTATAGCACTTAATAACTTAAGAATATGAATTTCTTTATGTAATTATAAGCAATTTACATTTCAACTTTATATCTAATTAAATTTAATTTTTAATTCATTTAGATTTAATTCTATTTTAAATTCTCACCTTTAATCTCCATATACATGTTAAAAACTTATTTACTGCCTTAAGTTCATTCGCTTCTTTTATATCTCCCTTTACCCTATCTCAATTCACATTTCATTTGGGATTAAATTTTGGGTCACCATACCATTCAACTATTTCCCATTTGTGGTTATAACTCCATTTCTCTATTTATAAGTTCACCAACTTATTTATTTTAAAGATCATATTGCTCATTTCAATCCATCTACATCTTATAATCACAACTTCAAATTTTATATATGTAACATTGGATTCTTAAAGATACAAATCTTCCTTCACCTTAATCCTTTGCAAAATTTTAATTTCATAATTTTAGATTATAAGCATAACACTTAATAGCTTGTGGGTACAATCCATTACACAACGACCCACAATTTCAAAGCCAACTTACATTTTAATTAAATTCAAGTCAACTTTATTTTGAGTCCAATTTATTTTACTTATCCAAGTTAAATTCAAATTTCAATTCACTTCCATTTATCCAAGTTAAATTTTAATTCCAAGTTTAAAATTTTCATTTCTTCCTTCTTATTAATATCTACCTTGCTTAATAAGTTCAATAGTTAATTCATTTTAAGTTTACAAGTTATTTAATTAGAATTTTTCCCAGAATTCTATCACCCGGCTTTATTTCAAAACCATTTTGAAATATATCAATATACAAACCTATATGGTATAGCAATCAAATCTCCAGATTTTTCCAAAACAATTTGTTTATACCAAAACAAATTCCCCATTTGAAATGTCCAAAACAACTTTTTATACCCAACCAGTCCAAACAATATCATAACCAAGTATTAGGGAAGCAATCCATCACTTTAGAAACTCGAAAATGAAATCTAATGATGTGACCAGCATCATTAGGATTATTTTCCAGCGACCGAAGTGAGTTCAGTGCTTCTTACTTTCCCAAATTCATTTCAAAATAGTTTCCATTCAAAAATATTACCCAAAACAATATTCCATCATTACCTTCAAACATTTTAGCAAACATTTTAAACTTTCCCAGGATTTTAAATTTCCAAACGTTCATGTTCATTACATTTGAAATCCTTTCCAAAACTTCCGGGTTTTATATTCTGGTTTGGTTTAAATTAATTATTCTCTTTGTATAATTTATACTCACAGAATTTATTTGGTTATAACCATTTCAATTTTACTATTCTAAATTCCTTATTTGCTTATATATATCATTTCAAATTTTAGATCATATTTCAAATTCTTATTTGATCATTGCATGAATAACCAAACATCCAATATATAGAATAATTTCGAAAAATTATTTCCTTTCTATCAAAATACAGTTTTGCGTAAAATTATTTCATTTACCCCCTTTAAAATCAATACTATGTCAGTTTATCTTGTTTAAGAGTTTAGAAACCCCTATCGATACGGTTGTACTTCCCGTACCGACCAGAATTCTTAAACACTCAACCGATAAGTCAACACAGTATAAAAACAATTTTATATTCACTAACAAGTACGCTCTCATAGCTATTAATACGCTCAACTCATTATAGAGTACTATTGACTCTGTTTGATGAGTAATTTCCCCACCAAAGCCTAGGTTGTCGCCAACCTAAGCTCTGATACCAAGTGTAACAGCCCGCAAATCCGTACCCCTTGAATCAACACTATTCTACCTCTATTAACTCAAGTGGCACAGAATTACGAACCATTAGGGTTAAAGAAGAAGAGATAGAAGAAGAAGAAACTAAGCAATATCAGAATCTCACAGTCGCAGCGGAATAAAATATAATAGTAAATATAGAACTTTACAAAAAAATGAAATCTATAATTGTTTTCTACAATCATATCATCAGAGTGTCTCATACATCAACAATCACAAATCAGACATACCATGTAATCATAGCAGCGGATAAATATAAGTACATATAATACGTCTCGGACTCCAGCTCCTTTCCTGCTTCATAGCATCCTGACCTGAACATATAATACTCGGTCTGACCCGAGCATTATAATGAAATAACACCCGAGTCAGTCTGGAATACCAGCAGATAATAATGCATCCAAATTGATTATTAAAGTTTCAAAAATCCTTTGAAAAAAAAAAGCATCTCGTAAGACCACGCCACAAATAAACTTGTCGGGTTTTTACCTTACGATAGCTAAAACACTTTTTATAGAAAATCCTCTGATATTATAATAGGGTCTATTTACAAATACTTATAGAATAGCCGAAATTGTTACATCTATTAAATTCCAGCTACTAGCCACAAAAGTGGGTAATACAAACAAAACTCATACAAAGCTCGTAGGGAAAATGGATTTCCAACAATGACTAGGCACTGGGGTACCACCTGTCACAGTACGGGGCGTAGATCACCGTACCGAGGACTACTCCTTTCATCCCCTGCAACACAAGGCCGGAACCATTCCTTACTGAACAGTCCCGAACAAGATAAACCCCGTGGTTGGCGCGACCAACCACCCACTAAGCCGAAATATATATATAAGGGACATCTAGACAGGGGAAATATCTTGTCCTGCTTGGGCATGACCCACCTAACCTTGCTGTGTATTCCTTGATTTTCAGTCATTCCCGGTTGATGAGGCTTGAGGCTAAGAGTTACCTTTAGAACGTTTTCAGTTAGAATGCCCATCGCCCACCTGACGATGTTTCGCAAGCATTCGTCCATACAAGACCGTCCCGGTTTCGAACGGAACCGAAGGCACTATTCCTACTACATCCATTTTGGAAATATCCTCAGGATTAGTAGCGACTAGCCCTTGCACTTCACTGCTCCATCTTCGACTCCGAACATGTTTTTCGCACGAAAACGTACAAACCGAATCGAAGTGGTTTTCGAGAAATAAATCTCGATCCCGGTCTCTTCGAAACGATCACGCATTGTCCAATATTGATAGTCGGTGATTTAACTATCAATTTATATTCATAAACATCCATAAGCATCCGTCACACAATAAATAATTCCCACATTATTTATTTGCCTCAAATATCTTTAAGGATATATTTCTAAATTTTCAAAACTCATTTGAAAACAATTTCCCATGGTTCTTCCTTTACAAGGTAAATCCTTTACCCTATATTCCCATTGGAAATAACCAAGCTCAAAACATTTAGATTTAAAACAGCAAAAATACTTTATTCTGAAATATACTTTAAAATATGTAAATTTACTACTAGTTATTTACTAAAAATATAGTTTCAAAATATTTAAAGTTAAACCATTTATTAGGATATAAATCTTGATTTTAAATAAGGGTTTTAGTTTAGACTAAACTTATAAGTAGAGTTTTTAAAAGGCTAATACTAATTTCAATAACTTAGTTCAAACTAGTCTTTGAACAAATCCATTTGTAAAAATAATTATTAAAATATTTATAAAATTTACCATTGCTAATTTATAATAGTTACTTTTGGAAATAAATTTTCAAACACTCTTTTAAACAAGCTTGAATTTGAAAAGCTTCCTTTTTATAAAACCAGTTTAAACTCGAACTTGGTTTTCCTAGGGAACTCATTTCCACTTAAACATCACAGAAATCCTTCTCACAATTTCTGTCAATTTATTTCAATTCAGGTTTATATTTTAATAACATAATCTTACTTTCTCATTTATCAACTAATAACTTTCTCTTTGTTTATCATTCCAGATTTACCCATTTTCAATTTTCATTCCAAATGGATTTCAAATTTTAATTCTTTTAAATTCATTATTTAACAATATCTTTTATTTCTCTAAAATTCAATTTATCCATTTATAATTAAATTCTGAATTTATAGTTTATCCAGCCATATTCTTTATTTCTTAAAACCCAAATTTTATTCCTTTAAATTCTTTATATAACAATTTCTTTTATTTTCTTAAATCCCAATTAATCCCGTTTACAAATAAAATTCAGGATTTATATTTATTTCAACAATATCGCAGTACAATTTAAACCCAGATTTATCAATCACAATATGAAAACAGATCACAACATCAATCATAAAGATAATTGTTATAATGTGAGGAACCCAGTTGGATCCCTCCAACCTGTTTTCCCTGCATCCACAAATATTAGCACAACAACAACATATATATCAATTCAGGCTGATATAAATAAGCATTCCAACCAATCACACAAATATTTGAATATTAACTACTAAAATTAGCTAATATTTCAGATGTGAGTGAGATAACTCACCTTGAGTTTCGGCGAGCGTTCGAAATTTAAATTAAACCGAACGACGTTCGATTTAACTAAAATTTCTACTTGCTCGGAATGAATCCGGATCTGCACCATCGCGTAGTACGTGTCTCTGCGATTCCAAGTTTCCAGTTTCGTTAAATTCTGATACATTATGGAATAGATATGAATTTTCAAAGTTTAAATAACATTTTAAACAAATTTTCTTCTATTTTATTCACCATATGAAATCCTGGCCGCTAGATCTATACCAAAATCAAAGCCGCGTATCTCTTCTTCCACACGCACGTTCCAGAAACGAAGAACCCATCGCACGCGAATTAGGTTTAGATGCCGCTCCACACACGAACTCCGAGAGAACGATCAAGCACCACCACGCGGAAGCTCGTCTCGCCCTCCACCTTTAGCCAGAACATGGCCAAGCTCGGTTGAGCCACCCTCTCAAAAAACGCGCCCGTTCCATACACAGTTGCGATCGAAATTCTTCCCCCACACGACGTGAAATCCAATCTCCTCCGTTGGATCTGAAGCTCCCGACGAACTCTTCGACTTTGCAGTTGGAGATTTTCGAAACCGTAGCTTAGATTGAGAGATTTTTGAGGGGAAACGAAAATTATTCACGTCCATTGAAAAGTTGGATGCGGCTGGAAACGAAATAACTAGGGTTTAGTGGAATTTAATGAATATACAATATAATTTAATATTATTTTAATAATATTCTTCTCAATTTAACATCGTATGCAAACGAACTCCTAATCTCACATTCCGACCGGCGTTCCTAGGGTTTTTCCGCGTCTTGGACACAATGGAACAGGTTTCGTAAGCTAATTCGGTCGTATGTGCGAGTTACGAGATTAAACGATCAATTTAAAATTAAACCGATTAAAACGATTTCGATGCATTTCGAGCTGCCGGGGTCAAACGACAACTCCGATTGCTACGAAAATTGAAATCCGATAATAACTAACTATTACGGATCCAATGGAACTGGTTTCGTCGAATTCCGAGACTGTGCCTCGGAAGGCTATTTTAACTCGTCTATTAAATAGGGCGATTATCCAAATTGTCGAAAACGCTTAAAATTTTGTTTTTAAAATTTTATTAACTTTACAATAAATCATATAACATTTATAAACACATTAACAATCATTTTGACTCATTTCGAATCAAAATCCGATTAATTACATTTTTATATTATTAAATCCTCTTATTAAATTAATATAAAATCCCAAATTCAATCTATTAACTTTTAATTTCTTCCAATGGTCCAGTATTAAAACTCAAACCCAATTAGACCTAGATTAAATTTTAGAATCTAATTTTATCTCCATTTACACTCGAAATTACCAATTATCCCAATTCTAATATTGAATTAGTATTATTCCGTTACCAATTAAATCCCCGATTCAATATTTAATTATTGTTCTCAATTATTTGAAATTGAATAGAATTACTATAACTAAAAATTATAGCTTATTTTATTTCAAGATTCAATTTATAATCCATATTCAACATTTAAAATGAATTAAATGTTCAAATCCAATGGCTTAAAAATACGGGATGTTACAATCCGTCCCCTAGTTGACTCGCTAATTCGATAAGTCGCGGCCGACCTATGGCATGCGACTTACGAACATGGTGCGCTCCATCATTTTCGTATACATATAAAACCTTTTGTCCATCAGTTATTCTACTTTACTATATATACATTATAGTTTATGGTTTGTCCACATTTGAACATTTCTGTGATATATATGTTTATTATGTGGAACGTGTTCACAGTAGTATAGGTGAGTTTATTCATTTTAGATTTGAAGTATGATTATAGGTATGCATACGAAGTGTACAAGGTATATAATTTGGTTATATTTTAGTAATGTAATATTTTGGAACAGTTTTAACGATAATATATATAAGTACTATATATAAGTTTACTGATATGAAAGCTTGAAGGTTGTCTCTTATATAGGTATGGGTGTAATAAGCTTAGTAGTATGTTTGTTTGATAGGTAAGTTTATATTGGTTTTATAAAATATTAGTTATATTATTTGTAGTTATATATAGACGCATATATATGTTTGCAAAAAAAAATTTGAATGTATGGTCCACATACTATATATATATATATATATGTACACACCTATTTTTGTTAGTGTTATATATATATATACACACACACTCATATATGTTATATAATATAGTAATCTGGATTTTAAAAAAAAGTAACAATTTTGTATGTTCGACTTTCATATTTGCTTTACAATTGTTTAAGTGTTGTTGAAATTTTAAATTATTTTGACTTTAAGTTATATGTGTTTTAACTTTATTATTAGTTTTAAAATATATGTATTTTAGGGGTAATGATTTTATTTTCTAAGATTAAAAATATTGATCTTAAGAAGATTACAAATATTTTCTGTTTATTTGTCAAACCTAATCTGGTTCATCAATCCTTGATTTATCAGCCTTATTCGTCCAATTCGCGTTCAATCTTACTTTGCCTTGGAATTTGTGCTTGGATCCATAACTCATTTCATTGTCTTTTCTCTCTAGCATTGAAAGGTGAGTAATCACTCATGATTAACGTTCTTATATTTATTAGATTTGATTTTAATTGAAATGACAATTGAAATAGGCTGCTTTTAGTTATTTACATTGCTTTATATATGTTGTTATCTGTATCTGTTCACCTATGACATCTGACACCATCATCATTTATTTATATTGATGATATATGCCTGTTATATTATTATCATATCTGTTATCACTCTGCAAGTTCCTTGTTAGTATAGAAATCACCATGGGTTGAAATGATACATACCCGAACGAACTTTAGAATATGAGAAAATCGTTATGGGTTGAAATGATAAACCCATGTGATTTTCATTTGAATTGAATTTGGGACTGCGGGTTGAAATGATATATACCCGTATTTATTTTAAATTGCGGATTGAAATGATAAATATCTGTATCACTTGACCATAGGATAGAAAATTATATACAGAAACCGTTGGTGTATATATAAATATTTTAAAATGATTTCTATCGTTTTGGAAAGATATATATATATATATGGTTTTACTTGATATTGAAATTATTTTTTCTTATAAATAAGTTTAAAATTTAAGTGGATTTAAAATTTATTGAAATTATATTTGATTAAGAATTGTCTTTAAATATATCTATTTGAGACTTAGTGAAATTGGACATTTAAAGATATGACTTTAAAACGTGGTTTTGGTTTAAGATGATTTAAAAGAATATTTCAAGTTTTAATAAATTGAAAGAAATATTCAATGGTTTGAGATCTAGGGATTTATTTAAATGATATTGTATTTTAAGTGAATATTTCAAAGCTAAATAATAATAAAGTGGATTTGATATATATATATATATATATATGAGATTTTCAAATTTAGTTTTGAAATGTTGAATATTCAGAGCTTTGAAATATATTGAAAGTAAAATAGTCTATTTTATGGTTCAAATCGATATTTGAAATTGATAATTTGAAATAGTTTATTTAGAAACTGATTGAATTGAAATTGAGGAATTCAGATTAGATTAAATGTGAGTTTTGGAATTCGAGTTGTTTTGGAATTGATTTGAAAAAGTGAAGAAGCTATTTTATTATATAAAATATTTTAATATCTAAACTAATTAAGTGTTGGAAGTTATGATTTCAAGTTGTGAATTTCAAAGTGTTATGATTTAAAATATTATGATTTCGAAGTGCTATGATTTCAGAACGTTATGATTTCCAAAGTGTATGATTTCAAAGTATTATGGTTTCCAAGATCTTATGATTTCAAAGTATTTTGGTTTGAAACGTTATGACTTTGAAAGTAATATTGATTTGGAAGTAAAATATTTGAAATGGAAAGATAAGATATGAACTTGGTTTTCGAAATGGAAATGATATCGTATTGATTTGGGTTTTGAAATAAAAATGGTTTTAGCTTCGAAGTATAAACTATTTTGGAAGGGATATAGTTTTGAAATGAAATGATTTGATTTTTGTAGTATAAACTATTTTGAAATGACTACGGCGTTATAATAACGGTTGGTTGTTAAAGAGACCGGGATCTGAAGGTCTCATACTCTCTGCCAACTTCGAAAACCATTTTAACAACCGTGTACGGTGTGGAGATTCCAGAATGAAGTAGGATGGTGGCGACGATTATATTGAGGTATGTTTATGGACCCGACTCCCATGAGTTGGCATAAGGTGGCTAAAACAGGAGCGATCGACGGGCCAAGTGAGGTCATTCCTCCGATCAGACACATTTCTTCGATACTATACTCTTATCTTGTGGTTGATTTGATGGCTATCCTCCAATTTTGATTTGGGAATGTGTATCGAGGTGAGCGGTAGTGTCTGCTGCGTGTTACCACCAGCCCGGAAGCGTAATTGGTATATCTACCCTGGCATTGCCTAGTTGTGCCGTGTCACGTACCATACTGAGCATTTACAACGAGTTTGTTTCTCTACCGTAGCCCATGGAGTATTTAGGGTAGTCTCCCAATCTGGAGATATGCTGATATTGGATGGACTACTTATACTCTTACTTGTTGGAGACTATATGGGTAACCCTTCAATGCTATTTTAAAGTAAGTTTATTTTATTGTAGACATTATTATAATTGCGAAATATTACTATAGTAGATAGTTTAACGGATCCTTAGAGGATGCTTATCCCAAACATCCTTTGAGTTATTTTTATTCCATTTGTTATTTCACTTGATTTGGATTTATTGATATAATAATGTTAATCCCGACTCGAGTGTTTTATGCTTTGCTTTACGCTCGGGTCAGACTGAGTGATTCAGCATTCAAGACTCAGCTACGAAGTTGGAGCTTTTCTTGAAGATCCAGCCATCTATGTTTGCTTTCTGTATCCAATGATTCCAGTGATGTATTCTGATTTGTACCTAATGTATCTTGTTACTCTCATGTTGTATCCTATTAACTCTGATGTATCTTATTTTATATAGTACCTTCATGAACTACTATCTCTTTTAATTCCGCTGCACCATTATTTACTCTATGTCTGTGATCTGTGATTATTTATTTACTGTATATTCTGAGACTTGTCAAATTTTATTTACAACGTGGTATTTTGAGAAATTCAAGTCCGGCATGTGTGGATGCAAATGATTGAAAATATCGGGTCGTTGCATGTGATCAGGTGCAACGACCCGTTAAATTTGATAATATTAAATGAATTAAATTTATATGTTTTCTAATCTAATTTAGAATAAAATAGAAGTCTTAGGATTTTTAAGGGAATAAATGTAGGGGTTAGATAGTAACTGTAATTAAGGGTAAATAATTTAAATGTTATGTGACATAGTTTGGAATAATTGAAATTTGTGTTTGTGGTTATAAGTCATAATTAGTTGATTAGAATGGTATTAATGAAATAATAACTGAATTGGATTGCAAATATATAAACAATAGAAATTTTACTTGGTGGACTAAATTTGTTAAAGTCCATAAGTTTTGTAATTCAATTTCGTAGAAACTTTAAGTTATAAACGCAAAAAAAAAAAATTTAATTATGTAAAGGATGATTTAAGACCTAGCTTATAGAAATTGGAATATAATCCAATTTGAATAAAGTAGAAGAAGGATTTGATTAATATGTAAATGACACAGCGGATTAATCAAACAAAACTTCAATCGATGAAATGTAGCAATCGGTGAGTTGAAGATACCAAAATGCCCAAGTTCGTTGATCCAAAGATACCGAACTCTAGCTATCTCAAACACGTTGATAGCGCACTATACCGTGTTCAAAGATCTACGATTCTTCGCACGTTGATCTAGCGCACTAGATTCCGTGAATCGGCTTCAACAAACGTGGATTCGAGCGCACTCGAATGACGTAAGTGGAGATAGGAGATTACACTCAACTACCAATTGGTATGAAAGCACAAAGCTAACAAAAGAGAAATTTTATTCAAAATCAACAACCTCAAAATGTACAACACACGCGCTATTTATAGCTTTCACAACTCCACACACAAACCCTCACCTGACTCTTAGGTCGGCGACGACTTACGACCTAACTTAGGTCGCGGCCGACTCAACACAAGGCAGCTCAACTCCAGAACGACTCAACCCTGGTCGACTTAACAAGCACGACCTTCATACATCATCATATGACCTTAAGACGACTCACCATAGGTCGTATGCGACCCAACACTTCATATACATGACCGACTCAACATTACCCCTAGGTCGGTAACGACCTAAAATACAACACTCACAACCCATAGGTCGGTAACGACCTAAAATGCAACACGATCCACTACATACCGACTTAAAACTCACGACATACGACTTACAACATACAACAGTACACGACTCATCACAACAAACGACTCACGACTCATACTAGGTCGGCAACGACCTACGACTCACGACTCATAACTTCAGCGACTCAAGCTCCCATCAGTTGAATCCTTCTCCTTCTTGATGCTATCTCGGTCACGACTTATGGATACGTTGTTAAGTCGTGTACGACTCATCAAGTATGCACACTCCAAGTTTCCCTTGAGTCGTAACCCTGTTCCATTATCCCGTATACGACTCAAGCTCGCACGACTCAAACCCGATGCCTCTTTTATGCGGTTCAAATTGTTGTTAACTCGAAACTTGCTATCCCGTGCACCATTAAGTCGGAAACGACTTAACCCTGCCTTCCTAAGTCGCGTACGACTTAACCTCTCTATGAGTCGTGTACGACTCATCCTTGTTAGAAATTTTGGTTGCATTTCTTCTCTGTTCTGAGCTGCATCATCCTCCCCTGGTTGAGAAAAATTCGACCTCGAATTTGTAAATTCTTCCTCAACCATCTCACCTCCATGATATGGAATTAAATGTTTGACGTTAAAAACATCAGAAGTATAAACATCATCTGGTAACTTTAATCGATAAGCATTCTCATTGATTTTCTTCAAAACTTCAATTGGACCAATTTTTCGTGCCTTCAACTTGTTATAAGCACCCACCGGAAAACGATCCTTTGTTAATACGGCATAAACCAAATCACCTTCTTTAAATTCAACATTTCGACGTTTCAAATCTGCAGACTTCTTATACTTCTCATTCGATTTCTCCAATCGTTCCTGAACGATTTTATGACATTCAGTCAGCTCATCAACAAAATCAGCAGCTCGTTTAACTGTTCTCTTTGACTGTGGTACAACTGCTAAATCCAACGGCCCCCTAGGTAAACTTGAATAAACAATCTGAAACGGACTGAATCCTGTGCTACGATTTACTGCATGATTATGAGCAAATTCTGCCTGGCATAGCTTCATGTCCCAACTTCTCAAATTATCCTGTACAAGACAACGCAACAAATTCCCCAATGACCTGTTAACAACTTCTGTCTGTCCATCAGTTTGTGGATGATAAGCACTACTAAATTTCAGTTTCGTTCCCACCATCTTCCACAAACTCAGCCAAAAGTGACTCAGAAAACGAGTATCTCGATCAGAAACAATAGATTCTGGTAAACCATGAAGTCGATAAATCTCCTTGAAAAATAACTGCGCTACTCGAACTGCATCTGCTGTCTTCTTGCAAGCAACAAAATGTGCCATCTTCGAAAACCTGTCCACCACAACAAATATCGAATCATTTCCCCTTTGAGTTCTCGGCAAACCCAAAACGAAATCCATGCTGATATCAACCCATGGCTTAGATGGTACTGGTAATGGCATATACAACCCTGCATTCGTTGCTGTCCCCTTTGAAACTTGGCAAATATGACATCGCTCCACGAACCTTTCAACCTCTTTTCTCATCGACGGCCAAAAGTAAGACTGCGAAATCAACTGCAAAGTACGATCACGGCCCACATGCCCTTCTTCATGTAATTCCTTCACAATCTTCATCCTCAAACTACAGTCCGGTATGCATAAACGATTCCCTTTAAACAGAAAACCATCAACCAGCATGAATTCATCGGTACTCCCATCCTTCACTTTCTCCACATATTTCACAAAGTAAGGATCTTCTTCAATAATTTCTGGCAACATTTCAAACCCGGTCACTTCAACCTTCATTGTCGTTAACAAATGACTCCTCCTACTTAAAGCATCAGCTACTCGATTCGTCACCCCAGATTTGTGTTTTACGACAAAAGTAAACTGCTGTAAATATGCAATCCACGATGCATGTCTTGCTGAAATTTTATCCTGTCCCTGTAAATGCTTCAATGCTTCATGATCAGTGTAAAGAACAAATTCCTTCTGAAATAAGTAATGTCTCCAATGCTTAACAGCCTGAACAACAGCATGAAATTCAACGTCATATGTACTGTATCTCATCTTTGCCCCTGACAGTTTCTCACTAAAATAAGCAACTGGCTTTCCATTCTGGCTCAGAACTCCTCCAATACCAACCTTCGAAGCATCAGTATGCAATTCAAACAACAACTGAAAATTAGGTAGAACAAGAATTGGTGCAGACGTCAACAATTCCTTGATCCTTTCAAAGGCAACCCCCGCTTCCTCTGACCACACAAACTGTTTACCCTTCATGCAATCAGTCACTGGAGCCATCACGCTACTGAAGTGTGGTATGAACCTTCGGTAGAATGACGCTAGCCCATGAAAACTTCTCACTTCTGTAATTGTCTTTGGCTGTGGCCAATTCTTGACTGCTTCAACTTTGCTCTGGTCAACTTGAATACCTTTCCCTGAAACAACATAACCCAGGAATAAAACAGTAGGTGTCATAAACACACATTTCTTTGTAGCAGCGTAAAATTGTTCTTCACGAAGAATAAGCAACACTTCCCTCAGATGTAGAACATGCTCCTCCGTACTCCTGCTATAAATCAAAATATCATCGAAATACACCACGACGAACTTTCCAATGAATGGTCTAAAAATTTGATTCATCACCCGCATGAATGTACTAGGTGCATTAGACAAACCAAATGGCATAACCAACCATTCGTACAACCCCTCTCTAGTTTTGAAAGCTGTCTTCCATTCATCTCCAGGTCTGATACGAATTTGATGATAACCACTCTTCAAATCAATTTTCGAGAATATAGTTGCCCCACTCAACTGATCCAACAAATCATCCAACCTTGGCATAGGAAATCTGTAACGTACAGTGATCTTATTCAAAGCTCTACTATCAGTGCACATCCTCCAAGTTCCGTCCTTCTTGGGTACCAACAATGCTGGCACAGCACATGGACTCAAACTTTCCTGAATACGACCCTGTTCAAGCAACTCTTCCACCTGCCTTCTCAATTCCTCATGTTCCTTCGGACTCATACGATAATGTGGTCGATGTGGTAACACTGCCCCCGGAACAAGATCAATCTGATGCTGAATGTCTCTAAGTGGTGGTAACTCCTTTGGCAACTCCTCTGGAAAGACATCTTCAAACTCTTCCAAAACTGGCTTTGCTTCTTCGGGAATCTCAACTTCTTCACTACTCTCTCTCCCAATCAACAAAAACACTTCCGGTTCTTCCTCCACTTCTTTAACAAACTCCTTCAAAGTCAACAGAGTTTTCAATTCTTCAATCTCTTCTAGCTTGCTCTCCTTCTGCTGCTGTTTCTTAGGAACTAAAGTGATTTTAGTACCCTCGAACATGAAACTGTAACTGTTGGCACGACCGTCATGCTGAACTGCTCTATCAAACTGCCATGGTCTGCCCAACAATAAGTGACAAACATCCATATCTACGACATCACACCAGATTTCATCTTTGTACTTCTTCCCAATCGAAAAATTAACACAAGCCCTTTGACACACTTTCACTTCACCCCCTTTTCTTAACCATGCAAGCTTGTATGGTTTAGGATGCTTCTCGGTCTTCAAGTTCAACTTTCTCACTGCTTCTGTAGAAATAATATTATCACAACTTCCTGCATCAATAACAAACTTGCAGACTTTCCCCAGAATAGTACATGTCGATTGAAAAATATTGCTTCTCAGCCAACTACAATCCTCCTCTTGCTTAGGTGTCAAACAACTTCTCCTCATCATAAGATTACAACCTTCATCACCCGACACTTTTTCTTCCTCCTCAACATAAGGTACATTTGAATACTCTGCCTCCTCACCATCATCTGCTTCAACCTCTGCAACCATGGTTCTCTTCTTCGGCTTCGGACATTCGTTGCTTTTGTGACCCAACTCCTGACAATTATAACATTTGAAAACACTACTAGCCTTCGCCTTCTCAACCTCCTTCACCACTGGTTTTGTAACTGGTTTAGGAACATTAGAACTTCCACCAGCACCCCTTGCTTGATTATTAGAGTTAGTAAACACACCACCTCCACGCCTTCCTTGCTTCTCCCAAGTTAACGCTTTCTGATGTGCCTCCGCAACTGATCTAGGATCGAACATATTAACCATATCCTGGATCTGCATTCTCAATCCCCCAATGAATCTAGCAGTTAGCTGTTCTTCTGTCTCCATAATATCATTCCTGGCAATGAGTTGGTAAAATTCATCAGCATAATCACTAACAGACTTTGTCCCTTGCCTCAGATTCTGCAACCTTTGGTACATAAGTGATTGGTAGTTGTAAGGTAAGAAAGTAGATCTCATCAACTTTTTCATCTTGTCCCACGATTCTATCTTTGACTTCCCCATTCGTTCTCGAGTAAGTTTAGTTTGCTGCCACCATGCCAATGCTCTCCCCCTCAGCCTTGTAGCAACTAACTTCACCCTTCGATTCTCCGGCACCTCCTTGAAATCAAAGATTTCCTCCACATTAGACAACCAATCTAAGAACTCCTCAGCAACCATCCCGCCTTTAAACTCCGGAATCTCCATTTTCATACCCGACTCCCAACGACGGTCATCCTCCACATCACGGTAAGAATTTCGAACTTGGTCTCGATCTCGATAATGAATACTTGCTCTATCACCCTCTTCAACAAAATCAAAAGTACGCCTACATCGATCTCGACTAACATCATCCCTTCTCTCATGCATGCTTCTTTGACTATGTCTCTCTTCATCTCTATATACTTCATGGTCAAATTCTCGATGACTTCTTCTTTCTTCATGTGCATAGTCATGATGATCTCTTCGTGATGAAATTGATGTTTCTCTTCTATCTCTACAAGAATGTGGCGATACCCTCCTCGCTTCCGTAACCAATGGCGAAACTCGGTTTCCTCCATGGTTCGAGTTTGGTGATCTCCTCCTTTGATTCAAATCATTCATCAATCTCTCCAATTTACCAATGCCTTCATCAAATTTCTCATTAATACGTTGTTCCATAAGCTCGGCTTCTTCTCTACGATACAAAGCTTCAACGTTTTGATGACGATTAGCTCTCCTTGGTGGCATGGTTAAAATTTTCACAAACTTCAACAAGTTGAACACAATACTTCAAAATTTCACACGATAAGGCAATCTAGGCTCAACTGTCTCGGCAATGCTTGTCTCGGCCTTGACTCTTCACAACTTTGCTTGGCTCGGTCAAGACTTGCCTCGGCTCACTCCAAAACCTTCAAAACTTTGGCGCGCAAATCACCAATTCAAAATCCAAACAAAATCCAACTCCTCGATCCAAAATGAAATGGATCAAACTCTCCAAACTTGATGCAACTTCAATATGAACACGATGAACTCCTTCCAACTTCAAAAACTTCAAAAACTTGGCTCCAAGAATCAAACTTAGCTATGATTGGCTAAGTATGGCTCTGATACCAATAATGACACAGCGGATTAATCAAACAAAACTTCAATCGATGAAATGTAGCAATCGGTGAGTTGAAGATACCAAAATGCCCAAGTTCGTTGATCCAAAGATACCGAACTCTAGCTATCTCAAACACGTTGATAGCGCACTATACCGTGTTCAAAGATCTACGATTCTTCGCACGTTGATCTAGCGCACTAGATTCCGTGAATCGGCTTCAACAAACGTGGATTCGAGCGCACTCGAATGACGTAAGTGGAGATAGGAGATTACACTCAACTACCAATTGGTATGAAAGCACAAAGCTAACAAAAGAGAAATTTTATTCAAAATCAACAACCTCAAAATGTACAACACACGCGCTATTTATAGCTTTCACAACTCCACACACAAACCCTCACCTGACTCTTAGGTCGGCGACGACTTACGACCTAACTTAGGTCGCGGCCGACTCAACACAAGGCAGCTCAACTCCAGAACGACTCAACCCTGGTCGACTTAACAAGCACGACCTTCATACATCATCATATGACCTTAAGACGACTCACCATAGGTCGTATGCGACCCAACACTTCATATACATGACCGACTCAACATTACCCCTAGGTCGGTAACGACCTAAAATACAACACTCACAACCCATAGGTCGGTAACGACCTAAAATGCAACACGATCCACTACATACCGACTTAAAACTCACGACATACGACTTACAACATACAACAGTACACGACTCATCACAACAAACGACTCACGACTCATACTAGGTCGGCAACGACCTACGACTCACGACTCATAACTTCAGCGACTCAAGCTCCCATCAGTTGAATCCTTCTCCTTCTTGATGCTATCTCGGTCACGACTTATGGATACGTTGTTAAGTCGTGTACGACTCATCAAGTATGCACACTCCAAGTTTCCCTTGAGTCGTAACCCTGTTCCATTATCCCGTATACGACTCAAGCTCGCACGACTCAAACCCGATGCCTCTTTTATGCGGTTCAAATTGTTGTTAACTCGAAACTTGCTATCCCGTGCACCATTAAGTCGGAAACGACTTAACCCTGCCTTCCTAAGTCGCGTACGACTTAACCTCTCTATGAGTCGTGTACGACTCATCCTTGTTAGAAATTTTGGTTGCATTTCTTCTCTGTTCTGAGCTGCATCAGTAAATTTTTGTTCAAGGTATTGAATAAAAATTTGGAATCAAAATTTAATTAATGATAATAACGTTAGTATTGGTTAATAAATAGATTTCAATACAGTAACCAAGTGAATGGAATAAAATGAGTATATATTGCATAGAAATGAAATGTAAATTGTCACATTTGGTTGGAGTTAATTTTTAGAAATATATAAATGTTGAATCAGTAAATATTAGTAAAAATATTACCTAGAATAAATTCCATTTAATATAAGAATTCAAAAGTGGAAGATTTACATTCGGATTGGAAATTGGATAGTTACTAATTAAAAGTGACCATTGAATAAATTTATGCAAACGTGATAATGTAAATAGATGGGGATCAACTTTTATTTATGTGGTTAATGGAATTTAATTTCTATAGTATGATAATCGCAATTAATGGAAGTTGGAATAGCTAATTTATATGTTAGTCGGAATTTAGCTGGAATATGTAGATATTGGATGATAGTAAAATTAAATGGATTTAATATTTAATAGTTTATGTAATTATGGTTGAAAGAAATTGGGTCTAGTTGTCATAAGTATGAACCTAATATTAAATTTTTCTTATAGATTGGCGATTGATATGGATATAAAGGTTTCAATTATACATTGAAATTCATATTCACCATAAAATGTTAATTGAAACCAAAGAAGTTATTATAGGAGTCAAGCCTCATTTATTAATTTGGATTTATTGCAATAGTTAATACCATAAAATGGATTCTAACGTAAATTATTACATTATTGAATTTAGATTGGAATTGTAAACAATTGAGTGGATTTAATAGATTTATCAAACTTACAATATTGAATTCATTAAGATTGGAATTATAATAGTTAAGAAAAATAAATGGGAATAAAAGTTTATTGATAATTTGAAATTTAATTATGGTAAAAAGGGTTAAATAAAATTTAAAATGAGTTGAAAAGGAAATCAAATCCATTTATCCAATTGGATTCAAGTTGAGATGGAAATCCAATTATTTATTTTGTTAGATTTAAGTTAAGAGTATAAAGGTATAAGATGTAATAATTGAGTTTTAGAATATAATTTATAATTTCCAAATAATAAGAAAGTGTAGATATTAACACTGCAAGTTGATATATTTATAGATTTTAATTCACATCCAAGCTTGTTAAATCAATTGAAATTGATGGAATTATATGAGTAATGAATCTAGCCAATATTAGAAGTTGAAATATAAAAAAAAAATTAGATTTTATGATTTATCTAATTGATTTAATAAATATTAAAAATAGCCATTTTTGTCACGGACTCGGATTTCGACGAAACCAGTTTCATCGGATCCGTATCGGTGAATTATTATAGGGTTTCAAATTTCGTATCGATCGGACTTGCCGTTTGATCGTACGGACGCGTAACGCCTTGAAATTAATTTTATTAAAAATCAATTTGAAATCAATTTGGAAATCTTGTTTTCAGCATAACTTCTTCATACGATCGAATTTGGACGCGAAACTTTTTCCATCGCGTTCAGAATATTTTAAAACACCTACTTGGATATATAGTTTTAACAGATCCGGTTCCGGGGTCAGAACGGGCTTTTTGGGCCAACTACCGTTTAGCACGTTCGTTATCCGTACCCACCTAGCCTTCTTCTATTTGTCTATATATATGCGATCATAAACCCTAGCCTCCTTTCTTCTGTCAATTGAATATACGTACATTTCTTCATCTCTTTCTCCTCTCCAATGGTTGCAAAACCTAGATCTATCCACAGTTCAAAATCAAAAGTCAAAACTCAAAAATTTCAGAAAATTCCAGAAAAAATATATGTTAATGCTCCCAGCGTACGTAATCTGCTGGTATAATTTGTTTCTCGATTGGATCCGTGGTTTGCTCAGAAACATTCAAAACAGTGCCGGCCGTTCATAGTTAGTTGCTCGATTCAACGGTGGATCGTCGTCCTGGGTTCGATCGGGAAGTTGCAGTGGGTAGAGGTCGTCGATACGAGTTCATCTGTACGGTTGCTTTTGGTCGAAGGCGCTGGGATTCGCCGTGGTTGGCTGGGGAAGCCATGTGACCGCGTAGGGCTAGGGGGTGCCGGAGGAGGCCGCATCTAGGGTGTAGGGGCGGTTTTGGGAGAGGAGCACGATGGTGGCCTCTGATCGTCGAGATGATGGCCGTAGGCGCGTGGATAATTGGAAGAAAGGGAGTGTAGGCGGCGGCTTCAGCTAGGGTTCGAACCCTGGGAAACGCGTTTCTTCGAAACGGTGGGATATCTGATGGTGACGTGGCAGATGATTTAGGGTGAGACAAGCTTGTTTTGTTTAATTTTATTTTTGGTTTTCAAATCGAATTTCCTACATAACTTTCACATACGATATCGGATTCACACGAAATTTCTTTTCTTAGGATCGTAATTTAATTCCGGACTCGATGACGCTGGTTTGGACGAATTCTGAGACGAGCGGATTTTTGGGCTTAAATTGAATTTGAATTCAATTTAAATTCAAAAGGTGAGTGTTTTAACCCACTCACAATTACTAGAAGCTTTTATGTTTGTTAAATAAATTTTAGAAATGAATAGAAATTTATTTATGAGCTTTTGGCATGTTATTTCATCCACATCTGTCGAATTGCAGTTTATTTGATTTAGCTGTTAATTTAATTGATTTATTGCGTATTTATTTGACTGTTAGGAATTTTGTTTGCATATGAAATGCTAGTTAACAGTTATATAAATTATCTCTAAATATTTATGGTTAGATTAATAGTTGAAATTTAATTTGAACGAACTGACAGTTATTACCCGTTGCAGATTACCGAACTAATATTGTTATTGATTGATATTGGTTGATAGTGATTGATATTGATTGATGGTTGAAATTGGGTGATGGATGTGTTGTTGAATGGATGATTTATGTGGATATTATTAAACTGCCAGTTAGCATGCATTTTACATTTTCGGGATTGCGGTTTGAAATGATATACAACCGCAGTTTATTTTTAAATTGCGGATTGAAATGATAAATATCCGTATCACTTGACCATAGGATAGAAAATTATATACAGGCACCGCGGTCTATATATAACTATTTTAAATGAAATTTCTATGGTTTGAATGAAATACGGTTTATATTAATCTTAAATTTTATACTGGATAAATATTTTTCTTTCATATTATATACATATGAAGTTGAGAATTTTGAAATTAAAAGGTGTATAAATTCCTTTATTTAAAATGGAAGAAAATTTAGAAAATGGAGTTTAATAATTTATATCATATGTTTAAAAGTTAAGTTGGAAATTTTAAGATATGATATTTATAATTGGATTTTTCCCTAAATAAATTGAAAAGAATATTCTAGTATAATTTGAATTGGGAAAATATATATATTTTATTACTAGAAAGTGAAGTTTATTGTTTATAGATTCTATGGGAATATTCAAGGCTAATTAAAAGAGCATTTGATTTGAAAGGATGAGATCCAACTTTAGTTGAAATATGTATACTCAAATGGGTATACGTATATATGAATTAATTGGAATGGTTTTGAAATTTGAAGTAATATTTTGGGATTTTGGTTTTAACGTTAAGTAAAGAAATATTCATATAGCCATGTAAATTTATTTCCTCACAAATTTACCGTAAAGGTTAACCACTTATCCTATATATATATTGTGAATATCCAAACCTATTAGTCTTGAAGGAAATGGGCTTAAAATTTCTGTGGATTTTGAAGGATTATATTGAAAGCTAAAAATTTCAATTATTGGTTACAAGGGATTACAATTAAATAAGAGTGATATAAATTTTGGAAAGGAAATATATTTGGGAAACGATATCACTGAATTTGGTTTTATAAAATATTATCAAAATGAATTGTCTTGGGTTTAAAAGAAGAAAGGATATCGTAATATTATGGTTTTGAAATGGATTATATTCTGGTTTTAAAGTATAAACAATTTTTAAATGACCGCGGTGTTATAATAACGATTGGTTGGCAAAGAGACCGGGATCGGATATGGACATACTCTCTGTCGATACCGAAAACCACTTTGACTAACCGTGTACGCGGTGGAGATTCCAGAATGAAGTAGGTGGTGACGACGTTTCCTGTAAGGTAAATACGTGGACCCAACTCCCGTGAGTTGGCATAAGGTGGCTAAAACAGGAGCGATTCTCAGGCCAATGAGGTCATTCCTCTGATCGGACGCTCCTCTTCGATATTATACTTTGACTTGGATTGATTCAGTGGCCACTTCTATATTTTGATTTTTGGGGGAGTTAGTTCGAGGTGGGCGGCAGCTGCGCGCTGCGCGTTACCATCAGCCTGGATAGCAATTGGTATATCTACCCTGGCATTGCCTAGTTGTGCCGTGTCACCTACCCTATCGCGCCTTGTACGAGTTTGGATTTCTCCCGTAGCCCGTGTGATATCCTCTAGTGGCTTCCCGATCAGGAGGGACTATGATATTGGACGGACTACTGGGACTATTACGTGTTAAGGGCTATATGGGTAACCCCTTAACGCTATTAAAAAGTAAGTTTATTTTATAAATAGACACTATTATAATAGCGCAATATACTATATAGTAAATAGTTTAACGGATCCTTAGGAGATGTAAATCCCGAGCATCTCTTGAGTTACTGTACTCATATTTATTTCTGTTTATTTAACTCACATAAGATTTTCTAGTCTGATTCGAGTGTTTTTGTCTTTTCAAATTCGCTCGGGTCAGTCCGAGCGTTTCAGGATAGCAGGTTTTAGCTTTGGAGGACGAAGACGAAGATTCAGTATTATTTTATATATATAGTATTGCACCACACTCTTTCTATTCCGCTGCATTTTCGTATTGGTATGTGCGACTCTGATATTCATTGTATAAGTAAAATCAAGCTTTTGTAAACTGTTTATGAACTGTATATTTGTTATTATATTTTATCCTTCCGCTGTGAGATTCTGTTTTGTTTTATTCCTTCTCTGTTTTTCTTATTTACCCCATAACAATCCGCCCTTGCGTATGCTTTGAATTGGCACGTGTGTCGTTTAAAGTGTGAGAAAAGGCGGGATGTTACAGTTGGTATCAGAGCTTTGGTTTAGCGACTAAACCTTGGCTTTGTGGGGTTTGACTCTTTGTTAATAGGGTAGAAATATCCTATGGGAGTCGCTGAGTGTATATATATGAGAGAGCGTATTTGTTAGTTTTATAAAAAGATTTTGATATTGTGTTAATCTGTTCCGTTTTGTATTTATAAATTCTGGTTGATGCATGGGACGCTATGCCATCAATAGGGATTTCTAAACACTTAATAGGACAGACCGACATAATATCCGTTTTTAATATAGGTGAATGAAATAATTTTGCCTATTATATTTTCTATATATGAATTTTTTTTTTAAAGATATATATATATATATATTTGGTTGCTATAGATTGGGTGTTAGGCCATAAGAATATTTGTAATAAATTGAAGCTAAGAGAAACTATAATAAACCAAATTTGGAGATTTTAGAACTTAAGTCCGGGATTTTTGAAAATTTGCTTTCAAGGAATTTATGAAATATAAGGATTTGGTTTATAAGTATTTTCTTATATAAATATTTCGTATAATTTGGAAGAATTGTTTTAAAGAAGGTTTTGGAAAAAAATTAAATTCTGTACTTTCCTCTCTGTCGCTGGAAAATAAATTCGGCGATGGCGGCCGCATCATCGACTTTCATTTTCGAGTTTCAAAAGGGGAAAGGCCACTGTAGTAAATCCTACTGCAGATTTATTTTAAAATTTTCTAAAATTTTTTCTTTTATTGGTCTAAATATAATTAGAGATATTGAGTTGTAAGAACTTATTTATCTATTATTTTGAAATAAATTGAAATTTGACCCGGTATTTAAATTCTAAATTTTTCCGTTAATAAATTGTTTAAAAAAAAAAAATTATGTTAGGGAAAAAGAGGTTAAGTAATAAATGAATTGAAACCTCTAATTAAATTAAGAGAAGTATTGCAAGGTTAGAAAGAGAAATTGGATACGTAGGAAAAAAAATAATAATATGGATCAACATTGAATTAAATTAAAAGAATGGAGATTAAACTTGTAATAGTTCAATTGCATTTTCTTTAGCATAAATAACTTACCTATATAAAAGTTGAAATGTTAAATAAGAACTAGAATTGAATATTTTACAAGTAGGAATTTTAGAAATAATGAAGTATTCAATAAATTACCGTTATAAATAAGAATTAAATGGTATAGACTTAAGTGATAATTAAATTTTTATTGAAAATAAAGTTAAGTATTATTAATAGATGATAAAACCTGAGTATATAACATGAAATTCAAAATAAGAATTTATTTTAAGATTATTTACTTAAGTATGTTTTAAATCTCCCCTATTTTAATATAATAGAAAGTAGGAAGAATTGAAATGACTGAAATTCATAGTTGATGAATAAATAAAAAACTTCCACTTATAAGAATGAATGTTAGCAGATTTAGAAATTAAGGGAAATCTTACAAGTGAAGATATTCAAAATATTTGTTGTTATTAATGAGAACTTATTTTATAAACTTAAGTAATAAAAAGGAAATACAAATATAATGAATTTGGTGATAATTGGAAAATAAAACTTGTAAGAAATAAAGGAATTCCTCCATAAATAAAGGGAAAAAAATCAAAACACTGAATTATGGAATGAATGTATAATCAGCTATTTTGGTGTTGGTTTGAATTGTTTGATGTATGATTGTTGGGTAAGGAATGGTGGAGTTGTTAGATGAACCAATAATCTATCTTTGTTCCATCTAAGGCTGTTGAGCAACGGATGCACTTGATAGTTATTCTTCATTCGTACAACTTCAGAATTTGAGCCGAACAACTAATTGTTTTATTGATTGTTTGTTGTGGTGTGTGCTGTTTGCTAAAATCTATGGTTGTTGCATTTGATTGGATATGAATGACTGAATCCACCTAAACATTCACTGTAAAATAAATATTTAACCTTTTAGATTTTATAAGTGAATACAGGTGTTGGAAGCAACTGCTACTGCTTTTGGTTCCAAAATAATAAGCGTATATTGCCCGACAAATAGGTACGTTTTCGGATTACGTTTAAAGCGCTATTTTATATATTTTTCCGTGTGGGATATTTTATTTTGGATATATATGTAATATTTTTGTATATTTGGATATTATATTTTCTCCAGAGTTCCTCCGTACAAAGGAGACTCTGCCAAAATTTTCCGTAAATTTTGGACTTAGAATTTGGTTGAAAATGTTTCCAACTTTAATAATTTAAGTATAAAAGAATAGAATGATTATAAACAAGTATATTTGATTTAAGAAAATTAATTTAGTAAATTATTGTTTATAAGTTAATATTTGAAATAAGATGTACTGTTTTATTGTTCTTCTCCCTTCTTTTCCTTTTCGGGGACGAAAAGTTTTGAGTGGGGGAGATTGCAACGACCCGTTAAATTTGATAATATTAAATGAATTAAATTTATATGTTTTCTAATCTAATTTAGAATAAAATAGAAGTCTTAGGATTTTTAAGGGAATAAATGTAGGGGTTAGATAGTAACTGTAATTAAGGGTAAATAATTTAAATGTTATGTGACATAGTTTGGAATAATTGAAATTTGTGTTTGTGGTTATAAGTCATAATTAGTTGATTAGAATGGTATTAATGAAATAATAACTGAATTGGATTGCAAATATATAAACAATAGAAATTTTACTTGGTGGACTAAATTTGTTAAAGTCCATAAGTTTTGTAATTCAATTTCGTAGAAACTTTAAGTTATAAACGCAAAAAAAAAAAATTAATTATGTAAAGGATGATTTAAGACCTAGCTTATAGAAATTGGAATATAATCCAATTTGAATAAAGTAGAAGAAGGATTTGATTAATATGTAAATTTTTGTTCAAGGTATTGAATAAAAATTTGGAATCAAAATTTAATTAATGATAATAACGTTAGTATTGGTTAATAAATAGATTTCAATACAGTAACCAAGTGAATGGAATAAAATGAGTATATATTGCATAGAAATGAAATGTAAATTGTCACATTTGGTTGGAGTTAATTTTTAGAAATATATAAATGTTGAATCAGTAAATATTAGTAAAAATATTACCTAGAATAAATTCCATTTAATATAAGAATTCAAAAGTGGAAGATTTACATTCGGATTGGAAATTGGATAGTTACTAATTAAAAGTGACCATTGAATAAATTTATGCAAACGTGATAATGTAAATAGATGGGGATCAACTTTTATTTATGTGGTTAATGGAATTTAATTTCTATAGTATGATAATCGCAATTAATGGAAGTTGGAATAGCTAATTTATATGTTAGTCGGAATTTAGCTGGAATATGTAGATATTGGATGATAGTAAAATTAAATGGATTTAATATTTAATAGTTTATGTAATTATGGTTGAAAGAAATTGGGTCTAGTTGTCATAAGTATGAACCTAATATTAAATTTTTCTTATAGATTGGCGATTGATATGGATATAAAGGTTTCAATTATATATTGAAATTCATATTCACCATAAAATGTTAATTGAAACCAAAGAAGTTATTATAGGAGTCAAGCCTCATTTATTAATTTGGATTTATTGCAATAGTTAATACCATAAAATGGATTCTAACGTAAATTATTACATTATTGAATTTAGATTGGAATTGTAAACAATTGAGTGGATTTAATAGATTTATCAAACTTACAATATTGAATTCATTAAGATTGGAATTATAATAGTTAAGAAAAATAAATGGGAATAAAAGTTTATTGATAATTTGAAATTTAATTATGGTAAAAAGGGTTAAATAAAATTTAAAATGAGTTGAAAAGGAAATCAAATCTATTTATCCAATTGGATTCAAGTTGAGATGGAAATCCAATTATTTATTTAGTTAGATTTAAGTTAAGAGTATAAAGGTATAAGATGTAATAATTGAGTTTTAGAATATAATTTATAATTTCCAAATAATAAGAAAGTGCAGATATTAACACTGCAAGTTGATATATTTATAGATTTTAATTCACATCCAAGCTTGTTAAATCAATTGAAATTGATGGAATTATATGAGTAATGAATCTAGCCAATATTAGAAGTTGAAATATAAAAAAAAAATTAGATTTTATGATTTATCTAATTGATTTAATAAATATTAAAAATAGCCATTTTTGTCACGGACTCGGATTTCGACGAAACCAGTTTCATCGGATCCGTATCGGTGAATTATTATAGGGTTTCAAATTTCGTATCGATCGGACTTGCCGTTTGATCGTACGGACGCGAAACGCCTTGAAATTAATTTTATTAAAAATCAATTTGAAATCAATTTGGAAATCTTGTTTTCAGCATAACTTCTTCATACGATCGAATTTGGACGCGAAACTTTTTCCATCGCGTTCAGAATATTTTAAAACACCTACTTGGATATATAGTTTTAACAGATCCGGTTCCGGGGTCAGAACAGGCTTTTTGGGCCAACTACCGTTTAGCACGTTCGTTATCCGTACCCACCTAGCCTTCTTCTATTTGTCTATATATATGCGATCATAAACCCTAGCCTCCTTTCTTCTGTCAATTGAATATACGTACATTTCTTCATCTCTTTCTCCTCTCCAATGGTTGCAAAACCTAGATCTATCCAAAGTTCAAAATCAAAAGTCAAAACTCAAAAATTTCAGAAAATTCCAGAAAAAATATATGTTAATGCTCCCAGCGTACGTAATCTGCTGGTATAATTTGTTTCTCGATTGGATCCGTGGTTTGCTCAGAAACATTCAAAACAGTGCCGGCCGTTCATAGTTAGTTGCTCGATTCAACGGTGGATCGTCGTCCTGGGTTCGATCGGGAAGTTGCAGTGGGTAGAGGTCGTCGATACGAGTTCATCTGTACGGTTGCTTTTGGTCGAAGGCGCTGGGATTCGCCGTGGTTGGCTGGGGAAGCCATGTGACCGCGTAGGGCTAGGGGGTGCCGGAGGAGGCCGCATCTAGGGTGTAGGGGCGGTTTTGGGAGAGGAGCACGATGGTGGCCTCTGATCGTCGAGATGATGGCCGTAGGCGCGTGGATAATTGGAAGAAAGGGAGTGTAGGCGGCGGCTTCAGCTAGGGTTCGAACCCTGGGAAACGCGTTTCTTCGAAACGGTGGGATATCTGATGGTGACGTGGCAGATGATTTAGGGTGAGACAAGCTTGTTTTGTTTAATTTTATTTTTGGTTTTCAAATCGAATTTCCTACATAACTTTCACATACGATATCGGATTCACACGAAATTTCTTTTCTTAGGATCGTAATTTAATTCCGGACTCGATGATGCTGGTTTGGACGAATTCTGAGACGAGCGGATTTTTGGGCTTAAATTGAATTTGAATTCAATTTAAATTCAAAAGGTGAGTGTTTTAACCCACTCACAATTACTAGAAGCTTTTATGTTTGTTAAATAAATTTTAGAAATGAATAGAAATTTATTTGTGAGCTTTTGGCATGTTATTTCATCCACATCTGTCGAATTGCAGTTTATTTGATTTAGCTGTTAATTTAATTGATTTATTGCGTATTTATTTGACTGTTAGGAATTTTGTTTGCATATGAAATGCTAGTTAACAGTTATATAAATTATCTCTAAATATTTATGGTTAGATTAATAGTTGAAATTTAATTTGAACGAACTGACAGTTATTACCCGTTGCAGATTACCGAACTAATATTGTTATTGATTGATATTGGTTGATAGTGGTTGATATTGATTGATGGTTGAAATTGGGTGATGGATGTGTTGTTGAATGGATGATTTATGTGGATATTATTAAACTGCCAGTTAGCATGCATTTTACATTTTCGGGATTGCGGTTTGAAATGATATACAACCGCAGTTTATTTTTAAATTGCGGATTGAAATGATAAATATCCGTATCACTTGACCATAGGATAGAAAATTATATACAGGCACCGCGGTCTATATATAACTATTTTAAATGAAATTTCTATGGTTTGAATGAAATACGGTTTATATTAATCTTAAATTTTATACTGGATAAATATTTTTCTTTCATATTATATACATATGAAGTTGAGAATTTTGAAATTAAAAGGTGTATAAATTCCTTTATTTAAAATGAAAGAAAATTTAGAAAATGGAGTTTAATAATTTATATCATATGTTTAAAAGTTAAGTTGGAAATTTTAAGATATGATATTTATAATTGGATTTTTCCCTAAATAAATTGAAAAGAATATTCTAGTATAATTTGAATTGGGAAAATATATATATTTTATTACTAGAAAGTGAAGTTTATTGTTTATAGATTCTATGGGAATATTCAAGGCTAATTAAAAGAGCATTTGATTTGAAAGGATGAGATCCAACTTTAGTTGAAATATGTATACTCAAATGGGTATACGTATATATGAATTAATTGGAATGGTTTTGAAATTTGAAGTAATATTTTGGGATTTTGGTTTTAACGTTAAGTAAAGAAATATTCATATAGCCATGTAAATTTATTTCCTCACAAATTTACCGTAAAGGTTAACCACTTATCCTATATATATATTGTGAATATCCAAACCTATTAGTCTTGAAGGAAATGGGCTTAAAATTTCTGTGGATTTTGAAGGATTATATTGAAAGCTAAAAATTTCAATTATTGGTTACAAGGGATTACAATTAAATAAGAGTGATATAAATTTTGGAAAGGAAATATATTTGGGAAACGATATCACTGAATTTGGTTTTATAAAATATTATCAAAATGAATTGTCTTGGGTTTAAAAGAAGAAAGGATATCGTAATATTATGGTTTTGAAATGGATTATATTCTGGTTTTAAAGTATAAACAATTTTTAAATGACCGCGGTGTTATAATAACGATTGGTTGGCAAAGAGACCGGGATCGGATATGGACATACTCTCTGTCGATACCGAAAACCACTTTGACTAACCGTGTACGCGGTGGAGATTCCAGAATGAAGTAGGTGGTGACGACGTTTCCTGTAAGGTAAATACGTGGACCCAACTCCCGTGAGTTGGCATAAGGTGGCTAAAACAGGAGCGATTCTCAGGCCAATGAGGTCATTCCTCTGATCGGACGCTCCTCTTCGATATTATACTTTGACTTGGATTGATTCAGTGGCCACTTCTATATTTTGATTTTTGGGGGAGTTAGTTCGAGGTGGGCGGCAGCTGCGCGCTGCGCGTTACCATCAGCCTGGATAGCAATTGGTATATCTACCCTGGCATTGCCTAGTTGTGCCGTGTCACCTACCCTATCGCGCCTTGTACGAGTTTGGATTTCTCCCGTAGCCCGTGTGATATCCTCTAGTGGCTTCCCGATCAGGAGGGACTATGATATTGGACGGACTACTGGGACTATTACGTGTTAAGGGCTATATGGGTAACCCCTTAACGCTATTAAAAAGTAAGTTTATTTTATAAATAGACACTATTATAATAGCGCAATATACTATATAGTAAATAGTTTAACGGATCCTTAGGAGATGTAAATCCCGAGCATCTCTTGAGTTACTGTACTCATATTTATTTCTGTTTATTTAACTCACATAAGATTTTCTAGTCTGATTCGAGTGTTTTTGTCTTTTCAAATTCGCTCGGGTCAGTCCGAGCGTTTCAGGATAGCAGGTTTTAGCTTTGGAGGACGAAGACGAAGATTCAGTATTATTTTATATATATAGTATTGCACCACACTCTTTCTATTCCGCTGCATTTTCGTATTGGTATGTGTGACTCTGATATTCATTGTATAAGTAAAATCAAGCTTTTGTAAACTGTTTATGAACTGTATATTTGTTATTATATTTTATCCTTCCGCTGTGAGATTCTGTTTTGTTTTATTCCTTCTCTGTTTTTCTTATTTACCCCATAACAATCCGCCCTTGCGTATGCTTTGAATTGGCACGTGTGTCGTTTAAAGTGTGAGAAAAGGCGGGATGTTACATCAGGGCTTTGGTAGCTCTAGGCAAAACTCAGCATATATGATAAATGTATTTACAGAATCACTTTCATTCAAGTTTGAATCTCTTCCTTTTGACACGATTCCTTTGAATTTTGGAACGTTCCCTGCGGTTCCAAAATTCATTTGTGCCCCTCACTATTCGTCTTTATTTGATTCTGGAGCATCCCATAACTCCACTTCGAACGATCTTGACAATGAGTAGGCAGTCTCGCCAATCTCAAATTGATTTGTAAAAGGGTGAAACCCCTTTACAACAGCATCGATTCACCAGAGATTTTTATATCCTCGGTCTTGATGCTAGTATCTCTTATTATCCTAAAATTTTGTCTCTTGAGATCGAATGTTGATTTACCCCAGAAATCCACATCGATCTTATTCTTTAAGTCACGGTTGACCGTGTTGAGGTTGTCCGCGATTTATATAGGCTTATATATTTTCCTTATTCTGTAATTTAATCATATTATCTTTTATTTCGATCTTATCTTCGAATGGTAATTTTCTTTGATTTGGGTCCATCAAATTTGAATCTATATCCTTGCTTTGAAAATCCAATTCTGTTTCGTCAATCGAGGAACTGTATTTGTAAATTAATATAAAAATGCTTTATATATTGTGTCGTTTGAGTTGTTGATGTTGATTTGGGTTTTCTATCGATTCGTCTGATCAATGCTATCGATAGGATTTCCAAAACGCTTGAATAGAGCAAACTAACACAATATGGTTTTCAAATTTAGTAATGAAATAAATTTTGTATAACTATATTATATATATATATGTATGTATGTAAGTATAATTTTCTGAAATTTAAATACTTAATGGATTGATTTTTGGAAATAATAATATTGATTTCTTTTATTATTTTGTGAACCATTGACTATTTCAACATCCAGATTTGAAAATTTAATTGAATTTAAACAAGAATTTGAGGATTTAATTTTCCGTGATTTCAAACTTTAGTGTTAAAGTTTTAAGTGTATATTATTCAAGATATTTTCAAATAGAAATGGTTTTCAAAGAAATTTTAAATGTTTAAATCAGCACTCTTCTCTTTTGTCGCTGGAAAATAATTTCGGTGATGAGGGCCGCATCATCGACATTCATTTTCGAGTTTCGAAGTGAAGAGACCTTTCCGTAGCCTTGCTACACTTTGATTTGGAAAATTTAAATAGATTTGCATTTCTAAATTTTGACTTGATTTATATATATTGGTATATAATTTTGGATTTGATATGATATATTGAATGTGTATATATATATGTATGTATGTATGTATATATTTATTTCTAAATTGCTCGACGATAATCAAAAATGTAATTCTTAAAATTTATGTTAAGAATGATTTCAATTTTTAAATGAAGCCAAAATTTTGAATGAACATATAAACTCAATTAATTGGATTATGAAATTTACTTGTATAATACCCAATTACATTCTAGTACAACTTACTTAAACTAGTCAGAAGTTGAATATGTAATTGAATAATTTACAATGTGAAGTGATGTTAAAGGAAATTTAAATTTGAGTGGTTATAATAAGTGTAAATATACTTAATATATGTGATAAGATATATTAAGTGGAATAAATTTAATAATAATTTGGAATAAAGAAGAATTAAATTTGTTGAATAAAATATGATTGTAATAAATGACTATTCAAGTTATGATTTTAGAAAATTATTAATAGAGGATAATTGGACAATAAGATAATGAATAAATAAGATAAATTAAATAAATTTTTTCTTTGAAGGAATTAATAAGTTAACAATAAAATCAACTTAATGAAATATATTGAATTTAAATCAATTATTGAATATTATTTAATTTAAATTGAATTTTTGTTTTGAAAGAAACCTTTTTGTATCTAACATTAATAAATGAGAAATTAAATAAATTTAATGGAAACCATGAATTTAAAAACCAATTGTTGAATATAAATTTATTTAAATTGAAATTTATATGGTTCAAACTAATTGATTATTTTGTTTTCAACCTATTTTCTTTCTGGTTGTTTATATTATCCTACCTCCTTCCTTTTCGAGGATGAAAAGTTTTGAGTGGGATAGAGTGTAACGACCCGTAAAATTTAATGGTTTTATTAACGTATTTAATTGAATTTCGGAGAAATTTTAAATAAGAAAATTTGAAATTAAAATTTTATATTTGGAATACGTATATTTAAATATAAAAGATGGTAAATTTTCATCTGATTTTCTGAAAGTTTATTTCATTGTGAAATTCTATTAAATTCAAGTCAGTTAATTATTATTGGTAATAAAATATTTTCCAAACCTAAATATTTTTACATAGAAAAATTCTAAATCATCTTCTGACTAAGGCGTCATTTTTTGTTTTTCCAAATTTAGACTTCTTTAGATCCGTCGATTTTATTTTTCTGCGTTTTTGCTGCATTTTCCGCTAGTAGAAAATTCGAATTTATATAATTCAATCGTACCGTTGATATCCATATGTCGTTTTGATCGTCTCGTCGTGCTGATCTCCGCAACATATTTATTTGCGTATTTCGAGGTCGGGTACACCATGAAATCAGTAAAACAATTACTGTATCGGTAACCGTTTTCAGACTATTCAACTTCCGTGACCTTTCATTATCCAACGTGTAAACTAAATAGTCACTTGCTTTTCTTTTTCATCGAAAATTTATTTTTTGACTTTAATGTTCTACATGTTCAAGTTGTCGTTCAACTTTTCATTTACCACACTTTTCATTTGTTCTATATTTGAAGAAATTATAATAATATTCACATATTGTATGCTTTTTCCCTGTAGCCATTCTTCTTCTTCCATTCTTCTTTCTCACAGCACGTCTCCTCTCCTCCCTCCTCAACATTCCCAACCACCATGCCTCACCCGCCATTATCTCCTCTCCTTGTTTGCTCGGCCTCCCCCTCATTTCCTAGATCCGCTCCATTACACAGCTCCGCCAACCCCATTAGCCCATCGACCAGACCCGCATCACCACGCAGCGGCCAACAACTGCCGTTCCCATCGACCAAGCGCCGACCCTCACCCGTGTGTCCGCCCTCCTTTCCTTGCATGTCAAGCATCGCCGCAAGCTTCCACCGAGCTTAGCTTCCTACCGTGATCCATCCTCCGCCCTACAGCCCATCGCTCCACTCATGCATGGTATGCTAATATTATATATATACTTTATATTACTATTCATTTCTTATTGTTGCAGTATGTAAATTTTATTAACTTTATGAAAGATCTAGTTGTCTTATATATTATATGTTCAAGTTTCTTTGATTTTTTCCAGTAATGTAGGTGTGCTGACTTTGGTTATATATTTGTTATATATTAGTTATAATATATGATTTTTTTTTATATACGTGTGTTAAAAGTTTATATGTAGTTTGTTGTTTATATGTATAATGTTTGAAATATAGATGGCAGCCCGTATAAAAGTTACTTGTTCATCTCATATAGTGTATATATTATTTTATAAAGAAGTATTGTATAGCTTTTTTTGTTTTACTTATGTTTAGAAACTGATATGAATTTTTATTATGAAAGATACATATACGTTTTATATATATTGTGTGTATATATATATGTTTGCCGTATAAATTCTCTATATATTCAGTTGTATAAAAATATAGCCATCTATTGTATGTGTTTATTTTCGTATACATATAAAACCTTTTGTCCATCAATTATTCTACTTTACTATATATACTTTATAGTTTATGGTTTGTCCATGTTTGAACATTTCTGTAATATATATATTTATTATGTGGAACGTGTTCACAGTAGTATAGGTGTTAACGCTAAAAATTGAACGCTAACACCCCGATGGATGTAGAGGTTAAGTGAAAGCACCACCCGTGAACACGGGAATTAGAAACAAGTAAGAAAGTCCAGAGAAAGCAGTAAAAGACAACAATTTTATAGTGGTTCGGCTTTAGATTAAGCCTACGTCCACTTTAATTCTCTTTATTACTGAATCAATTACAACTTTACAACAATCCTTAATTACAATACTTATGAAACAAACAACTAGGACTTCGATGTAGAAGAATTCTTTGAATCCATGTTGATTGTGTTGGATTTTCTCTTGAAGTTATTTGAGATGCCTTTCGTGTTTGAAGTGTCGAGTGAATCGAGAATTCAGCAGACTATCGGTGTTCCAGGAATGAGCCAAAAAGATCCCCCGAATGTTGGAGCTAGCGTCGTATTTATAGGAGAGTTCGGCTTTAGGTCGTAGGTCGCGAGCGAACTTGGGTAGGTCGTAGGTCGCCAGCGACCATGGGGATGTGGTTTACGACTTAGTAAGGTCCTAACGGGTCATCTGAGCGAGTTAGTAGGTAGTAGCGACCTATGGGAGATCGGTCCTAAGGTAGCTTAAGTCGTCCACGACTTAATGATGCTCCTTTTCAACCAGGTGCTGGCTGTCAATGACTTAGCACTTAAAGCATAAATGTTATATCGGCTTGCTTAGGTTGCTAGCGACCTAATCAGAGAGTATACATGCGGCTTTGTTCTGGAGCTCGCTAGGTCGCTTCCTTTTTTGGCTAGCTAGGTCGTTAGATACTTAAGTCGTTAAGTCGTTGGGTTCTTAAGTCGCTAAGTCGTTGGGTTCTTAAGTCGCTAGGTTGTACATTCTTCAGATAGTTAAACTCATTAGCTCGCTGAGTGGCTTAACTCGTTTAGTGCTATAGGTCGCTAGCTCGCTGTTGGTCTTGCATCCATGTTAGGTCGCTTGGGTTGTTAGGTCGTGGTCTTCCGTAAGTCGATAAGTCGCGGTACCCCTTAGGTCGTTAACTCGCTTTAGCAGTTAGGTTGCTGGACCATCTGCTCCTTTAGGTCGCTGAGCCCTTTTATTCCTCTTGGTCGTTGACTCGTGTCCAAGTTAACTTGTTCATACTCTAGGTCGCTAGGTCGCTGCCATATCTAGCTCGTTACATCGCTAATTCGTGAAAAAGAGGAGTTAACACTTGCCCCTCGAAGCATATGCCTAGGTTATAGGTCGTATGTTTCGATATAACTCTGTTAGGTCGTAAGCGGCTCAAGGAGATTGTTAACTCGCGCACCCATTCACTTTCTTCCTCTATTTCCTTTATAAACTGTAAGTCGCTTCGTTTCCCTTGCTTTATCACTTATCCCTTTGCCGCCATTGTTGTTGTTCAAGATCAAAAGCTAATCGTGAAATCTCCTCTATTCATTCCCAATTGTTGATTCTAGTAGTAAACAAAGGTAATTCCGATCATTTTCGCCATGCTATAAGATTATGTCTTTATTCGCCTTCCGATTATTGTTGAATCATTGGCATTTGCTTTAAAAAGTGAATCGGCCTAGGGTTTGATGGAGTTATCTTGGTGAAATGTAAAGTTTTTAGAATCGATTAGGGGTTTTTGAGGATGTTTTGGGAGTTTGGAGGAGACAAGGAGATGGTTATCGGGTTAGTAGGTTTTAGGCTTTGCTGTGATACTTCGGTGAGGTAAGGGAGATGAATACGTGGCAGCATGCGAGTGGAGGATAGGACTTAGGATTTCTTGAAGGAAGAAAGCTAGGCATATTCCTGAAATACTCTCAGAGCGACCTAATGAGTCAGACGACCTAAGGGCCTTGCGACCTATGATGCATGACCCATTACTAAAGACGAATCATCCTCTTTAGCGACCTTCCTCTAGGTCGCATCATGACTTGAGCGAGCTAACCTTTGCATCACAACTTTTAAGTCGCGGACGAGCTAATCTTTGCATCACAACATTTAAGTCGCGGACGAGCTAACCATTGCATCACAACTTTTAAGTCACGGACGAGTTAACCTTTAGAATACACTTTTAAGTCGTAGACGAGTTAACCTTTAGAATACATTTTTAAGTCGCAGACGAGTTAACCTTCAGAACACACTTTTAAGTCGCAGACGAGTTAACACTTGGACACTTGTTGTGGCTTAACTTCCTGCGACTTAAACTTTTTGGTCGTGAGAGTGTCTGAACGACCTAATACTTAACCAAATTTACATTTCCTTGCCCTGAAGTTCTATGCCTTGAACTCTTTAACTTAAACAATGCGACCTAAGAAGGTTTTGCCTTGGACATTTGCAAAGCTTTGACAGAACTTGACTGAATTTCCAACTTGAACAGCTAGAATGAACTGCCTGAACTCATCGTACTTTTTTACAGATTATTTTAACTTTAATTCTATTAACCTTTTACATACAACATTTGCAGAGAATGGGACGAATATACTGCCATTGATAGCCCACATCAAATGACAGATTAGTCGATATAAGATAATCAACTTAAAGAAATTATATGAAATGTTGTGAATCAACAAACTCAAGTGATGTATTAAAGCAATACTGAATTAACCAACAAAAGCTAATCTGTTTGCTTCAACACTGTACTTGAACTTAAAACAACAAGTCCTGAAGCTTTTTAACTGACAACTATTAATCAGTTTAATTTCAGTTATATTTTCTCGTTACTTTATTAGTTCTGCACAACACTTTACAAATTTAGGAAACGTGCACCTTCATATTTGAATATCCAATTCCTTGTGTAGAATGTCTTCTCAAGAAGAGATAATCGAGCAATCCGAAGGAGTCTTCCCGGTAGACGTCCCATTGGTCGATCCTCGAGAGAGAACTCCAACTACCTTGAGTCAGGGGACATTGAATCAATTACGTATTCAATTTGGGATTGCCGAAGCAGATGCTAGATTTCCTGGCCCAAATGATACTGCCGACGGGCCACCTCTTGGTTTTGTCGCCGTCAACCGTCAGATGTGCCTTTGTAGTGCCATTCCTCCTTTCAATGAATTTCTTCATCAACTCCTTTTCTGGCTAACCATCTCTCCCTTTCAACTACATCCCAATGGTTGCACCATCCTGATGGGATTGTGTGTTTTATTCATGAGGACGCTTAACCGTCTTCCGAGCTTCGAAGAAATTTGCTACTTATGCTCATTTGCGAAGAATAAAGACCACCCCTCCTTAATACTCGTGAGAAGTGCCAGAAATCGTAAACTTATCACTGATCTTTCCGAAAGTGCTCACGGTTTCCTGAATCAATTCTTCTTCGTCCGCTGTCCTCTAGGGTTTTATGCCATCTGGAGAAAAGGAAGTAAGATTGCTCATCCCCGTTCTTTCCATTTTAGCCTTTCAAGATCCGAATTGTAAAGTGCTAACTTTATTCTTTTCTTTTACATCACTTCCTCCTCCCTCTAGAAATCCCGGTCACAAAACGACTTTTGATAGATTAAGTGTCGTGTCGGTTGAAGAAAGAAGTATTAAGTTTTTGCTGAAAGATGAATTTCTGCACCAGTACTGGCTTTTGCACCCTTCTCGTTCTACCCAACCTCATGAAGTCCCCGACTCTTTAGTAAAAACATCGGATGCCCCAGTCCCCGTTGGAGAACTTGCACCGAAAGAACATGCTGTTGAGGCTTCCTTGGTAAAGTGTTCTACTTCGATTGATGTTGCGGGGTCAGCCGTCAAACATGCACTTCTCCCGGTCATCGAAGAAGAGGAGCCTCCTCAACAATCCGGGAGATGTGGTGGCGAAGGAGCTAAGAGAACAAGTCCCGCTAGGCACAACGGTGATGATACTTTTGAGGGGTTGAGCGACCTGTTGATTACTTCGCAGGAGCTTTTTAAAGATGATCCTATCACTGCTAAAGTTACCTCTTCACCAGTTGAAGCGACATCCATTCTACAACAAACTCCATCAGCTCAAGAATTGACGCTAGCTGTTAAATCCATCGTCACCTTTCAACCTAGGAGTGGTTCGTGATTCGACGCACATAGTTTGCACGTTACACACACTTAGGACTTTTCAGCACTTATATGCATTCAACTCTCTTGCTTTCAAGATTTCTGAGTTTATCTTTTCTTCATTTTTAGATTCTCCAATGCGAAGAAGTGACTCTTACTACGACGATTTCCAACGTTATGGGAAGCGTTGTGCTTATGAACCCAGGAGGTATCTTCCTGCCTCTTGGGAAACTGTCGAAGAAAGAGCTACGAGGAAAGCTCGTGAAAGGCGCGCCTATGAAGAACGCTACGAAAGGCGAGATGAGCGACACGACTCCTCCCAGAGGGAAGATGATTCTCATAAACGGAAATTCCGGATGATAAAGGGAAAAGCCACATCCCTGAAGATGCTAGTAAAAGGGCCAAACATGGCGAAAAACTAGCGTCCGAACTTCCTGAAAATCCCGCTGCTCCTGTACCTTCTCAATCTCCTGCCCTTGCTCGCACTGATATTCAAACAATTATTGGCAGGCCCTCATATCGGGTTGGACAAGGCCCAGCCAATCTTCAAAGTCGGTTTCCGCATTGGTGCCTGAAAGGAGTGTGCTTTGACCTCGATTTGGTCCCGATTGACAAGCAGGCTATGCTGCGCAATCTTGATGCCGTGAAACTTGATACCTAGAGAATGTCTAACTGGCAGAAGCTTGTCGACGAGCTTCAGAGAGTAAACCGCACGAATCTTGAGGCCATGCTAACAATGGAAAACGACAAATCTGAATGGCAGAAAACTCTTGAACAGTATGACGCGGAAATGAGGAGTATAGTCACTTATAATGAGAAGCTTGAAGCAGAAGTGGAAAAACTTAAGGAAGAGCTCGCCACTTCTTCCACTTCCTACTCTCAGAGAGGGGAAATGCTTCAAAAACAAGTAAGAGACGCTTATGCGGCGCAGAGAGATGCTGAAGTCAAATTTGCAGCAACAAACTGTAGATAACTACCGGGCTGACGTCGCTCAACTTCGAGAGAAAGCCAATGCCCAGAACTTGGAGATTGAATTGCTGAAAGCTCGATTTTCCGAAGTTGAGAAGGAGCGTGACGAAGCTGTTGCCGGCAAAGCTGCAGCCGAAGAGTCTCATATGGAAACTAAAGTTGAAGTCAGCTCCACTCTATTCCAGTTTTACATCCATGGCGTTCTGGGGCGTGGTAGCCTTAAGTTTTTTGGGCCGGCATATGAAATCACTTTGGCCAAAGTGTGGCAGGCCATACTTGATATGTCTGGAGGAGCCGGATATGCCGAAGTAGATTTAATGGCGCATTATCTAGATGATGATGCATGTGCCGCTCTTGTAAGGGGGAAGGAGCAGCTTGCCAAAGAAAGAGCCGAAACGACAGAAGGAGAACATTTAGGAAAGACAATCTCAACCGACCCAATTCTACCTTTAGTTTCGGCCGATATCGATATTGCTGGCTCTAGTTCCCATTCTCCTCCTCCTACTAAAGCCGTCATTGAAAGTGCTGCTGCCCACACTGGAGATGAGACTCAAGAAAGTGCCGAAGCGCAGGACTTCGAAGTTGATATAGTAAAGTCTGCTTCTCCAGGTAACCTCAATGTTGATCTTGCTCAAGTGGACTGCTTGCTTTCTTCACATGAGCCTGATGAACTTTTTGATTATTACTTAAATCTTGACGCACCACTTTCTCCTCTTTTCATTAGAGATACTGACTTTAACTTCTCTTCTCATGTAGTGAAAGCGCCCAGTGTTGCTTAGCCTTCCCCTCTTCCAGTTGCTTCCTCTCCGCCCCTTTAGATTACTCCCCCTTCTATCTCCCAACCGGGGTCGCAAGAAGAGAAGATAGAAGCTCTTCGTGACTTGGATGATCCTGTTGCTTCTCAGGAACAAAAGGTCGAAGAACCTGAAGAAGAGGAGAGAACTCCAGAGAAGACTGCTTCTGATGACATAACATTATCCACTCTTTTCACTCCGGGTAGTGAGTCTTCTTCCAAGAAGAGGGGGAAACGCGGAGTCTCGAAGAAAAAGAAACAAGGGCGAGGAAAAAATAAAAGAACGCCCAATTGCACCTCTTCCTCTTTCCTCCCCTCCTCTCGCAAGCCGGCCCCAAAAATTGATCATCCGGCCAGGCGTAGGCTCGAAAGGTGGCAGGAAGAAGAAATGATGGGCTTGGGACTTATGCTTCTTGTCTTGTTTTTTCTCTTTTTCGCTTGTATATACAAAGACTTATGTCGACCGGAGATTGTGCGGGTACCGGTCCCCGCCTTCTTTTGTTTTGAAGCCTGCGCATGTATGAAAAAAAAATTGTAGTATGGAATAAAATAATTCTTTTACTTGTACAAACTTTTGTCTGTATTTGAGAATGCATTCATTCCTTTTTTTATATACATGTGTCTTTATTTTCCCTGTGTGATGTTGCAGTAAACCTATGGTATGTTGCTTGAGCATTGTTTTTATTTTTGCGACTATATTATATTGCCCCCAACCATGGTTTATTGCAATCTCTTTCACATTAGCAGAATTTTGGAGAAAAACTCTTCTGTTTCGAGAAGACTTGTGCTCTTTCTTTAGAGAACAACTTTTCACTTGAAGGGGTTTGCATCTGTACTTTATAGAATAATATTTCCGTTTTAAGGAAATATTTTTCTGATTTAGTAGAATGCAACTCGTATTGGAAAAGTTTCCTCTTTTTCAATCGCGAAGTTTTTACACTTCACTTTTGGAGAAAGTCACTTTTATTTTGGCAAGTGAATTTTCCTTCGTGGAGCAATAGGCCTCCGAAAAAGGGCTTTGACCTGCTTGTGCCTCCGAAGAGGGCTTTTGTTTGATTGTGCCTCTGGGAAGAGGGCTTTTTGTTTGATTGTGACTCTGCGAAGTGGGCTTCTTGTTTGTGCCTCTGGGGAGAGGGCTTTTTGTTTCTGCCTCTGGGGAGAGGCTTTTATTTTTTCCCTGTCCGCTGGCAAGCGGGCCTCCGAAGAGGGCTTTTCACATTTCGACTCGTGTGAAGTTTTATTTCAGATCACGGTGAAATGTGCGCCTCTAAGTAGGCTTTTGCCTGGAAGTTTGGAGTTTCCTTCTTTCGGTTGGATGGATTCAAGGGGCGGACACAAGTTACTTGGATTGTTTGTTTGCACAAACGTTCTCAGCTAGTTAACGGGTGTCCTGTGCCACTGATCAGTCCACAACTTTCTGTCGAGAAAGAGAAATCTCTTTTTCTGGCTAGTCCCATTGAAGGTCCTTTAGCATTTCAACTATCGTGAAATGGGCCTCCGAAGAGGGCTTTTCACATTCCAGCACTTGTGAAGTTTTATTTCAAATCTCGGTAGAATGCGTGCCTCCTAGTAGGGCCGTTGCTTGGAAGTTTGGAGTTTCCTTCTCTCGGTTGGATGGATTCACAGGGCGGACACAAGTTACTTGGATTGTTTGTTTGCACAAACGTTCTCAGCTATTTAACGAGTGTCCTGTGCCACCGATCAGTCCACAACTTTCTATCGAGAAGGAGGACTCTCTTTTTCTGGCACCTCCCGTTAGAGGTCTTTATCCTCTGAAGAGTTGTGCCTCCGAAGAGGGCTTGTGCCTCCGAGGATGTCTTTTGCTGCTTGCTGCCTGCTCGCCCATGTCTTTTTGTCATTTGCTCATATCAGCGGTTTCCTGTTATCATTTCCAAGCGCACATTCCTTTCTTTTGAAAGTAGCTTTTTCTATCCAAAGAAGTGTACTTCATTGTTAAATGAGTTCGCAGGGATAGACACAGGCTAATTAATCGAATGTTTGTTTGCACAAACGATCACAATTAGTTAGGAAGGATCTACTTCTGGTGGAACCACTAACTGTTTGCCTGAAGCACTTCTTATATAGGATTTGAATCTAAAAATTTTGTGGCTAGATATTCATTTGTTGAGTGATGTTAGGGATCGCTTGGTCTTATGATGGGTAAGCTTTGTTTTGATAGACTGCAATATTAAATTGACATTTTAGCAATACAATTGAAGTACTTTATATATCAAAATAAAAAAAGCAGTAGAGAACACAATATTTATAGTGGTTCGGCCAAGAGTTGGGCCTACATCCACTTTATAGTTCTTATTATTCACGTGCACTGGCTTTACAACGGCTTTCAATACAAGAATCATACATTCATAATTCCTTTTACAGACTTAAGCAAAGCTTTTAAGTAAAATATGGACGCAAATGATTGCTGTTCCAAGCTCTTGGAATTGGATCTCCTTCGACAGTTGTTAGTTTGAAAGTGCCATCAAGAAGTTTTTGGCCTATGACATATGGCCCTTCCCTGTTTGGCGCAAACACTCCTGTTGCTGTCATGACCCTTTTCAAGACTAGATCCCCACTCTCAAAGCTGCGTTGGCGAACTTTGGAATTGAAATGCCTGGCAATTCTTTGCTGATGGCCTGCAATTCTGAGCTGAGCCTCTTCCCTTTTTTCATCAAGGAAGTCAAGTGCTTCAAGTTGCAACTCTTCGTTTTCAGCTTGGTTGAAATGAATTCTTCTATGTGAAGGGACTTCTGTTTCCACCAGAATCATTGCTTCCGATCAATATGCTAATGAAAATGGAGTGTGCCCGGTCGCAGTTTTGTGGGTAGTTCTATATGCCCATAGTGCTAGTGGAAGTTTATCGACCCAACCACCTTTCGATTTTTCCAGCTGTTTTTTGGTGGTTGATTTGATAATTTTGTTCACTGCTTCCACTTGCCTGTTTGCCTGCGGATGAGCCACTGTTGAGAAGCTTTTCTGGATCTTGAATCGCTTGCAAAAACCTTGGAACTCTTCACTATCGAATTGGGTTCCATTGTCTGTAATTATGTTTTGAAGCCACTATACCTGCAAATGATATTCTTAGTTACAAGTTTATCATCTTTTTAGAGGTAATAGTGGCTAATGGTTCAGATTCAGCCCATTTGGTAAAATAATCAACAGCAACAATAACATATCTGATTCCGGATTTGACGGTTGGCAAAGGCCCGATGAGATCTATTCCCTAAATAGCAAATGGCCACGGACTGACCATCTGTGTCATCTCAGTGGAAGGTGCTTTTGGGATCTTTGCGAATATATGGCATCGGTCACATTTTCAGGCATAGCTTGCAGCATCACGATTAATATCTGGCCAAAAATACCCATAACGGAGGATTTTCTTTGCTAGAGTTTGACCACCTGAATGGTCTCCACACTCTCCTCCGTGTATTTCAGCTAGAATCTTTTTAGCTTCTTCCTTGGTCACACATCGGAGTAATGGCATTGAGAATCCCAACCTATACAATCTGCCATCTTGAATTATGTATCTGGAGGCTTTTCTTAGCAACTTATGTCGTTCTTTTGAACTTTCTGGTAGAGAACCGTTGAGCAGATATTCCATTATCGGAGTCATCCATGATTCTTGCTCTTAAGATATAGTCATGATCCAGTCAATTTCCATCTCATCAATGTTTGGGGATGACAGGACTTCCACAGGAACTAATCCCAATAATTGAGCTTCACCAGTGCTTGCGTACTTTGCGAGAGAGTCTGTCTTCATGTTCTCTTCCCGGGGTATATGATTTATCGTATAATGGTCAAGATCATCGAGAAGTTCCCAAGCTCTTGACAAATAAGTAGGCAGATTTCCTCCTTTAGTCTGAAACTCTTTCTTGACTTGACATAAAATAAGTTGTGAATCACTGAAGATCTGCAACACTTTGACATTCAACTCTTTAGCAATTCTCAAACCGGCAATAAGGGCTTCATATTCTTCTTCATTGTTTGTCGAAGGGAATTCCAATCTCAATGCATAGCACAACGACCGCCCTTCAGGGGTTTCAAGCACAACCCCAGCTCCGAAACAGTAATCGTTTCTTGCACCATCAACGTATAATTCCCATTGAATTGGGGGATTATCAGTCAGTTCCTCCTCACTATCACCTTTATCTGTACACTATGCGATAAAATCTGCCAAGGCTTGTCCATTGATTGCTCTTCGGGGATGATAAGTGATGTCGTATTGGCTGAGTTCAATATTCCACTTCAGAAGACGACCCGAAGTCTCAGGACGAAACAGGACTTGCTTTAGAGGCTGATTAGTGAGGACTTTGATAGGATGTGCTTGGAAATACGGCCTCCACTTCCTTGATGCAATGAGTAGACAATAGACGAGCTTTTCCAATTTTAAATAATTCATTTCTGCCCCGGTGAATCTCTTGATGATATAATAGACTGGGCGCTGAATTCTTGCGTTTTCCCGTACCAACGCTGCACCGAGAGCATGAGATGAGATCGCCAAATATACAAAATGATCTTCACCCTTGTCTGGCTTAGAAAGTATTGGAGGCGTTTCCATATGATGAATCAACTCATCGAAAGCTTTCTGGCATTCAGGAGTCCAGTCAAAAATTTTCCTTCCTTTCTTCAGTGCATCGAAGAATGGAATGCATTTATCAGTAGCTTTGGAAATGAATCGACTCAAGGCAGCGACTTTTCCATTAAGACTTTGCAATTCCTTCTTCATTCTAGAAGTTTTGACTTCTTTTAAGGCAGCAATCTGTGTAGGATTAGCTTCAATGCCCCTAGCACTCACAATGAAACCCAGAAACTTTTCGGACTCCACTCCAGACGAACATTTCAAAGGATTAAGTTTCATTCCATACTTTCGGAGGATTGCAAGCATTTCCGCCAAGTGGTCCAAATGGTCTACCGCTTACTTTGACTTTACCAACATATCGTCAACATAAACTTCCATAGTTTTGCCAATCTGCAGTTTGAACATAGCATTGACGAGTCTTTGGTAAGTTGCCCCCGCATTCTTAAGTCCGAAAGGCATGACTCTATAGCAGTAGAGACCAACATCGGTGATGAAGCTCATATCTTCCTGATCTGGCTCATGCATCATAATCTGGTTGTATCCGAAGTAAGCATCCATGAAAGATAACAATTCGTGCCCCGTTGTTCCATCCACCAACTGATCTATCCTGGGTAACGGGAAGCAGTCTTTGGGGCAGGCTTTGTTTAAATCTAAAAAGTCAATGAAAATTCTCCATTTCCTATTAGCTTTCTTAACCAGTACTGGGTTTGAAACCTAATTCGGATAAGTAGTCTCTCTTATGAAACCATTCTCCTTAAGCCGGTCAACCTCTTCTTTCAACGCTGCTGACCTTTTAGGACCCTGGATTCTTCTTTTCTGTTTTACTGGTGTAAACTTCGGATCAATATTTAGAGTATGTATTGTAATTTCTGGGGATATTCCGCACATATCAGCATGAGTCCAAGCGAATACGTCCAGATTTGCCTTCAAGAATGATATTAAGGAATTTTGAACCGCCACATTAAGTTGCGAACCCACATTCGCTACTTTGTTCGGATCTTTCGAGTCAACAAGTACTGGCACCGTTACTTTAACTGGCACCACTCTATTCTCCCCTGCACTAGCTTTCTTGGGATCCATTTCTCTTCGTGCCCTGCTATGCTCGCCAGTGCAGGGTCTACCCTGTAATTGCTACAAGGTTGGATCTTTGATGCGGACTGGGGTTTCCGCATCTTTTCCCATCTCTCTCTTTCTTACTTCACGCAACACTATTAGATAACATTCTCGCCCAGCATTCTGATCCCTTTTAATAACTCCAACACCATTATCTCGGGGAAATTTCATAGTAAGGCACAAAGGGGCGAGAATCGCCTTAAAAGCCGCAAGAGTTGGTTGGCCTAGGAAGGCATTGTAGGCAGAAAATTCATCAACAATTACAAAAGTCTGTTTTCGAAATACCTTTTTCTGCACCTCTCCAAGCTCGACGAACAAGTCGATAGTTCCAATGGGCTGTTTCGGTTCCCCAGTGAACCCAACAATCTTCTGAGATGAGGCTTGAACATCAGCCATTGGAATCTTCATTTGGTCGAACGTCCTTTTAAAGAGAATATTGCAAGAAGCGCCGCAATCTACAAGCACTCTTCTTACAATAGCCGGCCCAATGCCTACAGAGATGACCAAGGGACCAATGGTCGGAGCTTAGTGCCCATAGAGTCCCTGGCTCTGAAAACAATATCATCATTAAATGTTTTCTGCTGCTTCGAAGGTGCAGCGTCTTCTAGCACAAAAACACTCTCTTCTGTTGGTGCATACTTCAAGGCACGGGCATATCTTTCCATCTCGCCCCAGCTTCTGCCTACTGAGTGAGGACCTCCTGTAATCACATTAATAACAGGTCTTTCTGATTCATGCACCGTGTTCCTCTCACCCGAGCCAGATGGATGAGCAGGAAGTTGCTGACCCTTAGTAGACGAAGTTGGGTCATTTCTACTTCTCTTAACATATAGCTGCAACTTGTTCTCTCTCGATAGTTCTTCAATTAAAATTTTTAGATGGCGACATTCGTTGGTATCATGACCGGGTTGGTTATGAAACCGACAGAATCTCCCACTTTGAGCAGCTTTTTTGCTAACTCTCATCTCAGGCGGTTTAGGATATTCTACCATATCTTTGGTAGCAAAGAAGATATTCTCTGGAGTGTCAGTCAAAGGAGTGAAATCCGAAGATTTTAAGAAGCGAGGTTTCTTCATATCTTTCTGTTTCTTTCCACCATTGTTTTCCCTTTTCTGACTCCTGGATTCTCTTTTGGTAGGAGCAGCAGTATTATCCTTAACCTCTGTCAATGCCACTTTAACTGGTGCACGAAGGCTTTCCAAGCGCATGAATTCATCAGCTTTCTTATAGAATTTCTTAAGCGAATTCGGTTCTTTCATCTTCAGCCACTTCCCAAATTCGCTTGATTTGTCAATTGCCCTCATCGGGTATGTCAAGACCAATCGTGGCTCTGCATTGTCCACTTCAGCCAAAGCTATGTTGAAGCGGTTCAAGAAGGACCTGATAGATTCCCCAGGATTGTGTTCCAAGCTTCACAGTGACATAATATCCTTTGCCTTCGAAGCATACAATCTGAATTGCTCGTTAAACTTCCGAGTCAAATCGACGAACTGGTCTATGGATCGGACTGGAAGTTTTGTGAACCAGAGCAGAGCCACCTCTTCCAAATATACCGGAAAGTACCGACATTTGATCTCATCAGACGCTCTAGAACCTGTCATGTGCTAATCATACTTATACAGAAATTGATTGGGGTCGCTTGTTCCCTTATAAGCCGAGATGGTCGGAGGAACGAATTTCCTTGGTAATTCTGCCCTTAGCATCTTCTCAATGAACGGAGTTTTTCTCGGAGCGAATCCCCATTCCTTCTCATCTTCATCTCTCTACATACTTTCTTTGATGATTTGTCGCACCATGCCCGAAAGATATTCCCCATCATTTACAGGATCTGTAGGACAGACTTCGGCCATTTTCTCGGAAGTTTGTCGGGACAAACATTCGCGGAGAGTTGGCTGTGGTCTCGATCCTCCAGGTTGAGGAGGTGTTTCTTTGGCGGGGCTAGCTGGTCTTTGGGGAATATTCCTTTCCTCAGGATCACGAATATCATCTGCAAGATTTTCTTCGTTATTCACCGGTTGACGGTTTGCTCCGAGCAACACATTTATCCTTTCAAGCATTAAAGCATTCTGAGTTCCATCTGCTGGTACAATCCAGATACTGCAGCATCTAACTCTGCCCGTGTAATTCTGGCACTTGGTGCTGCTTGACATGACGAAGGAGAAGTGGCAGTATTTTCATGGACATTACTAGGTCTTATATATCCGCGCTTTCTTCCAAGAGCCATTATTTCTGATAGACTTCTGGTTTTAAGAGAGACTTTTTCCACAAACTTTTGCGAAGCAATGATGAAGATATCCTGAGTTGGGTTCTCAGTGAAAGCACCAAAAATGTTAACGTTAAAAATTGAACGCCAACACTCCAGTGGATGTAGAGGTTAAGTGAAAGCACCACCCGTGAACACGGGAATTAGAAACAAGTAAGAAATTCCAAAGAAAGCAGTAAAAGACAACAATTTTATAGTGGTTCGGCTTTAGATTAAGCATACGTCCACTTTAATCCTCTTTAGTACTGAATCAATTACAACTTTACAACAATCCTCAATTACAATACTGATCAAACAAACAACTAGGACTTCGATGAAGAAGAATTCTTTGAATCCATGTTGATTGTGTTGGATTTCCTCTTGAAGTTAGTTGAGATGCCTTTCTTGTTTGAAGTGTCAAGTGAGTCGAGAATTCAACAGAGTATCGGTGTTCCAGGAATGAGCCAAAAAGATCCCTCGAATGTTGGAGCTAGCGCCGTATTTATTGGAGAGTTCGGCTTTAGGTCGTAGGTCGCGAGCGACCTTGGGTAGGTCGTAGGTCGCCAGCGACCTAGGGGATGTGGTTTACGACTTAGTAAGGTCGAAACGGGTCATCTGAGCGAGTTAGTAGGTAGTAGCGACCTATGGGAGATCGGTCCTAAGGTATCTTAAGTCGTCCACGACATAATGAAGCTCCTTTTCAACCAGGTGCTGGCTGTCAATGACTTAGCACTTAAAGCATAAATGTTATATCGGCTTGCTTAGGTCGCTAGCGACCTAATGAGAGAGTATACATGCGGCTTTGTTCTGGAGCTCGCTAGGTCGCTTTCTTTTTTGGCTCGCTAGGTCGTTGGATAATTAAGTCGCTAAGTCGCTGGGTTCTTAAGTCGCTAAGTCGTTGGGTTCTTAAGTCGCTAGGTCGTACATTCTTCAGATAGTTAAACTCATTAGCTCGCTGAGTGGCTTAACTCGTTTAGTGTTATAGGTCGCTAGCTCGCTGTTGGTCTTGCATCCATGTTAGGTCGCTTGGGTTGTTAGGTCATGGTCTTCCGTAAGTCGATAAGTCGCGGTACCCCTTAGGTCGCTAACTCACTTCAGCAGTTAGGTCGCTGGACCATCTCCTCCTTTAGGTCGCTGAGCCCTTTTATTCCTCTAGGTCGTTGAGTCGTGTCCAAGTTAACTTGTTCATACTCTAGGTCGTTAGGTCGCTGCCATATCTAGCTCGTTACATCGTTGATTCGTGAAAAAGAGGAGTTAACAATAGGTGAGTGTATTCATATTATATTTTTGAAGTATGATTATAGGCATGCTTACGTGGTGTACAAGGTATATAATTTGGTTATATTTTAGTTATGTTATATTTTGGCATAGTTTTAACGATAATATATATATAAGTACTATATATAAGTTTACTGATACGAAAGCTTGAAGGTTGTCTCTTATATAGGTATGGGTGTAATAGGCTTAGCAGTATGTTTGTTTGATAGGTAAGTTTATATTGGTTTTATAAAATATTAGTTATATTATTTATAGTTATATGTAGCCGCATATATATGTTCGCAAAAAAAATTTGAATGTATGGTCCACATACTGTTTATATATACACACCGTGTACACGCCTATTTTCATTAGTTATATATACATACACACACACTCTCATATATGTTATATAATATAGTAATCTGGATTTAAAAAAAGGTAACAATGTTGTATGTTCGACTTTCATATTTGCTTTACAATTGTTTAAGTGTTGTTGAAATTTTAAATTATTTTGACTTTAAGTTATATGTGTTTTAACTTTATTATTAGTTTTAAAATATATGTATTTTAGGGACAACGATTTTATTTTCTAAGATTAAAAATATTGATCTTAATAAGATAACAAATATTTTCTATTTATTTGTCAAACCGATTTTGATCTGGTTCATCAATCCTTGATTTATCAGCCTTGTTCCTCCGATTCGCGTTCAGTCGTACTTTGCCTTGGAATTTGTGCTTGGATCTGTAACTCATTTCATTGTCCTTTCTCTCTAGCATCGAAAGGTGAGTAATCACTCACGATTAACATTCTTATATTAATTAGATTTGATTTTAATTGAAATGGCAATTGAAATATGCTGTTGTTAGTTATTTACATTGCTTTATATACGCTGTTATCTGTATCTGTTCACCTGTGACATCTCACACCATTATCATTTACATATATTGATGATATATGCCTGTTATATTATTATCATATATGTTATCACTCTACAAGTTCGCTGTTAGTATAGAAATCACTATGGGTTAAAATGATACGTACCCGAACGGACTTTAGAATAGGAGAAAATCGTTATGGGTTGAAATGATAAACCCAAGCGATTTTCATTTGAATTGAATTTGGGACTGCGGGTTGAATGATATATACCCGTATTTATATTTGAAATTGCGGATTGAAATGATAAATATTCGTATTTGACTATAGGACAGAAAATTATATACAGACACCGTTGGTCAATATATAAATATTTTAAAATGATTTCTATGGTTTTGGAAAGATATATATATGGTTTTACTTGATATTGAAATTATTTTTTCTTATAAATAAGTTTAAAATTTAAGTGGATTTAAAATTTATTGAAATTATATTTGATGAAGAATTATCTATAAATATATCTATTTGAAACTTAGTGAAATTGGAAATTTAAAGATATGACTTTATAACGTGGTTTTGGTTTAAGATAATTTAACAGAATATTTCAAGTTTTAATAAATTGAAAGAAATATTCAATGGTTTGAAATCTGGGGTTTTATTTAAATGATACTGTATTTTAAGTGAATATTTCAAAGCTAAATAATAATAAAGTGGATTTGATATATATATATATAAGATTTTCAAATTTAGTTTTGAAATGTTGAATATTTAGAGCTTTGAAATATATTGAAAGTGAAATAGTTTAATTTGTGGTTCAAATTGGTATTTGAAATTGATATAATTTGAAATAGTTTATTTAGAAACTGATTAACTGAAATTGAGGAATTGAGACTGGATTAAATGTGATTTTTGGAATTCGAGTTGTTTTGGAATTGATTTGAAAAATTGAAGAAGCTATTTTATCATATGAAATATTTTAATATCTAAACTGATTAAGTGGTGGAAGTTATGATTTCAAGTTGTGTATTTCAAAGTGTTATGATTTAAAATATTATGATTTCGAAGTGCTATGATTTGAGAATGTTATGATTTCCAAAGTGTATGATTTCAAAGTATTATGGTTTCCAAGATCTTATGATTTTAAAGTATTTTGGTCTGAAATGTTATGACTTTGAAAGTAATATTGATGTGGAAGTACAATATTTGAAATGGAAAGATAGCCTATGAACTTGGTTTTCGAAATGGAAATGATATCGTATTGATTTGGGTTTTGAAATAAAAATGGTTTAGGCTTCGAAGTATAAACTATTTTGAAAGGGATATAATTTCGAAATGAAATGATTTGATTTTTGTAGTGTAAACTATTTTGAAATGACCAGGCGTTATAATAACGGTTGGTTGTTAAAGAGACCGGGATCGAAAGTTGTCACACTCTCCGCCAACTTCGAAAACCGCTTTAACAACAGTGTACGAAGTGGAGATTCTAGAATGAAGTAAGATGGTGGCGACGATCCTATTGAGGTATGAACGTGGACCCGACTCCCATGAGTTGGCATAAGGTGGCTAAAATAGGAGAGATCGATGGGCCAAGTAAGGTCATTCCTCCGATCGAACACATTCCTTCGATACTATACTCTTATCTTGTGGTTGATTTGATGGCCATCCTCCGATTTTGGTTTGGGAGTGTGTTTCGAGGTGGACGGTAGTAGCTGCTACGCATTACCACTAGCCCGGAAGCGTAATTGGTATATCTACCCTGGCATTGTCTGGTTGTGCCGTGTTACCTACCATAACGAGCCTTTACTACGAGTTTTTTTTTCTCCCGTAGCCCATGGAGTATTTAGGGTAGTCTCCCGATCTGGAGATATGTTGATACTGGATGGACAACTGGGACTATTACGTGTTAGGAGCTATATGGGTAACCCTTCAATGCTATTTTAAAGTAAGTTTATTTTACTGTAACATTATTATAATAGCGAAATATTACTACATAGTAGATAGTTTAACGGATCCTTAGAGGATGGTTATCCCAAACATCCTTTAAGTTATTTGTATTTTAGTTGTTATTTCACTTGAGTTGGATTTATTGATATAAGAATGTTAATCATGACCCGAGTGTTTTGTGCTTTGCTTTACGCTCGGGTCAAACTGAGTGATTCATCATTCAAGACTCACCTTCGAAGGTGGAGCTTTTCTTGAAGATCCAGCCATCTATGTTTTCTTTCCGTATCCAATGATTCCAGTGATGTACTCTGATTTATACCTAATGTATCTTGTTACTCTCCTGTTGTATCCTATTAACTCCGATGTATCTTATATTATAGTAGCTTCATGAACTACTATCTCTTTTAATTCCGCTGCACCATTATTTACTCTATGTCTGTTATCTGTGATTATTTATTTACTGTACATTTGAGATTTGTAAAATTTTATTTACAACGCAGTATTTTGAGCAATTCAAGTCCGGCATGTGTGGATGTGAATGGTTGAAAATATTGGATCGTTACAAGAAGACCTTTCGACAAGGTCAAAACGTAGCTTCCAATGAAGTCGAAAGATTTTAAAGTAGATTCCCCATATGCTTTAAATTAAACCCAGTGATTTTCCGAAAGGTTTGCGTTTTAAAAGGTTTAATGCTTTTGAAAGGTTTTGTTTATTGAATGGTTTCGAATGGGTCGAAAGCCAAGCTTTCGAAAGGGTCTTCGAAAGCAAAGTTTTAGATGGAGTCGAAAGATAGCTTTCGAAGGGGTCGAAAGACAACTTTCGAAAAGGTCGTAAGGTTTATTTTCTGAATGGTTTCAGAAGGTTTTAAATGGAAGGTTTTCCAAAGGTTTGCTAAGGCAATGTTTTGAAGCATTTTAAAGTAGGATGTCTAAAGTTTCATTGCTTTTGAAAGGGTCGAAAGCAAGCCTTTCGAAGGAATGAAAATATGTTTTCTTTTAACCTTATAAATTTAATGTTGTTTATCCTTGGGGATACCGGAGTGGGCTTAATAAGGTTCAACAATAGTTGGAGATCAACACTTATATGTTTTGACAATAATTGGGGATACCGATGTAAATTATAATAAATATAACCTAAATTAGGGATACTAATGGAAATATGTAACTTATGTGGATAGCATGAGATAAGTATGTTCATGGGATGTTTGATAGATAGTCAATATCAAGTTGGAGATGGATAGCCTTCATATGATTGAAGAAGGGTACATAGTCATCTTGGGAAAACTATGAGATGTTGATGGATAGTTAACATCATGTGGGGATGGATAGTCTCCATATGTTTAATGAAGGGTTTATAGTTATCCAAGGAAAACTATGTGATATGGGATGGATAATCCACGTCATCTTAAGTAAAATGAATGTGGGATGGATAGTCCCTCTTTGAGGCAATTAAAATCTAATAGGGAATGGGAAAATCCTAATTGTTTTCTAAGTATGCATTTCATCATAATGTTTTAAAAATATATGTTTTAACCATTATGTCGTTTGGTTTTCCTACAATTAACGTGTTGAATGTGATTTTTGTTACAATTGTTGAATGTTCTATAATATATATACATACACAGACACACATATATATTATGTATGTATGATTTGTTTCTTTGTTAACTCAAATATATTGGTTTTGCTCTGATCTTTGATACTTCATGTATAGTTAAGCAATGGATTATCTTTTATAATTTACTGAAGAAAAATTGCCTTCAAATGTGTCATTAATATTATAATAATACATTATGCTAGTGTGTTGAAATCATTTCTTTTGCTTCCCTAACCTTAAACATGTTTCTTCTACCTAGTTCCATCTTCATTTTCCGCAAAAGGAGTATGGTTTGGTTATTAATTAGACTCTGTAACTATCTGCAGCATGTGTCTTGCACAAGCTACAGTTTGAGGGAAATTTTGTTTACACTACATTAACAGCACTTGTTTTTGGTGTACAATCCTTATACTATTATGTTTTTTTGGGTGTAGTCCTAATACAATCAGAACAAAATAGATTTTTCTTAACGCGAATGTCTACAAAATTGGTATTAGAGCAACTCCAAGCATTCAATGAAAGTATTCATGGAGGCTTCTCCAACAGCATTTTTCAGCTATAGCAACTGCTCAGATGAGATGTCGCAGTCATAAACATTATTGAAATTGTCCAAATGAGATGTAGGTATAGCAACTGCTCAGATGAGATGTGGTAGTCACGTATGAATCTCATCCATGATCATATGAAATGATAAATTCATCATCTGTTACATAAAATTCAAGGAACTAAAATTATAACTTCTATTTTGTTTATATATTTATAACTACAAAAGATATGAAGGACAAATTATTCCACAATCATTACTCATTTTACAATGAAAATTGGTATAGTCTTTGTCATTTTCAGATATTAGTTGCATCAAAATTTTACAATAGCACTCCAAAGTACTATAAACAATGATAAACACTCCATTCATATGGATGCGTCAACTTCATAATGAACTTCATATCGAAGTTCATTTATTTGTAACATACAATATGTTTATATATAATATTTCATATCAAAGAAACTTGCAACACTCCTTTCATGTATTTTCCTAAAAGAAACCATCTAAGAGACAAAATTGTTAAAATCGAATTTACCTTACCGAAACTCAAGAAATTCGATTCGAGAATCTATGGATTGTTGAAGAAAATAGTAGCCTAAGTTTCTGGACCAAGAAGAATACATGGATCACTAGCAATTTCTGAATCGAGGTTTTCTTATCGATGTAATAAACTATCAGATCGAACGAATTAATTTTCAATTAGTTTTTTCGTTGATTGGGACCATTGGGTTGAGTTAAGAAGGAGAAAGGGAAATAAGGTTAGAATCGTTATTCGTGAGAAATCGAGATTGTAGACCTGTCCCACAGAAATGTAGAAAGGGTAGTTTAGGAATTAAAAATTAAGTGAAGTGTCCTTACAATCAAAATTGGTTGTCCTGTAAGCTAATTCCACTGTCCACTATGTCACCAGAACATAATTTCCACTTTGAAATCAATGTGGAGTCTCTTTTATATCCATCTAAATGAATTTAAACTTACTTGTTGAATAAATATTAATTAGGATGTCGTCTATGCTATAAAATTAACCTAGTTAATGAAAAACGAATGGACATGAGGCGAAAAGTTATAAAAATTGGTACTTTTTGTTGAAGTTTTCAAACTTACCATCAGTTGTTCCCTTATTATTTTATTAGCTTATTTTAATTCCCTTCCTATCTAATATAGACCCAAATTTGAAATTAATGTGGAGTCTCTTTGATATCCATTTAAGCGAATTTAAACTTATTTTTTAAATGAATATTAATTAGGATGATCACATATGCTACAAAATTAACGTATTTCATAATGAAATAATGGACACGAGGCACAAATTTGTAAAAACCGTTATGTGAGGACCCGCAAATCCGTACTCCTTGAATATACACTAATCTCCATTTGATTAACTCAAGATGAACGGAAATACGAATTCTCAGAGATTTTTTTTAGAAAAAAAGAAAAAAAAGATAGAAGAAAAGAGAAGAAATGGTAGAACAGAACAGAAAGAAAATAGCAGAACAATATCAGAATCTCACAATCCCAGCGGAATAACATATAATAGATAAATGAATATTCTTTAAACAAAGAAGTGTATCAGTTATTTCATTACATTACATTACATTTCATTTTCAACATCAGAGTGTACAACCATCAATACAATTCTGTTTCGGGATCGAAAAGAACCGAAGGCACTTATAAAGAAGTCCTTGCAATTCGGATATTCACTAATCACGACCGGACTTCCCATCACATATGGAGTCTCTATACCGGGGACCAGTGGATGCAAAGACATTCGACGAGTTGTCCTTTCTCTTTTGAAAATATCCGGTCTTCAACAACGGTCTTCAAATGCGATTCATAACGACGTATCACATATTCGGAATGGGTTATACGACCCCAAGGTCATTTCCCTGCTAACCCGAATAGTGAGCGCTTATTTAAAAATAAGTGTGGCATTCAAATTCAAGCAAATCACAACAAATACCCATTCAAAGGTAAATATTGATAATCGGTTATTAAACTATCAATGGATATGCGCAACATCACCAGATTCCAAATAATTTTCCAAATTATTTATTTTCTAAAAAAATCTTTACAAGATATATAATTTTCACACTTCAACCATTTGAAAACAATCTTCAAATCACTTGTGACGAAGCGGATTTCGCCCGTTCGAAAATCGACATCCATACTTTACATCGTACTCGAATGCCGCAAATTCGAGCGTTCAAATCTGAGTCGCCAGAGCTTATAACACAATTAAGTAAACAATACAGCGGAAGAAATAATGAATATCAATATACAACATCTGATACAACATCCTGGTACAACGGATGATACAATAGATATCGATATACATCAGAGATATGATACAATAAAATAGCAGTGGAAAAGAAAATAGCTAACACCAGCAGCGGAACAAGTAACTCCAATATAATCTTTAAGAGAGAACTCCAACAGCAGCTCGAACCATCATCACAAAACACTAAGACAAGCAAACCTCGTCCATATCCAAAGACTGAACTAACCTCAGATCATCTACCAAACCTAATTATCTGAAAAACCCAACTCTAGACTGCTCGTGTGGAAAATAGTGAGCACCCAGAGTTTAGGAAAGGAACAATAAACTCCGAGTCAGTCATGGGACTGGTGTGAGTAACAAAACAGTTTATCTTTTAAATAAACAAGATTTATAAAAGAAAATCCGATATGCTTTTTAGAAAATGAAACTACCATAAGACCTCCCGCCACACACACAATGCAAATGCAGAATTGGAGGAGATTTCTTCTTATGATAGTCAAACATGCTTAATACGCGAAATTCTTTGATATTATTGTTATAAGTGCAAAGTGCAGAAAACATTTCGAAAGTAGAATATTAATCTTAGCCAGCATATGACCATTATCGTATGCCTACTATAGCTACCATGTTCAATAGCAGGTTACCGCCACATTCCATGGCAGGTTATACAACTAAAACCGTACAAGGCTCGTATTGTTTCTTTGGATTTTCCAACAAATGGTCAGGCTAAGGAACTTCCTACTACCACATGGGATCGCCTCTGGTGGGACGTCCCGAGAACCTAACCGGATCTCTACCAACACAAGGCCGGGTTACCTCTGTAACTAGGTAACCACTACTCGAGCAAGCCATTCCCCGGTCCTTTGGGACCTTTATCCTAGGCGCCTCTAAGCAACAACCACACAGTAAATGAGATTGGAAGTACCACATAGGTAAATATCTGGGCTCCATACCATGATACCACCCTTTACCAGAAGGGAATGACACACCCTAAAGGGCGCGACCCTCATAACCTTGCCGTATCTTTCCTGTTTTGACCATTTCCGGGGTGTGAGGTCCTGATGCAGTCTCGTCCACAAAGCTACGCTTTATACAAAAGCCATGCTCTGATCACAAAAGATCAACAAATGATCATCAACACACAGCAGCACTCAGCATGCCACACTACCAAATTGGGAGTATATTGCTGATAACCTTCAACTACATAACCTCTGAGCTCGTACGTCTCAGAGAAGGGTATTAAGCTAAGAGAATAAATTCTCCGCCACCAACAGATATGTATTTGAAAGAAATCTGCTTTATATCTCAAAGCGTAGTGTCAGACATACAACCATACAAGTCTGTTCCGGGTTCGAACAGAACCGAAGGCACTTCCAAAGAAGTCCTTGCAATCCAGGTATTCACAATCCCGATCGGACTTCCCATCACTTAGGAAATCTCTATACCGGCGCGACTCGGTGCAGAGACAATCGATAGGTTATCCTATCGTTTTCACAAATACCCGGTCTTCACCACCGGTCTTCAAATGCTATCCATAACGACGAATCACATATTCAGAATGGGTTATACGACACAATGGTCCTCTCCCGGCTAAACCGAATAGTGAGCGCAATATTTAAAACATATGGATATAGGAATATCAATTAAGTCACAACTTAATGATTCAAAACTTTCTTTCAAATGGTTAAACAAATTACCATTTCAAATCTTTCAAACGAAAAGATTTATTTCACAAAGTTCACCCATTTCCACAAAGATCCATTTATGGATTTCAAAACAACTTCCATTTCAATTGGATTAACTTGTTTAAAATCTTTAAATTAAAGATTTAACTAATAGCTTTCAAACCGTTTCCATAACTTGGAAAATCATTTTCATTTTTAACTTGAAATCCCTTTTAAAACAATTTGGAAGCCCACTTCCTATATGAAAGCTTTTTATTATTTGAACAAATAGTTTTCGTTTCAGAAAGATCAAATTTTATTTACACGAGTTAAAGTCTTTGAATTTAAATTTAAATTCCCAAATCAATACCTTTAAAATAGTTTAACCCATGTATCACTGGGATAATATCTTTATTCCCTAGTTTTCAAATCATAGAATTCGATTTCAAATATTGAATTCAAATTTAATTCAAAATATTTAAATTTCAAAACTCAATCAAGTTATTCAAAATAAATTTCATCTTTGAAATTCCATTTAAAAAACTTTTCACTTTAAATCCAATCCATTTCCAAAATACTTGAATTTAAATATTCAAATTTATAAATTATTTCAAAATCTGTGACTTAATCGATTTCCCCGTGAAACCCATATTTGTGTGTGTATAGGAGTGGTCAAGGGGTTTAACACAATAGTGCAATATCATTCAACCATCACAGATCAAATACACAAATATAGTTGATAAGCGGTATAAACTATAACGCTTATCCATCATTCACAGATCGCAGATATATAAATCATAGATAATGAATTACATTTATCCTAGATAAATAACTACATTGCAGATCACAGATAAACCAGTATATATCACAAAGTGTCACAGATCAGGGATATCAGACAATTAAATCATTTAGTCGAGTCCAAACATTCACGGGTAAAATTTATTAATTATCAGATTTATTTAATCATTTATTTGTTAATCTTTTATTATTAACTAATCAATCTTGATAAATGAACCAAGTAATCTTCAATTATTTAAATTATCTTAATTATTTACAATTATTATTAACCCTTTAATCGATAATTTCAACTAACCCCTTGATAAATTATTTTGAGAAATTAAACCTTTAATTACTTTCACTAGTTAATAACCCTTGCTTAAATTGGTTAATCTCAGATTAATTACATAATTAACTTATCACTTTAATCATTAATAATGTTTAATTAAAGATCCTTAGTTACCAATAAATTAATCTTTAAACCTTCATATATTACTTTATCCTTTAATTATTTATTTAATTAATCCAAATTAATTAATTTAAATAAACAAATTATCCATTTCAATCAACTTAATAATTAATGAATTATAAATCATTAAATCTTCATTTCTTAAAGTAAAACTCATGTATATATATACATATAGTTTAATTGTTATTTATAATATATTGAAACATTGTTACAAATTCCCTTTTTGTAATTTCAATTTAAAATTCAAAATTTGAAATGGATTCTTGTTTATCTTCAAATAAGTTTAAATCAAATTCTTCTAACATTCTTAAATTCACTTATTAAAAATGACCATTAATTACAAAAGAAATTTAAAGAGTTAAAAAAAATCAAATTTTCTATTTAACCTTAACATATTTGACTTATTGCGACCACTTAAGTAAAAAAAAATTAATTAAACTTCAAAGTCTTTGAATCTGATTTAGGATTTATTTCGGGTTCTAAATTTTCTTATCTTAACTTATTTAAGTTTCTATTTTATATTTCCAAATTCAATTCTATTTTGAATTCAAATTCCCCTATACATTTAACTGTCTTTAAATTATTGAAACAAATTAGATTTGAAACTTTGTTTATTTTCAAACTACATTTCAATTCAAACTAGGATTTACAGTGTAGTTTTGACTTAAAATTCAGTTTTTTTTTTAAAGTTTAAATTTGGATTTTAACTTCTGAAGACAAAACAGGTTCAAAACCCTGTAACCAACTTGACCCGAGCCTGGACAAATTTACTTCGAGTTTCCCCCGAGTCAAACCAACATCTGCTTCGAGTCTCCCATCCAACCTAAAACAACAGAAGCCCCAAATCAACACACTGGCATAGTCCACCCCCTCGTGCACCTGCACCGACGCCGGAGGCCTTCGAACGCCGACGAACCTCGTGACACATCACTTATCACCGACGATTGTAGTTCCGACCCTCAAAACACTCAAAACAACTTCACATCAAAATCGAGTATCCTCGAGCACCACTGGAACAAAAACTAGAACCCCCCATCAACCTGTCAACGGCAACTTCTCGCTCCTCCGACCATCTGAAGGTCGGCAGCTCCGGCAACATCTTCGTTCACTATCCCTCTACCACCTCCTACGGTCGCGTGCAACTCGATGCACGAGAGAGGCAGTGGTGCACGATTTTCCTTCTCGTTTAAAAACTAGGTTAAAAAAATTTAATTCCTTGCCGCCGACGCCGCCGATGCTTCCATCCCATCCGGTCATTTTTCCTAGCAACTCCGTAGGCTCGTCTTCCACCCCAAACAACCCCGACACCTCCAGATCAACACGTCGTCGGAAATTGGTTAAAATACCAATTTCGATCACCCACAAACTGCTCTCAACCCCTTCACTTAAAAATTGGGATTTTAGTTTTAAAAATCCAATTTTGGTATTAGCATTTGATACATATACCTGAATCAAAGAATCTTGACATTTTATTTTTTACTTAATTTAACTCTACTGTGTTGTTTTGTTATATCCAGAGGCAAATGCAATTTGTTTGTAACTTAAACAAATTTTGAACTAAAACTGATGACATAACAAATATATTTTGTTCAACACTTAAACCATAACATAGATTGGATTATTGGCAAATGATTTTTTTTCTCTTGATTATCTTTTGAACCTGGAACTAAAGCCAGAGATCAGAAATTCAAACACACAGCATTTCACAAACCAACATATCTATATCTACACAGAATTTTAAAACATATTCACAAGCATATTATACTTCAAAGATAAGCAGGCAACCTAATTATATACTTAACAATTTAAAAAGGGTGATTTTACTCACAGTGGTAGGAAAGAACAAAGAATACATTGGACTGGAGTTTTGTTTTGATGGGTTGTTGAATTTAATCAACCACTTGATGTCCTGATTGTTTTTTTCTTTTCTGGTTTGTATAAATGGAAATGTTTGCTATTATTTCTTATTTTCAGGTTTGATATGGTATGAACGAACCAAAATGAGTATGGGTATAAAAGAGTTTGTACAGGGGGTAGGTGATATCTGGGTTAAACAATTTGCAGGTTGATAATTATGTTTTGTACAAATATAATCAGAGATTTTTTTCCTAAGTTTGGAGGCTGATGGATGTTGCATGGTGGCTGCATTAATTATACTTGACTTCTTTTTATTTTATCTTGTTTTCTTCTTTTGCAAGATTCAACTCATGTGTATATAATTTTGTTTGTTTGTTTCATCAGGGTGACATATATTTGTTTTGTATACTTTATTTGCATTGCCTAGCTTGTTTTTATTTAGTGGCTGCAACTTTATTTTGTTTGCTTATTTTTACTTTGTTTATAGATTTCTTTGTTTGTTTCCTTGCATTCTTTTCTTAGCTTACATTTGTATTGTTAACACTTTATATTTTATTTGTTTACATATTTTATGTTTCATATTATATTTTTACATTGTATCTTGCATTACTACTTTGTTTGTCTCGGCTGAAATGTTTTTGTTTGTTATTTTACTTTGTTTTGATTGTTCATACTTTTTGTTTTAATGTTTAAGTGTATCTGGTTTATTTTTGCAAGCTATTATACTTGTTCATTTTTATTTTATTTTTATTACTTTGAAATATGTGTGAAGTTCTATATTAAATTTGATGTTAGAATTTATCTAATATGTTTTACTTTATATCTTGTAATTTATCTTTTATATAACTATAAACTTATTTGAGATATTTATTTATTTTCCTATCTATATTACAAATTCAAATTATTTTCAAACCATTTACTTAAACTCAAATTTAAATGATTTAATACATATATAACTGGAATTTGGGGGAAACTCAAACCAATTTATCAATTAATTTCACAAATTTTATTCAAAAATAAATTAATTATCAATTTAAAATAAATTAAATTCGGGATCGTTACAGACTTCCCCCCTTAAAAAGAATTTCGTCCTCGAAATTCGCCAAAGAGACGCAAAGATAAGATGAAGAACGTTTCATCAAATCAAACGGAATATCTATTCTGCATTTGGCTTACCAAATCAAAATATCAATAATAGATATGAGAACAAATCTATTTAATACTTCACAAGATATTTGGGTTATCCAGATCTGCAAAATATGTAGTGGCATTGGTTAGTTCGAAAGGATAACTAACCATTCGTAATATATATCTGGAACCAAATATTGACAGATATATGGATACAATTTCAAAATATTGAGTTTAAAAACTAATTTATACCTATCAACCATAGCAACCAAAGCAAATAAAACAACCAATACATCCAAACAAACAATTTGGCCTATCCGGAGTTTGTGTCCCATACTAATATATCAAATCTTCTTCCTGGATTTACCAGGAACTATCAAAGAATTGAAAAGATGACGAACAAAAGAGATAGATTCAATCTACCATTTTCAAATACTAGGAATGGATTCCAAATTCAAGTCGGAATACCTCAAAATGTATACTAATTTGTCCCTCTTCGGACTTCGATCAACCCAAGAAATTATAATGGAATTTCAAATTCGGTTTTAAACGAAATCGTTTTATTGATACAATTCAAATTATCCTTCATATTCTATTAATCAATTTTACTCAAATTAAAAGTTCCAATTTATTTCAATTTTCAATTCCAAATTTTCAATTCATATTCATTAAGGTTTAAATCAAAACATGATAAGAAACCGATGAAGATACGAAGTAAGGATTTCTTATAGCAATTCGTAGAGCATCATTACACCGAAACTTCTTCTGGAGCTGGCACGAAGCAATCAAAAGAATTTGAAAACGAATCAAAGGAAATTGATAGAGAAAGATTGTTCCCACTGTTTCAGGGCATTGACCAATTATAGTCGTATTTCCCTGTCCCCTATCCCATCCTCTTCTTGTACTCATACTCACTATCAGTGGATAGAAAGAGAAATTACTGAGACATACGAACGAATATCTTAGGGATTACTCATTCTAGGGTATACTTCACCCTATCTCTAACGAACTACTTAATGTGTTATACTCCTGAGCTAAAGTTTAACCCTCAGCTCTGATACCAAATGTGACGAAGCGGATTTTGCCCGTTCGAAAATCGACATCCATACTTTACATCGTACTCGAATGCCGCAGATTCGAGCGTTCAAATCTGAGTCGCCGGAGCTTATAACACAATTAAGTAAACAATACAGCGGAAGAAATAATGAATATCAATATACAACATCTGATACAACATCCTGGTACAACGGATGATACAATAGATATCGATATACATCAGAGATATGATACAATAAAATAGCAGCGGAAAAGAAAATAGCTAACACCAGCAGCATAACAGATAACCCAATATAATCATCAAGAGAGAACTCCAACAGCAGCTCGAACCATCATCACAAAACACTAAGACAAGAAAATCTCGTCCATATCCAAAGACTGAACTAACCTCAGATCATCTTCCAAACCTAATTATCTGAAAAACCCAACTCTAGACTGCTCGTGTGGAAAATAGTGAGCACCCAGAGTTTAGGAAAGGAACAATAAACTCCGAGTCAGTCATGGGACTGGTGTGAGTAACAAAACAGTTTATCTTTTAAATAAACAAGATTTATAAAAAAAATCCGATATGCTTTTTAGAAAATGAAACTACCGTAAGACCTCCCGCCACACACACAATGCAAACGCAGAATTGGAGGAGATTTCTTCTTATGATAGTCAAACATGCTTAATACGCGAAATTCTTTGATATTATTATTATAAGTGCAAAGTGTAGAAAACATTTCGAAAGTAGAATATTAATCTTAGCCAGCATACGACCATTATCGTATGCCTACTATAGCTACCATGTTCAATAGCAGGTTACCGCCACATTACATGGCAGGTTATACAACTAAAACCGTACAAGGCTCGTATTGTTTCTTTGGATTTTCCAACAAATGGCCAGGCTAAGGAACTTCCTACTACCACATGGGATCGCCTCTGGTGGGACGTCCCGAGAACGTAACTGGATCTCTGCCAACACAAGGCCAGGTTACCTCTGTAACTAGGTAACTACTACCCGAGCAAGCCATTCCCCGGTCCTTTGGGACCTTTATCCGAGGTGCCTCTAAGCAACAACCACACAGTAAATGAGATTGGAGCTACCACATAGGTAAATATCTGGGCTCCATACCATGATACCACCCTTTACCAGAAGGGAATGACACACCCTAAAGGGCGCGACCCTCATAACCTTGCCGCATCTTTCCTGTTTTGACCATTTCCGGGGTGTGAGGTCCTGATGCAGTCTCGTCCACAAAGCTACGCTTTATACAAAAGCCATGCTATGATCACAAAAGATCAACAAATGATCATCAACACACAGCAGCACTCAGCATGCCACACTACCAAATTGGGAGTATATTGCTGATAACCTTCAACTACATAACCTCTGAGCTCGTACGTCTCAGAGAAGGGTATTAAGCTAAGAGAATAAATTCTCCGCCACCAACACATATGTATTTGAAAGAAATCTGCTTTATATCTCAAAGTGTAGTGTCAGACATACAACCATACAAGTCTGTTCCGGGTTCGAACAGAACCGAAGGCACTTCCAAAGAAGTCCTTGCAATCCGGGTATTCACAATCCCGATCGGACTTCCCATCACTTAGGAAATCTCTATACCGGCGCGACTCGGTGCAAAGACAATCGATAGGTTATCCTATCGTTTTCACAAATACCCGGTCTTCACCACCGGTCTTCAACTGCTATCCACAACGACGAATCACATATTCAGAATGGGTTATACGACACAATGGTCCTCTCCCGGCTAAACCGAATAGTGAGCGCAATATTTAAAACATATGGATATAGGAATTTCAATTAAGTCACAACTTAATGATTCAAAACTTTCTTTCAAATGGTTAAAAAAATTACCATTTCAAATCTTTCAAACGAAAAGATTTATTTCACAAAGTTCACCCATTTCCACAAAGATCCATTTATGGATTTCAAAACAACTTCCATTTCAATTGGATTAACTTGTTTAAAATCTTTAAATTAAAGATTTAACTAATAGCTTTCAAACCGTTTCCATAACTTGGAAAATCATTTTCATTTTTAACTTGAAATCCCTTTTAACACAAATTGGAAGCCCACTTCCTATATGAAAGCTTTTTATTATTTGAAACAAATAGTTTTCGTTTCAGAAAGATCCAATTTTATTTACACGAGTTAAAGTCTTTGAATTTAAATTTAAATTCCCAAATCAATACCTTTAAAATAGTTTAACCCATGTATCACTGGGATAATATCTTTATTCCCTAGTTTTCAAATCATAGAATTCGATTTCAAATATTGAATTCAAATTTAATTCAAAATATTTAAATTTCAAAACTCAATCTAGTTATTCAAAATAAATTTCATCTTTGAAATTCCATTTCAAAAACTTTTCACTTTAAATCCAATCCATTTCCAAAATACTTGAATTTAAATATTCAACTTTAAAAATTATTTCAAAATATGTGACTTAATCGGTTTCCCCGTGAAACCCATATTTGTGTGTGTATAGGTGTGGTCCAAGGGTTTAACACAATAGTGCAATATCATTCAACCATCACAGATCAAATACAAAAATATAGTTGATAAGCGGTATAAACTATAACGCTTATCCATCATTCACAGATCGCAGATATATAAATCATAGATAATGAATTACATTTATCCCAGATAAATAACTACATTGCAGATCACAGATAAACCAGTATATATCACAAAGTGTCACAGATCAGGGATATCAGACAATTAAATCATTTAGTCGAGTCCAAACATTCACGGGTAAAATTTATTAATTATCAGATTTATTTAATCCTTTATTTGTTAATCTTTTATTATTAACTAATCAATCTTGATAAATGAACCAAGTAATCTTCAATTATTTAAATTATCTTAATTATTTACAATTATTATTAACCCTTTAATTGATAATTTCAACTAACCCCTTGATAAATTATTTTGAGAAATTAAACCTTTAATTACTTTCACTAGTATATAACCCTTGCTTAAATTGGTTAATCTCAGATTAATTACTTAATTAATTTATCACTTTAATCATTAATTAATGTTTAATTAAAGATCCTTAGTTACCAATAAATTAATCTTTAAACCTTCATATATTACTTTATCCTTTAATTATTTATTTAATTAATCTAAATTAATTAATTTACATAAACAAATTATCCATTTCAATCAACTTAATAATTAATGAATTATAAATCATTAAATCTTCATTTCTTAAAGTAAAACTCATTTATATATATACATATAGTTTAATTGTTATTTATAATATATTGAAACATTGTTACAAATTCCCTTTTTGTAATTTCAATTTAAAATTCAAAATTTGAAATGGATTCTTGTTTATCTTCAAATAAGTTTAAATCAAATTCTTCTAACATTCTTAAATTCACTTATTAAAAAGGACCATTAATTACAAAAGAAATTTAAAGAGTTAAAAAAAAATCAAATTTTCTATTTAACCTTAACATATTTGACTTATTGCCACCACTTAAGTAAAAAAAAATTAATTAAACTTCAAAGTCTTTGAATATGATTTAGGATTTATTTCGGGTTCTAAATTTTCTTATCTTAACTTATTTAAGTTTCTATTTTATATTTCCAAATTCAATTCTATTTTGAATTCAAATTCCCCTATACATTTAACTGTCTTTAAATTATTGAAACAAATCAGATTTGAAACTTTGTTTAGTTTCAAACTATATTTCAATTCAAACTAGGATTTACAATGTAGTTTTGACCTAAAATTCAGTTTTTTTTTTTAAGTTTAAATTTGGATTTTAACTTCTGAAGACAAAACAGGTTCAAAACCCTGTAACCAACTTGACCCGAGCCTGGACAAATTTACTTCGAGTTTCCCCCGAGTCAAACCAACATCTGCTTCGAGTCTCCCATCCAACCTAAAACAACAGAAGCCCCAAATCAACACACTGGCACAGTCCACCCCCTCGTGCACCTGTACCGACGCCGGAGGCGACTTCGAACGTCGACGAACCTCGTGACACATCACTTATCACCGACGATTGTAGTTCTGACCCTCAAAACACTCAAAACAATTTCACACCAAAATCGAGTATCCTCGAGCACCACTGGAACAAAAACTGGAACCCCCCATCAACCTGTCAACGGCAACTTCTCGCTCCTCCGACCATCTGAAGGTCGGCAGCTCCGGCAACATCTTCGTTCACTATCCCTCTACCACCTCCTACGGTCGCGTGCAACTTGATGCACGAGAGAGGCAGTGGTGCACGATTTTCCTTCTCGTTTAAAAACTAGGTTAAAAAAATTTAATTCCTTGCCGCCGACGCCACCGTCGCTTCCATCCCCTCCGGTCATTTTTCCTAGCAACTCCGTAGGCTCGTCTACCACCCCAAACAACCCCGACACCTCCAGATCAACACGTCGCCGGAAATTGGTTAAAATACCAATTTCGATCACCCACAAACTGCTCTCAACCCCTTCACTTAAAAATTGGGATTTTAGTTTTGAAAATCCAATTTTGGTATTAGCATTTGATAGATATATCTGAATCAAAGAATCTTGACATTTTATTTTTTACTTAATTTAACTCTACTGTGTTGTTTTGTTATATCCAAAGGCAAATGCAATTTGTTTGTAACTTAAACAAATTTTGAACTAAAACTGATGACATAACAAATATATTTTGTTCAACACTTAAATCATAAAATAGATTGGATTATTGGCAAATGATTTTTTTTTCTCTTGATTATCTTTTGAACCTGGAACTAAAGCCAGAGCTCAGAAATTCAAACACACAGCATTTCACACACCAACATATTTATATCTACACAGAATTTTAAAACATATTCACAAGCATATTATACTCCAAAGATAAGCAGGCAACCTAATTATATACTTAACAATTTAAAAAGGGTTATTTTACTCACAGTGGTAGGAAAGAACAAAGAATACAGGGGACTAGAGTTTTGTTTTGATGAGTTGTTGAATTTAATCCACCACTTGATGTCCTGATTGTTTTTTTTTTGGTTTGTATAAATGGAAATGTTTGCTATTATTTCTTATTTTCAGGTTTGATATGGTATGAACGAACCAAAATGAGTATGGGTATAAAAGAGTTTGTACAGGGGGTAGGTGATATCTGGGTTAAACAATTTGCAGGTTGATAATTATGTTTTGTACAAATAAAATCAGAGATTTTTTTCCTAAGTTTGGAGGCTGATGGATGTTGCATAGTGGCTGCATTAATTATACTTGACTTCTTTTTATTTTATCTTGTTTTCTTCTTTTTCAAGCTTCAACTCATGTGTATATAATTTTGTTTGTTTGTTTCATCAGGGAGACATATATTTGTTTTGTATACTTTATTTGCATTGCCTAGCTTGTTTTTATTTAGTGGCTGCAACTTTATTTTTTTTGCTTATTTTTACTTTGTTTATAGATTTCTTTGTTTGTTTCCTTGCATTCTTTTATTAGCTTACATTTGTATTGTTAACACTTTATATTTTATTTGTTTACATATTTTATGTTTCATATTATATTTTTACATTGTATCTTGCATTACTACTTTGTTTGTCTCGGCTGAAATGTTTTTGTTTGTTATTTTACTTTGTTTTGATTGTTCATACTTTTTGTTTTAATGTTTAAGTGTATCTCGTTTATCTTTGCAAGCTATTATACTTGTTCATTTTTATTTTATTTTTATTACTTTGAAATATGTATGAAGTTCTATATTAAATTTGATGTTAGAATTTATCTAATATGTTTTACTTTATATCTTGTAATTTATCTTTTATATAACTATAAACTTATTTGAGATATTTATTTATTTTGCTATCTATATTACAAATTCAAATTATTTTCAAACCATTTACTTAAACTCAAATTTAAATGATTTAATACATATTTAACTAGAATTTGGGGGAAACTCAAACCAATTTATCAATTAATTTCACAAATTTTATTCAAAAATAAATTAATTATCAATTTAAAATAAATTAAATTCGGGATCGTTACATCACTTTTCACCTTTACCACTTTTGAAAACAAATTTCAATCATTTTCCTTACGCGGAAATACTTTCATTTTAACACGGTTCATTTAACCCAATTAAATAAATCCTTAACGATTTACTTTATATTTACGTTCCAAATCCGTAAATTAATTCCCACACTTCAAAATAAATCAACGTTTATTTTTAGACAAATTCCCTTTTCTTTTATAAATTCCATAGTGAATTTACATTCCAAAATATTTATGAATATACGATTTCAATTATTCATTTTCAATTTATCTTCAAAAAGATAAATTCTCAAAAACGTTTCATTTTACATTGGAAAAACATTTCCATACTTATTTATTAATAAGTAATTCACAAATTCATTCATTTCCAACATTTGGAAAATATTAAATATACTTAAATCGAAATTAAGTATATATTTCATTCTTAAGGAAATCATTCTCCTAAACATATTTATTTGGGCCAACACGAATGTTACGTAAAACATCGTTACGACAACCCAAAATCACTAGTATAGGGATTCGAAATTAAGATAGATATATAAATCCCAATACTACATAAAACATTTCCTTTCGGAAATCATTTACTATAACAACCGTGTTATAGTCCACCATTTCCTTCTATTTCTCGAAAACGTCTATTTCAACAATAAATGTTGAAATCTATGGTTTTGAATCTTAACACATTTTAAAAACATCGTTAGATCGCTTTAATTCTATTTAAAACATCACATCCAAAACATTTTCTTTAACATATTATTCACTGTTCAAAAATGTGAATACACTTCGTTAACCAATTTCATCATTTCTATACATTTTATTTTAAAGGATTATTCACTGTCTAAAACGTGAATACAACTCCATAAATAAGTTATAACAATTTACTAATCCAAAATAAGTCATTTGCGGATTTATAAAACATTGTTTGTAAATTCCATTTCTATTTATTTTATAACAACTTTCTTTTATAAATCTCCTTTATTAAGCTATTTCAATTTATAACTCAATTATATGCCAAAAGTCCATATTATAAGTTAAATACTTATAATTTATTTGTTTACAAAACCGTTCTTTGAAACTTCCAAAATCATAAATCTTATAACTTATAAGATTCATTTATTTACTCAAATCTACTCTTTTAATAACTTACAAATTTTATAAACCTACTGCTTATAAAATTCCATTTATAACTTCACCGTTTATAATTCTATAAATTTCATTCATTTATGAAATTCATTTACACTTCATTCTAACACTTATAAAAACTCATTTTATAATTCCAATATTTTTAATTTATAAATATCAATTTATAAATCTTTTATATAAATCAATTTATATTATTATTTTTAAAACGTCTTTAAACTCCTTTATAAATTTCACCAATTTCTTCGATTTATAAAATAATCAAATTTCATAAATCCTATATTTAAACTATTTATAATAAATTCAAAAATCCCAATTGAAACTATTTTATAAAATCATTAACCCCTTATTTTCAAAAATCAACTTTTAACTATCTTTCTCAAAAATCATAATTTTTATAACATTAAAATTATAACGTTTATTTATTTAAAATGAATCAATTCCAAAAATATTTAATAAACGTATACTTTCAAAAATCATTTTAAAAATCCTTTTAAAATTCCAAAATTGGCCCAAATGATGCTACACACCAAATAGTCAATCACGACAACAACGACATCATATATCGATATGATAATCATCAAATATCAAAGTATCTGAAATCAAATAAATACTGTTGAGGAATTCAGTTGGATCCCTCCAACCTGTTTTCCTGCATTCAAATATGTTAGCACAATACCAATTCCGTTCCAGTATGGAATTATCGCGGTATATGGGATTTAAAATATTATCCGCTTAATAGACTGCGCAATAGGGTCTCATGGCTATATAATGCGGGAAATCAACTCCAAGTACATAAATAATACCAATTTCAGAGTACTGTGAAATATTTGCGGTATATGTTTTTAATAAATAACATCCGCTTACTAACGACGTATAATGTCTATTTTAACAATCAATAGATAACAATCATCATTCAAACATACATTCAAGTATTTTAAATATAACTATTTAAAATAAATATCGAAATTGATTCGATTGAGTGAGAAGTTCTCACCTCGCTGTCAATTTCGTTTTCAGCTTTTATTTCGAATAAAATTAAACTGTAACAAATAGGGATTTTCGACTTTCGAAAATTCAACATCGACACTCACTTTATCGACTGCCGAGAAATCAAAGGCCGAAAACCGAGATGTTATGGGTTTTAAAAAGAATTAAGAAAAAGAAAGAAGAGAGAAGAGAAGATAGAAAAAGAAAAATAGAGGGAAAAGAAGATAGACAATTTTTAGAAAACAGAGAATTTGAAAATAGAAAAAGAGAATAGAAAATTTTAAAATAGAACATAGAGAAGAAGGAATAGAAAACAGAACAATATCAGAATCTCACAATTCGCAGCGGAACAACATATAATAATAAATGAATAATCTTTAAATAAAGAACTATATCAGTTATTACATCACATTATATTACATTACATCAAATCATCAGAGTGTACAACAACAACAATAAATAGCGGAAAAGAAATACTATATACTAGTAATACGCCATGCCATCCAGCTTGCCTCCAGCAACTCCAGAATATCCAAAATATCCTGATAAACCTAACTCTTAACTGCCCGTGTGGAAAATTGGTGGGCACCCAGAGTTTAGGAAGGAAAACAATAAACTCCGAGTCAGTCATGTGACTGGTGTGAGAACTCAAAACAGTTTATTTATCTTTAAAATCAAAATAGAGAGATATTTTTAAATTCAATTCGCAATGCTTTTAAAAATGAGACTACCATAAGGCCTCCCGCACACACACACATGCAAACGCAGAATCGGAGGAGATTTCTCCTTATGATAGCCAAAGATGCTTGATACGCATTTTAAATAACATTTGATATTATTACTAGTGCATAGTGTAGGAAAATATTTCGAAAATAAAGATATAAATCTTAGCCAACATACGACCATTATCGTATGCCTACTATAGCTACTATCCAAACAGTGGTGACCACCATAAGTGAATAGCAGGTTCTACAACTAATACCGTACAAGTTTCGTATTGGGAATTGGATTTCCAACAAATGGTCAGGCCAAGGAACTTCCCATTGCCACATGAGAATGCCTCTGGATGGACATCCCCGAGAACCAAACCGGATCTCTACCAACACAAGGCCGGGTTACTCCTAACTGAGTAACAACTGACCGAATATGCCATCCCCCGGTCCTTTGGGACCTTTATCCGAGAGCGCTCTCTAATCAATTCACACAATCATAAAAACAAAGTGTTTCAACATGAGTAAGTATCTGGGCTCCATACCATGATACCACCCTTTTCCAGAAGGAAATGCACATATCCTAAAGGGCGCTACCCCTCATAACCTTGCTGCTTCTTTCCTGTTTTGACCATTTCCGGGATGTGAGGCTCGACGAATTCACGTCCACAAAAACATACTTTATACAAAAGCCATGCTTTGGGTCAACAAATGATCAACACAATGATCACTAAGATAGACGATCAAATAAATGATCCTATCACATATAATCAACACAATGATCATTTCAGCATCACTCAGCATGTCACATTACCAAATTGGGAATATATCGCTGATAACTCCAACTATATAACCTTTGAGCACATACGTCTCAAAGAAGGGTGTTAAGCAAAAAGAATAAATTCTCCGCCACCAACAGAAATATATTTGAAAGAAATCGGCTTTATATCTCAACTTGTAATGTCAGACATACAATCCATACAAGTCTGTTCCGGGCTCGAACAGAACCGAAGGCACTTACAAAGAAGTCCTTGCAATCCGGATATCCACAATCCTGATCGGATTTCCCATCACTTATGGAATCTCTATACCAGGAGCTACCCAGTGCAGAGACAATCGATAGGTCATCCTATCGCTCTCGCAAATACCGGTCTTCAACACCGATCTTCAATGCAATTCACAACGACGTATCACATATTCGGAATGGGTTATACGACCCCATGGTCCTTTCCCGGTTAACCCGAATAGTGAGCGCTTATTCAAAAATAAGTGTGGCATTCAAATTCAATCAATTCACATCAAATACCCATTCAAAGGGAAATATTGATAGTCGGTTATTGAACTATCAATGGATATGCACACATCACCAGTTTCCAAATAATTTTCCAAATTATTTATTTTCCAAAATATCTTCACTAGATATATAATTTCAATATTTCAAAAATAAATCAATATTTATTTTTAAAAAAATTCCACCTTCTTTTATAAATTCACTGGTGAATTTACATTCCAAAGTATTAATGAATATACGACTTCAATTCGATTTATAATATTCATTTTCAATTTATCTTCAAAAAGATAAATTCTCTAATATTCACTTTATATTGGAAAAACATTTCCATACTTATTTATTCATAAGTAATTCACATTTTTTATTTATTTTCAACACTTGGAAAATATTCAATATACTTAAATCGAGATTAAGTATATATTTCATTCTTTTAAGGAAATCATTCACTTAAACATATTTATTTGGGTCAAAACGAATGTTGCGTAAAACATCGTTACAACGTCCCAAAATCACTAGTATAGGGATTCGAATTCAAAATAGATATATAAATCCCAATACTATACAAAACATTTCCTTTCGGAAATCATTTACTATAACCACAGTGTTATAGTCCACCATTTCCTTTTATTTCTCGAAAACGTCTATTTCAACAATAAATGTTGAAATCTATGGTTTCGAATCTCAACACATTTTAAAACATCATTAGATCGTTTTAATTCTATTTAAGACATCACTTTCAAAATAATTTCTTTAACGTATTATTCACAATTCAAAAACGTGAATATACTATGCTAACAAATTTCATTCTTTCTATACTCTTTATTTTTAAAGGATTATTCACTATCTAAAACGTGAATATAACTCCATTTATAAGTTATAACAATTAACTTATCAAAATAAGTCGTTTGCGAATTTATAAAACAACGTTTATAAATTCCATTTCTATTTATTTCATAACAACTTCCTTTATAAATCTTCTTTATTTACCTATTCGATTTATAATCTTAATTATAAACCAAAAGTCCAAATTATAAGTCAAACACTTATAATTTATTTATTTGCAAAAATCGTTCCTTTGAACTTTACAAATCTTATAAACCTATTGTTTATAAAATTCCATTTATAACTTCACCGTTATATAATTCTATAAATTTCATTCATTAATGAAATTCATTTACAAATCATTCAAACACTTATAAAAACTCGTTTTATAATGTCAATATTTCAATTTATAAATATTCATTTATAAATCTCTTAATATAAATCAATTTATATTATTCTTTAAAACGTCTTTAAATTCCTTTATAACTTCATCATTTCGATTTATAAAATAATCAAATTTTATAAATCCTATATTTAAACTTTTTATAACAAGTTCAGAATCCCAATTTAAACTCTTTTATAAAGTCATTAATTCCTTATCTTCAAAAATCAGCTTTTAACTATATTTCTTAAAAATCATAATTTTTATAACTTTAAAAATTAAACGTTTATTTATTTATAATGGATCAATTCCAAAAATATTTAATATTTTCAAAGATCACTTTAAAAATCATTTTAAAATCCCAAAATTTGGGTCCAATGATGCTACACACCAAATAGTCAATCACGACTACAACGATATCATATATCAATATGAAAATCCATCAAATATCCAAATATCTGAAATCAAATAAAAACTGTTGAGGAATCCAGTTGGATCCCTCCAACCTGTTTTCCTGCATCCAAAAACATTAGCACAATACCAATTTCGCTCCAGTACGAAATTATCGCGGTACATGTTTTTAATAAATATTATCCGCTTACTAACGGCGTAATAGGGTCTCATCCGCTAAACAAAAAATGCGGGAAATCAACAACTGCAATATATACATATGCCAATATATATATATTGCTATTATATATAATATCAATTTCACTGTTTATGAAATATTCGCGGTATATGTTTTTATTAAATAACATCCGCTTACTAACGGCGCATAATGTCTATTTTAACAATCAATAGATAACAATCGACATTCAAACATGCATTCAAATATTTTAAATCTAACTATTTAAAATAAAAATCGAAATCTATTCGATTGAGTGAGAAGTTCTCACCTTGGTTTTAATTTCCGTTTTAGCGATTTATTTCGAATAAAATTAAACGCGCGTTTAATTTTACCCAAAATTCTCACTAACTCCAAACGACTCCAAACCAACTCCATCGCGTAGTGCTCGTCCATACGATTCCAACGCAACTGAGTTTGCATTTTTTCGACCTCGTATGAAAAAGTTATTGATTTTACAAGTTTGAACGTATTTATATTAACAATTTACAACAAAACTTTAAAAATTTTATACCCCAAACCCTACAGGCCATTAGATCCTTCAACATGCAAATCTGGCCGTCCCTTACTATCTTCTTCCCCCTCTCGTTCATCTCTAGGAAAAACATATTGAGGCCGAACCCATTTGCTAACACTAGGGTTTAATTATACATCTCGATCACTCAACGATACTCGATCACACAACCACCATGACGAAGCTCTCGAACCCCCCTATGCTCGGCCCCAGCCTTGGCCAACTCGGCCCCACCCCCCACTCTCGAAGTGCGTGCGAAACTGAAGCATACGGCCACACATCACTCCCTCCACGCGACGCCAAATCCGATCATCACCGTATGAAATTAAAGCTCTCTCCATGCTCTTCAATCTTCGTGTTGAACACCTCGCGTGAATGTGAATGGATTTGGAGAGATTGATGAATGAAATTGGGACAATTCTGGCCCTTCATTGCTAAAGTGGCGGCTACATGAATGAATTAGGGTTTTAGGTTATTTTTTTTATTTTTTTTAGAGTGAGGTTGTATTTATAGGAAAAGCAAGCGTAAACACTATTCATCCCGGAAATTCCGAACTCCGATTTAGACGTCGTAACCAGCGTTTCTAAGGTTTACCCCACGTTCCGGACACAATGGAACAGGTTTCGGAAGCTAATTCGGAAGTATGTGCGAGTTATGGCTGAAAACGTTCGATTTAAATTAAACCGATTTAAATCGATTTCTAGGCGTTTTAATTCGTACCGGACAAACGGTAAATCCAATTGACTTGAAATTTGAAACCTTACAATAATATCACATTACGGATCCGATGAAACTGGTTTCGTCGAAATCCGAGACTTTTTGAAAAATGGCTATTTTGACTCGCCAAATTTAAACTAAAAATAATTCGATGCGTTTCGAGCTGCCACGATCAAACGATAGCTCCGATTGACACGAAAATTGAAATCCGGTAATAACTAACTATTACGGATCCAATGGAACTGGTTTCGTTCAATTCTGAGACTGTTCAAAAATTGACTATTTTACAGTCGATTATTAAATATTAAAATATTCAATTTTCACAAATTAACTTTTAATTCGATTTTAAAAGTTCTAAAATATTTCTATAACTCCAGTATGATTAAATAAAATTTTCCAAATTATTTACAATCATTTTTAACTCAATTTTCAATTATTTTCATAATTTAACATATTAAATTATTGATTTAATTATCCAATTGAATCCAATAATTCAAATAAAAATTTATTTGACTTATAAATTCACTTATAAATATTTAAAATTAATTAAATATTCAAATTTTAATTTATAAAAATTCTGGGTCGTTACAATCTTTCCCCCTTAAAAGAATTTCGTCCTCGAAATTACAAGTAAGAAAATTACAGAATTTATTAACTTTTCAAAATTTATAATTAAACTTCTTACAATACTTTACTAATTTTTTTCAAATCATACTTAGTTATCTTTTCAAAAACAACTATCTTGTTTAACTTTCAATTCCAAATCAAAGTTAAAGTTTTCAAAAAAAAAAAAAAAAAAATCCAATTTTCTCAAAATTTTCCTAACGCCTTAAATTTTCGGAAAAATTCGCCATAGTCTCCTTTGCGCGGCTCGATCCGAAAAAAAAAATGACAGTATATATATATCACAAATATACATCTCATCAAGTAATGAGGCATCCCGAAGGGAAAAAAGTATAAAAGTACGATATTTAATCCGAGATATGTACCTTATATTTTATTAGCAAGCATATACGGCTAATATAGCGCTAAAGCGAGCTCCAAATGCGAAGCAAACGCGATCCGCACCTACTAAACACTCAACAAACAACATGAGAACATGCACATATGCAAATAATCTCAATATACAACATATATCAACATAACTACTACATAATATAGCAAATGCAACTAAAGCAACAAATGCAACCATCAACCAACTATCACTCATAATCAATGAATATTCATTCATATTCTCATTAATATTCAATGAATTGGTTTTCACTTTAAATCATATTTGATTTATTACATTGTATTTTATCAACTTTCATTCATATTCAAATTTATTTACTTTCAATTTGAATTCAATTTCATAGCTTTCGATTTCATTAACACTTAATGAATTTTATACAATCAATCAACAATCATATACCAACCAATGTATATTAATTATAACCAAATTCCTTTGCTTATATTCATTTTGGTTCAACCCATTTAATTCCATTTGGTTTAACATTGAATTGATTAATATTCAATCCATTCATTCTTTTCAATTACAACAGTTGAATTTCATTTATATAACTCTTAAGTCATATTCCATTTAACTTTAAATTCATTTTTATTCACAACTCATATTCATATAATTTCACTTCTTATATATATAAGTTTATTTCACAATTGTAAACACTTTAATTATAATTCAATTCTTATAATTCTTTTACTTATACAATTATTCTTTTACTTAGATTATTCAAACAACCTAACAATCAACTTATATACACTTTAATAATTTTGAAAAATTATTCCTTTATATTTAAAAATATAATCAAGGTAAAATTATTTCATTTACCCAATTTAAAATCAATATTGTGCCGAATAGTTCCATTCAAGTGTTTAGAAACCCCTTCGGCATAGTTGTACATACCGTGCTGACGAAGGTTCATATACCACTCAATAAACCAATCACCACAATATAAAACAATTTTTATATTCACTAACAAATACGCACTCATATCTATTATTACTCTCAACTCATTCTAGAGTACTGCTGACTCTATCTCTAATGAGTAATACCCAACAGAACCATGGTTGTCGCTTAACCATCAGCTCTGATACCAAATGTAACAAACAGGGATTTTCGACTTTCGAAAATTCAACATCGACACTCACTTTATCGACTGCCGAGAAATCAAAGGCCGAAAACCGAGATGTTATGGGTTTTAAAAAGAATTAAGAAAAAGAAAGAAGAGAGAAGAGAAGATAGAAAAAGAAAAATAGAGGGAAAAGAAGATAGACAATTTTTAGAAAACAGAGAATTTGAAAATAGAAAAAGAGAATAGAAAATTTTAAAATAGAACATAGAGAAGAAGGAATAGAAAACAGAACAATATCAGAATCTCACAATTCGCAGCGGAACAACATATAATAATAAATGAATAATCTTTAAATAAAGAACTATATCAGTTATTACATCACATTATATTACATTACATCAAATCATCAGAGTGTACAACAACAACAATAAACAGCGGAAAAGAAATACTATATACTAGTAATACGCCATGCCATCCAGCTTGCCTCCAGCAACTCCAGAATATCCAAAATATCCTGATAAACCTAACTCTTAACTGCCCGTGTGGAAAATTGGTGGGCACCCAGAGTTTAGGAAGGAAAACAATAAACTCCGAGTCAGTCATGTGACTGGTGTGAGAACTCAAAACAGTTTATTTATCTTTAAAATCAAAATAGAGAGATATTTTTAAATTCAATTCGCAATGCTTTTAAAAATGAGACTACCATAAGGCCTCCCGCACACACACACATGCAAACGCAGAATCGGAGGAGATTTCTCCTTATGATAGCCAAAGATGCTTGATACGCATTTTAAATAACATTTGATATTATTACTAGTGCATAGTGTAGGAAAATATTTCGAAAATAAAGATATAAATCTTAGCCAACATACGACCATTATTGTATGCCTACTATAGCTACTATCCAAACAGTGGTGACCACCATAAGTGAATAGCAGGTTCTACAACTAATACCGTACAAGTTTCGTATTGGGAATTGGATTTCCAACAAATGGTCAGGCCAAGGAACTTCCCATTGCCACATGAGAATGCCTCTGGATGGACATCCCCGAGAACCAAACCGGATCTCTACCAACACAAGGCCGGGTTACTCCTAACTGAGTAACAACTGACCGAATATGCCATCCCCCGGTCCTTTGGGACCTTTATCCGAGAGCGCTCTCTAATCAATTCACACAATCATAAAAACAAAGTGTTTCAACATGAGTAAGTATCTGGGCTCCATACCATGATACCACCCTTTTCCAGAAGGAAATGCACATATCCTAAAGGGCGCTACCCCTCATAACCTTGCTGCTTCTTTCCTGTTTTGACCATTTCCGGGATGTGAGGCTCGACGAATTCACGTCCACAAAAACATACTTTATACAAAAGCCATGCTTTGGGTCAACAAATGATCAACACAATGATCACTAAGATAGACGATCAAATAAATGATCCTATCACATATAATCAACACAATGATCATTTCAGCATCACTCAGCATGTCACATTACCAAATTGGGAATATATCGCTGATAACTCCAACTATATAACCTTTGAGCACATACGTCTCAAAGAAGGGTGTTAAGCAAAAAGAATAAATTCTCCGCCACCAACAGAAATATATTTGAAAGAAATCGGCTTTATATCTCAACTTGTAATGTCAGACATACAATCCATACAAGTCTGTTCCGGGCTCGAACAGAACCGAAGGCACTTACAAAGAAGTCCTTGCAATCCGGATATCCACAATCCTGATCGGATTTCCCATCACTTATGGAATCTCTATACCAGGAGCTACCCAGTGCAGAGACAATCGATAGGTCATCCTATCGCTCTCGCAAATACCGGTCTTCAACACCGATCTTCAATGCAATTCACAACGACGTATCACATATTCGGAATGGGTTATACGACCCCATGGTCCTTTCCCGGTTAACCCGAATAGTGAGCGCTTATTCAAAAATAAGTGTGGCATTCAAATTCAATCAATTCACATCAAATACCCATTCAAAGGGAAATATTGATAGTCGGTTATTGAACTATCAATGGATATGCACACATCACCAGTTTCCAAATAATTTTCCAAATTATTTATTTTCCAAAATATCTTCACTAGATATATAATTTCAATATTTCAAAAATAAATCAATATTTATTTTTAAACAAATTCCACCTTCTTTTATAAATTCACTGGTGAATTTACATTCCAAAGTATTAATGAATATACGACTTCAATTCGATTTATAATATTCATTTTCAATTTATCTTCAAAAAGATAAATTCTCTAATATTCACTTTATATTGGAAAAACATTTCCATACTTATTTATTCATAAGTAATTCACATTTTTTATTTATTTTCAACACTTGGAAAATATTCAATATACTTAAATCGAGATTAAGTATATATTTCATTCTTTTAAGGAAATCATTCACTTAAACATATTTATTTGGGTCAAAACGAATGTTGCGTAAAACATCGTTACAACGTCCCAAAATCACTAGTATAGGGATTCGAATTCAAAATAGATATATAAATCCCAATACTATACAAAACATTTCCTTTCGGAAATCATTTACTATAACCACAGTGTTATAGTCCACCATTTCCTTTTATTTCTCGAAAACGTCTATTTCAACAATAAATGTTGAAATCTATGGTTTCGAATCTCAACACATTTTAAAACATCATTAGATCGTTTTAATTCTATTTAAGACATCACTTTCAAAATAATTTCTTTAACGTATTATTCACAATTCAAAAACGTGAATATACTATGCTAACAAATTTCATTCTTTCTATACTCTTTATTTTTAAAGGATTATTCACTATCTAAAACGTGAATATAACTCCATTTATAAGTTATAACAATTAACTTATCAAAATAAGTCGTTTGCGAATTTATAAAACAACGTTTATAAATTCCATTTCTATTTATTTCATAACAACTTCCTTTATAAATCTTCTTTATTTACCTATTCGATTTATAATCTTAATTATAAACCAAAAGTCCAAATTATAAGTCAAACACTTATAATTTATTTATTTGCAAAAATCGTTCCTTTGAACTTTACAAATCTTATAAACCTATTGTTTATAAAATTCCATTTATAACTTCACCGTTATATAATTCTATAAATTTCATTCATTAATGAAATTCATTTACAAATCATTCAAACACTTATAAAAACTCGTTTTATAATGTCAATATTTCAATTTATAAATATTCATTTATAAATCTCTTAATATAAATCAATTTATATTATTCTTTAAAACGTCTTTAAATTCCTTTATAACTTCATCATTTCGATTTATAAAATAATCAAATTTTATAAATCCTATATTTAAACTTTTTATAACAAGTTCAGAATCCCAATTTAAACTCTTTTATAAAGTCATTAATTCCTTATCTTCAAAAATCAGCTTTTAACTATATTTCTTAAAAATCATAATTTTTATAACTTTAAAAATTAAACGTTTATTTATTTATAATGGATCAATTCCAAAAATATTTAATATTTTCAAAGATCACTTTAAAAATCATTTTAAAATCCCAAAATTTGGGTCCAATGATGCTACACACCAAATAGTCAATCACGACTACAACGATATCATATATCAATATGAAAATCCATCAAATATCCAAATATCTGAAATCAAATAAAAACTGTTGAGGAATCCAGTTGGATCCCTCCAACCTGTTTTCCTCCATCCAAAAACATTAGCACAATACCAATTTCGCTCCAGTACGAAATTATCGCGGTACATGTTTTTAATAAATATTATCCGCTTACTAGCGGCGTAATAGGGTCTCATCCGCTAAACAAAAAATGCGGGAAATCAACAACTGCAATATATACATATGCCAATATATATATATTGCTATTATATATAATACCAATTTCACTGTTTATGAAATATTCGCGGTATATGTTTTTATTAAATAACATCCGCTTACTAACGGCGCATAATGTCTATTTTAACAATCAATAGATAACAATCGACATTCAAACATGCATTCAAATATTTTAAATCTAACTATTTAAAATAAAAATCGAAATCTATTCGATTGAGTGAGAAGTTCTCACCTTGGTTTTAATTTCCGTTTTAGCGATTTATTTCGAATAAAATTAAACGCGCGTTTAATTTTACCCGAAATTCTCACTAACTCCAAACGACTCCAAACCAACTCCATCGCGTAGTGCTCGTCCATACGATTCCAATGCAACTGAGTTTGCATTTTTTCGACCTCGTATGAAAAAGATGTTGATTTTACAAGTTTGAACGTATTTATATTAACAATTTACAACAAAACTTTAAAAAATTTATACCCCAAACCCTACAGGCCATTAGATCCTTCAACATGCAAATCTGGCCGTCCCTTACTATATTCTTCCCCCTCTCGTTCATCTCCAGGAAAAACATATTGAGGCCGAACCCATTTGCTAACACTAGGGTTTAATTATACATCTCGATCACTCAACGATACTCGATCACACAACCACAATGACGAAGCTCTCGAACCCCCCTATGCTCGGCCCCACCCCCCACTCTCGAAGTGCGTGCGAAACTGAAGCATACGGCCACACATCACTCCCTCCACGCGACGCCAAATCCGATCATCACCGTATGAAATTAAAGCTCTCTCCATGCTCTTCAATCTTCGTGTTGAACACCTCGCGTGAATGTGAATGGATTTGGAGAGATTGATGAATGAAATTGGGACAATTCTGGCCCTTCATTGCTAAAGTGGCGGCTACATGAATGAATTAGGGTTTTAGGTTATTTTTTTTATTTTTTTTAGAGTGAGGTTGTATTTATAGGAAAAGCAAGCGTAAACACTATTCATCCCGGAAATTCCGAACTCCGATTTAGACGCCGTAACCAGCGTTTCTAAGGTTTACCCCACGTTCCGGACACAATGGAACAGGTTTCGGAAGCTAATTCGGAAGTATGTGCGAGTTATGGCTGAAAACGTTCGATTTAAATTAAACCGATTTAAATCGATTTCTAGGCGTTTTAATTCGTACCGGACAAACGGTAAATCCAATTGACTTGAAATTTGAAACCTTACAATAATATCACATTACGGATCCGATGAAACTGGTTTCGTCGAAATCCGAGACTTTTTGAAAAATGGCTATTTTGACTCGCCAAATTTAAATTAAAAATAATTCGATGCGTTTCGAGCTGCCACGATCAAACGATAGCTCCGATTGACACGAAAATTGAAATCCGGTAATAACTAACTATTACGGATCCAATGGAACTGGTTTCGTTCAATTCTGAGACTGTTCAAAAATTTACTATTTTACAGTCGATTATTAAATATTAAAATATTCAATTTTCACAAATTAACTTTTAATTCGATTTTAAAAGTTCTAAAATATTTCTATAACTCCAGTATGATTAAATAAAATTTTCCAAATTATTTACAATCATTTTTAACTCAATTTTCAATTATTTTCATAATTTAACATATTAAATTATTGATTTAATTATCCAATTGAATCCAATAATTCAAATAAAAATTTATTTGACTTATAAATTCACTTATAAATATTTAAAATTAATTAAATATTCAAATTTTAATTTATAAAAATTCTGGGTCGTTACAATAACGAGCGTTTAATTTTACCCAAAATTCTCATTAACTCCAAACAACTCCAATCAAATTCCATAGCGTAATGCTCGTTCATACGAACCCAACACAGCTGGTCTCGCGCGTTTTCAACCTCGTATGAAAAAGTTATGAAAGTTTAAAGATTATACAAATTTAAATATAATTAATTTACAAATCTATTTTTAATTTTGTACCCTAATTCCATCTCTGCCGTCCATCCCCTTCCCAACGCATCAGGCCCGCACCCCCTTTCTTCCTCAAGCGTGTACGCCATCAGGTAAGAAACGAAACAAAGAAACCCAAGTTCACGTCCAAAACCCTAACCAACGCAACTCCATCTTCAACTTCTACCCCGATCAGATGATGCCATTCCAAAGCCCATCTCATGCTCGACACTCGGCTTCAACACGGTGGAGCTCAGCCTCCTTATGGCCCATCAAACTGCGTGTGAACGACAGGAAGTCGCGGCCCCCTTACTCCCTCCACGTTGCTCGAAACTCAATCATCTCCGTATGAAATCGAAGATCTCTCAATGCTCTATATTTTTGCAGTTGAGAGTTTTGCTTGATTGCTAATGGATTGAGAGGACATTAGAGAGGAAAATCGAAAAATTCTGGCCCTTGAATCAAGAAGTGGCGGCTGCATTTTAGAATGAAGCCCTAGGCTCGTTTGTTTGCAAATGAGAATGTTGAAGGCCTTTTATAGAAATTATTCCAAATTATTCACCCGGAATTTCCGAACTCCAAACGAAGCGTGCCGGTTGACGTTCCTAAGGTTTACCCCGTGTTCCGAACACAATGGAACGTGCTTCGGGAGCTAATTCGATCATCTGTGCGAGTTATGGCAATAAACGTTCAATTTTAAATTAAATCGGTAAATCAAATTTCTAGGCGTTTTAGCTTGCACCGGACAAACGGTAAATCTGATTGACACGAAATTTGAAACCATACAATAACATCACATTACGGATCCGATGAAACTGGTTTCGTCAAAATCCGAGACTTTTTGAAAAATGACTATTTTAACTCGCCAAATTAATATTAAAACAAATTTCGACGCGTTTTGAGCTGCCATGGTCAATCGAAAACTCCGATTGCTACGAAAATTGAAATCTGATAATAACAAACTATTATGGATCCAATAGAACTAGTTTCATCCAATTCTAAGACTGTTCGAGAATTGACTAATTTCACTAGTCGATTTAAATATTAAAATATTCAATTTTCACAAACTAACTCTTAATTCGATTTCAAAAGTTCTATAACATTATTCTAACTCTAATATGATAAAATAAAATTTTAAAAATCATTTTCAATCATATTTAACCTAATTTTTAATTATTTCTGTAATTTAACATATTAAATTATCGATTTAATTATTCAGTTAAATCCAATTATTCGAAATAAAATTTATTCGACTTATAAATTTCACTTATTAATATCTAAAATCAATTAAATATACGAATTTTAATTGATAGAAATTCTGGGTCGTTACATACTTCCCCCTTAAAAGAATTTCGTCCGCGAAATTACCAAGTAAGAAAAGTTACAGAATCTATTAACTTTCCATAAATCCATAGTTAAACTTGTTACAATAACTTTACTAAGTTTCCAAATCCAAACTTAGTTATTCTTTTCAAACCTAACTATTATAGTTTAACTTTCAATCTCTAAATCAAAATTATAGTTTTCAAAATTTTCCAATTTTCTCAAAAATATTCTAACGCCTTAGACTTTCGAAAAAATTCGCCAGAGTCTTCTTTGCGCGGCTCGATCCGAAAAAAAATGACAGTATATATATCACAAATATACATCTCATCAAGTGATGAGGCATCCCGCAGGGAAAAAGTGTAAAAGTACAATATTTAATCCGAGATATGTACCTTATATTTTTATTAGCGAGCATATACGGCTAATATAGCGCGAAAGCGAGCTCCAAATGCGAAGCAAACGCGATCCGCACCTACTGAACACTCAATAACAAATGAGAAACATGTATATATGCAATAGTATCAATATACAACATATAGGAACATAATAACTATATATGCCAACATAGCAAATGCAGTAAAAGCATAAATTCAACCATCAACCAACTAGCATTCAACTAACATTTATTTTCAATTAGTTTATATTCACTAATTCATATTCAAGTTGGTTCACTTCCAAATAAAATTCAATTCTATTTAAGATTCACTTAACTTCCAATTGGATTTCAATTACTTTAGCTTTCAATTTCATTAATACTTAATGAATTATATATAATCAACTAACAATCATATAACAACCAATGTATATTAATTACAACCAAATTCATTTGCTTATATTCATTCAATTTGGTTTAACAGCTTTACTTTCAATTGGTTTAATTAAGTTGATTTTCATTCAATTATTCAACTTCCAATTACCTTAGTTTCTAATGAATTAACACTTACATTCATTATTTCATATCAATTATTTACATTTAATTGATTAACATTCAATTCATTCAATCAATTGCTAATTCATTTAACATTTCAAGTTGAATTTCATTACATGACTCAAGTTCACATTTATCACTTAACTTTATTAATCTACTTTGATACCAAAATCAACTTCATTCGACATCTCATAAGTTATATTCCATTTAAACATTATTTGGTTTTACTTAACTTAAATTCCCACTTATAAATCCAATTCAAATTCCAATTCTAAAGTAAATTTTTATTTAACTTTAAATTCATAAATATATTCATATAGTTTCACTTCTTATATATACAAGTTTATTTCACAATTGTAAATCACATTAATGATAATTTCATTTCTTATAATTTTTTTTACTTTTACAATAATTCCTTAATTTGTATTATTCAAACATCTTTTTCAACAACCAACAATCAACTTATATACACTTTAATAATTCTGAAAAATTATTCCTTTATATATAAAATAATCAAGGTAAAATTATTTCATTTACCCAATTTAAAACAATATCGTGTCGAATTGTTCTGTACAAGTGTTTAGAGATCCCTATCAACAACGCTGATCATTCGTATCAAGCAGAATCCATATACCACTCAACAAACCAATCATCACAATATAAAACAATTTTATATTCACTAACAAATACGCTCTCATAGCTATTATTACACTCAAACTCATTCTAGAGTACTACTGACTCTATCTCTAATGAGTAATACCCAACAGAGCCATGGTTGTCGCTTAACCATATGCTCTGATACCAGATGTGAGGACCCGCAAATCCGTACTCCTTGAGTATACACTAATCTCGATTTGATTAACTCAAGATGAACGGAAATACGAATTCTCAGGGGTTTTTTTTAAAAAAAAAGAAAAAAAAGATAGAAGAAAAGAGAAGAAAAGGTAGAACAGAACAGAAAGAAAACAGCAGAACAATATAAGAATCTCACAATCGCAGCGGAACAACATATAATAGATAAATGAGTAATCTTTAAACAAAGAACTATATCAGTTATTACATTACATTACATTACATTTCATTTTCAACATCAGAGTGTACAACCATCAATACAAGTCTGTTCCGGGATCGAACAGAACCGAAGGCACTTACAAAGAAGTCCTTGCAATCCGGATATTCACTAATCACGATCGGACTTCCCATCACATATGGAGTCTCTATACCGGGGACCAGTCGATGCAAAGACATTCGACGAGTTGTCCTTTCGCTTTTGAAAATATCCGGTCTTCAACACCGGTCTTCAAATGCGATTCATAACGACGTATCACATATTCGGAATGGGTTATACGACCCCAAGGTCCTTTCCCGGCTAACTCGAATAGTGAGCGCTTATTTAAAAATAAGTGTGGCATTCAAATTCAAGCAAATCACAACAAATACCCATTCAAAGGTAAATATTGATAGTCGTTTATTGAACTATCAATGGATATGCACAACATCACTAGATTCCAAATAATTTTCCAAATTATTTATTTTCCAAAAAAATATCTTTACAAGATATATAATTTTCACACTTCAACCATTTGAAAACAATTTTCAAATCGCTTTTCACCTTTACCACTTTTGAAAACAAATTTCCATCATTTTCCTTACGCGGAAATACTTTCATTTCAACATGGTTCATTTAACCCAATTAAATAAATCCTTAACGATTTACTTTATATTTACGTTCCAAATCCGTAAATTAATTCCCACACTTCAAAATAAATCAACGTTTATTTTTAAAAAAATTCCCTTTTCTTTTATAAATTTCGTAGTGAATTTACATTCCAAAATATTTATGAATATACGATTTCAATTATCCATTTTCAATTTATCTTCAAAAAGATAAATTCTCAAAAACGTTTCATTTCACATTGGAAAAACATTTCCATACTTATTTATTAATAAGTAATTCACAAATCCATTTATTTCCAACATTTGGAAAATATTCAATATACTTAAATGGAAATTAAGTATATATTTCATTCTTAAGGAAATCATTCTCTTAAACATATTTATTTGGGCCAAAACGAATGTTACGTAAAACATCGTTACGACAACCCAAAATCACTAGTATAGGGATTCGAAATTAAGATAGATATATAAATCCCAATACTACATAAAACATTTCCTTTCGGAAATCATTTACTATAACAACAGTGCTATAGTCCACCATTTCCTTCTATTTCTCGAAAACGTCTATTTCAACAATAAATGTTGAAATCCATGGTTTCGAATCTTAACACGTTTTAAAAACATCGTTAGATCGTTTTAATTCTATTTAAAACATCACATCCAAAACATTTTCTTTAACATATTATTACTGTTCAAAAACGTGAATATACTTCGTTAACCAATTTCATCATTTCTATACATTTTATTTTAAAGGATTATTCACTGTCTAAAACGTGAATACAACTCCATAAATAGGTTATAACAATTTACTTATAAAATAAGTCATTTGCGGATTTATAAAAAAATGTTTGTAAATTCCATTTCTATTTATTTTATAACAACTTCCTTTTATAAATCTCCTTTATTAAGCTATTTCAATTTATAACTCAATTATATGCCAAAAGTCCATATTATAAGTTAAATACTTATAATTTATTTGTTTACAAAACCGTTCTTTTAAACTTCCCAAATCATAAATCTTATAAATTATAAGATTCATTTATTTACTCAAATCTACTCTTTTAATAACTTACAAATTTTATAAACCTACTGCTTATAAAATTCCATTTATAACTTTACCGTTTATAATTCTATAAATTTCATTCATTTATGAAATTCATTTACACTTCATTCTAACACTTATAAAAACTCGTTTTATAATTCCAATATTTTTAATTTTTAAATATCAATTTATAAATCTTTTATATAAATCAATTTATATTATTATTTTTAAAATGTCTTTAAACTCCTTTATAAATTTCACCAATTTCTTCGATTTATAAAATAATCAAATTTCATAAATCCTATATTTAAACTTTTTATAATAAATTCAAAAATCCCAATTGAAACTATTTTATAAAATCATTTACCCCTTATTTTCAAAAATCAACTTTTAACTATCTTTCTCAAAAATCATAATTTTTATAACATTAAAATTATAACGTTTATTTATTTAAAATGAATCAATTCTAAAAATATTTAATAAACGTACACTTTCAAAAATCATTTTAAAAATCCTTTTAAAATTCCAAAATTGGCCCAAATGATGCTACACACCAAATAGTCAATCACGACAACAACGGCATAATATATCGATATGATAATCATCAAATATCAAAATATCTGAAATCAAATAAATGTTGTTGAGGAATCCAGTTGGATCCCTCCAACCTGTTTTCCTGCATTCAAAGATGTTAGCACAATACCAATTCCGTTCCAGTACGGAATTATCGCGGTATATGGGATTTAAAATATTATCCGCTTAATATACGGCACAATAGGGTCTCATCGCTATATAATGCGGGAAATCAACTCCAAGTACATAAATAATACCAATTTCACTGTACTGTGAAATATTCGCGGTATATGTTTTTGATAAATAACATCCGCTTACTAACGGCGTATAATGTCTATTTTAACAATCAATAGATAACAATCATCATTCAAACATACATTCAAGTATTTTAAATATAACTATTTAAAATAAAAATCGAAACCGATTCGATTGAGTGAGAAGTTCTCACCTCGCTTTCAATTTCGTTTTCAGCTTTTATTTCGAATAAAATTAAACGAGCGTTTAATTTTACCCGAAATTCTCATTAACTCCAAATGACTCCAATTCAATTCCATAGCGTAGTGCTCGTCCATACGAACCCAAGGCAACTGGTTTCGCACGTTTTCGACCTCGTATGAAAAAGTTATGAAAGTTTAAAGATTATACAAATTTAAATATAATTAATTTACAAATCTATTTTTAATTTTGTACCCTAATTCCATCTCTGCCGTCCATCCCCTTCCCAACGCATCAGGCCCGCACCCCCTTTCTTCCTCACGCGTGTACGCCATCAAGTAAGAAACGAAACAAAGAAACCCAAGTTTACGTCCAAAACCCTAATCAACGCAACTCCATCTTCAACTTCTACCCCGATCAGATGATGCCATTCCAAAGCCCATCTCGTGCACGACACTCAGCCTCAACACGGTGGAGCTCGGCCTCCTTGTGGCCCATAAAAATACGTGCGAACGACAGGAAGTCGCGGCCCCCTTACTCCCTCCACGTTGCTAGAAACTCGATCATCTCCATATGAAATCGAAGATCTCTCAATGCTCTATATTTTGGCAGTTGAGAGTTTTGCTTGATTGCTAATGGATTGAGAGGAAATTAGAGAGGAAAATCGAAAAATTTTGGCCCTTGAATCAAGAAGTGGCGGCTGCGTTTTAGAATGAAACCCTAGGCTCGTTTGTTTGCAAATGAGAATGTTGAAGGCCTTTTATAGAAATTATTCCAAATCACTATTCACCCGGAATTTCCGAACACCAAACGAGCGTGCCGGTTGACGTTCCTAAGGTTTATCCCACGTTTCAAACACAATGAAACGTGTTTCGGGAGCTAGTTCGATCATCTGTGCGAGTTATGGTAATAAACGTTCAATTTTAAATTAAATCGGTAAATCAAATTTCTAGGCGTTTTAGCTTGCACCGGACAAACGGTAAATCTGATTGACACGAAATTTGAAACCATACAATAATATCACATTACGGATCCGATGAAACTGGTTTCGTCGAAATCCGAGACTGTTTGAAAAATGACTATTTTAACTCGCCAAATTAATATTAAAACAAATTTCGATGCGTTTCGAGCTGCCACGGTCAAAGGAAAACTCCGATTGCTACGAAAATTGAAATCCGATAATAAGAAACTATTACGGATCCAATGGAACTAGTTTCATCCAATTCTGAGACTGTTCGAAAATTGGCTAATTTCACTAGTCGATTTAAATATTAAAATATTTAATTTTCACGAACTAAATCTTAATTCGATTTTAAAAGTTCTATAACATCATTCTAACTCCAATATGATAAAATAAAATTTTATAAATCATTTTCAATCATATTTAACCAAATTTTTAATTATTTCTATAATTTAACATATTAAATTATGGATTTAATTATTCAATTAAATCCAATTATTCGAAATAAAATTTATTCGACTTATAAATTTCACTTATTAATATCTAAAATCAATTAAATATACGAATTTTAATTGATAGAAATTTTGGGTCGTTAAACGTTACTTTTTGTTGAAGTTCTCAAACTTACCCTCTTTTGTTCCTTTATTCTTTTATTAGCATGTTTTAATTCTCTTCCTAGTTAATAGGACCCAAATTCGAAATTGTGACATTTAAATAAATGCAAAGTTAAAATAGGACTCTCGCATTTTCCTTATTTTACATGTAGCCTTAGCAAAAATTCCTTCAAGATATATTTGACCCTAATTTGAAATTGTAACATTTAAACAAACCCCGCAAATAAATGCAGTATAAAATAGGACTCTCACATTTTCCTTGCTTTAAATATAGCCTAAGCTAAATCTCCTTCTAACTACATTTGACTTGGGCCTTCGATAACATTTACCAAAATATCATATTCTTCAAGTAAATTTTATTAAAGAAAAAAGGGTCACTAAAACTTCTCCCATTTTAGCATTGTTGTAGTTGTTCTCTATCCTTCAAAACAAAATATATCCAAGGTATTTCAACTTTTTCCTGTTGAACTTAATTTATATATATATATATATATATATATATCATTCACTAGACGAATTTATTGGGTATTTCCAATCTCCTATGCTGACTGTTTGATCTGTAACTTTTATTAATTTTATGTTTGATCTTAAATTTTTCATATTCCTTATCTTTCTTTTGTTAATGGTGCTTTTGTTCCAACTTAAATTGCTTTGTTTTCTCAAAAATTTATGATTATGTATAATTTCACCCATTTCCATGTTACCATGAAGATTAGACAGAAGAAAGTGAAGAATTGGAACGTATAACCATGTACCGTATATGTGAGCATATTAAATAATAAATTATCCATTTGACTTTTGGCCATTTTAAAATTTAATCACTAGATTTAGTTCCATATTTGTAGCTTCTACCATAAATTTAAGATCCTAAATTAGATCTTTACTAGATAATTTGTATTGTTTCCAATGTAGGTTTGTAACAGTTCGCAAATCCGTACACCTTGAGTTAACACTATTCTACCTAAATTAACTCAAGTCATACAGAAATACGAACCATTTGGGTTAAAGAAGAAGAGGTAGAAGAAGAAAATAGAAATAAACAACAGAATCTAACCATCGCAGCGGAATAAAATATAATACATAATAAATTATCTGTACTCAAAAATCAAATATCTCTGTTTATATATTACATCATCAGAGTACATCAATCACAACTCAACAATATCATACAACTGGATACACAACTACTCAACACAGCAGAATATATACATAAACAAATACGGGAGTATGTATCATCATCCTGCTCGTCTCCTGAGCCCCACAACATCATATCCTGTATCCTATATTACTCGGTCTGACCCGAGCATTATAGTTAAATAACACCCAAGTCAGTCTGGAATACCAGCGTGAGAAAATCACACCCAATTGATTATTAAAGTTTCAAAAATCCTTTGAAAACGAAAGCATCTCGTAAGACCACGCCACAAATAAACATGTCGGGTTTTTTCCTTATGATAAAAACAAGTTTTATAGAAATCCTCTGGTATTATAATAGGGTCTTTATACAAAAAATTATAAAATAGTCGAAATTGTTACATTCATTAAATTCCAGCTACTAGCCACAGAGTGGATAATACAAACAAAACTCGTACAAGGCTCGTAGGGAGAATGGATTTCCAACTAATGACTAGGCACTGGGGTACCACCTGTCACAGTACGGGGCCTAGATCACCGTACCAAGGGGTACGTCCGCTCCCCTGCAACACAAGGCCGGGACTACCCCTTACTGGATAATCCCGAGTGAGATCACTCTGCGGTTGGAATCAGCAACCGCCCTCTAAGCCAAAATAAAAAGGGACATCTAGACTGGAATGACCTCACCCTGCTTGGGTGATACCCACCTAGCCTTGCTGCGTAACCCCTTATTTTCAATCATTCCCATTTGATGAGGCTTGAGGCTAAGCGTTACCTTTTTAGAATATATCCCTTAGAATGCCCATCGTCCACCTAACGATGTTTCGCAAGCATTCATCCATACAAGTCCGTCCCGGGTTCGAACGGAACCGAAGGCACTATTCCTACTACATCCATTTTGGAAATATCCTCAAGATTAGTAGCGACTAGCCCTTGCACTTCATTGCTCCAACTTCGAATCCAAACTCGTTTCCACGAAACGTACAATTCGGATCGAAGTGGTTTTCGAGAAATAAATCTCGATCCCGGTCTCTTCGAAACGATCAACGCATTTGGCCAATATTGATAGTCGGTGATTTAACTATCAATTTATATTCAGAAACATCCATCGAACAATAAATAATTTCCCAAATTATTTATTTATCTCAAAAATATCTTCCAAAGATATATTTTCACTTTTCAAATTTCTTTGAAAACAGTTTTCGAAACTACCTGCCTTTCTCAGAATAGATTCCTAGTATTTCTATTTCCACTGGAATCACCAAGCACAAAACAAGATTTTCTAAATTAATTTAAAACACTTTACTTTTAAAAAAAATATACTTTAAAACATTCAAGTTAAAATTTCTTTAATAATTTATTGGAAATACATACTATATGAATATTTGAAAATATGGTTACTTAATAATTATAAAACTTGGTTCCTACTTTTAAAAACAAAATACTAAGTTACTTCTTAATAATTACTGCTAAAATAGATTAAAAGAAAATACTTACTTTAGACTTTAAATATTAGAAATAATAAATTTTACAAAACTTGCTTTCTTTTAAAACAACTTTAAAACATTTAATTTATATTTTTTACTTTTAAAAACATATACTTGGCTATCGAGAGAAAATTCCGACTTCAATCACTTAAATCAATTTTCCCAAAATTGATTTCCAATTTATTTTATTTGAAATAAGTTTCTTCAATTTCTCAATTCATTTCAAAACTCATTAGTTATGGACTTATTATTATTGTTATTATTTTCCGTTTGATTTGAAACCTTTTAACTGAAATATACAAATTTCAGGCTTTTCCCAATTTCTTCTTTATTTCTTTCAATAATTTAAATCTTAAATATATAATAAATGTTTTGTTTTATTAAATAATATCATTGAAGTTTTCAAACTTCATTAACTTTATGTTTATTCAAAAATTCCTTTCCATATACAGAATTTTATAAATTAGCATTTTGAAACCACTAATATTCTTATCCAATTCACTTTAATTTATATACATTCTTTATAATTATTTCTTAAGAGTTCACTTCTTTTATTTCCTTTCAAAGTCCAAATTCTATATATTTGGATAAAACAGAGTATCGAAATATTCAAGCAGACTATAACATTCAACATTCTAATGTAATTCATCACAGAATATCAATTAATCACAGCTGTGGGTGTTTAATAATTTAAATAAATGTTGAGGGATCCACTTGGATTCCTCCAACCTGTTTTCCCAGCATCCATAGACGTTAGCACAATATAATACACTAACTCCAAAATATACCAGACTATAGTACATAACCTAATTCAATCATTCAAACAATTATTTAGATTTAATCATTTAAATTTAAATTTAAATTTAAACTGAGTGAGATTAACTCACCTTCGATTTTTGTTTTGCCATCCCATTCAAACTCGCCTGGTTTTTCCCACGACTTTAGATCTTGAATAAACGTGACATCATTTATTATCATTTGAACTAATCGTACAATTATTATCATTTATTAATTTGATTAACTAAGAATTTTATTTAAACTAATTTCCTTTAATAAATTATTCTTAGTGACTGAAATGATTAAATAGGTTAGATAAATAATATTTTTATACTCCATTATTTAGAATTAGTCAAGGAAGTTAGAATGTTTATATGTATCTCCTTTATTTATTTTATTTTTTTGAAATTTCATATATACTTAGAAAATAATCCATATAGAATTTTAAAACCTAACCCTATATAAACTCTTTGCATTTATAGAATAAAACTCCCTTTTCCAAAGTCCTAACTAACTACATAATTAAATTAAATAAGCATGTGTATCTATATATACATATATATATATATATTACTTGTATATTCTTTTCTCTATATGTATAAATATGGTTATTATCAAATTGAAATTTAAACCAAAATGAATTGCATAAAAAAAACGCAACAGCATATACCTCACTGCAAGCTCGAGCCCTGCTTGAACATGCGCGACCGCACAGTCGCCCTTAGCCGCTGAGCTTGCGCACTCGCCTCAATCGCCATCGCGAGCCAAACCCTAGTCTGCATCATCCCCCTGCCTTTCGAACACGAGCTTCGCAGTGTCGATCGAAGAAATCAACACCACCTGCACGCGATCCACTCCTTCCTCGCGTACGCGAAAGAGTTCGCCGCCACCAAACTCAAATATAGAACGCGACCCTCGCTGCTAGCTCGACTTGGATCGAGATCGATCGCCATCTCTCTTTCCACCTTTTGTTTTAAAGTTTACCTGATGCGAAACGATTGAAAGGCTCGGCCCTCCTTTTTTTTCTCTTTCACCGAATGCTTTAGGGTTTTTGGAAAGGAGAAAAGGGCTTCGGCCCCTATTGTGTTGATTTTGTTATTATTATTATTTTTATAACGCTGCTTCCCTTAGAAGCTTCTTCTTTTATTTTATTTTTTTTATTATTATTATTAATATCATTGAAGTTTTATCTTATTTTGTTTAGTTCGAGCATTTTGATTGTTGATCGAACGGCTTAGAATTCCAGATTAAATACTTTGTCCAACTTCTGATTATTAAATTCTATTATTTAATTATCAAATAAATAGTGATTTGAATTCAAGTTCAAATTACTCTATCGAATATTTTAAAATCATTTAAATATTCCGATTTTAAATGCCCGAAAATTCCGGGTCGTCACAAGGTTGCTTTTCTCCCAAATTCCTCATTTGCAATATTCGGATAGAGGGACAGTTTGGTCCCTATAAATTTCAAAATACACAAAAAACCCAATAAAAAAAAAGTTTGCAAATTAGGTCATTAGAATTAAGTTACTGAATAATGGCATGTACTTATGTAATTATTCAGTGAATAATTGCACACATTTATGCAATTATATCGAAAAAGTACAGACATTTCAACAATTATTCACCGAAAAATTATAGTAATTTTCGTAATTTTAAAAAAAAATTGCAGAAAATTCTGCAATTATTCACCAAAAAAATTGCATACATTTGTGCAACTTTTGGATATAATTACACAAATGTGTGCAATTATTCAGTATATTGAAACTTATTAGGGACCTGAGCCTAATATTCACTTAATTATATTTGTAAAAAAATTCAACCAAAATCTATCTAAATCTTAAGATTAATGATGATTTTTGACCTCGATAGATTGCTTGTTGTTTTTCCTTTTATCATAACTTTGGTTGTGTGATTTGTTTGATTAATGGCTCTAATTTGATTATGAATTAGACTATGAAAATTGACTGTAAAAGTCTCTTTCCAATCGCAATATTATATGTTAGGTTATTATAGATTTAGTTGTTTTTGATTCGACTGATTAAAGAATTAATTAAAATTATTTTAATCTGAATCCAAAGTTAGAATCCATTATACATTAATATTCATTGTTACAATAATAATCAAATGTTATATTGATTATAATTAAATGCGACTTTCACATTTTAAATCACAATCAAAGCTATTTAGTATTATCTTTCTTTCTTATGTCTACAATTGTAATTATGTACGATTTGTTCATATATATGCAATTATGTATGGTGCCTAGAGATCACTTTAAGATTATTTTGAGGAAATAATTAAAGAATTTTTGCATATCTAAAATTGAAAATTATGTTTGCATCCTAAAAGTAAAATCTCTCTCTCATTTTTCGGATTTTATGAAGTGACTCCATAAAATATAGAGTGGGCCCTACTTTATATATTTTAGAGCATCTCTCGTCATGTGTTCTTACAATGCAACATACCTACAAGCTAAAAAAATTCTGTCTTGTTAAATTTCCTTCTATCAAATAATGTCTAATCGTAAATGATATGAATTATTAATTTTTCGGCTTATATTATTTATTTTAGATTTTATACATTACACTTTACAATGCAACGTAATGGGAACTCTTGAGTTTGTGTATTTTTGCAAAAATGTTTTGCCATATGTAACTAAAATTATATGTCAATATAAACTATAAAATGTCATAATGTGTTATGTTTTAATTCGGGTTGGTTATATTGTACTTTGCGTTTTTTCATCGCGATTACATGTTTTGCTTTGGTTTAGTCCATTGCATTTTTTTGATGCAAATTACATAAGGATTTTGAATTTATATGTTTGTGCAAAAATAACTTAGATTATACCAGTAAAAATGACATAATTTATACATATAAATGATATAATCATACCAAATGTTCGAAATCTTATCAAGTATGCCTTTTTTTGCATCGTACCTTGCATTTAAAATAGTGAAACACTTTGAATCATTGTCGTTGCCCTTCTTGATGTTTTTTAATTTGAACTCATAATTTGGATTATTAAACTTTTGTTGCAATGAATTTGTATACTGTGAAAGGTCTAATTTATAACATGAAAGGTAACAAAATGATTTTACCTATCCAACAAATAATATGGGGTGTAAAACATGTATCTCCATTGTAGATTATGCAGTTAGTTGTAGAAGACATGATGCTTAGTGTTTTATTGGGAAGGCTCCTGTATAGCTACAAAAATGATAATGCTGGATTATTATACATGGAAATTTCCTATTAAGTTATTAAGGAACATAATTATGCAAAAATGCTTAACAAACGGTATTGTATTAAAATTTACAAAATACCTATGCACTTGTCCGCTCGTTGTTCTTATTCGCCCAAACATAAAAAACCTACATGATTGATTTCACATTCCATCATTTCGAACATTAGGTATAAACTTATATATTGAAACAATGTTAACAAAAAAAACATCGATGAACATTTTTGTGTTTCATTTGGGCTCGATATAAATAATATCTATACAGATACATGGCTTGTTGTAAGTAGAGATACATATTAGTTGAAAAGTATTATTTTATGGAAAAAGGTATTTTTGATAAAAGTTTAGTGATTCTAGCTACTGATTATAAAAAAGAGAAGAAAAATCATTTTATGTTCAGTGGATAATGAACAAAAATATACGGTGTGTATGTTAAATCGTACATGTCCATCAACTGTTAAAATGTAATATTTTAATAAATTCACATAAAAACGAAAACCATTTTGTTCCCTTTAAATGTAACTTTTGGATTTGGTACATACATACATGTAGCCCGTCGTATAGTCCCCCTTGAAATCCCTTCTTTATTTTCCTCATCTCCATTGGTTATTTTCTTATAAATGTAGATGCGGGGTTTATATCATATATATCAACGTAAAAAAATTCACATTGTCTTAAAACTTTACACCACTTAAAGGTATAATTAACATTAGTTGCTAATATATAGACATACACACGTATATTGAATGTGAATTCATACTGTGGTTTTTAGATGTTAGAAGACTCGGGGTGATCCAAAGTTTTATGAAGTTGATCAACATGATAAATACACTACATCAACAAAAAATTATTGAAAGCTAAAAAATGTAGATCAAGAAAATCAATGGTGAATTCAGAGGAACTATATAAGGAGGATCGGGTTCCTTGCTCCTGTGCATTTACTATATGAAAGCTCATCATCTTTTCCTGTACAAACCATAAACCTCATTATTCTAATTTAATCATAAGTCTCTAAAGATAAAATCATAAAGGATAACCCATCTCAATCTTCATCCATGTTTCCACCCGAATAAGATAATATGAATATTGATTTCATTCGTCGTATTCAAAATTCAGTGATGTATTTGAAGGGTGTTTAAGATCTTATGATTCGATGGAGTTTATTTTTTCTTTTTTTTGTATTATTTTTCTTATTTATTCAAATAGAATTAATAATATGTGTCTAGACCAAAAACAATACAAATGAATTTTCAATCGAACATAGAAAATGTGAAGACTTCATTGGCTGCATTTATTAATTTTCCAAATCAACAGAAAAATTTACAAAGATAGGGCTATTTTTCTCAAGAAGTGAGTAATGGAAAATGAAAGGATATATGGCCTAACTAGTTGTGTGTCTTTATTTTAAATAAAATGTAGGCATGCGTTATGTATCTTTATTTTAAGTACATATTTCTCACTAGCGTACTTATTCTTTTCCACAATTCTTCCATTATCTTTTGTTACACTTAATCAAAATGATTATTCTTTTAAAAATGCCTTATCTAATTCATTTGTAATTTCTAGATTTTACTTATTTAGGAAATATATTCATCAAATCTATAGGTAGAACTATCTTCTTCAAGTGATACTTAAAAAAGGATCTTTATTTTCAAAATGCACGTACCATCTAAATAAATTTTAGAAAATACCATATTTCTATGTATGTTAAGTTTGAAATTAAAGTATACTGATTTCAATATGTATGTATGTATGTATGTATGTATGTATGTATGTGTGTATGTATATATGTATATATAAGTAGAATATAGGCGTGTGTATATATTTTTCAGTAGCGTATTTACTCTTTTCCACAATTCTTCCATTATCTTTCGTTACACTTAATCAAAATGATTATTCTTTTAACAGTGCCTTATTTAATTCATTTATAATTTCTAGATTTTACTTGTTTGGGAAATATATTCATCAAAACTATAGGTAGAACTATCCTCTTCAAGTGATACTTAAAAAAGGAACTTTGCTTTCTAAATACGCGTACCATCTTTAAATAAATTTTAGAAAATACCATATTTTTGTGTATATTAAGTTTGAAATTAAAGTGTATATATATATATATGTATGCGTGAGTGTGTGTATGTGTGTGTGTATGTGTGTATATATGTGTGTGTGTACATATATACACACGAGCGTTACGGCACGGGCTTCACACGTGATATTAACACATTGTTTACACATGAAATATTTTATATAAATTGAATATATTAAATTAAGTGGTATTAAAATTGGGGCCGGCTATTTGAACACAAAATTAAACACAAAATGGTGACACAAAAGGTCTGGAGCATTGGATTTTTTGTCTTTATGGGGAAGTTGGAATTTGGAGGGCAATCAAATGGTGGAAATTTTTTGTGTCACCAATTGCATCTATATATTGTTTCTAAATAGACTTTCTCATTAAAATTTGATAATATTGGTATAGAAAAGTTTTGAATTTGTAAAAAATATTATTTGTTATATTATATATTTAAGCGACTAAGATTTGTTAATATTTGTAGAGGTTTATTTGTTAGATCCTATGTTTAAGAGATATTAAAATTCAGTAATATTTGTAGATGAGAATTTGAACTTGTGGAGAAATTAGATCCAAATTTTAAACGATATTAAGATAGATGGCATTTTTGGAAGTTCGAGCTAATACCAAAAAAGTGTGACACTAGATATATTACGACTATTAATAAAGATAGCGGAAATACCGACCCTATTCAAATACAATTTCTAATGGAACAACTTTCTAATTTATTGGGAAATCCCCAAATCACACCTCTATAATTGGCGACTTCATCACTAAACTGGACAAGCTATCATTTTCTCACTCACAGATCGTAGCCATCACTTCTCCCCTACACACTTTTCCTTTCTACATGTTTCGAATACACCTTTCAGATTCCAGCCCGTCTGATTCCACTTCCAACCGCCACCGTCAATCTCAACTATCAACGAAAACTTCCCCTCTCCCTTTATCTCCCCTTTCTCTCTCTCCCGCTCGTATTTCCAGATCCACCGAGTTAGGCTTCACTCGTGCTTTAGCCATCTCTACTCCTCTACCTGATCTCCTCCATTGTGGTCCTCGCCTCTTCCCCGCACCTGAACCACACCTCAAAATTATCCCACGATGGATTGTAATTGGGCATGTTTGATAAATCTTCAAAGAGAAGGGATGATATTGTGATGGAGAGATCTGAGGAGTTGGAGAATGCGGTAAAGTTATTAACATGTTATTGTTGTTAATTTTGATTATTGATTAGAGGAAATATGAGAGGATTGCTTTGGAATTATTCGGTTACCTTGATTGGTATTAGGAGTAGTTGCGTTAAGAAAGTGTGTGTATTATTGGTTGGCTTTACCTTCATGTTCATCTTGGTTGTGGATGTTACAAGGTTGAGATGTGTGAGTTTTGAAGTTTAAGAATGATTATTTGTTGATGATCGTTGTAGTGTTGTGTATGATAATGGAGTGTGTTACTTATTTTAATTTGCAAAAACTAAAGTTCAAAAAGTTCTTGGTTTGCGTATACATGTCGGAGTTCTCCTTGTGGATGGATTGTCCAAGGGGATGGATTGTATATTAGAAGGATCCGCTTGATTGATTTTGGGTGTATATGAAGTGAGATTAGTGTATGAAGCATAAATGACTCGTAGGGAAATATTTTGTAGTTGAGCCGTTCCGATGGGGCGAATATGTGATATATTGTCATATTAGTGCGTAAGACAATTGTTTTGTAGTCTGTCATGTGTGAGTTTGACCGAATTATAGTGGGCAATTCTTATCCTCCAAGGTTGTACGGAGCCTCTCTTACTTATTAGTGGATGAGATTCAAGTCCCTTTCGATGACCAATACTGCACATAGTCATGTTGCCTAGTTGGGAGTCCTTTATAAATATTTCTACACTGCATCTGCTGCTATCTTTAAGTTTCAAGCATCGGCAATCTAAGAGTTAGTGGGTCTAGGAGGTCATATATTAGAGTTAAACTATGCATGTTGTATTGTATCATTCAGATTAAGTAGAGTAGAGTTCATGATATGTGTATAAGGATGGTTCGAAGAAAATATGCTACAAATCCAACAATGAGGAAAGAAACACAATTAACTTATCAAGTAGACGGAAGAGGAGGTTTTCCTTACCATGTTGATGTTAAATAAAACTTTAGAGCCAAAAAATCTAGGAATAAAGAGTTTAAACAAAAGATTAAAAAACCAAAAAAATCTTTTTTAATTCAATTATTTTCAACAAAGATTAAAATTTTCAAATAAACCATAATTTTTTTAAAATAATTTGCATATTTAGAAGATTATGGTTATATTCCTATAAAAAATTAAAAAATTCAAAATTTTGTCATCAAGAAAACATTCTTAATATTATTTTTACATTTGGGAGGAAATAATTCAAATAGAAAAATAGATTTTATTAGTTAGTTTCCACCATTATACTATAGTAGTATTAGATCTATTTGTAATAATTGGACGTATTTCCAAGACATATGCACTTATGATATTGTTGAAGAATTAAAATTACATTCTATCTCCATAAGTCCAAAACTTCACTTATCTTTTAAATACTAAAATCTCTTTTAAATTTTTTTCTTCCTGAAAATGAAAATCCAGTCTTCTCTAAAACAGAATCAGAGAACATCTTTTCAAATTCAATCCTTTTGAAATTCAAATCTATTCAGTCTCATTCGATTTGTCATTTTATTAGGTAAAAAACCATTTATCATGTAATATCAGTCATCAAATTGACAAGTTTGAATTTTTTTTCCTCGTGGTAATTGGATTGAAAATTTCAATTGTGCAGAAAGTAATACTACGAATGACGCAAGCTAAGGAAAAAGAGAATATCTTTATCTCCAACTAAATTGTTGACTCATTCGGTTTTATATAAAGGAAGATTTCAAAATTCATTTTTTAGACCAAGTTTTGTTCAATGTAAGTAGTATCACTCTTATTAAATTAAGGAACTTTAAAATCTTAAATCAATATAGATTTTGATTGCATCAATATATACAAAAAACTTTTTTCGCGTTAGTTGGATTAATGTTGGAGAAATACTTGTTACCATAGGTGCAAACTATTACGTGAAAGCTGACTTTTCAAAATATGTATGATCCTTAATTATATTATCTTGATTGATATTATTCTTAACAATTAAATATTGGTAAAGGGATTACTCATAATAATACGATAGATATAGCTTCATATTGCAAATGAGAACTAACTAAACTATAATTATTTGTGCGACATACTAATTTTATTAGTACCATTGATGAGGGGTAGATGACTGTATGTAGGGGTCATCTTTCTGTCCACAATTTAAAAAAATCACGCTCTTAACTTTTTGTTACCAACATTGAATGCTAAATTCGTAACTTTTGCACAGTTTTGTGGTTAGCATCCTCCATTTGAAATTTGAGGGCTTGGCCATGTTCGTCGCCTCTTACGTACTACAAAACTTGCTTGGTTTACCTGAGCAATGGCAGTAGTTATAGGCGACATGTTTCTTTGCATATGTGATGTTTATTTTATTTTGATCCTTAGCTTATGCCTTTATGGTTCATCTTAATTTCACAACGGTCGAATGTTGTATTAGAATAGACTCAAAACTATTGTATCGTGGTATCTATAGTCATTTCACTTGTTATACTTTATATATTTGTTGTGTGCTTACACTTACATGTAAGTTTTGAAATCCTAGTTTTGATTTCTTGGGGCATAATTAACTTTTAAAATTTAGGTTCATTCTTGAATTTTCATTCCAATTTACTTTTTAATTTTGTTTTCTGTACATAGAAGTAAACTAAGCAGATTTAATCGTCTGATTTTATCGTCGGGTATGTTTAACATTTTATTGTCATTGTAAATACATTGAAAATACACTTTAAGTATATAGAATTTTGGTGCTTTCACCAAGATAATAAACTAAATATATACTGTAATTATATAAAAATAATAAATGCGATAATTAGGTAATATATTTTGAGGTAAGTTTTTTCATGGAATCCTTTCCCATTATGCAATTTACACCTTTCATTACAGCTTATAATAATATTACACTAAAGTACATTAACTCCTGCACTTCCATAAAGATGCACCATAAAATTTGGACTTCCATTTTTCGCAACCTGCAACACTAGATTTTTCTTCAATACATCAAACAAGATGCCAGATGAGTGGAGGAGAAACATATTAGTTCCAATTTTTAGGAATAAAGGAGATATCCAAAGTTGCACAAAGTACAAAGGGATTAAGCTTATGAGTCATAAAATGAAGCTTTGGGAGAGAGTCATTGAACATCAATTAAGAAGAATGTTAAGTGTTTCAAAAAACCAATTTGGTTTCATACTTGGAAAGTCGACCACAATGGTGATTTTCTTGGTAAGGCAACTTATGGAGAGGTTTAGGAAGCAAAAGAAGGATCTACATATTGTATTTATCGATTTAGAGAAAGCTTATGATAAGGACCACCAAAAGGTGATGTGGTGGGCCTTGGAAAAGAAAAGAGTTCCAACAAATTACATTACTCTTATCAAGGATATGAACGTAATGTTGTGAATAGCGTCAAAACATGCGATGGTGAAACTAATGACTTTCCCATTAATATAGGATTACATCAAGGGTCAGCTTTGATCCCCTACATTTTTGCCCTACCAACAGATGAGGTTATAAAGGGTATACAAAATGAGGTTACTTGGTGTATACATTTTGCCTATATTGTGCTGATTGATGAAAGTAGGATTGAAGTTGATAGAAAAATGAAGATGTGGAGACAGACTTAGAAACAAAGGGATTTAGGCTTAGCAGAACTAAACAGAGTATATAAAGTGCGAGTATGCGTGTTAGAATTATAGACCACGTCGAATGCTCAAAGAGAGGTACAGGTCGATCAAGGTTGACATGGAATGTGACACCCCACCTCTATACCCACTCTAGCCAAGGAAACTACGGTGTAATGCCGTCAACTAGCATGGAGAATAAGGCTGTTGAGGAGCGACCATCCATGTAATTGCTTTGTGCGAGCACCGATATGTCAGATAGTACAACATGCATTTGGTTTCATGAGGAAATCCAACATATCGATACAAACTCAAAGCTAGCACACAATGGCCATATATATTCTTCGGAAACAAATATAGAAATAAACATAACACAAATCAGTCACAGACATCCATATCACAAAGGCGGAAAAAGATATGAATATATAACACGTAAAAGTGTTCATCAGAGTTGTGGTCAAACAAGATCCACAATATCACAAAAGAATATCTACAAGCGCTAGACAAAAGAATATGGATACATTAATGAGTCTATATCTCAAATGTATACAACAAAAACTACCAATCTAAGTAGTTAGCCAAAAGTCGGGGTGATAATCCCAGATGTGAAGTCAAGTAGAAGCACCCGTAACATCTCGGTCTGACCCGAGTATTATTTTACTAGAAAATAATAAACAGATCAGTCTAGCTATAAATATCAAATAAAATGATATAGAACAAGAGATATGACATAAACGTATGATAACCATAAAGCCATACTGTGATAAGTATGTAATTGAAAATCAACAAGAGATTAATCAATATCACAAGAATCTTCTCAAAGATCAAAAAGAATGTCATACTCTTTAATTTTATTCACCAAACCATAAATATTGACAATTATATCAATGTCAATCACAAAAGTTAATGACACACAAATTCACCAATGCACAAATATTGATAAAACATATCAATGTAAATCACAAAAATTGGCGAAACACAAATTCTAGAAATCATCAATGGAAATCCAGAAATCACAAATAGGGCGGAGGCCTATCACAAAACGGGAGCATGAAAACTCACCAACACGTTATCACAAAATGGAATGTTATTCCATGGTTGCTAACCATTAGTTTTGAGCCGAAGCTCCACAAAAATGGCCCGAAAACCATGGGTCGCAACCCACCAAATTGAGCCGAAGCTCCACAGAAACGGGGTTTAGTCTCCCTCGTAGACAAAGAGACATCGCACATTTGCTAGTCTAAATCACAAAAATGATCATCAATGATCATCAAGAAGTGTCAATTACAGTAAGCTAGTAAATATGTAAGCTTAGTTTCATGTCCCATGACCACTAGCTTACCTTAAATATTTACGAACAAATTGTAGACCTCCACTCGAAAATTGTCACAAGAGATTCAATCGAACAAGTCCAAGAATTAACCAGCAAAGTAAACGCAAGCGTTTCATACCACTTGTTTTACTAAGCTGCTTAATTTGATTTCTCGTACGAGTGAGATAAAGGTATGTATATACTAGTAGATTGGAAAACGGTTTAAGAAACGAGCTTTGTAATAAAATAGGGTTGAAATCGTTTTGATGAAAGAGTTTTGATATTTACTAGTAGTATTGAAACCTTCATATTTTTAAAGTGACAAATCACAAAAATGATTGTAGAAACAATAAGTCACAAAAATTCACATTCGATGACATGAATAATATCCAAGAATTCGATTCCAAATTCATCAAAATGGAAATACCCTTGCGACTTAACAGCCACGACTTACGACTTAACGTAAGTCAACACAAGAAATCAGCGGCTCAACGCATGTGACTCCACGGCATACGACCTAAGGAATCAGCGACTTAAGAAATAGCATGCGGCCTAATAGAGCAACTTAACATGGCGCGACCCAATGTTTGCAAGATATAGCAGGTGCGACCTAACAATGCAAGCAGGCCGAGCGACCTAAGTGGTGCAACCTAAGGGTTACGACCAAGCGGAGCAACCTAACACATGGCACGACCTAAGCATGGCACGACCTAAGTTGAGAGAGAAGGCCGAGCGACTTAAGATGGAACGGCCTAAGCATGGCGCGACCTAACAGACTGTGCGACCTAAGGTACAGGGGAAAGCCGAGCGACTTAACACATGGAACGACCTATCCCATGGCGCGACCTATGTTGGTGCGACCTATATGTAGGCCGAGTGACCTTACTGGTAGAAGAGCAAACCGAGCGACCTATGTGGTCAGCGACCTAAGAGGTTGTGACCTAAGGTGTGAGAGAAGGCCGAGCGACTTAGGAATGGAACGACCTAGGATGCAAGCGACCTAAGGTGTGAGAGTAGGCCGAGGGACTTAAGAATGGAACGACCTAAGATGCAAGTGACCTAAGTGGTTGCGACCTAACTGCAGGCCAAGAGTCATGTGTGCTGGCCGAACGACCTAAGGAACAGAAGTGCAAAAACTCTCCCAATTTGCATTCGGTCGAGCACCGACACTAGGGGATTACGCCCATCTGCTACCCGGTCCTATTGGCTCCTCGATGCATCACCAAAAACGTGTTCAATCATCAAAGTTAGGATTTTTAATGATTTGAACCCAAAACACTAAAAATTGGGATTTTCGCCAATTTAATCCAAACCAAAAGCAAATGCATATGAAAATGTGTTAGGAATTCATACCCAACAATCAAGGATAGTTATAGACAAGGATGTGAGATAAAAATCTCACTTTTCACAAAATCAATGAAGAAGAAGCTTAAAAGCAAAGGAAGAATCAACCACACTTCAATCTCAACACAAGAAGCTTGAATCAATGGCTTCTCTTTGAATTTGGAGTTAGATGTTGGATTTGCAAATGAACTAGGGCTTGGAGTTTTAATTCCCATTCCTCCCTCCATTTTTGATGAAGCTTGAGTGTTAGGAAATGAAAGTGAAGTTATGAAGGGAAGAAGGGGTTGAGCTAGAGTTAATAGTTTAGGCTAATGGGCTAAACGAAACCCAAAGCCCAAAGTGAAAACGTGGCAAATTCCACTAACTCCAAATATATCAAAGTTTATACTCAAAAAGATCGCAAACGGTGTTTTGAACTCAATGGAAGTGGTTCCGAGTCCTAATTTGACTGTATGCAAAAAGTAATTTTTGGATTAAAATCCGACTAACGATAAAATATTAAAATAAAATATTTAAATATTCAATCGTAAAATATGCGGGTTGTTACAGACTCCTCTCCTTAAATAAATTGCGTCCTCGCAATATTTAAGAAGAAAATATAAGGTAACAATTATGAAAGCATATCAACACAGAAGAAATTTGAAATAAGAAATTCACCCCAAAGAGCACAGGAAAGTATGTCTGGATGCGTTCGCTCGATGAACTCCCTAGATTCCCAAGAGCAATCCTTAGGATTTAAGGATCATTGAACTTTAACAAGCGGAACATCTTTATTTCGAAGGCGCTTGACCTCCGAAGCAATAATACGATAGGATGTTGCCCATAAGTTAAATTAGGCGAAACTTCAATTTCTTCCACAACACTGGGCTCAAGAATAGAATCGTAATCTCGAAGACATTTCCGTAATTGAGAAACGTGAAACACGTCATGAATAGCATAAAACTGAGCCAGTAATGAAAGGCGATAAGCCAAGGAACCTATACGTTCGGTGATGGGAAATGGACCAATATATCGAGGTGGTAACTTTCCCGATCGACTGAAATGTACAACACCCTTCATAGGTGAAACACGAATAAACACAGGATCTTCCACAGAAAATTCTAATTTCCTTCTCCAGTTATCGGCATAGGATTTTTGTCTACTCTGGGCTTCTTTCATCCTATGACGAATAAGGTCAATCTTCTCTGTGGAATCACGAACAAAATCTAGCCCTAAAACCAGCTTCTCGCCGGCCTCAAGCCAACAAGAAGGAGATCGGCATGGTCTTCCATAGAGTGCCTCGAAAGGTGCCAAACCAATACTAGATTGGAAACTATTATTATAGGAAAACTCAACAAGAGAAATGTGATCTTCCCAACTTCCATCGAAATCAAGAACACATGCACGAAGAAGATCTTCAAGAATTTGATTCACACGCTTGGTTTGCCTATCGGACTAGGGATGATAAGCGACGCTAAAATTAAGCTTCGTTCCCAAAGCTTTTTGAAGACTCTTCCAAAATCCACTAGTAAACAATGGATCACGATCACTAACAATAGAAGAAGGAACTCCATGCAATTTTACAATTTCTTTAATAAAGAGTTTGGCCAAGAGAGGAACGGTTCGATTGGACTGAACGGGAATAAAATGCGCGGATTTAGTAAGTCTATCGACTATCACCCATAAACTATCATGACCTGAACGAGAACGGGGAAGGCCGTCTATAAAATCCATGGAAATTTGATCCCACTTCCAAATTGCAATTTCTAAAGGTTGCAATTACCCACCGGGCCTTTGGTGTTCGGTCTTGACAAGTTGGCATGTCATGCAACACTTAACAAAGTTAGCAATATCAGATTTCATTCCCTCCCAATAATAAAGTCGCTTCATATCCGCGTACATTTTACTACTACCGGGATGAATGGTAAATTTAGAACGATGAGAATCTTTTAAAATGTCTTTACGAAGATTACTAATATTTGGCACGATAAGTTTACCAAATTTTCGAATACCGCCATGAGAATCAATATCAAAGTCTTTCACACAAGATTGCCTAAATGGAAAGAAAAATCACACAAAATAGTCTCGACATTGGTACACAATAAACTGATTTTTGCGGATCCACCAACAGGATTCGCAATTCTCAAAGAAGTCATTAAACACAAACATCCAAAGAAAAAGTATCAGCAAGTTATTTTGAAATAAAAGAGTGGGACGCACCCGTATCAAAAAGAACTCGAATAGGATGATCACGAAATAAAATAATGCCATTAAGGATAGAATGAGAAATACCTTGACTGCGAGATGTGTTGCCAGGGGCTTGAGTAACATTAAGCTTTCCCTCCTTCTTGCCTTGAAGTTTGGGACAAGAAGATAAATAATGATCCGGGCTTTTGCAATAGCGACAAGCACGAGGCTTTGAACACTTGTTCGCATAATGGTCCTTAGAACCACAATTGTAGCATTGCCTACTACTAGAGGTAGAAGTCTTTGCCAACGAAGTTGCTTGCTTCCCTTTCTTATTGGGATAAGGACCCCTGAACTTATCGGGCCTTTACTTCTTGTTGAAGTTTGGTTTAGCACCCATAACTTCAAGATCAATCTCCCTATCTGCCTCTTCAAGACGAAGAGCGATATCAATGAGTTTATCAAAAGAAACTTCTAACTTTAGAAGTAATGGCTTCTTAAAATTTTTGTTCAAGCCATAGACAAATCTTAGGTTCTTCTTCAATGGAGTGTTTAGGTATTCGACCCCGTATTTAGAAAGTGACTCGAAGGACACGACATAATCTGCCATAGAGGATTTACCTTGAACAAGGTCTATAAAACGATGAGCCAATGTCACCTTCTCAGTTTCTGGCACAAATTTTAACCCGAAGCATTCCCGGAATTTCTCCCAAGTAAGATCCGCTTCATTTATTTCAGAAATCAAAAGCTCATACCAATCTAATGCTCTTTCTTGGAGCATACTAGAGGCCACCTGAACACGGTGAAGATCAATAAGATTCATGTGAGAAAAGATTCGATCGCACATTCTTAGCCAAGCCTGGACTTCAATAATAGTTTCAGAACCTTTGAATGGCTTCTCACCCAAGTTGGTATAATCATTGCACAAACGTGCAAATCTAGCTTAGGGTGAGTAGACTCCGGATTAGAACCTGCTGCTTGAGCATTCCTTACTAGATCAAGAAGCTGCTAGGCAGACATAAATACTCTATCTTGGGGAGTAGCACTAGATTGACCGACGCTGGGACGGCCAGGTCTAACCATTTCTCTTCCTTTTGAAAGAAAGAAAGAAGAAGGATAAGGTTATTCACCAAATGAATATCAAGCAATCTTGATAGATAAACAAGTAATCATAAAGAAAATAGGATGAATCGGTACGAAGACTCGAATTAAATCCTAAAGCACGACTCCTAAGATGGACTTAGGGCGATGATCCTTGCTAGATAATTCTACATTGTTCTGAAGTTTTGCTCTGATACCAAGCTGTGACGCCCCACCTCTATACCCACTCTAGCCAAGGACACTACAGTGTAATGCCGTCAACTCGCGTGGAGAATAAGGCTGTTGAGGAGAGACCATCCGTGTAATTGCTTTGTGCGAGCACCGATATGTCAGATAGTACAACATGCATTTGGTTTCAGGAGGAAATATGACGTATCGATACAAACTCAAAGCTACCACATAGTGGCTATATTTTTTTCCGAAGAATATATATAGCCACTGTGTGGTAGCTTTGTGTTTGTATCGATATGTCGGATTTCCTCCTGAAACCAAATGCATGTTGTACTATCTGACATATCGGTGCTCGCACAAAGCAATTACACGGATGGTCGCTCCTCAACAGGCTTATTCTCCACGCTAGTTGACGGCATTACACTGTAGTGTCCTTGGCTAGAGTGGGTATAGAGGTGGGGCGTCACATGGAAGGAAGTAGTAATAAAGGACTTGAATGATTGGAGTATATCCGAAGAACTGGTGACAGACATGAGCATGTGGAAGTTAGCGATTCACGTATCAGAATCATGAGGTAGAAAATTTATAAGTATTAGATTATAGAACTAGAGAACATGAGCCTAAGACGTAGGTTTGGTCTTTGACCAATATTACCAATCAGTACCATCATCATCATCATCAATACCATCATCATCATCATCTATTTTACATACATACATACATATGTATTTTTATCTTTATTTTTATTTTACTTAGTTGTTATTATTATTAATTTACTTATTTGATTTGATTTTATTATTGTTATTGTTATTTTATTGTTATGACTTTTAAATTGACTTTGTACTTTAGGTTTGGGTTCCATCTCTAACCGATCTCAACTTGTTTGGGAATAATGACTTTGTTGTTGTTCTACATTTAGTTTGATTGTTGATACCGGTGAAGGTATAAAAACCATAATACAATTTCTACTTTTTAGTTTGCTTTAAGTTAACGATGAAAGTATTAAAACCTTTTTACATGTCATTGGTTTTATAAGCCTTTGCGGTGAATTTCTAGAGCAATCATGTATATTTTTCTATCTTAGGATGCATGGAAGAACCCCATGTTTTATAAAGAAGAAGTATTACCGACTTTGGAAAAGAAACAGACAAGAGAAAATCAAATCATTGTAGCAAAGTCAAGAATTCTTCTTCAGTTAAAGACGCTTTAAAAGAAGAAACAAAACATAAGACAAAGGGGAATGCTAGTCCAAGATCACCAATGACTCTTAGAAAAAGGCTATCCATAGCCTTGTGTGCAGGAAGATTTTCGAATCTTTCAAATGTGAAAACAGAAAAGGGTGACAATTCATGTAAGTGTTTTTCTTAGTGCAAATGCTTATAAAACTTTTAAGTGTTCATATATGTTTACAGATGAGTATATTGAAACATGTTGCTCTCCCCACGGTGATTCAGGAAACAAACAAGAATTTGGGGTCTCATATGGAAGAAATGTTACCAATGATATGAAAGGAAATGACATGAGAAAATCAAATGTTTGGATAAAACATGACATGAAGCGTAAAATGGTGGGGAATGCTAGTCCAAGATCACCCATGATTCTTAGAAAAAAGCCATCCATTGCCATGAGTCCAAGTAGATTTATAAATTCATCGAACATGAAAAGAGAAAAGGGTAATGATAAATGTAGTAATATTGTTGTTAGTGTAGAAACTTATAAAAATTTTGGGTGGTTTTACAGTTTTATGGTTGAATGTATTGTAACAGGTTACTCTCAACCCATCGAAGACAATGTCTCATTTGAAAGAAGAATTCCGGAAATTACTGAAGAAAAGGATATGAAAAAATCATTTCATCGGAGCCATGTCACAAAATCTCCTTCAACCAACGATGTTTGCATAAAAGATAAAATGAAACTACAAATAGAGGGAAATGCTAGTCCAAGATCATCCATGGTTCTTAGAAAAATGCGATCCATAACTGTTGCAACCAAATTTAGAAATTTGTGTGTTCAGAGCAAAGAAAATAGTTATGATTCATGTAGAAGTATTTTTCTTAGTGTAGATTCCCCTCCTCACGGTGATTTAGGGATGAATTATATAGGAAAATCCACATGTTTAAGATGCACCAAGTTAACAAGGTACAATTTTGAATTTTCTACCAATCATCTAAATTTTGGACAGTCTAATAAGATATAAGTTTGGATGTACAAACAAAGTATTTTAAGTATTTGTAAACGTGTTATGTGTGTCCTTTAATACTCCATGTGATGATGTCTAGAATTCGTCGAGCTTTTCTTACATTTCATGTGCTTTGATTCACTTAATAATACTACATCTTGCACATATCTTCCTCTACTAGCCTCATTTTCATATGGCATAAGTAGACAAATATGCTTTAGGTGATGAAGCATTGACTCAATAACATCACTATGTTGACAACATTTTCTTATTTATTTATGGATGTTCGACATAGTATTCTATACTTGTGCTTGGTCAAACAAGACACTCTGTTTACTACTTAAACTTTGTTTTGAAGATGCAGTATTTTGCTACTACGTGTCCATTTATAAGTTGACTATACATTTTTATAGGAAGAGCGATGACTCACATCACCGTTTTTGCTCGTGTAGTACCAAAGTAGTTGATGAATTAGCTGCTTCTTTTGAGGTAACTTTATTGGAATATATACACGAATCAATATTGTGGTCTTCTTTATATCTAATTCTTGCAGTACAAATTAGCATTTGATGGTTAACAATTTGTGTGATAGTTTCGTTTAAGATTTGGTTATCTTGTTTAAAATTTGACGATTACTTCTACATGCCTTACTATATAGCTTACACAGCCAATTTTGTGAAGAATAATGTATAGTTACCATATTTTGATCATTTGCTGTAAGTTTTTTGGTGTACATTAACTTCAAGAAATATTAACTAGCACTACAAATTTATCACATCAAAGCTATCACTAGTAATGCTTCATAATTTAGGACCTTACCACACCTTAATTCATGAACGTAGACTTATGATCTTAAAAAAAATTAAATTTGTTTTCTGGTACTTTTTTATTGGTTCCTATTTTGATTTAGTAAATTCTTAATGGGTTTCTTAATATTCAAGCACTGAAGTTTAATGGTTTTTATCTCATTGGTTCCAAATTGGTATTTACCAAGATGATTAAAATAACATTTCTAGAACTTATTTTTTTCACAAATGATTTTGATACATTTTGCAAAATTAGGACTTGGAAGGGCATATGATGACAACTTCATGTTCTAGTGAAACCTGACAGAGTGATGGTAGTTATGATTTGTGTGTCGAATGCAATCAACCTGGATCTCTCGTGTGAGTACCTCTCTTATTTATTACTAATAATTAATTTGCATAGTGAATCTTAACATTATAGTTCCTCGACTTTCGGTTATACCTAACACGTTTCTTGTTTACATGTTATATTTTATTCTTTGTTTCTCGTTGGTTCACATTAGTGCAGTAGAGTAAGCTGTTGTTGTAAGCATTTGTAAACTCGATACACGGTATGTTGGAATAATTTATATCTATATTTCATACAAAAATGGATAAGGCTATTATCTCAACTCCATACCATTTTCATTTATACATCATCCAATCATTTATGTTGGTTTAGTTTTATGGTATATATTTTCATAACATCCTTCATTCAATGAAAATATTTTAACTTTAGATACTGAATATGTACTTCCACAAGTATTACATGTGGTAAATGTTGATGGGACACACCTTTTGGACGAGACTAGCTAAAAAGATTCATACCAACCTGATAACGAAAAATTTTCACAAAGTTATTTTTATTAACATTTTTTATATGTGTAGGTATTGTGGTGGTAAAGACTGTAGGAGAGGCTACCATACTTCTTGTTCAGCTCCTACTTTGAATAATATTCAGCCTAGGGCGTGGCTCTGTTTCTTCTGTTTACAGAAGAAAATGTAGTTTGGAGCGTATTCAATATCCCATGGGATCGTATCAATTTTGGATTCAACAGATGATGTGTTTACGCTTTACATACAACAGTTTTAATGGTTTCACATTTAATTTCCGTTATCACATTGCTATATTTTTTTATGGTTTTAGGTATAGAGGAGAGGCATTATTATGTGAAGTTCAAAGGTCTTGCACCTATTCATAATTGTTGGATTTCTAAGAGCCAACTACTTATTAAGGATCCTATACGGTTGGCCAAATTCGATAAAAAATGACGAAGAGGACAGGTTATCATCATTTGATACATCATGCTAATAAAGTTTAACAAAGCATCTCTTTAAATATGCATGCGTATAGTTTACCTGTCTACATGTTCATGTCGTAACGTACCATCGTAATCTTCCGCACTGCTTGGTTATGAGGCTCATTTTCTAATGTTTTCATATTCCGCATATTCTCAGCATGATGTATACGAAGTAGTACGGCATATGAAAACATGAGAAAATGAACCATACAGTGCGGAAGATGAATAGGATACATTATGAAGATGAACAGGTAGACAGGTGAACTCTATGCATATGTAAAGAGATGCGCTGTTAAACTCTAAACATATTTATTTACTGCATGTTGGATTTTTAGGGCCATGTTAATGTGATCATTACCACCCACAAAAAGAAAGAAAAAAAGAAAGGAAAATTATGTATTAATTTTTAAATCCAAAATTTTACTCTACATTAACACTGGCCATTTTAATCTACAATAACACGGGGTCGTTGAGTACATATTTTCATTTTCCTTTTTAGAATCACACAGAGCTAGAACACGAGTGTGACGTTTTCCCTTGTAGTTTTCATATTACTTCCCAGATAATATTTTAGAAACTTCAAACTAGTAATGATTATTTTGGAATTTTGTAGGGTAGCAACCAGGGAGAAAAGTGTCATGATTTGAGTTGCAAAACAAGTAACTTGCTGTTATAAAAGAAAAGGTACAGGTGCTTCCAATGGTTTAACTGTTATTTTCTTTCACAATCTACTATTTTTTGCCTTTATTTGATAAGTTTGCTTTCCTATCGGTTGTCATATTGTTGAATCATAAATGGGTGTTGCCACATTTTAAATTGTATTTACCATTGTCAGATGGTTACTTTTCTATCAGTTGTCAGATGCTTCCAATTGGTGGAATTCAAGTTTTATGACTGTTATATAAGATGTTGCCAGATTTGCTATAACACATGAGCTTCTAGCAGTACTCCTTTTTTTTCAAACTCCAAATGGCTTTTGAATTGTATTTCAAATTTATATTTTGTTTTAAGTTTGTCATATGTTTTGTATTTCTATTTCTGTGAAAACTGTATGAAGTCTTTGTAATAAAAAACATTATAAACTACACAAATAATAAAAATATATATGTATGCGCTCAATAATGTATAAGTTCTTTATTTTCTATAAAATCCTCGAGCATTAATGTATTATGCCTTAGAAGATTTAAAATTCAATGGATTAAATCAATATAGTTCATAATCAATGTATTTCATTTTTGTTCACAGGTCTAATGTTATAGTAAATGGAAGTTCAATGGGTATTTTAGATATTGATTAGAAGACATTGTTCATACATCGTAGCTAATGGGTTTTAAGGTATGTAAGAGTGGTAATAAAACTTGTAGGGCCATAAGATTAATTTATGGTCTTAAACAAACATGTATAAGTTGGAATAAGTGTTTTGACAAGTTAATCGATTAGTTTGATTTTAGTCAAAACCAGTATGTATGGTACGTTCGTTTGACGAATGCGAAGGAAAATACGAGTTAAATTATTTTCAGTACAAAATAATATGTTCAAACATGCACAAAACTCAATAAATGTACTCTTTTTATGCTTATATTTGGTTATTGTGTAAACATTGAAGGTAAATAAATTTAATATGTAAAGTTTATTATTTGGAGTATATGCTAATACAGTCATTCTAAACGCGATCGCTTAGTAAACTAAGATGAAGTTATAAGTAACTACACATTTGCAATGAAAACACGGTGAAGTACATACCAAATGTGCTCTCAATTGTCATTATTAGGATTAGGCCTATCAATGGTATGGGTTTCGGTCCGAACCCGGTCCGAACCCACCCTATAATGTGGATACGGGTTTTCTATTTTACTACCTATGTCCGATCTGGTAACTCTTAGGGTCGGATATGGTTTTATCAAAACTCGGTCCGATTAGCGCCCGACCTAGCTATTAGTTTTCCATCGTATCAAAACATGAGTGTGTACGCTATTTTTTTAACCATTTTGTTTGTTTACATGTAGATGTTTTACATACTTTTGTTCTGAACTTGATTACATCGTTGCCCAATTTATATAGTAACATTGTTTGTATACAAATTTTACCAAAGTTTCAATTTTAAAATACGGTTTTAACATAAATATTCTGAGCTGAGTATACAGGTATTACACAACGGGCTTAAAAAGCTCGACAGTCCGGGCTCGGGTATTGGTTTTAAATACTTTGAGGGTTGGATCGGGCTCAGGTTTTGATTATTGTAATCAGGCTTGGATATTGGTCTGGGTTTTATGATACCCGGACCGAACCCGGTCCATTAATGGGCTTAATTGGGGTAGAATACAAAGTGGGTTAGTTTAGTAAATACCAAATATGTTAATTAACTTTACCTTATTATGTTTGTTTTATTATTTACTTTTGAACCCGTATAGCCTTTGGAAATTTAGAATTGTATTGATGAAAGTACCACTTTTGAAGGGATCCATATCAGATTGGTTATTTATCTTTAACATTTTCACTACAATAGACAAATTTGGCATCTTGCTAATGCTAATTTGTATCCATTTTCAAAGCATGCACTACATAGCCATGTGCCATATTATGAACCATCCATTACCTAAATGGTCCACATTCAAGGTGTTTTTTCAAAGATAAGTAAAACCTTCATTAGAATCTCTCTATATGTTGAACGCATTTATATTTCAACTTTTGAAGTTAGCTTCGTTGTTTACTGTAACAACCCGGTATTTCGTATCGATTAATTATTTTTTTTGAACATTTACTTTTCCTAGCTTATTGCCAATTGAAGTTTTTAAATTTGAATTAAAATTCTTTTATAAATTGTTAAAAAAATTGATGGGCTTTGAAAATTAGAGAGTGGCCCATGTTTTTATGAGGCAGTGAAAATTTACGAAGGCAATAACCATTCCCTTTTTATTTTATTTTTATTCGACCCATCCCCCTTTCTTATTTTTTTCATTCGAAACCCTAAACAAATAAATCAAACGAAGAAAAAATGGTGGCTGCTCGTCTTTCGCTCGTTCCTCTCTATCAAAATTAGGGTTTCTCGTTGGTGCCGATTTGCTCGCCTCGTGAGATGACTTCGGCCGCTTCATTTCATTCGTGAGTTTGCTTCGTCGATCGTTCCTCTTCCTGAATTACGCTTGGCTTTTTCTAAATTCGTCGACAAGGTGAGTAGTTTATAATCACATCTTAAATTCGAACTCAGTGTTATGCTCGCGTTCGATTTAGTATATACTTGGGTTTTGAAATTTGACTTAGTTGTACCTCTGTCAATTATTGACTTCGGCCGTTATTGATTTCATGAATTTCTGGCTTTGACTTGTACATTCGAATTTCTTTGATTTTGATAAAATGGATTTGCTATTGCTTGTTCAAAAACTGTTACATTGTTTTAATCGGCTTTGAACTGTTACTTGACCTCGGCCATGTGTTCATCTGAGTGTTGTTTGCATTGCATCACCACTGTTGAACTTATCTGGAGCATTGTTCATTTTTGATTTTTGTTGTTTTGCATTAAGCATGTGTTCATCTGATGTTGCACCACTTGATGTCGTAGCCTGGGTCATTTGTTCCTGTAATATGTCACTGTATCATTATACAGTTCGCATTTGTTAGCTTGTAGTTCATGTTGTTTTATTGAGTCCGAGCTTTGAGATCATGTTCACTTGTTTGAGTCTGGTATCTTGATTCGTTACTGCCGTGTCTTTGATGTTGTACACTGTCATGTTGTCTTGGGTATTTGGTCTTGCCTGGTGTTCTGTAATCATTTATGCATTGATGGTATTCTCTCTTGCACTTGCTCATTTGAGTTTGCACTGCTTCATCACCACTTGTGCCTGCATATACGTATATTCATGTATACTTGAGTCTTGTTCTTGGTCGTAGCTGGACTTGTTTCCTTGATCATTTATTGTTGCCTGGGTCTATACATTGATATTGGCTGCTGTAGTTTGTAATTCCATTTGAAATATCCCTCAATATATTTGTCGAACACTCGAGTTAGTACTGTGCGCATTGTTCTGATTCTATAGGAATTCACATCTGTACACTTGTTGGTGCACTGAACTCTGTAGACATATGCATTGACTTCGCCTCTGATTTGATTTTGAGCTGTTCAATATCTCGTGACAATCACGGTATTGATTTCTTATTTCTGGTTATCTCGGCACTGATGTATCTCGTGACCATCACAGTTTCTCTCACCTCTCTGTTGGTATTACAGTACTCTAGTAGTTGATGGACTTGTTGATGAATGGACCAGTTCGCCGTTGATTTCATTTGCTCATTTCATTCATGTGTTTGCACTGTCCAGTATTTTACAAGTATATTTCATATACTTGTCGCCATTCACTTAAAATTAGTTACATTTCTCTGATTCATTTCATGTTTGAACCTTTGACCCGTGACCTTGTACTGGCCGCAGTTCAGTTGCGGTCTGCCCTTGTGTTTGTGAGTTGTGGTGTCATATCATTGGTGCTCTCACCTTCATTCGGTTGTGTCATCATGTTGTACACGGCCTTGTGTACTTGCTCATTTGAGTTGTACTGCTTCTCGTTGCACCTCTGATTCATTTTTCCATGTGCAGTTTGTTATGTACATTCATTTGTGTACATATTTTACATTCATATTTGGTGGAAGTTTTAAATTGCAGCCACACGGTATGGAGCTTTTGTGTACATCATCACGGTAGTGGCAAGGCAGTGCAAGCAAGCGTGAACTCCAGCCACACGGTATTGATTTTATTGATATTCTATTTTGTTTTGATTTATTGATCTTTTGCATATTCCATATGCTGTAGTGGCGAGGCAGTGCACGCGTGCATGTACTGCAGCCCTACTCGAATTAATATTTTAATTGATATTTCAACTGTTTGAACTGTTTCGTTTAATTCAATTCTATATGATTTGAATTGTATTTTGATTGGTTTAATTTGATGATTTTGTTGTTAATTGCCGATTTGGCAATTTCAATGTTTTCCAAATTATCTTCATTGATATTCTTTTTACTTATCTTTGTTGATGATTTGAATCTGCTGATTATTGTTTAACACTGTTACGAGTTATATTTATAGTTATCCGATTTCTTTATTTAAGGATCGGATAGACGAGATTTATTGTGACTGTCGTCTATTCATTATTTAATTATTATTGCCTCTGTGCACTAATAACTAAGTTTGAATTAGATTGACCCGCGTATTATTTTCTTTTGAATTTAATACTCGGGTCAGACCCGAGTTATTTTAGGTTGTAGATATCTTGCTTTGGGTTGCTGCTAGAGCTATGAAGTCTTTTCATACCTTTTGGATTAGTCGCTGTCATTTTTAGTAGTCAGTGTATTAGTGTAGGAAGATGTGTATTCATGTATATTAGTCGATAATGTACTTGTATATATATATATATAACTTTCCGTGTCGACAATTGTATTTGTATCATATGTATTGTGTCAAATGTATTGTAACTGACATCAGTTATTATATATATGAGACTTTTGTTATCTGTGTTCCACATTTATTTATATTATCTGTGTTACTATTATATATTTACTGTCCTAAACTAGTATGAACCATCGTAGTTTGTTTTATACTGGAATTGGGGTATGTCGATGGGAGTAAATAAATCAGAGAGGAAAAATGAAAGAATATATATATATATATACCACTCCTATCGAGATAACCAATACTAGTGTAAGGCCTAACTACGGATGGCCGCTCCTCAACAGCCTTATTCTCCGCGCTAGTTGACAGCATTACACCGTAGTGTTCTTGGCTAGCGTGGGTATAGAGGTGGGGCGTCACAGCTTGGTATCAAAGCCGGGAGTTTATGGACTTAATATAAAACATAACTTAGATGCAACATGTGTTACAACTAATTGTCGATGTTTTATCTCTCATCTTTGTATATGATTATCTTTGATTGTTAGGTATGAATTCCTAACGCTTATTCATGTGCATTCGATTTTGATTGCATGAAAGTATTTTGGCTTCTGCCTCCGTTTGCTTTGCGAAATCAAGTTGGATTTTTGATGATGAGGATTTTGTTCTTGTGTTTTCGGCTTTGAATTGATTTAGCCGATGTTGATTTTGTTCGAATCTCGGCGATTTTGAACTTGATATTTTGTGTCTTCCTTGGCTAGATTTCCATTCGACTTCGGTCACTATGTTTTCGTGAAATTGTTAGTTTCATGATTTCCAGGACTCTGACTTTGTTGGCCGTTGAATTCTTTGATGAAGATGTTGATTCGTTTTGTACTCGACTGTGGCCATAATTGTTGACTTCGACATTGACTTGATTTTTATTTTTGTTGAAGTCATCTATGCATTTATGCTCGTTCTGCTTTGTTTTTCCAATTGTTAATCGATTCTTCTTTTCCGATTAGTTGTTATAGCTTCTATTTCTGGAAATTTTTGGGTATTTCTACTTTGATGGATTTGGGATCGAATTCTTTGGATTTTATTCACGTCTTCGAATATGAATTTTAGTGAATTTATTTGGTTTCCAAATTTAATCGATTCTGGTTAATTCCCCAATTTGTTGCTATAATTTATTAGCAATTTTGATGACATTTTGTTCGGGATTTTTGTGAACATACTTTTTGAAGGATTCAGTATCGATTTCTTTGGATTCTATTCACATCTTCGTATGTGAATTCTTGTGATTGATTGTTTCTACAATTATTTTTGAGACTGTCACTTTAAAAATATAAAGGTTTTTTTACTAGTAGTAAATATCAAAACCCTTTTCTCCAAACGATTTCAAAACTATTTTACTACAGAGCTCTTTTCCTAAACCGTTTTCCAATCTACTAATATATACAAACCTTTACCTCACTCGTATGAGAAATCTAATTAAACGACTTAGTAAAACGAGTGGTATGAAACGCTTGCGTTTACTTCGCCGATTAATTCTTGGACTTATTCGATTGAATCTTTTGTGACAATTTTCTAGTGAAGATCTACAGTTTGTTCGTAAATATTTGAGTTAAGCAAGTGGTCATGGGACATGAAGCTAAAATTTTATATTTACTAGCTTAATGTAATTGACACTTCTCGTTGATCATGATGATCATTTTATGATTTAGACTAGCAATTGTGCGATGTCTCTTTGTTTGCTTCCTGGTTAGGCTAGACACCATTTGTGTGATTCCATTCACACCTACCTTTTTGCTTTTTGATTAGCCTAGACACCATTTGTGTGATTCCACTCACACATATCTTTTTGCTTCCTGGTTAGGCTAAACACCATTTGTGTGATTCCATTCACACATACCTTTTTGCTTTTTGGTTAGCCTAGGCACCATTTGTGTGATTCCACTCACACATATCTTCTTGCTTTCTGGTTAGGCTAGACACCATTTGCGTGATTCCACTCACACATACCTTTTTGCTTTTTGGTTAGCCTGGACACCATTTGTGTGATTCCACTCACACATACCTTTTTGCTTTTTGGTTAGCCTAGACACCATTTGTGTGATTCCACTCACACATATCTTTTTGCTTTCTGGTTAGGCTAGACACCATTTGTGTGATTCCATTCACGCATACCTTTTTGCTTTTTGGTTAGCCTAGACACCACTTGTGTGATTCCACTCACACATACCTTTTTGTTGCAAGGTTAGGCTAGACATCGTTTGTGTGATTCCATTCACACATACCTTTTTGCTTTTTGGTTAGCCTAGACTTCATCTGAGTGATTCCGACTCATCCATATGGGGTAGCTCCCCACGGTCTTTGGACCATTCGTGTGTCAAAATTTAATGGTTAGCCGCCATGAGATAGCATCTCGTTTTGTGATACCCGTGTAGGTGAGTTTTCATGCTCCCGTTCTCGCTTTGCGTTACACGTGTTGGTGAGTTTTCATGCTCACGTGTAGGTGAGTTTTCATGCTCACGTGTAGGTGAGCATGACACGTGTTGTTGAGTTTTCATGCTCACGTGTAGGCGAGTTTTCATGCTCCCGTTCTTGCTTTGCGTTACACGTGTTGGTGAGTTTTCATGCTCATGTGTAGGTAGGTTTTCATACTCCCATTTGAGTTTTCATACTCCCATTTGAGTTTTCATATTCTCATTTTGTGATTTCTGAATTTCTTGTGTAGATTTCTAAAATTTTGTTTTCTGGATTTCTTGTGTAGACTTCGAGACTTTGTGTTTTCTGGATTTCTTGTGATGATTTCTAGAATTTGTGCTTCACCAATTTTCGTGATTTCTATCGATAAATTTTATCAATTTTTATGCATTGGTGAATTCGTGTGTCATTGACTTGTTATGAATACAAGTTTAGGGTATGATACCCATTTCTATCTTTGAGAAGATTCCTGTGACATTTTTGATAAATGAAAATCCACTGGTATTATGTTTTAATGCCAATTATTTTGCTGAGATTTTGACGTATAAAAATTATTGTCGCTTTGACTTCAGTAACCGTCGATTTTAAAATGGATTTTTCAAGCGGTTATCCCGCAATGCTGATTTTGTTGTCCGTTTTTACGGTATTCTGAGAAGTGCAATTTCCTTGTCGAAATTGCTACTGATGTTGCTGTTTTAATCACGTGTTTCAAAAATTTGTTATTTTTAAAATTGTTTCAAAATATAAATTAAAATTGTTTTCAAATTTTTTATAGTTTACACTTTCAAAAGAATGAGAAAGCGAATTAAACGTTTCAGAAAAATCGAGGACTATGACCCCTTTCTTTTACTGATTCGCTTAATTCCGGACTTGTCCGTTTGAGAATGTGAAATGTTATTTTTAAAATAAACAAATATGCACTTTCAAGAAAACGATGAAGTGAATTAAACGATTTAGTAAAACTCGTGGTTATGGGTCATGTGTGTTTGCTATTTCGGTTAATTCCGGACTCGTTAATTGAAATATTTGTGATTTCTGATTATCGTTTTTGATAAGCAGATATTTGTTGTTTCTAATTATCGTTTTTGATAATTAGATATTTGACATTTGATTATCGTTTTTGATAATCGAATATTTGTTGTTTCTAATTATCGTGTGTGATAATTAGATATTTGTGATTCGATTATCGTTTTTGATAATCAGATATTTGTTGTTTCTGATTATCGCTTGTGATAAATAGATATTTGAGATTTAATTATCATTTGTGATAATTAGATATTTGAGATTTATGATTTGATTATCAATTGTGATAATTAAATATTCGTTGATTTGTGATTTCTGATTATCGTTTTTGATAATCAGATATTTGTTGTTTCTGATTATCGCTCGTGATAATTAGATATTTGAGATTTAATTATCGTTTATGATAATTAAATATTTGTTATTTAAGATTTTATTATCGTTTGATAATTGAATATTTGTTGATTTGAAATTTGACTACCGTTGTGGTATTTCCTGATTATCGTTTTTGATAGTTAGATATTTGTGATTTTTTGTTTTCTAATTATCTTTGTTGATAATTAGATTTTGTTGTCTCCTAATTATCATATCGAGATTAGATATTGTTGTTTAGTGATTTCTGTATTCTGATTATCTATTTGATAATTAAATTTTGTAGAGAATTTGAGAATTTCTTTTACGAAATTAAAAGATTTCTTTGGCGTTTATATTGTACTACACCGGTGTACCCGCTCAATTTTCTACTATTCATGACGTTTTCCACGTCTTCCAATTACGGAAATGCCTTAGGGATTTCCGATTTTTATTCTTGAGAAACCTTCTATTCACATCATTGCTTCGGGGGTGTAGCACCTTCGAAATAAAGATGTTTTTCTTGCGGATGTTCAATGGTTCTCAAATCCTAAGGATTGCACTTAGTAATCCAGAATTCATCGAGCAAACACGCCTTGGCTTTCTCTTTCATGCTCTATGGGGTGAACTCCCTATTTCAAATTTCTTTCTTTTGTGTTGTTATGTTTTCGGTTGTTACCTTTTGCCCATTTATTCCTTATGATTGCGAGACCGCAATTTCTTTAAGGAGGGGAGTCTGTAACAACCCGATATTTCGCATCGATTAATTATTGTCTTTGAACGATTACTTTTCCTAGCTTATTGCTAATTGATGTTTTTAAATTTGAATTAAAATTCTTTTATAAATTGTTAAAAAAATTGATGGGCTTTGAAAATTAGAGTGTGGCCCATGTTTTTATGAGGTAGTGAAAATTTACGAAGGCACTAGCAGTTCCCTTTTTATTTTATTTTTATTCGACCCGTCCCCCTTTCTTATTTTTTTCATTCGAAACACTAAACAAAGTAAATCAAACGAAGAAAAAATGGTGGCTGCTTGTCTTTCGCTTGTTCCTCTGTATCAAAATTAGGGTTTCTCATTGGTGCCGATTTGATCGCCTTGTGAGATTACTTCGGCCGCTTGATTTCATTCGCGAGTTTGTTTCATCGATCGTTCCTCTTCCTGAATTACGCTTGGCTTTTTCTAAATTCGTCGACAAGGTGAGTAATTTATACTCACATCTTAAATTCGAACTCAGTGTTATGCTCGCGTTCGATTTAGTATATACTTGGGTTTTGAAATTTGACTTAGTTGTACCTCTGTCAATTATTGACTTCGGCCATTTCTGATTTCATGAATTTCTGGCTTTGACTTGTACATTTGAATTTCTTTGATTTTGATAAAATGGATTTGCTATTGCTTGTTCAAAAACTGTTACATTGTTTTAATCGGCTTTGAACTGTTACTTGACCTCGGCCATGTGTTCATCTGAGTGTTGTTTGCATTGCATCACCACTGTTGAACTTATCTGGAGCATTGTTCATTTTTTATTTTTGTTGTTTTGCATTAAGGATGTGTTCATCTGATGTTGCACCACTTGATGTCGTAGCCTGGGCCATTTGTTCCTGTAATATGTCACTGTATCATTATACAGTTCGCATTTGTTAGCTTGTAGTTCATGTTGTTTTATTGAGTCCGAGCTTTGAGATCATGTTCACTTGCTTGAGTCTAGTTTCTTGATTCGTTACTGTCGTGTCTTTGATGTTGTACACTGTCATGTTGTCTTGGGTATTTGGTCTTGCCTGGTGTTCTGTAGTCATTTATGCATTGATGCTATTCTCTCTTGCACTTGCTCATTTGAGTTTGCACTGCTTCATCCCCACTTGTGTCTGCATATACATATATTCATGTATACTTAAGTCTTGTTCTTGGTCATAGCTGGACTTGTTTCCTTGATCATTTACTGTTGCCTGGGTCTATACATTGATATTGGCTGCTGTAGTTTGTAATTCCATTTGAAATATCCCTCAATATATTTTTCGAACACTCGAGTTAGTACTGTGCGCATTGTTCTGATTCTATAGGAATTCACATCTGTACACTTGTTGGTGCACTGAACTCTGTAGGCATATGCATTGACTTCGCCTCTGATTTGATTTTGAGCTGTTCAATATCTCGTGACCATCACGGTATTGATTTATTATTTATGGTTATCTCGGCACTGATGTATCTCGTGACCATCACAGTTTCTCTCACCTCTCTGTTGGTATTACAGTACTCTAGTAGTTGATGGACTTGTTGATGAATGGACCGGTTCGCTGTTGAGTTCATTTGCTCATTTCATTCATGTGTTTGCACTGTCCAGTATTTTACAAGTATATTTCATATACTTGTCACCATTCACTTAAAATCAATTGCATTTCTCTGATTCATTTCATGTTTGAACCTTTGCCCTGTGACCTTGTACTGGCTGCAGTTCAGTTGCGGTCTGCCCTTGTGTTTTGTGTTGTGGTGCCATATCATTGGTGCTCTCACCTTCATTCGGTTGTGTCATTATGTTGTACACGGCCTTGTGCACTTGCTCATTTGAGTTGTACTACTTCTCGTTGCGCCTCTGATTCATTTTGCCATATGCATTTTGTTATGTACATTCATTTGTGTACATATTTTACATTCATGTTTGGTGGAAGTTTTAAACTGCAGCCACACGGTATGGAGCTTTTGTGTACATCATCACGGTAGTGGCAAGGCAGTGCACGCAAGCGTGAACTACAGCCACACGTATTGATTTTATTGATATTCTATTTTGTTTTGATTTTTTGATCTTTTGCATATTCCATATGCTGTAGTGGCGAGGCAGTGCACGCGTGCGTGTACTGCAGCCCTACCCGAATTAATATTTTAATTGATATTTCAATGGTTTGAACTGTTTCGTTTAATCAATTCTATATGATTTGAATTGAATTTTGATTGGTTTAATTTGATGATTTTGTTGTTAATTGCCGATTTGGCAATTTCGATATTTTCCAAATTATCTTCATTGATATTCTTTTTACTTATCTTTGTTGATGATTTGAATCTGTTGATTGTTGTTTAACACTGTTACGTGTTATATTTATAGTTATCCGATTTCTTTATTTAAGGATCGGATAGACGAGATTTATTGTGACTGTCGTCTATTCATTATTTAATTATTATTGCCTCTGTGCACTAATAACTGAGTTTGAATTAGACTGACCCGCATATTATTTTCTTTTGAATTTAATACACGAGTCAGACCTGAGTTATTTCAGGTTGTAGATATCTTGCTTTGGGTTGTTGCTAGAGCTATGAAGTCTTTTCATACCTTTTGGAGTAGTCGCTGTCATTTTTAGTAGTCAGTGTATTAGTGTAGGAAGATGTGTATTCATGTATATTAGTCGATAATGTACCTGTGTATATGTATATATATAACTTCCCGTGTCGACAATTGTAGTTGCATCATATGTATTGTGTCAAATGTATTGTAACTGACATCAGTTATTATATATATGAGACTTTTGTTATCTGTGTTCCGCATTTATTTATATTATCTGTGTTATTATTATATATTTACTGTCCTAAACTAGTATGAACCATCGTAGTTCGTTTTATACTGGAATTGGGGTATGTCGATGGGAGTAAATAAATCAGAGAGGAAAAATGAAAGAATATATATATATACCACTCCTATCGAGATAACCAATACTAGTGTAAGGCCTAACTACGGATGGCCACTCCTCAACAGCCTTAATCTCCGCGCTAGTTGACAGCATTACAACCGTAGTGTTCTTGGCTAGCGTGGGTATAGAGGTGGGGCGTCACATTTACATAATAAAAAGTATGTTCTAAGTGCTTAGAAATTGGATCATTTGTTTCAGCACTACATGTATATATGCTATACAGACAGGGTACCTATTTTGTAGCATGAGACAGTAAGACTCTATGGTCCCAATGAAGCTTAAATGATTAGTATTATCTTTATTACATAATGTATGTTTGGAAACTTTTGAAATATCCATATACACGTTTTGAAGTGAATGATTATAACAACAACTGATCCTAAGATAAAACAAATTTTAACACAAACCAATGTAAGATAACATAATATATGTTTTCATTATGTTAAAAATATAAATATAATAACTCAAATTAAAGTACGATATGTCACAGTAGACTGCTGGTTAAGGAAGCTTAAGGAGCCAAGGTATAAATTATTATAACTAAAGCACTTGAATAAAATAAAACATTCCAATAGACATAGGATTTCCCCATACATATTATCATAATGAATTCATAAGTTTAACTCAATAACATGTGTACATTAACCTTATGATCAAAGTTGTTTAGAGTTAGAGATGCCTATAGGTAAAAACAAAATATAACATCAATTCCAATTTTGGGTATGTGCTTGTATAGAATTTAAAGATTATTTTATGGGATATTACTATACAATTGTCTATGCAGAACGAGCACGACCACCATATCCTCGTCATTTTAATAAATCAATATATAGGAATGAAGCCGAACAACCATGTTTTAACAATACCGATCAAAAAGCTTCATATAACTCGAATCAACTGATGCATGCCTTCTCACTCTTGACCACTTCCATACCAACATAATGAAATGTCTGGCCCTAAATTATTGCCCCAAATTTCTCTCCAACGAAACAAAGTCCAAGATTGACTCTGCATTTTGTACATGAACTCTAAAATGGCCGACGTAGGTTCTGATTGTCGAAAATGAGATCCTAGCATGCTTATATTGCTTTAGTTTTAGGATTTCCTATGGATGATTAAATCTGCAAAATAAATAAGATAATAATTTAAAAGGCTAGATAAAAATTTGGGTTTTGTACATACCTGCTAAAATGCAAAACATAAGGTTATATGAGGTTGATGCTTGAGCAGGGAAGAATAAGAAAATGATATTATAAGTGAGTGGGAGAGAGCATAACATGTGAATTAAGACATGTGTAAGGAGAAAAAGAATGTCGAAAATATCCTTTACACGTGGATTTTCTTTATTCAAAATGAAGAAGGTTATTCTGGACATTTCAAAAGCTTCATTTGAAGGTATTCCTATTATATAAAGATAAAGAAGCATGTAATTATAAGGAAGATAAATGTTCTATGATATTTTTGAAGTTACTGTAATAGATGACTTATTATTAATAGGTAATAGTGTATGTATGTTACAATTAGCCAAAGCATGCATATTTACTATTCTCAATGAAGGATGTGGTTGAAGTGTCCTACATGCTAAGTATAAAGATCTATATAAATAGTGTTGACGACAAAAATTATACAACATCTAAAAACTTGTAGAAAAATTACGATCTAGCAAATACTAAAGGAAAATTAAAATTAGGAACATGAATTTTATAGTGTTTCTGCAATCTCTGTCCTGTGTCTACTGTAATTTATAGATAATCTGACTAAAGGAAAATTAAAGTGAGAACATGAATTTTTATAGCATTTCTGCAATCTCCGTCCCGTGTCTACTGTAATTTATAGATAATCTGATTGAGAGTCACAAGCATAAGGGATTGATAAGTCCCTAAACCTAGAATAATCAACAATGTCCGTCTTGGTAACTATGGAGAGGAGAGGTATAGGATGATGAAAAATAAAAGAGTGAAAAGTCCTGTTTTAGTAGCCATAGAGTCTGTATTATTATTTTGGAATTCGTCAGTAGACTCGGAGGCCCCTGAAGTAGAAGGTCATGACCCAAGTTCAAAAGTGCAAGAAACTGTAAAGTCAGCCCATACCCTAAAAAATTCTCGCAGTATTGAGAGGACCCAATAATACCTTGAAAACGTTAATAAGAAATAAAATAAGACAAATTAATTAAATAAGATAGGCTAAAAGTGAAATTTTTGCAAAATTCGAAATTTGATAATGAAAGTTATGTCGTTGAGTTCATGATGATTTTCTTACATATATATTGAAAATGGAGCTCAAGCGAAAAGTTATGGACATTTGAAGTTTTCAGATTTAAAATAATTTAAATAGAATTCAAATTCAGATAATTAAATAATCCTCAAAATTGAAATTGGAAAGTAATAGTAAATAAACTTGGAGGTTAAGTAATCTTAAAATTAATGCTAACGTTAAAGAATTAACTAGGTTAATAAATAAATAAAAACACCGACAAATAAATATTGCTAAAATAAACGTAAACGATCGACCGCCTACCCTTGGCCAATCGACTGCTAGTGGTCGATTGTTGGTTAGGGGCTGTCGGTCGGCTATTGTGTAGCAGCTAGGGTTGCAACAGTTAACGATCCGGTTTTTAATATTTTAAACCGATTTAAATTCAAAGGTTCCGGTGCATTCCAACCACTATAAATAACAGCTTTGCCCCCTCACTTTTATTCACGAATTATGTTGAGAACCAAGTGAAGCTCTATCAGTCTCTCTCTTCAAAATTTAGAAAAATACTTTAGGGTTCTAGGTAACAGATTCTAGATGTTTACTATTTTATTTTTAATTATATTCTTCTCCAATCCTTAAATTTCTGGATTTAATCTATATATAAATCCCCTTGTATATATCTAAAAAGGGCGATCTGAAAGAGATTATTGAAGGCGTGACAAATTCAAAAAGAGGATGAGCTAAGGATCTATTTTAAGTGGTAATTTTAGTTTTTCTATTGTCGAGTACGGGTTTCGGTTTAAAATCCGAAAAAAGATTTCAGCCCGTTAAGAACCCAGAACAGAAAATTCTAAATTTGAATTGATGGCGGAAAATTGCAAGCGAGATCCGACTTTTTTTTTGAAGTGGTACTTAGATGAAACATGTCACTGAGACAACATATCACAAATCACTTGTCAATATATGTTCAAATCAAACTACGCAAGTTTCGAACTTGAGACCTCACACCAAAGTCATATCACTTAACCACTGAGACAATTTATTAATTTAATAATGTAGTTTGGATTTGTTATATGCCTTAAGGAATAAGGAATTTTGGTTTACGGAAACATCACATTAAAACCCCTAAATTTCCCCCAAAATGAAATGTCAATTCTTATGTTTGAATCTCGGCCGTTTTATAATAAAACAATGGAATTTGTGTATATTTTGCAATTTTAATGTTTTATCTTCTGTTCCGCTTCTTATCTTTTTCTTTGGATCTGATTAAGGGTTTTTATTGGTAAATGACGTGTAAGGTACAAATTCTTATTCATAATTTGCTTCGTCTATTTCCACAATTTGAATAGAAATTCTCTTTTTCTAATTTCATGTAAAAAGAAGTTGAATATAGCATAAAAGTATTTAAATTGTAAGTTTCTAATATCGATTTATTCTGGTGTTTTAGTATAAAACAAATTAGGTTTAGATTCTATTCTATACAAGTCTTTCGATTGAATTATGGGTATTGGATTTATGGTTTATTTACTAATATGAAAATGTGACTTGTATAATTTTTGATGATTTGACATTTAAATGCTAGTTTAGGGCATCATCTTCCCACGCTTAGAAATTTACTAGGTGCACGTATGTGTGTGTGTATATACACATACATATATTAGCGTAAATAACATGCAATTATAACGTATTAATTACGTAGTTAATAGGTTATTAATTATTATCGAATCCCCTTAGGAAAGTAATTAATTATAGAGGCAAAATAAAAGGTTTTCTTATAAGGCCTTAATGATGGATATGGTGAAATGTGTGATAATATGTTAAGAGAGTGTTATAAATTATGGATACAGTGAGATGTGTGATGATATGTTAAAGTTTAGACACGATAGTGGATATCTTGAAAAGGGTCTACTTCAATATGAAGTATCAAGTGACTGAAAATATTTCATGCAATGACAGCTAGATAAGTGTCAGTGATGAGCCCTTTGGGATACCTATTAAATGACTTGGGACCTGCCTTAAATATGGTAATAAATGGTTAGGGTCTACATAATTCACATTAACAGTGCATTAAGTGACAGGGGTGCTATTTCTTACATCGATGGCATAGTAATGATGATGGATATGGGTTACTAGGTAGTCAGAGTAACAGTTATAGAATTGGAATTGGGATAGTCTTAGTGCTTAATGTTGGAAAGACTTATAATAAAGCCAATATACGGAAGACATATTCCTATTTAAATTATACTACCCAAGTACTATTATAGTAAGATTCGATATTTTTATTCACCAGACATATATTGTTCTGACTCCCTCCTTATTTTAATACAGGTTAGGAAAGACGATGCTGAAGTGAAGGCGAGGAAGAAACTTGTGGCAATTTACCTATTTAACCACTTAAATTATTTTCTTATGTACCCATTAAAGAATAACAATGTATTTTGAAAACCTTGTACTACAGGTATGTTATGGTTGTTATTGTTTGTAACGATCCTGATTTTTTATGCTAAATTTAAATTGGTAATTAATTTAATTTTTGAATTTAATTGTGCACTGATGATGAGTTAATTCGAATTATGGGTTGAAATTAAAATAATATTTATTAATAACAATAGTAGTTCGTGATAATATTGGATTTGAAAATAAATATTTTTAATAAATTGGGTTTGAAAGAAAAACTCTATCTTTAAAAATTTATAGAGATTTGTTTCCAAATATATAACATACATATGTAATATGTATTTTGAAAATATATTTGAATTAAATATTGTAAATTTCTAATAGATATGTATAAATATTTATTTATATATATGAATAAATACTTATTTAAAAGTACAGTACTTTGAAATATAAATAGAATTTGATTCAGAAATTATTCTGTATCTATAACATGAAAATTTGGAAATTATGTTTTGAAATCGATATAAATAAATTCACAGAAAGTAGTTAAAAGGTTAAAAATCAAATGTATACATATCTTTTAAAAAATTAATAAGATTTGAATAAAGTAATTATAAAGCTAAATTTAGAATTTAATGTATATGTAAAATTGGTTGGTAAATTTATAAAATGAGTTTTTAAAGATATTGTTTCTAATTTTATTTAAATATGCATTATAATTTAAAAACGAGTTTTGAATATGATTTTAAATTTTTAAAAGGGTTAATTAAGAATTAATTTTTTTTATTCATGATTAATTGAAATTTTCCTTTGAAATAAATAAGAAAACATGATTTATAAATAAATTTACATGAGGGTTTAAAAATGTAAACAAATTTAAGTTTAACAAGGATATAAACACAAATTTTAAATAAATTTCAGGAGAAGGTCTAAGACATAAAATTGTTACTTTTAACAAGTGTTAAGATAAATAACAAATGTTTACAAATGTAATATAAGGATTAACAAGTGGCAAGATATTTGTTTTTATTTTCAAAACTTCAACATCTTCATGTAATCAAAAAGGAAAAAAAACAAAATAAAACCTGAAAGCAAAGCAAGAGGATCAGATCAAAATTCAACAAAACAAAGTATTCTTAAAACAATCATGCAAATCTGAGAATCAAACACTTTCTGTGAATCTGGAAATCAAGATCATGCATGCAGTTCTAATTTGGTTTTAAAAGAAACAAGATCAAAGCAAATAAAGTGATTCAATGTCTTCAACCTAGAGTTTAAAATCAGAGGAGATGAAAATCAAAAATTTAGCATTTTAAAAACCTGAAATGGATTCAACTAAGCAAGCAAATCAAAAGAAAGCTGCATGCTACAAATTTCAAATCTGCAAAATCAAATAAAAACCAGAAAAGCATTTCAGATATGTGCTCCGCTTCCAAAAACAATGGTGAGCAAATCAATAAACACATATTATTTTTGAGGTTGTCTGAATGAATGTGCTTGCAAAATTCGTGTGAGTATTGGTTATGTTTGCCTGTGCACTCCTGGAAACAGAAAAGGACATTTTTGTTCTTGATATAGGCATTGAAAACTGGGGTTAGATAAAACTTGCCTCTTATCTGATTTTTGGATTTAAACTTCAGGTGTGCTATGAAAAATATTTTTTATGATTGCATGTGTAGATATATATATATATATATAGATGGTCGTGTATATGTCTATATATAAGTGATTCCAGTTTCAAAAATAAGAACATCCTTGCTATTTAGTTTCTTCAACACCTTATATCCAGATGACAACAAAAAAAAAATTTACAAGTTTAAACCATTTTGTGGTGATCTGATGCATGCTATAATTCTTGAATCTATGATGTAATGCGTCTGTATGTTGTTGAAGTATGGATTGTATGTATAGATGTTGATATTTTTGTATGCATGGTTGTCCCTCCCTGTTTTTGATACAGGGGTTTAAATTTTAAAACAAAATGCAGATCTTCTTATATGATCATTGTTAAACCTTGACCTCAAAATAAATTAGTTGAGTATTAACTTGAGCTAAGATTTAAAAATATGTTCAAATGTTTTAAATTTAATTATGTCTCTAAAAAAACTGAAAACACAATAGTAAATCATAAAATTTGATAAAACCAAATATTGAATCTTCTTGGTTCAGTTTATATCTTGAATCATAACTGGAAATCAGTTTTTTTTAACAGACATCAAGATTTTGGTGATAAAAATGGAAATGCATGTGCATGATAACATTTGTGGGTTTTAATGTGTTTGGGGTTAGGCTGAGAAAGTTACTCGAGTTTTACTCGGGTTATTTAAGGTTTGGCTCGAGTTTCCTTTGCATTTGACTCGGGTAAAATTTTGTGTGCCTCGGGTAGTTTTACCTTTTGAATTTTTTTTAAAAAGAAGGAAAAGGAACTGAGTTTAAATGAAAGCCAGATGTAACATAGTTTGAATCAAGTTTTAAGCAAGGATTCAAACTAGCTTTTGTATCCTAGTTCAAAATCAAATAAGTTTTCAAAAAGGAAATAAAATAGAAGTGTTTGGAAAATTAATGTTAAGTATAGTGGCCACAGGTTTTGGAAACCCCGTCTGTTCCAAATCCAAATCTAGATTTAAATTTAAAAACTGAATTTAATAAAATTTCAGAGATCAAATCTTGAAGTATGGACTTAGATCAAGTTGTATACTAGTTGTATTGTTTAAGTTTTATAAAATTTTGTTACTAGTTTCAACAAAATCTGTCATGTTCTGTTTTTTTTAATTTAAAACTGAAGTTTTAAAAGCCAAGCTTTATACCAGTTTAAAACTAAAATTTCAAATCTGGTATAAGCTAGTTGAATCTCAGTTTTGAAAATTAAATGCAGTTTCAAACTTAATCTGTTTAACTACTTTAAAAATAATAGATAAGGATTTGAGTTTAAAATGAAATTTTAAAATGTAAATAAGCCTTGAATCTAAGTAATTTGAAATCAAATTAAATTTGTATTCCAGTTTAAAATAAATGAAAGTTTTTAAAATTTGAAATGATTTAAACAATCTTATTTGAAAAGTGTATGATTAAATTGATTTGAATTTTAAAATGAGTTTGGCCTAAATTCTTTTAAACTTATTTTATAAAATGGTTATTTCTTTAACATATGTGATAAAAAGACTTTGAATTGTTTTTTTTTACTTTGTTTAGATAAGTTTGTATTCATTTTAAAATCTTGACTTTAAAAATGAAATTTAAAATGGAATTTAAAGTAAATTTAAAACAAATTGTTTGTAAATACTTTGATTAAGTAAGAAATGTTTATCTTAAAAATAAATATAATTTAATGTTTTGGATTCATTAAATTATTAAGTTAATTTAAATGGATGGTTAATTATTTAATTAATTAATGATATGGATGATTAATTAGGTAATTAAGAGTTTATCAATTAATATAACTAATTGAGTTTGATGGGATCAGTTGAATTAATTGATTAAGTTTAATTTATTTAAACACTGAATAATTTAATAATAATTACTTAATGTAATTAATGGATGGTAATTACATAGTAAAGTAATTAATTGATAATTACTTGATAATGGAAGTGATTAAGAGTAATTATTAATTAAGTAATAATTAATTAGTTATTGAAATTAATTAAGAATAACTAATTAAGGATTAATTATTAATTAAGGGTTAATTAATTATTGTAATCAATTAAGAATAATCAATTAAGATGGTTTGTAGTTAATTAACAATAATTAACTAAGATTAGTGACTAATCTGATTTGAATTAATCAGACGATTAATTGTTATTACTTAGGGATGTTTGGGTTCTATTGAATGATTGAACTGATTGATATTCCGGATTGAGATGTCCTATGTAACGAGTCGAATTTTGCCCGCTCAAAAATCGACATCCATACTTCAAATCGTATTCGAATGCCGTAGATTCGACCGTTCAAATCCGATTCGCCGGAGCTTATAACAATCATTAAGTAAACAACACAGCGGAATAAAAGAACAATACATTGATATACAACTTTGATACAATATCTGATACAACAGATAATCCAATAGATATCAATATACATCAGAGATATGATACAATAAAATAGCTGCGGAAAGAAAATAGATAACATTTAACAGCGGAACAAATAACTCTAAGATAATCTTCAACGAAGAACTCCAAATCTGAACTCCATCTCCAAGAACTAATCCAGCAATAGCTCGAACTCCCAATGACGATGCACAAAGATAGACAAGCTTGGTGCGATCCAAAGACTGAACTAACTCCAGATAATCTACAGAACAAAATATCACAAATCGGATAGGATCATCAATTCAAGGCATTTCATACAATATAATCATTCATAAGTAAGGTCAAGCATTCAATAATCATTTATAAACAGGGTTATTTAATCCTAATTAATTCAATTTATCTCCAATTAAATTAATTACTTATGAATTTATTATCCAATTCTGATTTATTAATTCCAAATCATTTGATATAAATAAATTTATCAAACACTTAAATTTATTAAATTATTCTTAATCAATCATGTAAATTAAGTTAACCTTTGAACCAATTATATAGTTAATTAACTGTAATTAATAAAAATATCCAAAATTTATCACTATAAGTGATTAATCCTTAATTACTTTCATGAAGTAATTTCATTTCGATAATGTATAATTGATTATCTAAATTAATTAATCTAATTAATTATCAAGATTTATCGCATTAATTTAATTACTTAATAATCTCTAGTTAATTATCTTTATTAACTACTAATATTTCTTTAATCACTTTCTTAAGAAATTATCTTAGATTAATTATTATTAATCATCCCTAATTATAAATTAATCTAAATTTTAAATGAAATAAATCATTCTTTCATTACCATATTAATTAAATTATTTCAATTACCTTAATTATTTCTAAGATAATAAATTTCTTTATTAATGATTTCATTAATCATTTAAGTGTAATTTAAACATTACACTTTTAAATTCAAATTCCATTTGAATATAAGATTTAAGAGGAATATGTATTTAAATATTAACCAATTTAAATATCAATTTATAAACCTTAAAATAATGTAAAGAACATTTATTATTTTCATAGGAAACTTATATAAGGAATGCCTTTAAATTTATTTACTTAAATTTTAAGTTTTTAAATCACATTACCTTTTAACTTGCAATTTCAAGTTTAAAAACGAACATTTAACGGTTCATTTAAAATTCTTTTATAACAGAACTTTATCAAAAATCAAATTTAAATCTTTGTTTGGAAACAAATTTACTTTTTTAAAAAGCTATTCTAATTTAAACTTGTTTAAAACACATTCAGGTTTAAAACAAGTTTAAACTCCAAATTTCATTTTAAAACTTTAAATTCAAATGCTGTTTAAAACTGGTTCAAATTTTTAAACTTAAATTTCAAAACATTGCTCACATCCTGCCTTAAAAGTTTGAACTAAACTTACAAAACTTGAAATAATCAGGCTTAGCAAACCTGAATGCTTCACTGTCTCGAACTAACCCACCAAACATTTGACAGGTTTTCATCAAAACCTGTGGCAATGCAAAAGCAACCCCACGCCTACCATTTACTTCGAGTTTCCCCTCCCCTTGCTCTGAGTCAAACACTTTAAAGCCCCGAGTGAAACCCGAGAAAGAAAAAAAAAACTCTCCAGTCCTTCAACATGCACGGTGCACGTGCACCGTGCCGCCTTCGCCTCCGGTCCCTTGCCAGTCATCGTGGCAAGTCGACGATCCATCCCACATCAGATTCCGATCATCGTAAATCCCATCGTTCGCTTGAAATTGAAATTCGACTGCAAGGTCGAAACCTGGAAACGGTAGACCCAACACCTCCCAAACCTGGAAAACGCATCGTCCTCCACGCTCCGACCACCTGACGTTATGCGACTCCGGCCACGTGTTCCCTGACCATTCACGAACCCATCCCCAGTGGTGCCATCGAACTCGATGCAACAGAGGGAACGAACGAATCGATTTCATGATATTGCCTAAAACTAGGGTTAGAAATAAAAACTCCTCCCCATTATCGCCACAGTCTTCTTCTCCACCTCCAGCCATTTTTCCTGGCAACTCTATAGCCTCCTCCATCACCTCACATAACCCCCACCAACTCGAATTGCTCAATCACGAGAAAATGATTTAAAAGCAGATTTTGTTCTACCGTAAACTGCTCATGTTACACACAACTAAAAATCACTATATTTGTTTCAAAAATCCTATCTTGGGATGTAAATTCAAGCTATATGATTTAATCCATAATTCATGATATTCGAAATTTCCAGAGACTTAAGTTTTTACTGTAAAAACTTGTTCTTTCACTCCACATACCTTTATTCTTCACACAACCATTTTTAGATGATGAATCGTACCAGAACAAACAAAATTTGTTTTGATCTCGAGTTCAAATGTTTAATAGATCAAGTAGAAATGGATTTTAAATCAAAGTTTTGTTTTGAAAACTCCAAACAAAGAGCAGAGAAAAATAACAGCCTGTACACATAAGCTTGCAATATTCACAGGCATTTATATGTATATAAATTTAAACATACTCATCCGCATACATACTTGCAACAAAATTTTACTTTTAAATTTGTTTTTAGAGTGATATTACTCACATGTTTCCCAGGAAAGAGCAGAGCTACTTATTGTTGAACTTGCATGCTTGCTGAGATCTTCTTTGCTCCTTTGATCTCCATTTTGTCTGATTAAATGGTTGTTCAAGTTTAAATTGAATTTTTGTTTGAGTTTTCACTATGATGCTTGCTCCCATTTTACTCAGTTGTGATAATGAACTGAAAGGAGGGTTGATGTATATAAAAGATAGTGTGCAGGTTGAGGTTAAGTACAATAGGTATGTTGCATTAATTGTTGAGGTGTATGGCATTTATTGCCTTATACAGATATACTTTCCTCTCCATACTTGTTGTTATTATTTTTATTTATTTGTTTTCTACTTGCATGTATTTGCTCGGCTGATATGTTTTGTGTTGAGAAGATTTTGTTTTGCAATTTTTTTTTTTTTACAGGCAACATTCTTTTGCCTGATACTTTTATACTTTCTTTTCTTTTGTTTTTTTTTTCTTTACCTTACATTGTTTTGTTTACTTTGCTTATTTATATTTTTGTTTTCCATGCTTGCTTTGTTTTCATTTACAAGTGTACATACTTGTATGTATTTTTGTTTTGTAATACTTCCTATATATGTTTACTTATTGTTTTTGTTTTATATATAATTGTTCTTATTTTTATTCATAGCTTAAATATGAATTATTTTACTTTACAAAATAAGTGAACTTCTATTTTTATTTTACTCTTATTACTTTTGTAGCCTACTCCATTTGTATTATCTTGTATTGATTTATTAATATGAGATTAAGATATATATATATATATACTTTATATTGTTATATCTTATATTTTATTTACTTCTTATTTATTGTCTTGTATTTATTATATATATTTTAACCATCAATAATAAATTAACAATTCACTTATTTATTCATTTCGTACTTGTGTCAATGTATATACTTTAATATTTATTTTTCAAACCATTAATATAAGATTTAAATTCAAATCAAAATATATATATATACACACAAGATTTTAAAATTTCAAATTGACTCATATATACCCAAATATACACATATATATATATATATATATATATATATATATATATATATATTCACAGATATACATATATATATAATATAAAAAAAAATTTAAATGATTTATATAGAATATATTTGAACTCGGGGAAACTCACATCACTATTTATAATTAATTTTATAAATTTTTATTCAAAATTTCATTTAATTATTAATTTAAATTAAATAAAAATTCAGGATCGTTACAGACTTTCCCCCTTAAAAGAATTTCGTCCTCGAAATTCGCAGGCACGAAAACAATACAGAGATAGACGAAAGACAGAAGAAATATCTTTTCAAATCAAACTGGATATCAATTCTGCATTTGGCTCACCAAATCAGAATATCAACAACAGATACAAGAAATTATAATAGAATTTCAATTTTGGTTTTAAACAAAATCGTTTTATTGATTCAATTCAAATTATCCTTCATATTCTATTAATCAATTTAACTCAATTTAAAATTTTCAATTCATTCAAAATTTCCAATTTCTAATTCATTTATTAGAGTTTAAATCGAAAAGCCGATAAGAAATCGATGAAGATACGAAGTAAAATTTCCTACAATGATTCGTAGAGCATCACCGCACCGAAACTTCTTCTTGTAGCTGGTACGAAGAAATCAAAAGAATTTAGAAACGAATCAAAGAAAATTGATAGAGAAAGTTGTTTCCACTATTGTTACAGAGTATCGACCATTTATAGTCGTATTTCCCTGTCCTCTATCTCGTTCTCTTTTTGCACTTATACTTACTATCAGTGGATAGTAAGAGAATTTACTGAGGCATTCAAACAGATATCTTAAGGATTACTCATTCTAGGATTTACTTCACCCTATCTCTAGTGAGCTACTTAACGTGTTATACTCCTGAGCTAAAGTTTCACCTTAGCTCTGATACCAAATGTAACGAGTCGGATTTTGCCCGCTCAAAAATCGACATCCATACTTCAAATCGTATTCGAATGCCGTAGATTCGACCGTTCAAATCCGATTCGCCGGAGCTTATAACAATCATTAAGTAAACAACACAGCGGAATAAAAGAACAATACATTGACATACAGCTTTGATACAATATCTGATACAACAGATAATCCAATAGATATCAATATACATCAGAGATATGATACAATAAAATAGCAGCGGAAAGAAAATAGATAACATTTAACAGCGGAACAAATAACTCTGAGATAATCTTCAACGAACTCCAAATCTGAACTCCATCTCCAAGAACTAATCCAGCAATAGCTCGAACTCCCAATGACGATGCACAAAGATAGACAAGCCTGGTGCGATCCAAAGACTGAACTAACTCCAGATAATCTACAGAAAAAATATCACAAATCAGATAGGATCATCAATTCAAGGCATTTCATACAATATAATCATTCATAAGTAAGGTCAAGCATTCAATAATCATTTATAAACAGGGTTATTTAATCCTAATTAATTCAATTTATCTCCAATTAAATTAATTACTTACGAATTTATTATCCAATTCTGATTTATTAATTCCAAATCATTTGATATAAATAAATTTATCAAACACTTAAATTTATTAAATTATTCTTAATCAATCATATAAATTAAGTTAACCTTTGAACCAATTATATAGTTAATTAACTGTAATTAATAAAAATATCCAAAATTTATCACTATAAGTGATTAATCCTTAATTACTTTCATGAAGTAATTTCATTTCGATAATGTATAATTGATTATCTAAATTAATTAATCTAATTAATTATCAAGATTTATCGCATTAATTTAATTACTTAATAATCTCTAGTTAATTATCTTTATTAACTACTAATATTTCTTTAATCACTTTCTTAAGAAATTATCTTAGATTAATTATTATTAATCATCCCTAATTATAAATTAATCTAAATTTTAAATTTTAAATGAAATAAATCATTCTTTCATTACCATATTAATTAAATTATTTCAATTACCTTAATTATTTCTAAGATAATAAATTTCTTTATTAATGATTTCATTAATCATTTAAGTGTAATTTAAACATTACACTTTTAAATTCAAATTCCATTTGAATATAAGATTTAAGACGAATATGTATTTAAATATTAACCAATTTAAATATCAATTTATAAACCTTAAAATAATGTAAAGAACATTTATTATTTTCATAGGAAACTTATACAAGGAAAGCCTTTAAATTTATTTACTTAAATTTTAAGTTTTTAAATCACATTACCTTTAAACTTGCAATTTCAAGTTTAAAAACGAACATTTAACCTTTCGTTTAAAATTCTTTTATAACAGAACTTTATCAAAAATCAAATTTAAATCTTTGTTTGGAAACAAATTTACTTTTTTAAAAAGCTATTCTAATTTAAACTTGTTTAAAACACATTCAGGTTTAAAACAAGTTTAAACTCCAAATTTCATTTTAAAACTTTAAATTCAAATGCTGTTTAAAACTGGTTCAAATTTTTAAACTTAAATTTCAAAACATTGCTCACATCCTGCCTTAAAAGTTTGAACTAAACATATAAAAGTTGAAACGATCAGGCTTAGCAAACCTGAATGCTTCACTGTCTCGAACTAACCCACCAAACATTTGACAGGTTTTCATCAAAACCTGTGGCAATGCAAAAGCAACCCCACGCCTACCATTTACTTCGAGTTTCCCCTCCCCTTGCTCCGAGTCAAACACTTTAAAGCCCCGAGTGAAACCCGAGAAAGAAAAAAAAAACTCTCCAGTCCTTCAACATGCACGGTGCACGTGCACCGTGCCGCCTTCGCCTCCGGTCCCTTGCCAGTCATCGTGGCAAGTCGACGATCCATCCCACATCAGATTCCGATCATCGTAAATCCCATCGTTCGCTTGAAATTGAAATTCGACTGCAAGGTCGAAACCTGGAAACGGTAGACCCAACACCTCCCAAACCTGGAAAACGCGTCGTCCTCCACGCTCCGACCACCTGACGTTATGCGACTCCGGCCACGTGTTCCCTGACCATTCACGAACCCATCCCCAGTGGTCCCATCGAACTCGATGCAACAGAGGGATCGAACGAATCGATTTCATGATATTGCCTAAAACTAGGGTTAGAAATAAAAACTCCTCCCCATTATCGCCACAGTCTTCTTCTCCACCTCCAGCCATTTTTCCTGGCAACTCCAAAGCCTCCTCCATCACCTCACATAACCCCAACCAACTCGAATCGCTCAATCACGAGAAAATGATTTAAAAGCAGATTTTGTTCTACCGTAAACTGCTCATGTTACACACAACTAAAAATCACTATATTTGTTTCAAAAATCCTATCTTGGAATGTAAATTCAAGCTATATGATTTAATCCATAATTCATGATATTCGAAATTTCCAGAGACTTAAGTTTTTACTGTAAAAACTTGTTCTTTCACTCCACATACCTTTATTCTTCACACAACCATTTTTAGATGATGAATCGTACCAGAACAAACAAAATTTGTTTTGATCTCGAGTTCAAATGTTTAATAGATCAAGTAGAAATGGATTTTAAATCAAAGTTTTGTTTTGAAAACTCCAAACAAAGAGCAGAGAAAAATAACAGCCTATACACATAAGCTTGCAATATTCACAGGCATTTATATGTATATAAATTTAAACATACTCATCCGCATACATACTTGCAACAAAATTTTACTTTTAAATTTGTTTTTAGAGTGATATTACTCACATGTTTCCCAGGAAAGAGCAGAGCTACTTATTGTTGAACTTGCATGCTTGCTGAGATCTTCTTTGCTCCTTTGATCTCCATTTTGTCTGATTAAATGGTTGTTCAAGTTTAAATTGAATTTTTGTTTGAGTTTTCACTATGATGCTTGCTCCCATTTTACTCAGTTGTGATAATGAACTGAAAGGAGGGTTGATGTATATAAAAGATAGTGTGCAGGTTGAGGTTAAGTACAATAGGTATGTTGCATTAATTGTTGAGGTGTATGGCATTTATTGCCTTATACAGATATACTTTCCTCTCCATACTTGTTGTTATTATTTTTATTTATTTGTTTTCTACTTGCATGTATTTGCTCGGCTGATATGTTTTGTGTTGAGAAGATTTTGTTTTGCAATTTTTTTTTTTTTTACAGGCAACATTCTTTTGCCTGATTACTTTTATACTTTCTTTTCTTTTGTTTTTTTTTTTCTTTACCTTACATTGTTTTGTTTACTTTGCTTATTTATATTTTTGTTTTCCATGCTTGCTTTGTTTTCATTTACAAGTGTACATACTTGTATGTATTTTTGTTTTGTAATACTTCCTATATATGTTTACTTATTGTTTTTGTTTTATATATAATTGTTCTTATTTTTATTCATAGCTTAAATATGAATTATTTTACTTTACAAAATAAGTGAACTTCTATTTTTATTTTACTCTTATTACTTTTGTAGCCTACTCCATTTGTATTATCTTGTATTGATTTATTAATATGAGATTAAGATATATATATATATATATATATATTTACTTTATATTGTTATATCTTATATTTTATTTACTTCTTATTTATTGTCTTGTATTTATTATATATATTTTAACCATCAATAATAAATTAACAATTCACTTATTTATTCATTTCGTACTTGTGTCAATGTATATACTTTAATATTTATTTTTCAAACCATTAATATAAGATTTAAATTCAAAACAAAATATATATATATATACACACAAGATTTTAAAATTTCAAATTGACTCATATATACCCAAATATACATATATATATATATATATATATATATTCACAGATATACATATATATATAATATAAAAAAAAATTAAATGATTTATATAGAATATATTTGAACTCGGGGAAACTCACATCACTATTTATAATTAATTTTATAAATTTTTATTCAAAATTTCATTTAATTATTAATTTAAATTAAATAAAAATTCAGGATCGTTACATCCTATTTTGATTTGAGCAATGTTTACTGTGATTTATTATCTGTGACATGTACCGATGATCTGTGAATGAAAGATAAGCGTTACAATTGGTTTGTACCTCTTGTCAAATATAAGCGTTATAGTTTATATCGCTTATCAAATATATTGTTGTATTTGAATCTGTGCTGATTAATGTTGTGCACTATTGTGTAAACCCCTGGACCACACTTATGCACACAAAAAATATGGATTTCACGTGTAAATCGATAAAGTCGCAGATTTTTTCAAAATAAGCTTTGAATTTGAATGTTTTTTAAATTCAAATAGTTTTTGGAAATAAATTAATTTTAATATGGAAAGCTTTAAAAAGGTGTTTTAAGAATGAAAGTTATTTTGAATAACTAATAGAGATTTGGAATTTGAATAATTTGATTTAAATTGGAATTCAATATCTGGAATTGAATTCTATATGCGGTATTTATGATTTATAAAGATATACAAGCTTATATCGATTTAAACCATTTTAAAAATGTTGTTTGGGGAATTTGAATTAACCCAAGGATTTTAACCTGTATAAATGAAATCGGGTTTTCAAAATAAAACTGTTTGATTTCAAATGATAAAAGCTTTCACATAATTAATGAATTTCCAATTCATAAGAAATTTCAAGTTTGAATTGGAATATTTTTCTAAGTTATAAATGAATCTTTGGAAATAACTTTGAAAGCTATGAAATGAGTCTTTGATTTAAAGACCCGATGAGTTAATACAATTTGGAATGGGATTGTTTTGAAAAGCTATGAATGAATCTTTGTTAAAGATTTGTGTGCCTTATTTTAAAATTGAAAGGGGATCTTTAAGATAAATCTTTTGTTTAAAAGATTTAAATGTGGAAATTGTTTAAACCATTGAAGGTTTTGAAAATGAATCTTTTTGTTTAAAAGATTGGAAATGGTGATTTGTTTTAACCATTTGAATGAAAGGTTTTGGATTTTTAAGTTGTGACTTAACTAAGACCCCATATCCATATGTTTTTAAATATTGCGCTCACTATTCGGTTTAGCCGAGAGAGGACCTTTGTGTCATATAGCCCATTTCGAATATGTGATACGATGTTATGGATAGCATTTGAAGACCGGTGGTGAAGACCGGGTGTTTGCGAGAACGATAGGATGACCTATCGATTGTCTCTGCACTGAGTAGCTACGGTATAGAGATTCCCTAAGCGAGGGGAAGTCCGACCGGGATTATGGATACTCGTATTGTAGGGCTTCTTTGGAAGTGCCTTCGGTTCTATACGAACCTGGAATATACTTGTATGGATGTGTGTCTGACGTTACACTTTGAGATGTAAAACCTGTTTCTATCAAATACATTTCTGTTTGGTGGCGGAGATTTATTCTCTTAGCTTAACACCCTTCTCTGAGACGTACGAGCCAGAGGTTATGTAGTTGATGGTTACTAGTGATACATTCCCAATTTGGTAATGTGGCATACGAAGTGCTGCCGATCATTTGTTGATCAAAGCATGGCTTTTGTGAAAAGCGTAGCTTTGCGGACGAGACTTCTTCAAGCCTCACATCTCGAAAATGGTCGAAACAGGAAAGATGCAGTAAGGTTTCAGGGGTAGCGCCCCTAGGGTATGACCATTCCTTCTGGAAAAGGGTAGTATCATGGTATGGAGCCCAGATACTTACTCGTGTGGACACTGTATATTTATTACCATGTGATGTTGTTGTTGGAGGGCCATCGGATGAAAGGTCCCAAAGGACCGGGGATGGCATATCTTAGGTTTTATTCCCCGGGATGGGTGTAGCCGGCCTTGTGTGGGTAGAGAACGAAGGATAGTTCTCGGGACGTCCCTGCAGAGGCGTACCCATGTGGCAATGAGAAGTTCCTTGGCCTGACCATTTGTTGGAAATCCAATCACCCAATACGCGTCTTGTACGGTTTTAGTTGTAGAACCTGCCATCTAATATGGTAGCTATACTAGGCATACTATAATGGTACGTATGCTGGCTAAGATTAATATTATACTTTCGAAAAGGGTTTTTCTTCACTGTGCACTTATAATAGTAATATCAGATGGTTTTTCGCATATCAAGCATTTTTAACTGTCATATGGAGAAATCTCCTCCAAGTGTGCGCTTGTATTGTGTGTGTGGCGGGAGGCCTTATGGTTGTTTCATTTTCCAAAAGCATTGCGGATTTTAAATTTTAAAATCTTTTATTGTTTTAAAAAGGTAAATTGTTTTTATTTGCTCATACCAGTCCCATGACTGACCCGGAGTTTATTGTTCCCTTCCTAAACTCTGGGTGCCCACAATTTTACACACGGGCAGTCTAGAGTTAGGTTTTTCAGATAGTAGATATTGATTTGATACCCTTCAGCTTTCTCTTCGGAGACTCTAGATATTGAAGTCTTTGGTCAGACCGGACTTGCTTAGCTCGGTGAAACGAGATGGTGGTTCGAGCTTATGGTTTGGAGCTTGGCTTTGGAGCAATGGATTTGAGTTGTAGTCGCTGTTTGGAGTTTTGGTTCCGCTGCTAGTTCATTTTGTTTTTCCGATGTAGCATTATTATCTTGTATCTCTGATATTTGATTCACATTTTATCATTGTATTCTTTGGTGTTGTATATGATATTCATTTCTTTTTCCTCCGCTGTGTTGTTATACTTGATGGGTTATAAGCTCCGGCGACTCGGATTTGAATGGTCGAATCTACGGCATTCGAGTACGATGTAAAAGTATCGATGTCGATTTTCGAACGCGAAAAATCCATATTGTTACATTTGGTATCAGAGCTGAAGGTTAAAACTTTAGCTCAGGAGTATAACACATTAAGTAACTCATTAGAGATAGGGTGAAGTATACCCTAGAATGAGTATATCCCTAAGATATCCGTTCGAATGCCTCAGTAAATTCTCTTGCTATCCACTGATAGTGAGCATGAGTGCAAGAAGAGGACAAAATAGGGGACATGGGAGTACGACTATAAATGGTCAGTACCCCGCAATAGCGGAAACAACTTTCTCTATCAATCTTCTTTGATTCGTCTTTTCAATTCTTTGATGATTCCTGGCAGTTTCAGGAAGAAGTTATGATATATTTGAATGGGACACAAACTCCAGATGGGTCAGAATTGTTTGTTTAGATGAATTGTTTTTGTGGTTGATAAGTATATTTTGGTTGTTCAAACTAAAAGTTTTGGGATTGCATTCATATATTTGTTTATTCTGTTGGGTCCCAGTATATTTTACGAATGGTTAGTTATCTTTTGAGCTAATCAATACCCTTGTATATTCATAGATCTGGTGACCCGAGTATCTTGTGAAAATTAGATAGATTCGTTCTTGTATCTATTATTGATATTCTGATTTGGTAAGCCAAATGCAGAATAAATATTCAATTTTATCAGAAAGATATTTCTCTGTCTTTCATCTATCCTTTGTTGTGTCCCTACTTTTAAATTTCAAGGACGAAATTTTCTAAGAGGAGGGAATCTGTAACGATCCAGATTTTTTATGCTAAATTTAAATTGGTAATTAATTTAATTTTTGAATTGAAATATGAATTGATGATGAGTTAATTCGAATTATGGGTTGAAATTCAAATAATATTAATTAATAACAATAGTAGTTCGTGATAAGATTGGATATGAAAATTAATATTTTGAATAAATTGGGTTTGAAAGAAAAACTTTATCTTTAAAAATTCATAGAGATTTGTTTCCAAATATATAACATACATATGTAATATGTATTTTGAAAATATATTTGAATTCAATATGGTAAATTTCTAAAAATTAACCCAATAGATATGTATAAATATTTATTTATATATATGAATAAATACTTATTTAAAAGTACAGTAGTTTGAAATATAAATAGAATTTGATTCAGAAATTATTCTATATCTATAACATGAAAATTTGGAAATTATGTTTTGAAATCGATATAAATAAATTCACAGAAAGTAGTTAAAAGGTTAAAAATGAAATGTATACATATCTTTTAAAAAATTAATAAGATTTGAATAAAGTAATTAAAAAACTAAATTTAGAATTTAATGTATATGTAAAATTGGTCGGTAAATTTATAAAATGAGTTTTTAAAGAAATTGTTTCTAATTTTATTTAAGTATGCACTATAATTTAAAAATGAGTTTTGAATATGATTTTAAATTTTTAAAAGGGTTAATTAAGAATTAAATTTTTTTATTCATGAGTAATTGAAATTTTCCTTTGAAAATAAATAAGAAAACATGATTTATAAATAAATTTACATAAGGGTTTAAAATGTAAAAAAAATTAAGTTTAACAAGGATATAAACACAAATTTTAAATAAATTTCAAGAGAAGGTATAAAACATAAAATTGTTATTTTTAACAAGTGTTAAGGTAAATAACAAATGTTTACAAATGTAATATGAGGATTAACAAGTGGCAAGATGTTTGTTTTTCTTTTCAAAACTTCAACATCTTCATGTAATCAAAGAGAAAAAAGAAAAGAAAATAAAACCTGAAAGCAAAGCAAGAGGATCAGATCAAAATTCAACAAAACAAAGTATTCTTAAAACAATCATGCAAATCTGAGAATCAAACACTTTCTGTGAATCTGGAAATCAAGATCATGCATGCAGTTCTAATTTGGTTTAAAAAGCAACAAGATCAAAGCAAATAAAGTGATTCAATGTCTTCAACCTAGAGCTTAAAATCAAAACTTAAGCATTTTAAAAACCTGAAATGGATTCAACTAAGCAAGCAAATCAAAAGAAAGCTGCATGCAACAAATTTCAAATCCGCAAAATCAAATGTAAACCAGAAATGCATTTCAGATATGTGCTCTGCTTCCAAAAACAATGGTGAGCAAATCAATAAGCACATATTATTTTTGAGGTTGTCTGAATGAATGTGCTTATAAAATTTGTGTGAATATTGGTTATGTTTGCCTGTGCATGCCTGGAAACAGAAAAGGACATTTTTGTTCTTGATACAGGCATTGAAAACAGGGGTTAGACAAAACTTGCCTCTTATTTGATTTTTGGATTTAAACTTCAGGTGTGCTATGAAAAATATTTTTTATGATTGCATGTGTGTGTGTGTGTGTGTGTGTGTGTGTGTATATAGATGGTCGTGTATATGTCTATATATAAGTGATTCCAGTTTCAAAAATAAGAACATCCTTGCTATTCAGTTTCTGTCAACACCTTATATCCAGATGACAACAAAAGAACAAAAAAAATATTTTTTTTACAAGTTTAAACCATTCTGTGGTGATCCGATGCACGGTATAAATTCTTGAATCTATGATGTAATACGCCTATATGTTGTTTAAATATGGATTGTATGTATAGATGTTGATATTTTTGTATGCATGGCTGTCCCTTCCTGTTTTTGATAAAGGGGTTTAAATTTTAAAACAAAATGCAGATCTTCTTATATTATCATTGCTAAACCTTGACCTCAAAATAAATTAGTTGAGTATTAACTTGAGCTTAGATTTAAAAATATGTTCAAATGTTTTTAATTTAATTATATCTCTAAAAAAAACTGAAAACACAATAGTAAATCAATAATTTGAAAATACCAAATATTGAATCTTCTTGATTCAGTTTATATCTTGAATCATCACTGGAAATCAGTTTTTTTTAAACAGACATCAAGATTTTGGTGATGAAAACGGAAATGCATGTGCATGATAACATTTGTGGTTTTTAATGTGTTTGGGATTGGGCTGAGAAAGTTACTCGAGTTTTACTCGTATTATTTAAGGTTTGGCTCGAGTTTCCTTTGCATTTGACACGGGTAAAATTTTGTGTGCCTCGGGTAGTTTTACTTGCAGGGTTTTAGACCTGTAAACGATTTGAATTTTTTTAAAAAAGAAGGAAAAGGAACTGAGTTTAAATGAAAGCCAGATGTAACATAGTTTGAATCATGTTTTAAGCAGGGATTCAAATTAGCTTTTGTATCCTAGTTCAAAATCAAATAGGATTTTCAAAAAGGAAATAAAATAAAAGTGTTTGGACAAATTAATGTTAAGTATAGTGGCCACAGGTTTTGGAAACCCTGTCTGTTCCAAATCCAGATCTAGATTTAAATTTAAAAATTGAATTTAACAAAATTTTAGAGATCAAATCTTGAAGTATGGACTTAGATCAAGTTGTATACTAGTTGTAGTGTTTAAGTTTTATAAAATTTTGTTACCAGTTTCAACAAAATCTGTCATGTTCTGTCTTTTTTTTAATTTAAAACTGAAGTTTTAAAAGCCAAGCTTTATACCAGTTTAAAACTAAATTTTCAAATCTGGTACAAGCTAGTTGAATCTCAGTTTTGAAAATTAAATGCAGTTTCAAACTTATTATGTTTAACTACTTTAAAAATAATAGATAAGGATATGAGTTTAAAATGAAATTTTAAAATGTAAATAAGTCTTGAATCTAAGTAATTTGAAATCAAATTAAATTTGTATTCCAGTTTAAAATAAATGAAAGTTTTCTAAAATTTGAAATGATTTAAACAATCTTGTTCGAAAAGTGTATGATTAAGTTGATTTGAATTTTAAAATGAATTTGGCCTAAACTCTTTTAAACTTATTTTAAAAAATGGTTATTTCTTTAACATATGTGATAAAAAGACTTTGAATTGCTTTTTTTACTTTGTTTAGATAAGTTTGTATTCATTTAAAATCTTGAATTTAAAAATGAAATTTAAAATGGAATTTAAAGTAAATTTAAAACAAATTGTTGGTAAATACTTTGATTAAGTAAGAAATGTTTATCTTAAAAATAAATATAATTTAATGCTTTGGATTCATTAAATTATTAAGTTAATATAAATGGATGGTTAATTATTTAATTAATTAATGATATGGATGATTAATTAAGTAATTAAGAGTTTATAAATTAATATAATTAATTGAGTTTGATGGGATTAGTTGAATTAATCGATTAAGTTTAATTTATTTAAACACTGAATGATTTAATAATAATTACTTAATGTAATTAATGGATGGTAATTACTTAGTAAAGTAATTAATTGATAATTACTTGATAATGGAAGTGATCAAGAGAAATTATTAATTAAGTAATAATTTATTAGTTATTGAAATTAATTAAGAATAACTAATTAAGGATTAATTATTAATTAAGGGTTAGTTAATTATTGTAATCAATTTAGAATAATTAATTAAGATGGTTTGTAGTTAATTAACATTAATTAACTAAGATTAGTGTCTATTCTGATTTGAATTAATCAGACGATTAATTGTTATTACTTAGGGATGTTTGGGTTCTATTGAATGATTGAATTGATTGATATTCCGGATTGAGATGTCCTATTTTGATTTGAGCAATGTTTACTGTGATTTATTATCTGTGATATGTACCTATGATCTGTGAATGAAAGATAAGCCTTACAATTAGTTTGTACCGCTTGTCAAATATAAGCGTTATAGTTTATATCACTTATCAAATATATTGCTGTATTTGAATCTGTGCTGATTAATGTTGTGCACTATTGTGTAAACCCCTGGACCACACTTATGCACACAAAAAATATGGATTTCACATGGAAATCGGTTAAGTCACAGATTTTTTTCAAAGTAAGCTTTGAATTTGAATTTTTTTTAAATGCAAATAGTTTTTGGAAATAAATTAATTTTAATATGGAAAGCTTTAAAAAGGTGTTTTAAGAATGAAAGTTATTTTGATTAACTAATAGAGATTTGGAATTTGAATAATTTGATTTAAATTGGAATTCAGTATCTGGAATTGAATTCTATATGCGGTATTTATGATTTAAAAAGATATACAAGCTTATATCGATTTAAACCATTTTAAAAATGTTGTTTTAGGAATTTGAATTAACCCAAGGATTTTAACCTGTATAAATGAAATCGGGTTTTCGAAATAAAACTGTCTGATTTCAAATGATAAAAGCTTTCACATAAGTAATGAATTTCCAATTCATAAGAAATTTCAAGTTTGAATTGAAATATTTTCCTAAGTTATAAATGAATCTTTGGAAATAACTTTGAAAGCTATGAAATGAGTCTTTAATTTAAAGACCCGATGAGTTAATCCAATTTGGAATGGGATTGTTTTGAAAAGCTATGAATGAATCTTTGTTAAAGATTTGTGTACCTTGTTTTAAAATTGAAAGGGGATCTTTAAGATAAATCTTTTGTTTAAAAGATTTAAATGTGGAAATTGTTTAAACCATTGAAGGTTTTGAAAATGAATCTTTTTGTTTAAAAGATTGGAAATGGTAATTTGTTTTAACCATTTGAATGAAAGGTTTTGGATTTTTAAGTTGTGACTTAACTGGGACCCCATATCCATATGTTTTTAAATATTGCGCTCACTATTCGGTTTAGCCGAGAGAGGACCTTTGTGTCATATAGCCCATTCCGAATATGTGATACGACGTTATAGATAGCATTTGAAGACCGGTGGTGAAGACCGGGTGTTTGCGAGAACGATAGGATGACTTGTCGATTGTCTCTGCACTGAGTAGCTACGGTATAGAGATTCCCTAAGCGATGGGAAGTCCGGTCGAGATTATGGATACCCGGATTGCAGGGCTTCTTAGGAAGCGCCTTCGGTTCTATACGAACCCGGAATATACTTGTATGGATGTGTGTCTGACGTTACACTTTGAGATGTAAAACCAGTTTCTATCAAATACATTTCTCTTTGGTAGCGGAGATTTATTCTCTTAGCTTAACACCTTCTCTGAGACGTACGAGCCTAGAGGTTATGTAGTTGATGGTTACTAGTGATACATTCCCAATTTGGTAATGTGGCATACGAAGTGCTGCTGATCATTTGTTGATCAACGCATGGCTTTTGTGAAAAGCGTAGCTTTGCGGACGAGACTTCGTCAAGCCTCACATCCCGGAAATGGTCGAAACAGGAAAGATGCAGCAAGGTTTCAGGGGTAGCGCCCCAAGGGTATGACCATTCCTTCTAGAAAAGGGTAGTATCATGGTATGGAGCCCAGATGTGGACACTGTATATTTATTACCGTGTGATGTTGTTGTTGGAGGGCCCTCGGATGAAAGGTCCCAAAGGACCAAGGGTGGCATATCTTAGGTTTTATTCCCCGGGAAGGGGGTTAGCCGGCCATGTGTTGGCAGAGAACGAAGGATAGTTCTCGGGACGTCCCTCCAGAGGCGTACCCATGTGGCAATGGGAAGTTCCTTGGCCTGACCATTTGTTGGAAATCCAAACACCCAATACGCGTCTTGTACGGTTTTAGTTGTAAAACCTGCCGTCTAATATGGTAGCTATAGTAGGCATACTTTAATGGTACGTATGCTGGCTAAGGTTAATATTATACTTTCCAAAAGGGTTTTTCTTCACTGTGCACTATAATAGTAATATCAAATGGTTTTTCGCGTATCAAGCATTTTTAACTGTCATAAGCAGAAATCTCCGCCTAGTGTGCACATGCATTGTGTGTGGTGGGAGGCCTTATGGTAGTTTCATTTTCCAAAAGCATTGCGGATTTTAAATTTTAAAATATTTTGTTCTTTTAAAAAGGTAAATTGTTTTTCTTTGCTCATACCAGTCCCATGACTGACCTGGAGTTTATTGTTCCCTTCCTAAACTATGGACGACCACAATTTTACACACGGGCAGTCTAGAGTTAGGTTTTTCAGATAGTAGATAGTAGATATTGATTTGATACCCTTCGGCTTTCTCTTCGGAGACTTTGGATATTGAAGTCTTTGGTCAGACCGGACTTGCTTAGCTCGGTGAAACGAGATGGTGGTTCGAGCTTGTGGTTTGGAGCTTGGCTTTGGAGCAATGGATTTGAGTTGCAGTTGCTGTTTGGAGTTTTGGTTCCGCTGCTAGTTCATTTTGTTTTTCTGCTGTAGCATTGTTATCTTGTATCTCTGATATTTGATTCACATTTTATCATTGTATTCTTTGGTGTTGTATATGATATTCATTTCTTTTTCTTCCACTATGTTGTTATACTTGATGTGTTATAAGCTCCGGCGACTCGGATTTGAACGGCCGAATCTGCGGCATTCGAGTACGATGTAAAAGTATGGTGTCGATTTTCGAACGCGAAAAATCCGTATCGTTACATTGTTATTATGTTATGGATTTTAAACGAAATGAGTGCCATTTCTATTATTATATTTCAATCTTCCGTTGTGAAATCTGAATATATAGATAAATAGTTATGTATTGTTCTTTATACCAACCACCAACCAGTTTTGGAATAGGTCTAAGTTTATGGCAAAACGAAGAATCCCTCTAAACAACATCTTGTTTCCAATTCATATTTCTCCCAAAGGGATTTTTTAACAGTCTAGTAGTGACTTATTTTTTTGAGCATTTAAATATGCTATGCATGATAATAACAAACTTCATTTAGTTGTTATGTTTTGTGAGTGATTGAAGCAAATGATTTTGCATTGTACTCCAAAAAAAAGAAAAAATAAAGTAAAAAATACGTCGGTAGAATAGGGATGGTGGTTGCAATCCACAAATTTTTTTTATCCTTTTAAATAGAGTTTGGTAAAACGATGGTTGTGGATTTCATTTTTAATGAAAAATAGAGTTTTGGAAGGAAGATTGTGGATATCATTTTTTTTGTGGAAAAACATACGTGAAATATATTTTTTATCATTTTAAACAGAAATACAAGGGTATTTATCATCTTATAAAGAATCTATCTTCTTATATAAAATGATACATCTAGTTGGCACTTTAAATGAAATCTTCTGAATGCAATTTTGGATTCATAATAAAAAATAATGTTGTTCAAAATTTTGATAGATATACACAAATAGCCTCACACTATAAAGAGAAGTGCATTTCACTTATTTGATGAACAAATTTTTTATTAACGTGTCGAATAAAAAACTTAATGCAAAATATATTTTTTGGCTGAAAAAAAAATTGTTGGTTTTGTTTTTTTAAATGGTAAAAGAATTTAATTTTTTAATATATGAAATGATAATAATTTATCTTCTTACATTAAAGTATAAACTGATCTTTCTTTTATTTAAATTACTTTATCTTTTTATGTTAAAAAATATAAAAAATAAATGCTTGTAACACCCCATATTTTATAACATTATTTAGGGTATTTAATTAGCTAAATAAAATAAAACAATGTGAAGATTAGTGGGTTGAGATTTGATTATACCAAGGGTAGCCGTACCATGTTAAATATAAATCAAATAAGATGACATAAACAAATGTGTTAGGAAATAAGAAAGGGCGATATTGGAATAGGAGAGGCTTATACCCTATTCATTTCATTTTAGTAAACTAAAAACATCTAATGCCGGCGACCACCATTATTGTTCTCAAGGAAAGATTAAAGCTAGGATTCAAGATAAGGAAGATAATCAATTAATGCAACATCAAATCTCACATCTTTTAATCTCGAAGCTAAGATGAATAATTTCTACATCCCATTTTCTTATAGTTTTCAGTTTTAAGATTAGATCTGAAATGCTTTAGAATATGCCATGTTTTGATGACTAAAACTATAAATTTGTTTGTTGGTGAATTATGCATGCTCATATTAGTATTTATGAAATGTTTGATATAAAAACAATATTAAATGACATCCAAATGCCTTGAAAATTTAAATATAGATCGTAAATGATATTATATTTTTGATTTTCATAATTTTATAAATTTATGTCGATTTTATAATAATTTTTTAGTGAAGAAAATGATTTATTGGGTTATAAATTATTTATGACTAAAATAATTATTATTTGGGTTTGAAAGTTTTATATGTTGGAAAATATATTAAAATAGATTTTCTAGGATTTTTCCAAATTATTCCTAAGTGACTTGATGAATATATAAAATTATTTAAGGTACAAGACTTAAATGTTTTATATATCTAATTTAGGAGAATGGGCATTTTATAAAATAAAACTATTATTTAATTGTCAAATTAGTGGAAACACTTTTCTGAGAAGTATTTATTAACCAATGAGAATTTGACAAACAGAGGCAGGTTAGTTGAAAAGCTATCCTTTTAAGTTAAAAACAAAAAAATCTTGCTTTTAGCATGTTTCAGCCATTTTAGGCATCTAACCTTCCGACCCAAAACTTTTGACAAAGTCGAAAGGTTATAGCTTTCGACAAGGTCAAAGTTCAATGCATATGGTATCAAGTTACTTGGTATGTAATGAATTGAACAAAGTCAAAGGGTAATTAGTCGAAAGGTTGGTTGCTAAAGTGGTTGGAGTATGTTTATTTTATAAAACAAAAGAATCACCTGCTTTGCTTTCGAATAAGAGCTTTCGACTTGGTTGCTTTCGAATAGGTCAATTATTTAAAATAAAGGTTTTAAACCTTTCGACGAATTTGAAAGGTTCTTGCCGCTTTATCATTGTTTTGTTTTGAACCTTTCGACAAAGTCGAAAGCTTTACTTGTTATTCTAAACTAGCCACTTCTCCTTGCTTTCGAAAGGTATCAAAGCTTTTGACTTAGAAGATTTATCTTTATTTTATAATTGAAGTATAACCCAAAGCTTTCGAAGAAGGTGTTTTAAAGGCTGAAGCTTATTGTTTTAAAGAGATGTTTTAAAGCTTTCAAAGCATACCTTTCGACAAGGTCGAAAGGTAGCTTCCAATGAAGTCAAAAGGTTTTAAAGTAGATTCTCCACATGTTTTAAATTGAACCCAATAAGTTTTCGAAAGTTTTGTATTTTAAAGGTTTAATGCTTTTCAAAGGTTTGGTTTGTTGAATGGTTTTGAAGGGGTCGAAAGCCAAGCCTTCGAAGGGGTCGAAAGCAAAGCTTTCGATGGAGTTGAAAGCAAAGCTTTCGGTGGAGGTAGCTTTCGAAGGGGTCGAAAAGTAGCTTTCGACAAGGTCGAAAGGTTTATTTTCTAAATGGTTTCGAAAGGTTTTAAATGGAAGGTTTTTCAAAGGTATTCTAAGATAATGTTTTGAAGCATTTTAAAGTAGGATGTCTGAAGTTTCATTGTATTTGAAAGAGTCGAAAGCAAGACTTTCGAAGGGATTGGAAATTTGTTTTCCTTTAACCTGGTAAAACAAACGTTTTTTATCCTTGGAGATACCAGGGTGGGCTTAATGAGGTTCGACAATAGTTTGGGATCAACACTTATATGTTTTGACAATCATTGGGGATACCAATGTAAATTATAATGAATATAACCTAAATTAGGGATAGTAATGGGAATAGGTCACCATGTAGATGGCAGGGGATAATTAGGATGTAACCTAAATTAGGGATACTAATGGAAATAGGTTACTCATGTGGATAGCATGAGATAAGTATGTTCATAGGATGTTTGATGGATAGTCAACATCAAGTTGGAGATGGATAGTCTCCATATGATTTAAGAAGGGTTCATAGTCATCTTGAAAAAACTATGAGATGTTGAGGGATAGTTAACATCATGTGGGGGATGGATGGTCTCCATATGTTTAACCAAGGGTTTATAGTTATCCTAGAAAAACTATGTGATGTTCGATGGATAGTCCACGTCCTCTTAAGTAAAATGAATGTGGGATGGATAATCCCTCTTTGAGGCAATTAAAATCTAATAGGGAATATGGAAATCCTAATTGTTTTCAAGTATGCATATACTCATAATGTTTTAAAAATATATCTTTTAACTATAGTGGTTGCAGGAGCATAGAATATGGTTTTAAAAAGGTTTTAAAATGATGTAGTGAGGGGAACCCATTCTACTAAGCAACATGGTCTCACTTAACATAATAAATCGGGATGTATAGTATTATTAGCACCCGGCTTTATGTCTGACTCGAAGTTTATGTTTTCTCTTTGAACTCTCGGTTGCTAGAAATTAATTTGAGTAGGCCGAGGGGTTAAGGTCTTTTTCAAGTTTAGTAGGATGATGAATAAGGCTACCGGAGGCATAGAGGAGGCAAACGGATAACTATTTAGGAATTGAAGTTTTGTGTTTTGTTGTATTTCCATTGTGTTCGTATTATGTGTATTATGGCTCTATGACTCTTACCATCCAAGAGGGTATCTTCATATACCGCTTTTGTCGTATTGTGTATTAAGTATATTTTATTCGTGCCTTGGAATGTATTGGGATTATGTATTAAGAATATGGAACATATGTTTTTAAATCTAATGTGGAAAAGTTGTTTTGAAATCTGTGTTTTGTTTCATATTCAAGTTATTTTGATATTATAGATACCATTAACATAGCCATATTTAGTCGCTGAAAGCTAATACTATAGATGACTGCAACATCTGTAGCGCTGAGTTTTGGCCCTCTAGATAGGGGATGTTACAGCTTGGTATTAGAGCATTGTTTATGAAATACTTTAACTAAAATAGATTTTGATAAACATAATCCTTAGTAATTAGAGATAAGATTGGGGTATGGCATAACGCTATAGTAACGTACTTGTATTTTCTATATATAAGTATATGCTATATCTCTAAACTCCTATCTTAGTTAGGTTATTCGTCAGTATCTCACGAAGCTTGAATACAGTTATGGAAGGAAGAAGAGGCAGAGTTAATCTCGGCGGAGAGAGCACCACCACTAATGGAAATGGCCGACCAAATGCTAGAAGAGGTCCATGTTAGGCTCAAACTAAAACTGTTGGTGCTGGTGTTCCCCAAGTGGATATGGGAGCCATGTATCAGCTCTTCATAAACATGATGCAAGCTCGAATTGCAGCTGGAGTTGTCGAAGGGAATGCTACTGGAGGAGGAGTTCAGGAAGCTTCGATAGTCAACCACTCAAAGGTCAATCTGTCCTGTAACCTAAAAAGTCTCGGCCTGACCGAGCAAAATAACACCTGGGTTAGACTATCTCTAAGTATCCAATAGCGTGAGAACAAGATATAACACAAGGATAGATAATATATAGGCACTACAAATATCCGAGAAATAACAAGTCATTAGATTGACCTAACTTAGAATTCATCATAAGACACCGGTTTACAAATTTAGGTCATGAACACAAATTAGTCACGAAACACTGAATTCACATAACAAAGCACATCTCTAAGCACACAAATATCAATAATTTAATTTAGAATCCATCACAAGACAAGTATATATATTTATTTCAGGAACACACGACATAAGAATATATGTTTATTTCACAAACACAAGACGCAAGAATGTATACTTATTTCATGAACATAGAACAGTCATAGAACCCAAATATCCAGAATCCAAGAGATCTTAATCCAAACCGATCATAATGATCGTCCAAAACAATCGTAATGATTGTACTCAAAACCCATGGCAAACAAACAAACAAATGGTATCACTTGAACCGATCTGATACCAAGGATCGTACTCAGACCGAGAACACAGAATCACAGAATCATCTCAAGGATAGTCCATACCGATCAAGGTGATTGTAGAAACCATAACTCATAAATCTACATTTATTTAATATTATTATATTATAATGCTTAAAAAGAAATCATGGAATAAACTTCTTAAGGATCTAACAGCCACTTGCTGCACACCAAAAGAGAGTAAACACTAAAGTGCCAAATACTATCACCTTCAGTAATCACTAGAATTTAACCAATACGTCCCATACCATATGGTGAATTCAAGTATTTACTAAAAGCTAGTAAATATCACTTATTACGGATACCGCTGGAAAACCTGAACCATATTCTCTTAAAGATCTAGCAACCACTTGTCACACACCAGAAGAGAATACAACTCTAAATTGTGAAGTACTTTCTTAAATACGATCACAATAATTAAACCATGGCATTTCATATTACCCAGTGAAATTCGAGTATTCGCTAATGGGCTAGTGAATTCCACTCAAACATTCTAATCAATGGGTTATACCATATTCGACGAAGCGTTATTCGATAGCATTTAAACCAATTGATGACACTAAGTCGATTAGTGGTACTCCTCAAATTATAGAATTAAGGTTCTCAAAACATTTATTTAATTTGTCACTTATTAAAATTTTCCATTATTCCAAATTGTTCCAATTTTAGGAGATACTCTTTTGAATAAATTACTAGGCTACCCATTAACACATATATAAAGTATTGTCCATTACACTCTAGAATTAACATAAGTATAATAGTAGTTCTAGAATAAAACATGTACAACATTGACAAAATTATTCAAAACAATAATTTTCGTATGTTATAAATATGCGTAGGTAGCTTGCAATTCTCGTAAATAATAACATGCAAGGACGAATTTTTTTTGTGTTTCTTTGCAAAACTGAACTATAGTTAGAACTACATACAATGTTATTAATCACTTGAAGGAAATTTTAATAGAAAAGGGTTTGACTCTAGTGTTGTCAAATCAAACTATAATAATAAAAACATGAACACTCTAGATAAAGATCTAACATATATAAGAGTTCAAAAAAAGAATACTACTTCAAAACAAAGTGTCGGGTTATATTTAAAACATGTACTATGTTAAACAATTATATATATAAATTTTATCAAAGAAAAGTGGATGCAAGAAAGTGGAAACAAGGCAAAAATGCAAGAGACTAGAATGGTGAAGAAGATTAGCAAAGTATAAAAAATAGCCATGAATTAAACAACATGAACATGTGTAATTATAATAACAAGCAAATGTACAATAGGCATGGGTGATTTGAAATCAATTAACAGCCAATGCACAATAGGCATGTGTGATTCCTTTCTTCGATGTAATAAAAAAAGGAAATAAAAATTTCGAGTGGACATCCGATTGTTAGGAAGCATTCCGAGCTCTGGTATGGCATTTAGAAAGTCCCCTGGTGCTATCGAAACCAATAGACCATGAAATGTTGTATGTGTACTTGGCTGTATCTCAGCATGCAATTAGTACGGCTTTGGTTCGCGAGGAGGACCGAGTTCAAAAGCCAGTTTACTATGTCAGTAAACGTTTGATGGGGGCAGAAAGAAATTATCCTAAGGTCAAGAAACTAGCCTATTGCTTGGTGATTTCATCGCGCAAGCTCCGACCATACTTTCAAGCACACTCAATCAGTGTTTATATCGATCAACCCTTGCGGCAGGTGCTCCAACGACCAGAAACTTCTGGAAGGGTGTTAAAATGGAATATCGAGTTGAGTCAGCTCGATATTACCTACCTGCCATGAAGGTCCATACAAGGGCAAATGCTAGCAGACTTCATTGTTGAATTCATTGTATCAGACGAATCAAATGGTCACATTGTCATACCTCCCGTTCAATGGAAGATGTACACTGACGGGGCATCTAACGACCGTTGCTCGGGGGCTGGCATAATTTTGTGACTCCTGAAAACCGATCAGTTTGTTATTCTTTGAAGCTCGAATTCCCAGTGACAAATAACGAAGCCTATTATGAAGCACTGATTGCTGGCTTCAGACTTATCAGAGAACTGGGGGTAAAATCGGTTGATATCTTTTCTGACACACAACTAGTGATATACCAGGTGTGGGGGGACTATCAAGCGAAGGGACATAGACTTGCCCCATACCTTGCACGGGTTCAAGAGTTGCTGGCGAATGTAGAATATTATGATAGCTCGCATGTCCTGCGTGACCAGAACAGAGAAGCCGATCGTTGGCAAAATTTGCGAGCACAGGCGATGCACAGCGGATGGGATTAGTTCCCGTCGAAACCTTAAGTACTCCGAGTATAAATATGATGGAAGTAGAATTTGTATTAGAATCCAAAATCGAGAAAGAATCATGGATGACCCCAATCAAGCAGTACTTGCTACACGGGGTCTTACCCGAAAGAAGGAGCGAAAGACAACAAGTCATTCGTAAGGCTTCGCGATATATAATGCAGGATGGAATAATGTATCAGAAGGGATTCTCCACCCCCTTACTCCGATGCATTGCCCACGATGAGATAAAATGAGTCCTGAAGGAAGTCCATGAAGGAAAGTGTGGTGACCATGCTGCGGGGCAGACGTTAGCAAAGAAAATCCTCCGTACGGATACTATTGGCCGACTATAAATCGGGATGCTGCTGATTATGTAAGAAGATGTGACAAATGGCAGAAATATGCAAAAATCCTGATAGCTTCGCCAACGGAACTCACACAAATGGTTAGTCCCTGGCCATTTGCAATGTGGGGGATCGACATAATCAAGTCTTTACCCAATCCCAAAGGTGGTGCGAAATACACAATAGTTGCGGTCGATTACTTTACTAAGTGGCCAGAAGCAAAGCCTTTGGCCATGATCACCACCAAAAAGGTCATTAATTTCGTTGTACGAAACATTATATGCCGTTTTGGCCTTCCACAGACTATCATTACAGACAACGGAACTCAATTCGAAAGCAAAGAGTTCAAAGAATTTTGCCAAAAATATGGAATTGAGAAAAAGTTTGCAGCAGTTGCTCATCCAAAAGCCAACGGACATGTGGAAGCTGTTAACAAAATAATCAAGTCCATATTAATAAAGCGTTTGGAAATAGCTAGAGGCAAGTGGGTGGATGAACTTCCAATGGCGCTTTAGGCTTATAGAACCACCCACAAGTCCCCGATTGGCCATACTCCATTTGCATTGGCATATGGCATGGAGGTTGTTATACCCGTAGAACTTGAAGTTCCGTCACATCGGGTAACTCATTACGACCCTGCGTCGAATTGGGATCTTTTACTAGAATCATTGGACTTCATTGATGAAAAAGCGAAGAAGTTGATTTAAGAGTGGCTGCATACAAACACTGAGTCGCTCGATATTATAATGAAAAGGTCCGACTGAGAATCTTTGATGTGGGTGACCTCATTTTGAAATGAGTTTTTCCGGTCCCATCACATATGAATCCCGCATGCGAAGGTCCATACGTCATTGAATGGAGGCTTGGAGAGGGAACTTTCAAGCTAGAGATCGTTGATGGTGCGACACTCCCCCGTGCATGGAATAGCGAGCATTTGCGGCATTATTACACTTAGTCTATCCCTTTCATATTTTAGTTGCAATTATTTTCAGCATATTTTTATTTCGTTGATTCTAAGTTTATGGCATGCAATAAGACAATTTAGCTTATTTTCATTAATAAACGCTTGAAGCCATCTTTTTCATGAATTATTGATGTTTCTATGTATGATAATTCTATAGAAAACAATTAAAGTTACATTACCCTGTCTGACGTACGAACGCGCACGAACACTAAAATCTCCAAGTCCCTTGAATGCGGACTGGAGTACTCTAAGTCCCCATAGTGCGGACTAGAGTATAAACTACTTAAATCTCCAAGTCCCCTAAGTGCGGACTGGAGTACCCTGAGCCCCCAGAGCGTGGACTAGAGTATAAACGACTTAAATCTCCAAGTCCCATGAGTGCGGACTGGAGTACTCTGAGTCCCCTGAGTGCGAACTAGAGTATAAACGACTTAAATCTCCAACACCCCTGAGTGCGAACTGGAGTACTCTGAGTCCCCTGAGTGCGAACTGGAGTATAAACGACTTAAATCTCTAAGTCCCCTGAGTGCGGACTGGAGTACTCTGAGTCCCTTGAGTGCGGACTAGAGTATAAACGACTTAAATCTCCACGTCCCCTGAGTGCGGACTGGAGTACTCTGAGTCCCCTGAGTGCGGACTGGAGTATAAACGACTTAAATCTCCAAGTCCCCTAAGTGCGGACTCAAGTACTCTGAGTCCCCTGAGTGCGGACTAGAGTATAAACGACTTAAACGTCCAAGTCCCCTGAGCGCGGACTGGAGTACTCTGAGTCCCCTGAGTGCGAATTATGACCCGGAATTTTAGGCAATACGAATTTAATTATTAGAATTAATAATTTAATTGATTCGATAATTTTTCTTTATAATTTTAATTTAAATTGATAAATTTAATCTTTTTAACGTTAATAAATTTTTAATCTGGAAATATTGATAAGATTTATTTTTCAAAACTAATAAAATTTTATTCTATTTATAATATATATTTGATATATATTGTGAATAGAAAGATCTTTTGTTTTAAATAAAAGACTGTATTTTCAAATTGTAATATATATATATGTATGTATGTATATGTTATAATTTGGAATTGCTTTGAAACTTAATTTAATCTATTGACAATTTATTTATGTATGAATTGTAATTTGAAGCTTTATTTTAAAATTAATATTTTTCAAAAGTTAATTTAGATTAATTCAATTGTTTTCAAATATAGGATAATTGTTTACTTTTAAATATGATAGTTTAAAAGGGATTTAATCAAAGTTTTATTTTGTTAAGTGTTTAATTTTAAAATGGTTATATATATATATGTGTGTATAAAGTTATTAATAAACTTTCTTTTAAAAATTATTTCTTAAACAGTAGATAAAAGTTTTAGATTTGTAAATACATGTACAAGAGATTCATTTATATTATAGTTAGTTTTATAGTATTTTCTTTAAAAAGTAAATTTATTTATTAATTTAGTGGACTAAGTAAGTAAGTAAGTTATATTTACATTTAAATTAAATGAAAATTAATTAAAAATACTTAAGAAAACATGTGTAAACATGTTAATCATCTTTATAACACTTGTAAGAAAATTAAATACTATAGTGACAAATGTATGTTTTTGGAATAAGTGGCAACATTTCATTTTAATTTTTAATAAATGTTTTTAAGAAGAAAACTAGTTTTTCTTTCACAAACAACTTTTCTTCTCATTTTTTTTTCTTTTCTTCCTTGTTTCAAATAAGCTCAAAATAGAAATTTTTCTCAAAACCTGAAATTAAAAGCAAAAGACAAATCTAAATTCAATTAAAAAGCAGCAACCTTCAAATCAAATCTGCAACTTCAAAATGACTGCAATTCAAAGAGGTTTTCAACAACTCAGCAGTTTCAACAATTAAAACATCATATTGTAAGCATGCAAAGGGATTCCTTTTTATTTGCAAAAGCAAAGTCAAAACATTTTTCAGATTTAGATTTCAAAGCATGGAAGATTCGAAAACCTACTCTGTTCTCTGCATATTAAAACGTGAGTAAATTCTTTTAAAAGCAGTCTTAGTTAATTTGCGACTGAAGGATGATGCATGCAAAGAAATTTGCTTTGATAATGAATATTTGTTTATATGAATGCATGTTTGTTTTGATTGCCTGTAAATAAGAAGATAGGTTCTGTTGTTAACCGATTTTGATTTTTCCCTCTTTAAATTCAATATCGTTTTTTTAATCATTGTTAGTCTTTGATTTGCAAACAAGAAATGATTGGAATCATGTAACATAACCACCAAAAATCATTCCCGGAATTTTGAATAAGTTTTCATTTCCAAATTTGTAAAATAATAGTGAAAGCCCAATTTTTCACCAAAATCAACTTGCTTAATTTCAAATTTACATTATAGGAATGGATTCGTGTTTGAAAATCACGAATTTTAACATGCAATTTACAATTTTAAAGTTGATAATCTATTGGTAATTAGGAAATGATTGATTTCGGCAATTCAACGAATTGTCGAAGATAAATGTGATGATTGAAGCTGGATTTTTGGTCAAAGCTGGTATTCATGATGTTGATGATGGGGAAAATGTTGATTTTTCCAATGGCCGGGGTGATGGAATTTGATCAAACTAGGGTTTATACTGGTTTGTGGTTTGGTTAAGTTGTCGGAATTTTTGCGTCATGAAGATTGGACCGGAGTCGTTCGAATTTGGCGGTGTTGAAACACGTGGGCATGGCATTTCTATGGTGAGGACGGCGAGGGTCTAACGACGTCGTGGTGTCGGCGATGTGGGGGTTTGGTGGTCGAACTTTCTGTAGATTTTCGAATATCGGGTCGAAATTCGATTCGATAGTTTTTCGTTCGATCTAAGTTTCGTTTCATGCTCACGTGGGTTCATATGATCGACGACGATGGTCGCGACGACCTTGATTGGCCGGAGTTTCTGGTGCACGTGCACCGTGCACGGTTTGGGTCAAGTGGAGTTTCGTATTAGGGAAGACGAGTTTCGCTCGGACTAGCTCTCGCATTTCCCTCGTGATCGACTCCAGTAGATGGTGTTGGGGTTTGCTTCGAGGCAAGCACGGGGTTACTAGGTGTTTGACTCGAGTTTGTTGGTTTGGTTCTGAGTAATGTAAAATGCAGATTATACTTGTTGTTTAAAATAAATAAAAATCAAGTTTTAGTTTTATAAAAGAAAATAATTTAAAACTTGTTGTCTTGAAATAAAGTTAATCAAACTTTAAAAAGTATTAGTTGAATTTATTTTAAAATTTAAATTTGCTTAAAATGATTTCTTTTTGAAGTAATTAACTTCATTAAATTTTGAATTTTAATTTAAAAAGGGAATGTTTTGATTTTAAATAATAAATCAAAGTTTTATGATAAATTTTAAAGTAATGTTTAAAAACTTAAGTTTTAAATTTATATTGTAAATAAATAGGTTTAAAATTAGATAGTTAAAGTGTTTTATGTTTTAAACTTGATTTCTTAATGCTTTATTTTCAAATAAAGTTATTGTTGTAAATTTGTAAACCAAATTAAATAATTTGTCTTCAAGTTATTAAATTTTGATTAATTCAAATGATTAAATTGTGATGATAATTATGGTTAAATTATTTTGATATGAACTTGAGATAATTAACATAATTTGTTAATAAGTAAAGATTTAATTAAGTTTAATGTTTTTCTTAATTAGTTAAGGATTTTCTTTAAAAATAAGAAGTTAGTTAATTAATTATTTAATTAATTTTAAATGATTAGCTAATTATTTATTTAATTTTAAATATTCACTCAATTATGATTAATTAAGTGTAATTACCTAATGAAGTAATTAATGGTGAAATTCTGAATGTAATTAAGTACGGAATAATTACTTATGGAAGTAATTAATGGAAATTACTCGTGGGAGTAATTAAATGGAAATGATTGGTGGTTAATCACTAGATGTTATTAATCTAAGGATTAATTAATATAATTGTTTGAAGTTAATTAATTATGGAGTAATTAATTAATTTAAGGATTAAGGATTATTTAATGACGGAATTAATTATTTGTTAAGTAATTAATTAAGAGAGTAATCATCTAATGAAAGTAATTAGAAGATAGTTACTTATGTAAGTAATTAAGAGTTAATTACTTAATTAATTTAGTTAATTAATTAATGTGATTAATTAGTTAATGAATGTAATTAATTTAAGATTAATACTAAGTGTAATTAATTAAAAATGTAATTAATTAATAAAGTAATTAACTTAGGATTTATTAATTAATTTAATTGATTAATAATTACTTAATGAGTAATTAAAGATTAATTAATTAGAATAATTAATCAAAAGATAAATATACAATTAATTAAGAAGTTAATTAATTAAGATAAGTAATTACAAATTGTTAATTACTGTTTATGATTAATTACAAGTTAATATTAATTAATTATTTAATCAAGATTGATTAATGGAAGTGATTAATTTAAGTGTGATTAATTAATTGTAATTAATTAAGGTTAATGTAATTAATTATAGTTGATTAATAAATGGAAATAAATGAAGGATCATTAATTATTGTAATTAATGATAGTAATTAAAGGTTAATATCTGTACATGGTTAAGGATAATTACTTGAATGTAATTAAAAGATAATTAATCAAGGAAGATTAATGAAGGAAGATCATTAAGAGATGATTAATTGATTTATTTGGCATAGATTAATAAAGAAGGATTTAGGTAATCCAATTGATTTAGCGTTAATCAATTCTGCTTATAAATGATTGATTGATATTGGATGATTGGTTGATATTGATTGATTGATATTGGGTGATTGGTTGATTCTGGATGATTTGGATATCTCTGTTATATGAGATGCGGCTTTCTGAGATGAATGGTTGATATGAATTATTTATCGTGATAATGTGATTCATCTATCTGTTTATATCGTCCTGAATATAAGTTTAATTGTTTAAACCCTTAAAAAACTTGGACATTAAAATGGCGTTTTGGTTTAGATGAGTCCGGGATCGGGATTCCATATTTGGATAATCCGAAAACCACATCGATCCAAATTAAACGTTGGGTCGTGAATCCAAGCGGAGCTTAGTGAAGACTAGAGGTGTAAGAACTATTCGTCAGTATAACTCTGGGGGTGATTCCGTGATGAGTTTGACGGAAGTAGTACTTATAGGTTCGAGATGGTGATTTAGAGTGCAAGGGCTATGGTCGTTGACTCTAAGGGTGATTCCAAAATGAGTGCAACGAGATAGTGCCTTCGGTTTCATTCGAACCCGAAATGAACTTGTATGGTTGAATGCTTTCAGAACATCGTCAGGTGGACGATGAGCATTCTAAGATAGATGTGTTCTATTGAAGGTAATCGCAGCCTCAAGCCTCACCAACCGGGAATGGCTAAAACAGGGGAGGTGCAGCAAGGCTAGGTGGGTAGCACCCATTTCAGGGTGAGGTCATTCCTGTCTAGATGTCCCTTTTATTTCGGCTTAGTGGGTGGTTGGTCGCGCCAACCACGCAGTGATCTTACTCCGGACTATTCAGTAAGGAATGGTCCCAGCTTTGTGATGCAGGGGATTGGGTGTAATCCTCGGTACTGTGATCTAGGATACGTACTGTGACGGGCGGTACCTCGATAGCCCTGCCATTAATGGAAACCCATTCTTCCTACGAGACCCTACGGTTTTGTTTGTATTACCCAATTTTGTGGCTAGTATTTGGAATTTAATAGATGTAAAAATTTCGGCTATTTCTTTTTTACTTGAAAACCCTAGACGCTATTATAATATCACTGGATTTCCTATCAAATGTTTTGGTTAGCGTAAGGTAAAAACTTTTCCATGTTTATGTGTGGGAAGTCTTATGTGATACCTTTTCTTTTCAAAGGATTTTTCTAAAGTTAAGCAATTTTAACCCATTTACTCACACCAGACCCCTGTCTGACCCCGAGTGTTTATTTTCTGTTTTATTAAACTCTTAGGTACTCATATTATGTATGAGTAGTCGAGTGATTCAGGTTAGCTTGACGAATTCTGGAGGAGATATGGAGCAAAAGGCTTCCACGTGTAGATATATTATGGTTCCGCTGTGTTTGTATGGTATCTGTATCTTGTGATATCTTGAGTTGTATAGTTAGACAGATGTTTATAACTGTCTAATATGTGTTGTATAAGTTGTGTACTCTGATGTAATATGATACTATGTAATATTTTATGTGACATATTATATTTCATTCGTTCCGCTGTGAGTTATCCGATGTTGTTGTGTTTCTTCTTTCTTATCTTATCTTCTTCTATCCCTTTCTTTCTTAATTTGTGATGCGACTTTCTGGTGTTAGAAAGTTGGGTCGCTACAGGTGGTATTAGAGCATTAGGTTGAATGAATACCTAGGATCTGGAGTGGTGTCTTTCTTGAGAGAGCGTACTTGTAATTTTTATATATAATTATATATATATATATATATATATGTATGTATGTATATGTATATGTATATATCTACTTGATTTGTTGGGTTATCTGTTCGGATTTTCCAACATAAGTTTTAAAGGTAGATGGAGTAGTGGTGTGTGTGTGTAACACGACTACCACTGATGGAAGAGGTTCATATGTTTAAGGTTGGATGTGTATTTGTCGAGACTGTAGACCCAGTACTGTCTCGAGCGAGATTTATAGCTTGGAGTAAGGATTTCTCTGATATCCGAAGGAAATCTTTTTAAAGATTTGGAGTTTATCTTTGAAGTGTAGGTATGGATCTGTCGGAAGTGCAGAAGTAAGTGATGATATCTTGATAACTACGTGATGAGATGCAGTATCCATGGGTATTTCAGAAGATGTTTTCTCTTGAAGCAGTTTTAGGAGTAGTTGAGGAGCATTTTTTACCTGCAGCAGGGAAGATTTGTCTGTATAGAAGTTATCTGGATCTTTAGCATGGAGGTTGTCTGTTTTGGAATATGAGACTAAGGTTTATAAGTTGCTTCGCTTCGGAATGGTCTCATTTGTCATTCCTTAAGGAGAGCGAGATGTTGATGCTTGGTTTGGAGCCCAAATTTCTTAAGAGGTTGTCTGCCATCTCGAAGGTCCGTTGTGTGATTTATTGATGGTTTTTGTTTTTGAGAAGCTTTTGAATTAGAAATCTTTGGTTAAATGTGATAGCAGTGCAACTCGAAGTGTTCGGTGTGCTGACGAGAAGGTCTTTTGGCTTTGCAGTATCATTGAGGTAGAGTTTAGAAGCAGCAGTGTGGCCGTTTCTCCGATGGTTCAGGAATCTTTGTGGTTCTTCTTTCAACAGTTTGGGTAGATGGTGAAAGTTTTCTTGAAGGGTTAACCTTGTTTGGAAAAGCTTAAGGTTGTTCTAATTGGTAAAGAGAGGACAGTTTGTTTGGAATCTGAACTAGGTTGGATCACAAAAGTGACTTGCGATTAGTTTGGGAATTTTTCTTGAGCAATCTTTTATTTGAGACTGAGGATTCTCATTTGGAAGTAGGAGCTACTAATGTAATCAGAAGTTTGTCCGCTTCTGGAGTTGAGTTCCATAGTGAATTGGTTCCAGAAGCGATTTTGGTGGACAGCCTGGTAGTAGAATGGTTCCTGGAAGGAAGAGTTGGTGTAGCAGCTCAGAATTTTTTTAGAATTTGGATTGGTTAGATCTAGTTTTTGAGTTAGATTTCTACTGTAAGGTAGTGTGACCGAGTCAGATGAATCATTCAGATTTTATGGATTTGATGGGCAAAGTTTTTGGGATATATTGGATAAGTTTGTATTCGTGTTCATCAACAGTATTCTCATCTATTCCAGAATCAGAGTTGTGCAGCGGAAGCGAGGTAGCAGCGGTACAAAGAAGGAAGCAAGTTCGGTTTGCTATTGCTTGGGAAGTAGAGCTTGTGTTCTGGAGCACAACGGATCTTGGAATACTTTTCTGTTGGATAGGATCCAGAAACTGGTTTTCTTTGGTCTAGTTGATTCTGGAAGTATCAGCATAGGTTGAGCTGATCAGGAAGAAGATTGGCAGCCCAGGATTGTCAGTTGAGTTATGCTGATATGAGATAAGGAGTTTGGAATTCGAAGTTGAAGACTTCACTGTTGTTATGATTTCTCTGGTTAAGGGAATAGTAATTGGATAAGATTGGATGGCTAGTTCTGAGGCATTTGAGATTTTGTATCTGTGTTTTGATAGGATAAGTTTTGTTATCTATAAGATTGAATTGCCAGTTTGGATAGCTGGAATTCATTGTATTTCACGTGTCTCTGAGGGAGTACGTGTATGATTCATTATTGGTTGTGCAATCTGCAGTCCAGTTGGATTTTGGAAGTTGAGCTGGACTTGAGTATAGTCTGATGTTCTATTCAGATTGATGGATCTAGAGGTGAGATGAGTTCTGGATTTTAGTGGTGTAGTTTGTTATCTTCTGTAGAGCGAGTCTCCCGGTGATTTATACTTGGGAAACTCTCAATAGTATTAGAAGATTTATTCTGATCTGTGTTAGGTTAATTAGTTAGGTTTGTTTGTTTGATTGGTTGTTATGGTTGTTAGTAACTGGATGATAGGTATGCTTTGCTGTTTGAAAATTGAAATCTTTGCTGGGTTATTAAATTATCTTTGCTTTTAAATTTTGGGGACGAAATTCTTTTAAGGGGGAGGAATGTGACGACCTGGAATTTTGGGCAATATGAATTTAATAATCTGAATTAACAATTTAATTGATTTGATAATTTTTCTTTATAATTTTAATTTAAATTGATAAATTTAATCTTTTTAAGGTTAATAAATTTTTATCTGGCAATATTGATAAGATTTATTTTTCAAAACTAATAAAATCTTATTCTATTTACAATATATATTTGATATATATTATGAATAGAAAGATCTTTTGTTTTAAATAAAAGATTGTATTTTCAAATTGTAATATATATATATGTAAGTATATGTTATAATTTGGAATTGTTTTGAAACTTAATTTAATCTATTGATAATTTATATATGTATGAATTGTAATTTGAAGCTTTATTTTAAAATTAATATTTTTCAAAAGTTAATTTAGATTAATTCAATTGTTTTCAAATATAAGATAATTATTTATTTTTAAATATGATAGTTTAAAAGGGTTTTAATCAAAGATTTTTTTTTCCTTTTAAAGTGTTTAATTTTAAAACGGTTATATACGTATATGTATAAAGTTATTAATAAACTTTCTTTTAAAAATTATTTCTTAAAAAATAGATAAAAGTTTTAGATTTGTAAATACATGTGTAAGAGATTCATTTATATTATAATTAGTTTTATAATATTTTCTTTAAAAGGTTAATTTATTTATTAATTTAGTGGATTAAGTAAGTAAGTAAGTTATATTTACATTTGAATTAAATGAAAATTAATTAAAAATACTTAAGAAAACATGTGTAAACATGTTAATCATATTAATAACACTTGTAAGAAAATTAAATACTGTAGTGACAAATGTAAGTTTTTGGAACAAGTGGCAACATTTCATTTTAATTTTTAATAAATGTTTTTAAGAAGAAAACTAGTTTTTCTTTCATAAACACTTTTTCTTCTTCTCATTTTTTTCTTTTCTTCCTTGTTTCAAATAAACTCAAAACAGAAACTTTTGTCAAAACCTGAAATTAAAAGAAAACGACAAATCTGAATTCAATTAAAAAGCTGCAACCAACAAATCAAATCTGCAACTTCAAAATTACTGCAGTTCAAAGGGGTTTTCAACAACTCAGCAGTTTCAACATTTAACATATTGTAAGCATGCAAAGGGATTCATTTTCATCTGCAAAGCAAAGTCAAAACATTTTTCAGATTTAGATTTCAAAGCCTGGAAGATTCAAAAACCTGCTTTGTTCTCTGCATATTAAAATGTGAGTCAATTCTTTTAAAACCAGTTTTAGTTAATCTATGATTGAATGATGATGCATGCAAAGAAATTTGCTTTGATAATGAATATTTGTCTATATGAATGCATGTTCGTTTTGATTGCCTGTAAATAAGAAGATAGATTATGTAGTTAACAGATTTTGATTTTTCCCTCTTTAAATTCAATATCATTTTTTTTAATCATTGTTAGTCTTTGTTTTGCAAATAAGAAATGATTGGAATCATGTTACATAACCACCAAAAATCATTCTAGGAATTTTAAATAAGTTTTCATTTCAAAATTTGTAAAATAACAGTGAAAGCCCAATTTTTCACAAAAATCAACTTGCTTAATTTCAAATTTACATTACAGGAATGGATTCGTGTTTGAAAATCACGAATTTAAACATGCAATTCATAATTTTAAAGTTGATAATCTGTTGGTAATTGGGAAATGATTGATTTCGACAATTCAACGAATTACCAAAGATCAATGTGATGATTGAAGCTGGATTTTTGGTCGAAGTGGTATTCATGATGTTGATGATGGGAAAAATGTTGTTGGATTTTTCCAATGGCCGTGGTGATGGAATTTGATCAAACTAGGGTTTATACTGGTTTGTGGTTCGGTTGGGTTGTCGGAGTTTTTGCGTCATGAAGATTGGGCCGGAGTCTTTCGAGGTGAGGACGGCGAGGGTCTAACGGCGTCATGGTGGTGGCGATGTGGGGGTTTCTGCAGATTTTCGAACTGTGACGGCCTGCAAACCCGTACCCCTTGAGTCAACACTATTCTACCTTAATTAACTCAAGTGGAACAGAAACACAAACCATTAGAGTTTAATAAGAAGAAGAATTTAATCAATATCAGAATCTCACAATCGCGGCGGAATAAAATATAATAGTAAATAATAGATCTTTACACAAAATGAAACTATATTTGTTTACGCACCATATCAACAGAGTATCTCATACAAACAACATTTACCAGTCATACAAATTCCATACAATCATAGCAGCGAATAATATACAGATACGGATAAGACGTCTCGGGCTCCAGCTCCTCTCCTACTCCAAAGCATCATGTCCTGAACATATAATACTCGGTCTGACCCGAGCATTATAATGAAATAACACCCGAGTCAGTCTGGAATACCAGCTGATAATAATGCATCTAAATTTATTATGAAAGTTTCAAAAATCCTTTGAAAACAAAAGCATTTCGTAAGACCACGCCACAAATAAACATGTCGGATTTTTACCTTACGATAGCTAAAACACTTTTTATAGAAATCCTCTGATATTATAATAGGGTCTATATACAAATACTTACAAAATAGCCGAAATTGTTACATGATTAAATTCCAGCTACTAACCACAGAGTGGGTAGTACAAACAAAACTCGTAAAAGGCTCGTAGGGAGAATGGATTTCCAACAATGACTAGGCAATGGGGTACCACCTGTCACAGTACCTGGTCTAGATCAGTGTACCGAGGACCATGCCCGATCCCCTACAACACAAGGCCCGGACTACCCCTTACTGGATAGTACCGAATAAGATCACCCCACGGTTGTAATCAGCATCCGCACCACTAACCCGAAATAAAAGGGACATCTTGACAGGAATGACCTTACCCGGAAATGGGTGCTGCCCACCAAGCCTTGCTGCATATCCCCTGATTGTCAGTCATTCTCGGTTGATGAGGCTTGATGGTAAGCGTTACCTTTTAGAACGTTTCATTTAGAACGCCCACCATCCACCTGACGATGTTCCGAAAGCATTCGTCCATACAAATCCATCCCGGGTTCGAATGGAACCAAAGGCACTACTCCTACTATATCCATTTTGGAAATATCCTCAGGATTAGTAGCGACTAACCCTTGCACTTCACTGCTCCATCTTCAACTCCGAACATGATTTTCCACAAAACCTAAAAACCGGATCGAAGTGGTTTTCGAGAAATAAATCTCGATCTCGGTCTCTTCGAAACGATCAACGCATCTGTCCAATATTGATAGTCGGTGATTTAACTATCAATTAACATCCATAATCATCCATCACACAATAAATAATTGCCTGCATTATTTATTTCCTCAAAATATATTTACAAGATATAATTCCTTTTCAAAATCCCTTTGAAACACTTTTCAAATCCAATTTTCTCATGGAATAGATTCTCCAATCTTTACTTCTTTTGAAAACTTCCAAGTACCAATATTTAAGTTTTAAAATAATTTAAATACTTTATTTTTTTGAAAATATATTAAAACTTCTTACATACTTGATTAAAAATATACACATAGTTTTAAAAATATCTCAAATAAAATTGCTCAATAAAATATAAACTATTATCTTTAAAATAAAGTTAAGTCATACTAAATTTTAAAATAAAATTATGAAATTCTATACAATTTCTAAATAATACTTTGATTGGTTATCTTTTAAAATTGAACTATTTTATAAAGTATAAATAATAATAATATTCTTTAAAACATAATTCTAATCATTCTTTAAAAATAATTACTACCATAACTACTTTGATATATATTTACCTTTAAAATTCTTACAACTTAAATAATCTTTCTTGAAACCATTCTTTAATATATCTTCAAACTCTAACATTTCAAAAATCTATTTTAAAAACGCACTTGGCTTTGAGGGAAAGACACCTCCACCTTAGAATAACCAAAGAATTCTTTTTATCAATCCAACACGTTTTATCCCAATTCCATTTTATGTTCATCCCGTAAAATCCTTTCCATACTTTAAAAATAGCTCCTTTAATTTTAAACATGTTGCTATTTCATGGAAATCACTTTCAAACATACGTTTAAAATAAACTCTAGAAATAATTGTTAACCCCTCTGCTCAAGCGACTCAAGAAAGGCTCACGACTCACAATAGTTGCCGACTTAAATGATTACCGACCTAACATGTGGACCGAATCAACGACCTACCTAGTTACGACTCAACAGCCTTAAGGAGTTTCCGACTCAACGGCCTTGAAGGGTTAACAGCCGACTTCACGACTCAAGGTACTTCACGACTCAAGGTACATCATGACTCAAGGTACTTCACGACTCAAGGTACTTCACGACTCAAGGTACTTCATGACTCAGCAAGTTACCGACTCAACAATTGAGGAGTTGCACGAGTTAAAGAATTGTGCTTACGACCTACCTTGAGTCATCAGCGACTCAAGCAAGCAAACAAGAAGTTATGACTAGTTAACTCGTGCGCGACCACAGCTCACAACTCACGACTTAGGTTCTCCACGACCTAATGAGCTAAGGTCCAGACGACTTAAGGAACAAACAACTTAACAGTTTAAGGGTTGGACGACTTAACGGCTTAGGGACTTCACGACCTAAAGGGTTAAAGCGCCGGCGACCTAAAGCCTTCACGACTTACTATAAGTCGCCCACGACCGTATACTTGGTGATTTAACTGCTGCTTTCCATAAGACACGAGGACCGAACAGTTAGTACAAGTAGACATGTGCAAACCAGCTAGGTCATAACTCCTGACACCTTAACCCGCTGACGACCTACAACCTATCCTAAGTCGTAACCCACGACTTACGACTTACCTTAAGCCATAAACGACTTAAGACCCGTTCAGAAAACCCTATAAATACGGCATGAATTCCAACATGGAGGGGACTTTGGCTCATTCTTTCCAAGCATCGATACTCTGCTACATTCCAAACCAACTCGACACTCAAAGCTTTTAAGACACGTAGAACGCTATCAACAACTTCAAGAAGGAATCTCATACATCCGACATGGATTTGAAGGCTTTCTCTTACATTGAAGTTTAAGCTACTCGTTCAAAGTGTTTAGTAATTCAAAGTGTATTGTACTTGGGAAGAATTGTATCAACTTGTAACGAAATCATCAATAAAGATATTCAGAGTGGACGTAGGCTTGATCATAAGCCGAACCACTATAAAAACTGCTGTTATTTACTGTTTTTCTGCAGCTTTCTGCTTATACTCTGTTCCCGAATCATCGGGTGGTGCTTTCACAACTACACTTTACACACCGGGGTGTTAGCGTTTAAATTTTAGCGTTAACATTTTTGGTGCTTTCACTGAGAACTGAACTCAAGCGAATTATCATCATTGCTCCACGAAAGTTTGTTGAAGTAACCTCTCTGAAGACTAGAAGTTTATCTGAAATCATGGCTCCGGGGAGAAAGAGTAGATCTGTTAGATCTGGAAATGTTCAAGAGGGAACCTCCGCCTCCCCAGTACCTAATCAAGCCACTCCACCTGTTGGGGTTACAAAAGCGGAGTTGGATGCTGTAATCTTAGGGCTGAACCAGCAGATAAATGCCCAAAGTGCACAATTGGAGGCTCAGAATGCCCAAAATGCCCTAATTTTGAATAAGTTGAATGACTTGCTTGGGGTAAACCGTCAACCAACGGGTAATGAAAGGAACTTTGCTGGCAACATTCATGAGGATGAAGAAAGAAACATTCCTGAGAGGGCTGCCAGCCCCTTTGAGCGGACATTTCCTGAAGTGGGTGGATCTAAAGCTCGAAATGATGAGGGGTATGTTAACGCTAAAATGTGAACGCTAACACCCCGGTGTGTAAAGTGTAGTTGTGAAAGCACCACCCGATAGATCGGGAAAGAATTACAAGCAAGTAATAGCAGAAAAGCAGTAAACAACAACGATTTTATAGTGGTTCGGCTTAAGGGTCTAGCCTACGTCCACTCTAAGTACTTTTATTAATAATCCCGTTACAAACTGATACAATTCTTCTCAAGTACAATACTCTTCAAGTTACAAATGATTTGGAATAAGTCTTAAGCTTCAATGTCGATTAAAGTTCTTAGATTCATCTTGAAGATGTGTGGTTTCTTCGTGAATTTCTTTGATGTATTCCTCTAATCTTGGAAGCTCTAAGTGTTGATGAAGTTCTCAATGCAGCAAGGTAACGGTGTGTGAAGAGAATGCGCCAAAAGTCCTTTGAATGTTGGAGGTGGTTGCCTATTTATAGAGAGTTCTGGTCTGGAATTTTTGCCAAGTCCTAAGTCGTGGCCGATCTAAGTTAAGTCGTAGCCGACTTAATATGAGTCGTGGCCGGTCCATCTGGCCCCCTTCTGGCTTCACAGGAGTTCACTTGCACAAGTCCTAGGTCGCCTCCGAGTCAACACTACTCCTTCTTAGTAATATGGCATCGGGCTTACACTTAGTGGCTTTAGGTCGTGGACGAGTTAACTTGGTAAGTCGCAAATCACGGTCTGAACGAGATAACTGGGGAGCTGGATCGGTTGTGACTTGGGTCGTTGCTGAGTTAACATGCGCGTGTCAAGTAGCTGTATAGGGTTTGCCTTCATTTGCCTGGGTCGTGAACGGCTTGGCATAAGTCTTAAGTCGGTTGCAACTTAAGTATAGGTCGTGCACCTTTCCATGTCCTGATCAGTTAGGTCGGCAACTCCTTTAGGTAATTAGATCGGTATCCATTTAGGGCCTTAGGTCGGCATTCCTGTTAAGGCAGTTAGGTCGGCAACCAGTTAAGTCGGCAATCTCCCTAGACTGTTAGGTCGGTATCTATGTTGAGTCAGTAGAGTCAGTAGCCTCATTGAAGTGTTAAGTCGGTAGCCTCGTTGAAGTGTTAAGTCGGTAGCCTCGTTGAAGTGTTAAGTCGGCATACCCTTAAGCCTTAGGTCGGCACCCCCTGTTGAGCTTTAGGCTGGCATGCTTCTAACTGTTAGGTCGGAACCTCCTGATGCACTAGATCGGTGAGTCATGGTTAAGGCGGTGTTAACAGGGTATCTTTCTGAAATGGTTCGACAAATCATGAAAGAAAGCATGCAAAGGAATGAAGACGAGAAGGAATGGGGTTTCGCTCCAAGTAAAACCCCATTTACCGAAAGGATCTTAAAGGCTGAGTTCCCACGGAAGTTCGTCCCTCCAACTATCCCAGCTTACAAAGGAACAGGTGATCCAAACGAATTCTTGTATAAGTATGATTGGCCTAAGACAGGTGCCAGAGCTTCTGATGAAATAAAGTGTCGATATTTTCCTGTATATTTGGAAGGTGTAGCTCTGCTTTGGTTCACCAAGCTACCAATTCGGTCTATAGATCAGTTTTCTGACCTAACCCGGAAATTCAAGGAGCAGTTCAGACTATACGCTTCAAAAGCCAAAGATATCATGTCGTTGTCAAGTTTAGAACAGAATCCAGGGGAAACTATCAGATCTTTCTTGAATCGCTTTAATATAGCGCTGGCCGAGGTAGACAATGCAGAACCACGGATGATCTTGACCTATCTGATGAGGGCCATAGACAAGTCGAGCGAATTTGGAAAATGGCTTAACACGAAGGAACCAAATTCCCTTGAAAAATTCTACAAGAAAGCAGATGAGTTCATACGCCTGGAAAGCCGTCCTGTACCGGTAAAGGCAGCATTGGAAAAAGCTGAAGATAACGTTGTTGCTCCACTCAAGAATGAATCTGTAGGACAGAAAAGGGAAAATAACGATGGGAAGAAACAGAAAAATCTGAAGAAGCCTCGTTCCTTCAAGCCATCGGCATATACCCCTTTATCAGATACGCCGGAGCGTATTTAACTTGCCACTAAAGATTCTGCTGATTATCCTAAACCTCCCGTTCTGAGAACCGGGAAAAAAGCTGTACAAAGCGGAAAGTTTTGCCGCTTCCATAATCAACCCGGTCATGATACCGATGAATGCCGCCAATTGAAAATTTTGATTGAAGAATTGATAAGGGAAAACAAGCTGCAGCAATTTGTGGAAAAGAATAGCAACAATCTCGCTTCGTCTAGTCAGGGGCAACGAGCTCCTGCTCATCGACCCAGGACAAGTGAGAAGACTGCAGGGCATGAATCCGGAAGGCCTGTTATCAATGTCATTACGGGAGGACCTCACCCAGCAGGCAGGAGCTGGGGTGAGATGGAAAGATATACCCGAGCTTTGAGGTATGTACCGGCCGAAGAAGATGTTTTTTGTTTTGGAAGGTGCTACGCCACTGAAGCAACAAAAAACTTTCAATGATGATATTGTGTTCAGAACCAGAGATCCCACAGGTGTTGAAGCTCCTACCTTAGATCCCTTAGTCATCTCGGCTGGTATCGGGCCAGCTATTGTCAGAAGAGTTCTCATTGATTGTGGCGCATCCTGTAATATCCTCTTCAAGAAAACATTCGACCAAATGAAGATCCCTATGGTTGATGTGCAAGCCTCGTCACAAAAAATCGCTGGCTTCACTGGGGAGCCAAAGCAGCCAATAGGAACCATTGATTTGCTTGTAGAACTCGGAGAGGGAGAAAGAAAAGTAGTCCACAAGCAGACTTTTGTGATTGTTGACGAATTTTCCGCCTATAATGCTTTCCTTGGACGTCCAACTCTTGCAGCGTTCAAAGCTGTTCTAGCCCCATGGTGCCTCACTATTAAATTGCCCACAGACAATGGAGTAGGAGTTATAAAAGGGGACCAAAATGCCGGTCGGGAGTGTTATCTGACAGAGCTGCGAGAAGCAAGGAAAAGAGAAATGGGAAAGGATGCGGCTACCCCAGTCCGCATCAAAGAACCAGCCTTGTAGCAATTACAGGGCGGACCCTGCACTGGCGAGCACAGCGGAGCATGGAAAGAGATGGATCCTAGAAAAGCCGGTGCAGGAGAGAATAGAGTGGTACCGGTGGAAACGATTGTACCAATACCTGTTGACCCGAAGGACCCAAACAAGGTGTTGAATGTGGGTTCACAACTTAATGCGTCGATTCAGAATATCTTAATATCTTTTTTAAAAGCATATTTGGATGTCTTTGCTTGGACTCATGCCGATATGTGCGGAATATCCCCAGAAGTAGCAGTACACACTCTGAATATTGATCCAAAATTTACACCTGTGAAACAGAAAAGGAGAACTCAAGGTCCAGAAAGGTCAGCAGCGTTAAAAGAAGAAGTTGATCGGCTCATGGAGAATAACTTTATCAAAGAATCTACCTATCCGAATTGGGTTTCAAATCCAGTGTTGGTTAAGAAAGCCAACGGAAAATGGAGAGTGTGCATCGATTTTTCAGATCTAAACAAGGCCTGCCCCAAAGACTGTTTCCTATTACCCAGGATTCCTCGAGAAGAAAACACGAAAGAAGATTCTCTCGCAAAGTACTCTAGCACAGGCGAAGCTCAATTTCTGGGGTTGACTCCAGTGGAGGTCCTGTCGGCTCCAAGCGTTGATGAGATGCATATCGATTGGATCATGAGCGTGTCTCAAGAGAAAGAATCATGGATGTCTCCAATAACAGAATATCTGCTCAATGGCTCTTTAACGGAAAATTCAAAAGAACGAAAGAAGCTACTGAGGAAAGCCTCTCGCTATGTGGTCCAGGATGGCCAATTATAAAGACGGGGATTCTCAATGCCGTTACTTCGATGTGTATCCAGGGAAGAGTCCAAAACAATCCTAGCTGAGGTACATGGGGGAGAATGTGGTGATCATTTAGGTGGTCAAACTTTAGCAAAGAAGATACTCCGATACGGATATTTTTGGCCAGAAATTAATCGAGATGCAGCAGACTATTCCCGAAAATGTGACAGATGCCAAAGATTCGCCAAAATTCCTAGAGCTCCTTCTACTGAACTCACACAGATGGTCAGTCCATGGCCGTTTGCAATATGGGGGATAGACCTTGTAGGACAGTTACCAACTGCCAAATCTGGAATTAAATATGCCATTGTTGCTGTAGATTATTTTACTAAGTGGGCAGAAGCTGAACCACTGGCTACTATCACCTCAAAAAAGATGATAAGTTTTGTGACTAAAAATATCATTTGCAGGTATGGTGTGCCTCAAAAGATAATTACAGACAATGGTACTCAGTTCGAAAGTGAAGAATTCCAAGATTTTTGCAAACGATTCAAAATCCGAAAAAGCTTCTCAGTAGTAGCTCATCCGCAGGCAAACGGGCAGGTGGAAGTAGTAAACAAAATTATCAAGTCAACCATCAAGAAGCAACTTGAAAGAGCAAAAGGTGGTTGGGTCGATAAGCTACCACTAGCACTATGGGCGTACAGAACTACCCACAAGACTGCGACTGGGCATACTCCGTTTTCATTGGCATACGGATCAGAGGCAATGATTCCGGTAGAAACAGAGGTCCCTTCACATAGAAGAATCCATTTCAATCAAGCGGAGAATGAAAAACTACAGCTTGAGGCACTGGATCTCCTCGATGAAAAAAGAGAAGAGGCTGAGCTCAGAATCGCATCTCATCAGCAAAGGATAGCCAGACATTTCAATTCCAAAGTTCGCCAACGCAGCTTTGAGATTGGAGATCTAGTCCTAAAGAGAATTATGACAGCGACAGGTGTGTTTGGGCCAAATTGGGAAGGACCATATGTCATAGGTCAGAAGCTTCTTGACGGCACATTCAAACTCACTACTGTCGAAGGAGATCAAATTCCAAGAGCCTGGAACAGCAATCACTTGCGCCCATACTTTACTTGATAACTTTGTTGAAATATTGTAAAAAGAATTATGAATGTATGATTCCTGTAATTGAAAGCGACTGCAAAACCGATGCAAGTGAATAATGAAAGACTATAAAGTGGATGTAGGCCCAAATTTTTGGCCGAACCACTATAAATCTTGTGTTCCTTATTATTATTACATGTTTTCTTTATTTTCGATATGAAAAGTACATTAAATGTATTACTGAAATGTCGATTAAAATTTTTGCAGGCAGCGAAAATAAAACTTGCACATTGCAAGACCAAGTGATTCTTGTTATCATTCAACAAACAAATTCCAAGTCACAAAATTCCCGAATTTAAATCCTAGATAAGAAGTGCTTCAATTGAACGGTCAATGATTTCGCCGAAAACGGGCTCTAGCTAATAAATTGAGAAGTTTGAACAAACAAACATCCAATTAAGAAGCTTATGTCCGTTCTCGCGAACTGGCCTAGCAATGAAGTACACTTCTTTGGATTAAACAAACTACTTGTAAGAGAAGGGAGTGCGATCTTGAAAAGAAAAAATAGGGGATCGCTAAAAAGGCATAAGCAAGTGGACAAGGAACAACTAAAGCCCTCTTCGAAGGCACAAGTCCTCTTCAAAGGCACAACTCTTCGGAGGATAAAGACCTCTAACGAGGCATATGCCGCAAAAAAGAAAGTTCTCTACTCAACCAAAAAAGATTGGAGGAGTCATGACCCTCCAACCATGAGAGAGTAACTTCCAGCCAATCCTCGGAGGCACATTTCACCAGGAGTTGAAGTGTGACATCCGCTCTTCGGATTTTCACTTCACCAGAGTTGAAATGTAAAACAAAATAAAAGCCCTCTTCGGAGGCACATTTCACCAGGAGTTGAAGTGTGACAGCCGCTCTTCGGATTTTCACTTCACCAGAGTTGAAATGTAAAACAAAATAAAAGCCCTCTTCGGAGGCCCATTTCACCAGGAGTTGAAGTGCGACAGCCACTCTTCGGAGTTTCACTTCACCAGAGTTGAAATGTAAAACAAAATAAAAGCCCTCTTCGGAGGCCCATTTCACTAGGAGTTTAAGTGCGACAGCCACTCTTCGGAGTTTCACTTCACCAGAGTTGAAATGTAAAACAAAATAAAAGCCCTCTTCGGAGGCCCATTTCGCCAGGAGTTGAAGTGCAACAGCCGCTCTTCGGAGTTTCACTTCACCAGAGATGAAATGCAAAAAGAAAAAGAAAAAAGAAAAAAAGGGAGCCTCTCCCAAGGGGCAGAAGCAGAAAGACCTCTTCGGAGGCACACGTTTCACCAAGATTGAAGTAAAACTTCCAGGTGTTGAAACGTGAAAAAGTCTTCCTCAGAGGTGCAACTTTTCAAAGAAACAAAAATCAAGAAGCCCTTTACTGTGGCAAGTTTAAAAAAAATCCTCATTAAAAGCACACTTTAACTTTCAAAGGAAGAGTGAATTACTTGTTCTAGAAAATTCTCTTCCTCAAAAAGAAGTTGAAGTACCTTACAAATACCCGCTTTACCACATAGAAGATTTCATTCAATAAAATGTGTATATGCACAAAATAAAAAGTGATATCTTCGAAGGTTGAAGCGTAAAAACTTATTTGTGCTCTGTTTTTTAACGAGATAATATTCCTCCAAATGTGGAATAATTATTCTTTAAAAAATAGAAGTACAAGTTCCTCATAAGATAAAATATTACAATGAGCTTATGGTATAGGGGCAACATGGTATAACTACATTGGTAAGATTACGCTCAAACAACATGCCACAAGCTCACTGCAATATCATATAAAGAAACTTGTACAAAAATGAATAGTAAATGCATTCTCAGATACAGACAGAAGTTTGTACAAAGAAAAAGAATAATTTTATTCAACACTATTTTATATACAGGTATAGGTTCCAAAGTAAAAAAAACAAAAGAAAAGCGGGGGGTCGGTACCCGCACAATTTTCAGTCAGTACATGCAAAAAAGGCAAAAAAACGATATGGAAGCCACAGAACCAGAGCCATCATTTCTTCTTCCGCCCACCTTTTGAGCCCGCACCTGGCCGAATGACCAACTTTTTAGGTCGGCTTGTAAGGGTAGGGGATGAAGGAGAAAGGGGCTCGATCGGACTTTCTTCCGTCTCTTCTTCGCCAGTTAAAGATCCCTTCTTATTCTTCTTCTTGGAAACTCCCTGCTTTCCTCTCTCCTTGGAGGAAGGCCCACTCCGTGGAGAAAGAAGTTTGGATAACGGTTCAGTGTCGGAGCCAGTTGGTTCTGGAGTCCTCTTGCTTCCTTCAGTTTCTTCTCCTTTCGGATCTTGAGAAGCAACGGGATCATCTAAGCCGTGAAGGGCTTCTATTTGCTCCTCTTGTGACCCGGGTTGCGAGGCAGAAGGAGGAGTGACCTTAGGAGGCGGGGAAGGAATTATTGGAGGAGGAGAAGCCTGAACAATGCCCGACGTTTTCTCTGCAGAAGGAAAAAAGTTCAAATCAGCAAAAAGCGGAGATAAAGGTTCGCTGAGATTTAAGAAGTAGTCAAAAAGCTCATCAAGTTCATAAGAAATAGATGAGCAGTCTACTTGGGCAAGATTGTCAGTAGGGTTACCTGCAGAAGTCGGTTCCCTGACGTCAACTTCGTAAGCCCGTGCCTCAGCACTGTCGCCGCCCTCATCTCCACCTTTTATGCTTGTGATATCAGTGGTAACTTTAGTAGGAGATGGGGAATGAGAACTAGAACCGATAATGTCAATTTCGGCTGAAGGAGAAGGTTGAATTGGAGTAGTTGAGGTGATTTTTCCTGAATATTCTCCTGCCGCTGTTTCGGCCCTTAATTTTGCAAGCTGTTCTCTCCCCCTAGCGAGAGCGGCACGAGCATCATCATCAAGATAGTGCTCCTCAAGAGCTGACTCAGCATAGCCAGCGCCGCTGCCACTGAGCATATCGAGTGCGGCATCCCAAACTTCAGCCAGTGTAATTTCATACTTGGGGCCTATAAAGGCGAGGCTACCGCGCCCCAAAATGCTGTGCAGATAGAAATCAAATAATGTTGAGCTGATGTTGGCCCTCGTTGCCTCGTGAGATTCTTCAGCTGCAATTTTGCCGGCAACGGCCTCATCACGCTCCATTTCAGCTTTAGAAAGTTGAAGCTTAAGCATTTGAATCTGCGCCTCTTGGGAGCTGTTTTTCTTCCGAAGCTCTTCAATGTCAGCGACATAGCCCTCACTAATTCTTTTCTGCACTTCAAGCCTGTCTTCGGCATCCCTTTGGCTGGCATGAGCATCTCTCACTTGTTTTAGGAGCACTTCTTCTTTTTGAGAATAAGAAGTAGAGGAAGCAGCAAGCTCTTGTTTCAGTTCTTCAACTTTTGCTTCAAGCTCCTCATTGTAAGAAGCAATGCTTCTCATCTCAGTGTCATGTTGCTCAAGCACCTTTTTCCATTCGGCTTCATCATTTTCCATAGTGAGCATGGCCTCTATGTTTGCACGATTAACCCTCTGAAGCTCGTCAACAAGTTTCTGCCAGTTCGACATCCTCTCAATATCAGGCTTGACGGCGTCAAGGTTTCGTAACATGGCAGACTTGTCAATGGGGACCAAGTCAAGGTCAAACCTTACTCCCTTCAGACACCACTGTGGAAACCGACTTTGCAAAGTGGCAGGACCCGGTCCAACTTGGAATTTGGGTCTGCTAATTATTGTTTGGATGTCTGTATTCCCGAGAGCGGGAGAGCCGGAAGGAATGTCAATCGAGGCAGGGGCAGTAACCTTTTCAGGAGTTGTAGAGGTGTGCTTCTCACCATGTCGGGCTCGCTTGCTCGAATCTTCAACCATATGACTTTTTCATCTGTCATCATGGGTTTTTCTTTTATGAGAATCGTCACCTCTCTGTGAAGAATCATGGCGCTCTTCCCTCTCTCTTATTTCATAGCGCTCCTCTTGAGCCCTCTTTTCTTGAGCCTTTCGAGCAGCTCTCTCTTCATCAGATTCTCTGTAAGAGGGGAGGTAACGCCTGTAATCATACTGGCTACGCCTCCCGTAGCGCTGGAAATCATCATAATAGGATCCGCTGCGCCCCATCGGAGGATCTGAAATAAAAAAGAGCTAAATCTTAGAATTCTTCAAAGTACAAAAAGTCAGAAGCGTAAAAGTGCCAAAAAATTCTAAGTGTGTGTGACGTGCAAACTACACGCATCAAACTACGAACCACTCTTTAATTGAGGAGTGGTTGTGGGTGTAATAGTTAGCGTCAACTCTTGAGTCGACGGAGTCTGTTGCAGGACCAAAGTCGCTTCAACTAATGAAGAAGAAACCCCAGTAGTGGTAGGATCATCTTTAAAGATCTCTTGCGAGGTGGCAAAGAGATCGCTCAGCCCTTCGAAAGTATCGTCCCTGCTCTGCTTGGCAAGACTAGTTTTTCCGGCCTCTTCGCCAGATTTCTATGACAGTCGGGGAGATCCCTAGGGCCCTTCTTCCTCAATAACCGGGGCAAGTTCGACAGATGGCCCCGCAACATCAGCAGAAGCGGAGCACTTCACTAGCGAAGCCTCAGGAGCAGGTCCTTTTGATATGGATGTGTCTGTGGAAACCAGGGCATCTGATGCTTTAGGTGGAGAATCTGGAACCTCGCAGGGGTGTGTGGAGCGAGAAGGATAAAGAAGTCCGAACTGGTGAAGGAATTCGTCGTTCAGCAAAAATTTCACGTCCCGTTCTTCAACCGGTACTGCTACAAGCCTCTCCAGGGTTGGCTTGTGACTGGGATCTCTACAAGGAGGGGGAAGTACTGAAATAAAAGAAAAGAAATGACGACGAAGTTAACACTTGGCAATTCGAACTTCAAAAGACTCAGAATATAAAAGAGGTAAAGGTAGATGATCTTACTTCCTTCTCTCCACACAGCATAAAACCCCATGGGGCAACGGACATAGAAAAATTGAGTCAAAAACCCATGAGCACTGTCAGGAAGACCGATGATCAATTTACGATTTCGAGCACTTCTCACGACAGTAATAGAGGGGTGATCTTTTGTCCTGGTGAAAGAGCATAGGAAGCAAATCTCGTCAAAGCTTGGGAATCGATCAAGCGTCCTCCTAAACAGTACACACAACCCCATTAAAATGGCATAACCATTGGGGTGTAATTGGGACGGGGCGATGGCCAATTGACGAAGAAGTTGTTGGAGAAAGTCATTGAAAGGAGGAACGCCCCCACTCAGGCACATTTGTCGGTTCACCGTTACAAAGCCAGAGGGTGCTATATCAGCAGTGTTACTTCTCTCGGGAAGAATGGCATCTGATTCAGCAATGCCCAACTGAGCGCACAATTGGCGGAAAACTCTGTACGATAGAGTAGAAGAGGCTCTTTCGGGAGAATTGACCAGAGGAGCAGGAATTACAGTGGCCTCTCTAGTATGAACCATTGTATCTTCTTCCTGAGAAGTCATTCTACACAAACAACTGGATATTCAAATGTGAAGGTGCACGTTTCCTAAAAGTGTGAAGTGTCGTGCAAAACTAATAAAAATAGCAAGTAAATATAACTGGAGTTAAAATAGTTGACGATTGATCAACTACAAAATTTCAAAACTTGTTAATCTAAAGTTCAAGCATAATATTAGTGCAAGCTGGTCGGTTTCAATTGACTATTTCAGTGTTGCTTTAATATTTTACTTGAAATTGGTGAGTTGAAAGCACTTCGTTCACACAATTTATTTAAATTAATTATCTGTCATTAACTAATCTGTCATTCGATGTGGGCAGTCGATGGCAGTATGTTCGTCCCAATTTTCTGTAAATGTTGTATTGGACAGATTGTTAGCTTACAAGTTAAAGCAACCTGCGAATAAATGCAATAAAGCTCAACAGTTCAAAGTCCATGCAACGGTTCAAAGCACGAACAAAATTCACACAAGTCCTGACTCGCCAACAACTCAAAGCCTAGGTCCCATCTACTTGAGTCGGTCAGGGGTTAAGCCCCAAGAAGCAACTCGGTATGGAAAATAATCTAAGTGCTGAGTCGTTCACGACTGATGGCTTGAATCGTTCACGATCTAAAGGATAAGTTGTGGTAAGGATCTAAAGGGTTGAGTCGTTCGTACGACCTAAGTCCTAAATCATCAGGAAGTCAACACAACCCAAAAATTAAGTCATGGACGGATGAAATTGCAAGGCCTTCCTAAGTCGGTAAATCCAAAAAACCCACTATATCGTGAGAATTTTAAGTCGTCTCCACAAACAGTTAACTCTTTTTTAACCCATTAACCCGCTAAGAACTTTCTCATCTCCTCCAAACCCACAGACCAGCTAATTCGAGACACTGTAATTCATTATCTTCTCCTCACATCATCGGAAATCACCCAAAAACCAATTCGAATCGCTTCAAGCGTGCGACGAATATGATGCACTACTATGATTCACGAATGATAACAACAATATGATTGATGGCAGTCGCAAATCGATCATAAACATGGCTCGCAATGGAACACAGCACAAAAGTGAATTGGAGTCAGAAAATGGGGGTCCAAATTCGTGAGTCATTGGCGATCGTGGATTGAACAGAAAGTGAATTCACTTACGCAATAAAAAGGTAAAGATGAGTTGACGACTGATTAGCTTGGATGCGTCTTTGGAAACTTGAAGGATCGTTAATGGCAGGATCGAATAAAACAGATAAGCAATGAAGTGAGGAGGAAGGACCGACTCAACGACTTATATACGATGCAGGGGGGAAGATGGAAGGACTAACGAGTCATGAGTCTCTTTGAGTCGTTTAAGACTTAGGCACTGGGTCGAAGCACACGACTCATGACTTGAGCGTATACTTCGAGGGGCAATTGTTAACCCCTCTGCTCAAGCGACTCAAGAAAGGCTCACGACTCACAATAGTTGCCGACTTAACTGATTACCGACCTAACATGTGGACCGAATCAACGACCTACCTAGTTACGACTCAACAGCCTTAAGGAGTTGCTGACTCAACGGCCTTGAAGGGTTAACAGCCGACTTCACGACTCAAGGTACTTCACGACTCAAGGTACTTCATGACTCAAGGTACTTCACGACTCAAGGTACTTCACGAATTAAGGTACTTCACGACTCAGCAAGTTACCGACTCAACAATTGAGGAGTTGCACGAGTTAAAGAATTGTGCTTACGACCTAACTTGAGTCGTCAGCGACTCAAGCAAGCAAACAAGAAGTTATGACTAGTTAACTCGTGCACGACCACAGCTCACAACTCACGACTTAGGTTCTCCATGACCTAATGAGCTAAGGTCCAAACGACTTATGGAACAAACGACTTAACAGTTTAAGGGGTTGGACGACTTAATGGCTTAGGGACTTCACGACCTAAAGGGTTAAAGCGCCGGCGACCTAAAGCCTTCACGACTTACTATAAGTCGCCCACGACCTTATACTTGGTGATTTAACTGCTGCTTTCCATAAGACACGAGGACCGAACAGTTAGTACAAGTAGACATGTGCAAACCAGCTAGGTCATAACTCCTGACACCTTAACCCGCTGACGACCTACAACCTATCCTAAGTTGTAACCCACGACTTACGACTTACCTTAAGCCATAAACGACTTAAGACCCGTTCAGAAAACCCTATAAATACGACATGAATTCCAACATGGAGGGGACTTTGGCTCATTCTTTCCAAGCACCGATACTCTGCTGCATTCCAAACCGACTCGACACTCAAAGCTTTTAAGACACGTAGAACGCTATCAACAACTTCAAGAAGGAATCTCATACATCCGACATGGATTTGAAGGCTTTCTCTTACATTGAAGTTTAAGCTACTCGTTCAAAGTGTTTAGTAATTCAAAGTGTATTGTACTTGAGAAGAATTGTATCAACTTGTAACGAAATCATCAATAAAGATATTCAGAGTGGGCGTAGGCTTGATCATAAGCCGAACCACTATAAAAACTGCTGTTATTTACTGTTTTTCTGCAGCTTTCTGCTTATACTCTGTTCCCGAATCATCGGGTGGTGCTTTCACAACTACACTTTACACTCCGGGGTGTTAGCATTTAAATTTTAGCGTTAACAATAATGTAATTGGAAATAGTACTTTAGGAAATATATAAGGGTTTCCAAAGTATTTTAAATAAAATTTAACTTTTAAAATATGGTTATTAAATCAAATAAGGTTATTAAACTCGCCTTGGGCTTTCGGCGAGCGTTCAAGTTTAAATTAAATCGAACGACATTCGATTTAACCTAAATTTTTACTTGCTCTGAACGATTCCGGAACTGCTCCGTTGCGTAATATGCGACTCTGCGATTCCGGGGTCGCCGGTTTCGTTGAAATCTGACAAAGTATGTAATAGATGTGAATTTTATAAATTTCAATTTCAAATTTAAAAAATTTCTTTTCTTTTCTTTTTTATAATTATTACCAAAATAACACGGCTACTTCTCCTTCTTCCTCTACGCACGCGCACAGCTGAAGGCCGAAACCAAAACGCGACATATGGTTTGAAATCGCGACCACCACGGTCAACACGAACACGATCAACAACCACCATGGCGAAGCCTACTACCTCCTCCACCATCGCTGAAGTCGCGGCCAAGGTCGGTCAGTCCCTGACCTCGAGATGCATGCATAAATGCGCGACGAACGCGGCCATCAATCACCTCCAAACGACAGCTTCACATGAGATCAACCGTGGGATCTGAAGATCCTCTCACTCTCTACAACTTTCATGTTGGAAGATTTGCAAATAAATGCGTGGATTGATTGATAATTTAGGGAGAAGAGTAATCGTTTTCAGCCATTAAAAGAATGAAGATGGCGGCGGAACAAAAGGGTAGGGTTTCTCAAAATAACGTGAATATATAAATGTTGATAAATATTATTTTAATATTAAATCCATTTAAAGTAACTTTTACAAACGATCTCCAAACAACGCGTGTCGACAGGCGTTCCTAAGGTTTTACCTACGTTCCAAACACAATGGAACGTGTTTCGGAAGCTAATTCGATCATATACGCGAGTTAGGAAAATAAACGATCAATTTTAAATTAAATCGACTAATGTATTTTCTAATCGATTTAAGCTGCCGGGGTCAAACGATAACTCTGATTGCTACGAAAATTGCAACCCGATAAAAACTAACTATTACGGATCCAACGGAACTGGTTTCGTCGAATTCCGAGATCGTGCCCCAGAAGGCTATTTTAACTCATCGATTAAATCAAGCGATATTCAAAATCGTCGAAATCACTATAAACTTCACTTTTAAAATTTTATTAACTCTATTATAACTCGTATAAAATTTGTATTCCCATTAGAAATCATTTTGATTCAGTTTAAATCAAAATCTGAATATTTGCATTATTATATTATTAAATTCCATTATTAAAATAATATAAAATTCCAGATTTAATCTATCGACTTTTAATTTCATTCAAAGGTCCAACATTAAAATTCAAACCCAAATAGACCTAAATTAAATTTTAGAATCTAATTTTGTACCTATTTACACTCAGAATTACCAATTATTCCAATCCTAATATTAAATTATTATTATTCAAATTTCAATTAAATTATCGTATATAAAGTTTTAACCATTTTTATCAATATGACCAAAATATTTATTTCAAAATTCAAATTATAATACATATTCAACATTTAAAATGAATTAAATGTTAAAATTTGGCGACCCAAAATTTCGGGTCATTACATTCCTCCCCCTTACAAAAATTTCATCCCCGAAATTTGCTAAGGTAGAAAGAATGTTCCCAAGTCAATAGCAAAACTTACTTAGTGAAATCTCAATTTCACTTTGCTCAAATTCGTTAGTTACAAATCAAAACTACTAGTTTCAATTCCTATCCCAAAATCCTTTTTATTTTCAATTGTTATTTGAATTCAATTTTGTCACTAATGACACATTTCAAAAAATCTCAAAAAAATTCTAACTCCCAAAATTTTCGAAAAACTTTGGCAGAGTCTCACCTGTGCGGAGGAGCTTTTGCAATTTCACAATAGATATAAATATATATACATCGACCCACACGGTCGGAAAAACCAAAAACAGTTCATATTTCCTATTTTTATTCCGTAGGTGTACCTTTATTAGCATTTTAAAAACAAGCAGCTAAATAGTATCGCATATACGCACTCCAACTCTATCCACTGCCTACCATACCTGTACTTACTTAAACAAACATATCAGTTTCCAATAATATGAGCATTTATCAACATTCTTTTCATTAATCTAGCCAAACTCATCAATTACAAAGTTTAATCAAGCAAACTTCATAATTATGCATATTAACTTCCTTTATAAGCAATTTCACAATTTCAACATCATTTGAAATCCACAAATCCAAACTTCATTTTTTCTCGCTCGAATAATTTATATTCAAGTTCACTATATACCATTCATATTTATTACAACCAATTCATTTCCACTTTAATATGATTACATATGCCTTAGTTACATCTCTTTACTTCAATTCAATTTCAAATTGATTCACAACCAAATTTTACCTTCAATTTAAAGTATTTACATTTCTTTTATGCTCCATTTCCATTCATATGCAAAACCGCTTAATAAAATTTCAATTCATCCCAATTGATTCAAAAACCCATTTCAATTTGTTTATTTATGCTAATTAAATTTTTGTTTACAACAAAACGACCAATTTCTATGCAAATTTAAGGTTATCCAAGCAAGTGACCATCACTTAAGCTTATAACCATTAAAATTAATTCCGGTTCAAATTTATATTAATTTATTCCATTCGGAATTATTCACAACCCAAATATTCTTATTTCCTTGAAATTTTTAATTCAATTTCTTATTCTTACTTCGAGTTCGTCGTCCAACTAAAGTTTATTTTAATATCATTCCATTATCATATTTACAACTCATACATCTTTAATTTATCACAATAAAATTAATTAAAACCATTTCACTTGCATATCAATGTTTATTACCTAAACAAAATTATCCAAGACAACATTATAAAGCTCGACCACAATTATCATTCAGTTTGCTTAAGTTCTTTCACAGTATTTTCATTTGATTCTCATTCAACCCAATTCCCATTTCATTTACAAATTTTAATTCAATTGATTTATTTGTTCTTTCCATTTGGAATTATAATTCATCTCCTCGATTTATTCTGAATTTTGTTGATAACATGACCATTTTTAAATTATTCCACTCATTTGAATTTATTTATAAGTCAAACCCTCACTATTATAATCTAATTTCATTATTCATTTACACTACCAATTTTTATTGCCCAAACTAAATTCTATACCAAAACTGGGTTTTTATCTTTCTTTCCAAAATTTCCTCAACAAACCGCCCAAAATTTCATCCTTGGCAGTACAAATTTCCATTAATTTAGTTTACACTAAATTCATCTTCAAGCTTCTCTTATGTAATTTAGCTTATGCTAAATTCATTCTCAAACAATTTCTTTGGATTCGAGTTGAGTTAAAATTTTATTTATACAATATCCTTTCAACTTAATTAAATTCTCCTTCAATTCAATTCTTTCCAAATTTAGTCCAAGTTTTAACTAAATTTATTCAGCCGTCTTAAATTCATGCTATTTCTTTTATTATCTTAAATAAGAATTTAGTTCTATTCAAAATTAATTGTAACACAACTGAATTTTGATTTTATTTCACTCCAAATTCAACTCCATTCATTTAATCTAAGTTAAATCCAATTAAACAAATTTTAATTCTCCATATACAAGTTCAAAATCTATTTACTGACTTAAGTTCATCCTGTAACAACTTGGAAATTCCGAAACCCGAAAATTCCAGATAGTTAGAAAAGAAAAAGAAAGAGAAAGAAGAAGAAACAGGAACAAGTCACAGAAACCTCACATTCGCAGTGGATCAAAATATAATATCACATAATAACAGTTTACAAAAGAAGAACTGTATCGGTACACTTATATTTATACATTGGAGTTACAACCATTACTAATCACTGGATAGTTTTAAACAACATGTCCTAATCATACAATAATATATCACAGCGGTAAACACTCCATACGTTCCAGCCATCCAGTTCGCCTCCGGAGCTCCAGAACGTCCTTACCTGAAAATCTATAATACTCGGTCTGACCCGAGAATTACATCAAAGTAACACCCGGGTCAGGCTGGAAACCAGCGTGAGTAAACCCATCTAATATGGATTACAAAAGCATACAACTTATATAACCCGGGTAACTTGTATCAATTTATAACTTCATAAGTCGTTATAGACATTTCTTATTTCACCCATCAAATTCTAAGTACCCAAAACTTAGATTAAATAGTCCAATTCGCTTAAATCATTCCATTACAGCTAATTGATTTCACATGTGAATCTAATATGAATCGAAGTGGTTTCGGATATTCACTAATACCCGACTCCGGTCTCTTCGAATCCAATGTCATCTAAACCCAGGTTATCCAATTAAATACCATACAACTTAATGACCGGATAACACTTTTATACAGCAATTCATAATTGATTGAAAATCACACTATCATTGTCCATTCAACAAGTTACATCACAAAGTAATTCATATCAGAGATATCTACCAATTTAAAACACCCATCATCATTCAATCATTAATAAGCAAGATTGATTACTTCAATTAAGTACATTAATTAATGATTCTCTAATTACTTTCACCAGTTAATTATTCTTAAATTTCATTTTATAATTAACCATTAACTTGACCAGCCTCGATTAATCACAATCAGAAATTATCCTTCCTTAATTACTCTATCAATTACTCCAACTTCTTGATTAATTATATTAATTGATTCTTTAATTACACTAAGTAACTATCACTTAATTGTCTTCCCATAACTTTTATTAGTCAATTCTTAAATTAATTACACTAAGTAATTAATTATTAATTACTTCTACTAAGTAATTATTTTTCATATTAATTACACCAGATAATTAACCCAAAACTACTTCCAATCTTACAATTAATTACACCCTGTAATTACAATTACTAATTATTTCACTAAGTAATTACAATTTATAAAACTCATTAAGCAATTATACTCAATCCCATCATCAAGTGATTATCTAAATTTATTAAGCCAATTAATTAACTTAAACTAATCATATTAATTAATTACATAGAGTAATTAATTCCTTTAATTAATTACAGTAAGTAATTAATCCTTAATTACTTCTGGTAATTATCATTAAATAAATCACGTGTAATAATTACCCCTTTAATTATCCTACTTAATGAATGTCATTAAGCAACTATTCTTTAATTACTTCATTATTAGAAATCAATTTCATTAAATAAATTTTCCTTTAAATTATTACATAAACTAATTACATTTTAGTCAATCACTTAATATTTCTCCTAGTAATTTATTATTGATACTCAATTATTCTCAAGAATTACCCTTTTCATTAATTACACTTAACAGGTAATCTAAAATTTACCCACATTCATTAATTTCACATAATCCTTTACATAAGTTAATCTTAGTCAATTAACATTCAAACAATTTAAACATTTAATATACTTAAACCTTTAAATTTGTTTAAAACATTTTGTTTAGAATATTTTTAGTTAGAAAAACTTGATTGATTTTTTTTTTATAACTTAAAATTTCTTGATTATAACAAACTATTCATCTCTTACTTTATTTCAAAACTTGGCTGAACTTACTTATAAATTTATAACTTACCCTTAAATTCCACCCCAGCAATCATACAGAAGCATGCTCGAGACAAACATGAGCAAACCGAGCAAATCCCCGATCAACCATACGAGAAAATCATGCTCATTCTTTTCCTCGAGACACATAAGCGAGCTACCCGAGACGATCCCGTTCACAACCTTCTTCCTAAAAGCTTCAACCCTTCAAACGATCATCAGACACGAGAGGATACTCGTGCACATGCACGCATGCTCCAGCCACCACCGGCCCATGCTCCGACCTCCGACCATTCAAAGAAAATCTCGCCATCACTATCAAGCTTCCAGTTCAACAATATTGACAACAGAACAAAATCGAGCCTCTCAAATCCCACTGAATTTAACATCCCTCGAAAACAATCAATCATTGACGAACTCGACCTCGAGAGCCATCGCCGATCGCACCAAAACGTCGCCTCAACCCAATAAATCAATCCCACCCCTTGCGATCAAGTCTACAACATCCACAACGTAGCAGTTGATTCGAGAACGTCGAAGAAATCAACAGAGCCAAAACCCTACAACTCTCTCTCGATGCTGCTACGATGATTGTTGGACCCTTCGACCATTTTTCTCAAGAAACTCCAACCTCAAAACCATCCCCAGCGTCGAACTCGCTGATCATCTCTTTGTTCATCACCAAATTTTACCAAAAAACACAATGTCCGTTCAAACCCAAAATTCCCATCATCCAAAATCATAAAAATCACAATATTAACATCAAAATTCATGTTATCCATATACGAATCAAATTTTAGTATCAAAACTTGAAATTTTATAAATTGTGTTTTCGATTTGAATAAGCTTCCTCTGTGAATTTTATTTTTTTGAAGTAATCGTTTGGTTTAATCGCTTCAAACGGTTTTTAAAAATGAAATCATATATATGTCATCATTTTTCTTTCATTGACCTAGATTTAAAAATCCTTGTAGCAAGAGGAATTGAATTTTGATTTCGATTTAGTTGTCTGTAAACATGAATAATGGCTTTACAGAGATATGCATCCATACTCACACTCACATATACACACTACCATCTCTAAACAAGATGCAAAATGTATTGCTCAACATGATTTCAAAGATTATCTCATGCAAACTCATATATAGTCAGATTAAACTTTGGGGTTCAAGTTACTCACCTGTCATTTTAAAACAGAGGTCTGCTTCCTTCTCTTTTTTTCTGAAATCTGCTGTATTTTATTTGAATTTCCAAAAGTCGATCTTTGAATTGAATTTAAATTTTCTTGTTTGAAGCTTTAACCCTTACTGAACTTTAACACTTGCATATCCTAGTTTAGATTTTGAAACATTGCTGTTGTTCACATTAATCTTGGATTTGAGGTTTGATTCTTGCTTAAAGCGTTTGACCAGAATTTGAGTTTGACTAAGGGAAAAGTTTTGTTGCAAATCTATTTATTCTCTGGCTTGTATATTTTTCTCAGGCTTGGTCTGTTTTTTTTAGATAAGAAAAGTCTGGTTCCCCAAAAATGAATACATCCCTCTTTTTTCTTTTACACATTCATTATACAAATTTCTCCAAATTAAAGAGGTAAGTGCCACTTGTCTTGTCATATAATCTTTAGCTTACAAATGTTCAAAAGCCTATTTTAAATGTTTACACTTGTAAATTTTGGATAAGTTTATACATTTTTTCATATTTTATTTATGTCCTTATTATTATTTTTAATACCTTTATACATATACAACTTGTATATTTATTTAAAGAAATTATTAATCTTTGTTAAATCCCTTTTAAATTAAAGCTATGAACTTAATTTTATCATTAGTGTTTTATGTTTTTCATATATATATATATATATATATATATATATATTATAAATTTATATTTATACTTCTCCTTAATTTGCACTATATAACCTTTAAGAAAATAATTTTGATACTAATTTATACATTAATAAATTATCACATTCTCAATATACTATTTTGAATTTTTAAAATCCAAGTTTCACTTATAAACAATAAATATATGTATGAAAATAGAATAGCTATCATATGATTAGTTTTCCATATATCTATTAATAAAAGATGAATTATGTTAAAATGAATGATTATAAAAGAAAATCATTAAACAAATATCATCAAATTTCAATAATTATATTAGGAGACTATCAATGAATATTTATCCTGATATTTATAATTTATCTTGTATTTTGTTCTAATTCATCTATATACATATCCTATAAATTTATTATCAGATTTATTTGTTCAATTAATAAATCAGTGTTTTAATAAATCAAATCCTATTAATGACAAATTAACAGCTGTCTAAAAATTCGGGTTATCACATTCCTCCCCTCTTAGAATCTTTTCGTCCTCGAAAAGGAACGAAGCCAAAAATCTATTAAAATGCTTTTATCAGTAAAATTATTCTTTGATCACTTTTTAAAATCTACATAATATTACAAAACATTTTTTATAAAAATACCTTTTATAACTCAATGTCTCAATAAGTCCATCCTCGTACTCACAGAAATTCGGTCATACGTTGATCAGGTGTAACGACTCAGATTTTTCGCGCTCGGAAATCAACATCCATACTTCATATCGTATTAGAATGCCATAGATTCGACCATTCAAATCCAATTCGCCGGAGCTGATAACAACACTAAGTAAAAAACACAGCGGAATAAAAGGAATAATACATTGATATACAGCATTGATACAATATCTGATACAACAGAGTGATACAATGATATCAATATACATCAGAGATACATGAAAATATCAGCGGAAAAGAAAATGATAACACCAGCAACGGAACAAATAACTCTAAGATAGTCTTCAAGGAAGAACTCCAAAAACTACAACTCCATCTCCAGGAACCAATCCAGCAATAGCTCGAACTCCCAATAACGATGCACCAAGATAAGCAAGACTGGTCTGATCCAAAGACTGAACTAACTCCAAATAATCCACTACATCTGACTATCTGAAAAACCCAACTCTAAACAGCTCGTGTAGAAAAAATTTGAGCACCTAGAGTTTAGGTAAACAATAAACTCCGGATCAGTCATGGGACTGGTGTGAGCAACAAAAACAGTTATCTTTAAAACCAACAACGAAATATTTTAAAATCAATTCGCAATGCTTTTAAAAATGAGACTACCATAAGACCTCCCACCATACACAATGCAAACGCAGACTTGGAGGAGATTTCTCATTATGATAGTCAAAGATGCTTACTACGAAAAATCAAATCAATTTTGATATTATTATTAGTGCATGGTGTAGAAAACATTTTGAAAGTAGAATATAAATCTTAGCTAGCATAGGTACCATTATATTATGCTTACTATAGCTACCATATTAGATGGCAGGTTCTACAACTAAAACCGTACAAGTCTCGTATTGTTTCTTTGGATTTCCAACAAATGGTCAGGCCAAGGAACTTCCCATTGCCACATGAGAACGCCTCTGAAAGGACGTCCCCGAGAACCAAACCGGATCTCTGCGAACACAAGGCCGGGTTACCCTTAACTGGGTAACTACTGACACGAGTATGCCATCCCCCGGTCCTTTAGGACCTTTATCCGAGCGCTCGATAACCAACATCACAAAGATAAATAAAGTGTTTCAACATGTGTAAGTATCTGGGCTCCATACCATGATACCACCCCTTTCCAGAAGGAAATGCACATACCCTAAGGGGCGCTACCCCCAATAACCTTACTGCATCTTTCCTGTTTTGACCATTCCGGGGTGTGAGGTTCGACGAAGTCTCTTCCACAAAGCCACGCTTTAGTACAAAGCCACGCTTTGGTACAAAGCCATGCTTTGGGTCAACAAATGATCAAAGTAATGATCACAAAGATAAATGATCAAATAAATGATCATATCACAAATGATCAAACAATGATCATTACACAGCTACACTTAGCATGTCACATTACCAAATTGGGAATATATCGCTGATAACCTTCAACTACATAACCTCTGAGCTCGTACGTCTCAGAGAAGGGTGTTAAGCAAAGAGAATAAATTCTCCGCCACCAACAGAAATGTATTTGAAAGAAATCTGCTTTATATCTCAAAATGTAATGTCAGAGATACAATCTATACATGTCTGCTCTGGATTAGAACAGAACCGAAGGCACTTCCGAAGAAGTCCTTGCAATCTGGGTATTCACAATCCCGATCGGATTTCCCATCACTTAGGTAGTCTCTATACCGGCGCGACTCGGTGCAGAGACAATCGATACGTCATCCTATCGCTCTCGCAAATACCCGGTCTTCACCACCGTTCTTCAAATGCTATCCATAACAATGTATAACATATTCGGAATGGGTTATACGACACAAAGGTCCTTTCCCGGCTAAACCGAATAGTGAGCAAAACATTTAAAACATATGGACATGGGATTTCAATTAAGTCACAACTTAATAATTCAAAACTTTCTTTTAAATGGTTTAAACCAACTACCATTTCAAATCTCTTAAAAATAAGATTTATTTCACCTACTTTCACAAATATTCATTCCCGGATTTCAAAACAATTCCGTTTCAAAAGAATTAGTTCATTAAATCTTTAAATCAAAGATTTGTCTCCTAGCTTTTAAATTGTTCCCAAATATTTATTTTCAAAATTCGTTCCCAATATTTATCTATAACTTGGAAAACTATTTTAGTTTAAACTTGAAACCGCTCTCAATAAGATCTGAAACCAAAGTTTTTATCATTTAGAAACAACAGTTTTATTTCGAAAAAAAACCGATTCCCTTTATATAAGTTACAATCTTTGGTTTAGTTCTAATTCCCAAAAACAATACTTAAAAGTGGTTTAACCCATATATAACCAATATAACATCTTTAATCCCTAGTTTCAAATCATAGAATTCAATTCCTAACTTTGAATTCAAATTTAAATCAAATTATTTAAATTGCAAAACTTAATTAAAATAAATTTTAACTTGAAATTTCATTTTTTAAATGCTTTTCACATTTATTCCGATTCCATTGCCAAAACATTTGAATTTAAAAATTCAAATTCAAAACTATTTCAAAAATCTACGACTTAATCGATTTCCTCGTGAAATCCATAATTGTGTGTGTATGGTGTGGTCCAGGGGTTTAACACAATAGTGCGACATCATTCAATCATCACAGATTAAAACACAGAAATATAGTTGATAAGCGATATAAATACATCGCTTATCTTTCATACACAGATTCGCATATATATTCATCACAGAAAATAAACTACATCACAGATCACAACACAAATCAGGATAATCATAAAGCATCATATATCAGGGATATTTAAACAAATCAACCATTTAATATAATTCATACATCCATAGGTAAGATTTTTTTTATTATTATTATCTAATTATTTTAAATCAGATTAATTCCTATGAATGATTTGCTAGTTATGGTAAATTAAAATCAATTAACTACAAACCATTTAATAAATTATTCTTTAATAAATCACTAATTAACCCTTAATTAATAATTAATTCTTGATTAATTATTCTTAATTAATTATAATAACTAATCAATTACTTCTTTAGTTAGTAATTATTTCTTAATCAATTTCATTAATTAATTAACCTTTAATAAATTAATTATTCAAATTAATTTCCTTAATTAATTTATCACGTTATCCTTAAATTAATTATTGCTTAATCACTTGATCGATCCACTTTAATCATTAATTTATATCTAATTAATAAACCTTAGTTAATAAATTAATTATTCCTTACTTAATCTAAACTTTTAATTGCTCATTTAATTAATCCAAATTAATAAATTATCCATTTTAATTTATTAAATAATTAATGGATTTTAATTATTAAATCTTCATTAACCTACAGTAGCATTAATTTTTAATATTGATTTAGTTATCACTTACAAATATGTTTGAAACCATTCATTTCAAATTTACTTTTGAAACTTCATTCTAAATTTTCAAGTTTTAAAATGAATACCAATCGATCTTTAAATAAATCTTAAAACTATCCTTTAAAACTTTTAAATTCATAAGTTAATGTGATACTTTTGTTATAAAGGAATTCAAAATATACTTTACTGTTTGAATTGATTTGAACGTTTAAATTTATAAGCTTCATTTATTTTCAAAATCTTGATTTTTAGGATTAGATTTAAACCCAAGTTTCACATTTTGGTTCAACTTATAAAATTCTTACTTCCCTTTCCAAATTCCACTTGAAACTCAAATCCTTTTTAAAATACACTTAAATATTTAACACTTTTAAGTTATTAAACAAATTTGAATTCTTAAACTTGTTTGATCATTCAAAATTCAGTTTTGAAATTTCAAAATAAACAGAACAAGTTTCTGTTTAAACCTGGAAGATAGCTCAAAGGCTTCTTCACGTTTCACTTCAACTCCTTCCCAAAACAAAAACCACACTGATACACAGAGATACACGTTCACGTGCACGGCCAAACGGAGCTCTTCCGATCAACCAAGATCACATTGCCAAGTCAACGGCAACCCCTTCAAGCTTCACGACCACCTAGCTTCGCCCATCTCGATCGAAAAAAAAACGAGTTCGCACTCAAACCTGGAACAACGAAAAAAAAATGGAACACCCTCACCTGTCAACGCCTCAACCACTGCCCTCCGACCATCTGCGCGCTTCCACCTCCGGCCTCGACTCCGACATCACCCAAACTTCGACCCCCCGAAGCATCGGAACACTCGAATAAACATTGAGGGCGAGGTGATCAATTTTTCACCATTGCTTAAAAACTAGGTTTAAAATTTTTAAATCCAAATTCCAAAATCCACATAGCTTAATTCTTTGATCCAATATTTTTCCTAGCTACCCCGTAAGCCCTTCTACCTCCTCGAGAAACCCCGGCCAACCCAGTGCTTCCGACCACCCTATCTTGACCAAAACCCATTTTCCGTTCAACACAGCAATGCCCACTCATTCTATCACTAAAAAATATGATTCGAGTTTTAAAAATCCTAAATTTGATTAAGCAATCAGTTTGTAAACTTGAATCGATAATTCAAGATGTTTGAAAATGTCGCTTGTACTAACTTTGTACTGTTCTTGAGGTTTTCCCAAAGCAGATCAACTTTATTTAGCATGAATTAAATTTTAAAATCTACTTTATACTCAACCAAACATATTTTGTTTATATGCTTTGTCCTAATAATCAATAGGTTGAGCAATAATGATTTTTTTGAGGTAACTTAGACTTCTGAAATTATAAACAGAGGCAACATCTAGATAATAAAATGCAGGCTTCATCTCATCAAAATTCAATGAAATGCATATATTTCACACAATAAAATTTCTGATATTCATCATACAACTAAATTAATCTTAGGTTATTCTAAAAAAAATGAAGTTACTCACATGTTTCCCAGGAAAGAACAGAGCTACTTATTGTTGAACTAGCATGCTTGCTGAGATCTTCTTTGCTTCTCTGGTTTTCATTGATTGATGTTTAAACTGAGTTGTTGATTTAAAGTTGAATTTCTTTTGTTTAAAATGGCGATGATATTTACTTTAGTTTTTTTCTTGGGTTTGAAGGAACGAAAACAGAAATGAGAAGTTTGATACAAAGGAAAGAATGTACAGGTTGATATATATTTGTTTATGCAACAGGTATGGCTGAGGTGTATTAGAGGTATGTTGTTAGAGATGGAAACATGTAATGCATATGTACTTGTCCTACTTCCTATTTTCTTGTTTACAGCCTATATACTTGTCCTTTATTTCTCATTTGCAAGCTACACTTACATATTTCGATGGCTAAAGTGATGCTGCATTTTTACTTGCCTGGTTGCTTTCATACTTTTTCTTTTGTTTTTTCATGCTTATGTACATTATTATTATCTTCTTGTTTTGTAATATGAATGACATTAAATGTTATTATTTTTGTTCAATGTGTTTAATTTATATTTTATAATTCATCTTGTATGGATTTATTTACGCTTCTAACTTAAATATTTTATTGACTTTTATGTCTTGTTATACATAGATTTATATTTTATAAATATACTTTGTAGTTCATATTTCCTATATATTAAATTCAAATTTGCTTAAACATTTATTTCTTATTTTACATTTGAAATTAAAATACCCACATTTTTACTTGAATTTAGAGTAAATTTCATAAATTTTTACACAAAAAATTATATTAATTATCATTTTAAAATTAATTAAAATTCGGGATCGTTACAGACTTCCCCACTTAAAAGAATTTCGTCCTCGAAATTCGCAGGTATGAAAACAACACAGAGATAGATAGATAGATTCGATCTCCTATAATTCCTCAAACATAAGATATGAATTCCAAACTCAAGTCGGAATATCTCAGAATGCATACCAATTTGTCCCTCTTTGGACTTTGGTATTCACGAGAAATTACAATAGAATTTCAAACTTGGTTTTAACCAAAATCGTTTTATTGATACAATTCAATTTAGCCTTCATATTCTATTAACCAATTTAACTCAATTTATTTAAAATTTTCAATCTCTAAATTCAAATTCATTAAAGTTTAAATCAAAAACTGATAAGAAACCGATGAAGATACGAAATAAGAATTTCCTACAACGATTTGTAGAGCCATCATCACATCGGAACTTCTTCTTGCAGTTGTCACGAAGCAATCAAAAGAATTTGGAAACGAATCAAAGAATATTGAGAAGAAAATTGTTTCCACTGTCGCAGGGTATTGACCATTTATAATCTTATTCCCCTGTCCTCTATCTCGTTCTCTTCTTGCACTCATACTCACTATCAGTGGATAGTAAGAGAATTTACTGAGGCGTTCAAATGGATATCTTAGGGATTACTCATTCTAGGGTATACTTCACCCTATCTCTAATGAGTTACTTAATGTGTTATACTCCTGAGCTAAAGTTTAACCTTAGCTCTGATACCAAATGTAACGACTCGGATTTTTCGCGCTCGAAAATCGACATCCATACTTCATATCGTATTAGAATGCCATAGATTCGACCGTTCAAATCCGATTCGCCAGAGCTGATAACAACACTAAGTAAACAACACAGCAGAATAAAAAGAATAATACATTGATATACACTATTGATACAATATCTGATACAACAGAGTGATACAATGATATCAATATACATCAGAGATACAAGAAAATAGCAGCGGAAAAGAAAACGATAACACTAGCAACGGAACAAATAACTCTAAGATAGTCTTCAAGGAAGAACTCCAAAAACTGCAACTCCATCTCCAGGAACCAATCCAACAATAGCTCGAACTCCCAATAACGATGCACCAAGATAAGCAAGACTGGTGTGATCCAAAGACTGAACTAACTCCAAATAATCCACTACATCTGACTATTTGAAAAACCCAACTCTAAACTGCTCGTGTAGAAAAAATTTGAGCAACTAATGTTTAGGAAAAACAATAAACTCTGGATCAGTCGTGGGACTGGTGTGAGCAACAAAAACAGTTTATCTTTAAAACAAACAACGAAATAATTTAAAATCAATTCGCAATGCTTTTAAAAATGAGACTACCATAAGACCTCCCACCACACACACAATGCAAACGCAGACTTGGAGGAGATTTCTCATTATGATAGTCAAAGATGCTTACTACGCAAAATCAAACCAATTTTGATATTATTATTAGTGCATAGTGTAGAAAACATTTCGAAAGTAGAATATAAATCTTAGCCAGCATAGGTACCATTATATTATGCTTACTATAGCTACCATATTAGATGGCAGGTTCTACAACTAAAACCGTACAAGTCTCGTATTGTTTCTTTGGATTTCCAACAAATGGTCAGGCCAAGGAACTTCCCATTGCCACATGAGAACGCCTCTGGAAGGACGTCCCCGAGAACCAAACCGGATCTCTGCCAACACAAGGTCGGGTTACCCCTAACTGGGTAACTACTGACACGAGTATGAAATCCCCCGGTCCTTTAGGACCTTTATCCGAGCGCTCGATAACCAACATCACACAATGATAAATAAAGTGTTTCAACATGAGTAAGTATCTGGGCTCCATACCATGATACCACCCCTTTCCAGAAGGAAATGCACATACCCTAAGGGGCGCTACCCCCAATAACCTTACTGCATCTTTCCTGTTTTGACCATTCCGGGGTGTGAGGTTCGACGAAGTCTCGTCCACAAAGCCACGCTTTGGTACGAAGCCATGCTTTGGGTCAACAAATGATCAAAGTAATGATCACAAAGATAAATGATCAAATAAATGATCATATCACAAATGATCAAACAATGATCATTACACAGCAAGACTTAGCATGTCACATTGCCAAATTGGGAATATATTGCTGATAACCTTCAACTACATAACCTCTGAGCTCGTACGTCTCAGAGAAGGGTGTTAAGCTAAGAGAATAAATTCTCCGCCACCAACAGAAATGTATTTGAAAGAAATCTGCTTTATATCTCAAAATGTAATGTCAGACATACAATCTATACAAGTCTGTTCTGGATTAGAACAGAACCGAAGGCACTTTCGAAGAAGTCCTTGTAATCCGGGTATTCACAATCCCGATCGGATTTCCCATCACTTAGGGAGTCTCAATACCGGCGCGACTCGGTGCAGAGACAATCGATAGGTCATCCTATCGCTCTCGCAAATACCCGGTCTTCACCACCGTTCTTCAAATGCTATCCATAGCGACGTATCACATATTCGGAATGGGTTATACGACACAAAGGTCCTTTCCCGGCTAAACCGAATAGTGAGCGAAACATTTAAAACATATGGATATGGGATTTCAATTAAGTCACAACTTAATAATTCAAAACTTTCTTTTAAATGGTTTAAACAAATTACCATTTCGAATCTTTTAAAAATAAGATTTATTTCACCTACTTTCACAAATATTCATTCCCGGATTTCAAAACAATTCCGTTTCAAAAGAATTAATTCGTTAAATCTTTAAATCAAAGATTTGTCTGCTAGCTTTTAAATTGTTCCCAAATATTTATTCTCAAAATTCGTTCCCGAATATTTATCTATAACTTGGAAAACTATTTTAGTTTAAACTTGAAATCGCTCTCAATAAGATCTGAAACCAAAGCTTTTTATCATTTAGAAACAACAGTTTTATTTCGGAAAAAAAACCAATTCCCTTTATATAAGTTACAATCTTTGGGTTAATTCTAATTCCCAAAAACAATACTTAAAAGTGGTTTAACCCATATATAACCAATATAACATCTTTAATCCCTAGTTTCAAATCATAGAATTCAATTCCTAACTTTGAATTCAAATTTAAATCAAATTATTTAAATTGCAAAACTTAATTAAAATAAATTTTAACTTGAAATTTCATTTTTCAAAAGCTTTTCACATTTATTCCAATTCCATTTCCAAAAGATTTGAATTTAAAAATTCAAATTCAAAACTATTTCAAAAATCTGCGACTTAACCGATTTCCTTGTGAAATCCATAATTGTGTATGTGTGGTGTGGTCCAGGGGGTTTAACACAATAGTGCGACATCATTCAATCATCATAGATTAAAACACAGAAATATAGTTGATAAGCGATATAAATACATCGCTTATCTTTCATACACAGATTCGCAGATATATTCATCACAGAAAATAAACTACATCACCGATCACAACACAAATCAGGATAATCATAAAGCATCATATATCAGGGATATTTAAACAAATCAACCATTCAATATAATTCATACATCCATAGGTAAGATTTTTTTTATTTATTATTATCTGATTATTTTAAATCAGATTAATTCCTATGAATGATTTGCTAGTTAGGGTAAATTAAAATCAATTAACTACAAACCATTTAATAAATTATTCTTTAATAAATCATTAATTAACCCTTAATTAATAATTAATACTTGATTAATTATTCTTAATTAATTATAATAACTAATCAATTACTTCTTTAATTAGTAATTATTTCTTAATCAATTTCATTAATTAATTAACCTTTAATAAATTAATTATTCAAATTAATTTCCTTAATTAATTTATCACGTCATCCTTAAATTAATTATTGCTTAATCACTTGATCAATCCACTTTAATCATTAATTTATATCTAATTAATAATCCTTAGTTAATAAATTAATTATTCCTTACTTAATCTAAACTTTTAATTACTTATTTGATTAATCCAAATTAATAAATTATCCATTTTAATTTATTAAATAATTAAAGGATTTTAATTATAAATCTTCATTAACCTACAGTAGCATTAATTTTTAATATTGATTTAGTTATCACTTACAAATATGTTTAAAACCATTCATTTCAAATTTACTTTTGAAACTTCATTCTAAATTTTCATGTTTTAAAATGAATACCAATCGATCTTTAAATAAATCTTAAAACTATCCTTTAAAACTTTTAAATTCACAAGTTAATGTGATACTTTTGTTATAAAGGAATTCAAAATATACTTTTGTATTTGAATTGATTTGAACGTTTAAATTTATAAGCTTCATTTATTTTCAAAATCTTGATTTTTAGGATTAGATTTAAACCCAAGTTTCACGTTTTGGTTCAACCTATAAAATTCTTACTTCCCTTTCCAAATTCCATTTGAAACTCAAATCCTTTTTAAAATACACTTAAATATTTAACACTTTTAAGTTATTAAACAAATTTGAATTCTTAAACTTGTTTGATCATTCAAAATTCAGTTTAGAAATTTCAAAATAAACATAACAAGTTTCTGTTTAAACCTGGAAGACAGCTCAAAGGCTTCTTCACGTTTCACTTCAACTCCTTCCCAAAACAAAAACAACACTGATACACAGTGATACACGTTCACGTGCACGGCCCAACGGAGCTCTTCCGATCAACCACGTTCACATTGCCAAGTCGACGGCAACCCCTTCAAGCTTCACGACCACCTAGCTTCGCCCATCTCGATCGAAAAAAAAAAACGAGTTCGCACTCAAACCTGGAACAACGAAAAAAAACTGGAACACCCTCACCTGTCAACGCCTCAACCACTGCCCTCCGACCATCTGCGCGCTTCCACCTCCGGCCTCGACTCCGACATCACCCAAACTTCGACCCCCCGAAGCATCGGAACACTCGAATAAACATTGAGGGAGAGGTGATCAATTTTTCACCATTGCTTAAAAACTAGGTTTAAAATTTTTAAATCCAAATTCCAAAATCCACATAGCTTAATTCTTTGATCCAATATTTTTCCTAGCTACCCCATAAGCCCTTCTACCTCCTCGAGAAACTCCGGCCAACCCAGTGCTTCCGACTACCCTATCTTGACCAAAACCCATTTTCCGTTCAACACAGCAATGCCCACTCATTCTATCACTAAAAAATATGATTCGAGTTTTAAAAATCCTAAATTTGATTAAGCAATCAGTTTGTAAACTTGAATCGATAATTCAAGATGTTTGAAAATGTCGCTTGTACTAACTTTGTACTGTTCTTGAGGTTTTCCCAAAGCAGATCAACTTTATTTAGCATGAATTAAATTTTAAAATCTACTTTATACTCAACCAAACATATTTTGTTTATATGCTTTGTCCTAATAATCAATAGGTTGAGCAATAATGATTTTTTTGAGGTAACTTAGACTTCTGAAGTTATAAACAGAGGCAACATCAAGATAATAAAATGCAGGCTTCATCTCATCAAAATTCAATGAAATGCATATATTTCACACAATAAAATTTCTGATATTCATCATACAACTAAATTAAACTTAGGTTATTTTAAAAAAAATGAAGTTACTCACATGTTTCCCAGGAAAGAACAGAGCTACTTATTGTTGAACTTGCATGCTTGTTGAGATCTTCTTTGCTTCTTTGGTTTTCATTGATTGATGTTTAAACTGAGTTGTTGATTTAAAGTTGAATTTCTTTTGTTTAAAATGGCGATGATATTTACTTTAGTTTTTTTCTTGGGTTTGAAGGAACGAAAACAGAACTGAGAAGTTTGATATAAAGGAAAGAATGTACAGGTTGATATATATTTATTTATACAACAGGTATGGCTGAGGTGTATTAGAGGTATGTTGTTAGAGATGGAAACATGTAATGCATATGTACTTTGTCCTACTTCCTATTTTCTTGTTTACAGCCTACATACTTGTCCTTTATTTCTCATTTGCAAGCTACACTTACATATTTCGATGGCTAAAGTGATGCTGCATTTTTACTTGCCTGGTTGCTTTCATACTTTTTCTTTTGTTTGTTCATGCTTATGTATATTATTATTATCTTCTTGTTTTGTAATATGAATGACATTAAATGTTATTATTTTTGTTCAATGTGTTTAATTTATATTTTATAATTCATCTTGTATGGATTTATTTACACTTCTAACTTAAATATTTTATTGACTTGTATGTCTTGTTATACATAGATTTATATTTTATAAATATACTTTGTTTGTTGTTCATATTTCCTATATATTAAATTCAAATTTACTTAAACATTTATTTCTTATTTTACATTTGAAATTAAATACCCACATTTTTATTTGAATTTAGAGTAAATTTCATAAATTTTTATTCAAAAAATTATATTAATTATCATTTTAAAATTAATTAAAATTCGGGATCGTTACAGACTTCCCCACTTAAAAGAATTTCATCCTCGAAATTCGCAGGCACGAAAACAACACAGAGATAGATAGATTCGATCTCCTATAATTCCTCAAACATAAGATATGAATTCCAAACTCAAGTCGGAATATCTCAGAATGCATACCAATTTGTCCCTCTTTGGACTTTGGTATTCACGAGAAATTACAATAGAATTTCAAATTTGGTTTTAACCAAAATCGTTTTACTGATACAATTCAATTTAGCCTTCATATTCTATTAACCAATTTAACTCAATTTATTTAAAATTTTCAATCTCTAAATTCAAATTCATTAAAGTTTAAATCAAAAACTGATAAGAAACCAATGAAGATACGAAATAAGAATTTCCTACAATGATTTGTAGAGCCATCATCACACCGGAACTTCTTCTTGCAGTTGTCACGAAGCAATCAAAAGAATTTGGAAACGAATCAAAGAATATTGAGAAGAAAATTGTTTCCACTGTCGCAGGGTATTGACCATTTATAATCGTATTCCCCTGTCCCCTATCTCGTTCTCTTCTTGCACTCATACTCACTATCAGTGGATAGTAAGAGAATTTACTCAGGCGTTCAAACGGATATCTTAGGGATTACTCATTCTAGGGTATACTTCACCCTATCTCTAATGAGTTACTAAATGTGTTATACTCCTGAGCTAAAGTTTAACATTAGCTCTGATACCAAATGTAACGACTCGGATTTTTCGCGCATGAAAATTGACATCCATACTTCATATCGTATTAGAATGCCATAGATTCGACCGTTCAAATCCGATTCGTCGGAGCTGATAACAACACTAAGTAAACAACACAGCGGAATAAAAAGAATAATACATTGATATACAACATTGATACAATATCTGGTACAACAGATTGATACAATGATATCAATATACATCAGAGATACAAGAAAATAGCAGCTGAAAAGAAAACGATAACACCAGCAACGGAACAAATAACTCTAAGATAGTCTTTAAGGAAGAACTCCAAAAACTGCAACTCCATCTCCAGTAACCAATCCAGCAATAGCTCGAACTCCCAATAACGATGCACCAAGATAAGAAAGACTGGTGTGATCCAAAGAATGAACTAACTCCAAATAATCCACTACATCTGACTATCTGTTAAACCAAACTCTAAACTGCTCGTGTAGAAAAATTTTGAGCACCCAGAGTTTAGGAAAAACAATAAACTCCGGATCAGTCATGGGACTGGTGTGAGCAACAAAAACAGTTTATCTTTAAAACAAACAACGAAATATTTTAAAATCAATTCGCAATGCTTTTAAAAATGAGACTACCATAAGACCTCCCACCACAAACACAATGCAAACGCAGACTTGGAGGAGATTTCTCCTTATGATAGTCAAAGATGCTTACTACGCAAAATCAAATCAATTTTGATATTATTATTAGTGCATAGTGTAGAAAACATTTCGAAAGTAGAATATAAATCTTAGCCAGCATAGGTACCATTATATTATGCTTACTATAGCTACCATATTAGATGACAGGTTCTACAACTAAAACCGTACAAGTCTCTTATTGTTTCTTTGGATTTCCAACAAATGGTCAGGCCAAGGAACTTCCCATTGCCACATGAGAACGCCTCTGGAAGGACGTCCCCGAGAACCAAACCGGATCTCTGCCAACACAAGGTCGGGTTACCCCTAACTGGGTAACTACTGACACGAGTATGCCATCCCCCGGTCCTTTAGGACCTTTATCCGAGCGCTCGATAACCAACATCACACAATGATAAATAAAGTGTTTCAACATGAGTAAGTATCTGGGCTCCATACCATGATACCACCCCTTTCCAGAAGGAAATGCACAAACCCTAAGGGGCGCTACCCCCAATAACCTTACTGCATCTTTCCTGTTTTGACCATTCCGGGGTGTGAGGTTCGACGAAGTCTCGTCCACAAAGTCACGCTTTGGTGCAAAGCCACGCTTTGGTACAAAGACATGCTTTGGGTCAACAAATGATCAAAGTAATGATCACAAAGATAAATGATCAAATAAATGATCATATCACAAATGATCAAACAATGATCATTACACAGCAAGACTTAGCATGTCACATTACCAAATTGGGAATATATCGCTGATAACCTTCAACTACATAACCTCTGAGCTCGTACGTCTCAGAGAAGGGTGTTAAGCTAAGAGAACAAATTCTCCGCCACCAACAGAAATGTATTTGAAAGAAATCTGCTTTATATCTCAAAATGTAATGTCAGACATACAATCTATACAAGTCTGTTCTGGATTAGAACAGAATCGAAGGCACTTCCGAAGAAGTCCTTGTAATCTGGGTATTCACAATCCCGATTGGATTTCCCATCACTTAGGGAGTCTCTATACCGGCGCGACTCGGTGCAGAGACAATCGATAGGTCATCCTATCGCTCTCGCAAATACCCGGTCTTCACCACCGTTCTTCAAATGCTATCCATAACGACGTATAACATATTCGAAATGGGTTATACGACACAAAGGTCCTTTCCCGGCTAAACCGAATAGTGAGCGAAACATTTAAAACATATGGATATGGGATTTCAATTAAGTCACAACTTAATAATTCAAAACTTTCTTTTAAATGGTTTAAACAAATTACCATTTCAAATCGTTTAAAAATAAGATTTATTTCACCTACTTTTACAAATATTCATTCCCGGATTTCAAAACAATTCTGTTTCAAAAGAATTAATTCATTAAATCTTTAAATCAAAGATTTGACTCCTAGCTTTTAAATTGTTCCCAAATATTTATTCTCAAAATTCGTTCCCGAATATTTATCTATAACTTGGAAAACTATTTTAGTTTAAACTTGAAATCGCTCTCAATAAGATCTGAAAACAAAGCTTTTTATCATTTAGAAACAACAGTTTTATTTCGGAAAAAAAAACCGATTCCCTTTATATAAGTTACAATCTTTGGGTTAATTCTAATTCCCAAAAACAATACTTAAAAGTGGTTTAACCCATATATAACCAATATAACATCTTTAATCCCTAGTTCAAATCATAGAATTCAATTCCTAACTTCGAATTCAAATTTAAATCAAATTATTTAAATTGCAAAACTTAATTAAAATAAATTTTAACTTGAAATTTCATTTTTCAAAAGCTTTTCACATTTATTCCGATTCCATTTCCAAAACATTTGAATTTAAAAATTCAAATTCAAAACTATTTCAGAAATCTGCGACTTAACCGATTTCCTCGTGAAATCCATAATTGTGTATGTATGGTGTGGTCCAGGGGTTTAACACAATAGTGCGACATCATTCAATCATCACAGACTAAAACACAGAAATATAGTTGATAAGCGATATAAATACATCGCTTATCTTTCATACACAGATTCGCAGATATATTCATCACTGAAAATAAACTACATCACAGATCACAACACAAATCAGGATAATCATAAAGCATCATATATCAGGGATATTTAAAAAAATCAACCATTCAATATAATTCATACATCCATAGGTAATATATTTTTTTTAATTATTATTATCTGATTATTTTAAATCAGATTAATTCCTATGAATGATTTGCTAGTTATGGTAAATTAAAATCAATTAACTACAAACCATTTAATAAATTATTCTTTAATAAATCATTAATTAACCCTTAATTAATAATTAATACTTGATTAATTATTCTTAATTAATTATAATAACTAATCAATTACTTCTTTAATTAGTAATTATTTCTTAATCAATTTCATTAATTAATTAACCTTTAATAAATTAATTATTCAAATTAATTTCCTTAATCAATTTATCACGTTATCCTTAAATTAATTATTGCTTAATCACTTGATCAATCCACTTTAATCATTAATTTATATCTAATTAATAATCCTTAGTTAATAAATTAATTATTCCTTACTTAATCTAAACTTTTAATTACTTATTTAATTAATTCAAATTAATAAATTATCCATTTTAATTTATTAAATAATTAAAGGATTTTAATTATTAAATCTTCATTAACCTACAGTAGCATTAATTTTTAATATTGATTTAGTTATCACTTACAAATATGTTTGAAACCATTCATTTCAAATTTACTTTTGAAACTTCAAACTAAATTTTCATGTTTTAAAATGAATACCAATCGATCTTTAAATAAATCTTAAAACTATCCTTTAAAACTTTTAAATTCACAAGTTAATGTTATACTTTTGTTATAAAGGAATTCAAAATATACTTTTGCGTTTGAATTGATTTGAACGTTTAAATTTATAAGCTGCATTTATTTTCAAAATCTTGATTTTTAGGATTAGATTTAAACCAAAGTTTCACGTTTTGGTTCAACCTATAAAATTCTTACTTCCCTTTCCAAATTCCATTTGAAACTCAAATCCTTTTTAAAATACACTTAAATATTTAACACTTTTAAGTTATTAAACAAATTTGAATTCTTAAACTTGTTTGATCATTCAAAATTCAGTTTAGAAATTTCAAAATAAACATAACAAGTTTCTGTTTAAACCTGGAAGACAGCTCAAAGGCTTCTTCACGTTTCACTTCAACTCCTTCCCAAAACAAAAACCACACTGATACACAGTGATACACGTTCACGTGCACGGCCCAACGGAGCTCTTCCGATCAACCACGATCACATTGCCAAGTCGACGGCAACCCCTTCAAGCTTCACGACCACCTAGCTTCGCCCATCTCGATCGAAAAAAAAATGAGTTCGCACTCAAACCTGGAACAACGAAAAAAAAATGGAACACCCTCACCTGTCAACGCCTCAACCACTGCCCTCCGACCATCTGCGCGCTTCCACCTCCGGCCTCGACTCCGACATCACCCAAACTTCGACCCCCCGAAGCATCGGAACACTCGAATAAACATTAAGGGCGAGGTGATCAATTTTTCACCATTGCTTAAAAACTAGGTTTAAAATTTTTAAATCCAAATTCCAAAATCCACATAGCTTAATTCTTTGATCCAATATTTTTCATAGCTACCCCGTAAGCCCTTCTACCTCCTCGAGAAACCCCGGCCAACCCAGTGCTTCCGACCACCCTATCTTGACCAAAACCCATTTTCCGTTCAACACAGCAATGCCCACTCATTCTATCACTAAAAAATATGATTCAAGTTTTAAAAATCCTAAATTTGATTAAGCAATCAGTTTGTAAACTTGAATCGATAATTCAAGATGTTTGAAAATGTCGCTTGTACTAACTTTGTACTGTTCTTGAGGTTTTCCCAAAGCAGATCAACTTTATTTAGCATGAATTAAATTTTAAAATCTACTTTATACTCAACCAAACATATTTTGTTTATATGCTTTGTCCTAATAATCAATAGGTTGAGCAATAATGATTTTTTTGAGGTAACTTAGACTTCTGAAATTATAAACAGAGGCAACATCAAGATAATAAAATGCAGGCTTCATCTCATCAAAATTCAATGAAATGCATATATTTCACACAATAAAATTTCTGATATTCATCATACAACTAAATTAAACTTAGGTTATTTTAAAAAAATTGAAGTTACTCACACGTTTCCCAGGAAAGAACAGAGCTACTTATTGTTGAACTTGCATGCTTGCTGAGATCTTCTTTGCTTCTTTGGTTTTCATTGATTGATGTTTAAACTGAGTTGTTGATTTAAAGTTGAATTTCTTTTGTTTAAAATGGCGATGATATTTACTTTAGTTTTTTTCTTGGGTTTGAAGGAACGAAAACAGAACTGAGAAGTTTGATATAAAGGAAAGAATGTACAGGTTGATATATATTTATTTATACAACAGGTATGGCTGAGGTGTATTAGAGGTATGTTGTTAGAGATGGAAACATGTAATGCATATGTACTTTGTCCTACTTCCTATTTTCTTGTTTACAGCCTACATACTTGTCCTTTATTTCTCATTTGCAAGCTACACTTACATATTTCGATGGCTAAAGTGATGCTGCATTTTTACTTGCCTGGTTGCTTTCATACTTTTTCTTTTGTTTGTTCATGCTTATGTATATTATTATTATCTTCTTGTTTTGTAATATGAATGACATTAAATGTTATTATTTTTGTTCAATGTGTTTAATTTATATTTTATAATTCATCTTGTATGGATTTATTTACACTTCTAACTTAAATATTTTATTGACTTGTATGTCTTGTTATACATAGATTTATATTTTATAAATATACTTTGTTTGTTGTTCATATTTCCTATATATTAAATTCAAATTTACTTAAACATTTATTTCTTATTTTACATTTGAAATTAAATACCCACATTTTTATTTGAATTTAGAGTAAATTTCATAAATTTTTATTCAAAAAATTATATTAATTATCATTTTAAAATTAATTAAAATTCGGGATCGTTACAGACTTCCCCACTTAAAAGAATTTCATCCTCGAAATTCGCAGGCACGAAAACAACACAGAGATAGATAGATTCGATCTCCTATAATTCCTCAAACATAAGATATGAATTCCAAACTCAAGTCGGAATATCTCAGAATGCATACCAATTTGTCCCTCTTCGGACTTTGGTATTCACGAGAAATTACAATAGAATTTCAAATTTGGTTTTAACCAAAATCGTTTTATTGATACAATTCAATTTAGCCTTCATATTCTATTAACCAATTTAACTCAATTTATTTAAAATTTTCAATCTCTAAATTCAAATTCATTAAAGTTTAAATCAAAAACTGATAAGAAACCAATGAAGATACGAAATAAGAATTTCCTACAACGATTTGTAGAGCCATCATCACACCGGAACTTCTTCTTGCAGTTGTCACGAAGCAATCAAAAGAATTTGGAAACGAATCAAAGAATATTGAGAAGAAAATTGTTTCCACTGTCGCAGGGTATTGACCATTTATAATCGTATTCCCCTGTCCCCTATCTCGTTCTCTTCTTGCACTCATACTCACTATCAGTGGATAGTAAGAGAATTTACTGAGGCGTTCAAACGGATATCTTAGGGATTAGTCATTCTAGGGTATACTTCACCCTATCTCTAATGAGTTACTTAATGTGTTATACTCCTGAGCTAAAGTTTAACCTTAGCTCTGATACCAAATGTAACGACTCGGATTTTTCGCGCTCGAAAATTGACATCCATACTTCATATCGTATTAGAATGCCATAGATTCGACCGTTCAAATCCGATTCGTCGGAGCTGATAACAACACTAAGTAAACAACACAGCGGAATAAAAAGAATAATACATTGATATACGACATTGATACAATATCTGATACAACAGATTGATACAATGATATCAATATACATCAATGATACAAGAAAATGGCAGTGGAAAAGAAAACGATAACACCAGCAACGGAACAAATAACTCTAAGATAGTCTTCAAGGAAGAACTCCAAAAACCGCAACTCCATCTCCAGGAACCAATCCAGCAATAGCTCGAACTCCCAATAACGATGCACCAAGATAAGCAAGACTGGTGTGATCCAAAGACTGAACTAACTCCAAATAATCCACTACATCTGACTATCTATTAAACCCAACTCTAAACTGCTCGTGTAGAAAAATTTTGAGCACCCAGAGTTTAGGAAAAACGATAAACTCCGAATCAGTCATGGGACTGGTGTGAGCAACAAAAACAGTTTATCTTTAAAACAAACAACGAAATATTTTAAAATCAATTCGCAATGCTTTTAAAAATGAGACTACCATAAGACCTCCCACCACACACACAATGCAAACGCAGACTTGGAGGAGATTTCTCCTTATGATAGTCAAAGATGCTTACTACGCAAAATCAAATCAATTTTGATATTACTATTAGTGCATAGTGTAGAAAACATTTTGAAAGTAGAATATAAATCTTAGCCAGCATAGGTACCATCATATTATGCTTACTATAGCTACCATATTAGATGGCAGGTTCTACAACTAAAACCGTACAAGTCTCGTATTGTTTCTTTGGATTTCCAACAAATGGTCAGGCCAAGGAACTTCCCATTGGCACATGAGAATGCCTCTGGAAGGACGTCCCCGAGAACCAAACCGGATCTTTGCCAACACAAGGCCGGGTTACCCCTAACTGGGTAACTACTGACACGAGTATGCCATCCCCCGGTCCTTTAGGACCTTTATCCGAGCGCTCGATAACCAACATCACACAATGATAAATAAAGTGTTTCAACATGAGTAAGTATCTGGGCTCCATACCATGATACCACCCCTTTCCAGAAGGAAATGCACATACCCTAAGGGGCGCTACCCCCAATAACCTTACTGCATCTTTCCTGTTTTGAACATTCCAGGGTGTGAGGTTCGACGAAGTCTCGTCCACAAAGCCACGCTTTGGTACAAAGCCATGCTTTGGGTCAACAAATGATCAAAGTAATGATCACAAAGATAAATGATCAAATAAATGATCATATCACAAATGATCAAACAATGATCATTACACAGCAACACTTAGCATGTCACATTACCAAATTGGGAATATATCGCTGATAACCTTCAACTACATAACCTCTGAGCTCGTACGTCTCAGAGAAGGGTGTTAAGCTAAGAGAATAAATTCTCCGCCACTAACAAAAATGTATTTGAAAGAAATCTGCTTTATATCTCAAAATGTAATGTCAGACATAAAATCTATACAAGTCTGTTCTGAATCAGAACAGAACCGAAGGCACTTCCGAAGAAGTCCTTGCAATCCGGGTATTCACAATCCCGATAGGATTTCCCATCACTTAGGGAGTCTCTATACCGGCGCGACTCGGTGCAGAGACAATCGATAGGTCATCCTATCGCTCTCGGAAATACCCGGTCTTCACCACCGTTCTTCAAATGCTATCCATAACGATGTATCACATATTCGGAATGGGTTATATGACACAAAGGTCCTTTCCCGGCTAAACCGAATAGTGAGCGAAACATTTAAAACATATGGATATGGGATTTCAATTAAGTCACAACTTAATAATTCAAAACTTTCTTTTAAATGGTTTAAACCAATTACCATTTCAAATCTTTGAAAAATTAGATTTATTTCACCTACTTTCACAAATATTCATTCCCGAATTTCAAAACAATTCCTTTTCAAAAGAATTAATTCATTAAATCTTTAAATCAAAGATTTGTCTCCTAGCTTTTAAATTGTTCCCAAATATTTATTTTCAAAATTCGTTTTCGAATATTTATCTATAACTTGGAAAACTATTTTAGTTTAAACTTGAAATCCCTTTCAATAAGACTGAAACCAAAGCTTTTTATCATTTAGAAACAACAGTTTTATTTTGGAAAAAAAAAATCGATTCCCTTTATATAAGTTACAATCTTTGGGTTAATTCTAATTCCCAAAAACAATACTTAAAAGTGGTTTAACCCATATATAACCAATATAACATCTTTAATCCCTAGTTTCAAATCATAGAATTCAATTCCTAACTTTGAATTCAAATTTAAATCAAATTATTTAAATTCCAAAACTTAATTAAAATAAATTTTAACTTGAAATTCCCTTTTTTAAAAGCTTTTCACATTTATTCCGATTCCATTTCCAAAACATTGGAATTTAAAAATTAAAATTCAAAACTATTTCAAAAATCTGTGACTTAACTGATTTCCTCGTGAAATCCATAATTGTGTGTTTATGGTGTGGTCTAGGGATTTAACACAATAGTTCAACATCATTCAATCATCACAGATTGAAACACAGAAATATAGTTGATAAGCGATATACATAATAATGCTTATCTTTCATACACAGATTCGCAGATATATATATCACAGATAATAAACTACATCACAGATCACAACACAAATTAGGATAATCATAAAGCATCATATATCAGGGATATTTAAACAAATCAACCATTCAATATAATTCAAACATCCATAGATAAGATTTTTATTTTATTTTATTATTATCTGATTATTTTAAATCAGATTAATTCCTATGAATGATTTGCTAGTTATGGTAAATTAAAATCAATTAACTACAAACCATTTAATAAATTATTCTTTAATAAATCATTAATTAACCCTTAATTAATAATTAATTCTTGATTAATTATTCTTAATTAATTATAATAACTAATCAACTACTTCTTTAATTAGTAATTATTTCTTAATCAGTTTCATTAATTAATTAACCTTTAATGTATTAATTATTCAAATTAATTTCCTTAATTAATTTATCACGTTATCCTTAAATTAATTATTGCTTAATCGCTTGATCAATCCACTTTAATCATTAATTTATATCTAATTAATAATCCTTAGTTTATAAATTAATTATTCCTTACTTAATCTAAACTTTTAATTACTTATTTAATTAATCCAAATTAATAAATTATCCATTTTAATTTATTAAATAATTAATGGATTTTAATTATTATATCTTCATTAACCTACAGTAGCATTAATTTTTAATATTGATTTACTTATCACTTACAAATATGTTTGAAACCATTCATTTCAAATTTACTTTTGAAACTTCATTCTAAATTTTCAAGTTTTAAAATGAATACCAATCCATCTTTAAATAAATCTTAAAACTATCCTTTAAAACTTTTAAATTCACAAGTTAATGTGATACTTTTGTTTTAAAGGAATTCAAAATATACTTTAATGTTTGAATTGATTTGAACGTTTAAATTTATAAGCTTCATTTATTTTCAAAATCTTGATATTTAGGATTAGATTTAAACCCAAGTTTCACATTTTGGTTCAACTTATAAAATTCTTACTTCCCTTTCCAAATTCCGTTTGAAACTCAAATCCTTTTTAAAATACACTTAAATATTTAACACTTTTAAGTCATTAAACAAATTTGAATTCTTAAACTTGTTTGATCATTCAAAATTCAGTTTTGAAATTTCAAAATAAACAGAACAAGTTTCTGTTTAAACCTGGAAGACAGCTCAAAGGCTTCTTCACGTTTCACTTCAACTCCTTCCCAAAACAAAAACCACACTGATACACAGTGATACACGTTCACGTGCACGGCCTATCGGAGCTCTTTCGATCAACCACGTTCACGTTGCCAAGTCGACGGCAACCCCTTCAAGCTTCACGACCACCTAGCTTCGCCCATCTCGATCGAAATAAAAAAAACGAGTTCGCACTCAAACCTGGAACAACAAAAAAAAACTGGAACACCCTCACCTGTCAACGCCTCAACCACTGCCCTCCGACCATCTGCACGCTTCCACCTCCGGCCTCGACTCCGACATCACCCAAACTTCGACCCCCCGAAGCATCGGAACGCTCGAATAAACATTGAGGGCGAGGTGATCAATTTTCCACCATTTCTTAAAAACTAGGTTTAAAATTTTTAAATCCAAAATCCACATAGCTTAATTCTTTGATCCAATATTTTTCCTAGCTACCCCGTAAGCCCTTCTACCTCCTCGAGAAACCCCGGCCAACCCAGTGCTTCCGACCTCCCTATCTTGACCAAAACCCATTTTCCGTTCAACACAGCAATGCCCACTCATTCTATCACTATAAAATATGATTCGAGTTTTAAAAATCCGAAATTTGATTAAGTAATCAGTTTGTAAACTTGAATCGATAATTCAAGATGTTTGAAAATGTTACTTGTACTAAATTTGTACTGTTCTTGAGGTTTTCCCAGAGCAGATCAACTTTATTTAGCATGAATTAAATTTTAAAATTTACTTTATACTCAACCAAACATATTTTGTTTATATTCTTTGTCCTAACAATCAATAGTTTGAGCAATAATGATTTTTTTTGAGGTAACTTAGACTTCTGAAATTATAAACAGAGGCAACATCCAGATAATAAAATGCAGGCTTCAACTCATCAAAATTCAATGAAATGCATATATTTCACACAACAAAATTTCTGATATTCATCATACAACTAAATTAAACTTAGGTTATTTTAAAAAAAATGAAGTTACTCACATGTTTCCCAGGAAAGAACAGAGCTACTTATTGTTGAACTTGCATGCTTGCTGGATCTTCTTTGCTTCTCTGGTTTTCATTGATTGATGTTTAAACTGAGTTTTTGATTTAAAGTTGAATTTCTTTTGTTTAAAATGGAGATGATATTCACTTTAGTTTTTTCTTGGGTTTGAAGGAACGAAAACAGAACTGAGATGTTTGATATAAAGGAAAGAATGTACAGGTTGATATATATTTGTTTATACAACAGGTATGGCTGAGGTTTATTAGAGGTAGGTTGTTAGAGATGGAAACATGTAATGCATATGTACTTTGTCCTACTTCCTATTTTCTTGTTTACAGCCAACATACTTGTCCTTTATTTCTCATTTGCAAGCTACACTTACATATTTCGATGGCTAAAGTGATGCTGCATTTTTATTTGTCTGGATGCTTTCATACTTTTTCTTTTGTTTGTTCATGCTTATGTATATTATTATTATCTTCTTGTTTTGTAATATGAATGACATTAAATGTTATTATTTTTGTTCAATGTGTTTAATTTATATTTTATAATTCATCTTGCATGGATTTATTTACACTTCTAACTTAAATATTTTATTGACTTGTATGTCTTGTTATACATAGATTTATATTTTATAAATATACTTTGCTTGTAGTTCATATTTCATATATATTAAATTCAAATTTACTTAAACACTTATTTCTTATTTTACATTTGAAATTAAAATACCCACATTTTTATTTGAATTTAGAGTAAATTTCATAAATTTTTATTCAAAAAATTATATTAATTATCATTTTAAAATTAATTAAATTCGGGATCGTTACATCAGGCGTAGGACTGAAGATCTATAAGTACTTAACAGACTCATTTTCAACATCCACTGAAAATACTTGGAAAATAATTTTATTGAAAATATAGAAAACAGTTTTTGAAAATAGAGGAAATATCTTTTGTGAGAATGCTCTGGAAATCATCACCACCATCCATGGTGCAGTTACATCCTGGGTTACGTTGCCATCGCAGCAAAAGTCCATGTAATTGCAGGCTCTCCACGGCCTCTCGATTACGCCATGGAACCCACGACGGATCGCAGTTACATTCCAGGGTTACGTTGCCATGACAGCAAAAGTCCATGTAACTGCAGGCTCTCTACGGCCTCTGATTTTCGCTGTCGAAATGAAACTTCTCCACTCCTACACAGGTCGCAGTCTACCGATATAAAATCAAATATGGACTGTTGGCTCTCAGCGGCACACAAGACTTTCGCTATGGTACACTACTCATAATATCAAGGAACTAGTTTTGTCCGGACTCCTCACAGGATCAACTTTAGAACCCCCCTGGGGCTTAAGGCAGCACCACCCGGTGGCACTCCTGAGAAGTTCATTTTAAGGGAGTGCTTTTTCTCCAGAGCCATCATCAAAACACTTTATACTATACACATATAGTATTTTTCAAATCATACACCTAGTATGATCTCATACAAAGCTACTTTACACAAAATCGATTATCCCAAAATCTATTATTCTCAAACTAGGGTTTCCAAATTCCTATATTGATTTTACCTAAAAATCAAAAGCCTTTCCTCATCCAAAGGTTTCCAAAACCTTTTTCCAAAATCCTCATATGATCTTTCATATCTATATATATTCAGATATATATCGTCTTTAAAACTTTGGATCATTTCAAACTTGTATAAAATTCCTTTTATATTTCAAAACACCTTCAAAATCCTTTTCTTCTGGCAATAGATTCAACAAGGGGAGATTTATCTTATATAACAAAGATATATAACTTTATTTACTCAAAATGAAGTATCCAAATTTGATTACTCCTTTCAATATCATTTTCATTCAAATCTGTATGGTGTACACATACCATCCATACGCTATACCAATCTGATCGCTCACTCGACCACACAATTTCACTTTCGAACTAGTATCGTTCACCCGACTTCCTAGTGCAGACTCAAATCTGATTTCTAGACAAGAAATCGTCATTCTCCTTGCATAGTCATAACTATGATAGATAATATCCAAAACCAATCAACAATCCATATCCAGGTTTGACGTCGAAAATCGATGAAAAATCCTAACTCAGATCGACATACTATCTCGAAATTTATGTGCTCGAATCTGGATCAAATCACTATGCAAAATAGAACAATATACGTATAACCTACGTATTTAACTTCATTGATTATCAGCCAAATCAATTTCTCTTTCTATTCACATTTCCTTTAGGATTATTCCTTCAATTCTTGTCTCAGTTGGGTATTTAACCAATAACAGTTCGAACTCCGACCAGTTTATTTTAAAAATAGCTTGAAAAATTAAAAATAGATAAGTAGCCGAAAAATGATTATTAGTTTGTAAAATATTGTAAAATAGTTAAGTAATTGTAAAATAGTTGAAAAATAGATAAGTAGTTATATAAATTTTAAATAGTAGTAAAATAGTTTGTAAAATAGAAATCAGTTATAAAGTAGTTGAGGAATAGCAATTTATTTATAAAACGGTTGAAAATAGTCAAATAGCTTCAAGAATAATTGTAAAATAAGTATAAAATAGTCTTGGGTTTTAAAAGAAAATTTGTATAGTAAATAGTTAGGAAAATAGATTTAAAACAGTTTATATTAAAATAACTTATTTTGAAAATAGACCAGAGCCCGGCTATTAAATTTCCAATCTCCATTCCCATCAATTCAATTTAAATTTCCACATCCATTTAAATTGACTCAATTCCAATTTGAGTAACTTCAATTTCCATTGAAATTGATTCACCCCAATTCAAGTTGAATTAACCTCAGTTTCCTTCCAATTTAACTTTATTCAACCTTGATCTCAAATTCTACTAATTCAAATAAATTTCAATTGAACTAGTTCCAATTTCAATCCATTTCAACTCCTGTTTGAATTAATCCCAATTTCAAACTCCATTTCCAAATCAAGTTGAATTATTCTTAATTTCCTTCCAAATTCAATTCAAATTCCATTTGAATTTAAAACTATTCAATTTTAATTACAATTTTATTTTATTCAAATCAATTCGGACTAATTTCAAATTGAACCTACTTCAATTTTAAATCGTTTCAAATTAATCCAATTCAAATTTTTTTGGATTTTATACTTATACATCTTTAATCACAATTTCAATTAATTCAAATCAAATTCAATTTGAACTAATTTCAATTCAAATTCCAAATTTAAACCATCCCGAATTATATAAATTCGAGTTAATTTTTTTTAAATGTTGATTTAATCCTTTAAACCAAATCAACTTATATCTTTAAACCAATTAATTCTGAATCCAAATTCCATTTTTATCTTAATATTGGATATATTACCACATCCCATTTCTTTAAACAAATTCAATCCTCAGTTTAAAAATTATTAATAAGGTAATATTATCCAAATTATCTTAAAACATTCATCTATTTTCAATATCCAGATCTCAAACCCATTTTGAGATTATTCAAATTCAAATTAACCATTTGACTTCCCAAGTTAAATCTTTAATTCCATCTTCAAATTTCCAAATCAGGTTGATCCTCCCAACTTATTTAACTTTTTCCCGAGTTAAACTCAATTCACTTAATCCAGTCAACCTTACCCAATTTGAACTTCCATTTCAAATTTTAAACTTCTCATAAATAACCTTCCCACTATTAAGCTCAAAAATTTATCAATTTAGGTATCACATCTTATTCCAAATTTAAAACTCAATATTTACAGTTTATTTCAAACCAACTTTGATATTATGTATATCCACACATATATACACATATTTACTTCTTGGCCCACCAGGCCAAATTTAAAATTTAAACCACCCTTGGGTTTAATTCAAACAAATTCATTTAAAGTCTACAAACCACTTCTTATTCAAAAATAAGATTACATTCAAAATAGTTTGAATAATATTATTTCCTTAGCATTTTGAAAACAATTTCAAATGTTTAAATTAAGAATTCAGAACTTCACAATTTGAAGCCCACCTTAATTCACATACTTTCAAAATTTACAAGTTATTCTCTTTTTAAATGGTTACTTCCTTAAAACATTTTAATGTTTATTGGAAAACAATCATCCCATTATTAAACACAATAACCATTCTATATCTCCGGTATGAAACCAATTCAAATTTATCTTATTTAGAAATTCTTCCCCTACTTCAAGGTTTAATTTCAGTTTGAATTCATTTCAAACTTATCTTCATTTAATTTTCAGTTTGGTTGTATTTCTATTACCTCTTAATTTAGTCCCAAAATTTAACAACCAATTCCTTTAATATTTATTAGAAAGAAATATTTCTTTATATATCTAAATATATTCTTATATAAAATCATTCAAAATCTTTATATAAGAAAATAACAAGTACGCTCTCATACACACACACACACACACACACTCAACTCATCCTAGGGTACCACTTACCCTATCCTTAATGATTAATCCCACTAGAGCCAAGGTTCTCGCTTAACCTTATGCTCTGATACCAAATGTAACAACCCGAAAATTCCGAACCCGAAAATTCCAGATGGTTATAAAAGAAAAAGAAAGAGAAAGAAGAAGAAGAAGGAACAAGTCACAGAAACCTCACATTCGCAGCGGATCAAAATATAATATCACATAATAACAGTTTACAAAAGAAGAACTGTATCAGTACACTTATATTTATACATCAGAGTTACAACCATTAATCACTTGAAAGTTTTAAACAACATGTCCTAATTATACAATAATATATCACAGCGGTAAACACTCCATACGTTCCAGCCATCCAGCTCGCCTCCTGAGCTCCAGAACGTCCTTACCTGAAAATCTATAATACTCGGTCTGACCCGAGCATTACATCAAAGTAACACCCAGGTCAGGCTGGAAACCAGTGTGAATAAACCCGTCTAAAATGGAATACAAAATCATACAACTTATATAACCCGAGTAACTTGTATCACTTTATAACTTCATAAGTCGTTATAGACATTTCTTATTTCACCCGTCAAATTCTAAGTACCCAAAACTTAGATTAAATAGTCCAATTCGCTTAAATCATTCCATTATAGCTCATTGATTTCACATATGAATCTAATATGAATCGAAGTGGTTTCGGATATTCACTAATACCCGACTCCGGTCTCTTCGAATCTAATTTCATCTAAACCCAGGTTATCCAATTAAATACCATACAACTTAATGACCGGATAACACTTTTATACATTAATTCATAATTGATTGAAAATCACACTATCATTGTTCATTCAACAAATTATATCACAAAGCAATTCATATCAGAGATATCACCCAATTCAAAACACCCATCATTATTCAATCATTAATAAGCAAGATTGATTGCTTCAATTAATCACATTAATTAACGATTCTCTAATTACTTTCACCACTTAATTATTCTTATATTTCATTTAATAATTAACCATTAACTTAACCAGCCTTGATTGATCACAATCTGAGATTATCCTTCCTTAATTACTCCATCAATTACTACAACTCCTTGATTAATTATATTAATTGATCCTTTAATTACACTGAGTAACTATCACTTAATTATCTTCCCATAACTTTTATTTGTCAATTCTTAAATTAATTACACTAAGTAATTAATTATTAATTACTTCTACTAAGTAATTATTTTTTGTATTAATTACACCGGATAATTAACCCAAAACTACTTCCAATCTTACAATTAATTACACCTTGTAATACCATTACTAACTATTTCACTAAGTAATTACACTCTATAAAACTCATTAAGTAATTGTACTCAATCCCATCATCAAGTGATTATTTAAATTTATTAAACCAATTAATTAACTTAAACTAATCATATTAATTAATTACATAGAGTAATTAATTCCTTTAATTAATTACAGTAAGTAATTAATCCTTAATTACTTTAGGTAATTATCATTAAATAAGTCACATTTAATAATTTCCCCTTTAATTATCTTAATGAATGTCATTAAGCAATTATTCTTTAATTACTTCATTATTATAAATCAATTTCATTAAATAAAATTTCCTTTAAATTATTACATAAACTAATTACTTTTTGATCAATCACTTAATATTTCTCATAGTAATTCATTAATGGTACTCAATTATTCTCAAGAATTACCCTTTTCATTAATTACACTTAACAGGTAATCTAAAATTTACCCACATTCATTAATTTCCCATAATCCTTTACATAAGTTAATCTTAGTCAATTATCATTCAAACAATTTAAACATTTAATATACTTAAACCTTTAAATTTGTTTAAAACATTTTGCTTAGAATATTTTTAGTTAGAAAAACTTGATTGATTTTTTTTTATAACTTAAAATTTCTTGATTATAACAAACTATTCATCTCTTACTTTATTTCAAAACATGGCTGAACTTACTTATAAATTTAAAACTTACCCCTAAATTCCACCCCAGAAATCATACAAAAGCATGCCCGAGACAAACACAAGCAAACCGAGCAAATCCTCGATCAACCATACGAGAAAATCGTGCTCATTGTTTTCCTCGAGACACATATGCGAGCTACCCGAGACGATCCCGTTCACAACCTTCTTCCTAAAAGCTTCAACCCTTCAAACGATCATCAGACACGAGAGGATACTGATGCACTTGCACGCATGCTCCAGCCACCACCGGCCCATGCTCCAACCTCCGACCATTCAAAGAAAATCTCGCCATCACTATCAAGCTTCCAGTTCAACAATATTGTCAACATAACAATATTATCAAGTTAATGTGATACTTTTGTTATAAAGGAATTCAAAATATACTTTACTGTTTGAATTGATTTGAACGTTTAAATTTATAAGCTTCATTTATTTTCAAAATCTTGATTTTTAGGATTAGATTTAAACCCAAGTTTCACATTTTGGTTCAACTTATAAAATTCTTACTTCCCTTTCCAAATTCCATTTGAAACTCAAATCCTTTTTAAAATACACTTAATATTTAACACTTTTAAGTTATTAAACAAATTTGAATTCTTAAACTTGTTTGATCATTCAAAATTTAGTTTTGAAATTTCAAAATAAACAGAACAAGTTTCTGTTTAAACCTGGAAGACAGCTCAAAGGCTTCTTCACGTTTCACTTCAACTCCTTCCCAAAATAAAAACCACACTGATACACAGTGATACACGTTCACGTGCACGGCCCAACGGAGCTCTTCCGATCAACCAAGATCACATTGCCAAGTCAACGGCAATTCCTTCAAGCTTCACGACCACCTAGCTTCGCCCATCTCGATCGAAAAAAAAACGAGTTCGCACTCAAACCTGGAACAATGATAAAAAACTGGAACACCCTCACCTGTCAACGCCTCAACCACTGCCCTCCGACCATCTGCGCGCTTCCACCTCCAGCCTCGACTCCGACATCACCCAAACTTCGACCCCCCGAAGCATCGGAACACTCGAATAAACATTGAGGGCGAGGTGATCAATTTTTCACCATTTCTTAAAAACTAGGTTTAAAATTTTTAAATCCAAATTTTTAAATCCAAATTCCAAAATCCACATAGCTTAATTCTTTGATCCAATATTTTTCCTAGCTACCCCGTAAGCCCTTCTACCTCCTCGAGAAACCCCGGCCAACCCAGTGCTTCCGACCACCCTACCTTGACCAAAACCCATTTTCCGTTCAACACAGCAATGCCCACTCATTCTATCACTAAAAAATATGATTCGAGTTTTAAAAATCCTAAATTTGATTATGCAATCAGTTTGTAAACTTGAATCGATAATTCAAGATGTTTGAAAATGTCACTTGTACTAACTTTGTACTGTTCTTGAGGTTTTCCCAAAGCAGATCAACTTTATTTAGCATGTATTAAATTTTAAAATCTACTTTATACTCAACCAAACATATTTTGTTTATATGCTTTGTCCTAATAATCAATAGGTTGAGCAATAATGATTTTTTTGAGGTAACTTAGACTTCTGAAATTATAAACAAAGGCAACATCCAGATAATAAAATGCAGGCTTCATCTCATCAAAATTCAATGAAATGCATATATTTCACACAATAAAATTTCTGATATTCATCATACAACTAAATTAAACTTAGGTTATTCTAAAAAAAATGAAGTTACTCACATGTTTCCCAGGAAAGAACAGAGCTACTTATTGTTGAACTTGCATGCTTGCTGAGATCTTCTTTGCTTCTCTGGTTTTCATTGATTGATGTTTAAACTGAGTTGTTGATTTAAAGTTGAATTTCTTTTGTTTAAAATGGCGATGATATTTACTTTAGTTTTTTTCTTGGGTTTGAAGGAACGAAAACAGAAATGAGAAGTTTGATATAAAGGAAAGAATGTACAGGTTGATATATATTTGTTTATACAACAGGTATGGCTGAGGTGTATTAGAGGTATGTTGTTAGAGATGGAAACATGTAATGCATATGTACTATGTCCTACTCACTATTTTCTTGTTTACAGCCTATATACTTGTCCTTTATTTCTCATTTGCAAGCTACACTTACATATTTCGATGGCTAAAGTGATGCTGCATTTTTACTTGCCTGGTTGCTTTCATACTTTTTCTTTTGTTTGTTCATGCTTATGTATATTATTATTATCTTCTTGTTTTGTAATATGAATGACATTAAATTTTATTATTTTTGTTCAATGTGTTTAATTTATATTTTATAATTCATCTTGTATGGATTTATTTACACTTCTAACTTAAATATTTTATTGACTTGTATGTCTTGTTATACATAGATTTATATTTTATAAATATACTTTGTAGTTCATATTTCCTATATATTAAATTCAAATTTACTTAAACATTTATTTCTTATTTTACATTTGAAATTAAAATACCCACATTTTTACTTGAATTTAGAGTAAATTTCATAAATTTTTATTCAAAAAATTATATTAATTATCATTTTAAAATTAATTAAAATTCGGGATCGTTACAGACTTCCCCACTTAAAAGAATTTCGTCCTCGAAATTCGCAGGTATGAAAACAACACAGAGATAGATAGATAGATTCGATCTCCTATAATTCCTCAAACATAAGATATGAATTCCAAACTCAAGTCGGAATATCTCAGAATGCATACCAATTTGTCCCTCTTCGGACTTTGGTATTCACGAGAAATTACAATAGAATTTCAAATTTGGTTTTAACCAAAATCGTTTTATTGATACAATTCAATTTAGCCTTCATATTCTATTAACCAATTTAACTCAATTTATTTAAAATTTTCAATCTCTAAATTCAAATTCATTAAAGTTTAAATCAAAAACTGATAAGAAACCAATGAAGATACGAAATAAGAATTTCCTACAACGATTTGTAGAGCCATCATCACACCGGAACTTCTTCTTGCAGTTGTCACGAAGCAATCAAAAGAATTTGGAAACGAATCAAAGAATATTGAGAAGAAAATTGTTTCCACTGTCGCAGGGTATTGACCATTTATAATCGTATTCCCCTGTCCTCTATCTCGTTCTCTTCTTGCACTCATACTCACTATCAGTGGATAGTAAGAGAATTTACTGAGGCGTTCAAATTGATATCTTAGGGATTACTCATTCTAGGGTATACTTACCCTATCTCTAATGAGTTACTTAATGTGTTATACTCCTGAGCTAAAGTTTAACCTTAGCTCTGATACCAAATGTAACGACTCGGATTTTTCGCGCTCGAAAATCGACATCCATACTTCATATTGTATTAGAATGCCATAGATTCGACAGTTCAAATCCGATTCGCCGGAGCTGATAACAACACTAAGTAAACAACACAGCGGAATAAAAAGAATAGTACATTGATATACACCATTGATACAATATCTGATACAACAGAGTGATACAATGATATCAATATACATCAGAGATACAAGAAAATAGCAGCGGAAAAGAAAACGATAACACTAGCAACGGAACAAATAACTCTAAGATGGTCTTCAAGGAAGAACTCCAAAAACTGCAACTCCATCTCCAGGAACCAATCCAACAATAGCTCGAACTCCCAATAACGATGCACCAAGAAAACCAAGACTGGTGTGATCCAAAGGCTGAACTAACTCCAAATAATCCACTACATCTGACTATTTGAAAAACCCAACTCTAAACTGCTCGTGTAGAAAAAATTTGAGCAACTAATGTTTAGGAAAAACAATAAACTCTGGATCAGTCGTGGGACTGGTGTGAGCAACAAAAACAGTTTATCTTTAAAACAAACAACGAAATATTTTAAAATCAATTCGCAATGCTTTTAAAAATGAGACTACCATAAGACCTCCCACCACACACACAATGCAAACGCAGACTTGGAGGAGATTTCTCCTTATGATAGTCAAAGATGCTTACTATGCAAAATCAAACCATTTTTGATATTATTATTAGTGCATAGTGTAGAAAACATTTCGAAAGTAGAATATAAATCTTAGCCAGCATAGGTACCATTATATTATGCTTACTATAGCTACCATATTAGATGGCAGGTTCTACAACTAAAACCGTACAAGTCTCGTATTGTTTCTTTGGATTTCCAACAAATGGTCAGGCCAAGGAACTTCCCATTGCCACATGAGAACGCCTCTGGAAGGACGTCCCCGAGAACCAAAACGGATCTCTGCCAACACAAGGTCGGGTTACCCCTAACTAGGTAACTACTGACACGAGTATGCAATCCCCCGGTCCTTTAGGACCTTTATCCGAGCGCTCGATAACCAACATCACACAATGATAAATAAAGTGTTTCAACATGAGTAAGTATCTGGGCTCCATACCATGATACCACCCCTTTCCAAAAGAAAATGCACATACCCTAAGGGGCGCTACCCCCAATAATCTTACTGCATCTTTCCTGTTTTGACCATTCCGGGGTGTGAGGTTCGACGAAGTCTCGTCCACAAAGCCACGCTTTGGTACAAAGCCACGCTTTGGTACGAAGCCATGCTTTGGGTCAACAAATGATCAAAGTAATGATCACAAAGATAAATGATCAAATAAATGATCATATCACAAATGATCAAACAATGATCATTACACAGCAAGACTTAGCATGTCACATTGCCAAATTGGGAATATATCGCTGATAACCTTCAACTATATAACCTCTGAGCTCGTACGTCTCAGAGAAGGGTGTTAAGCTAAGAGAATAAATTCTCCGCCACCAACAGAAATGTATTTGAAAGAAATCTGCTTTATATCTCAAAATGTAATGTCAGACATACAATCTATACAAGTCTGTTCTGGATTAGAACAGAACCGAAGGCACTTTCAAAGAAGTCCTTGTAATCCGGGTATTCACAATCCCGATCGGATTTCCCATCACTTAGGGAGTCTCTATACCGGCGCGACTCGGTGCAGAGACAATCGATAGGTCATCCTATCGCTCTCGCAAATACCCGGTCTTCACCATCGTTCTTCAAATGCTATCCATAGCGACGTATCACATATTCGGAATGGGTTATACGACACAAAGGTCCTTTCCTGGCTAAACCGAATAGTGAGCGAAACATTTAAAACATATGGATATGGGATTTCAGTTAAGTCACAACTTAATAATTCAAAACTTTCTTTTAAATGGTTTAAACCAATTACCATTTCGAATCTTTTAAAAATAAGATTTATTTCACCTACTTTCACAAATATTCATTCCCGGATTTCAAAACAATTCCGTTTCAAAAGAATTAATTCGTTAAATCTTTAAATCAAAGATTTGTCTCCTAGCTTTTAAATTGTTCCCAAATATTTATTCTCAAAATTCGTTCCCGAATATTTATCTATAACTTGGAAAACTATTTAATTTAAACTTGAAATCGCTCTCAATAAGATCTGAAACCAAAGCTTTTTATCATTTAGAAACAACAGTTTTATTTCGGAAAAAAAACCAATTCCCTTTATATAAGTTACAATCTTTGGGTTAATTCTAATTCCCAAAAACAATACTTAAAAGTGGTTTAACCCATATATAACCAATATAACATCTTTAATCCCTAGTTTCAAATCATAGAATTCAATTCCTAACTTTGAATTCAAATTTAAATCAAATTATTTAAATTGCAAAACTTAATTAAAATAAATTTTAACTTGAAATTTCATTTTTCAAAAGCTTTTCACATTTATTCCAATTCCATTTCCAAAAGATTTGAATTTTAAAATTCAAATTCAAAACTATTTCAAAAATCTGCGACTTAACCGATTTCCTCGTGAAATCCATAATTGTGTATGTATGGTGTGGTCCAGGGGGTTTAACACAATAGTGCGACATCATTCAATCATCATAGATTAAAATACAGAAATATAGTTGATAAGCGATATAAATACGTCGCTTATCTTTCATACACAGATTCGCAGATATATTCATCACAGAAAATAAACTACATCACCGATCACAACACAAATCAGGATAATCATAAAGCATCATATATCAGGGATATTTAAACAAATCAACCATTCAATATAATTCATACATCCATAGGTAAGATTTTTTTTTATTTATTATTATCTGATTATTTTAAATCAGATTAATTCCTATGAATGATTTGCTAGTTATGGTAAATTAAAATCAATTAACTACAAACCATTTAATAAATTATTCTTTACTAAATCATTAATTAACCCTTAATTAATAATTAATACTTGATTAATTATTCTTAATTAATTATAATTACTAATCAATTACTTCTTTAATTAGTAATTATTTCTTAATCAATTTCATTAATTAATTAACCTTTAATAAATTAATTATTCAAATTAATTTCCTTAATTAATTTATCACGTTATCCTTAAATTAATTATTGCTTAATCACTTGATCAATCCACTTTAATCATTAATTTATATCTAATTAATAATCCTTAGTTAATAAATTAATTATTCCTTACTTAATCTAAACTTTTAATTACTTATTTAATTAATCCAAATTAATAAATTATCCATTTTAATTTATTAAATAATTAAAGGATTTTAATTATAAATCTTCATTAACCTACAGTAGCATTAATTTTTAATATTGATTTAGTTATCACTTACAAATATGTTTGAAACCATTCATTTCAAATTTACTTTTGAAACTTCATTCTAAATTTTCATGTTTTAAAATGAATACCAATCGATCTTTAAATAAATCTTAAAACTATCCTTTAAAACTTTTAAATTCACAAGTTAATGTGATACTTTTGTTATAAAGGAATTCGAAATATACTTTTGTGTTTGAATTGATTTGAACGTTTAAATTTATAAGCTTCATTTATTTTCAAAATCTTGATTTTTAGGATTAGATTTAAACCCAAGTTTCACGTTTTGGTTCAACCTATAAAATTCTTACTTCCCTTTCCAAATTCCATTTGAAACTCAAATCCTTTTTAAAATACACTTAAATATTTAACACTTTTAAGTTATTAAACAAATTTGAATTCTTAAACTTGTTTGATCATTCAAAATTCAGTTTAGAAATTTCAAAATAAACATAACAAGTTTCTGTTTAAACCTGGAAGACAGCTCAAAGGCTTCTTCACGTTTCACTTCAACTCCTTCCCAAAACAAAAACCACACTGATACACAGTGATACACGTTCACGTGCACGGCCCAACGGAGCTCTTCCGATCAACCACGATCACATGGCCAAGTCGACGGCAACCCCTTCAAGCTTCACGACCACCTAGCTTCGCCCATCTCGATCGAAAAAAAAAACGAGTTCGCACTCAAACCTGGAACAACGAAAAAAAACTGGAACACCCTCACCTGTCAACGCCTCAACCACTGCCCTCCGACCATCTGCGCGCTTCCACCTCCGGCCTCGACTCCGACATCACCCAAACTTCGACCCCCCGAAGCATCAGAACACTCGAATAAACATTGAGGGCGAGGTGATCAATTTTTCACCATTGCTTAAAAACTAGGTTTAAAATTTTTAAATCCAAATTCCAAAATCCACATAGCTTAATTCTTTGATCCAATATTTTTCCTAGCTACCCCGTAAGCCCTTCTACCTCCTCGAGAAACCCAGGCCAACCCAGTGCTTCCGACCACCCTATCTTGACCAAAACCCATTTTCCGTTCAACACAGCAATGCCCACTCATTCTATCACTAAAAAATATGATTCGAGTTTTAAAAATCCTAAATTTGATTAAGCAATCAGTTTGTAAACTTGAATCGATAATTCAAGATGTTTGAAAATGTCGCTTGTACTAACTTTGTACTGTTCTTGAGGTTTTCCCAGAGCAGATCAACTTTATTTAGCATGAATTAAATTTTAAAATCTACTTTATACTCAACCAAACATATTTTGCTTATATGATTTGTCCTAATAATCAATAGGTTGAGCAATAATGATTTTTTTGAGGTAACTTAGACTTCTGAAATTATAAACAGAGGCAACATCAAGATAATAAAATGCAGGCTTCATCTCATCAAAATTTAATGAAATGCATATACTTCACACAATAAAATTTCTGATATTCATCATACAACTAAATTAAACTTAGGTTATTTTAAAAAAAATGAAGTTACTCACATGTTTCCCAGGAAAGAACAGAGCTACATATTGTTGAACTTGCATGCTTGCTGAGATCTTCTTTGCTTCTCTGGTTTTCATTGATTGATGTTTAAACTGAGTTGTTGATTTAAAGTTGAATTTCTTTTGTTTAAAATGGCAATGATATTTACTTTAGTTTTTTTCTTGGGTTTGAAGGAACGAAAACAGAACTGAGAAGTTTGATATAAAGGAAAGAATGTACAGGTTGATATATATTTATTTATACAACAGGTTTGGCTGAGGTGTATTAGAGGTATGTTGTTAGAGATGGAAACATGTAATGCATATGTACTTTGTCCTACTTCCTATTTTCTTGTTTACAGCCTACATACTTGTCCTTTATTTCTCATTTGCAAGCTACACTTACATATTTCGATGGCTAAAGTGATGCTGCATTTTTACTTGCCTGGTTGCTTTCATACTTTTTCTTTTGTTTGTTCATGCTTATGTATATTATTATTATCTTCTTGTTTTGTAATATGAATGACATTAAATGTTATATTTTTGTTCAATGTGTTTAATTTATATTTTATAATTCATCTTGTATGGATTTATTTACACTTCTAACTTAAATATTTTATTGACTTGTATGTCTTGTTATACATAGATTTATATTTTATAAATATACTTTGTTTGTTGTTCATATTTCCTATATATTAAATTCAAATTTACTTAAACATTTATTTCTTATTTTACATTTGAAATTAAATACCCACATTTTTATTTGAATTTAGAGTAAATTTCATAAATTTTTATTCAAAAAATTATATTAATTATCATTTTAAAATTAATTAAAATTCGGGATCGTTACAGACTTCCCCACTTAAAAGAATTTCATCCTCGAAATTCGCAGGCACGAAAACAACATAGAGATAGATAGATAGATTCGATCTCCTATAATTCCTCAAACGTAAGATATGAATTCCAAACTCAAGTCGGAATATCTCAGAATGTATACCAATTTGTCCCTCTTCGGACTTTGGTATTCACGAGAAATTACAATAGAATTTCAAATTTGGTTTTAACCAAAATCGTTTTATTGATACAATTCAATTTAGCCTTCATATTCTATTAACCAATTTAACTCAATTTATTTAAAATTTTCAATCTCTAAAATCAAATTCATTAAAGTTTAAATCAAAAACTGATAAGAAACCAATGAAGATACGAAATAAGAATTTCCTACAACGATTTGTAGAGCCATCATCACACCGGAACTTCTTCTTGCAGTTGTCACGAAGCAATCAAAAGAATTTGGAAACGAATCAAAGAATATTGAGAAGAAAATTGTTTCCACTGTCGCAGGGTATTGACCATTTATAATCGTATTCCCCTGTCCCCTATCTCGTTCTCTTCTTGCACTCATACTCACTATCAGTGGATAGTAAGAGAATTTACTGAGGCGTTCAAACGGATATCTTAGGGATTACTCATTCTAGGGTATACTTCACCCTATCTCTAATGAGTTACTTAATGTGTTATACTCCTGAGCTAAAGTTTAACATTAGCTCTGATACCAAATGTAACGACTCGGATTTTTCGCGCTTGAAAATTGACATCCATACTTCATATCGTATTAGAATGCCATAGATTCGACCGTTCAAATCCGATTCGTCGGAGCTGATAACAACACTAAGTAAACAACACAGCGGAATAAAAAGAATAATACATTGATATACAACATTGATACAATATCTGATACAACAGATTGATAAAATGATATCAATATACATCAGAGATAAAAGAAAATAGCAGCTGAAAAGAAAACGATAACACCAGCAACGGAACAAATAACTCTAAGATAGTCTTTAAGGAAGAACTCCAAAAACTGCAACTCCATCTCCAGGAACCAATCCAGCAATAGCTCGAACTCCCAATAACGATGCACCAAGATAAGAAAGACTGGTGTGATCCAAAGACTGAACTAACTCCAAATAATCCACTACATCTGACTATCTGTTAAACCCAACTCTAAACTGCTCGTGTAGAAAAATTTTGAGCACCCAGAGTTTAGGAAAAACAATAAACTCTGGATCAGTCATGGGACTGGTGTGAGCAACAAAAACAGTTTATCTTTAAAACAAACAAAGAAATATTTTAAAATCAATTCGCAATGCTTTTAAAAATGAGACTACCATAAGACCTCCCACCACAAACACAATGCAAACGCAGACTTGGAGGAGATTTCTCCTTATGATAGTCAAAGATGCTTACTACGCAAAATCAAATCAATTTTGATATTATTATTAGTGCATAGTGTAGAAAACATTTCGAAAGTAGAATATAAATCTTAGCCAGCATAGGTACCATTATATTATGCTTACTATAGCTACCATATTAGATGACAGGTTCTACAACTAAAACCGTACAAGTCTCATATTGTTTCTTTGGATTTCCAACAAATGGTCAGGCCAAGGAACTTCCCATTGCCACATGAGAACGCCTCTGGAAGGACGTCCCCGAGAACCAAACCGGATCTCTGCCAACACAAGGTCGGGTTACCCCTAACTGGGTAACTACTGACACGAGTATGCCATCCCCCGGTCCTTTAGGACCTTTATCCGAGCGCTCGATAACCAACATCACATAATGATAAATAAAGTGTTTCAACATGAGTAAGTATCTGGGCTCCATACCATGATACCACCCCTTTCCAGAAGGAAATGCACATACCCTAAGGGGCGCTACCCCCAATAACCTTACTGCATCTTTCCTGTTTTGACCATTCCGGGGGGTGAGGTTCGACGAAGTCTCGTCCACAAAGTCACGCTTTGGTACAAAGCCACGATTTGGTACAAAGACATGCTTTGGGTCAACAAATGATCAAAGTAATGATCACAAAGATAAATGATCAAATAAATGATCATATCACAAATGATCAAACAATGATCATTACACAGCAAGACTTAGCATGTCACATTACCAAATTGGGAATATATCGCTGATAACCTTCAACTACATAACCTCTGAGCTCGTACGTCTCAGAGAAGGGTGTTAAGCTAAGAGAATAAATTCTCCGCCACCAACAGAAATGTATTTGAAAGAAATCTGCTTTATATCTTAAAATGTAATGTCAGACATACAATCTATACAAGTCTGTTCTGGATTAGAACAGAATCGAAGGCACTTCCGAAGAAGTCCTTGTAATCTGGGTATTCACAATCCCGATCGGATTTCCCATCACTTAGGGAGTCTCTATACCGGCGCGACTCGGTGCAGAGACAATCGATAGGCATCCTATCGCTCTCGCAAATACCCGGTCTTCACCACCGTTCTTCAAATGCTATCCATAACGACGTATCACATATTCGGAATGGGTTATACGACACAAAGGTCCTTTCCCGGCTAAACCGAATAGTGAGCGAAACATTTAAAACATATGGATATGGGATTTCAATTAAGTCATAACTTAATAATTCAAAACTTTCTTTTAAATGGTTTAAACAAATTACCATTTCAAATCGTTTAAAAATAAGATTTATTTCACCTACTTTTACAAATATTCATTCCCGGATTTCAAAACAATTCCGTTTCAAAAGAATTAATTCATTAAATCTTTAAATCAAAGATTTGACTCCTAGCTTTTAAATTGTTCCCAAATATTTATTCTCAAAATTCGTTCCCGAATATTTATCTATAACTTGGAAAACTATTTTAGTTTAAACTTGAAATCGCTCTCAATAAGATCTGAAACCAAAGCTTTTTATCTTTTAGAAACAACAGTTTTATTTCGGAAAAAAAAACCGATTCCCTTTATATAAGTTACAATCTTTGAGTTAATTCTAATTCCCAAAAACAATACTTAAAAGTGGTTTAACCCATATATAGCCAATATAACATCTTTAATCCCTAGTTTCAAATCATAGAATTCAATTCCTAACTTTGAATTCAAATTTAAATCAAATTATTTAAATTGCAAAACTTAATTAAAATAAATTTTAACTTGAAATTTCATTTTTCAAAAGCTTTTCACATTTATTCCGATTCCATTTCCAAAACATTTGAATTTAAAAATTCAAATTCAAAACTATTTCAAAAATCTGCGACTTAACCGATTTCCTCGTGAAATCCATAATTGTGTATGTATGGTGTGGTCCAGGGGTTTAACACAATAGTGCGACATCATTCAATCATCACAGATTAAAACACAGAAATATAGTTGATAAGCGACATAAATACATCGCTTATCTTTCATACACAGATTCGCAGATATATTCATCACTGAAAATAAACTACATCACAGATCACAACACAAATCAGGATAATCATAAAGCATCATATATCAGGGATATTTAAACAAATCAACCATTCAATATAATTCATACATCCATAGGTAATATTTTTTTTTTAATTATTATTATCTGATTATTTTAAATCAGATTAATTCCTATGAATGATTTGCTAGTTACGGTAAATTGAAATCAATTAACTACAAACCATTTAATAAATTATTCTTTAATAAATCATTAATTAACTCTTAATTAATAATTAATACTTGATTAATTATTCTTAATTAATTATAATAACTAATCAATTACTTCTTTAATTAGTAATTATTTCTTAATCAATTTCATTAATTAATTAACCTTTAATAAATTAATTATTCAAATTAATTTCCTTAATTAATTTATCACGTTATCCTTAAATTAATTATTGCTTAATCACTTGATCAATCCACTTTAATCATTAATTTATATCTAATTAATAATCCTTAGTTAATAAATTAATTATTCCTTACTTAATCTAAACTTTTAATTACTTATTTAATTAATCCAAATTAATAAATTATCCATTTTAATTTATTAAATAATTAAAGGATTTTAATTATAAATCTTCATTAACCTACAGTAGCATTAATTTTTAATATTGATTTAGTTATCACTTACAAATATGTTTGAAACCATTCATTTCAAATTTACTTTTGAAACTTCATTCTAAATTTTCATGTTTTAAAATGAATACCAATCGATCTTTAAATAAATCTTAAAACTATCCTTTAAAACTTTTAAATTCACAAGTTAATGTGATACTTTTGTTATAAAGGAATTCGAAATATACTTTTGTGTTTGAATTGATTTGAACGTTTAAATTTATAAGCTGCATTTATTTTCAAAATCTTGATTTTTAGGATTAGATTTAAACCAAAGTTTCACGTTTTGGTTCAACCTATAAAATTCTTACTTCCCTTTCCAAATTCCATTTGAAACTCAAATCCTTTTTAAAATACACTTAAATATTTAACACTTTTAAGTTATTAAACAAATTTGAATTCTTAAACTTGCTTGATCATTCAAAATTCAGTTTAGAAATTTCAAAATAAACATAACAAGTTTCTGTTTAAACCTGGAAGACAGCTCAAAGGCTTCTTCACGTTTCACTTTAACTCCTTCCCAAAACAAAAACCACACTGATACACAGTGATACACGTTCACGTGCACGGCCCAACGGAGCTCTTCCGATCAACCACGATCACATTCCCAAGTCGACGGCAACCCCTTCAAGCTTCACGACCACCTAGCTTCGCCCATCTCGATCGAAAAAAAAAACGAGTTCGCACTCAAACCTGGAACAACGCAAAAAAACTGGAACACCCTCACCTGTCAATGCCTCAACCACTGCCCTCTGACCATCTGCGCGCTTCCAACTCCGGCCTCGACTCCTACATCACCCAAACTTCGACCCCCCGAAGCATCGGAACACTCGAATAAACATTAAGGGCGAGGTGATCAATTTTTCACCATTGCTTAAAAACTAGGTTTAAAATTTTTAAATCCAAATTCCAAAATCCACATAGCTTAATTCTTTGATCCAATATTTTTCCTAGCTACCCCGTAAGCCCTTCAACCTCCTCGAGAAACCCCGGCCAACCCAGTGCTTCCAACCACCCTATCTTGACCAAAACCCATTTTCCGTTCAACACAGCAATGCCCACTCATTCTATCACTAAAAAATATGATTCGAGTTTTAAAAATCCTAAATTTGATTAAGCAATCAGTTTGTAAACTTGAATCGATAATTCAAGATGTTTGAAAATGTCGCTTGTACTAACTTTGTACTGTTCTTGAGGTTTTCCCAAAGCAGATCAACTTTATTTAGCATGAATTAAATTTTAAAATCTACTTTATACTCAACCAAACATATTTTGTTTATATGCTTTGTCCTAATAATCAATAGGTTGAGCAATAATGATTTTTTTGAGGTAACTTAGACTTCTGAAATTATAAACAGAGGCAACATCAAGATAATAAAATGCAGGCTTCATCTCATCAAAATTCAATGAAATGCATATATTTCACACAATAAAATTTTTGATATCCATCATACAACTAAATTAAACTTAGGTTATTTTAAAAAAATGAAGTTACTCACATGTTTCCCAGGAAAGAACAGAGCTACTTATTGTTGAACTTGCATGCTTGCTGAGATCTTCTTTGCTTCTTTGGTTTTCATTGATTGATGTTTAAACTGAGTTGTTGATTTAAAGTTGAATTTCTTTTGTTTAAAATGGCGATGATATTTACTTTAGTTTTTTTCTTGGGTTTGAAGGAACGAAAACAGAACTGAGAAGTTTGATATAAAGGAAAGAATGTACAGGTTGATATATATTTATTTATACAACAGGTATGGCTGAGGTGTATTAGAGATATGTTGTTAGAGATGGAAACATGTAATGCATATGTACTTTGTCCTACTTCCTATTTTCTTGTTTACAGCCTACATACTTGTCCTTTATTTCTCATTTGCAAGCTACACTTACATATTTCGATGGCTAAAGTGATGCTGCATTTTTACTTGCCTGGTTGCTTTCATACTTTTTCTTTTGTTTGTTCATGCTTATGTATATTATTATTATCTTCTTGTTTTGTAATGTGAATGACATTAAATGTTATTATTTTTGTTCAATGTGTTTAATTTATATTTTATAATTCATCTTGTATGGATTTATTTACACTTCTAACTTAAATATTTTATTGACTTGTATGTCTAGTTATACATAGATTTATATTTTATAAATATACTTTGTTTGTTGTTCATATTTCCTATATATTAAATTCAAATTTACTTAAACATTTATTTCTTATTTTACATTTGAAATTAAATACCCACATTTTTATTTGAATTTAGAGTAAATTTCATAAATTTTTATTCAAAAAATTATATTAATTATCATTTTAAAATTAATTAAAATTCGGGATCGTTACAGACTTCCCCACTTAAAAGAATTTCATCCTCGAAATTCGCAGGCACGAAAACAACACGGAGATAGATAGATAGATTCGATCTCCTATAATTCCTCAAACATAAGATATGAATTCCAAACTTAAGTCGGAATATCTCAGAAAGCATACCAATTTGTCCCTCTTCGGACTTTGGTATTCACGAGAAATTACAATAGAATTTCAAATTTGGTTTTAACCAAAATCGTTTTATTGATACAATTCAATTTAGCCTTCATATTCTATTAACCAATTTAACTCAATTTATTTAAAATTTTCAATCTCTAAATTCAAATTCATTAAAGTTTAAATCAAAAACTGATAAGAAACCAATGAAGATACGAAATAAGAATTTCCTACAACGATTTGTAGAGCCATCATCACACCGGAACTTCTTCTTGCAGTTATCACGAAGCAATTAAAAGAATTTGGAAACGAATCAAAGAATATTGAGAAGAAAATTGTTTCCACTGTCGCAGGGTATTGACCATTTATAATCGTATTCCCCTGTCCCCTATCTCGTTCTCTTCTTGCACTCATACTCACTATCAGTGGATAGTAAGAGAATTTACTGAGGCGTTCAAACGGATATCTTAGGGATTAGTCATTCTAGGGTATACTTCACCCTATCTCTAATGAGTTACTTAATGTGTTATACTCCTGAGCTAAAGTTTAACCTTAGCTCTGATACCAAATGTAACGACTTGGATTTTTCGCGCTCGAAAATCGACATCCATACTTCATATCGTATTAGAATGCCATAGATTCGACCGTTCAAATCCGATTCATCGGAGCTGATAACAACACTAAGTAAACAACACAGCAGAATAAAAAGAATAATACATCGATATACGACATTGATACAATATCTGATACAACAGATTGATACAATGATATCAATATATATCAAAGATACAAGAAAATAGCAGCGGAAAAGAAAACGATAACACCAGCAACGGAACAAATAACTCTAAGATAGTCTTCAAGGAAGAACTCCAAAAACTGCAACTCCATCTCCAGGAACCAATCCAGCAATAGCTCGAACTCCCAATAACGATGCACCAAGATAAGCAAGACTGGTGTGATCCAAAGACTGAACTAACTCCAAATAATCCACTACATCTGACTATCTATTAAACCCAACTCTAAACTGCTCGTGTAGAAAAATTTTGAGCACCCAGAGTTTAGGAAAAACAATAAACTCCGGATCAGTCATGGGACTGGTGTGAGCAACAAAAACAGTTTATCTTTAAAACAAACAACGAAATATTTTAAAATCAATTCGCAATGCTTTTAAAAATGAGACTACCATAAGACCTCCCACCACACACACAATGCAAACGTAGACTTGGAGGAGATTTCTCCTTATGATAGTCAAAGATGCTTACTACGCAAAATCAAATCAATTTTGATATTATTATTAGTGCATAGTGTATAAAACATTTCGAAAGTAGAATATAAATCTAAGCCAGCATAGGTACCATCATATTATGCTTACTATAGCTACCATATTAGATGGCAGGTTCTACAACTAAAACCGTACAAGTCTCGTATTGTTTCTTTGGATTTCCAACAAATGGTCAGGCCAAGGAACTTCCCATTGCCACATGAGAATGCCTCTGGAAGGACGTCCCCGAGAACCAAACCGGATCTCTGCCAACACAAGGCCGGGTTACCCCTAACTGGGTAACTACTGACACGAGTATGCCATCCCCCGGTCCTTTAGGACCTTTATCCGAGCGCTCGAAAACCAACATCACACAATGATAAATAAAGTGTTTCAACATGAGTAAGTATCTGGGCTCCATACCATGATACCACCCCTTTCCAGAAGGAAATGCACATACCTTAAGGGGCGCTACCCCCAATAACCTTACTGCATCTCTCCTGTTTTGAACATTCCAGGGTGTGAGGTTCGACGAAGTCTCGTCCACAAAGCCACGCTTTGGTACAAAGCTATGCTTTGGGTCAACAAATGATCAAAGTAATGATCACAAAGATAAATGATAAAATAAATGATCATATCACAAATGATCAAACAATGATCATTACACAGCAGCACTTAGCATGTCACATTACCAAATTGGGAATATATCGCTGATAACCTTCAACTACATAACCTCTGAGCTCGTACGTCTCAGAGAAGGGTGTTAAGCTAAGAGGATAAATTCTCCGCCACTAACAAAAATGTATTTGAAAGAAATCTGCTTTATATCTCAAAATGTAATGTCAGACATAAAATCTATACAAGTCTGTTCTGAATCAGAACAGAACCGAAGGCACTTCCGAAGAAGTCCTTGCAATCCGGGTATTCACAATCCCGATAGGATTTCCCATCACTTAGGGAGTCTCTATACCGGCGCGACTCGGTGCAGAGACAATCGATAGGTCATCCTATCGCTCTCGGAAATACCCGGTCTTCACCACCGTTCTTCAAATGCTATCCATAACGATGTATCACATATTCGGAATGGGTTATACGACACAAAGGTCCTTTCCCGGCTAAACCGAATAGTGAGCGAAACATTTAAAACATATGGATATGGGATTTCAATTAAGTCACAACTTAATAATTCAAAACTTTCTTTTAAATGGTTTAAACCAATTACCATTTCAAATCTTTGAAAAATTAGATTTATTTCACCTACTTTCACAAATATTCATTCCTGAATTTCAAAACAATTCCGTTTCAAAAGAATTAATTCATTAAATCTTTAAATCAAAGATTTGTCTCCTAGCTTTTAAATTGTTCCCAAATATTTATTTTCAAAATTCGTTTTCGAATATTTATCTATAACTTGGAAAACTATTTTAGTTTAAACTTGAAATCCCTTTCAATAAGATCTAAAACCAAAGCTTTTTATCATTTAGAAACAACAGTTTTATTGTGGAAAAAAAAATCGATTCCCTTTATATAAGTTACAATCTTTGGGTTAATTCTAATTCCCAAAAACAATACTTAAAAGTGGTTTAACCCATATATAACCAATATAACATCTTTAATCCCTAGTTTCAAATCATAGAATTCAATTCCTAACTTTGAATTCAAATTTAAATCAAATTATTTAAATTCCAAAACTTAATTAAAATAAATTTTAACTTGAAATTCCCTTTTTTAAAAGCTTTTCACATTTATTCCGATTCCATTTCCAAAACATTGGAATTTAAAAATTCAAATTCAAAACTATTTCAAAAATCTGTGACTTAACTGATTTCCTCGTGAAATCCATAATTGTGTGTGTATGGTGTGGTCCAGGGATTTAACACAATAGTTCAACATCATTCAATCATCACAGATTGAAACACAGAAATATAGTTGATAAGCGATATAAATAATAATGCTTATCTTTCATACACAGATTCGCAGATATATATATCACAGATAATAAACTACATCACAGATCACAACACAAATTAGGATAATCATAAAGCATCATATATCAGGGATATTTAAACAAATCAATCATTCAATATAATTCAAACATCCATAGATAAGATTTTTATTTTATTTTATTATTATCTGATTATTTTAAATCAGATTAATTCCTATGAAAGATTTGCTAGTTATGGTAAATTAAAATCAATTAACTACAAACCATTTAATAAATTATTCTTTAATAAATCATTAATTAACCCTTAATTAATAATTAATTCTTGATTAATTATTCTTAATTAATTATAATAACTAATCAACTACTTCTTTAATTAGTAATTATTTCTTAATCAGTTTCATTAATTAATTAACCTTTAATGTATTAATTATTCAAATTAATTTCCTTAATTAATTTATCACGTTATCCTTAAATTAATTATTGCTTAATCGCTTGATCAATCCACTTTAATCATTAATTTATATCTAATTAATAATCCTTAGTTTATAAATTAATTATTCCTTACTTAATCTAAACTTTTAATTACTTATTTAATTAATCCAAATTAATAAATTATCCATTTTAATTTATTAAATAATTAATGGATTTTAATTATTATATCTTCATTAACCTACAGTAGCATTAATTTTTAATATTGATTTACTTATCACTTACAAATATGTTTGAAACCATTCATTTCAAATTTACTTTTGAAACTTCATTCAAAATTTTCAAGTTTTAAAATGAATACCAATCCATCTTTAAATAAATCTTAAAACTATCCTTTAAAACTTTTAAATTCACAAGTTAATGTGATACTTTTGTTTTAAAGGAATTCAAAATATACTTTAATGTTTGAATTGATTTGAACGTTTAAATTTATAAGCTTCATTTATTTTCAAAATCTTGATATTTAGGATTAGATTTAAACCCAAGTTTCACATTTTGGTTCAACTTATAAAATTCTTACTTCCCTTTCCAAATTCCGTTTGAAACTCAAATCCTTTTTAAAATACACTTAAATATTTAACACTTTTAAGTCATTAAACAAATTTGAATTCTTAAACTTGTTTGATCATTCAAAATTCAGTTTTGAAATTTCAAAATAAACAGAACAAGTTTCTGTTTAAACCTGGAAGACAGCTCAAAGGCTTCTTCACGTTTCACTTCAACTCCTTCCCAAAACAAAAACCACACTGATACACAGTGATACACGTTCACATGCACGTCCTATCGGAGCTCTTTCGATCAACCACGATCACTTTGCCAAGTCGACGGCAACCCCTTCAAGCTTCACGACCACCTAGCTTCGCCCATCTCGATCGAAATAAAAAAAACGAGTTCGCACTCAAACCTGGAACAACGAAAAAAAACTGGAACACCCTCACCTGTCAACGCCTCAACCACTGCCCTCCGACCATCTGCGCGCTTCCACCTCCGGCCTCGACTCCAACATTACCCAAACTTCGACCCCCCGAAGCATCGGAACGCTCGAATAAACATTGAGGGCGAGGTGATCAATTTTCCACCATTGCTTAAAAACTAGGTTTAAAATTTTTAAATCCAAAATCCACATAGCTTAATTCTTTGATCCAATATTTTTCCTAGCTACCCCGTAAGCCCTTCTACCTCCTCGAGAAACCCCGGCCAACCCAGTGCTTCCGACCACCCTATCTTGACCAAAACCCATTTTCCGTTCAACACAGCAATGCCCACTCATTCTACCACTATAAAATATGATTCGAGTTTTAAAAATCCTAAATTTGATTAAGCAATCAGTTTGTAAACTTGAATCGATAATTCAAGATGTTTGAAAATGTCACTTGTACTAACTTTGTACTGTTCTTGAGGTATTCCCAGAGCAGATCAACTTTATTTAGCATGAAATAAATTTTAAAATCTACTTTATACTCAACCAAACATATTTTGTTTATATTCTTTGTCCTAACAATCAATAGGTTGAGCAATAATGATTTTTTTTGAGGTAACTTAGACTTCTGAAATTATAAACAGAGGCAACATCCAGATAATAAAATGCAGGCTTCAACTCATCAAAATTCAATGAAATGCATATATTTCACACAACAAAATTTCTGATATTCATCATACAACTAAATTAAACTTAGGTTATTTTAAAAAAAATGAAGTTACTCACATGTTTCCCAGGAAGGAACAGAGCTACTTATTGTTGAACTTGCATGCTTGCTGAGATCTTCTTTGCTTCTCTGGTTTTCATTGATTGATGTTTAAACTGAGTTTTTGATTTAAAGTTGAATTTCTTTTGTTTAAAATGGAGATGATATTCACTTTAGTTTTTTCTTGGGTTTGAAGGAACGAAAACAGAACTGAGATGTTTGATATAAAGGAAAGAATGTACGGGTTGATATATATTTGTTTATACAACAGGTATGGCTGAGGTTTATTAGAGGTATGTTGTTAGAGATGGAAACATGTAATGCATATGTACTTGGTCCTACTTCCTATTTTCTTGTTTACAGCCAACATACTTGTCCTTTATTTCTCATTTGCAAGCTACACTTATATATTTCGATGGCTAAAGTGATGCTGCATTTTTATTTGCTTGGTTGCTTTCATACTTTTTCTTTTGTTTGTTCATGCTTATGTATATTATTATTATCTTCTTATTTTGTAATATGAATGACATTAAATGTTATTATTTTTGTTCAATGTGTTTAATTTATATTTTATAATTCATCTTGTATGGATTTATTTACACTTCTAACTTAAATATTTTATTGACTTGTATGTCTTGTTATACATAGATTTATATTTTATAAATATACTTTGCTTGTAGTTCATATTTCCTATATATTAAATTCAAATTTACTTAAACACTTATTTCTTATTTTACATTTGAAATTAAAATACCCACATTTTTATTTGAATTTAGAGTAAATTTCATAAATTTTTATTCAAAAAATTATATTAATTATCATTTTAAAATTAATTAAATTCGGGATCGTTACATCAGGCGTAGGACTGAAGATCTATAAGTACTTAACAGACTCATTTTCAACATCCACTAAAAATACTTGGAAAATAATTTTATTGAAAATATAGAAAACAGTTTTTGAAAATAGAGGAAATATCTTTTGTGAGAATGCTCTGGAAATCATCACCACCATCCATGGTGCAGTTACATCCTGGGTTACGTTGCCTTCGCAGCAAAAGTCCATGTAATTGCAGGCTCTCCACGGCCTCTCAATTACGCCATGGAACCCACGACGGATCGCAGTTACATTCCAGGGTTACGTTTCCATGACAGCAAAAGTCCATGTAACTGCAGGCTCTCTACGGCCTCTGATTTTCGCTGTCGAAATGAAACTTCTCCACTCCTACACAGGTCGCAGTCTACCGATATAAAATCAAATATGGACTGTTGGCTCTCAGCGGCACACAAGACTTTCGCTATGGTACACTACTCATAATATCAAGGAACTAGTTTTGTCCGGACTCCTCACAGGATCAAATTTAGAACCCCCCTGGGGCTTAAGGCAGCACCACCCGGTGGCACTCCTGAGAAGTTCATTTTAAGGGAGTGCCTTTTTCTCCAGAGCCATCATCAAAACACTTTATACTATACACATATAGTATTTTTCAAATCATACACCTAGTATGATCTCATACAAAGCTACTTTACACAAAATCGATTATCCCAAAATCTATTTTTCTCAAACTAGGGTTTCCAAATTCCTATATTGATTTTACCTAAAAATCAAAAGCCTTTCCTCATCCAAAGGTTTCCAAAACCTTTTTCCAAAATCCTCATATGATCTTTCATATCTATATATATTCAGATATATATCATCTTTAAAACTTTGGATCATTTCAAACTTGTATAAAATTCCTTTTATATTTCAAAACACCTTCAAAATCCTTTTCTTCTGGCAATAGATTCAACAAGGGGAGATTTATCTTATATAACAAAGATATATAACTTTGTTTACTCAAAATCAAGTATCCAAATTTGATTACTCCTTTCAATATCATTTTCATTCAAATCCGTATGGTGTACACATACCATCGATAAGCTATACCAATCTGATCGCTCACTCGACCACACAATTTCACTTCCGAACTAGTATCGTTCACCCGACTTCCTAGTGCAGACTCAAATCTGATTTCTAGACAAGAAATCGTCATTCTCCTTGCATAGTCATAACTATGATAGAGAATATCCAAAACCAATCAACAATCCATATCCAGGTTTGACGTCGAAAATCGATGAAAAATCCTAACTCGGATCGACATACTATCTCGAAATTTATGTGCTCGAATCTGGATCAAATCGCTATGCAAAATAGAACAATATACGTATATCCTACGTATTTAACTTCATTGATTATCAGCCAAATCAATTTCTCTTTCTATTCACATTTCCTTTAGGATTATTCCTTCAATTCTTGTCTCGGTTGGGTATTTAACCAATAACAGTTCGAACTCCGACCAGTTTATTTTAAAAATAGCTTGAAAAATTAAAAATAGATAAGTAGCCGAAAAATGATTATTAGTTTGTAAAATATTGTAAAATAGTTAAGTAATTGTAAAATAGTTGAAAAATAGATAAGTAGTTATATAAATTTTAAATAGTAGTAAAATAGTTTGTAAAATAGAAATCGGTTATAAAGTAGTTGAGGAATAGCAATTTATTTATAAAACAGTTGAAAATAGTCAAATAGCTTCAAGAATAATTGTAAAATAAGTATAAAATAGTCTTGGGTTTTAAAAGAAAATTTGTATAGTAAATAGTTAGGAAAATAGATTTAAAACAGTTTATATTAAAATAATTTATTTTGAAAATAGACCAGAGCCCGGCTATTAAATTTCCAATCTCCATTCCCATCAATTCAATTTAAATTTCCACATCCATTTAAATTGACTCAATTCCAATTTGAGTAACTTCAATTTCCATTGAAATTGATTCACCCCAATTCAAGTTGAATTAACCTCAGTTTCCTTCCAATTTAACTTTATTCAACCTTGATCTCAAATTCTACTAATTCAAATAAATTTCAATTGAACTAGTTCCAATTTCAATCCATTTCAACTCTTGTTTGAATTAATCCCAATTTCAAACTCCATTTCCAAATCAAGTTGAATTATTCTTAATTTCCTTCCAAATTCAATTCAAATTCCATTTGAATTTAAAACTATTCAATTTTAATTACAATTTTATTTTATTCAAATCAATTCGGACTAATTTCAAATTGAACCTACTTCAATTTTAAATCGTTTCAAATTAATCCAATTCAATTTTTTTTTGGATTTTATACTTATACATCTTTAATCACAATTTCAATTAATTCAAATCAAATTCAATTTGAACTAATTTCAATTCAAATTCCAAATTTAAACCATCCCGAATTATATAAATTCGAGTTAATTTTTTTTAAATGTTGATTTAATCCTTTAAACCAAATCAACTTATATCTTTAAACCAATTAATTCTGAATCCAAATTCCATTTTTATCTTAATATTGGATATATTACCACATCCCATTTCTTTAAACAAATTCAATCCTCAGTTTAAAAATTATTAATAAGGTAATATTATCCAAATTATCTTAAAACATTCATCTATTTTCAATATCCAGATCTCAAACCCATTTTGAGATTATTTAAATTCAAATTAACCATTTGACTTCCCAAGTTAAATCTTTAATTCCATCTTCAAATTTCCAAATCAGGTTGATCCTCCCAACTTATTTAACTTTTTCCCGAGTTAAACTCAATTCACTTAATCCAGTCAACCTTACCCAATTTGAACTTCCATTTCAAATTTTAAACTTCTCATAAATAACCTTCCCACTATTAAGCTCAAAAATTTATCACTTTAGGTATCACATCTTATTCCAAATTTAAAACTCAATATTTACAGTTTATTTCAAACCAACTTTGATATTATGTATATCCACACATATATACACATATTTACTTCTTGGCCCACCAGGCCAAATTTAAAATTTAAACCACCCTTGGGTTTAATTCAAACAAATTCATTTAAAGTCTACAAACCACTTCTTATTCAAAAATAAGATTACATTCAAAATAGTTTGAATAATATTATTTCCTTAGCATTTTGAAAACAATTTCAAATGTTTAAATTAAGAATTCAGAACTTCACAATTTGAAGCCCACCTTAATTCACATACTTTCAAAATTTACAAGTTATTCTCTTTTTAAATGGTTACTTCCTTAAAACATTTTAATGTTTATTGGAAAACAATCATCCCATTATTAAACACAATAACCATTCTATATCTCCGGTATGAAACCAATTCAAATTTATCTTATTTAGAAATTCTTCCCCTACTTCAAGGTTTAATTTCAGTTTGAATTCATTTCAAACTTATCTTCATTTAATTTTCAGTTTGGTTGTATTTCTATTACCTCTTAATTTAGTCCCAAAATTTAACAACCAATTCCTTTAATATTTATTAGAAAGAAATATTTCTTTATATATCTAAATATATTCTTATATAAAATCATTCAAAATCTTTATATAAGAAAATAACAAGTACGCTCTCATACACACACACACACACTCAACTCATCCTAGGGTACCACTTACCCTATCCTTAATGATTAATCCCACTAGAGCCAAGGTTCTCGCTTAACCTTATGCTCTGATACCAAATGTAACAACCCGAAAATTCCGAACCCGAAAATTCCAGATGGTTATAAAAAAAAAGAAAGAGAAAGAAGAAGAAGAAGGAACAAGTCACAGAAACCTCACATTCGCAGCGGATCAAAATATAATATCACATAATAACAGTTTACAAAAGAACAACTGTATCAGTACACTTATATTTATACATCAGAGTTACAACCATTAATCACTTGAAAGTTTTAAACAACATGTCCTAATTATACAATAATATATCACAGCGGTAAACACTCCATACGTTCCAGCCATCCAGCTCGCCTCCTGAGCTCCAGAACGTCCTTACCTGAAAATCTATAATACTCGGTCTGACCCGAGCATTACATCAAAGTAACACCCAGGCCAGGCTGGAAACCAGTGTGAATAAACCCGTCTAAAATGGAATACAAAATCATACAACTTATATAACCCGAGTAACTTGTATCACTTTATAACTTCATAAGTCGTTATAGACATTTCTTATTTCACCCATCAAATTCTAAGTACCCAAAACTTAGATTAAATAGTCCAATTCGCTTAAATCATTCCATTATAGCTCATTGATTTCACATATGAATCTAATATGAATCGAAGTGGTTTCGGATATTCACTAATACCCGACTCCGGTCTCTTCGAATCTAATTTCATCTAAGCCCAGGTTATCCAATTAAATACCATACAACTTAATGACCGGATAACACTTTTATACATTAATTCATAATTGATTGAAAATCACACTATCATTGTTCATTCAACAAATTATATCACAAAGCAATTCATATCAGAGATATCACCCAATTCAAAACACCCATCATTATTCAATCATTAATAAGCAAGATTGATTGCTTCAATTAATCACATTAATTAACAATTCTCTAATTACTTTCACCACTTAATTATTCTTATATTTCATTTAATAATTAACCATTAACTTAACCAGCCTTGATTAATCACAATCAGAGATTATCCTTCCTTAATTACTCCATCAATTACTGCAACTCCTTGATTAATTATATTAATTGATCCTTTAATTACACTGAGTAACTATCACTTAATTATCTTCCCATAACTTTTATTTGTCAATTCTTAAATTAATTACACTAAGTAATTAATTATTAATTACTTCTACTAAGTAATTATTTTTCGTATTAATTACACCAGATAATTAACCCAAAACTACTTCCAATCTTACAATTAATTACACCCTGTAATTACCATTACTAACTATTTCACTAAGTAATTACACTCTATAAAACTCATTAAGTAATTGTACTCAATCCCATCATCAAGTGATTATTTAAATTTATCAAACCAATTAATTAACTTAAACTAATCATATTAATTAATTACATAGAGTAATTAATTCCTTTAATTAATTACAGTAAGTAATTAATCCTTAATTACTTTAGGTAATTATCATTAAATAAGTCACATTTAATAATTACCCCTTCAATTATCTTAATGAATGTCATTAAGCAATTATTCTTTAATTACTTCATTATTATAAATCAATTTCATTAAATAAAATTTCCTTTAAATTATAACATAAACTAATTACTTTTTGATCAATCACTTAATATTTCTCATAGTAATTCATTAATGATACTCAATTATTCTCAAGAATTACCCTTTTCATTAATTACACTTAACAGGTAATCTAAAATTTACCCACATTCATTAATTTCCCATAATCATTTACATAAGTTAATCTTAGTCAATTATCATTCAAACAATTTAAACATTTAATATACTTAAACCTTTAAATTTGTTTAAAACATTTTGTTTAGAATATTTTTAGTTAGAAAAACTTGATTGATTTTTTTTTATAACTTAAAATTTCTTGATTATAACAAACTATTCATCTCTTACTTTATTTCAAAACATGGCTGAACTTACTTATAAATTTAAAACTTACCCCTAAATTCCACCCTAGAAATCATTCAAAAGCATGCCCGAGACAAACACAAGCAAACCGAGCAAATCCTCGATCAACCATACGAGAAAATCGTGCTCATTGCTTTCCTCGAGACACATATGCGAGCTACCCGAGACGATCCCGTTCACAACCTTCTTCCTAAAAGCTTCAACCCTTCAAACGATCATCAGACACGAGAGGATACTGATGCACTTGCACGCATGCTCCAGCACCACCGGTCCATGCTCCAACCTTCGACCATTCAAAGAAAATCTCGCCATCACTATCAAGCTTCCAGTTCAACAATATTGTCAACATAACAATATCGAGCCTCTCAAATCCTACTAGAATTTAACATCCCTCGAAAACGATCAACCATTGACGAACCCGACCTCGAGATCCATCGCCGATCGTACCAAAACATCGCCTCAACCCAATAAATCGATCCTACACCTTGTGATCAAGTCTGCAACATCCACAACGTAGCAGTTGATTCGAGAACATCGATGAAATCAACAGAGCCTAAACCCTACAACTCTCTCTCGATAATGCTACGATGATTGTTGGACCCTTCCACCATTTTTCCCATGAAACTCCAACCTCAAACTATCCCCAGCGTCGAACTCGACGATCATGTCTTTGTTGATCGCCAGATTTTACCAAAAACACAATGTCCGTTCAAACACAAAATTCCCATCATCCAAAATCATAAAAATCACAATATTTACATCAAAATTCATGTTATCCATATACGAACCAAATTTTAGTATCAAAACTTGAAATTTTATAAATTGTGTTTTCGATTTGAATAAGCTTCTCTGTGAATTTTATTTTTTTGAAGTAATCGTTTGATTTAATCGCTTCAAACTATTTTTAAAAATGAAATCGTATCTATGTCACGATTTTTCTTTCATTGACCTAGATTTAAAAATCCTTGTAGCAAGAGAAATTGAATTTTGATTTCGATTTAGTTGTCTGTAAACATGAATAATGGCTTTACAGAGATATGCATCCATACTCACACTCACATATACATACAACCATCTCTAAACAACATGAAAAATGTATTGCTCAACATGATTTCAAAGATAATCTCATGCAAACTCATATATAGGCAGATTAAACTTTGGGGTTCAAGTTACTCACCTGTCATTTTAAAACAGAGGTCAGCTTCCTTCTCGTTTTTTCTGAAATCGACTGTATTTTATTTGAATTTCCAAAATTCAATCTTTGAATTGAATTTGAATTTTCTTGTTTGAAGCTTTAACCCTTGCTGAACTTTAACACTTGCATATCCTAGTTCATATTTTGAAACATTGCTGTTGTTCACATTAATCTTGGATTTCAGGTATGATTCTTGCTTAAAGCTTTTGACCAGAATTTGAGTTTGACTAAGGGAAAAGTTTTGTTGCAAATGTATTTATTCTCTGGCTTGTATATTTTTCTCAGGCTTTGTTTGTTTTTTTTAGAGAAGAAAAGTCTGGTTCCCTAGAAATGAATACATCCCTCTTTTTTCTTTTACATATTCATTATACAAATTTCTCCAAATTAAAGAGGTAAGTGCCACTGGTCTTTTCACGTAATCTTTAGCTTACAAATGTTCAAATGCCTATTTTAAATGTTTACACTTGTAAATTTTTTATAAATTTATATATTTTTTCATATTATATTTATGTCCTTATTATTTTTTTATTACCTTTATACATATACAACTTGTACATTTATTTAAAGAAATTATTAATCTTTGTTAAATCCCTTTTAAACTAAAGCTATGAACTTAATTTTATCATTAGCGTTTTATGTTTTTCGTGTGTGTATATATATATTTATATATATATTATAAATTTATATTTATACTTCTCCTTAATTTTGACTTATATAACCTTTAAGAAAATGATTTTGATACTAATTTATACATTGATAAATTATCACATTCTCAGGATATTATTTTGAATTTTTAAAATCCAAGTTTCACTTATAAACCATAAATATACGTATGAAAATAGAATAGCTATCATATGATAAGTTTTCCATATATCTATTAATAAAAGATGAATTCTGTTAAAATGAATTATTATAAAAGAAAACCATTAAACAAATATCATCAAATTTCAATAATTATACTAGGAGACTATCAATGAATATTTATCCAGATATTTATAATTTATCTTTTATTATAGTTCTAATTCATCTATATACATATCCTATAAATTTATTATCAGATTTATTTGTTCAATTAATAAATCAGTGTTTTAATAAATCAAATCATGTTAATTACAAATTAACAGCTGTCCAAAAATCCGGGTTATCACACATCCACATCCTTTATATTTTATATTTTCATCATCTTATTTCAATTCACATTTCATTTGAGATTAGGTATGAATTCACCATACCATTCAACTATTTCCCACTTGTGATCATAATTATGTTTTCTATTTATAGGTTCACCAACTTATTTATTTAAAAGCTTATATAGCTCATTTTAATCCATTTACATCTTATAATCACAATTTCAAATTTTATATATATGTGTATCACTGAATTTTTAAGGATACAAATTCTCTTTCACCTTAATCCTTTGCAAATTTTAAATCCACAATTTCAGATTACAAGTATAACACTTAATAGCTTATGGGTATAATTTATTACACAATGACCCACCATTACAAAGTCATTTTACATTTCAATTTAACCCAAATCAATTTAATTCAAGGTCCAATTTATTTAACTTATTCCAAGTTAAATTCAAATTTTCTATTCACTTCAATATATTTCATTTACTTCCATTTACTCAAGTTAAATTTTAATTTTAGGATTAAAATCTTCATTTCCTTCTTATTAATATCAACTTCGCTTAATAAGTTCAATAGTTGATTCATTTCAACTTTACACATTATTTAAATAGAATTTTCCAGAATTCAATTACCCGGTTTTATTTCAAAATAATTTTGAAATAATGAATAACTCATACACTACTGGTATATCAAATCAAACTTCCAGATTTCTAAAGCAATCTGTTTTTACCAAAGCAATTTCCCTTTTTGAAACTTCTAAAACCACTTATATCACAAAACAAGTCTAACAAATATGATAATCGCTCACATGGTAGCAATCCATCACTTAAGAAACACGAAAATAAATTCTAATGATGTGGCCAACATCATCAGGATTATTTTCCAGCGACTGAAGTGAGTTTAGTGCTTCCTTACTTTCCCAAAATCATTTCAAAACAATTCCTATCCAAAAAATACTTTCCACAATTATATTCCATCATTGCTTGCAAACACACTGGAAAACATTTCAAACATTCCCATGGTTTTAAATTTCCCAAACCTTTGGTTTCAATACATTAAAAACACTTTTCAAAATCCCTAGGATTTATATTCTGGTTTTATTCATATTTAGTTATTCTCCTCTTGTATACTTATACTTATAGAATTTTATTTGATTATAACCATTTCAAATTTTAGATTAAATTTTAGATTCTTAGTTGATTAAGATATCCACATCCAAACAATCAAATATATATAATAATTTCAGAAAATTATTTCTTTTATATCAAAAATATAAATTTTGGGTAAAATTATTTCATTTACCCACTTTAAAAACAATACTATGTCGGTTTATCTTGTTTAAGAGTTTAGAAACCCTTATCGATACAGTTGTACTTCCCGTACCGACCAGAATTAATAAACACTCAACTGATAAGTCAACACAATATAAAAATAATTTTTATATTCACTGACAAGTACGCTCTCATATTTATTAAAACACTCAACTCATTATAGAGTACTATTGACTCTGTTTAATGATCAAATTCCCCACAAAGCCTAGTGTTAACGTGAAAATCGGACGCTAACACCCCGGTGTCAATTGAAGTTGGATGAAAGCACAACCCGTGTACACGGGAATTACAAGCAAGTAGAGAAAATACAGAAAAAAGCAGAAAAGACAATAATTTTTATAGTGGTTCGGCTTAGAGTAAGCCTACGTCCACTCTAACTCTCTTTATTACCGAATTTGATTACAACTTTACAACAATCTTCAATTACAACACACTTTAGACAAGTAGATCAAATTTGATAGAGAATAATCTTCAGAATTCATGTTGAATGATGTAGATTTTCTCCTGGAGATCGTCGTAGTGTCCTTGGTGTTTGGAGTACTTGAAGTGTTGAGTGAGTCGAGAATTCTGTAGAGTATCGGCGCTTGAAATGGTCGGCCAAAAAGTCCTTTGCTAGTTGGAGTTAGGGTTGTATTTATAGGAGTGATTCTGAGCACCATTTTCTTTCCAAGTCTTAGGTTGTGACGACCTAAGTTAGGTCGTAGGTCGTAGGTCGGCGATGACCTAAGGAATCTCTCGTATCTGTTGCTTCTTGAACTTGTCTTTATCTGCTTAGGTCGTGTGCGACTTACCATAGGTCGTAGGTCGCGAGCAGTTTTAAGTTGTGGTGGGGCAAGGTCGTTCTCAACTCTGGAACGGTTTACGGGTTAGTAAGTTGTAGGTCGTAGACGACTTATGAGAGTAGTTGGCGATCTTAGAACGCTGAGGCATTCAATGTAGCGACCTAGGCTAAGTCGTTAACTCGTTAGGTCGCTAAGTCTTAAATTCTCTCAGGTCGGTAGGTCGTTGGCTTTTTAGGTCGCTTGATAAATGAGTCGTGTATGAACGAGTTAGTAGATCGTGAGCGACCTAATATAGGTCGTGAGCGACCTATGATAGTAGGTGGAACTTTTCTTTGCTTTAACTTGCTAAGTCGCTACCTTGCTATGTCGTGAAATTACAGAAATCTTTATGTCGCAGATAGCTTTAGGTCGTTGAGGAATGAAGTCACCAGGTCGCTAAAAGCTTTAGGTCGCTGAGTGCTTTGTGACGTTAGGTCGCTAAGACAGTTATGCCCTTAGGTCGTTGAGACTATTAGGTCGTCAGGCACTCTTAGGTCGTTGGGCTGCTGAGTTATAGGTCGCGGAGTTTTAGGTCGCGGCAGAAATAGGAGTTACCATTTGCCCCTCGAAGTACAGGCCTATGTCATAGGTCGTGTGCTTCGACTTAACTTTACTAGGTCGTGAGTGACCTAAAACATATACTAACTCGCGCGTCTACTTGTCTTCTTCTTTCAGCCCCATATAAATTTGTTAGGTCGCTACTCCCTCCTTACTCACCTGCTTCGATTTTTCGCACTGCATTAACAGAATTCCACGATTTTAAAGACTAATTCAAGTTAATCATTCAGCGATTCGTCCTTGCTATCAAATTACGTAAGTATCTTCGATCTTTATCCATTCCACGATCACCATCGAACCACGAACTCTAACCTCCGAACCCCAGACCAATTTTGTACGTCATGCTTCACTTTGAGTCGTGTTGTGATCAATTTTTGATCGTCACTGGTTATTGTTGTTGTTGTGATTCACGAACGCACAGTAGTGAGTTAGATTTATGATAGATCGGAGATATGCTGAATCTGTTTTCGAATGATTTGGTGGTATGAAAAGATGATGAACTTCACGAATAGGATGATGGATTTCGTGGTGTTGGCGTTAACGGGCTATCGAATTTGGTGAGTTTTTGCGTAAATAGGAAGTCAACGACTTAGTGGATCTGAGCGTTCTAAGATAACTCACGACCTAAGGGAAGCTGGATGACCTTCAAACTCGTGACTTAACTTTTAGGTCGCGTTGGGATTTGAACGACCTAGGACTCAGCAGATTTGCACATGAACTTCAAGCAGAACGACTTAACAATTTAACGACCTAACTTTCTTGAATGACAGCATAGCGGCTTAACATATCAACGACCTATCTTTTGCGGCATAGGTTCTAGGTCGCAACCGAGTTAGGACTTGACAAATTTGCATTGCCTTGAAATTTTTAACTTGCACAGTGTGACTTAAGATAACTCCGACCTATGTTAGGTCGCTGGACGACCTAGGACTTGTAATTGGGAAAATTTGACTGAACTTGATTTTGAACTTTGAACGTTGAACCGCCTGGACTTTGTTGCATCTCTTTACAGATAGTTTTAACTTTAATGCTAATAACCTGTTAGACACAATATCTGCAGAGAATTGGGACGAATATACTGCCATTGACTGCCCACATCGAATGACCGATTAGTCTATAAAGAATAATCAATCTTAAGTGAACTGTGCGAACGAAATGTTGTAAACCAACCAATCCAAGTGAAGTATTAAAGAAAAACTAAAGTAGTCAACTAAAGCTGATTCGTTTGCATTAACACTACACTTGAGTTTAAATTAACAAGTCCTGAAATCTCATAATCGACCAATTGTCAACTAGTTTAATTTCAGTTACGTTTGCTTTCTATTTTTGTTAGTTCTGCACAACACTTTACACTTTTTAGGAAACATGCACCTTCTTATTTGAACGTCCAATTCCTTGTATAGAATGACTTCTCAACAAGAAGAAACAGAATCGGCTGAAGAGACTTTCCCAATCGCTACTCCATTGGTTAATCCTCCAGAGAGAATTTCAACCACGCTGACATACAAAGTTTTCCGCCAACTATGCACTCTGTTCGGCATTGCTGAAGCAGATGCCATTCTTCCTGAGAGAAGCGACACTGCCGATATACCATCTTCTGGTTTTGTAGCAGTTAATCGTCAAATGTGCATGAGTGGATCTATCCCTCCTTTTAACGACTTTCTTCAGCAGCTTCTTCTCCGATTAGCTATCTCCCCCTTCCAGCTGCACCCCAATGGCTATGCTATTCTGATGGGGTTATGTGTGCTATTCGGAAGGACGCTGGATCGCCTTTCGAGTTTTGATGAAGTTTGCTATTTGTGCACATTTGCCAAAAATAAAGATCACCCTTCCATCATTCTTGTGAGAAGCGCTAGGAACCGTAAATTAATAATTGGCCTTCCCGAAAGTGCTCACGGTTTCCTAAGCCAATTTTTCTTCGTTCGCTATCCTCCGGGATTCTATGCTACCTGGAGAGTAGGAAGTAAGAGCATTTATCTTTGTTCCTGATGTTTTTCTCTGAGCTTTTCATAGCCTGAGTTGTCAAATGTTAACTTCGCCTTTTACTTTTCAGCGCTTCCTCCTCCTTCTAGGGATTCCGGTCATATACCAACTTTCGAGAGGCTTAAGGCTGTGCCAGTTGAGGCGAGAGGCATTCAATTTCTGTTGAAAGACGAATTTTTGCATCAATACGGACTTTTGCATACCTCTCGCTCTACACATCCTCATGAAATCCCGGACTCCCCGGCTAGAGCATCGGATGCCCCAGTTTCTACCGACACATCCATACCGAAAGGTCCTACTCCCGAGGCTTCACTAGTGAAATGCTCCACTTCTGTTGATGTTGCGGGGCCATCTGACGAACTTGCCCTGGTTATTGAGGAAGAAGAGCCTCAGGGATCTCCCCAACGTTCACAGAAATCTAGCGAAGAAGCTGAGAAAACCAGCCCTGTCAAGCAGAGCAGGGACGACACTTTCGAAGGATTGAGCGACCTCTTTGCCACCTCACAAGAGATCTTTAAAGATGATCCTATCACTACCGGGGTTTCTTCTTCAGTGGTCGAGGCGACTTCTACTCTGCAACAGACTCCGTCGACCCAAGAGTTGATGCTAATTACTACACCCACAACTACTCCACAATTAAAGAGTGGTTCGTAGTTTGCCGCGCGTAGCTTGCACATCACACACACTTAGAATCTTTCGGCACTTTTATGCTTCTGACTCTTTGTACTTTGAAGAATTCTAAAGTTGTGTTTTTTCCAATTTCAGGTTCTTCAATGAAGCGAGGTGGCTCGTATTATGATGACTTCCAGCGATACGGGAGACGCGGCCAGTATGACTATAAGCGCTATCTTCCTGTTCACAGAGAGACTGATGAAGAGAGGGCCGCTCGGAAGGCTCGGGAGAGACGTGCCCATGAAGAACGTTATGGAAGATCGGATGACCGATAAGATTCTTCCCACAAAGAGGGTGACTCCTACAAACGCAAATCTCACGATGACAGAGGGAAGAGTCACATAACTGATGACCCAAGTAAACGGGCTAAATTCAGTGAGCAACCAATGCCTGCAACTTCTGAAAAGATTACCGCTCCTATTCCTTCTCAGTTTCCTGCCCCGTCCCGTACTGATATCCAGGCAATCATTAACAGGCCTTCTTACCAAGTTGGACCAGGTCCATCCACTCTCCAAAGTCGATTTCCAAATTGGTGCTTAAAAGGAGTTCGCTTTGACCTTGACCTGGTTCCCATAGATAAAAATGCCATGTTACGGAACCTTGATGCCGTTAGAATTGACATTGAGAGGATGTCAAATTGGCAAAAACTTGTTGATGTGCTCCAAAGGGTGAATCGGGCCAATCTCGAAGCTATGCTGACCATGGAGAATGACAAAACCGAATGGCAAAAGACCCTTAAGCAGCATGATGCAGAAATGAGGAGCATTGCCGATTATAATGAAAAACTTGAAGCGGAAGTTGGGAAACTCAAAGAGGAGCTTGCCACTTCCTCCACTTCTTATTCTCAAAGGGAGAGTGTGCTCCAGCAGCAGGTGCGGGATGCTCATGCTACGCAAAGGGATGCCGAGGCCAAGGCTGATGGGCTGGAGCAAATTGTAGAGGGCTACCGTACTGATATTAATCAGTTACGAGGGCAAACTAATTTTCAGGTTGCGGAAATTGAAAAATTGAAAGCTCAATTATCTAAAGTCGAGAGAGAGCGAGATGAGGCTATTGCTGGTAGAATTGCAGCTGAAGAAGCTCATGAAGCTACCAAAGCTAACAACGGCTCGACATTATTTGAATTCTATTTGCAAAGTGTGTTAGGGCGTGGCTGTCTTGCATTTCTGGGTCCCAAATATGAGGTTACCATAGCTGAAGTATGGGAAGCCGCGCTTGATTTGTTTAAAGGCACCGGGTACACTGAAGAGGAGCTAGAGGCGCACTATTTAGACTTCGAAGCTCGTGCAGCTCTTGTTAGAGGGAAGGAGCAACTTGCTAGATCGCGAGTTGAAATGATGGGGGAAGAGCATCAAGAAAAAGAAACAACTTTGACTGCCCATGTCCCTCCTTCAACTTCAGTCGATGTTGACATTGCTGGTACTAGCTCTCATACACCGATTCCTACTAAAGCTGATACCGGAGCCATAATTAAACAAGCCGTAGATGAGCCACAAGAGAGTGCTGAAGCTCTAGACTACGAAGTTGATGTGATACCACCAACTTCTCCAGGTAACCCTAATAATGCTCAGGGGGACAACTTGCTAGTTTCTTACAGATTTGACAAGCTTCTTGATTATTTCTTGAATCTCGACGAGCCATTGTCTCCTCTTTTTTGCGGGAAATACTGACACTTTTAACTTTTCCTTTGTAGAGAAAGCGCCGAGCGTCATTCAAACTTCTCCACCTCCAGTTACTGTTCCTCTGCCTCCCCCAATCACTCCTACTCCTCATCTGGGATCACAGGAAGAAATAATAGGTGCCCTTCGGGGCTTGGATGACCCATTTGCTTCGCAAGAGCAAAAGGACGAAGGACTTGAGGGAGGTGAGATATCTCCGGAGCGGACTCCTTCTGATGACATAACTTTGTCTAAACTTGTTACTCCAGGAAGTGAATCTTCTTCAAAGAGGAAAAAGAAGCGCGAAATATCAAGGAAGAGGAGGAAGAGCATCATTGCTACTGAAGAGGAACCAGAAGTCGAACCAGTTGTACCTCCCTCTCCTTCTTCCCTCATGCCTAAAGATTGATCCAAAAAGCTAACCATCCGGCCGGGTGAAGGGTCCAAAGGTGGCAAGAAGAAATGAAGATTCCAGTTTTTAGCTTTTTGTTTTTTGCACGTACTGGTCGGGGATTGTGCAGGTACCGGCCCCCGCTTTCTTTATCTCGAAACTTGTATCTGTAAGAAATTGTAATAGAACTGAATAAAATGATCCTTTATTTATACAAACTTCTTGTTTGTATTTGAGAATGCATTTATTATTCACTTTTGTACAAGTTTCTTTGCACGGTATTGAAGTGAGCTTGTGGTATACTGTTCGAGCGCAATTTTACCGATGTAGTTATACCATGTTGCCCCTATATCATAAGCTCGTTGCAATATTTTATGTTTTGAGGGGACTTGTACTTTTATTTTTTAGAGAATAATTATTCCATACTTGGAGGAATATTATTTTGTTAAAAAACAAAGTACAACTCCCTCCAAATAAGTTTTTACGCTTCATCCTTCGAAGATATCACTTTTTCTTTTGTGCATATACACATTTTACCAAGTGAATTCTTCTATGTGCTAAAGCGGGTATCTGAAGGGTACTTTAACTTCTTTTTGAGGAAGAGAATTTTCCAGAATAGGTGGATCGTTCTTCCTTTGAGAGTTAAAGTGTGCCTTTGAAGATGGCTTTTTTTTTGTGCCACAGTAAAGGGCTTTTTGATTTTTGCTTCTTTGAAAAGTTGCACCTCTGAGGAGGACTTTCTCACGTTTCAACATTCGGAAGTTTTATTTCAATCTCGGTGAAACGTGTGTCTCCAAAGAGTTGTGCCTCCGAGGAGGGCTTTTTCGCGTTTCAACACCTAGAAGTTTTATTTCAATATCTGTGAAACGTGTGCCTCCGAAGAGGTCTTTCTACTCGCTTGTGCCTCCAGGAGGAGGTCTTTTCATTTCTGCCTCTGGGAAGAGGTCTTTCTGTCTTGTTGTGCCTCTGGAAAGAGGTCTTTTTGTTTCTGCCCCTTGGGAGAGGCTTTTATTTTTCCCTTTTCTCTGGGAAGCAGGCCTCCGAAGAGGGCTTTCCACATTTCAACACTTGGAAGTTTTATTTCAATCTCGGTGAAATGTGTGCCTCTGAGTAGGGTTACTGCCTGGAAGTTTGGAGTTTCTTTCCCTCGGTTGGACGGATTCACGGGAGTGTATCAACCGATCATTCCGCAACTTTGTAACGAGAAAGATCTCTCTTTTTCTAGTTGGCCCGCTCAAGGTCTTTTAGCATTTCAACTGTGGTGAAATGGGCCTCCGAAGAGGTCTTTTCACGTTTCAACACCTGGAAGTTTTATTTCAATCTCGGTGAAACGTGTGCCTCTGAGTAGGGCTTTTGCCTGGAAGTTTGGAGTTTCTTTCTCTCGGTTGGACAGATTCATGGGAGTGTATCGACCGATCATTCCGCAACTTTGTAACGAGAAAGACCTCTCTTTTTCTGGCTAGGCCCGCTCGAGGACTTTATCCTCCGAAGAGTTGTGCCTCTGAAGAGGGCTTGTGCCTCTGAAGAGGTCTTTTGCTTATTGATGCTTGCTCGCCCACGTCTCTTTGCCATCGATTCACGTCGGCGACCCCCGTTGTCTTTTGCAAGTGTCAACACTTTTTAGTTGCCAATAATTTCCCTTATCCAGAGAAATATACTTCATAGTTAGGTGAGTTGGTGGTGGTGGACACAGTTTGCTTAACTGGCTGTTTGTTCAAACATTTGTAGTTAGTTAGAGATGGTCCACTTCCATCCACATTGCCCACTTTTGTTTGAAGCACTTCTTTTGTAGGATTTGAGTATGGAAATTTTGGATGGTTTAGTGTTTGTTTGCTGAGTGATGTTGGGAATTGCTTGGTCTTGGGATGGGTAAGCTTTACTTTCATGACCTGCACTATTAAATCGACATTTTAATGATACAATTAATGTATTTTATATGTCGAAATAAAACAAAGCAGTTTATAATAGTAGAGAATACAAGATTTATAGTGGTTCGGCCAAAAACTGGGCCTACATCCACTTTATAGCTTTTCATTATTCACTTGCTTTACAATTGCTTTCAATACAAGAATCATATATTTGCTATTCTTTTACAATATTTCAGCAAAGCTTTCAAGTAAAATAAGGACGCAAATGATTGCTGTTCCAAGCTCTTGGGATTGGTTCTCCTTCGACAGTTGTGAGTTTGAATGTGCCGTCAAGAAGCTTCGTGCCTATAACATATGGCCCTTCCCAGTTTGGCCCAAACACACCTGTGGCTGTCATGATTCTTTTCAGAATTAGGTCCCCAACTTCAAAGTTGCGCTGACGAACTTTGAAATTGAAGTGCCTGGCTATTCTTTGTTGATGAGCCGCAATTCTAAGTCCAGCCGCTTCTCTTCTTTCATCAAGGAGGTCAAGTGCTTCCAATTGCAGTTTTTCATTCTCATCTTTATCAAAATGGATCCTTCTATGTGAGGGGACTTCAGTTTCCACTGGAATCATTGCTTCTGATCCATATGCCAACGAAAATGGAGTATGCCCAGTCGCAGTTTTGTGGGTGGTTCTGTATGCCCTTAGTGCAAGCGGTAACTTGTCAACCCAACCACTTTTCGCTTTTTCCAACTGCTTTTTGATGGTTGATTTGATGATTTTGTTTACTGCTTCCACTTGCCTGTTTGCCTGCGGATGAGCTACTGCTGAGAAACTTTTTTGGATTTTGAATCGTTTGCAAAAATCTTGGAATTCCTCGCTTTCAAACTGAGTACCATTGTCTGCGATTATCTTCTGAGGCACACCATACCTGCAAATGATATTCTTAGTTACAAAACTTATCATTTTCTTAGAGGTAATAGTGGCCAACGGTTCGGCCTCAGCCCATTTAGTAAAATAATCAACAACAACGATAGCATATTTAATCCCTGATTTGGCAGTCGGTAAAGGCCCAATGAGATCTATTCCACAGATGGAAAACGGCCATGGACTGACCATTTGTGTTAGCTCAGTGGAAGGTGCTCTAGGAATTTTAGCGAATCTCTGGCATTTATCACATTTTCGGGAATAGTCAGCAGCATCCAGATTAATTTTTGGCCAAAAGTATCCATAACGGAGGATTTTCTTCGCTAAAGTTTGACCACATGTATGATCCCCACATTCCCCTCCATGTACTTCAGTTAGAATCGTCTTCGCTTCTTCCTTTGTCACACATCGGAGTAATAGCATTGAAAATCCTCGTCTGTACAAACGACCATCCTGAACTATATACCTGGAGGCTTTCCTCATCAGCTTCTGTCGTTCTTTTGAACTTTCTGGCAAAGAACCACTGAGTAAATATTCAAGTATCGGAGTCATCCATGATTCTTGCTCTTGGGATATGTTCATAATCGAATCAACATCCATTTCATCTGTGCTTGGAGCTGACAAGACTTCAACGGGAACTTACCCCAACAGTTGAGCTTCACCAGTACTCGAATACTTTGCGAGAGAATTCGCCTTCATATTTTCTTCTTGGGGAATATGGTTTATTGAATAACGGTCAAAATTTTGAAGGAGCTCCCAGGCCTTTGACAAATAGGCTGGTAAATTTCCTCCTTTAGCTTGAAATTCCTCCTTGACTTGACAAACAATAAGTTGAGAATCACTGAAGATATGCAATGCCTTGATGTTTAGTTCTTTAGCGATCCTTAAACCAGCGATGAGAGCTTCGTATTCAGCTTCATTATTTGTCGAAGGGAATTCCAGCCTCAGTGCATAACATAGTGATCGACCTTCCGGGGTTTCAAGGACAACCCCTGCTCCGGAACAGTAATCATTCCTTGCGCCATTGACATACAATTTCCATTGGATTGGGATGCTATCAATGACTTCTTCCTCACTATCACCTTTATCCGTACATTCTGCGATGAAATCTGCTAAAGCTTGTCCATTGATTGCTTTCCGGGGATGATAAGTGACGTCGTACTGGCTGAGTTCGATATTCCATTTCAAAAGACGGCCGGAAGTCTCAGGACGGAATAGGACTTGCTTTAGAGGCTGATCGGTGAGGACTTTGATAGGATGAGCTTGGAAATAAGGCCTCAATTTTCTTGATGCGATCAACAAACAATAGGCGAGCTTTTCTAATCTGGAATAGTTCATCTCTGCCCCAGTGAACCTTTTGCTGATATAATAGACTGGGCGTTGAATCCTTGCATCTTCCCGTACCAACACTGCCCGAGAGCATGAGACGAAATTGCCAAATATATGAAGAGATCTTCACCACTGTCAGGCTTTGAAAGTATCGGAGGCACTTCCATATGACGAATCAACTCATCAAATGCTTTCTGAAAGTCTGGAGTCCACTCAAAGTTCTTCTTTGCTTTCTTCAGAGCATCAAAGAATGGAATGCATTTGTCAGTAGCTTTGGAAATGAACCTACTTAAAGCAACAACCTTTCCATTGAGACTTTGCAATTCCTTCTTTGTTCTAGGAGCCTTGACCTCTCTCAGGGCAGTGATTTGAGTTGGATTGGCTTCAATGCCCCTAGCGCTCACAATGAAACCCAAAAACTTTCCGGACTCCACTCCAAACGAACATTTCAGGGGATTAAGCTTCATTCTATACTTTCGGAGTACTGCAAACATCTCTACCAAATGATCCATGTGGTCCACTGCTTTCTTAGACTTTACTAGCATATCATCGACATAAACTTCCATTGTCTTGCCAATCTGTGGTTTAAACATGGCATTAACAAGCCTCTGGTAAGTTGCCCCTGCATTCTTGAGTCCGAAAGGCATGACCTTGTAGCAGTAGAGTCCAACATCTGTGATGAAGCTTGTATCCTCTTGATCCGGGTCATGCTTCATAATCTGGTTATGTCCGGAGTATGCATCCATAAAAGATAACAATTCATGTCCCGCTGTCCCATCCACCAACTGATCGATCCTGGGCAGCGGGAAACAGTCTTTGGGGCAGGCTTTGTTCAGATCTGAAAAATCAATGCACACCCTCCACTTTCCATTAGCCTTTTTTACCAACACTGGATTTGAGACCCAATTTGGATAAGTAGATTCTCTAATGAACCCGTTCTCCACGAGTCGATCCACTTCTTCTTTTAACGCTGCAGTTCTTTCAGGACCCTGAGTCCTTCTCTTCTGTTTCACAGGTGTAAACTTTGGATCAACGTTCAGAGTATGTACTGCAATCTCCGGGGATATTCCGCACATGTCAGCATGAGTCCAAGCGAACACATCCAAATTAGCCTTTAAAAATGAAATCAGAACATTCTGGACTGTCGGATTGAGTTGTGTACCCACATTAAGCACTTTGTTTGGGTCATTTGAGTCAACATGCACCGGTACTGTTACCTCTACTGGTACAACTCTATTTTCCCCTGCACTGGCTTTCCTTGGATCCATCTCTCTTCGTGCCCCACTACATTCACCAGTGCAGGGTCGACCCTGTAATTGCTACAAGGTTGGTTCTTTGATGCGGACTGGAGTCGCCGCACTTTTTCCCATCTCTCTCTTCCTGGATTCTCGCAATTCTGCAAAATAACATTCTCGCCCCGCATCTTGGTCTCCCTTAACCACACCGACTCCGTTATCTGTGGGGAATTTTAGAGTCAAGCACCATAAAGCAAGAACAGCTTTGAATGCAGCAAGAGTTGGACGGCCCAAAAAGGCGTTGTAAGCAAAGAATTCTTCAACAATTATAAAGGTTTGCTTTCGAGCCACCTTCCTTAGTCCCTTCCCGAGTTCTACAAACAAATCTATGGTCCCAATTGGCTGTTTGGGTTCTCCAGCAAACCCAGCAATCTTAAGTAATGAAGCTTGAACGTCAGCCATTTGAATTTTCATTTGATCAAAGGTCTTCTTGAAGAGGATGCTGCATGAGGCTCCACAACCAACTAGAACTCTTCTCACAGTTGTCGGCCCAATACTTGCGGATATGACCAAAGGATCTATGGTCGGAGCTTCGATACCCAAAGAATCTCTGGCGCTGAACACAATATCATCTGTGGAAGTCTTTTGTTGTTTTAAAGGCGCATCATTCTCTAAAACAAAAACATCCTCTTCAGCTGGTACATGCTTCAAGGCCCGGGCATATCTTTCCATCTCGCCCCAGCTTCTGCCTGCTGGGTGAGGTCCTCCAGTTATTATATTGATGACAGGCCTTTCCGTTTCATGTTCCACGACCTTCTCACTTGAGCTAGGATGGTGAGCGGGAACTTGCTGTTCTTGAATTGACGGAGCTGAGGCATTTCTGTTCCTTTTCACATACTGCTGGAGCTTGTTTTCCTTTAAGAGTTGTTCAATTACCTCTTTTAATTGGCGGCATTCGTTGGTATCATGGCCGGGCTGGTTGTGGAACCGGCAGTACTTTCCACTTTTTTCCATCTTAACCGCAACTCTCATTTTAGGTGGGGCCGGATAATTGACATCATCTTTAGTTGCAAAGTAGATGTTTTCAGGGGTATCGGTCAAGGGTGTGAAATTGAAAGAACGACCTTTCTTAACGTCTCCTTGTTTCTTTCCACCATCGTTTCCCCTTTTCTGAGTGTTTGGTTCCTTCTTGTTCGTAGCAGCACCATTGTTCCCGGCTTGTACTGATACCACCTTAGCTGGTGCTTGGAGGCTCTCCAAGCGCATGAATTCATCCGCTTTCTTGTAGAATTTGTCAAGTGAGTTTGGTTCTTTCATTTTCAACCATTTTCCAAATTCGCTTGACTTGTGAATTGCCCTCATCAGGTACGTCAAGACCATGCGTGGCTCAGCATTATCCACCTCAGCCAATGCTATGTTAAAGCGATTCAAGAACGACCTGATAGATTCTCCCGGATTTTGCTCTAGACTTGACAGCGACATTATGTCCTTTGATTTAGAAGCATACAATCGAAATTGCTCCTTGAATTTCCTGGTCAAATCGGAGAATTGATCGATGGACCTGACCGACAGCTTTGTAAACCATAATAGAGCTACACCTTCTAGATAAACTGGGAAGTATCGGCATTTAATTTCATCAGATGCCCTGGCACCAGTCATGTGCCAGTCGTATTTGTACAGAAACTTGTTAGGATCACTCGTCCCCTTGTAAGCCGGAATAGTAGGGGGAACGAATTTCCTTGGAAACTCTGCCTTCAAGATCCTTTCAGTAAATGGAGTTTTGCTTGGAGCAAATCCTCACTCTTTCTCATCTTCATCTCTTCGAATACTTTCTTTCATGATTTGACGAACCATACCCGAAAAATATTCTTCGTCATTTAAAGGCCCTGGAGGGCACACATCAGCTACGCTCTCTGAATTCTGCCTTGACAATCGTTCACGGAGAGTTGGTTGTGGCCCTGATCCGCCAGCTTGAGGAGGAGTTCTTTCTACTGGGTCCGCGGCTCTTTGGGTGATGTTCCCTTCAACATCCTGAACTTCCGGAGTAGGGTTTCCATCATTATTACCCGGTTGACGATTTGCCCCAAGTAGATCATTCAATTTACTCAAGATCAAGGCATTCTAAGCATTCTGTGCTTCCAATTGTGCATTCTGAGCATTCAACTGCTGATTCAGTCCCAAAACCACGGCGTCCAGCTCCGCCCGTGTAACTCCAGCAGTCGGAGCTGCTTGACTTGAAGGAAGGGAGGTAGATGTATTTCCATGAACATTATCGGACCTTGCAGAACTTCGGCTTCTTCCAGTAGCCATTATTTCCAATAAACTCCTAGTTTTAAAAGAAATCCTTTCACTTCGCGGAGCAATAGTGGAAGTTTCCTGAGTTTAATCCCTCTCAATGAAAGCACCAAAAATGTTAACGTGAAAATCGGACACTAACACCCCGGTGTCAATTGAAGTTGGATGAAAGCACCACCCATGTACACGGGAATTACAAGCAAGTAGAGAAAATACAGAAAAAAGCAGAAAAGACAACAATTTTTATAGTGGTTCGGCTTAGAGTAAGCCTACGTCCACTCTAACTCTCTTTATTACCGAATTTGATTACAACTTTACAACAATCTTCAATTACAACACACTTTAGACCAGTAGATCAAACTTTGATAGAGAATAATCTTCAGAATTCATGTTGAATGATGTAGATTTTCTCCTGGAGATCGTCATAGTGTCCTTGGTGTTTGGAGTACTTGAAGTGTTGAGTGAGTCGAGAATTCTGTAGAGTATCGGCGCTTGAAATGGTCGGCCAAAAAGTCCTTTGCTAGTTGGAGTTAGGGCTGTATTTATAGGAGTGATTCTGAGCATGATTTTCTTTCCAACTCTTAGGTTGTGGACGACCTAAGTTAGGTCGTAGGTCGGCGATGACCGAAGGAATCTCTCGTATCTGTTGCTTCTTGAACTTGTCTTTATCTGCTTAGGTCGTGTGCGACTTACCATAGGTCGTAGGTCGCGAGCAGTTTTAAGTTGTGGTGGGGCAAGGTCGTTCTCAACTCTGGAACGGGTTACGGGTTAGTAAGTTGTAGGTCGTAGATGACTTATGAGAGTAGTTGGCGATCTTAGAACGCTGAGGCATTCAATGTAGCGACCTAGGCTAAGTCGTTACTTGTTAGGTCGCTAAGTCTTAAATTCTCTCAGGTCGGTAGGTCGTTGGCTTTTTAGGTCGCTTGATAAATGAGTCGTGTATGAACGAGTTAGTAGATCGTGAGCGACCGAATATAGGTCGTGAGCGACCTATGATAGTAGGTGGAACTTTTCTTTGCTTTAACTTGCTAAGTCGCTACCTTGCTAGGTCGTGAAATTATAGAAATCTTTAGGTCGCAGATAGCTTTAGGTCGTTGAGGAATGAAGTCACTAGGTCGCTAAAAGCTTTAGGTTGCTGAGTGCTTTGTGACGTTAGGTCGCTAAGACAGTTATGCCGTTTGGTCGTTGAGACTATTAGGTCGTCAGGCACTCTTAGGTCGTTGGGCTGCTGAGATATTGGTCGCGGAGTTTTAGGTCGCGGCAGAAATAGGAGTTAACACCTAGGTTGTCGCCAACCTAAGCTCTGATACCAAGTGCGACAGCCCGCAAATCCGTACCCCTTGAGTCAACACTATTCTACCTCAATTAACTCAAGTGGAACAGAAACAAAAAACCATTAGAGTTTAAGAAGAAGAGAAAGAAGAAGAAGAATTTAATCAATATCAGAATCTCACAATCGCAGCGAAATAAAATATAATAGTAAATAACAGATCTTTACACAAAATGAAACTATATTTGTTTATACACCATATCATCAGAGTATCTCATACAAACAACATTTACCAGTCATACAAATTCCATACAATCATAACAGCGGATAATATACAGATACGGATAATATGTGTCGGGCTCCAGCTCCTCTCCTACTCCAAAGCATCCTGTCCTAAACATATAATACTCGGTCTGACCCGAGCATTATAATGAAATAACACCCGAGTCAGTCTGGAATACCAGCTGATAATAATGCATCCAAATTTATTATTAAAGTTTCAAAAATCCTTTGAAAACAAAAGCATCTCGTAAGACAACGCCACAAATAAACATGTCGGGTTTTTACCTTACGATAGCCAAAACACTTTTTATAGAAATCCTCTGATATTATAATAGGGTCTATATACAAATACTTATAAAATAGCCGAAATTTTTACATGATTAAATTCCAGCTACTAGCCACCGAGTGCGTAATACAAACAAAACTCGTAAAAGGCTCGTAGGGAGAATGGATTTCCAACAATGATGTAACGACCCGTAAATTTCGACAATTTAATTTGTTTATTTAATAGGATTTTTGTAATTTATTTTAGTAGAAAAAACGAAAGGGGATAAATAAATGTTAAAATGAAGGCTAAAATAAATAATGTAAATGGTGACTTAAAACCTATTTATAGAAATTTGAATAAAATTCAAATGAATTAAGAAGAAAAAGGATTATTACCTGGATATAAAATTTAATATGAGAAATCAATGAAATATTAAATTGATTTAATACAATAAAAGAGTTTAAACGGTAATTGGAATAAATTAAGGAATCATGTTAGTGCAAGTTAATAATTTATGACTTGAATGAAATTTCAATTCAATAAAATCATTTAAATGTTATGATTTGATTTTAAATGGAATATGAGAAAAAAATATAATAGATCTTTATACAAAATGAAACTATATTTGTTTATACGCCATATCATCAGAGTATCTCATACAAACAACATTTACCAGTCATACAAATTCCATACAATCATAGCAGCGGATAATATACAGATACGGATAATACATGTCGGGCTCCAGCTCCTCTCCTACTCCAAAGCATCCTATCCTGAACATATAATACTCGGTCTGACCCGAGCATTATAATGAAATAACACCCGAGTCAGTCTGGAATACCAGCTGATAATAATGCATCCAAATTTATTATTAAAGTTTCAAAAATCCTTTGAAAACAAAAGCATCTCGTAAGACCATGCCACAAATAAACATGTCGGGTTTTTACCTTACGATAGCCAAAACACTTTTTATAGAATCCTCTGATATTATAATAGGGTCTGTATACAAATACTTATAAAATAGCCGAAATTTTTACATGATTAAATTCCAGCTACTAGCCACAGAGTGCGTAATACAAACAAAACTCGTAAAAGGCTCGTAGGGAGAATGGATTTCCAACAATGATGTAATGACCCGTAAATTTCGACAATTTAATAGGATTTTTATAATTTATTTTAGTAGAAAAAACGAAAGGGGATAAATAAATGTTAAAATGAAGGCTAAAATAAATAATGTAAATGGTGACTTAAAACCTATTTATAGAAATTTGAATAAAATTCAAATGAATTAAGAAGAAAAAGGATTATTACCTTGATATAAAATTTAATATGAGAAATTAATGAAATATTAAATTGATTTAATGCAATAAAAGAGTTTAAACGGTAATTGGAATAAATTAAGGAATCATGTTAGTGCAAGTTAATAATTTATGAGTTGAATGAAATTCCAATTCAATAAAATCATTTAAATGTTATGATTTGATTTTAAATGGAATATGAGAAAAAAAATGTAATGATTTGATTAATATATATGTTATTTATTCATGGTATTGAAAAAAATTGGGAATCCAATTGTAATTAATGGTAATAATGTTGGTATTAGCTAATAAATTAAATTTCAATGCAATACCCATAAATGAATGGAATGAAATGAATGTATATAAATGTATACTAGGTTATTTATCATCAAATAGAAGTAAAGAAAAGTAAATACCGAATTGATTGATGAATAAATATGCATTGAATAGTAATTGAATATTTCGTTAGTATGAATTTAAAGGAATATGGGGTAATTTGATTAAATCAATAAAAGACAATAAATGCAATGATGGTGGGTTATTAATAAAAGTGAATAGGGAAATGATTGTTATAGTAAGAATGGAATTCCAACTTGTTGGAATGGAGTAAATACACTTAGTAATAAATTTAGTATAGGAAAACGAAATGGAAATATTGATTTAATTAATTCGTGTATATATAGTAAATGGCGATTATTGGATTGTAAATAATAAACTTATTAAAGGTGATCAAGAGTTGTGACCACAAGTTATATGAGTGATACATATATTTAATTCATTCAATTGATTTGGAAATCATTGCAATAAATATAAATTAAATGTTACGTTAAATAAATTAAGGTAATAAATGGAGAATAACGTAAATGTTCTTCATAAGTATGATGATTTGTGAATAAAGAATGGAAATAAAGTTGTACCAGTATATTAGGATTTAATTTATGACAACAAGGTTAATTGCAATTAGATGAGTTAAACATTTAAACGGGAATCAAGATTTATTTATTCATTTGGATTTAAAATATGATAATTTGAATCTATTGAAAATTAATGGAAATTGAATATAACATTTTACGTTAATTGGAAATAAAGATGGAAATAGGAAGGTTTTTAACTAAGGTAGGGATATGTAATAATTGCATTAATTTGTAAGTAGAAATAAAATGTTAATGAGAACAGGTATTTAAGATTTACCATCTATTTAGTATATTAAGTTATAACGGAAAATCAATTGCAATAATTAAAAATATATTTATTACATTAACGATAATGAAGTAATATTTGAAATTTAATATTTAGATATTATGCAAATATAAATTTAGATGAAATTTGAGAGATTTACGTAATGAAGTATAAATCCAATGATAAATTTATCTATTTGAAGAAAAAAATGGAAAGTAAATTTAATTTATAATTTGTGAATTTAATGAAAATTTAGAATTTATAGATTTTTTATTCGACGGTTAAATTTTGTTTAAGTTAGTAAAGATGATTTGAGAAATTTATGATGATAAGAATCGTCAATTATCGAAGTGAAATGGGAAATTTGGTTTAATTGACTAATTTTTTTATTTATTTAAATCATATAAAAATAGCCATTTTGGTCACGGACTCGGATTTCGACGAAACCAGTTTCATCGGATCCGTAACAGTGAATTATTGTAAGGTTCCAAGTTTCGTAGCGATCGGACTTGTCGTTTGATCGTACGAACGCGAAACGCCATGAAATCGATTTAATTGAAATCAATTTGAAAATATTGTTTTCAGCATAACTTCTTCATACGATGGAATTTGGACGTGAAACTTTTTCCATCGAGTTCAGAATATTTTAAAATACCTAGTTTGATATATGGGTTTAACCAATTTCTTCTCGGAGTCAGAACGGGCTTTTTGGGCCACGTTAGCGTTAGCACGTTTGTTTATCTGATCCATCTATTCAAATCTCTAACCTACCTATATAAACTCAATCATAAACCCTAGTCTCTATCTATTCCCATTTGTTTATGCGTTCATTTCATCAACTCCTCCTCTTCCTCAATGGATGCAAACACTGGATCCAAATTCAAATTTCAAAAATCAAATCGAAAGTCAAAAATTCAAACACCTCAGAAAAATTCTGAAAAAATATATATTGATGATCTCTTCGATACGAATCTCCATCCGCTGTTCGTTTTTAAGACGGTGACCGGATTTACCAGAATTTGCAGTCAAACCTTGGAATTTCGAAACCCATATGGTTGATTTGGGGCTTTTCGATTTAGGCTTCAATCGATGAAATCAGGTTCTAAGTATTGGAGTACTCGACGATTGGGATAGTTCAAGGGTGGTTGGAGGTTGTACGGTGGGCTGTGGCGTCTTGAATTTCAGTTCTAGGGTTTGAAGACCCGGGCGGCGGCGGCGAACCGGAGGCCGCAGCCTCTTGGCCGTGGATGCGGCCGGAGGAGGGGGTCGCTGCAGTGGTGCTCGGCGGCCGTAAATCATAGCGGGGTGGTGGTTATCAGCGGTCAAAGGTGGAGCTTGGGTCGATCGCATTTTTCCTATAGGGGAATGTTCATGCGCGTGAGAGAGAGGAAGGTGGAGTGACGTGGTGGTAACATATTATTATTATTATTATTTTCTTTCTCTCTTTTATTTTGCTTTCAATTCGTAAAATATTCATAACTTTTTCATACGAATTCCAATTCACGTGCGATTTTTTTTGTTAGGATCGTAATTAAATTCCAGATCTTTTGACGCTTGTTTGGAAAGATTTGGAGACCGTCGAATTTTTGGGTTTAAATTCGATTTAAATTTAAAAGGTGAGTGTTTTAACCCACTCACAACGTCTAAGATTTCTTATGTTTGTTAAATGGATTTTAGATATGAATAGTAATTTATTTATGACTGTTTGGCATGTTTTATTCATTATCTCTGTTAAATCGCATTTATTTAATTTGACTGTTAATTAGTTTTATAATTACATATAAATTTGACAGTTAAAATTTATTTACTTGAATAAAACTGCCAGTTAAACAGTTATTAAATTTATTTTGAATATAAACTGTTAGTTAATAACTGTCATTTATTTCCTGTTATATTGCATATGCTATATATTGATGTTGTTTAAATTGACGATGATTGGAATAAATTAATGATGATTGAAATAAATTGGTTGATGGTTGATATTGGGTGAATGGATGATGTGTTCTATCTTATATAAACTGCAAGTTATCATGCAATTTCATTTCATTCGGGATTGCGGTTTGAAATGATATACAACCGCATTTTTTTATTTTTAAATTGCGGATTGAAATGATAAATATCCGTATCACTTGACCATAGGATAGAAAATTATATACAGGCACTGCGGTATATATATAAAAATTATTTTTGAAATGATTTTTCTATGGTTTGGATAGGATACAGTTAATAAATATAGATTTTGATATTATATAAAATCTTATTTTATATATACATCTATAGTTAAAGTATTGAAGATAAGCTATGTATGGAGTTGTTAAATAAAATAAATAAGTTGAATGACAGAGTTTGATTATTTTATATCATATGGTTAAGTACGTGTTAAGATATTGAAATTACATATAATTTTAAAGGATTTAAATTAATTAAGATTGGGGGTTAAATTGGAAATTTACTTGGAATTGAGCTTAATTAAGAAGTTAACTTCATAAGTTGATGTAAAATTTATTAACTTGAAATTTAAAAAAAAAGGTATTATATTTATAACTGAATTCTATTCAAGGTGAATTAAATGAATATTTCTAGTATAAAAATTGACCGAAATTTTCTTTTATAAGTAATTTGAGTTTTACTTAAATGATTACGGGTTTATTATACAATTATTATTTCAAACTAAATAATAGGACTTTAAATTGGTGAAATAGAAATTTCCAACCTTAGTTCCAATTGTTTAATATCCAAAGTTGGAAATATATTGAAACTAAAGTGGTTTATTTAGACTGAAAGCGATTTTAAATTTATGGATTTTTGACTTAATCTTAAATGAAATAAATTGTAAGTCGTGGAAATTATATTATTTTATAAAGAAATTTTGAATCCAAACTATTGATGTTATATACTGTTTGAATATCCAAACCATTTAAGTTTTAGAAATTATGGTTTAAAGCTACGAATTTTCGAAGTATTATAGTTTTAAAGTTATAATTCAATGTTTGGTTTCCGATTATTATAAGTTTGAAAACAATATGATTTTGGAAAAAAAAATATTTGAAATAAAATGATATTATATTAATTTGGGTTTTTATAAAAATAATATCAAATGAGTTTGTTTTGGAAAGGAAATGATATCATATTTATGGGTTTTGAAATGGTAATTATATTCTGGTTTTTGAAAGTATAATTAATTTTTAAATGACCGCGGTGTTATAATAACGTTTGGTTGTTGAAGAGACCGGGATCGGAAGTTGTCATACTCTCTGCCAATTCCGAAAACCACTTTAACAACCGTGTACGCGGTGGAGATTCCATAATGAAGTAGGATTTTGGCGGAGATTCATGTAAGATAAATACGTGGACCCAACTCCCTTGAGTTGGCATAAGGTGGCTAAAACAGGAGCGATTGATAGGTTAATAAGGTAGCACCTTTGATCGGACACATCCCTTCGATATTATACTTTGACTTTTGGATTGTTTCGGTGGCCACTTTTGATTCTATTTGGGGGTGTGGCTCGAGGTGGGCGGTAGGTGCGCGCTACGCGTTACCACCGACCCGGAAGCATAATTGGTATATCTACCCTGGCATTGCCTAGTTGTGCCGTGTCACCTACCCTATCATGCCTTGTACGAGTTTGGATTTCTCCCGTAGCCCGTGTTGTATCCTCTGGTGGCTTCCCGATCAGGAGGGACTATGATATTGGATGGACTACTGGGACTATTACATGTTAAGGTGGAAAATGTAAAGCCTTAATGCTATTTAAAAGTAAGTTTATTTTACAAATAGACACTATAATAATAGCGAAATATACTACATAGTAAATAGTTTAACGGATCCTTAAGTGATGTAAATCCCGAGCATCTTTTAAGTTACTGCACTCATATTTATTTCTGTTGATTTAACTTACATAAGATCTTTTAGTTCTAACTCGAGTGTTTTGTCTTTTAAATTCGCTCGGGTCAGCCCGAGCATTTCAGGATTTGAAGTTTTAGCTCTGGAGGATGAAGACGAAGATTTGTATTACTATTATCTACTATTATTGCACTACACTCATACTGTTCCGCTGCATTGTTATTGGTATGTGTAACTCTGATATGTATTATGTAAGTATAATCAAATGCTTTTGTAAAACAGCTTCATGAACTGTATATTTGATTATTATATTTTATCCTTCCGATGTGAGATTCTGTTTGCTTTTCTTCTTGTTTTCTTATTGACCCCATAACAATCCGCCCTTGCGTATGGTTTGAATTGGCACAAGTGTCGATTTAAAGCGTGCGAAAAGGCGGGACGTTACAAAAGAGTAGGCACTGGGGGACTAACTGTCACAGTACCTGGTCTAGATCAGTGTACCGAGGACCACGCCCGAGCCTCTGCAACACAAGGCCCGGACTATCCCTTACTGGATAGTCCCGAGTAAGATCACCCCACGGTTGTGATCAGCATCCGCACCACTAAGCGAAAATAAAAGGCACATCTAGACAAGAATGACCTTACTCGGAAATGGGTGATGCCTACCAAGCCTTGCTGCATATCCCCTGATTTTCAGTCATTCCCGGTCGATGAGGCTTGATGATAAGCGTTACCTTTTAGAACGTTTCACTTAGAACGCCCATCATCCACCTGACGATGTTCCGAAAGCATTCGTATATAAAAATCCATCCCGGGTTCGAATGGAACCGAAGGCACTACTCCTACTACATCCATTTTGGAAATATCCTCAGGATTAGTAGCGACTAGCCCTTGCACTTCACTGCTCCATCTTCAACTCCGAACATTTTTTTCCACGAAACGTACAAACCGGATCGAAGTGGTTTTCGAGAAATAAATCTCGATCCCGGTCTCTTCGAAACAATCAACGCATCTGTCCAATATTGATAGACGGTGATTTAACTATCAATTAACATCCATAAGCATCCATCAAACAATAAATAATTTCCCGCTTTATTTATTCCTCAAAATATCTTTACAAGATATAATTCCGTTTCAAAATCCCTTTGAAACACTTTTCAAATCCAATTTTCTCATCGAATAGATTCTCCAATCTTTACTTCCTCTGAAAACATCCAAGTACCAATATTTAAGTTTTAAAATAATTTAAATACTTTATTTTTTTGAAAATATATTAAATCATTTATATTAAAACTTCTTACATACTTGATTAAAAATATACACATACTTTTAAAAATATCTCAAATAAAATTACTCAATAAAATATAAACTATTATCTTTAAAACAAAGTTAAGTCATACTGGATTTTAAAATAAAATTATGAAATTCTGTACAATTTCTAAATAATACTTTGATTGGTTATCTTTTAAAATAGAACTATTTTATAAAGTATAAATAATAATACTATTCTTTAAAACATAATTCTAATTATTCTTTAAAAATAATTACTACAATAACTACTTTGATATATATTTACCTTTAAAATTCTTACAACTTGAAGAATCTTTCTTGAAACCATTCTTTAATATATCTTCAAACTCTAACGTTTCAGAAATCTATTTTAAAAACGTACTTGGCTTTCAGGGAAATACACCTCCATCTTAGAATAACCAAAGAATTCTTTTTATCAATCCAACACGTTTTATCCCTATTCCATTTTATGTTCATCCCGTAAAATCCTTTCCATACTTTAAAAATAGCTCATTTTATTTTAAACACGTTGCTATTTCTAGGAAATCACTTTCAAACATACGTTTAAACTATTTAAAATAAACTCTAGAAATTATTTAATTGGAAATAATACTTAAGGAAATATATAGGGGTTTCCTAAGTATTTTAAATAAAATTTAACTTTTAAAATAAGGTTATTAAATCAAATATTCATATTAAAATTTCCTTTTGAAAACATAATACTACTTTACCTTTTTAAAAATAGTTAAATACCATAATTACTTAAACAAATCTTTGCTTTCACTTAAAAACATTTTTAAAATAATATTTCTTTCTAAAAATATTGTAGACATATTTAAACTGTAAATTTTATAATTTGAAAGCTTCTTAAAAACTAAATAAAATTTCCAAGAGAAAGCACACTTCCCATTTTTAAAATAAATCTCGCTATTCTTTAAACAAATTCACATTTCCTTTATAGATCACATTTCCAAACATTTCAAATTATCAACCAATCTTCTTGAATTTGATTTCTTTGAAATTCTTTACTCAGGAATTTCTTTTATATCGTTTAAACCCAATTCATCTATTTATATTTAAAATTTTCAAGTTGTATTTTTCCCAATCACAGCACAACATAATTTAAACCTCAATTTAATTCATCACAGCATATAAGTAAAATACGACATAACAAGATCTAATCAAATCATCAGAGAATAATGAATAAGATATTTTACAGAATACAAATTAAATTCTTTTTGTGAGGGATCCAGTTGGATCCCTCCAACTAGTTTTCCCTATATCCACAGAAATTAGTACAACCATATATATATATATCGATCCAATTTGATAGTAATTATCATATTCAACCAATCAAGCAATCATTCAATGATTAACTATTTAAATTAACTACTATTCCAAATGTGAGTGAGTTAAACTCACCTTGGGCTTTCGACGAGCGTTCAAATTTAAATTAAGTCGAACGACATTCGATTTAACCTAAATTTTTACTTACTCTGAACGATTTCGAAACTGCTCCACTACGTAGTACGTGACTCTGCGATTCCGAGGTCGCCAGTTTCGCTGAAATCTGACAAAGTATGTAATAGATATGAATTTTATAAATTTCAATTTCAAATTTAAACAATTTCTTTTCTTTTCTTTTTTATAATTATTACCAAAATAACACGGCTGCTTCTCCTTCTTCCTCTACGCACGCGCACAGCTGAAGGCCGAACCCAAAACGCGACCTAGGGTTTGAAATCGCGACCACCACGGTCAACACGAACACGATCAACAACCACCATGGCGAAGCCAACTACCTCCTCCACCATCGCTCAAGTCGCGGCCAAGGTCGGTCAGTCCCTGACCTCGAGATGCATTCATAAACGCGCGACGAACGCGGCCATCAATCACCTCCAAACGACAGCTTCACATGAGATCAACTGTGGGATTTGAAGATCCTCTCACTCTCTACATGTTGGAAGATTTGCAAATAAATGCGTGGATTGATTGATAATTGAGGGAGAAGAGTAATTGTTTTCTGTCATTAAAAGAATGAAGATGGCGGTCGAACAAAAGGGTAGGGTTTCTCAAAATAACGTGAATATATAAATGTTGATAAATATTATTTTAATATTAAATCCATTTAAAGTAACTTTTACAAACGATCTCCAAACAACACGTGTCGACAGGCATTCCTAAGGTTTTACCTACGTTTCGAACATAATGGAATGTGTTTCGGAAGCTAATTCGATCATATATGCGAGTGACAAAAATAAACGATCAATTTTAAATTAAATTGATTAAAGTATTTTCTAAGCGTTTTAAGTTGCCGGGGTCAAATGACAACTCCGATTGCTACGAAAAATGAAATCCGATAATAACTAACTATTACGGATCCAATGGAACTAGTTTCGTCGAATTCCGAGACTGTGCCTCGGAAGGCTATTTTAACTCGTCGATTAAATCGAGCGATACTCAAAATCGTCGAAATCACTAGAAACTTCACTTTTAAAATTTTATTAACTCTATTATAAATCGTATAAAATTTATATTCCCATTAGAAATCATTTTGATTCAGTTTAAATCAAGATCTGAATATTTGCATTATTATATTATTAAATTCCATTATTAAAATAATACAAAATTCCAGATTTAACCTATCGACTTTTAATTTCATCCAAAGGTCTGATATTAAAATTCAAACGCGAATAGACTTAAATTAAATTTTAGAATCTAATTTTGTACCTATTTACACTCGGAATTACCAATTATTCCAATCCCAGTATTAAATTATTATTATTCAAATTTCAATTAAATTACCGTATATAAAGTTTTAACCAATTTTATAAATTTGACCAAAATCTTTATTTCAAAATTCAAAATATAATACATATTCAACATTTAAACTGAATTAAATGTTCAAATTTGGCGACCCAAAATTTCGGGTCGTTACACGAACGTCGGGTCGAATTTTGATTCGATTGTTGTTCGTTCGATCTGGGTTTGGTTTATGCTGACGTGGGTTCGTATGACCGACGATGATGGTCGCGATGACCTTGGTTGGTCGGAGTTTCAGGTGCACGTGCACCGTGCACGGTTTGTGTCAGGTGGAGTTTCGAATTGGGGAAGACGAGTTTCGCTCGGAGCAGCTCTCGCGTTTCCCTCGTGATCGACTCGAGTAGATGGTGATGGGGTTTGCTTCGAGGAAAGCACGGGGTTACTAGATGTTTAACTCGAGTTTGTTGGTTTGGTTCTGAGTAATGTAAAATGCAGATTATACTTGTTGTTTAAAATAAATAAAAATCAAGTTTGAGTTTATAAAAGAAAATAATTTAAAACTTGTTGTTTTGAAATAAAGTTAATCAAACTTTAAAAAGCATTAATTGAATTTATTTTAAAATTTAAATTTGTTTAAAATGATTTCTTTTTGAAGTAATTAAATTCATTAAATTTTGAATTTTAATTTAAAAAGGGAATGTTTTGAGTTTAAATATTAAATCAAAATTTTAAGATAAATTTTAAAGTAATGTTTAAAAACTTAAGTTTCAAATTTATATCGTAAATAAATAGGTTTAAAATTAGATAGTTAAAGTGTTTTAAGTTTTAAACTTGATGTTAACCCCGCTGAAACTTGGACCGACTCATTTACTCAACTAATCCCGACTCATCCATGTAGAGGGAAGGACGACTCATCACGACCCCGGCTCAACAACCTCACGACTCTGCAAGTCCTTGAGTTAACAGCCCACAACTTAAGGTGCTTAACGTTTCAGGAAGAATCTACGACTCAACGACCCAAGGAGAGACTGTACGAGTTAAGGAACCCTACGAGTTAAGGAACCTTACGACTTAAGGAATCTTACGGGTTAAGGAAGGCTTGCGAGTTAAGACATTAACGACCCGAGGAATGTCACGACTTATGGAAGTCTACGACTCAAGAGGTATGCGACATAAAGGTGATACGACCTAAGACTTCAGAGACAAGTTCAATACCGTGCTATAATGAGATAACTCGTTGACGACATACGACTTATGATGAGTCGTGTACGACTCATCCTAACATCAAGGAAGGTTGCACTGGTTAACTCGTGAACGGCTCAGGACTTGTGTTATTCATCTAAATAGGAGCCTAGCTTTGGACCAAGCAGTGAGCTAATCCAGTAGGTCGGCCGCAACCTACTATGAGTCGTGAACGGGTTATGGCTCATCATGAGTCGTGTACGAGTCATGACCTAATTCCGAGAAATGCCTATAAATACGACCCTAGCTCCAACTAGAAAAGGACTTTTGGGGCTCATTTTCTTCAAACGTCGTTACTCTGCTGCATTCCAAACCAATCCAATCCAACACTTGAAGCTCTCAAGACATTAAGAACGCTACAAAAAACTTCAAGAAGAGATCACATACATCCAACATGGATTCGAAAACTCTCATCTTCATCGAAGTTTAAGCTACTTGTTCTAAGTCTCTTGTAATTCAAAGTGTATTGTATTTGGGAAGAATTGTATCAGCTTGTAACGAGATTATTAATAAAAGTACTTAAAGTGGACGTAGGCTATACCCTTAAGCCGAACCACTATAAAATTGTTGTTGTTTACCGCTTTTCTGCTATTATCTGCTTGTAATCTGTTCCCGAGTCGTCGGGTGGTGCTTTCACAACTACAACTCATACACCGGGGTGTTAGAGTTCAAATTTTAGCGTTAACATTTTTGGTGCTTTCACTGAGAATTGAACTCAGGCAAGTTATCATCATTGCTTCACAGAGGTTTGTAGAGAGAATTTCCCTGAAAACCAGAAGTCTATCCGAGATAATGGCTCCTGAAAGGAAGAGTAGATCTGTCAGATCTGGGAATATTCAAGAGGGAACCTCCGCTTCTCTTGTACCTAATCAACCCACTGCGTCTGCTGGGGTTACGAAAGCGGAGTTGGATGATGTAATATTAGGGCTGAACCAGTAGATAAACGCCCAGAATGCACAATTAGAGGCTCAGAGTGCCCAAAATGCTCTAATTCTGAATAAGTTGAATGATTTGCTCGGGGCAAACAATCAACCGGCTGGTAATGGAAGGAATTATGCTGGCAACATTAATGATGCTAATGAAAGGAATGCTCCAGAAAGGGCTTCCAGTCCCTTTAAGCAAACGCTTCCTGAAGTTGGTGGATCTGGAACTCGACATGATGAGGAGTATCTTTCTGGAATGGTCCGGCAAATCATGAAAGAAAGTATGCAAAGGGTTGAAGATGAGAAAGAATGGGGTTTCGCCCCAAGTAAAACTCCATTTACTGAGAAAATCTTAAAGGCGGAATTTCCAAGGAAGTTTGTCCCTCCAACTATCCCAGCTTACAAAGGGACAAGTGATCCGAATGAATTCTTGTATAAATATGATTGGCACATGACAGGTGCCAGAGCCTGTGACGAGATAAAGTGCCGATATTTCCCCGTGTACCTTGAGGGTGTGGCTCTACTATGGTTCACCAAGTTGCCAGTCCGATCTATTGATCAGTTTTCAGACTTGACCCGAAAATTCAAGGAGCAGTTCAGACTATATGCTTCAAAGGCCAAGGACATCATGTCATTGTCAAGTATAGAACAGAATCCCGGTGAATCTATCAGATCTTACTTGAACCGCTTTAATATAGCGCTGGCAGAGGTGGACAATGCTGAACCGCGAATGATATTGACTTATCTGATGAGGGCTGTCGATAAGTCGAGCGAATTTGGGAAATGGCTAAACATGAAGGAGCCAACCTCCCTCGAAAAGTTCTACAAAAAGGCAGATGAATTCATACGCCTGGAAAGTCGTCCTGTACCGGTGAAGGCAGTGTCGGAAAAAGCTGAAGATAACACTGTTGCTCCACGCAAGAATGAATCTGTAGGGCAAAAAAGGGAAAATAACAATGGGAAGAAACAGAGTAATCTGAAGAAGCCCTGATCCTTCAAGCCATCAGAGTATACTCCTTTATCAGATACGCCGGAGCATATCTACCTTGCCATTAAAGATTCTGTTGACCTCCCTAAACCTATCCCTTTGAGGACCGGAAAAAAGGCTATACAAAGTGGGAAGTTCTGCCGCTTCCATAATCAACCCAGTCATGAGACCGATGAATGCCGCCAGTTGAAAAATCTGATTGAAGAATTGCTAAGAGAAAACAAGCTGCAGCAATTCGTGAAAAAGAATAGCAACAATCCTGCATCGTCAAGTCATGGGCAACAGGCTCCTGTTCATCAGCCTAGGATAGGTGAGAAAGCTACGGGGCATGAATCTGGAAGGCCCATTATCAACGTCATTACAGGAGGACCTCACCCAGCTGGCAAGAGCTGGGGTGAGATGGAGAGATATACCAGGGCTTTGAAATATGTTCCAGCCGAAGAAGACGTCTTTGTTTTAGAAGACACTACGCCCCTGAAACAACAGAAAACTTTCAGTGATGATATTATTTTCAGAGCCAGAGATTCCTCAGGTATCGAAGCTCCTACCCTAGATCCCTTGGTCATCTCAGCTGGTATCGGACCGGCCATTGTCAGAAGAGTTCTCATTGACTGCGGAGCATCATGTAATATCCTCTTCAAGAAGACATTCGACCAAATGAAAATCCCTATGGTCGATGTACAAGCCTCATCGCAGAAGATCGCTGGCTTCACCGGGGAGCCAAAGCAACCAATAGGAACCATCGATCTGCTTGTAGAATTTGGGGAAGGAGAAAGGAAAGTAGTCCGCAAGCAAACATTTGTGATTGTCGATGAATTTTCCGCTTATAATGCTTTCCTTGGCCGTCCAACGCTCGCAGCGTTCAAAGCTATCCTAGCCCCGTGGTGCCTCACTATTAAATTCCCTACAGACAATGGAGTAGGAGTTATAAAAGGGGATCAAAATGCTGCGCGAGAGTGCTATTTGACAGAGTTGCGAGAGTCAAGAAAAAGGGAAATGGGAAAGGATGCGGCCACCCCGGTCCGCATCAAAGAGCCAGCCTTGTAGCAATTACGGGGCGGACCCTGCACTGGCGAGCATAACGGGGCACAGAAAGAGATGGATCCCAGAAAAGCCAGTGCAGGGGAGAATAGAGTAGTGCCGGTTGAAACGACGGTACCGGTACCTGTTGACCCGAAGGACCCAAATAAGGTGTTGAATGTGGGTTCACAGCTTAATGTGTCAATTCAGAATATCTTGATATCTTTCCTGAAAGCAAATCTGGATGTCTTCGCTTGGACTCATGCTGATATGTGTGGAATATCTCCAGAAGTTGCAGTACACGCTCTGAATATTGACCCAAAGTTTACACCAGTAAAACAGAAAAGAAGAACCCAAGGTCCAGAAAGGTCAGCAGCATTAAAAGAGGAAATTGATCGACTCATGGAAAATAACTTCATCAAAGAATCTACATATCCGAATTGGGTTTCAAATCCTGTGCTGGTTAAGAAAGCTAATGGAAAATGGAGAGTGTGCATCGATTTTTCAGATCTGAACAAGGCCTGCCCCAAAGATTGCTTTCCTTTACCCAGGATCGATCAACTGGTAGATGGAACAGCGGGACATGAATTGTTATCTTTCATGGATGCCTACTCCGGATATAACCAGATCATGATGCATGAACCGGATCAGGAGGACACGAGCTTTATCACCGATGTTGGTCTTTATTGCTACAGAGTTATGCCCTTCGGATTGAAGAATGCAGGGGCAACCTACGAAAGACTTGTTAATGCTATGTTCAAACCGCAATTGGGCAAAACTATGGCAGTCTACGTCGACGACATGTTAGTAAAGTCTAAGAAAGCAGCGGATCACATTGAACACTTGGCAGAAATGTTCCCAGTCCTCCGGAAATACAGAATGAAGCTTAACCCTCTGAAATGCACGTTTGGGGTCGAGTCCGGAAAGTTCTTAGGGTTTATCGTCAGCGCTAGGGGCATTGAGGCTAGTCCAGCTCAAATTACTGCCTTGAAAGAAGTCAAAGCTCCTAGAACAAAGAAGGAATTGCAAAGTCTCAATGGAAAAGTTGCCGCCTTGAGTCGGTTCATTTCCAAAGCCACAGATAAATGCATCCCATTCTTTGACGCCCTAAAGAAAGGAAAGAAAAACTTCGATTGGACTCCCGAATGCCAAAAAGCCTTTGATGAATTGATTCGCCATATGGAGACGCCTCCAATACTTTCTAGGCCTGGCGATGGCGAGGATCTTCTTATATACTTGGCAGTATCATCTCACGCTTTAAGTGCAGCGCTGATACGGGAAGACAAAAGGATTCAACATCCAGTTTACTATATCAGCAAAAGACTCACTGGGGCAGAGATGAATTACTCTAAGTTGGAAAAACTCGCCTATTGCTTACTAATTGCGTCTAGGAAATTGAGGCAATATTTTCAAGCTCATCCTATCAGAGTCCTCACTGATCAACCTTTAAAGCAAGTCCTGTTTCGACCTGAAACTTCGGGTCGTCTTCTAAAGTGGAATATTGAACTCAGTCAGTATGACATCACTTATCATCCCCGGAAAGCAATCAATGGACAAGCTTTAGCGGATTTCATTGCAGAATTTACAGATAAGGGTAACAGTGAGGAAGAAACGTTCGACAATTCCCCTATCCAGTGGAAGTTATATGTCGATGGTGCAAGAAATGATTACTGTTCTGGAGCCGGAGTTGTACTTGAGACTCCTGAAGGTCGGTCATTATGCTATGCACTAAGATTGGAATTTCCTTCAACAAACAATGAAGCAGAATATGAAGCTCTTATCGCAGGACTGAAAATCGCTAAAGAACTAAACATACGAGCATTACAGATCTTTAGTGATTCTCAGCTTATTGTATGCCAAGTCAAGAAGGAATTTCAAACGAAAGGGGGAAACCTGCCCGCTTACTTGTCAAAGGCTTGGGAACTTCTGTGTGAGCTCGATCACTATTCAATAAGCCACATTCCTCGGGAAGAGAATATGAAGGCAGATTCCCTCGCAAAGTATTCAAGTTCTGGTGAAGCTCAACTATTGGGATTGGTCCCCGTAGAAGTCCTTTCAGCACCAAGTATAGACGAGATGGATATTGACTGGATTATGAATGTATCTCAAGAACGAGAGTCATGGATGACTCCAATACTGGACTACCTACTCAGAGGTTCTCTGCCAGAAAATTCGATAGAGAGACGGAAGCTACTAAGGAAAGCCTCTCGCTATGTAATTCAGGATGGCCGATTATACAGACGGGGATTCTCAATGCCATTGCTTCGATGTGTATCCAGGGAAGAGTCCAAAACAATCCTAGCTGAGGTACATAGAGGAGAATGTGGTGATCATTCAGGTGGTCAAACATTAGCAAAGAAAATTCTCCGATACGGATATTTTTGGCCATAAATTAATCATGATGCTGCAAGCTATTCCCGAAAGTGTGACAGATGCCAAAGATTTGCCAAAATTCCTAGAGCGCCTTCAACTGAACTCACACAAATGGTCAGTCCATGGCCATTTGCAATTTGGGGAATGGATCTCATTGGGCCGCTACCGACTGCCAAATCAGGGATTAAATATGCTATTGTTGCAGTTGATTATTTTACTAAATGGGCTGAAGCTGAACCATTGGCTACTATCACCTCTAAGAAGATGATAAGTTTCGTGACCAAGAATATCATTTGCAGGTATGGTGTGCCTCAGAAAATAATCACAGACAATGGTACTCAGTTTGAAAGCGAGGAATTCCAAGATTTTTGCAAGCGATTCAAAATCCAGAAAAGCTTTTCAGCAGTTACTCATCCGCAGGCAAACGGGCAAGTGGAAGCAGTAAACAAGATCATCAAATCAACCATCAAAAAGCAACTTGAAAGAGCAAAAGGTGGTTGGGTCGATAAGCTACCACTTGCACTATGGGCATACAGAACCACTCACAAAACTGCGACTGGGCACACTCCTTTCTCATTAGCATACGGGTCGGAAGCAATGATCCCGGTAGAAACAGAGGTTCCTTCACACAGAAGGATCCATTTCAACCAAGCAGAGAATGAAAGGCTACAGCTTGAAGCGCTAGACTTCCTTGATGAAAAAAGAGATGAGGCTAATCTCAGAATTGCAGCTCATCAGCAAAGAATAGCCAGACATTTTAATTCCAAAGTTCGCCAACGCAGCTTTGAGATTGGAGACCTAGTCCTGAAGAGAATTATGACAGCGACAGGTGTGTTTGGGCCAAATTGGAAAGGACCGTATGTAATAGGTCAGAAGCTTCTTGACGGCACATTCAAACTCACCACTGTTGAAGGAGATCAAATTCCAAGGGCATGGAACAGCAACCATTTGCGTCCATACTTTACTTGAAAATTTTGTTGAAATATTGTAAAAAGAATTATGAATGTATGATTCTTGTAATTGAAAGCAATTGTAAAACTGATGCAAGTAAATAATGAAAGAATATAAAGTGGATGTAGGCCCAATTTCCTGGCCGAACCACTATAAATCTTGTGTTCCTTATTATTATTACATGTTTGCTTTATTTTCGATATGAAAAGTACATAGAATGTATTGCTGAAATGTCGATTTAAATTTTTGCAGACAGTGGAAGTGAAACTTGCACATAAAAAGACCGAGTGATTCTCGCCAAATTTCAAGTCACAAAAGCCCCGAATTCAAATCCTAGATAGGAAGTACTTCAATTGAACGGCCTATGATTTCGACAGAAACGGGTCTTTGCTAATAAATTGAGATCGTTTGAACAAACAAACGTCCAATTAAGAAGCTAGTGCTCGTTCTCACGAAATTGCCTGACAATGAAGCGCACTTCCTTGGATTAAACAAGTTACTTAAAAAAAAAAAAGGAGGAGGCAAAGGATCATTGAAAAGGCATAAGCAAGTGAACAGAGGAACAACCAAAGCCATCATCGGCAGCACAAGTCCTCTTCGGAGAAACAACTCTTCGGAGGATAAAGACCTCTAATGGGTCATACGCCACAAAAAAGAAAGTTCTCTACTCAACAAAAAAGATTGGAGGAGTCATGACCCTCCAACCATGAGAGAGTAACTTCCAGGCGATGAAAACCCTCTCTGAGGCACATTTCACCAGGAGTTGAAGTGTTATGACCGCTCTTCGGGATTTCACTTCACCAGAGTTGAAATGCAAACGAAATAAAAGCCCTCTTCGGAGGCCCATTTCACCAGGAGTTGAAGTGTTATGACCGCTCTTCGGGATTTCACTTCACCGGAGTTGAAATGCAAACGAAATAAAAGCCCTCTTCGGAGGCCTATTTCACCAGGAGTTGAAGTGTTATGACCACTCTTTGAGATTTCACTTCACCAGAGTTGAAATGCAAACAAAATAAAAGCCCTCTTCGGAGGCACATTTCGCCAGGAGTTGAAGTGTAACAACCGCTCTTCGGAATTTCACTTCACCAAAGTTGAAATGCAAAGACAAAATAAAGACCTTCCTAAAAGCCCACGTTTCACCGAGATTGAAATAAAACTTCCAAGTGTTGAAACGTGAAAAGGCTTTCTTCGAAGGCACAACTCTTTGGAGGTACACGTTTCACCAAGATTGAAATAAAACTTCCAGGTGTTGAAACGTGAAAAATCCCTCCTTAGAGGTACAACCCCCTCCCGGGGACACAATTCAAAGGAAAGACCTCTTCAAGGGCACAATCAAGAAGAAAGACCTCTTCGGAAGCCCACGTTTCACCAAGATTGAAATAAAACTTCCAAGTGTTGAAACGTGAAAGGCTTTCTTCAAAGGCACAACTCTTTGGAGGTACACGTTTCACCGAGATTGAAATAAAACTTCCAAGTGTTGAAACGTGAAAAATCCCTCCTCAGAGGTACAACTTTGTATATATATAAAAAAAAAAGTTAAAGTGCCCTTCAGAGGTCCGCTTTACCACATAGAAGAATTCACTTGGTAAAATATGCACATAAGCAAAAGAAAAAAGTGATTTCTTCGAACGACAAAGCGTAGAAACTTATACGAAGGGAGTTGTACTCTACAAAAATTTTCTTTAAAAAGAATAAAATAATTATTCTTTAGCAAATAAGAGTGCAAGTCCCCTCGAAGTATAAAATATTGCAGCAAGCTTAAGGTATGGGGGCAACATGGTATAATGGTATAGCTGCATCAGTAAAGTAATACTCAAACAACATACCATAAGCCCGCTGCAATATCATATAAATAAACTTGTGCAAAAATGAATAATAAATGCATTCTCAAATTCAAACAGAAGTCTGTACAAACAAAGGATCATTTTATTCATTTGAAATGCAGGTACAGGTTTCAAAATAAAGAAAAGCGGAGGCCGGTACCCGCACAATTCTCGACCAGTACATACAAAAGGCAAAAAGCTAAAATGTTCACTTCTTTTTACTACCTTTGGACCCTTTTCCCGGCCGAATGATTAGCTTTTCAGGCCGTTCAGTTGGCACAAGGGAAGAAGAAGGGGTAGGCGCAGCTGGTCCAACTTCTGGCTCCCCTTCAGTAACAGTGATTATCTTCCCCCTCCTCTTTGACGTTCCGTGCTTTTTCCTCCTCTTTGAGGAAGACTCACTTCCCGGAGTGGCAAGTTTAGACAAAGTTATGTCATCAGAAGGGGTCCGCTCCGGAGATATCTCACCTCACTCAAGTCCCTCGTCTCTATGCTCTTGCGAAGCGATGGGATCGTCTAAACCGCGAAGGGCTTCTATTTGTTCCTCTTGCGACCCGGGCTGAGAAGCAGAAGGAGGAGCCACCTGGAGAGACGGAGGAGGGATAACCGGAGGAGGAGAAATCTGAGCGGTGCTTGATACTTTCTCTGTAGAAGAAAAGAGGTTAAAGTCAGTAAAGAGAGGAGATGAAGGCTCATCAAGGTTGAGAAAATAGTCAAGGAGCTCATTAAACCCATGTGAAATAAATGAGCAATCCACTTGAGCGAAATTTACAGTGGAATTACCTGCAGAAGTTGTCTTTATTATGTCAATTTCATAGTCCGGGGCTTCAGCACTCTCTTGTGATTCATCTGTGACTTGAGTAATTTTGGCCCCGGTATCAGTTTGAGCAAGGATCGGTACATAAGAGCTAGAGCCAATAATGCCAGCATCGGCCGAAGTTGAAGGAGGGACAGGAACAGTCAAATTTGTTTCTTTTTCTTGATGCTCTTCCCCCACTATTTCAACCCGCGATCTGGCGAGTTGCTCCTTCCCTCTGGCAAGGGCTGCGCGAGCCTCAAAGTCTAAGTAGTGCACCTCCAACTCCTCTTCAGTGTATCCGGGCCCTTTAAACATATCTAGTGCGGCCTCCCACACTTCGGCTAGGGTAATCTCATACTTGGGGCCCAGGAATGCAAGACTGCCACGCCTTAATATACATTGCAAGTAGAAATCAAATAGTGTCGAGCCAATATCAGCTTTGGTGGCTTCATGGGCCTCTTCAGCTGTAATTCTACCCGCAACAGCCTCATCCCGCTCTCTCTCGACTTTGGATAACTGGGCTTTCAATTTTTCAATCTCTGCAGCCTGAAGGCCAGTTTGCCCTCGTAACTGAGTAATATCAGTACGGTTGCCCTCTATAATCTGCTCCAACCCATCAGCCTTGGCCTCAGCATCCCTTTGCGCGGCATGAGCATCCCGCACCTGTTGAAGAAGCACACTCTCCCTTTGAGAATAAGAAGTTGAAGAAGTAGCAAGCTCCTCTTTAAGTTTCCCAACTTCTGCCTCAAGTTTCTCATTATAATCGGCAATACTCCTCATTTCTGCATCATGCTGTTTAAGGATCTTTTGCCATTCAGTTTTGTCGTTCTCCATGGTAAGCATAGCTTCGAGATTGGCCCTATTCACCCTTTGGAGCTCATCAACGAGTTTCTGCCAAGATGACATCCTCTCAATATCGGTTCTGACTGCATCAAGGTTCCGTAACATAGCACTTTTATCTATGGGAACCAGATCGAGGTCAAAGCGAACTCCTTTTAAACACCAATTAGGAAATCGGCGTTGAAGAGTGGCTGGACCTGGTCCAACTTGGTAAGATGGCCTATTGATGATTGCTTGGATATCAGTAGGGGAAGGGGCAGGAGATTGAGAAGAAGTAGGAGCAGTAATCTTCTCTGAAGGCGCAGGCATTGGCTCCTCAATAACTTTGGCTCGTTTGCTCGAGTCATCAGTTGTGTGACTCTTCCCTCTATCATCATGAGATTTGCGTTTAAGGGAGTCACTCTCTCTGTGGGAGGAATCATGTCGACTATCTGGTCTTCCAAAGCGTTCTTCATAATCACGTCTTTCCCGAGCCTTCCGGGATGCCCTTTCTTCATCGGTCTCTCTATGAACAGGAGGATAGGATTGATAGCCATACTGGCTGCGTTTCCCATATCGCTGAAAGTCATCATAGTACGAGCTGCCTCGCCTCATTGGAAAACCTAAAATTTAAAAAAAAGAAACAAAACTTGAGAATCCTTCAAACGTTAAAAAAAAAAGAGCATAAAAGTGCCAGGAATTCTAAGTGTGTGTGATGTGGAAACTACGCGCATCAATCTACGAATCACTCTTTAATTGGGGAGTAGTTGTGGGTGTAATAGATAGCGTCAACTCTTGAGTCGACAGCGACTGTTGCAAAGTAGAAGTAGCTTCAACTACTGAAGAAGAAATCCCGGCAGTGTTAGGATCTTCTTTAAAGATCTCTTGTGAAGTAGCAAAAAGGTCGCTCAGTCCTTCGAAAGTATCGTCCCTGCTCTGCTTAACAGGACTGGATTTCTCAACTTTTTCACCAGATTCTTGTGAATGATGGGAAGATCCCTGAGGCTCTTCTTCCTCGATAACCGGGGCAAGTTTGTCAGATGGCCCCGCAGCATCAACAGAAGTGGAACACTTCACTAGCGAAGCCTCAGGAGCAGGTCCTTTAGATATGGATGTGCTAGTAGAAACTGAGGCATCCAACACTCTAGCTGGGGAGTCTGGAATTTCATGAGGACGCGTAGAACGAGAAGTATGCAAAAGTCCGTACTGATGCAAAAATTCATCTTTCAACAGAAATTGAATATCTCTCTCCTCAACCGGCACGGCCTTAAGCCTCTCAAAAGTCGACTTGTGACTGGGATTCCTAGAGGGAGGAGGCAGCGCTGAAAATAAAAAGAAGCAGAGTTAACACTTAGCAGGTCAGTCTCACAAAGGCCAGATAACAAACGAAGCAAGGATGGGTGATCTTACTTCCTTCCCTCCACGGAGCATAAAACCCCGGGGGGCAACGAACGAAGAAGAACTGGGTTAGAAACCCGTGGGCAGTGTCAGGAAGGCCAACAATTAATTTGCGGTTTCGGGCGCTTCTCACAACAGTAATAGATCTTTGGTCCGGGTAAAGGAGCATAAGTAACAAATTTCATCAAAGCTCGGAAGTCGATCAAGTGTTCTCCTAAATAGCACACACAACCCCATTAGAATGGCGTAGCCATTGGGGTGTAGTTGGGATGGAGCAATGGCCAATTGATGAAGAAGTTGTTGGAAAAAGTCATTGAAAGGAGGAACGCCCCCACTTAGGCACATTTGTCGGTTAACTGTCACAAAGCCAGAAGGTGCTATGTCAGCAGTGTTACTTCTCTCAGGAAGAATGGCATCTGATTCAGCAATGCCAAACTGAGCACACAGCTGGCGAAAAACTTTGTATGATAGTGTAGTAGGAACTCTTTCGGGAGGATTAACTAGTGGAGCTGGAAGAACAGTTGCCTCTCCTGTCTGAACTGTTGCATCTTCTTCCTGAGAAGTCATTCTACACAAGCAACTGGATATTCAAATATGAAGGTGCACGTTTCCTAAAAGTGTGAAGTGTCGTGCAAAACTGATAAAAATAACAAGTAAATATAACTGGAATTAAACTGGTCGACGATTGATCGACTACGGTAATTTCAGAACTTGTTAATTTAAAGTTCAAGCATAATATTAGTGCAGGCTGGTCAGTTTCAATTGACTATTTCAGTGTTGCTTTAATATTCTACTTGAAATCGATAGCACTTCGTTCACACAATTTATTTAAGTTAATTATCTGTTATTAACTAATCTGTCATCTGATGTGGGCGGTCGATGGCAGTATATTCGTCCCAATTTTCTGTAAATATCATATTAAACAGATTGTTAACCTACAAGTCAAAGTAATCTGTAAAAGAATGCAGCAGAGTTCAACAGTTTGAAATTCAAGCAGCAGTTCAAAGCTCAAGCAGAGTTTAGGAGTGCAAGTGCTAAGTCGTAGACGACTTAAGTGCTAGGTCGTAGACGACTCAAGTGCTAGGTCGTAAACGACTCAAGAGCTAAATTATACACAACTCGAATGCTAACTCGGCAGCGCCTTAAGTGCTAACTCGCCAACAACTCAAGAGTTTTTCCTACGGGTCAAGACAAATCATCGGTTCTCTGGCTAGCTCGTCCACGACCTAAGGATTGGGGAGCAAGCTAGGATGAGTCGAGTTAATTTTGGGTCGTTGGTGTTTTGAGCCGGCAGCGCTCTGAATCGTGAGTCGTGGTGAAAAGAAAAAAAACTCTAGTTCTAAGCAGCAAGAGGATCTCCAAATCCTAACCCATAACCCGTTAACCCAATGGCATCTCCAAAAATAACAACTTTAATCCTATCACGATACAGAATCGCCTCAAATGACGAATCGCCACAAGACAAATCAGGCAAGCCCAAATTCATCGGCGATCAATCCAACCAAACTCGTAAAGCTCGAAGGAACGAACCGGGAGTGGAAAATTAAATGAATGAGCCAGTGATGATCGACAATCAGGATTGCTTACGTAGTATGATGCCCGAAAAAATTGAAGGTGGATTGAGTTGAAATCGTCTTGGGAAGCTCGAGGAAGTGTTAATGGCAGAAGCGATTTAGGAGATTGGTATAAGAAGAAGAAGATGGAAGTAACGATTCATGCCTTTTGTACTAAGGTAGTAGGACATGAGTCGGCACATGCGGGTTAAGATAAGTCGAAGCACGCGACCTACGACCTAGGCGCGTGCTTCGAGGGGCAAATGTTAACCCCGCTGAAACTTGGACCGACTCATTTACTCAACTAATCTCGACTCATCCATGTAGAGGGAAGGACGACTCATCACGACCCCGGCTCAACAACCTCACGACTCTGCAAGTCCTTGAGTTAACAGCCCACGACTTAAGGTGCTTAACGTTTCAGGAAGAATCTACGACTCAACGACCCAAGGAGAGACTGTACGAGTTAAGGAACCCTACGAGTTAAGGAACCTTACGACTTAAGGAATCTTACGGGTTAAGGAAGGCTTGCGAGTTAAGACATTAACGACCTGAGGAATGTCACGACTTATGGAAGTCTACGACTCAAGAGGTATGCGACATAAAGGTGATACGACCTAAGACTTCAGAGACAAGTTCAATACCGTGCTATAATGAGATAACTCGTTGACGACATACGACTTATGATGAGTCGTGTACGACTCATCCTAACATCAAGGAAGGTTGCACTGGTTAACTCGTGAACGGCTCAGGACTTGTGTTATTCATCTAAATAGGAGCCTAGCTTTGGACCAAGCAGTGAGCTAATCCAGTAGGTCGGCCGCAACCTACTATGAGTCGTGAACGGGTTATGGCTCATCATGAGTCGTGTATGAGTCATGACCTAATTCCGAGAAATGCCTATAAATACGACCCTAGCTCCAACTAGAAAAGGACTTTTGGGGCTCATTTTCTTCAAACGTCGTTACTCTGCTGCATTCCAAACCAATCCAATCCAACACTTGAAGCTCTCAAGACATTAAGAACGCTACAAACAACTTCAAGAAGAGATCACATACATCCAACATGGAATCGAAAACTCTCATCTTCATCGAAGTTTAAGCTACTTGTTCTAAGTCTCTTGTAATTCAAAGTGTATTGTATTTGGGAAGAATTGTATCAGCTTGTAACGAGATTATTAATAAAAGTACTTAAAGTGGACGTAGGCTATACCCTTAAGCCGAACCACTATAAAATTGTTGTTGTTTACCGCTTTTCTGCTATTATCTGCTTGTAATCTGTTCCCGAGTCGTCGGGTGGTGCTTTCACAACTACAACTCATACACCGGGGTGTTAGCGTTCAAATTTTAGCGTTAACACTTGATTTCTTAATGCTTTATTTTCAAATAAAGTTATTGTTATAAATTTGTAAACCAAATTAAATAATTTGTCTTCAAGTTATTAAAATTTGATTAATTCAAATGATTAAATTATAATGATAATTATGGTTAAATTATCTTGATATGAACTTGAGAATACTTAATTAATATAATTTGTTAACAAGTAAAGATTTAATCAAGATTAATGTTTTTCTTAATTAATTAAAAAATTTCTTTAAAAATAAGAAGTTAGTTAATTAATTACTTAATTAATTTTAAATGATTAGTTAATTATTTATTTAATTTTAAATATTCACTTAATTATGATTAATTAAATGTAATTACCTAATGAAGTAATTAATGGTGAAATTCTGAATGTAATTAAGTAGGGAATAATTACTTATGGAAGTAATTAATGGAAATTACTCATGGGAGTAATTAAATGGAAATGATCAGTGGTTAATCACTAGATGTTATTAATCTAGGGATTAATTAATATAATTGTTTGAAGTTAATTAATTATGGAGTAATTAGCTAATTTAAGGATTAAGGATTATTTAATGATGGAATTAATTATTTGTTAAGTAATTAATTAAGAGAGTAATCATCTAATGAAAGTAATTAGAAGATAATTACTTATGTAAGTAATTAAGAGTTAATTACTTAATTAATTTAGTTAATTAATTAATGTGATTAATTAGTTAATGAATGTGATTAATTTAAGATTAATTACTAAGTTTAATTAATTAAAAATGTAATTAATTAATAAAGTAATTAATTTAGGATTTATTAATTAATTTAATTGATTAATAATTACTTAATGAAGTGATTAAAGATTAATTAATTAGAATAATTAATCAAAATATTAATATATAATTAATTAAGAAGTTAATTAACTAAGATAAGTAATTACAAATTGTTAATTATTGTATATGATTAATTACAAGTTAATATTAGTTAATTAATTAATCAAGATTGATTAATGGATGTGATTAATTTAAGTGTGATTAATTAATTGTAATTAATTATAGTTAATTAATAAATGGAAATAAACGAAGGATCATTAATTATTGTAATTAATGATAGTAATTAAAGTTTAATTACTGTATATGGTTAAGGATAATTACTTGAACGTAATTAAAAGATAATTAATTAAGGAAGATTAATTAAGGAAGATTTATTAAGGAAGATCATTAAGAGATGATTAATTGATTTATTTGGAATAAATTAATAAAGATGGATTTAGGTAATCCAATTGATTTAGAGTTAATCAATTCTGCTTATAAATGATTGATTGATATTGGATGATTAGTTGATATTGATTGATTAATATGGGTGATTGGCTGATTCTGGATGATTTGGATATCTTTGTTATGTGAGATGTTGCTTTGTGAGATGAATGGTTGATATGAATTATCTATTGTGATAATGTGATTCATCTATCTGTTTATATCATCCTGAATATAAGTTTAATTGTTTAAACCCTTAAACAAATGGGACATTAAAATGGCGTTTTGGTTTCGATGAGACCGGGATCGGGTTTCCATATTTGGATAATCCGAAAACCACATCGATCCAAATTAAACGTTGGGTCGTGAATCCAAGTGGAGCTTAGTGAAGACTCGAGGTGTAAGAACTATTCGTCGGTATAACTCTGGGGGTGATGAGTTTGACGGAAGTAGTACTTATAGGTTCGAGATGGTGATTCAGAGTGCAAGGGCTATAGTCGTTGACTCTAAGGGTGATTCCAAAATGAGTGCAACGAGATAGTGCCTTCGGTTTCGTTCGACCTCGGAACGAACTTGTATGGATTGAATGCTTTCAGAACATCGTCAGGTGGACGATGAGCATTCTAAGATAGATATGTTCTATTAAAGGTAATCGCAGCCTCAAGCCTCATCAACCGAGAATAGATAAAACAGGGGAGGTGCGGCAAGGCTAGGTGGGTAGCACCCATTTCAGGGTGAGGTCATTCATGTCTAGATGTCCCTTTTATTTCGGCTTAGTGGGTGGTTTGTCCCGCCAACCATGGGGTGATCTTACTCGGAACTGTTCAGTATGGAATGGTCCGGCTTTGTGATGCAGGGGATTGGGAGTAATCCTCGGTACTGTGATCTAGGCCACGTACTGTGACGGGCGGCATCCCGGTAGCCCTGTCATTGATGGAAACCTATTCTTCCTACGAGACCCTACGGTTTTGTTTGTATTACCCACTTTTGTGGCTAGTAGCTGGAATTTAATAGATGTAACAATTTCGACTATTTCTTATCTACTTGAAAACCCTAGACACTATTATAATATCACTGGATTTCCTATCAAATGTTTTGGTTAGCGTAAGGTAAAAACTTTTCCATGTTTATGTGTGGGAAGTCTTACGTGATACCTTTTCTTTTCAAAGGATTTTTCTAAAGTTAAGCAATTTTAACCCGTTTACTCACACCAGACCCCTGTCTGACCCGAGTGTTTATTGTATGTTTTATTAAACTCTTGGGTACTCACATTATGTATGAGTAGTCGAGTGATTCAGGTTAGCTTGGCGAATTCTGGAGGAGATATGGAGCAGGAGGCTTCCACGTGTAGATATATTATGGTTCCGCTGTGTTTGTATGGTATCTGTATCTTGTTATATCTTGAGTTGTATAGTTAGACAGATGTTTATAACTGTCTAATATGTGTTGTATAAGTTGTGTACTCTGATGTAATATGATACTATGTAATATTTTATGCGATATATTATATTTCATTCGTTCCGCTGTGAGTTATCTAATGTTGTTGTGTTTCTTCTTTCTTATCTTTTCTTCTTCTATCCCTTTCTTTCTTAATTAGTGATGTGACTTTCTGGTGTTAGAAAGTTAGGTCGCTACAATAAACGACTTAAATCTTCAAGTCCCCTGAGTGCGGACTGGAGTACTCTGAGTCCCCTGAGTGCGGACTAAAGTATAAAAGGCTTAAATCTCCATGTCCCCTGAGTGCGGACTGGAGTACTCTGTGTCCCATGATTGCGGACTAGAGTATAAACGGTTTAAATCTCCAAGTCCCCTGAGTGCAGACTGGAGTACTCTGAGACGCCTGAGTATGGACTAGAGTATAAACGACTTAGATCTTCAAGTTCCCTGAGTGCGGACTGGATTACTCTGAGTCCTCTGAGTGCGGACTAGAGTATAAACGTCTTAAACCTCCAAGTCCCCTGAGTGCGGACTGGAGTACTCTAAGTCCCCGGAGTGTGGACTAGAGTATAAACGGCTGAAATCACCAAGTCCCGGACTGGAATACTCTGTGTCCCCATTGAGCATGGATTAGAGTATAACGGCTTAAAAATCTCTAAGTCCCCGGCATACGGACTAAAAAATGTTCTATGTACCCGAAGCGTGGAATAAAGGATGTACAATTCCAAAGAATTTTTGACTTATATGAAAATGAATTGAGGGGTTTATATAACTCATAGTAGCTTGGGTTTCGACCACAATTATACAGAAAGCCGAATGATAAAGCTCTTTTGAAAGACAAAAGAAATAAATTTTATTTATCCAAAATAAGGTTCTACTACAACTCCTCCAAAATTCGGAGTCAAAAGTCTATTTACAATAACTACGAAAGTAAATAAAAATAATTACATAATTTAAACTAACTCTCGTTGAACGAGAGTAACAACTACTTCTTTTAATTCCTCGGTTTCTTCTCCTCTTTCGTCTTATCTAACGACTCCTACTCCATGCATTTTCTCTTAGAAGTTTTGCTTGATGGGGAGGTGACAACTGAGGAGGGACCTCTAATGGCCTGGACGCACCAGGTAGGATGACCTTCAAAGGCTTATTCAAAGGATCATCTAGGTCCATGACTCGAGGCTCGACTTTGATTTCAGCTGTCTTTTTCTTTTCCTCCGCGAGTTGCTCCTTCATGCTCATTTTAAAAGTATGTCCAGAGGTGCTTGTGATCTCGATTTCATAACTTCCTTTGACGGGAGATGAAGTCTTGGACTTATCCTTATCAAGCGCCTCAATCACTTGAGCATCTGGACCAGGAGTCTCTCCCGCGTGAGTAGCCTCGCTTTTTCCCCTTCTCCTCCTTGGCTTCATCGCTCCTTGGAGTGCGTTCGGGATTAGAACGGCCTGCACAAAATCATAGGAAACAAATATTAGAATACAATGATCTCTCGTCGAAAACGACGACTCTTGGAACTTTAAAATAAGGAGTTATATACCGGCTTCTGGTTGACTGTCAACCGTCCGAGGGGCTCACCTTCTGGAATGGAAGATAGAACATGAATGCCGAGGCCAGGGTCCTTCGGGTCATAACCGACATGTTGCTCCAATGGATCAAGTACCGGCCGATAAGCTGATTGCTTAGGAGAAGGAGCTGGAGACTCGGTTCCCGACGGACCGGCAATAACATCTTTCCCTTTCGATGAGGAGGAACCTTTGCAATAAATAAAGAGCATTCGCCACAGACATGTCTGAAGGCTCGTGTCCCTTGAGAAATTATTTTATTAAAGCATCTTTATAGACCTCCTCGGTGCCAAGTTCGAACTTCCTGATTTTTATTAAAGTCTCCCAAGCCTCGGCTAAGGATTTGAGGTTGCCCTCACCAAGAAAAGTTAAGTCTCGATGCATGAGGACACGGGCGTTGTACTCTACTATAAGTGGGTCGAACATGCACTTAATCTCCTCCCTACTAGCCTCTGCAGCCGCCACAAGGCGAGAGTCAATCTCCGTGGATGCTATTCTCTTGCCCTCTTCACGGATTTCGTCCTTCTTCATCCTGACCTTAGAGAGCTCGTCGTCGAGCTTTGCCTTCAGGAGTCGCGTAGCAACGATCTCATTGCAATATCGCTGTGACTCTTCCTGGGCAGCAGTTTTTTCCTCTCTCTCTCTCTCTCTCTCTCTCTCTGCGGAGTAGATCTTCCAACTCTTTGACTCAGAGGGCAAATGTATCCCTTTCCTTCCGAACAGAATCCTTCTCTAAAGCCAGGGCCCCACAACGTTGGACCGCTTCGTCAATTTCTTTTTTATGAGTTGTCTTCAGACTATTTACCGCCTCCGTAGTATCTTTAGCGCTTTGTTGGCAGCTTTGACCGGAGACTTGTATGAAGCAAGCTCTTCGTACTGAGCTTTTATAATATCCTTACCATGAATAGTCTCGAGCTTCAGGCGGTCAATTTCATGTTGACGCTCGACAGAGTCTTCCGAGATCTTCTCAGCTAGATGGACAAACGCGTCATGTTGAATACAGACGTCGTTTTTGCAAGCGATGGCGCTCTGTTTGACGTGTCCCGGAATGTGGTGGATCGTCGGGACGAACTTCAGACCATCGAAGCAGACTTTTGGGAACTTAGCCTTAAGCTCGATTAGTCTCTCCGATATTGTTGGATCTGTTGCAGGAACGAGGGGAGATGGCTTTGAAAGTTCGGTTTTCTTGTGGGGTTCCTGAGATTGTCGTGTGCTTGATGATCCAGAGTGTTAATCACGGGGGGCATCGGATTGGAATCCCTTGTGGCCATGTTTATCCCGCGTTGTTCTGAGTGAGAAGGAGGATATAATAGTATGAAGGCTGATGATATGTTTTCCTTCGAGACGATGAATCCCGGGAGTGATAATCCCTATCGCCGTCATCATCTCTGTCTCGACGTCTTCCGGGACCAGAATCCCGTCCAGTGTGATGGAAGATAGATGACCCGCAGAGACGATCAAGTCCATGTGTCTGTCCTATATCACCTGCATAGAATTTAAATGACGACAAATAGCAAAGAGTATAGCAATGATAGAAATTTAAGTGCAATGTGAAGTGCATGTGTCTGTGTGTGTCCTAGTGTTTCCCCCCGACAGACTAGTTTCTTTATCTTTACTAATAGGAGTTTTTTCTCCCTGGTTTTGGGCTTGAGCACTTGTATCACCTCTCGTGGGTGAATGAAGCTTAAGGGCCTTCGAATCATCAAAACCATAATTGAGCAGATCATCAGGAATAGTGAGGTTCGACGGACCTTTCAGAGAACTCTCTAAGTGTTGGGGGAAAGGCTCTCTCTCCACTGGAATAAGGGTGACCTTAGAAGTTCCACCCACTTTCTTCTTCCTCGACTTATAGGTCAATTTCTTCTTTCCCTTTGAAGGGGAAGGTGTCATTTCTATGTCGTGAACCTCGACTATCGGGTCCCAAGTGGGACTAACATTTTCAACCGATACTTCGGGCGTCTTGACTTATCTAATCTCCCACATCTCTGGTGTGTCAGGGGCATTACGTGATGATGACCCAGCTTGTTTTTTCCTTTGCCCGAAGTAGGCTTGGATATAGTGACGCCTTGAAGGAGGCTTATTCGGCGACATTCTGCCAGCATCACAAACTTCGTGAGCGATTCATTTGAAATGAGAGTTCCGATGTCCCGGTCTTCTGTGGGGATGGCTCGGATAGCTTCGACAGCTTCAGAGTACCCGGAGCCTTCGGGACGTTGGTTGATACTTGAAAAAGTAGATAAAGAGTCAGAAAAGATGCAAATTTCGCCAAATTCAAGTATTGATCTACAAAAGGAACTTACTTGCTTCCACCCATCTCCTTGCAAAGCCAGGAGGACAGTGCACATAGAACCACTCTTGCTTGTACTGGGCATACTTGCTCCATGCCCCAGTCAAGATTTGGCATTTGCTATGTGGCTCGAGGAATTCAAAAGATGGCCTATTTGACCGTCTCTTGAAGCGATAGATATAGCGGATATCGCCAGGAGTCGGGAGCCTAAAGAGGACACTCATGAAGAGAATGCAAGTGCCGTATATAAAAGCGTGGTTGTTCGGATGTAATTGCGATGGAGCGATCTCGATATACTGCAGCAGGTCGCGAAGAAAGGAGTTGAATGGCGGCACGCTACCGACCCAACACATGAATCTATTGTAGGCTGTATATCCGACTGGGGGCAAATGAGGATGATCCTATCCCAATGGAACCAGCACATCGTCGAAAGGAATCCCATGTACTGAGCATATACGGCGAAGCGTGCTTTCGTTAACCTTCGAGGCTTGGGTATCGATCGGATCGTCTAAAAAGATCGTTGCATTCAAGGCATTAGGAGCCAAGTCGACAGATGCGATCGCGGGGCTCGGCATGTCTTGTATAGAAGTAGTCGACGGATTTGAAGTTCCAACTACCTCTTTTTGAAAAGATGGCCTGGGTCTATCCGAGATCGTGGTGGAACTAGATTTCCTAGACATTCTAGTAAAGATTAAGTCTGATGAAACACCCGTTTGAACTATACTTGAAAAACAATCGACATTAGGCTTAAAAAAATAAATACTCCCCCCGTGTGGTGTGTAAACTAGTGCGATCATTCGAATATAAGTGCCAAGAAATTAAAAATCACAGAGTTGATGAAAATTATGCTTTGAACTATCATCTTCAAAGACCGTCATCGCTGACCGTCTACGAGAGCTTGTCATAAGATGGTTTATATTTTGAACTCGACATCGTCGCTGTGCGTTGAAGGTTATTATCTGTTTTAATCAAGTTAAATTCAAGCCTATAGTTGTCAAAACAGAGGAGTTATCAGTCCGGATTGTCCGATATGCTTAATTGTTTAAGTCCGTCCTTGTTCACTGTCATATGTTCGGGCATAAGAGGTGTGTTAAGTCAACAATGTTCTGAGTCCAGGTTGAGATGGTTTTGACTGTCATATGAACATCACTCTCCCACTTTTCCTATCCACCGTTCGGCATGCAGCAAGTCATGCCGAACCACAATCATGTCGAGCCGCGTCGCTCGGCATTTTGTCCTTAACTCCAATTTCATTCCTCCTCTCCATCCCTACCATTCGGCGCAGCTGAGTCCTTCGGCAAGTCATGCCGAGCCGCATCGCTTGGCATTTTACCCAACTCCTACTTCTCTCCTGCTTTCCCTCCTGCCTCGATCTGCATGAGGGAATCATGCCGAGTCGTGGCCGTGCCGAGCTACATCACTCGGCACGCTAAACCTTAACTCCAAATTCACTTATGTACTTCCCCTCCACCGCTCGGCATAAGGAAGTCATGTCGAGCCACATCAGTATGTCTTCCACCAATTCCCTTCTTCAAACACCTCTGACATCCTCTTCTCTCCTCCACTCCGCCTAGCCCTAAAACATGTTCTAACCGCGAATCGATTCCCTCATCCACGCGATTCCTACTGACCTCGATTTTGCAGAGATTCACGAATTCAAATCTCGTGCTAAGTTTCCTAGTCGAGATGAAGTGTTTAAAAGAGAGGTCAATACTTAAGAAATGACTCCAAGCTTGGGGAGATTCTAGAGTAGGAAACGTAATTCTGATCGGATTCGATTGTTGGGGAAGGAGGTAAGGCCACTTATTGGGTTAAGTAAGTCGTTCGGCATTCAAGCCTCGTTCGGCATTCCATCCTCGTTCGGCATTCCATCCTCGCTCGGCATTCCAGCCTCGCTCGGCATTCCAGCCTCGTTCGGCATCCAAGGCTCGTTCGGCATTCCAGTCTCGCTTGGCATTCCATCCTCGTTCGGCATTCAAGCTTTGTTCGGTATTCAAGCCTCGATTGGCATTCCAGCCTCGTTCGGCATTCAAGCCTCGCCCGACATTTGTCGTTCGGCATTTGCGGCTCGGCACACAGAAGTCACCCACCACGGGCCGAGGTATCCTACTCTTAGGCCAATTAGGAAAGTCCAACCCATCTTCGTCTATAAATAGAAGGGCATGGGCACAATGAAGTGGACCTTTTTTCGAGAACACTGGAGAGACTCTGCCGAATTCAAGACTCGTTCAATTTTACTTAGCATTTGCATTAAATTCTTTATAGTACGGACTGTATCTGTATTCAATCACTTGTGAAAGCAACAAAAATCAAAACTTAAAGTGGATGTAGGCAATCACGCTGAACCACTATAAATCCGGTGTTCTTGTTTTTGCATTTAATTTAGCATACAATTCTCTGTTTTAATTTACTTTCTTCATTAATCTCTTTACACAATCTTGCTCAAGGGTGTTAGTGACCAATTTTGGTGCTAACACATCCACTATATTTCAACGTTATATTTCAAACAAATTCAATAACTCAATTCCGATAAAATTTCATTTATACTTAAAAATTCAACTTTAAACTTTCAATTAAATTCTTAAAGCAATTCCTTTAGACACATTACACATTTCAACATAAAACTTGATTTTTTAATAATAATTAAATTTACATAAATCAAATTTTATTTCAAATATCATTTAAATTAAATTCGAAGATTAAGGATTTTAAAATCATTTGATTTAACCAATCCTGTGTTCATATATAATTCACTAGCCTAGGGTAATGTGATACGGATATTTATCATTTCAGTCCGCAATTTAAAATTTTATGGTTATATATCATTTCAAACCGCAATCCCGAAATTAATATAAAAATCCATAAAATCGCTCGAGTCTATCATTTCAACCCATAATGATTTTTCCCTAATCTATGGATCATTCGGGTATGTGTCATTTCAACCCATAGGGAACTTGCAGTTATAACAAGATAAAATATAACATCAATTCATCCAATACAAGCAATCAAACATTCATCACAATCATCATTCCAAATCAAACAGTAAACATCAATACATAACAGGTTATCATGTATAGGAAATTAACTGGAAATTTGGATTCAATAATAAATTAAATGACAATTTAATTCGGAATAAATTCAATTTAACTAGAATGACGATTTAACTATCTCAAACGGCGATAAATAAATTTCTAATCACATCAAACATTAATTTAACTAACATAAGAAATTTTAGAAGTTGGTAGGGAGTTAAAACATATCGAATTGAAATTCAAAATAGGGCCTAAATTTGAAAAGTCTCGAAATTCATCCAAACTAGCGTCGAAATAGGTTAGACTAAGATGAAATCCCGTACATTTGATCTAGTTGGGTGTGTTTTCTCATGCTGGTTTTCCCTACTAACTCGGCTGTTATTTTATTATATTGCTCGGGTCAGACCGAGCATATTTTCAAATTTCTTTGAATGCATAGGAGCTCAAGAGATGAGTCAGAGGTCTTCAAGTCGTATTCTCATATATGTCTATTTCTGCGGCTTTGTTGTTCGAATTATCAGCAATTATGAAGACATGATGTTATGACTGTCCAGGATGATGATTGTGATTCTTATTGTACTGTGATGGATGTATGTATATAACAGTTTCTCTTTTATAAAGATCGTTGATATTATATTATATATTGTTCCACTGCGATTGTGAGATTCCATGTTGTTTTAGTTTCTTTCTTTATTCTTCTTCTCTTCTTCTTTCTTTCCCTTAACTATTTGTCTTTCCATTCGATTTGGGTTGGACATATGTGGTTTATTGTTAGCTTCAAATTTATGGAAAAGCGGGTTGTTACATGTTTGTTTTACAATACTCGGGTCAGGCCAAGACATGACAGGTCTGAAGGCTCATTAACATGGATATAGCTAGATTGGTAGGGGCAGTGATATATATATATATATATATATATATATATATATATATATATATATATATATCTGTGTGTGTATAAGTGTGTGTGTGTGTGTTTATGTGCAAGCATGGTGGAGGAGTGACGTGTGTATGCCTGTTTATAATTATGTGAAGTGATAATATGTGTATACTTGCATGTATATAAATAGGTGTGCGTCTACAAATTCCATGATCATTGTTGTTGCTGTTGTGTGTTTCCAGGCGAGGATTTTTAAAGAGTGAGTGTGTTCTTGTGGATTTACTTCTTATTTTATTTCTACTTTGTTAATTCTTTAATTACAGTACCTAGTTGCATCATGTATTTCCATTTGTATGTTATATAATTAACCCATATATATGAGTACGTGGGTGGTATGTGGGTACTTTCCATAAATATATGTATGTATGTGAAAGTATAACAATATCGATGTATTGTATTTTCCGTTTTGTTTAAGTAAGTGAGCATTTATGCAATTAAACCTATATATGTACGTATGTATGCAAGTTGTTTTCAAATTGTTGTTCCAAGCCAGTGTTTCCATTTATAACAGAATAAACTTTCTGACTAAAACATTACTAGTATGAACAATATCAATCGGCTATCATCATCCAAGGCTCCGACAAGAAATTGTACCGATTAAAACGACCATTCAAATTAGTTTATGATTAATCATTTCATGTCCAATAACACAATGAACACAACCAAAATGTTTCTTCCAGTTTTCCAATAACACAGAAAAGTACTCCTTATTATTATTCCATATATTTAATCATATATATGTACGTGAACTGATGGACCATTGTAGAGTGGTGTTTATAGTGTATTTGTTTTTCGAGAGCTTTTAGACTTTGTAAATGGTGTGAAATTTTCTCTTTACCACATTCGAATTTTAAACTTATTGTTATAAGAGTCGTTGGTTTGCAGTTGCTTTGCTGCAATAGGACGAATTATGGTCTGCTTTGACATATTTAAGATACAATTATATTTATTAAATATCTCACACAAGCTATAGTAAATGTTAAGTTAAAAACCATAGTAAAATTTCAATGTTTTAGTTAGTTATGGTTCAAAGGTGTGGGTTATGTTCATGCCAAAAAACAATCTGTGCATACTTACTAGTATCCATAATGAAATTGTCCCTACAATAACCAAGATGTTTGTACTGTAAAAAAAGGAGCAAGAAAAAAAAATAAAGAAAAAAAGTCTGCAATATAGTAAACCTTACCAGTGAGAGCTACTACTCAGTTCATTAGCATTTGTTGACCCAACCGATTTGTTCTTCCCCCCAGTCTGAAGAATATCCCACACCTCATCCAAGCTACTTACCTTAGTATCTATAAGACCAGGTACTTCTTAAGTTCTATTTATCTGCTTTATATCCAACCTTCTCGAACAACAAAACACTATATATTTGTTTACAGAAGAAAATAAATTAAACCATAAAACTTAGAAATTGGATTCTTACTTCTTAGCAGGAAGATCAGGTAAAGTTTCATAGAGGAGATCCCTTATCTTTTCATTATAAACCTCAAACATGCTAACGGAAAACTTGAATCTATTTGTTGGCATTCTATCAGTAGAGCCCTTGAACAGTTCTTTCAATGCACAGTAATTAACTCCTCGGGTTTTCAAGTCTCCTTCCATGGTGAATGTCTATCCAGTTCCTATTTGGCCATAGGAAAATATGCACATGTAGTATCCATCCATTACTGATTTTACTACCGGTAATGTCTCCGCAAACACAGTCTCTGCATACACGTGAATACTGTATGACACTATATTTCAGCAAAAAATGTACACGCATAATTTATTACCCTCATCTGAAATATGATAATTTTAAAGGCCAATTCATTTCAGCCTCAAGTTTTACTTTATTGATTATAATTTTTTTATAAAAATACAGATTATTCTTTCCATAACCCCTACATTCTTTTCCAATTCTATCATCTATATATTTAATTGTTCCTTATAAACCAAGTTATGAAGTATCAGAACAGAAATCGATCATGTTAAATCACTTAAATTTTATATGCCAAATAATTGTTATCATGCATTCAGTTAGATTATTATTGGTATGATGATTATTTTGTCAGCTGTTTACTTTAAATAAAAGAATTCATAGCTTTTTTTGAGCGAAAATTAAATAAATTTTGAAAAAGAAAAAAAAAATGATAGGACACTTTGAATCTTATGCCTACATGGTGAGATTAAGATAATGAATCAATCTTAATTTTTTTATTAATCTTTTACCATATTTATCAACAGTTTTTAAACAATTTTTATCTATGATTTCTAACATTTGAATCTTGATTGTGTTAGAAAATTGAATTAACTAGATGGTGGTGTGATCGTTTGAAAAAAAGTTATCGCGCATTATAAAAATTAATATTGGAGTTTTAAATACGATTTGCTAGTTATAAAACCAAAGTTTGCTAGCTCATTAATTAAATAGGAGTCACAATATATAAGCGTGTCATAAACTTAATCCAATCAATCTCACTTATAGTTATTAACGATGTTTCATTGTAAATTTGTATTTTTCTATGCATTGTAAATTTGTACCTTGATCATCTTTCGGACTGAAAATATGATCAAACCTGGATTGCTTCTTAGTACCATCATCCAGGACAACTTGAAGCTCAGACTCGTGAGAAGGATCAAACTCCACAACAGAAGTAAACCCTTTAGATAACTCTTCAGAATTTAATGGCCTACACTACAATATACTCTTATATTTCCCTTGAGTTCTATTATCTCATTGCACACGCGCTTTCCTTCAGAGCACTATTGAGTATACTTATTCTTTAATTCCTCATACTTTGGCTCGTAGTCTTTTGCACATTTTTTGTTTAGAACTTCAAATTCTGCTTTCAGCTTACTGGTTATATCATTCTGCTCTTGGTATTTACTAAGCACTTTATTATACTTTGTTCCTGCAATTAATCTAAGTTAAATGCTTGTAATCTAACTAATCATAAATATCACAAATCACAAATAATAAAAGGAAAATAAATAATTAAATAAATCGAGAGCAGTATACTACTGATGATTTGAATTGCAGAGGCTAGACCAGGTGCAGAGTATGATGTTATCGACTCAACCTTCAGCATAAGAGATGGTATAATACTACATTCACTGTCCTTTATAATATTTAAAAGGATGATAAACTTCCATGCTTTGAAATTTGAATCACTCTTTTGTCCTACCAATTTGGCTGGTACTGAAGAGAAACTGACCCAAAAAAGAAAAAAAAAAAGAGAAGGTAAAATAAAAATTCATCTGTTAGATATCCATGTTCTCGTCAATAGCTTCTGAATCTACGATTTAAGCCCTAATTCATCAAGCAGAAATAGAACTATTAAAAAAAATCAAAGTCCAGAATAAAGATAGTGCAGAAAATTATAACTATACCATTTTCTTTTGTGGCATCATCCACTTCTAAAATCATCCCTTTTCCATTTCCTAATTCAAATAATAAGATTAATTTAGGATTTTAGGTTATTATTTGCAGAATTCTAGGGTTTTAAACAAATGATATCAAGAAAAATAGATACTGGGAATGTTTCGTTTAGACTTCATAAAGTTGATTTAAACGCGAATATATCCACTAAATTCCATCAAAATCGACTAAATACAAACAGTTGGGCAATTAGAGAGGGAAATTAAAAAAGAAAAGAAAGCATTTGGAGATAGTACCTTGTTCGGTTGCTCCTGCTATTTCAGATCGATGACTTTTGGAGACACAAAACACTAGAGAATTTTTAAAGCTCGGAGAACTGAAGGCTTGCTGAAGCTTACGACTAACCGTGGAGTTGTGAAGATTTAGATAGAGATCAGAAAAGTTTGATTTTTACTGAAATTTTGGATTAAGGATTTGTGGCAGAGAGGGATTGCAGCGTCTCGTGAGAAAGGCGGGATCATTTTCATTTCCCCGCTTAATACATTTCCATGCTAAGTAGCAGCGTTTTAACATATTTTTATTTTATAAATTAATAATCCCCTAATAATAACAGCTTTTTCATTAAAACCTTGTGAATTGATGCTACAAAAAATAAATTTTGTTGTAGTGCAAGAGACTACCTTCCGTATAGTACACCTTTAGATAAAATGTACGGAGGTTGCAAACATTGCACCTCTACCAACACAGAACCTACCTACCCTTTTTTGGATAGTACCGAATATGATCATCACCCCGGTTGCCAACTGGACATACTATTTCCGAGGGCCTGACATATATAATGCAAAAATATTGATTTAGATACAAGTGAATATCATACCGTGATGGTAGAAAACCATATAGCCTTGCCGCATCCCTTATGTTTTAGTCATTTCTAGGTGTGAGGCTTGAGTTTACGTTTTACCTTTTAGCAAATCCGACTTGGAACATTACCCTCCAAGCCAGCGCAATGTCATCATTCATCCTTACAAGTTGTTTAGGATATGAACAAACCGAAGGCACTACTTCTACTAGCTCCCTTTTGAAATCACCCTCGGGATTAGTAGCAAGTAGCCCTTGCATTTCAAAGAACTCCATCTTCGATTTCCATCATCTTCAAGTTGTCTTCAATTCGAATGCTTATGCCAGTTCGAAGTAGTTTTTGGATATAATATCTAATCCCGGTCTTTTTGAACCGACAATCAATTTTTCAAAACTAGCCAAGATTTGATAGTCGGTTAATTAATTATCAAATAATAAACAATCAAATCAGAAATTTAAATTCTTATGATAATCAAACATGATTAAGCACAAAAGCAACCTCTAAGCATCTTTAATTAATTCTTTTATTAAAATTACTTTGTAAATACTTGTATTAAATGCCTCTACAAAAATACGCATCTGTATACTACTCATTCACTATTTATTTACTCTTTTAATACTTGGAAAAGTATCTATATATATTATCTTATCAGTGTAAGTATATTCACAAAACACTACACTTTCAATAAGGGTGGGCATTTAACCGACTTAATCGATTTAACCGACTTAACTGACATCTACCGAACCGATTTACCTGATAAATTTGGTTAACCGACGTTATTGGTTAATCAGCCGACCGTAATCGACCATTTTCGGTTCGGTTAACGGTTAATAAAATCTGGTCGTTTGGTTAACCGTTAAACGATCAAAAAATTAAGGTTACATCACAGCCCAGTAGCCAATTTTAAAGAACCCATATGAGAACGAATTCCAATAACTATCGTGCAATTATTTTCTTTTGAATGGTCGAATCTTTCCAATTCCCAGATCCAGATAAATTAGAGATAAAATGAGATAAGTAGAAACCTGGATCTTCTCGCACATCCCATTTCCTAATCGTCGATGTCAACTATTTTATTCTCTGTGTTAGGCTCAACGTTTCACGCTACTGACGACCAGAGCTATTGTAGAAATCATCGACGTCAAGAATGAAGAGAGAATGTGTGTTTACTTTTCTAGAATCGATTCTTAATTTGTAACTTAGTATACTTACTATTTACTCTATTGATCTACTGTACATATTTGAATTATGTTCTAATCTAGTTACTTAACTGAATACTGCTATATGTATATGTAATTAGGTGGTAAATTAGTGTAAATTACCGACTTAACAGATAAAGCTGCTTTCGTTTACTAAGTATACTGGATTTGGAGTTTTTCGATTTAAATTTTAGTTTCTTAGAAAACCCAGTCACAAATATATTTGGTAAACTCACTTTTACATCATTCTGCATTGATTTACTGAATTTTCTTTGATTTTATTACTATATTTGTAAATGCGTTGTAAATTATTGTATTTGTGATAAAGGTTTTACTAATTAGTTGTAAATTTCATATACTGATTATTGAATTTGATTCAATGTTAATCATTATATTTCCAGTAAATTAAAATATTAATATATGCATAGTAAGAAGAAAAATCATTTTCATCATTTAATATATTGTAAAATAATTATTTACATGTTAAATTCACTTAAAATCGTTAAATAGACAATATGTAACAATGTTTCCTGGCATTAGCATTTACCAACATATATATACAATATTTAAAGTATGAATAAATATAACTAAGCATATACCGATTCAATTCATCATATATAAACTTTTAAGTTGATCATTAATTTGGTATAATCATATATTCATTAGGTTTCAACTATGTGTAAATATACTTAAGCCTTTATTGGTTATGTTCATCATTAGCTTCATTAGTGTATATATTAAACGTTTCTTGCTTGTTGAGTTTCAACCATCAATCTTATATTGAATCGTTTACAAAATTTTAGCATTTATTGATTTTCATATTTTTCACCACTTTTATGATTATCATCGGTGTTTTATCATCGGTTTCATCATCAGTATAGAGCCTGGAGTTTTCTTGCTTGTTGACTTGTCAGTGTAACGGCCCATAAATCCGTACCCCTTGAGTCAACTCTATTCTACCTAAATCAACTCAAGTTGTACAGAAATACGAACCATTTGGGTTAAAGAAAAAGAGGTAGAAGAAGAAAATAGAAAACAACACCAGAATCTAACCATCGCAGCGGAATAAAATATAATAGATAATAAATGATCTTTAGTCAAAATCAAATATCTCTGTTTATATATTACCTCATCAGAGTACAACAATCACAGCTCAACATCAATACCATACAAATGGATATACAACAACTCAACACAGCGGAATATATATATATATATAAACAAGTACAAGAGTACGTATCGTCATGCAGCTCGTCTCTTGAGCTCCAGAGCATCACATCCTGTATTCTATAATACTCGGCCTGACCCGAGCATTACAGTTAAATAAGACCCGAGTCATCTGGATTACTAGCGTGAGAAAATCACACTCCATTGATTATTAAAGTTTCAAAATCCTTTGAAAACAAAAGCATCTCGTAAGACCACACCGCAAATAAACATGTCGGGTTTTTTCCTTACGATAGCTAAAACAACTTTTATACAAATCCTCTAATATTATAATAGGGTCTATATACAAATACTTATAAAATAGCCGAAATTGTTACATCTATTAAATTCCAGCTACTAGTCACAGAGTGGGTAATACAAACAAAACTCGTACAAGGCTCGTAGGGAAAATGGATTTCCAACTAATGACTAGGCACTGGGGTACCACCTGTCACGGTACGTGGCCTAGATCACAGTACCGAGGAGTACGCCCGCTCCCCTGCAACACAAGATCGGGACTCCCCCTTACTGGATAATCCCGAGTGATATCACCCCGCGGTTGGGATCAACAACCGCCCACTAAGCCGAAATGAAAAGAGACAGCTAGACAGGGATGACCTCACCCTGCTTGGGTGCTACCCACCTAGCCTTGCTGCATAACCCCTGATTTTCAGTCATTCCCATTTGATGAGGCTTGAGGCTAAGCGTTACCTTTATAGAACATATCCCTTAGAATGCCCATCGTCCACCTGACGATGTTTACGAAAGCATTCGTCCATACAAGTCCGTCCCGGGTTCCAACGGAACCGAAGGCACTATTCTTACTACATCCATTTTGAAAATATCCTCAGGATTAGTAGCGACTAGCCCTTACACTTCACTGCTCCATCTTCGAATCCCAAAATCGTTTTCCACGAAACGTACAAACCGGATCGAAGTGATTTTCGAGAGATAAATCTTGATCCCGGTCTCTTCGAAACGATCAACTTATTTGTCCAATATTGATAGTCGGTTATTCAACTATCAATTAATATTCACAACAACCATCAACCAATAAATAATTTCCCAAATTATTTATAAATTTCAAAAATATCTTCACAAGATATATTTCCAATTTCAAACCCCTTTGAAAATAGTTTTCAAACTATCTTCTTTTCTCTGAATAAATTTCAAGTATTTTCTATTTCCACTGGAATCACCAAGCACAAGATTTTAGATTTTTAAAATAATTTTAAATCGCTTTATTGTAAAATATGTTTAACATTTAATTAAAAAAATTTACTTTAGTGCTTAATTTAAAATAATACTTTAGAAACAATTAAAATAAGTTTACATTATAAATATAACTAGATTTTCTTCTACAAACAAAATACCTAATCATCCTTTAAATAATTATGACGATAATAGATTAAACAAAACACTTACTTTGGAATTTACTTTAAAACATTTAATTTAAAACTACTTCAATAATTGGTTAAAAATACAAACTATATGAATAGTTAAAAATAAGGTTACTTTATAAAATATAAACTAGGTTCTCACTCTTTAAAACAAAATACTAAGTTACCATTTTAAATAATTACTACTATAATAGATTTGAGAAAATACTTACATAAGAATTTAAATATTTAGAAATAATAAATTTTCAAAACTTGCTTTTTAAAACAACTTTAAAACCTTTAATTTATATTGAAAATTTTATTTTGAAAACGTACTTGGTTACCCAGGGAGAATTCCCAATCTCAATCACTTAAATCAAATTTCCAAATTGATTTCCAATTTACTCCATTTGAAATAAATTCCATTACTTACTCAATCCATTTCAAAATTCATTAATTATGGACTAATTATTATTGTTATTATTTTCCGTTTGATTTATAATCTTTTAACTGATATACCAATTTCAGGTTATTCCCAATTTCTTCTTATTCCTTTCAATAAATTGAATCTTAAATTTTAAATAAATGGTTTATTCTTTTAAAATAATAACACTGAGGTTAAAAATTCATTAACTTCCTGTTTATTCAAAAATTTCCTTTCTATACTCTAGATCTATTTATTAGAATCTTAAAGTCACTTTATTTCTTTTTCAATTCATTTTTAATTTTATTCAAATTTCTATAATTATTTTACTTACAATTTCACTTCTTTTATTATCTTTCCAAAATCCAATTTATATATTTTCGTAATTCATCATACCCAATTATGTCCAATCGAACCATAGCATTCAATATTCCAATAAGGTTCATCATAGAATATCAAATAATCACAAAAGAGTGTATTAAAAAAATTTAAATAAATGTTGAGGGATCCAGTTGGATCCCTCCAACCTGTTTTCCTACATCCACAGACGTTAGCACAATATAAAATGCCAATTCCCAAAATATACCATACTATAGCACATCAATCAATTCAGCCATTCAAACAATTATTTAAATTTAATCATTTAAATTTAAATTTAAATTCAGCTGAGTGAGATTAACCCACCTTTTCCTTTAAATTTGCAATCCACTTCATTCTCGGTTTGATTCCACGATTTCAGACCTTGTAAAAATATTAGATGTTCTATTAATATTCGAGTCAATTGTAAAATTAAGTCTCCATTGGATAATTTAATTAACCCATTATTTTATCACCCTTAACAAAATTTAAATTTACTAATACTTTAATTTAATTTAAGCTAATAATTCCCTTTAATAATCTTTAATAGCTAAAATTAATTAAATAGGTCAATCGTACAATTTTATCACCAAATCCCTTACATAATTTTCTTCCAAAATCTTATATCAATTTCCTGTACATATATATATTTTAAACTTTGGAACCTTTAAAACTAAACAGTAAATATCCTTTACTGAAAAACAGTATACTGAGTTGTATTATATATATATATTTTAAACTACATATATATATTTTTGTTTTATAAATCTGTTTTATACAAAGCTTCTCAACGATTTAAAATTCCATTTTCAATGCCTTATCACAACATATGTACATAATTTCTGATTTAAATTGCTCAAACTTTACCTTACTCGAGACGGGCCACCAGGTTGCTGCCAACCCCCCTCCCGATTTAAGACCCTCTGCTCTGCTTATTTCAGACGCTGCCCATCCTCGTTCGTGCCCAAACAACCACCGCTTCCTATGCACGACTGCTCCAGAAGTACCTCGCTCGATAACGTGCCCTCCTCCTATATCTTTAGGTCGCGCACCCTGCTAAGCTGCCACTGCCCTTCAATGGCAACATCGATCGCCAGAGGTAACAAACCCTACCCAACCTCGACTGCATCGAAGCCCTCGACCTTCACTCTTACAACGCAACTCTCGATCTCCAGCATTGGTTCGCTGCAGCCCCAAAACGCGACGCCACAAAAACCCTAACTCCCTTGCGAACACGCGCGAACGTCGCTTGCCTCCTTTCTTCCACGAGCCGATCGACTAGGGAATAGGGTTAACGAACTCGATTTTGGAGATTGAGGCTACGGCCATTTTTTTTGAAGATCGAAATATTTCGGCTGAAAAGAAAAGATGGGGGGCGACGTGATTTGAAATAAAGAAAGGAGGCATACACAAGAAGGCTCGACAATTTAAATTAAATTTCATCAAACTATTTATCAATTAAATTTTCAGCACGTTTATATTTCGTACACTCACTAACTCCGATCAAAACGAAATTTGAAATCCGATAATAATTCAATATTACGGACCCAATGGAACTGGTTTTGTCGAATTCTGAGACTGTGCCTCGGAAGGCTATCTTTAAATCCAAATTAAACGATAAAATTTCAAAACCGAATAAATCACTATTAAATCAAATTTTAACACTTTTATTGTCTTCAGTATTGTCAATATAAATTTTATAAGCCTTCAAATTATTTTTAATAGGCTTAAAACTGCAGATTCAACAATTTACCCAACTTTACTTATTTAATTTGATAATTCAATTATCAAATAAATTGTGATATTCATAATTCAAGTTAAAAAAACTCTATTGAATATTTAAAATCAATCAAAAATTCCGATTTTAAACGCTTGAAAATTCCGGGTCGTCACAGACAGATTACCGAGCTGTTGGCTTTCTTACCGAGTTTCATTATCATTTTTATAGGATGATATTTGGTAATGTATGTATTTTATCACACATAATGTTATTGCTATTTGGTCAGTAGTTCCAACTTTTTTTTCTTGCAGCAATCAGCCATTGTTTTCTCACATGTTTGCATGCTTTTGTGGTTTGACCCAAATAGAAGAATGTTTTTCTGTATCAGGTTGCTGGAGGTATGTCCTTTATTTGTCATAGTATTAGTTGGATTTTAGACTGAAGGTGAGCACGTTCAATGACTAACAAGTTCCCTGTCTTAAATAAATGAACTAATTGTTATGTACTAATTGCATATAGAATTAATTCATTTATATAACTGATTTTGAAACATGAACATACATCTAATTAATTCTTCTATGAGCATACATCTAATGAAACCGTGAGCTTGCATCTTAATGTAATGTAGTTTAATAGGTGGATAACAGATTATGTATGCAACTACTTAAGCTCATATTTTGTTTATAATAATTCCAAGTGTATTATTTAATTATTTTCTTCCTAGATAGTGTCCTCTTTGTTGCAACTTGCTTCATGCTTGCGACATGCTGGTAACTGTGAGCTTGCTAATATGCTGTTAACCACAACTTGCTCTTTTATGTATTGTAATATTTTATTACCTGCCTTGCTGAATGTTGTAGTTTGTACTCGATGTATTTCTTCTAGTTTGTATTGTATGTATTGTAATTACTGAACTTTGTAATTGTAACAACCAGCATATTTTACGATTGAATATTTAAATATTTTATTTAAATATTTTATCGTTAGTCAGATTTTAGTCCAAAAAGTTACTTTTTGCATACGGTCGAATTAGGACTCGGATCCACTTCCATTAGGTCCAAAATGCCGTTTGCAATCTTTTTGAGTATAAACTTTGATATGTTTGGAGTTAGTGGAATTTTGCCACTTTTTCACTTTGGGCTTTGGGTTTGGTTTAGACCATTAGCCTAAACTATTAACTCTAGCTCAACCCCCTTCCCTTCATAACTTTACTTTCATTTCCTAACACTCAAGCTTCATCAAAAATGGAGGGAGGAATGGGAAATTAAAACTCCAAGCCCTAATTCATTTGCAAATCCAACATCTAACTCCAAATTCAAAGAGAAGCCATTGATTCAAGCTTCTTGTGTAGAGATTCAAGTGTGGTTGATTCTTCCTTTGCTTTCAAGCTTCTCCTTCGTTGATTTTGTGAAAAGGTGAGATTTTTATCTCACATCTTTGTCTATAACTATCTTTAATTGTTGGGTATAAATTCCTAACACATTTTCATATGCATTTGCTCTTGGTTTGGATTGAATTGGTGAGAATCCCAATTTTTAGTGTTTTGGGTTCAACTGTTTAAAAATCCTAACTTTGATGTTTGAACACATTTTTGTTGATGCATGGAGGAGCCAATAGGACCGGGCAGCCGATTGGCGTAATCCCCTAGAGTCCGTGCTCGATCGGTTGCAAATTGAGAGAGTTTTTGCATTTTTTTTACTTAGGTCGTTCGACCTGCACGTATGATTCTCCACCTGCAGTTAGGTCGGCCTGCCTCATAGCGCAACCCATAGGTCACTTGCAACTTAGGTCGTTAGGTCGCTCGGCCATTATGTCGCCCGGTCTTCTTTTAACTCTTAGGTCGTTTCATCATTAAGTCGCTCGGCCTACTCTTCTCTTAGGTCGTTGCATCACCTAGGTCACTCGGCCTGTTATGCCGCTAGCTCCTTAGGTCGCAACCCCCTTAGGTCGCTCCGCCATGTTATGCCGCTAGCTCCTTAGGTCGCAACCCCCTTAGGTCGCTCGGCCATGTTATGCTGTTTGCTCTGTTAGGTCGCACGCTCGGCCATTAGGTCGTTCCACCCTATAGGTCGCTCAACCATGTTAAGTCGCACCTGCTATCTAGCAACCATGTTAGGTCGCTTGCTCTCTTAGGTCGCGCCATTTGTCCACTTAAGTCGCTCGGCCTTCTTATGCCTTAGGTCGCGCCACTTAGGTCACGCCATGATTAGGTCGTTCCCTCTTAAGTCGCTCGGCCTTCCCTTATGCTTTAAGTCGCACCAACTTAGGCCGCGCCATGCTATAGGTCTTGTCATGCTTTTGGTCGCGCCATATTAAGTTGCTCTGTTAGGTCGTATGCTATCTCTTGAGCTGCTGATTTCTTGTGTTGATTTATGTTAAGTCGTAAGTCGTTGCTATTAAGTCGCAAGGGTATTTCCACTTTGATGGATTTGGAATCGAATTCTTTGGATTTTTATTCATGTCTTCAAATATGGATTTTTGTGATTTATTGTTTCTATAATCATTTTTGTGATTTTCACTTTATCTCACTCGTACGAGAAATCTAGTTAAACGGCTTAGTAAAACAAATGGTATGAAACGCTTGCATTTACTTCGCCGGTTAATTCTTGGACTTGTTCGTTTGAACCTCTTATGACAATTTTCGAGTGGAGATCTACAATTTGTTCGTAAATGTTTAAGTTAAGCTCGTGGTTATGGGACAGGAAGCTGAGCTTATATATTTACTAGCTTACTGTGATTTACACTTCTTGATGATCGTTGATGATCATTTTTGTGATTTAGAATAGCAAATGTGCGATGTCTCATTGTCTACGAGGGAGACTAAACCCTGTTTCTGTGGAGCTTCGGCTCAATTTGGTGGGGTAGCGACCTATGGTCTTCGGGTCGTTTTGTGGAGCTTCGGCTCAAAATTAGTGGTTAGAAACCATGGAATAGCATTCCATTTTGTGATACACGCGTTGGTGAGTTTTCATGCTCCCGTTTTGTGATAGGCCTCCCCCTTTTTGTGATTTCTAGATTTCCATTGATGATTTCTGAAATTTGTGTTTTCACCAATTTTTGTGATTTACATTGATATGTTTTATCAATATTTGTGCATTGGTGAATTTGTGTGTCATTAACTTTTGTGATTGACATTGATATAATTGTCAATATTTTTGGTTTGCTGAATAAAAATAAAGAGTTTGACATTCTTTTTTATCTTTGAGAAGATTCTTGTGATATTGATTAATCCATGGTTGATTTTCAATTGCATATTTATCATAGTATAGCTTTATGGTTATCATATATTTATGTCATATCTCTTATTCTATATCATTTTATCTGATATTGATAGCTAGACTGATCTGTTTTTTATTTTCTTATTAAATAATACTCGGGTCGTACCGAGATGTTACAGGTGCTTCTGCTTGACTTCACATCTGGGATTATCACCCTGACTTTTGGCTAACTACTTAGATTAGTAGTTTTTGTTTTATACATTTGAGATATAGACTCATATATGTATCCATATTCTTTTGTCTAGCACTTGTAGCTATTCTTTTGTGACATTGTGGATCTTGTCTGACCACTACTCTGATGTACACTTTCATGTGTTATATATTCATATCTTTTTCTGCCTTTGTGATATGGATGTCTGTGGCTGATTTGTGTTATGTTTATTTCTATATTTGTTTCCGAAGAATATATATAGCCATCGGGTAGTAGCTTTGAGTTTGTATCGGTATGACGGATTTCCTCCTGAAACTAGATGCATGTTGTACTATCTGACATATCAGTGCTCGCACAAAGCAATTACATGGATGATCGCTCCTCAACAGCCTTATTCTCCGTGCTAGATGACGGCATTACATCCTTAGTGTCCTTGGCTAGCGTGGGTATAGAGGTGGGGCGTCATAGCTTGGTATCAGAGACAATCTTCAGAACAATGTAGAATATCTAGCAAGGATCATCGTCCTAAGTCCAGCTTAGGAGTCGTGCTTTAGGATTTAATTCGAGTCTTCGTACCAATTCCTCCTATTTTCTTTATGATTCCTTGTTTACCTATCAAGATTGCTTGATATACATTTGGTGAATAACCTTATCCTTCTTCTTTCTTTCTTTCTAAAGGAAGAGAAATGGTTAGACCTGGCCGTCCCAACGCCGGTCAATCTCGTGCTACTCCCCAAGATGGAGTATTCATGTCTGCCCAGCAGCTTCTTGATCTAGTAAGGAATGCTCAAGCAGCCGGTCCTAATCAGGAGTTTACTCACCCTAGGTCTGGATTTGCACGTTTGTGCAACGATTATACCAATTTAGGTGGGAAGCCATTCAAAGGTTCCGAAACTATTATTGAAGTCCAGGCTTGGCTGCGAATGTGCGATCGAATCTTTTCTCGCATGAATCTTATTGATCTTCACCGTGTTCAGGTGGCCTCTAGTATGCTCCAAGAAAGAGCATTAGATTGGTATGAGCTTCTTATTTTTGAAATAAATGAAGCGGATCTTACTTGGGAGAAATTCCGGGAACGCATCGAATTAAAATTTGTGCCAGAAGCTAAGAAGGTGACTTTGGCTCGTCATTTCATAGACCTTGTTCAAGGTGAATCCTCTGTGGAAGACTATGTCGCATCATCCGAGTCACTTTCTAAATACGGGGTCGAGTACATAAACACCCCACTGAAGAAAAGCCAACGATTTTTCTATGGCTTGAATAAAAATCTCAAGAAGCCGTTACTTCTAAAATTAGAAGTTTCTTTTGATCAACTCATTGATATAGCTCTTCGACTTGAAGAGGCAAATAAGGAGAGTGATGTTGAAGTTATGGGTGCCAAACCAAAATTGAACAACAAGAAAAGGCCTAATATCCTTATCCCAACAATAAGAAAGGGAAGCAAGCCCCTCCGACAACTAAGACTTCTACCTCAAGTGGGGACAATGCTTCAACTTTGGTTCTAAGGACCATTATGCGAACAAGTGTTCAAAGCCTCGTGCTTGTCGCTATTGCAAAAGCCGGGAATGTTATTTATCTTCTTGTCCCAAACTTCAGAGCAAGAAGGAGGGAAAGCTTAATGTTTCTCAAGCCCCTGGCAACACATCTCGCGGTCAAGGTATTTCTCATTCTATCCTTGATGGCATTATTTTGTTTCCTGATCATCCTATTCGAGTTCTTTTTGATATGGGTAAGTCCCACTCTTTTATTTCAAAAGAACGTGTTGATACTTTTTCTTTGGATGTTTTGTGTTTAATTACTTCTTTGAGAATTGCGAATCCTGTTGGTAGATCCGCAACAATCAGTTTATTGTGTAAAGATGTTGAGATTATTTTGTGTGATTTTTCTTTGCATGCCGATTTGCATGTTATGCGCTACTTAGGCTTTGGAATGATTTTGGAAATGGATTGGCTTAACCGCTATGAAGCCCAAATCCTATGTCATGTTCGGACTATTCATCTTCGACATCCTCAATCTATTAAGCAGATTTCTATTGACCTTAAAGATTCGGATTCCATCTTAGTTGCATATTTATATTCTTTAAATCCTCATGATGACGATGATGAGGAAGATATTATTTCTCTTACTCACGTTGTTCGTGAATTTTCCGACATATTTGAGCCCGTTTTAGGATTACCACCTAAGCGAGTAGTTGAGTTCAAAATTAATCTCATCCCTAGAGCTCAACCTACTACTTGTCCTCGTTATCGTATGTCCAATAAAGAAAATGAGGAGATGCGCAAACAATTATCCGAATTGGAGACGAAGCAATTTATTCGCTCTAGTTCCTCGCCTTGGGGAGCTTCGGCTATTTTTGTGAAGAAATCCGATGGTACACTTAGGCTTTGCGTTGACTGCCGCAAGCTTAATGATCTTACTATCAAGAATAAATATCCTTTACCTCGGATTGATGATCTATTCGATCAACTTAGTGGTGCTAGAGTCTTTTCACAATTAGACTTAGCTACCGGTTTTCATCAGCTTCGTATTGTAGAGGATAGCATTCCTTTGACATCGTTCCGTACTCGTTATGGATCTTATGAATGGCTTGTTATGCCATTTGGTTTAACGAATGCTCCGGCTTATTTCGTTGACCTTATGAATCGAGTTTTCAAAGACTTCCTCGATCAGTTTGTTCTCATCTTTATTGATGATATTCTTGTGTATTCTAAAACCGAGGAGGAGCATGAAAAGCATCTTCAGATTGTGTTGGAAACTCTTAGGACTAATCAATTAAAAGCAAAATTTTCTAAATGCCACTTTTGGCAATCTCGTTTGAAGTTTCTCGGTCATATTATTTCCGAATCTAGAATTTCCATGGATCCTTCAAAGATTGAAGCGATTCAAAATTGGTAGAGACCGGAGAGTGTGACGGAGATCCGTAGTTTTCTTGGATTGGTAGGTTATTACCGTCATTTCATAAAGGACTTTTCCAAAATTTTCGTGCCCCTTACTAGTTTGACAAAGAAGGGAGTTAAATACTTTTGGTCGAAAAAATGTGAAGCTTCTTTTTAGAGATTAAAAGAACTCCTTTTCGATGCTCCTATTCTTGTGATTCCCGAGGGAAACCAAGATTTTATTGTTTATACCGATGCTAGTCGCGTTGGATTGGGAGTTGTTCTTATGCAAAGAGAACGTGTTATTGCTTATGCTTCTAGGCAATTGAAGCCAGCCGAGACTAGATATGCCACTCATGTTACGGAACTCGCGACTATTGTTTTCGCCCTTCGTATCTGGCGTCATTATCTTTTGGGAGAAAAATTTATTCTTTACACCGATTATAAATCTTTGAAGTACCTATTTTCTCAAAAGGAACTTAATTTGTGTCAACAACGTTGGCTCGAATTTCTTGCAACTTATGATCTTGATATTCTTTATACTCCCGGAAAGGAAATCATGTTGCAGATGCACTTAGTCGTAAGCAATAAGCGGTTGTTTCTATGATGATATCCGAATGGAATGACCTCGGAATTTTATCCACTTGTGAGATTCGAGATCGTGTTTCCGATTTATGTTCATCTCTTGTTTTATGTAGCCTTGAGGCTCATCCTTCTCTTTTAGACCACATTCTTGAAGCTCAAAAGCTAGATCCCGAATTGTCTCTTCTTGGCTAAAATTTTAGGGATAAAATTGATAATGAGGGTTTGAAAGACTTTGATATTAATTCTCGTGGCGGTATTCGAAAATTTGGTAGACTTATCGTGCCAAATATTAGTAATCTTCGTAAAGACATTTTAGAAGATTCTCATCGTTCTAAATTTACCATTCATCCCGGTAGTAGTAAAATGTATGCGGATATGAAGCGACTTTATTATTGGGAGGGAATGAAATATGATATTGCTAACTTTGTTAAGTGTTGCATGACTTGCCAACTCATTAAGGCCGAACACCAAAGGCCCGGTGGGTTATTGCAACCTTTAGAAATTCCAATTTGGAAGCGGGACCAAATTTCCATGGATTTTATAGATAGCCTTCCCCGTTCTCGTTCGGGTCATGATAGCTTATGGGTGATAGTCGATAGACTTACTAAATCCGCCCATTTTATTCTCGTTCAGTCCAATCGAACCGTTCCTCTTTTGGCCAAACTCTTTATCAAAGAAATTGTTAAATTGCATGGAGTTCCTTCTTCTATTTCTAGTGATCGTGATCCATTGTTTACTAGTGGATTTTGGAAGAGTCTTCAAAAAGCTTTCGGTATGAAGCCTAATTGTAGCACCGCTTATCATTCTCAGTCCGATGGACAAACCGAGCGTGTGAATCAAACTCTTGAAGATCTTCTTCGTGCATGTGTTCTTGATTTTGGTGGAAGTTGGGAGGATCATATTTCTCTTGTTGAGTTTTCCTATAATAATACCTTCCAATCTAGTATTGGTATGGCACCTTTTCCTTCTTGTTGGCTTGAGGCCGGTGAGAAGCTGGTTTTAGGTCCAGATTTTATTCACGATTCCACAGAAAAGATTGATCTTATTCGTCATAGGATGAAAGAAGCCCAAAGTAGACAAAAATCCTATGCCGATAACCGAAGAAGGAAATAGAATTTTCTGTGGGAGATTTTGTGTTTATTCGTGTTTCACCTATGAAGGGTGTTGTACGTTTCAGTCGATCGAGAAAATTAGTGCCTCGATATATTGGGCCATTTCCTATCACCGAACGTATTGGCTCTGTGGCTTATCGCCTTTTCTTACCGGCTCAGTTTTCTGCTATTCATGACGTGTTTCACGTTTCTCAATTGCGGAAATGCCTTCGAGATTCCGATTCTATTCTTGTGCCCGGTGCTGTGGAAGAAATTGAAGTTTCACCTAATTTAACTTATGAGCAACATCCTATTCGTATTATTGTTTCGGAGATCAAACACCTTCGAAATAAAGATGTTCCGCTTGTTAAAGTTCAATGGTCCTCAAATCTTAAGGATTGCTCTTGGGAATCTAGAGAATTCATCGAGCGAAAACATCCGAACTTACTTTCCCGTGCTCTTTGAGGTGAATTTCTTATTTCAAATTTCTTCTATGTTGATATGCTTTCATGGTTGTTACCTCATATTTTCTTCTTAAATATTGCAAGGACACAATTTCTTTAAGGAGGGGAGTTTGTAACAACCCGCATATTTTACGATTGAATATTTAAATATTTTATTTAAATATTTTATCGTTAGTCGGATTTTAGTCCAAAAAGTTACTTTTTGCATACGGTCGGATTAGGACTCGGAACCACTTCCATTGGGTCCAAAACGCCATTTGCAATCTTTTTTAGTATAAACTTTGATATGTTTGGAGTTGGTGGAATTTTGCCACTTTTTCACTTTGGGCATTGGGTTTGGTTTAGCCCATTAGCCTAAACTATAAACTCTAGCTCAACCCCCTTCCCTTCATAACTTTACTTTCATTTCCTAACACTCAAGCTTTATCAAAAATGGAGGGAGGAATGGGAAATTAAAACTCCAAGCCCTAGTTCATTTGCAAATCCAACATCTAACTCCAAATTCAAAGAGAAGCCATTGATACAAGCTTCTTGTGTAGAGATTCAAGTGTGGTTGATTCTTTTTTGCTTTCAAGCTTCTCCTTCATTGATTTTGTGAAAAGGTGAGATTTTTATTTCACATCTTTGTCTATAACTATCTTTAATTGTTGGGTATGAATTCCAAACACTTTTTCATATGCATTTTCTCTTGGTTTGGATAGCATTGCCGAAAATCCCAATTTTTAGTGTTTTGGATTCAAATCTTTAAAAATCCTAACTTTGATGTTTGAACACATTTTTGGTGATGCATCGAGGAGCTAATAGGACCGGGTAGCCGATTGGCGTAATCCCCTAGCGTTCGTGCTCGATCGGTTGCAAATTGAGAGAGTTTTTGCATTTTAGTTGCTTAGGTCGTTCGGTTTGCACGTATGATTCTCGGCCTGCAGTTAGGTCGGCCTGCCTTAGGTTGCAACCCATAGGTCGCTTGCATCTTAGGTCGTTAGGTCGCTCGGCCATTATGTCGCTCGGTCTTCTTTTACCTCTTAGGTCGTTTCATCATTAAGTCACTCAGCCTACTCTTCTCTTAGGTCGTTGCATCACCTAGGTCGCTCGGCCTGTTATGCCGCTAGCTCCTTAGGTTGCAACCCCCTTAGGTCGCTCCGCCATGTTATGCCGCTAGCTCCTTAGGTCGCAACCCCCTTAGGTCGCTCGGCCATGTTATGTTGCTTGCTCTATTAGGTCGCGCGCTTGGCCATTAGGTCGTTCCACCCCATAGGTCGCTCAACCATGTTAAGTCGCACCTACTATCTCACAACCATGTTAGGTCGCTTGCTCTCTTAGGTCACGCCATTTGTCCACTTAAGTCGCTCGGCCTTTTTACGCCTTAGGTCGCGCCACTTAGGTCACGCCATGATTAGGTCGTTCCCTCTTAAGTCGCTCGGCCTTCCCTTATGCTTTAAGTCGCACCAACTTAGGTCGCGCAATGCTACAGGTTGCGCCATGCTTTGGGCCGCGCCATATTAAGTTGCTCTGTTAGGCTGTATGCTATTTCTTGAGCCGCTGATTTCTTGTGTTGACTTATGTTAAGTCGTAAGTCGTGCCTGTTAAGTCGCAGGGTATTTCCACGTTGATGGATTTGGAACCGAATTCTTTGGATTTTTATTCACGTCTTCGAATGTGGATTTTTGTGATTTATTGTTTCTACAATCATTTTTGTGATTTGTCACTTTATCTCACTCGTACGAGAAATTTAATTAAACGGCTTAGTAAAACAAATGGTATGAAACGCTTGCATTTACTTCGCCGGTTAATTCTTGGACTTGTTCGTTTGAACCTCTTATGACAATTTTCGAGTGGAGATCTACAATTTGTTCGTAAATGTTTAAGTTAAGCTCGTGGTTATGAGACAGGAAGCTCAGCTTATATATTTACTAGCTTACTGTAATTAACACTTCTTGATGATCGTTGATGATCATTTTTGTGATTTAGGCTAGCAAGTGTGCGATGTATCATTGTCTACGAGGGAGACTAAACCCCATTTCTATGGAGCTTCGGCCTAATTTGGTGGGGTAGCGACCCATGGTCTTCGGGCCGTTTTGTGGAGCTTCGGCTCAAAATTAATGATTAGCAACCATGGAATAGCGTTCCATTTTGTGATACACGTGTTGGTGAGTTTTCATGCTCCCGTTTTGTGATAGGCCTCCCTCTTTTTTTGATTTCTAGATTTCCATTGATGATTTCTGGAATTTGTGTTTTCACCAATTTTCGTGATTTACATTGATATGATTTATCAATATTTGTGCATTGGTGAATTTGTATGTCATTAACTTTTGTGATTGACATTGATATAATTGTCAATGTTTATGGTTTGGTGAATGAAAATAAAGAGTATGACATTACTTTTATGTTTGAGAAGATTCTTGTGATATTGATTAATCCCTAGTTGATTTTCAGTTGCATACTTATCATAGTATGGCTTTATGGTTATCATATATTTATGTCACATCTCTTATTCTATATCATTTTATCTGATATTGATAGCTAGACTGATCCGTTTATTATTTTCTTATTAAATAACACTCGGGTCAGACCGAGATGTTACAAGTGCTTCTGCTTGACTTCACATCTGGGATTGTCACCCTGACTTTTGGCTAACTACTTAGATTAGTAGTTTTTGTTTTATACATTTGAGATATAGACTCATTGATGTATCCATATTCTTTTGTCTAGAACTTGTAGCTATTCTTTTGTGACGTTGTGGATCTTGTCTGACCACTACTCTGATGTACACTTTCATGTGTTATATATTCATATCTTTTTCCGCCTTTGCGATGTCTGTGGCTGATTTGTGTATATTTATTTCTATATTTGTTTCCGAAGAATATATATAGCCACGGGGTAGTAGCTTTGAGTTTGTATCGGTATGACGGATTTCCTCCTGAAACCAGATGCATGTTGTACTATCTGACATATCGGTGCTCGCACAAAGCAATTACACGGATGGTCGCTCCTCAACAGCCTTATTCTCCATGCTAGCTGACGGCATTACATCCGTAGTGTCCTTGGCTAGCGTGGGTATAGAGGTGGGGCGTCACAGTAATGAACTATCAGTGATGAGTTGACAATGAAGGTTAATGTACTAAACCATTATGTGTTGTAATGTATTGAAGCATTATGCTACGGGCAGAGTACGAAATATGACGGGTGGAGAATGAAATGCGATGTTTATTTGATGAGTTTGAATTGTGACGGGTTGAGAATGAAGTTGAGATTGTGCATTGAGTTCCATCTTCCTGTATCGATTAATTTTTAGCTATTGAATGCAGGTAATAACATGGTCAACCGAATATCGGATAACCGGTTAACAGTAAGTGGTTAACCGTTTAATATTCATGGTTAACTATGGTTAAAGTTTAGTGATTCGGTGGGTATGAACTGGCCAAACTTGTTATCAATTCGGTTAATCGAACCGTACAGTTTGGTCGGGTAAGTCGGTTAATTAACCGAACGGTTCGATTAACCGACCGTACCCACCCCTAACTTTCAATACTTGGAAAATGTAGCCATATATTTATCTCAATGGTATAAGTATATTTACAAAATCTTAAGAACTATTTCACTTCCAAAACCAAACTTATTCGGGTTAAACAAATGTCATTGAGAAACATTGATAAAAATAACCCAAAGCACTTTTGGTGTAAGTAAATGGATCATATGGAAATTAGACCAAATAAACTTACTACCACTTTCGGATTTCAAACGTGTGACATTCCTTGATTAACAATGAAGTCGGACAAGTTAGAAAACTATCCTTTCCTCGACATACATTCTTAAACCCTCACATATAGAGATGAGTTTTCATACCTCGGAATTTGGTAGTAAGAATGAAAATAATACTTTACCACAATAATTTAAATTGATCATTTATGGAAATCAAATCTCGTTCCTTTTATAAAACATCTTTTTATAAGTCTCTTTTAAAATTTTTACAGAACTCCTTTTATTATTTAAATTCTCCTTTTATATTTATAAAACTCTTCTTTATAAATCTCCTTTTATGTTAAATCTCATATATTTATTTCAAATCTTCAATTTCAAGATAGAACTAAATGCTTTCTATAAAACAATCATTCCATGTATCACTAAATCCACAAATGTTATTTATTATTTCAATTTATCGAAAATGATATCATTTCCTTTTGAAATCTATTTTTTATTTATAGAATACTATTTATAAATCTATCTTTCCATACAACAATTTATATAAAGCATTTCAAAATATTTATTCCATGATGTTTCTACCTTCTTTTAGAAATATAATCACTTTATTATGAAGGATAAATTCCCCCTTTTCTTTAAAATAAACATCCATTATTGTATTAACTTTTCTGTAAAATAAATACTTCCCGAAATACTTTTAAAAAAATTTCCAAATAGGTTAGAGTAAAATAAAGATGTACCAAAACTATTTCTAAATAGAATGCCATAGAAAATAATATTTATAAACATTCCCCGAGTCAAAACCATTTCATATCAAAACAAAAAATAACAGTATTTCCAAAATACTATAATGAGGTCTATATTTACCATAGGACTTAACAAGTGCTTTCAGTGGTCCACAAGTTCAACTTTTGTGACATATGAAAGTGATATCAAATAAGGTCAAAAAACCAAGCTTTGACATTCAACAATTTAAACCGAAAATATATAAATGAAATTAAAATCAATAATAGTGAAGAATCTGGATCCCTCTACAAAATTTCATGAGTTCCATGTGTTTCATTTCATATGGCATTTTATATAAAGTGGGAATCGAACCAAACCCAATAACCAAACAATAAACATTCAAGCATACCGAAAAAATAATTTATGTCAACACATAAATCACATATTGTTAATCCAGAGGTGAGTTAACTTATCGAAATTCCAGCTAACGCTTATGCATTTCTGCTTAATAAAAAATCTAACGACAATAGATTTTAGCTCAAAATCATACTCTCTCCAAACTTGATGAAATCGGCACTATTGTGTCGATAACGCTCATAAGGCTGCAACGCAAAAGACCACGTTTGATTTAGACCTCCTATGCAATAGTTATGAATTTTATAAGAATTGGAACTAAAATATTAATTAATTACTCAATTAACTGCTAATCAGATCACTAATCCTTCTCCCCCAAATTCAAAATCGTGCACAGTATATTGTTATGCATAACCCACCATAGTCACTCCTTCCATTATCAAATTCTCCTCCATTTCTCGATGAAACTGCACATCGTCACTTCCTATGCATCACACGATGTGTACTCTTCGCCCCGGTCATCACTACTCCAAGCTTGATTGATTGATATCAATTGTGACCTTGGGGTTTCGATCGCCACAGTGAAATGTCGCACCTCCCAATACGCCACTGCTCCCCTCTAATTGAACATCATCACTTTGCTTTCACATGAGCAATGCAAATCCAATAACGCCTTGGCCTGACTTGCCTTAAATCAACCAAAAATCAAAACCTTATCTTAGCCATTACTACGTTGATCATCCTCAAGTCATGCTGCACACCAAATAACTCACATATATTTGAAGTCTTCACCACTACGAACTCAATGGATCTGGTGTGGTTAATTTTAGTGGCATGTAGCTCTTGATTTTATTTTTTGTATGTGGAGCCTATTTTCATTTAGTGTAAATGAGAATGAAAAGGCAAAGAGGGAAAAGAAGAAGCGTGAGAGAGAAAGTGAGGGCATTGTGTTTATAATATAATTTATGATAATTCGCTATACAATATCACATTCACGTATAATAATGAACGATTGAAATAAAAATACGATCGCGCACAAAAGTTCATCATGATCACAAAACAATACAAAAACACACTAGTTAACTTATTCGGTGAAATTTCAAAAATACCAATGTTTGCTGCAAAATGCATCAAACAATAATTTAAATGCTTTCCAAATAAAAAATTATGGAAAAATCGTATAAACTCATCTAAAAATACATCATTAAAATCAATTCATTTTATTAACAATTGATTTTCTTATTATTTATTAAATTTGAATAAAACTTAAATATTTGAATAAATTAAATATTCTCATTCGAAACATTAAAAATTGTGGCCGCTACAAATGACTTACTCGATAGTTCTCCATTGGTTAATATAACTAAGGTCAAACAAAAAAATTTAGAAGTGATAATATTACGTAATTCTCTCGACTTTAGAATACCGTTGAGCTTTAGTATGGACACCCCACTTTGACTATAGTTAAATTTAGGCATGCCATCCATCGAACAACTATAGATAGGTATGAGTTGAAGTATTGGAAGTGAAACACTATTCAATAGAAAATTCATCTCCTTAGTTATATGAGGTTAGTGTCATGATCAATTGTTGTCAACTCAAAGTCAAAGTCTCTGACTAGAGCGGTTCAATTAATAATAATAATAATTATTATTGAACCAAAGACTTAATGTTTGGAATATACAAGTTGAATGTGGACGATATTGGAATTTTCACCAATACCAAATCCATAAGTGCTAATGTGATATAGTTTTGATGAAGAGAATTGGTGTAAATAACTGTCACTATTTAGGATGGCTTGAAACTATAAAATTGGATTTTACAAAAGCCGTAAGTGATAGATTCGACCAAACTATAACACTAGTAGCTAAAGTGACGCGTGGAAATTAATATTCGAATTGTTCGATGTTAATCGTTGATCGAGTTTACACCTAAGATTCACACAACCACAATGTTCAATACTCCGTATACCACCAAAATTAATTAAATTATAACTATTATAAATTAATTAATATTTGTGAAATATATGTATAAAATCTTATTTGATCATGTTGATCGGTATTGAAAATAATGCATATATATAAGTTATATACACATATATCGATATATGATACCGATGTACATTTAATTTAATTTAAATGTAAATTAACCGGTTCGGTTTAAAGTAGAAATTAAGCCCACGAGGTCCAAGGGTGTGGTCGGCCAAATAAGTGGCAGGGAGGGAGTGATATGCTTGATATTTTGGGTTTGAATTAGTGGAGGGAAGGAAGGATCTAGATCCATAGTTTTCTCTCTCCTTCTTGTCATTATTTAAACCCACAGCCCCTTACATTTATGTTTTGACTTTTGGGTTTAGTCTCCCTCACCTCTGGCTAAAGTGTTATTCACCTCCTTCTTCAATTTCAAACCGAAAACAAGACCAAATACAATTATACCAAAAGGTGTGTAGATCTCTTCGATTGGTACGGCTTTATAGAAGAGACCGAAATCGGTTCTTGAAATTCCACTAATTCAACATTTAAGGTATTATTACTAGGCTATAGTTGAGTAACACTTTACTACATGTCTCTATATATATATGTCGATATTGCGTTATTATATCTGATTAGATTAGATTTATATCATGAATCTAGATATTTATGTGCTACTTTTTTAATTTAAGTGAGGCTTATGATATGTGATCCTTGTTTTCACCCACTTTGATATTTAGAGATAGCCTGACCCATTTGTTTTTACCCACTATTTACTTGACAATAGGAGGACACATTTATTTTCAAGATATAAGATTTATATCATTAATCCGTATATGTATGCGCTATCGATCTAATTTAAGTGAGACTTATGATATATAATCCTTTTTTCACCCACTTCTATATTTAGAGATATCCCCACCTGTTTATTTTCACCCACTATTTACTTGACTATAGCCCGACTCGTTTTTTTCAAGATATAAGATTTATATCATGAATCCATATATGTATGTGCTATCGATCTAATTTAAGTGAGACTTATGATATATGATTCTTGTTTTCACCCACTTTGGTATTAGAAATTTATATCACGAATACACATATATATGCGTTATCGATCTAATTTGAGTGAGACTTATGACATATAATTCTTATTTTCTCCCACTTTGATATTTAGAGATAACATGACCTGTTTGATACTTGGATATGTCATTATTGCCTTACTATATCCTTATTTTCTTATAATGCTCGAGTCAGTCCGAGTATATTTCAGATTTAGTTGTGGATGCTTTGGAGCTTCAGGAAACTAGCTCGTGCCTCCAAGACGCATTCACATTTCTTTTATTTCTACTGCATTTCATTTTTTGTGTTTATCAGCATTTGCGAGGACATCAAGTTATAACTGTCTAGGCTGATGATAGGTTAGTTTACTTTGATTGATGTATGTACATTACAGTTTTCTTTTATAAAGATCTGTTGTATATTATATATTATTCATCACGATATGAGATTTTATTTTGTATTTTCTTTCTTTCACCCCAATAATCCATCTTTTCGATTCTTGGATACTCGGCATATGAATAACATGGATGTATTAGTGTCGACTTTTGAGGGCCGAAAATGCTATTCGTTACATCATTCCATAAACATCCAATAACTGTTAATCCATAATCCCATGGTGCCTTCAACGGCCATGAGTAATGCACTGCCCAATATTTGAAGGGCGTTACATACTCTAGCCGCCGCTGAGTTATCGATCCTAGTATTTATATATCATGACTAGGAATATTTAAAATTATATGTTTATTTTATTGTAATAAATTTCTCATAATTACAAAACATTGTAATTACGATCATAGAACATACCATTTATGGATTTTCTGTTAAATATAAAACTAGTAAATTAATTAATACAACCCATTATAACAAGTATATAATAGAAAGAGAAACACCTTTATTTCGAACGATATTTTATTACAAAGATAGTAATTTACAGTAAATTATAGAATTGGCGTTAAGGCATAACCCTAACGCTATTAATCTCCTACTTGCACTTGGGGCCAATTATGGAATCACTATCCCATCCCTTTGATTAGCTTGATAAGAATCGATCAAGTGATTCCTTCGTGAATAGATCGCTGTGTTGTTTTAGTTGTCTACTCCGTCAATCAACTCCCTTTGATATTGATAAACTACATTTATCGTGTGGAACTATCCGGAGTATGTTTCCCGACCTCCAGGGAGCTTCTATCATTACGTTGTTATCATATAATAATGATTTAGTATTTTTAATACTTGGAATAACTCCTAGCTCTGTTATAAATTGTGTATTTGTATATGTACGTTACTTTTACTATGGCACTATTTAAGGCGATGTACTTAGCCTTTTTATTGAATCCGCCATAACTTTTTGTTTGGAACATTTCCTACTTAAAGATCCTTAAATAAGATTAGAAAACGAATTTAATATTGACATATTATACTTAATACCACTTATGAATATTGAGTCTAAATACTTCTTTATAAGGAGTTTGTTATTTCTATAAACAATAATCCAGTATTTCATAAATACTCAAGAACACTCTAAACTATCATTTAGTGACCTTAACTAGGATTTGATATTTTCTCTATATATCAAATGCATTGGCTAAATATGATATTGTAAACAATACATCATGTATTATAACTCATATAGCCTATGCATAAGGAATCAGTCTTACATTCTTTATATTAAACATTTTAATAGGTTGTGCATATCATTTCGGACTTTCCTAATATCCTTTAATACTTTTACAAAAGATATCATTTACAAATGCAACATTGAGTACTAAATAACCAAACTAGAACTGATTTTTACATAGGTACATTGATACCAATTAGCGGTATGTTGTTTACTTATCATTTAGAAATATATTGTACCTTATTAATGTTCTTCCTTATAGACAAGCACTTCCACTGCATTTTGATTGAAAATCTAACTATTTCATATTTCGGTCAAATTACATGTCCAACTCTGATGCTTATCAAACGATACTTTCGTATCCATTCTTGCATCATATCCGAAAACCCATAATCTTAATATCGCTCCTACTGATTTCGAGACGCTTTGGTTGTTATCTGCAAACAATCTATTACAAATAATTATTTAGGATTTTATATTTCAATACATATGTACCAAAAAACATAGTCATATCAGAAGATAATTTTGTGAGTAAAATCCAAATTAACTCGTGCATTTGAACGACCAATCTGTTATGTTAATTTCAATAATTGAAATTTACGATGTTATTCTTATCAATGTTGCTCACTATATTTCAAATGCATTAGTCTATCTCTTGAAGACACAATTGCGGTCGATGGATCATGTCCCTTCGGGTTTAACAACCAAAATCATATTTTGATAACGTACTTGGAATTTACTTCGGATTTGCACATCATACCATATGGCGGAGTCAATACTCTTAACGGTTTAACTGAGAACTGAGGTACATTTATTCTCAACTTTGATTTCTCCTTAATGTGTGAGAATACTTACTAGATATTGTAATGTGTTGTGTCATTTTAGGTTTGGTTAATTTCATTTCATTCCTCGTAATCAATTTTGGATCATATCCAAATCCATTTTACTTCTAAAAGAAATTCCTTCGCCACAAAGTTAGTGTATCTTAAAGCAAAAATTGTCTCTCATTGCAACGGTAAAGGTATTCGTTATGAATATAACTGATTTTGCTTTATTTTACTAAAGATTATGTTCAAAACAAGAATTGATCATCCAACAATGATCATGCCCAAACTCCATTTTGGGGTTGTCCACACAAGATCCTTACGAACAATTATTACGTATAGTCTTTCGAATCTCACACTACAACAAAAATACCCTATTACAACTGCCAAAAACAGTTGTAATACGTCTATTACAACGGGTGGCAGCCAGTCGTTATATCCAAAGTTGTAATAGAGTCCTAACTTTTGACAACTTTTTTTGGCAGTTGTAAAATAATCTTTTACAAATAGCTAAAGCAGCTGTAAATTTTCTTACAACTGTTATTGACAATTGCAAAAGTTTTTTTTACAACTGAGAATTGGCGGTTGTATAAGATTTTTTACCACTGCTATTGGCAGTTGTAGAATAACTTTTACAACTATTGGCAATTGTAAAAGACTTTCTTACAACTGTAATTGACAGTTGCGGTAAAAAAATGCAAAAATAAAAAAATAGTTTATACACACATTATTCAAGTATAGCAAGAAACATATAATCATAAATAATAGGATAAAAATAACAATAAGCAATTCAAACATTACATTATTAATTATTATCTACAAAACTAATATACCATACAACCCAAATAACCAAATCAGTGGAGTTGTAATCATTGTGATATTCAATACAATTGTAATACATCTAAACCTTGCACTACTCCATAGCAACTATAGACAACATCTTAACCTTGCACTCTAAAACTGTAAATGCAACATCTAATACTTTAGCAACCTCTGAAAGAGGCTATAGCTAGCAGCCAGCAGTAGCAATCTCTTAAACTGCAACTGCACGTATCTAAACCTTACACTACTCTATAGCATCATGTACTTTAAAGCATTTTATAACATCAGCATTCGCAATATTTCCAAGATGAAGCCCCATCGTACCATCCTATAGCAGCAACTGCAACTTGTCGCAGCATCATTTTCAGCCATAGTGTTGTACCTACTTCAGTGCTTGCTCATTAATGTTGTACTCTTCCTCTCACATGTTATAGTGTAAAACATAACATGAACAATTCAAAAAAATATCACATAATCCAGACTAGCATTTAGGCCCAAGTAATGTAGATGGTTATAAATACATTTAGTATATGTACATATAAAAACACACACAATAGTTTTTTTCTTCTTCTTTTTCAAGGACAACCTCACCTCAGATGGCCATACAACCCTTCTATAATGGTGTACTTAATAAAATCAAAACCAAAGTTCAACCAAATGTCTTACTCGTTGCTAAAGCAATAAAGAACTAAAGTCTAATTAATCCAATAAATACATCTCGCTTGCGGTATACTATAACCGATAAAAAAACCTTTTTATTATACTTATTATAAAAATTTGATCATTGATTCAATTTATTTTTTTATGTATAAAATAGTAAATTTTTGTTATTTGACTTGTCAACATGTTCTTGTTATATCATATCGTTTTTTGCGGGTTAACTCTAATAATCAAGTTATTGAGCATTTATGTTTTTTTAATGTAACAAAGCACAAACTCCGAGATCTATGGTGGAATGGTATCACCAGTTGTTTGCACGGAAAATGGGCAAACACCTCCAAGTCGTACGATTTAGTTGATTATATGTTGTTCTTAGTGATTTGGGTGATTTATGCAAACATATAAAATAGATGGACTAAACTGTAAAAGACACACAGATTTATAGTGGTTCGACCAGAACGTGCCTACGTCCACTTTATATGTTATTCTCCTTTTCTCTTCAGATTACAAGTACAAAGCTTAGATTACAAGTATCTGAAAGTTGTTTGAAAGTTCTATCCGTGCTTGAGCTCTCAAACTTGTCTGCCATTGTTGTACCCCTGCCCCTCTATTTATAGAGTGAGGCAGGGGGCAGGGGTCCTGGACGTATATAGCTGCTGGTGAGCCTGGGCTGATGCTATCTGGCCTGGCAACGTTGGTTCAGCGAAGCCTTGGTTCAGTAATGCATGGACGTGGGTTTGTCCGGTAGAGGCTAGGTGTAGTTTGGTCCGGTGATGGAGGAGAGAAGATGGTTGGTTCGGTGGTAGGAAGGAAGATGGTTGGTTCGGCAGTAGGAGGGAAGATGGTTGGTTCGGTGGTAGGAGGGAAGATGGTTGGTTCGGTGGTAGGAGGGAAGATGGTTGGTTCGACAGTAGGAGGGAAGATGGTTGGTTCGGGGGTATAGGACCGATCGAAACACACCCAACACTTGCAGGGTCCTATACCACCGAACCAACCATCTTCCCTCCTACCATTGAACCAACCATCTTCCCTCCTACTGCCGAACCAACCATCTTCCCTCCTACTGCCAAGCCAACCATCTTCCCTCCTACCACCGAACCAACCATCTTCTCTCCTCCATCACCGGACCAAACTCCACCTAGCCTCTACCGGACCAACCCACATCCATGCATTACCGAACCAAGGCTTCGCCGAACCAACGTTGCCAGGCCAGATAGCATCAGCCCTGGCCCATCTGTAGCTATATACGTCCAGGACCCCTGCCCCCAGCCTCACTCTATAAATAGAGGGGCAGGGGTACAACAATGGCAGACAAGTTTGAGAGCTCATGCACGGATAGAACTTTCAAACAACTTTCAGATACTTGTAATCTAAGCTTTGTACTTGTAATCTGAAGAGAAAAGGAGAATAGCATATAAAGTGGACGTAGGCACGTTCTGGCTGAACCACTATAAATCTGTGTGTCTTTTACAGTTTAGTCCATCTATTTTATATGTTTGCATAAATCACACAAATCACTAAGAACAACATATAATCAACTAAATCGTACGACTTGGAGGTGTTTGCCCATTTTCTGTGCAAACATTTTTGGTGCTTTCACTGAGAAAGGGAGCTCGAAGCTTCAGCTTCTCCCACTTAACCCTTTTCCTATCAGCATCGTTCATTGCTTGGTAAACATGCCTCCCGGACGGAAGAAAGATGCTAACAAAGGAAAGAACATCGCAACTAGCAGTATCCCAGATCAAGTGATCAGAGATCAAGACAATCGTTTGGTTCCAACAACAAATGGGAATCAGGCAAATCCGACAGCCCCTGCTACGGAACAACCAATTACAAGGGCGGATCTGGACATGGTTGTGGCTGAAGTAACTAACCGCTTCGCATCTTAACAAGAAGCCTTGGTGGATCAACTCATGTCACGCTTAAGGGATGTTGAAGAATCCAACCGCAACACTGAATCATGGGGTGAGTCCCGGTCTGGAGAATCTGGAAGACGACAAAGGTCTTTCTTCTTCGAAGACGCTAACAACAGAAACAGCTATGGTAGGGGCCGATCTCGGAATCAGCCCGAATTCCGACCCGAGGAAACACTTGGAATCGAACCCAACGGGGGAGGTACCAAGCAGGGGTCGGATGTAGCTGAGCTGGCCATGCTACCTAACCATGGAAACACCAATGGACGGGGCCGAGCTGGAGTCCAGTCCGAAGTTGGACCCGAGGAAATACAGAGGACAGAACCCAACAGGGGAAGATCAAGGCAAGGGTCAATTGTGGCTGACCCCAGAGTGCCCCCCGGTAAACCAGAGGCAGCCATTGGAGAATGTTAGGAGTGATAGACGGTACAATCCCTACAGGTCATCTGGATGGAATCAATCCCGTAGGGAAGAGCCAAACTCATTTCTATCCGCTCCAAATTCTGATGAAAGGATGGCACGATTGTTCAGAGAGTGCGTCTAACGGGAACAAAGGGATCGGGGGATAGGCGCTAGGGTAACCAGCCCCTTCACCCGCAATATCGAAACTGCCATCACCCCCCGGGAATGGAAAATGCCAACAATGGAACCTTACAAGGGAACCTCTGACCCCGTTGTACACTTGCAGAGATACACACAGCATATGCTCATGAGCGGAGCAACAGAGGGAGTGTTGTGTAAATGCTTTCCTTTAATCTTGGCAGATCTAGCTACCTCCTGCTTCTGCCATCTACCCTAAGGATCCATCAGCTCATGGGAAATGTTGAAAGAAAAGTTCATTAGCTAGTTCCACATTCATGTGGAACAACCCAAGGACGCATATTCCCTATCTAATGTCAAACAGAAGCCCGGAGAGACAGTGCAACAATATCTAACCCGATTCAACGCCGCAGCAGCCGCAGTCCAAGATGCCGACGGTAAACTTATCCTAATGGCCCTCTGCAGTGGTGTGCATCCGGATACTAAGTTTGCTAGGAGATTAACGAAAGAAAAGCCAGCTACCTTACCCGATTTCTTCCACGAAGCCGGGAAATATATGAGACTTGAAGACGCTGCCATTGAAAGGCGGACAGGGCAACAAACCAAGGCAGCTCATGGCAACACATCCGCAGTAGCAAAGGACGTTCGAAGAAATGACTCTAGAGAGAGTGCTGGGGGCAAGAAGGGGGAAAAGTGCTTATATAGGCCAGGACCGATATTTGACTCTTACACTCCTTTAAATGAAACAATCGAAAACATCTTCTTGGCCACCCAAGACGAAGTTAGATACAAGCGCCCCCCGCACAAGAAGGAATCAGATAATGCAATTAAGTCTGGAAAGTTCTACCGCTTCCACGAATCTCATGGGCACGACACCAACGAATGCCATCATCTCCGGCACTTGATTGAAGAACATATCAGAAGGAAGAGACTAGAGCGCTATGTGAAAGGTCAGAACAGGACTTCAACTCCTACCAATGAAAACTCAAGGCTGCCCCTCCCAGAAGTAGGCGGAGGAAATCATAATACCAGCGGCTCCAGTCAAAAGAAGATAGTGGTCCTTACCATATCAGGAGGACCACACATCGCCGACGGAAGCTGGGCAGAGATGGAGAGATACGGTAAGTCACTTAGAAACAATGAAGGCTACATTAATTCTGTTACAGAAGAGCGCCACCCGAAACGGAAAGACAATGATGATATCACATTCAGTAGGCGTGATCTAGAGGGAAGGCAGCACCCTCACATGGATCCTATGCTCATCTCTGCCTGGTTTGGTCCATCCAAGGTTTTCCGAATTCTAGTAGACACTGGAAGCTCAGTAAATATCCTATTCAAGCACGCTTTCGACAAAATGAAGCTGTCAATGAAGGATGTGTCTCCCTGCAGCAAACCTCTACATGGTTTCACCGGAGATGCGAAGATGGCCCTCGGGCAACTGGACCTTTTTGTCGAAATAGGAAGTCATCCCCGCTCCGTTGTGCGAAAACAAACATTTGTGCTAATAGAAAACCACTCGGCCTACAACGCCTTTTTGGGAAGACCAGCCTTGTCTGACTTCCAAATTGTCCTAGCCCCATGGTGCCTGAAAATGAAATTTCCAACAGATAACGGAATAGGAGAAATGGAGGGAGATCAAGACGCCGATCGAGATTGCTATGTGACTGAACTTCGCAATAACCGCAGGAAGGGTAAAGGGAAGGATGCAGAGACCGCTCTCTGCAAGAAAAACTTGGAAGCATAGCAATTAAAGAAAGCCCCTTCTCTTCGATATACCAGTGATCCCTTCAACGAATTAGACCCCAGGGATAAGGAGGAGGAGGCCACCACCGAGCCTGCAGAGGCTATGGAATTTGTATTTGTAGACAAACACGACCCAAGTAGACTGCTGAGAGTCGGGTCTCAGTTAAGAGCGAAATTGAAGGATCAACTAATCGATTTTCTTCGCCACAACTTGGATGTATTTGCATGGACGCATGCTGACATGACTGGAATCTCCCCAGAAGTAGCGTGCCACGTACTAAATATCGATCCCACCAAGGTACCGGTAAAGCAGAAAAAGAGGAGCATGGGGGTAGAGCGATTAGCAACCCTCGAGGAAGAAGTAAAGAATCTACTTGCTAATGACTTCATACGAGAAGCCATCTACCTAGAATGGATCGCCAACCCGGTACTGGTAAAGAAGGCTAATGGAAAGTGGCGAACATGCATCGACTTCTCCAACTTGAATGACGCTTGACCGAATGACTGCTTCCCACTCTCCCGAAACGATCAGCTCGTAGACAGCACAGTCGGACACGAACTCTTATCCTTTATGGACGCATACTCTGGATATAACCCGATCCCTATGCACGCCCCCGATCCAGACCACACTAGTTTCATCACTGACCGAGGATTGTACTGCTATAGAGTAATGCCTTTTGGACTTAAAAACGCTGAAGCTACTTATAAGCGCCTCGTCAACAAGATGTTTGCAGAACTAATAGGACGAACTATGGAAGTTTATGTGGATGACATGCTGGTAAAATCGAGGAAAGCCAACGACCATATAAACCACCTGGACGAGATGTTTCAAGTACTTCGCCAATATGAAATGAAGCTGAATCCTCTAAAGTGCTCCTTCGGAGTATCGTCGGGAAAGTTCTTGGGATTCATCGTCCATGCCAGGGGGATTGAAGCAAACCCCGAACAAGTCCGGGCTTTGCAAGATATCAAGATACCATCCACTCGAAGAGAGATGCAAAGCCTAAACGGGAAAGTGGCCGCCCTAAGCAGGTTCATCTCTAAAGCAACCGACAAATGCATCCCTTTCTTCGAAGCTCTAAAGAAGGACAAAGGAAAGTTCGAATGGACTGACAAATGCTCGACAGCCTTCCTTAACCTAATTGAACACCTTCAGTGACCACCAGTACTCTCAACTCCAAATGAAGGCGAAGAACTATACCTATACCTTGCTGTATCATCCCATGCTTTAAGCGCCGCTTTGGTGAGAGAAGACAACCGTGCGCAGCGGCCCGTATACTTTGTAAGCAAGAGATTTACAGGGGAAGAAGTTAGATACCCCAAACTTGAAAAGCTAGCATACTGTTTGCTAATCACGCCACGAAAACTACGACACTATTTCCAATCTCATTCCATCAGAGTGTTAACCGATCAACCGCTAAGGCAGGTACTCCACCTCCCCGACACTTCTGGGCGACTACTTAAATGGTGCATTGAAATGAATCAGTATGATATCACCTACCACCCTCTCACCGCCATCAAGGGACAAGCCATGGCCGATTTCATTGCCGAATTCACTACCAACGAAGGTAGAGATCGATCTGAAATAACAAAAGATATCAAGTGGAATCTCTTTGTAGATGGAGCATCAAACGAACAAGGCTCGGGGGCAGGTGTTGTGATAATCACCCCTAGGGGAAGGAAGCTGCACTATGCCCTAAGGTTGGAATTCGCTGCCACCAACAATGACGCAGAATACGAAGCAGTGATAGCCGGATTAGAACTTGCCCTAGAGATTGGAGTCGGTTCTTTATGTCTCCATAGTGATTCTCAACTTATTGTAAATAAAATACTGGGAGAATTCCAGACTTGAGGAGAACGACTTACAGCATATCTAAAGAAGACCAAGCTGCTGCTCAATCATTTGGATCACTATTTAATCAAACACGTTCCTCGAGAGGAGAACCGAGAGGCCGACGAACTGGCAAAGCAAGCTAGCATGAAGAACAGCACCATTTCTGGAACAGTAGCCATCTCAAAACAACTAGCCCCAAGTTTCGAACAAGAGGATCTGATAGCTGCAATCGAAGAAGAAACTTGGATGACTCCTATCCGGAAATACTTGCAAGATGGCACACTACCCAACGAGCGTAACGAAGTCAGGAAAATCTTGAGGAGTGCTTCCCGCTACAAAATACAAGAAGGCATCCTCTACCGGCGCGGCTTCTCTAAACCCTTATTAAGATGTGTCGCTGGAAGGGAAGCCAAGGAAATCTTATCCAACATGCATCAAGGAAGTTGCAGAGACCACACAGGAAGGCAGACTCTGGAGAAGAAGATACTCCGATATGGATATTTTTGGCCCACCTTAAACAAAGACGCCTTAAACTTCGTCAAAAGATGTGAAAGATGCTAGAAATTTGCTAAGATTCCTCGACTACAAACAAATGAAATTACTCAAATGACAAGTCCTTGACCCTTTGCGGTATGGGGAATTGACTTGATTGGCGAACTGCCGATGGGCCGTGGCGGAGCAAAATATGCTATAGTGGCAGTCGACTATTTCACCAAATGGGTGGAAGCGGAACCTTTAAATAAAATATCTTTGGCAAAAGTTATTAACTTCTTGATCAAAAATGTTCTATGCAGGTACGGGGTTTCGCTTAAAATCATATCGGACAATGGACTTCAGTTTGACAGCGAGGAGTTCACCGACTGGTGCCGAGAGCACGGAATTCACAAAAGCTTCTCATCTGTGGCTTATCCCCAGGCAAATGGACAAGTCGAAGCTGTCAACAAAATTCTCAAAACTCTGATCAAGAAGAAGCTTGAAAAGTCAAAAGGCGCTTGGGTGGATGAACTTCCTATGGCACTTTGGGCCTACCACATGACTTTCAGAACATCAACAGGGCATACTCCTTTCTCTTTGGCATACGGATCGGAGGCCATGCTCCCAGTTGAAAATGTAGTGCCATCCCACCATAGGATCCACTACAACCCAGAAGAGAATGAAGAACTCCTACACATGTCTTTAGACCTAATTGAAGAAAGAAGAAATGATGCAGCACTTAAAGCGGCAGCTCACAAGCAAAAATTGGCAGCACGATACAACTCCAAAGTCAAGCACCGTAGCTTACAAGAAGGAGATCTTGTTCTCAAACGGATCTTCCCGCGCCCCAGAACGCTAGATCCAATCTGGGACGGACCCTATGTAATTCATAAAGATCTCCACAACGGAGCTTATATTTTGTCAACAGTGGACGGAGAGGTGTTCTAGAGGTCATGGAACATCCAATACCTTCGTCGATACTTTTCTTAACTTGTACTGCCCATATGAAGTGAATTAACGAAGAGAATCAGTGGACGTAGGCATTTTCGTGCCGAACCACTTTAAAAATCTTGTCTCTTTTTAACTTGTTCCTTTATATCTTGGCCGCTTGTTAAGCTTTATCCTTTTCTGTTGAACAAAATCTTGTATAACGGCATTTCCATTTTTGACACTTCACGGAACAACCTCACCTGGACAAGACCTAACAAGTACTATGCGAATCTATGCCCTCGTCAATGAGACACTTTTACTCCAGCATCTCTCTGCTGCGGGTTAACTCATTGCTCGCGACGGCCCTCAAAGCCAACTGTAATGAGCCAATCATAAGCCACCGAGAAGGCCGACTATAGCCGAGGCAGCCCATTACGGCTTTCGGCTCGCCGGCGACTGTGAACCGATTATAAGCCTCAACATAAGGTGTGGCCAGCCAGGGGCAGTTCACAGTTGACGATCGGCACCCACGCTAGCCGGCCACGGTAAATCGAATAATACCCACGATTACGGGCCATAATGGCCCGGGTAGTTACTGTGCGCGATCTCGGCTCCGATGTGTCTTAAGTACGGCTGTGGTAAAAAAGAAAACTCCCCGCGGAGGCATAAGATGGGTGACGAATGTCTCCAAGACCCACAGCTAGGGAAAGTGACTACAGAACCCGTTTGCCACGAACTTAAGCACATCGAAGGCCTTCCGTGATTGGAAGTTTTACTGTTTCTTATATTTCCATTTTATTTATAAAAACTTTCCTCCTATCCTCTATAACGATCACTAAAGGACATGACACAAAATAGGAAACACTCGCTAATGGGAATAAGAACTCGCAGCTAGATGGCAGGACATTCAACTGCATTCCATATTCGATCACACAAGGCATTCAAAGCTACCGCCTACAGCAAAAACTTGAAGGGCGATACTCTCTTCTCTTGTATACAAAAAAGTAGCTCTGATATATTCACACATCACATTAACATTGCAAGACATGAAATTATATTTTAAGAGAGAACTTGACATCAAAACACAATTGAATCACTAGCACATGCACAACTATATTTCTTATGCAACACATCAAAATAATGACAACATCCTAATATGACAGAATCAGCTTATTTTATAAAGTTACATGTTAAAAATAAAGTCGTTTGTTGCAATGACATAATTACAACCTGAAAGTATATTAATGTTTTAGAACTAGTATATACAGGAATGTCAAGTAAAACCAAAAATGCCCGGATCAAGCCAAAATAGTTGGCAGCATCAGAACTTCATTTCTATCCTTCCAACCCCACAAAATCTACTTGACAGCAGGATCAGAACTCCCAGCATGCTGACCAGAGGTCCCACCTGTCCAATTCAGGAGAAGAATCTATTAGACAAACGATAAGCAGTCAAGTTAAGAAAAGATTAAAAGGGAAGACTTACCAGCATTTGCTCCCTGATCATCATCCTCCAACTGCACACCCCCTTCCTCAGCGACGAACGCAGGATGACCGGACCGGGTGTTTCGGCACATATGACCGGATGGAAACATCCAAGTTAAAACAAAGTACGCCATCTGCATGCACATGCCCTACTTTGGGGGGCAAGTGTTGGGTGTGTTTCGATCGGTCCTATACCACCGAACCAACCATCTTCCCTCCCACTGCCGAACCAACTATCTTCCCTCCCACTGCCGAACCAACCATCTTCCCTCCTACCACCGAACCAACCATCTTCCCTCCTACTGCCGAACCAACCATCTTCCCTCCTACCACCGAACCAACCATCTTCCCTCCTACCACCGAACCAACCATCTTCCCTCCTACCACCGAACCAACCATCTTCCCTCCTACCACCGAACCAACCATCTTCCCTCCTACCACCGAACCAACCATCTTCTCTCCTCCATCACCGGACCAAACTCCACCTAGCCTCTACCGGACCAACCCACATCCATGCATTACCGAACCAAGGCTTCGCCGAACCAACGTTGCCAGGCCAGATAGCATCAGCCCAGGCCCACCAACAGCTATATACGTCTAGGACCCCTGCCCCCAGCCTCACTCTATAAATAGAGGGGCAGGGGTACAACAATGGCAGACAAGTTTGAGAGCTCATGCACGGATAGAACTTTCAAACAACTTTCAGATACTTGTAATCTAAGCTTTGTACTTGTAATCTAAAGTGAAAAGGAGAATAACATATAAAGTGGACGTAGGCACGTTCTGGCCGAACCACTATAAATCTGTGTGTCTTTTACAGTTTAGTCCATCTATTTTATATGTTTGCATAAATCACCCAAATCACTAAGAACAACATATAATCAACTAAATCGTACGACTTGGAGGTGTTTGCCCATTTTCTGTGCAAACACCAGCAGTCATTGTTAATAAAAATATCTTAAGGGTAGGTCATATATTTTGCAAAACAGTCATCATAGATCATTTGCCAAAACTGAAAGAAAAAATTGGCAAAGAAAGAAGAAACAGAAAAGAAAAGAAAAAAATACCTAGAGGAAAACAAATCCCAGCCCCTAAGGCTAAACCAAGCAAAACATTACTTGCTCTCCATGGAATGGAACCTGGCACTGGAACATGAAACTGAAAAATAAGAAGCAAACCTACATTGCTAGGGAGATGCCAGAAAACTAATAAAATTAAACTGGTAAAATAGAGTTAAGAAATCTCACAAATAAGACCAAAGGTTGCAGCTGTAACGGATCTAGCACCAGCAATATTGAACACATCATGCACACCACGTTTTTCAGCAAAAGGTTTTTGTAAACCATAAAATGCAGCAGTAAACATGCCAAGGCGAACACCGCCGACTATAGAACCATGTGCGACTCTTAAAAAATGCTTCTCCATTGCATCTCGCATTAATCTATACTGCGCTCTCTTATCTGGCATGCTTCCAAGCTTAACATTACCTCTGCATCCTTGCTCTATTAACAATTGGTTATGTTTTAGTTACCATGTTGTACTTGAGAAAACATATTGCCAAAGACATTGATCAGTTCTGGTAATGGTAAAAAATATCTAATTTAAAGTTCATTCAATTATAGATATAATTTTTTTTATATTTTATCTCAACATGACGAAATTGAATGCACACAAATTTAGAATACCGAATAGTAAGTGACAGAAGAAATAAATATGCGCATAATAAGTTGGGAGCTTGGGTTTGGTAAACTTTTCTTGCATACCTTAAAGAAGTTAAGTCCGCTAAACTCGAATAGCGTTTGAATTGAAAGAAGACACCACATAGACACATGGTTACTTTTTGGCACACTTACTAGTACTCTAAACATGATTGAAGAAAGCTTTTTTCATTTAAGTTTTCTAAATGATGTATTTGAATTAAGTCTGCAAAACTTGAATTGCATTTAAATAAGAAAAAAACACACTCACACAACTGCCTTTGGAACACTGCCTTTCCAAAAGTCTTTGGAACACTACCTTTCCAAAGGCAGTCCACACTTGCCTTTGGAAAGGAAGTGCTATGCACTGCCTACGTGATTCTGTACTTACATGCATATTCATTGAACTGGACAATTCATTCAACAGTGTCTTTTATCCCTCCTTTTTTCTTTTTCATAGCTGTCATAATTTTTTTATGGAGAATATGTTTTAATGAATTTTGCAAGATGCTTTCTACTAAAGTTTTAAAAAATCTATAACGACATCAATAAATAATGTAAACGTGTGATTAGCTAATATATCTGATCACAGTAAAAATTACATGAAAATTCACATTAAGCATGTAGATACACATCTTCACATTAGTATCGAGTATGTTACACTTCCTAGACAAGTATAGATCTGATATGATTGTATTGGTACAAATAATATCGCATGCTGCATATGAATGTGTAGCTTCAGATGAAGCAGTTGCTGCTGAATTGTTTTATAACATCTCGACATGGACAATTTAGTAAATCTACAAAAATACGTGGTACGGCGGCTTTGAATGAAATTGAAATTTTAATTTCTGGCTTGGAAATCTAATAGCAATGAAAGAGGAATGGTGGCAATGGGTTCAAATTCCACTATAATGTTACAAGTCAGAAATTTTATAGTTTAAGATAACAGTTACTATGATGCATTACAAAGCTACAATTAACAATGTGTAGGCATCGATGGTCTTATGATTTAGCTATAATGTTGCCATTATCCCACCTGGTTTTTCCATCTAATTACAGACATCACAACAATAACTTGCATTTCTTTAATATAAAAACAATAAAGAGCAAAAATATACCATGTTGCTTCAGCATAGGAAATTCCCTACCACTTTCCCAAATACTCCGGCATCACATCATCACTGCTGGTCTTGCTAATTCTATCAACGAATATTCTCTCAACCTAATCATATTGTATATCATCAATAATGTCAATTCAATAAAGAGAAGGAAGAGAAATAGAAGGTTGTAAAATAAACATGGATATCATAACATTAACCTGGCTGTATTGCTTTAACGGATCTAACTCCATTTCCTTGCAAATATCCTGTATGTCAACCCGTTGCAAAGAGTTTCAACAACTTTTAGACATACATGTCTAACAGAATAGTCTCCATTGGTGGAAACAGAACTAGTCAAGGCACAAAAGCTCTGAATACCACGAAATTGCAAATATATATGCAGTGTGCTTGTTCCAACAAAACGTACACCATCACTGTTATAATAGGATCATATAAGAGGTTGAGTAGCACTTCCATTACTGAAAATGCACTCGTCAAGAATTGCCAACTAGAGTAGAGAAATTCCATTAAAGACATGCATAAAAGATGTTTTCCTCTGATATCCTAATTACCGGATTGAAATCAGAACATTAGCGTAATATATGCAAGAAAAAACACCTGATTCTGGAAAAACTTGTCCAGCAGACTCAGAACTCAAATACAAATATATTCTTGTGAGGATGTTTTCATTTGAGAAGATAAGCATACTCAGTCAACTAAGAGAAGAACATGAGCCTATATTCCATAGAAAATCCATATACATCTCCAACATTTTATACCATATATATTTAAACATGAATCATGGTAAATAAAAACAGAAGTCGCTGGGTACGACGTCAAAAGCAACAAATATTTAGCTGTAACCAACGGCCCAAAGGAATACTTAAAGTCAAAACTAATATGCCATTTCTTAGAGATTATACACAAAATAGACATGATGATAAAATTTGTTTTCAAATATAAAAAACATTATTTCAAAAATTAAAACAATCGCGAGGTCACTAAAAATAATACTGTTCCCGTGTGATTAAACTGAGAGCCTAGTACCAAGCTTCAAAAAGAACTAGAACCATAAATCATACCTAGCACCAGCCACACTAGTTGTTTAATTAAATTACAACTAATCTATATTGTGCAATAATTTAGCAGCAGGTTTAAAGTCTGCAACCAATGATTTAATAAAAAATTCAAATAAATATTATATGGTAATTTCTACTATAAGTCCATAACTAATAATTATATTATATAAACGCTATTTAATTAAACTATATAGAACTTAAACTAAAAACTCATATTGTTTAGGGTTATAGCTGGAAAAATCAAATTAGGGAAAAGGTGGTAGGTTGGTAGCAGAAACCGGTTGGTGCTGGCGGTAGACGTCGTGAATTGTGACTCCCCACCCTATACTCACGCTAGCCAAGGACACTATAGGGTAATGCCATTAACTAGCACGAAGAATAATGCTGTTGAGGAGAGACCATTCGTGTAATTACTATGTGCGAGTACTGATACGTTAGATACAATAACATGCATTTCATTTCAAGAGGAAACCCGACATACCGATACAAACTCAAAGTTACTACACAGTGGCTATATAGTCTTCGAAAATAAATATAGAAATAAACATAACATAAATCAATCACAGTTATCCATATCACAAAGGCGGATACAGATATGAATATAACACATGAAAGTGTTCATCAGAGTAGCGGTCAAACAAGATCTACAATATCACAAAATAATAGATACAAGTGCTAGCCAAAAGAATAAGTATACATCAAGGAGTCTCTACTTTGAATGTATAACAACAAAAACTACCAATCTAGAGTAGTTAGCCAAAAATAATCAGGCGATAATCCCTGATAAGAAGTCAAGCAGAAGCACCCGAAACATCTCGGTCTGACCCGAATTATTTAAGAAGAAAAATAATAATCGGATCAGTCTAGCTATAAATATCATATAAAATGAGATAGAATAAGAGGTATGACAAAAAAGTGCGATAACAACAACGCCATACTGTGATAAGAGTATATTTGAAAATCAACTTTAAATCAATCAATATCATAAGAATCTTCTCAAAGATCAAAAATTAATATCATATTCACTATTTTTATTCACCAAATCAAAAATGTTGGCAAACATCTCAATGCCAATCATAAAAGTTGGAGAAACACAGATTCACCAATGCATAAATATTGATATATCTTATCAATGAAATCACGAAAATTTGGTGAAACACAAATTCTAGAAATCATCAATAGAAATCCAGAAATCACAAAAGGGGGAGGCCTTATCACAAAACGGGTGCATGAAAACTCACCAACATGTGTATCACAGAACGAAATGTTATTCCATGGTTGCTAACCATTAATTTTGAGCCGAGGCTCGACAAAACGGATCGAAGACCATGGGTCGCAACCCCAGCAATTTTGAGCCGAAGCTCCACAGAAACGGGGTTTAGTCACCCTCGCAGACAAAGAGACATCGCACATTGCTAGTCTAAATGAAAAAATGATCGTCATCGATCATCAAGAAGTGTCAATTACAGTAAGCTAGTAAATAGATGAGTTTAGCTTCATGTCCCATAACCACTGGCTTAACTTAAATATTTACGAACAAACTATAAATTTCCACTAGAAAGTTGTCATAAGAGTTTCAATCGAACAAGTCCAGAAACTAACCAACAAAGTAAACGCAAGCGTTTCATACTACTAGTTTTACTAAGCCGTTATTTTAGATTTCTCAAACGAATGAGGAAAAGGTTTGTATATACTAATAGGTAGGAAAAAGGGTTTTATAAAGAGTTTTGTATTATTAAAAATAGAGCTGAAATCAACTTTGTAAAAGTGTTTGAATATTTACTACTAGTATAGAAACCTTTGCGTTTTAAAGTGACAAACCATAAAAATGATTGTAAAAACAATCAATCACCAAAATTTCACATTCGAAGACGTGAATTAAATCCAAAGAAATTGATACCAAATCCATCAAAATGGATATACCTAAAAATTCCAAAATAGAAGTCATTAAACTGAATAATAAATGATAACAACAAATCGGAAAATCACGAATAGATAAAAATTGGAATTCCAAACAAAATAGGCAACTTGGACTGAAACAAGCAGGTCAGTCGACTGGACACTGAGTTCAGTCGACTGGACTCGGTGCCTGAAAAACACTCGGGTTCCAGGTCAGTCGACTGAACTCAAAGGTCCAGTCGAATGGAACCGGTTTTCCAGTATTTCCAGCATAGCAAAATGAAGGGGAAACTCTCCACAATTTGCGATCGGACGAGCAAGGGCACTAGGGGTTTATACCAATTGACAACCCAGCCCTATAGGCTCCTCGATACGCCACCAAAAACATGATCAAACATCAAAGCTATGATTTTTAAAGATTTAACATCAAAACACCAAAAATTGAAATGTTCACCAAATCAATTCAAATCAAAAGAAAATGAACATATGTAAGTGTTAGGAATTCATACCTAACAACAAAGATAGATATAAACATAGATGTGAGATAGAAATCTCACCTTTTTACACGAAAACGAGGAAGGAGAAGCTTGAAAACAAAGAAAGATCAACCACACTTCAATCTCAACTCTAAAATCTCCAATCTAAGATCATAAACAATAATTTTCCAAATTAGGTTACACTAAATTTCTGAAATTGGAGAGAGATTGAGATGGAGAAGAAGAAGGAGTTGCTTACCTAAGCTTCTCATTGAGTTTGGAGCTAAAACTTGGATTCGGTAAAGAAACTAGGGCTTAGGATTTTAATTTCCCATCTCCACAACCATTTTTGCTAAAGCTTAAGTTGTAGGAAATATTATGAAGTAATAAAGAGGAGTGGAGTGGAGCTGGGTTGCTAAGTTAGGTTAATGGGCTGAAACCCAAACCCAAAGCCCTAAGTGAAAATGTCAAAATTCAAGCTAACTCCAAACATATCGATGTTTATACTCAAAAAGGTTGCAAATGGCATTTTGGACTCAATGAAAATGATCTCGAGTCCTAATTCGAATGTTTGCAAAAAGAAACTTTTCGGGCTTAAATCCGACTAGCGATGCTACATTTAAATAAAATATTTAAATATACAATCGTAAAATATGCGGGTTGTTACAGACTCCCCTCCTTAAAGAAATTGTGTCCTCGCAATACTTAAGAAGGAAGTAAAAAGTAACAACCATAAAAGCATATTAACACAAAAGAAAATTGAAATAAGAAGTTCACCTCAAAGAGCACGATAAAGTAAGTCCGGATGTGTTCGCTCGAAGAATTCTACATATTCCCAAGAACAATCCTTAGGATTGGAGGACCATTGAACTTTCACAAGAGGGACATCTTTATTTCGAAGGCGTTTGACCTCCTAATCAATGATATAAATAGGATGCTGCTCATAAGTCAAATTAGGTGAAACTTCAATTTCTTCCACAACACCGGGCTTAAGAATAGAATTGGAATCTCGAAGGCATTTCCGTAGTTGAGAGACATGAAATACGTCATGAATAGCAGAAAACTGAGCCAGTAATAAAAGGCGATAAGTCACGGAACCAATACGTTCGGTGATGGAAAATGGACCAATATATCGAGGTGCTAATTTTCCCGATCGACTAAAACGCATTACACCGTTCATAGGTGAAAAACGAATAAACACAAAATCTCCCACAGAAAATTCTAATTTCCTTCTTCGGTTATCGGCATAGGATTTTTGCCTACTTTGAGCTTCTTTCATCCTATGGCGAATAAGGTAAATCTTTTCTGTGGAATCACGAATATAATCAAGACCTAAAACCATTATCTCACCGGCCTCAAGCCAACAAGAAGGAGATCGGCATGGCCTTCCATAGAGTGCCTCGAAAGGTGCAATACCAATACTAGATTGGGAGCTATTACTATAGGAAAACTCAACAAGAGAAATATGATCTTCCCAACGTCCACCAAAATCAGGAACACATGCACGAAGAAGATCTTCAAGAGTTTGATTCACACGCTCGGTTTGTCCATCGGACTGAGGATGATAAGCGGTGCTAAAATTAAGCGTCGTTCCCAACAGTTTTTGAAGACTCTTTTAAAATCCACTAGTAAACAATGGATCACGATTGCTAACAATAGAAGTAGGAACTCCATGTAATTTAACAATCTCTTTAATAAAGAGTTTGGCCAAAAGAGATACGGTCCGATTGGACCGAACGGGAATAAAATGGGAAAATTTAGTAAGTCTATCAACTATCACCCATAGGCGATCATGACCCGAACGAGAATGGGGAAGGCCGTCAATAAAATCCATGGAAATTTGATCCCACTTCCAAATTGGAATATCCAAAGGTTGAATTGCTCAAAATACCGCGTTGTAAATAAAATTTTACAAATCTCAAATGTACGGTAATTAAATAATCACAGATCACAGACATAGAGTAAATAATGGTGCAGCGGAATTAAAAGAGATAGTTGTTCATGAAGCTACTATATAAAATAAGATACGTCAGAGTTATTTACTGATCTCCTTAAACCATTCATTTCCAAACCCTGCATGTTGTTTTTATCAAAACCTGAAATCGATTCAAATCCTCATATTCAAGAGAGAAAAATCTCTCTGAAACCAGAAATTATCAAACCTATAGCAAACATCACCCAAATCCTCAAGATCATCTTCAAACAAAAAAAATGCAGTATTTCTATCATGCATGTACCAAGTTTCAATTGCATGCCTGAGATAAAGCTTCAATGCAATCTGGAAAGCATTCTATTTTCAAAAAAAACATTGAGCATCACCATGGTTCCAGTTTTAAAGAAATTTAGTATCAAGTTTTATAGCAAAGGCATGTGTCAGTAATATTCATAGTTTCTGGATTGCAACAACATGTTTTCAAAAACAAATGGGGGTTTACATTCCTGTTCCAAATTTCTATGCAAAGTCTAAAAGAGGTGAGTAAACATCTCGTTTTTATAAACTTAAGTAGGATAAATGATTTCCTAAGTGTTTTGCCAAGATTATGGTATCTGCATATGTTGATAATGTTTATAATTCTTTAAGTATGTAGTATTTATGTTCTGCATGACAGTAAATTGATGTTCCTCTGTTCATTCATGTTTACAGAATTTTTATAAATAAACAATATTCAAGCTTTCATATAAACCTTGAAGTTTTGAATCTAAAACAATTTAGTTAAGTTGTAAATTCATCTAGCTTATGAAATTTTGTTTAAACAAATTAAGTTCTAAAATTTACCTATAGGCTTAAGTTTGCAGAGAAAACTTATATCATGAAATAAATAAAATTTTGAATTTCGTTGATGCATGTATATATATTGAATCACCTTTCAAAATTATGATTTTTAGCACAAAAATTCCAGTTTTTTAAAATATTATTGAGTTTGGAATTTGGGTTTTACTGGAAGGTTGAATTTGGGTGATTTTTGGAAGATGGAGCAATTAGGTGGGTCGGGGTTGCTACTGTAGGTGGAGGAGGTCACGGAGTTTTAGGGAAAAATGGTAGTCGTGGCTGTAAGGGGCGGTGGCGACATCGATGGTCGAAATTGGGTATTAAGCCCTAGTTTTTACTAGGTTTGGTTTTGTTTTTTCGTAAGCACCATTGATCAAGTGCTTTGAAATTTCGGCTGGAGGTAGCATATGGGTTTGGCAAGAGATGGTCGGCACCGCGCAATTTCTGGTGACCTGAGCTTGGCGGTTAAAGGGGGTTTGTGTGGGGTTATTTGGGTTTGGATTCTGCAGTATAACCCAATTTTGATTCAAGGTGAGTATGTGTGTTTGAGTAATCGTTTTTGGCTACTGTGGTGTTGAGCAAGTTGACGGAGGCAGTAACGTTGGTCGGAGGTGACCAACGGTGGCGTGCATGTGCACGAGGCTGTGGTTGGGTGTCAGCTAGTTTGGCGCTGGGAAATCTCGAAGTGACATTCGAGTTTAGCAAGGGGAAACTCGTGATGTTCTCGGGTGTGTTGGGTTTGGGAAACCTGTTGTTTTTGTAAACTGTGTTTAATCAAGTTTAAGAAAAAAAGATGGAAGAAGGAACTCTGGTTTTGACCCGAGTAGGTAATGGGTTTGACCCGAAGCTGGAAACTAAAACAGTTTTTATAAGAGTTTAAAAAGGGTTTAAAACTTGTTTGAAATTTAAATATTTTAAATTAGTTAAAATCTTTATATAAATTACTTGATGTATTTAATAAATGTTTTATTTAACATAGTTTAATATGTTTTGAAGTTTTGTTAAATTTAAACATTGTTTAGAAATTTTGAATGACTTAAAAAAATGAGTTTTGAAAGTAAATTTTAATGGTTTATATAAAGACAAGTTTTAATTCAAGTTGAAATTAGTTTAAACTATAAATTGATAAATACTTATGTTATTTAAAGTTGTGTTTGATAATTTTAATTTATCAAGCTAAAAGAATGTTTTAGCTTAAACTTAATTAAAATTTAATTAAGTAGTAATAGATGTATAGTAAAGATTGTAAATGTGTTAAGTCAATTAAAGCATTTTATAAGGTAAATGTTTATCTTAATTGAGGTTTTAAATATCTTAATTTGGATTGAGTTAATTTGAAGAAGTAAGTTTAATTAATTAGTTAAAAATAAAGTATTAATTAGGAAACTAATTAAGGAAAAATGATTTACTTGGTTAATAAATGTTTAAGAATTAAAGGTTAATTAATTTAAGATTAATTAAACGGTTATTTAAAGACCATTAACTAGATTATTAATTAATGATTATCAAGTAATTAAGTGTAATTAATTTAAATTAATCAAGTGGTTAAGAATTAGTTGAATAATCAATAAGTTGTTAATTAAGTAATAAAGGTTACTTAATTAGTATTTAATAAATGATTAACTTGTAATTAAATTTTATTAATTAATAATTAAAGTTTTATTGATTAATAATTAGATAATAATTAATCAGTAATTAAGGATTAATTAAGAAGTTGTTAAATGGTAATTAATTGATTAAGGATTGATTATCTGTTAATTAAGGATGGGTTAACAGTTAATTAAGGGTTAATTAAATGATTAGTTAACTGGTGATTAAGGAGTAAGTAATCTGTAATTAAGTTCTTAATTAATAATTGATAATTAGGTTTATGAATTAATAATTAATAGATATATAATTAATTATAAAAGTAATTATGGATTAATAAATTTGTATTAAGAGATATGGATTAATAATTAAGGTTATTAATCGATAGTTGATGGATAATTAATCAGTTAATTAAAAGTTAATTAATTGATTATGAAAGTAATTAAGGATTAATTACTTTGTATTAAAGGAAATTAATTAATAATTAAGCTGTATTAATTGATGATTAAAGGATAATCAATCTGGATTAGAGATTGATTAATTGATTAATTAAGTTAATCAAGGAGTGATAAATTAATTAAGGTTAGTAATTAATGAATGATTGTATAAGCAAGATTTAGGGGTTGATTCTTAAGGGATTAATTTAAGAAGTTAGATTAATTATGATATGAATTGATGATGCTTGCTTATGGATGATTGGTTGTTGAATGTTTGAATTGGATGATATCTATTGGATTGATATCTATTGATGATATGTGTTGTGACATTCTGTGATATGATATTGGTTATATCAATGATAATTGCGTGATATTTATCTATGTTAATGTTGTGTGATTTCAAAGCATTGAATTGTATTGAATTGAATTGTTTAAACCATTAAACAACTTGGCCTTTAAGACACGTTTCGTTCGATGAGACCGGGATCGGGTGTCAAATTTGATTATCCGAAAACCACATCGATCCAAGTTAAACGTTAGGTCGTGAATTCAAGTGAAGATCGAGTTGAAGACTCGAAAGGTAAGAACTATCTGTCGTTAGAAACTTTGTGGGTGATTCCAATACGAGTATAACGGAGATAGTACTTTCAGGTTCGAGATGGAGTTTCTAGAGTGCAAGGGTTATTGTCGTTAACTCTAAGGGTGATTCCAAAATGAGTGTAACGAGATAATGCCTTCGGTTTCGTTCGAAGCCGGAACGAACTTGTATGGATTGAATGCTTTCAGAACATCGTCAAGTGGACGATGAGCATTCCAAGATAGATGTGGTTCTATAAAGGTCATCGCAGCCCCAAGCCTCATCAACCGGGAATGGCTAAAACAGGGGAGGTACAGTAAGGCTTTGTGGGTAGCCCCCACTTGAGAGTGAGATTTACCTCTGTCTAGATGTCCCTTTTTATTTCGGCTATGTGGGGCGATTGCTAGCTAGAATCGACGGGGTGGTCTTGTTCGGGATTGTTCAGTAAGGAATGGTCCCGACTTTGTGTTGCAGGGTAGCAGGCGTACTCCTCGGTACGGTGATCTAGGCCACGTACTGTGACGGGCAGTACCCCAGTAGCCCTGCCATTGATGGAAACCCATTCTTCCTACATGCCCCTACGGTTTTGATTGTATTACCCACTTTTGTGGCTAGTAGCTGGAATTTAATAGATGTAACAATTTTGGCTATTTCATATTTATTTGAAAACCCTAGAAACTATTATAATATCATTGGATTTCCTATCAAATGTTTTGGTTAGCGTAAGGTTAAAACTTTTCCATGTTTATGTGTAGGAAGTCTTACGTGATACCTTTCTTTTCAAAAGGTTTTTAAAAGTTAACCAACTTTAACCCGTTTACTCACACCAGACCCATGTCTGACCCGGAGTTTATTCTGTTTTCTTAAACTCTTGGGTACTTAAATTTTTACGAGTAGCCAAGGGATTCAGGTTTGCTTTGACGAATACTGGAGGAGTTATGGAGCAGGAGGCTTCAACGTTATAGTTATATGATGTTTTCCGCTGTGTTGTATCTCTGTGATGTATGTGTTGCAATTGAGTTGTATAATATACAAACTTGTATAAGTGTCTATCTTGTGTTGTTGTATCTGAGTAACTCTGATATGCAATAGACCATGTAATAGTTATGTTATAAATTATATTTTGTTTTGCTCCCCTGTGAGATTCTAATTTTGTTGAGTTCTTTTCTTCTACCTAATCTATTTCTACCTCTTTCTTTCTTATAAATGATGCATCTTTCTATGGAATGAAAGGCGGATCGTTTCATAATCCATAGGAAAATCCTAAAACCAAAGCAATATAGGAATGCTAGGATCTCATTTTAGACAATCAGAACCTGCGTCGGCCATTTTAGAGTTCATATACAACACGCAGAGTCAATTTGGACCTTGTATCGTTGGAGAGAAATTTGGGGCAATAAAGGGCAGACATTTCATTATGTTGGTTTGGAAGTGTCTAGAGTGAGAAGGCGTGCATCGGTTGATTTCAGTTATATGAATCTTTTTGATCGATGTTATTAAAACATGGTTGCTCGGTTTCAATCCTATATATTGATTTATTAAAATGACGAGAATATGGTGGTCGCGTTCGTTGTACATGGACAATTGTATAGAAATATCCCATAAAATAGTCTTTAAATTCTATACAAGCAAACATACTCAAAATTGGAACCGATGCTATATTTTGTTTTTACCTATAGGCATCTCTAACTCTAAACAACTTTGATCATAAGGTTAATGTACACATGTTATTGAGTTAAGCTTATGAATTCATTATAATAATATGGATGGTGCAATCCCATGTCTGTTGGAACGTTTTATTCTATTCAAGTGCTTTAGTTATAATAATTTATACCTTGACTCCTTAAGATTCCTTAGCCAGCAGTCTACTGTGACATATCGTACTTTAATTTGAGTTTTTATATTTATATTTTTAGCATAATGAAAACATATATTATGTTGTCTTGCAGTGGTTTGCGTTAATATTTGTTTTATCTTGGGATCATTTGTCATTATAATCATTCATTTCAGCAAGTGTATATGGATATTTCAAAAGTATCCTAACATACAGTATGTAATAATGATAATACTACTCATTTAAGCTTCATTAGGACCATAGAGTCTTACTGTCTCAAGCTAAAAAATAGGTAGCCTATCTGTATAGCTTATATATATGCAGTGTTGAAACTAATGGTCCAATTTCTAAGCACTTAGAATATACTTTTTATTACGTAAACAACGAAGCTAACTTCAAAAGTGGAAATATAAATGCATTCAACATATAGAGAGATGCTAATGAAGGTTTTATTTGTCTTTGAAAAAACCACCTTGAATGTGGACCGTTAAATAATGGATGGTTCACAAAATGGCATGTGGCTATGTAGTGCATGCTTTGAAATGGATACAAATGAGCATTAGTAAGATGCCAAATTTGTCTATCGTAGTGAAAATTATAATGATAAAGGACCAATCTAATATGGATCCCTTCAAAAGTGGCACTTTCATCAATACAATTCTATATCTCCAAAGGCTATACGGGTTCAAAGGTAAATAATAAAACAAACATAATAAGGTAAAGTTAATTAACATATTTGGTATTTACTAAACTAACCCACTTTGTATTCTATCCCAATTAGGCTTATTAATAGACCGGGTTCGGTCCGGGTGTCATAAAATCCAGGCCAATATACAAGCCTGATTACAATAATCGAAACCCGGGTCTGGTCCAACCCTTAGAGCATTTAAAACCAATACTCGAGACCGGACTGTCGTGCTTTTTAAGCCCGTTGTGTAATTCCTGTTTACCTAGCTCAGAATGTTTATGTTAAAACAATATTTTAAAATTGCAATTTTGATAAAATTTGTATACAAACAATGTTAATATATAAATTGGGCAATGATGTAATCAAGTTCACAACAAAAGTATGTAAAACATCTACATGTAAACAAACAAAATGGTAAAAAAAATAGCATACACACTCATGTTTTGATATGACGGAAAACTAATAGCCAAGTCAGGAGCTAACCGGACCGAGTTTTGATAAACCATATTGTTCGTCGACGGAAATTCTATTGGTTTAGAAAACCGCCGAACGAATTTAAATTAAAAATAACCGCAAGCGCACGGTGTACGAATGTAGCACGTGGCGAATACGAGTCGATCCGCAGGGAATTGATGATTTAAAAATTTTCTATTCAATCAAATTATACCAAAGTCGAGTGAAATTGTTGACTAGAACTAAAATGAAGCTACACTATAATTAAAATATGATTAGTAAACTATTGAACTAGAGAACAATTTAGAGGCAAATCCACTCTCATATTTTTGTAAATCAACAACAAACAATTTATGATCTCTAACTTTGATTTAAGTGAAATATTGGTGTATTTATCATAAGCATGGTTTGTTTATGTTATTAATTAACATAACTCAAACCATCAAACTATAACAAATACCCACTTATAATTGTCATGAAAATGAAGCAAAAACAAAAGCTATTTTAAGCATGATCTATTTACTATTGTATCTAGTAATATAGATCATCAAATTTCATTTTTACTTTAATTTCACAATAAAAAATGGATTAGCAAATGATGATGCAACTTGTGTTTACGTTGAATAAGAATAGCTCATTTGCAAAAGCAATATAGGCTATCAAACTCACTTGTATAAACTTGCGTCAAAATCCACTTCATGATACATAAACCAAATGAGATCATAAATCATAAAATGTCGAAATTACAATAAGTTAGAGAGCTTCATCACCCCTAAATTGAAGGGGTTTAGCTACTCATTTGTGGCATTGAAGCAACACAAGTAAGTTTCAACATTAAAAAGAAAAGAAAATAGAAAATAAGCAAAGAAAGCAAAAGATATTAGCTACGAACTACTTGCATAAATGTAAATCTAAGCTATGAACATAAGGAGAAAGAAAGCATATAAATAAACATTAACAATAAAACAAAGAAGAGCATGTAGAAAGAGAGAAGAAAGAGGCTTGGAAGCCATTATTATTTCATAGAACATTAAGCTTACACTTTGATTTCTTAATTTCCTAAGTAAAATGAATGAGTAGATGATAGTTTTATATACATAAGAGGGCTATATATACATGCATAAAACCCTAATTCTATTTTTTAGGGGGCTACCTAAAATGCCCTTTAGGAAGTGTGGCCAACAAGTAACCATTAACCACTAATTAATCCATCATTTGTTTTTCATGAAGCTTTAACCTCCATTTAGTTGTCCATTAGCTCCAAATCGTACTTTTAGGTAAGTGGGTGCGGTCCTCCATGTTCATGGCTTGAATTATTTCCCTCTTCCTTCCTTTGTATTCATTTGTGCATGCATATATCTTCATATAAGCCTCTTCCATATGCATCCAAATTCCTATAAAATTATCAAAAAATGTCCAAGTAAAAATTCTTATATTGACACATGCACAAAATGACCGTTTTGCCCCTGAATGAAGATGAAAATATGATGGTTGGAAACAATTAAATTTTGGTTTTAAACATGTTAAAATGCCCAAATATGATGATTATTTAAATAAAAAGAGATAAAATATGGATGTAAATATTTGAACAATTACGTGCATATCAAATACCCCCACACTTATCTTTTTATTCGTCCTCGAATAAAGGAAAACTAAGATAAATCTGTTTTCGTAGGGAGCACGATTGAATTGAGCGTATGCAACAAGCCGTTAAACCTCTGGGTGTCCCCAGTAGGACGAGTGTTGTCTCGTGAGGGTTTTCAGCGGATACTACCCACAAAATCCAAATGCATGATGAAAATATTTACAAAATTAAAGATTTATTTACAAAGAGATGAATGCGAGTTTTTGAAAATATTTACAAATGAAGGATTTATTTTTAAATTGACACGAATAAGTTAAATGCAAGTTTTGGTCATTGTCTTGAAAATTTTACTCGTCAAAATTTCCAATAAAAATCAAGTTGTCATAACAGATAGGCCATAGTTTGGCTAGTTGTTTCGGTTGATAACATAATGTAATTATGAAATGGATCCTTAGTTGATTATCAAAGTTTATTAAAGTGGTATTTTCATTTCTTTTCAATATCAAGTTAAATCAAACAAGTTAAAATAGTGCTAGGATTTCAATTGCTTACTCTCTCATTATTTGCAAGAAAAATTACACACCTAGCTCAGGTAAACTGAGGCCAGATATACCACCCATGCACTGCCTTTCGGGCTTATGTGAGGGGAGTACAGAGCATGGCGAGTGCACACACTTTTGTGCATACACCTATCGACCGCAGGTGGTTTTTATTAAGTCTGTTTTTTTGTGTATGTGTTCCATACATACATAACCGTGAGGACTTTTAAATGAGTATGAAAGCGCATAATCAAAGATTCCAAGTAATTCACCCATGCATAACCGTGAGGACTTTTAAATGAGAGTGAATACTTTAGATGTTATTATTTTGTATTTTTTATATTTTTTTTAAGAGAGAGAGAGAGTTTTGCAAAACCATCTTAGCACCATTTAACTTAGAAGACAAAAATGTTATATCCTTACTTTAAATTTACCACCTTTTAAACAAAGATTTTCAGTTAGAACATACTTCATAATTAACATAGATGAACCTTCTTATATACTAGTAAAACCATTGTTATTTGTAATCAAACTTCATTTTTATTTTTGTTAAGACAAATAAATTTTCAAAAATTTCAATTTATTAACCAAAACTTATACTTATCCCATAGTGTTTCTTCAAAAACAAATCAAAATGGTAAAAAGAATATGTTTTTGAGATTTAGGAGTTTTGAGATTTTTTTGAAGAAAATGAAAATTCAAAAATGCCATGAAAAACTAATGAAAATAAAACTCCCCCCACACTTAATTTTGACTGTGTCCCCACAATCGATGCATGATATAATGAGTGTAACGGGGAAAAATATGTACATACTTACAAAATGGGGTTAACATTCTTACTAGACGTGGCTCATGAAGGATCATGAGCTCCACCTCTTGGTTAGTGGGAATTTCCAAGAAGGGTTTTAACCGATGACCGTTGACTTTGAAAATCGATCCATCCTTTGGGTTTTCTATTTCTATGGCACCATGTGGAAAAACAGTTCGTACAACAAATGGTCCAGTCCATCTTGATTTAAGTTTCCCAGGGAATAGATGAAGTCTCCAGTCATATAAAAGAACTTTTTGGTTAGGCGAAATATTTTTCCTTAGGATTGACTTGTTATGAAAAACTTTGGTTCTTTCTTTTTAAATTTTCTCGTTTTCATACGCGTCATTCCTAAGTTCTTCTAGTTCGTTGAGTTGTAGTTTTCGATTTTCGCCAGCTTTTTCATGATCAAAGTTTAAGTTTTTTATTGCCCACAACGCTTTGTGTTCAATTTCAACGGGTAAGTGGCAAGCTTTACCGTAAACTAAACGAAATGGGGACATCCCAAGGTTAGTTTTAAAAGCAGTACGGTAAGCCCTAAGCGCGTCGGTCAATTTTTGAGACCAATCTTTTCGATTTTTATTGATAAATTTCTCCAAGATTTGTTTTATTTGTCAATCTGAAACTTCAACTTGGCCAAAAGTCTGAGGATGATACGGAGTGGATAGCTTGTGGGTTATCGAGTATTTTTTCATTGAAGTTTCAAAAGAACGGTTGCAAAAATGGGTTCCGTTATCACCGATTATTGTGCGAGGTGTGCCGAACCTCGAAAAGATGTTTTCTTTGAGAAATTTCACAACAATTCTATGGTCATTGGTTTTGCAAGGAACGGCTCCGACCCATTTTGAAACGTGATCGACAGCGAGAAGGATATACAAGTTTCCAAAAGAATTTGGAAAAGGTCCCATAAAGTCGATACCCCAAACATCAAAGATTTCGATCGTAAGAATGGGTTTATAGGCATCATATCTCGTCGAGAAATTCGTCCAAGCATTTGACATGGATCACAAGTTTTACAAAATTCGAATGAGTCTTTGAAAAGAGAAGGCCAATAGAAACCACACTGAAGCACCTTTTCCGTAGTTCTTCGAGGACCGAAATGTCCACCGCACGCTTGATCATGGCAAAATGAAAGAACACTCCGTATCTCATTATCCGAAATGCAACATCGGATGATTTGGTCGGGACAATATTTGAACAAGTATGGATCGTCCCAATAGAAATATTTCACTTGGGACATGAATTTACATTTGTCCTGTTTGGACCAAGACGAGGGAGTTTCTTTAGTGACTAAGTAGTTCACTATATCAGCGTACCATGGATCGATAGAAATCGAAAGAAGTTGTTCATCGAGGAAGTTTTCATTGATCGGCTAGGAAGATGGTGCATTCGAAAGACGAGATAAGTGATCGGCTATGACATTATCGGATCCTTTTTTGTCTTTGATTGTAAGGTCAAATTCTTGAAGTAAAAGGATCCAACGAATTAAACGGGATTTAGCATCCTTTTTAGCGAAGAGATATCGAAGCGCAGAATGGTCAGTGTGGACCATAATGTGTGAACCTATCAAGTATGGTCAAAACTTTTCAAGCGCAAAAACGACAGCTAGAAGCTCTTTTTCAGTTGTTGTGTAGTTGAGTTGAGCGTCGTTCAAGGTCATACTTGCGTAGTAAATGACATGAAGAATCTTGTTGATGCGTTGTCCCAAGACAGCACCAACGGCAAAGTTCGAAGCATCACACATTATTTCGAAAGGAAGATCCCAATTGGGTGCGCAAATAATTGGGGCAAAAATGAGTTCGCTCTTAAGACGTTCAAAGGAAGAGATACAATCAGAGTTAAAATCGAAAGGAACGTCTTTTCCAAGAAGGGTCGTCAAAGGACGGGCTATTTTGCTAAAGTCTTTCACAAAACGACGGTAAAAGCCAGCGTGTCCTAGAAATGATTGAATGTCCTTAACAGATTTGGGAATGGGTAGATTTGCAGTTACATCGATTTTTGCTTTATCTACCTCAATGCCTCTATTTGAGATGATATGTCCAAGGACTATGCCTTGTTTGACCATAAAGTGGCATTTTTCCCAATTCAAAGTCAAATGTTTTTCTTTACATCGATTCAGAACCAACTCGAGGTGATGTAAACTGTGACGACCGCCCATGACTCCCGCACCAAATCAAGGAAATAATGCGCTAAAAGGTGTGCCAGGCAGCCATGGACGATAGTCAGGGTAAAACAAAACAGAAGAATCTCTATCGCATAACTCACAGCGCATGGATAAAATACAATAGAGAAATATAATATAGTGAAGCTCCATAGAACAGAACATCATCATATAAGCATCACAGTAGTTTCATACAATCATCTACTCAAATCCATACATGAAAGCCTCACTACAAATCACTCAACCAAATACAGCAGCGGATACCCAGTACATATAGTAAGAAAACTAATATGCAAAGCCTCCTGCTCGTCTTCGTCATCTTTAGCGTAGAACTCCTAGCACAGCACCTGTCACCTGCTACCTAGTCTGCCCATCCCGACATGGATGAACAGCCCAAGGTAATAAGAGGAGACATAAAACCTTGAGTCAGACAAAGTCTTAGTGAGCAGTAAATCAACTATCAAGCATAGCAAAAGAGCATAAAGGATAAAAGGAATAGGAACCAAACCATCCCACTCCACCTCTTTCTACAGTGATAGCCCCAGACATACACTAAGGAGAAGCAAGCATAACAACATAGACAATTAAGGTAAAGCGAATACCACTCGAGTCAAGGACGATGTTTTCCAAATACAAACCCCCAAGGCCTAAACCAAGATCAGATAAGCACCCAGAAAACACCGCTCTTGAAGCCGAATGATAATACAACCAAACATCCATGACTCTGGCTATCACTGTTATCCTTGCCTCGATTTCACCGTTAGTTGAATGACCATCTGTCAAGGGCTAATGGTAACCCCGGTTCTAACCATAACTCCGCACACTGCCTTGTGCCTAGGACTTATCTACTTTGCCCAGAGTACTCAACTACCTACCTGTAGTCTTTTGGGTGTCCCGACTACCTACCTGTAGTCGTTATGGGCGCCCCATGTACTCTTGCTTTTGAGCATGCTAGAACCTTCAACAACGACGAGATCCAAGCCTCCTAGCCATCCTTCTTGACGACTATCCTCATACAAGCTCAAGCTACCTCTTGAACAATCCATTATCAACCAACTTGAACTACTCTTCAAGTTATCAACATGCTTGGAATGATCCCTGCTTGGATTAAGCCAAGACTCACATCATACTTCGCTTCATCGCATCAAAGCAAAGTCTCAACTCAACAACATGGTTTGCCTCATCAAATCATGGCAAAGTCCCATCTCAACATCATCCAATCTATACATATGAGCTTCAACATCCGCTACATATGCCTTAAGCAGCTTTCACCATTCAAGAGCCTTCTTCCATAGCTTTTGAATCCTCTTCCATCCTCTTGTTCCAAATCAACTACTAGCTAACTTGGAAACAATCAAATCAATCATACATTCAAATAATCAATCATTCAAACAAGATCTATTAAGCAATTTAAGCAATATCAACTATAATGGCAATTTCGTAAATAAACGAGCAAAAGTCCAACATATGTGAAATCATGGTTTTTAGCATAGATCTATCAATTATAAAACATGGGTTTTGTCTCTAATGCTTATTAAACAAACTTGCATAAGTAAACATCTTCAAAAACCATGGATCTAGACTTAGATCTAAGAAAAATGCATGAAATCTCTAACTTTAACACCCAAACATGCCACCAATCCAATATACTCCTTTGGATCCGCGTGAGAGATAACTACCACTCACCAAATCACCAAAACAACCTAAAATCAATCAACTTCAGATCTGGACAGCAAGGACTTGAGCTTGATCCGGAGAAATTTCACTTGAAACGGTGAAATCTAGCTTCTTCGGATGAAAATCTTCAACTTTGGCTCTTGATCTTTGATCTTGATCTTCAATCTTCAATGGATGTTAGCACTTGATAGAAGTAGAGAAAGAAGTGAAGAAAATACTGAAGTCGAGTTCCAAAATGGCAGCACTTCGTCGCTTCGAAATCCGGTGCCAAAAAGTGAGCCAAACCCCTCTATTTATAGGCTGGAATCCCCCTTAACTCGGCCAACTTCTTAACTCGGAGCTCGCTATTAGGTCGTCCCCGACTCATCCTTGCCGACTCATCCTTGCCGACTCACGACCTAAGCGACCCCATACGACCCAACACTCTGCCAACCTATACGACTCAACTACACAACACATACAGGGTTACACGACCTAGTTCCTGCCGACCTAAGCCAAAGCCTTATCCCGACCTAACACGTATGCACGACTCAAAGGCCTAAGTCCCCAACGACTTATCTACTAAGTCGGCCCACCGACCTAACAACACAAGGGATAACGTACTCTACCGACCCAATCCCTGAGTCGCCCCACGACTCATCTCCAAGCCTAACCGAGACAACAACCTAGCTACACAACGGCTCTACGACTCAACGCTTCAATCAAACACGGCCGACTCAACCCTTTGCCGACTCAAGCCAACGACTCAACAACACGCTAACTCGGCCATACGAGTTAACTTTTAAGCCGGCCTCCTATGAGTCGTAACCCGTACACGACTCATCCCTTGACCCCTATCTCGCCTCTCATCTTAAGTCGGTAACCCCTATGCCGTTCTAACTCTTAACTCGGTCCAAATCCCTATCCAGTTAACTCCTATAGCTCGGCCCCTACCTTAGGTCGGCCATACGACCTAAACTTCCTTAGGTCGGTTATGCGACCTAGACTCAACTCGGCAACTCTAGACTCAGTCACGAGTTAACTCCATAACTCGTTCCAACTTATGAGTCGGTCACGACTCAATACTCCAACACACGAGTTACTCTCCATATGACTCAGGCTAGAGACAACACAAACAACACTAACAACCTGTAAATTCTACGATTTATCGACACGTAAAAATACGGGTCGTTACATTCTCTCCCCCTTAGGAATTTTGCCCCCGAAATTCCAAGCAAACAACAGCAATCAAAATTATTCCGCATGCCTATCATCCATGGCAATCAACAATCCATGCAACCAATTCTAACCTAGCATGCAGAATTCTAAGACTTAGAACAAGCTACAAATTCATGAGATGTCACGACACTTTAGGGCCATACCTCGAAGAGTTCGGAATGAGCTGCCTTCATCCTCTCTTCCTCCTCCCACGTACAGTCGTTAACATCATCACTCCATTGTACCTTGAGCAACGTAATCGTCTTCCTCCTAAGCTGTTTCGTATCGGTTTCAACAATACGAAGCGGCTTACGAGGTCTCGAAACAACTGGATCAACCTCCAAGTCTTCACAGCTATCAGCAGAAACCACCGTAGTTGGGTCGTGCATATACTTCCGTAGATAAGATACATGAAAAACACTGTGCACACCCGCCATCTTTTCCGGTAACTCCAATCTATAAGCGAGCTTTCCAATACGCTCGATAATCGGGAATGGTCCAACAAATCTCGGAGTTAACTTTCCTTTCTTCCCGAATCTAATGACACTCTTCAGAGGAGAAATCTTCACAAAAACCATATCACCTACGTCGAATTCCAAATCCTTACGACGATTATCGGCATAACTTTTCTGACGATCTTGGGCTGCCTTCATTCGTTGCCGAATGATCTCTATACAATCTGAAGTCTGTCGAATCATCTCTGGCCCAAGTATCAGCTTTTCTCCAGTTTCCAACCAACATGTCGGAGAGTTACACGGTCTTCCATATAATGCCTCATATGGTGCCATACCGATACTCGACTGATAACTGTTATTATAAGCAAACTCCACCAAATGAAGGTGATCTTCCCATGATCCTCCGAAGTCCAAAACACACGCTCTAAGAAGATCTTCCAAAACTCGGTTGACTCTCTCAGTCTGACCATCTGTTTGAGGGTGATAAGCTGTACTCAAACACAACTCAGTTCCCAAAACTTCCTGGAAGCTCTTCCAAAATCTACTAGTGAACAATGGGTCTCGATCGCTCACTATACTCTTCGGAACACCATGGAAACGAACTATCCACTTCACATACAGTTCAGCCAACTTTGATGCAGTCCTAGTCGATCGAACAGGAATGAACCTTGCACTCTTGGTCAAACGATCTACAATGACCCAAATCCCTTCATTCCCTGCTCTTGTCCTAGGTAGACCATCGATAAAGTCCATCGACACTTGCTCCCACTTCCATGTAGGAACCTCTAATGGCTGAAGCAATCCACTGGGCTTCTTCTGCTCAGCTTTCACCAACTGGCAATTCATACACTTGGAAATAAAATTTCCAACATCCTTCTTCATACCTTCCCAGTAGTAGGTTCTCTTCATATCCCGATACATCTTATTTCCACCTGGATGAATTGTCAACTTCGAGTGATGACTCTCCCTCAGAACTTCATCTCTCAATCCATCTACATCGGGAACAACTAGTCGCCCTTGCTTTCGAAGCCAACCCTCTCGATCGACTTCAAATCCTTTATCCTTTTCTGGATCCAATCCGGATTCCAAATCACGGATAATCTTGATAAGCTTATCATCTCTCCTTTGCCTCTCGCCAATTCTTTCCACAAGAGTAGGCCTTATCGATAAGTTTGCCAACATCTCAGGTTCCAATTCACATCTAGGCCTGAAGTCAAATCCAGCCAAATACTCAAGACTCTTCCATTCCGAAAACATGGCTCCCAATCCTGCATGTCTTCGACTTAACGCATCAGCCACTGCGTTACCTTTTCCTGGAGTATAGGCTATACCAAAATCATACGATGCTAAGAACTCTAGCCACCTTTGCTGTCGAAGATTCAAATCCTTTTGGGAAAACAGATACTTCAACGACTTATGATCTGTAAACAGCTCGAATCTAACTCCCAATAGATAGTGTCTCCACATCTTCAAAGCAAACACAATCGCCGCTAACTCCAAATCATGAGTCGGATAATTCCTTTCATGCGGCTTTAGTTGTCGACTAGCATACGCAACAACTTTATGCTTCTGCATTAGCACCGCTCCTAGTCCAGTGCCACATGCATCGGTGTAAACCACCATCTCATCATTCCCACTTGGAATAGTCAAAACAGGAGCGCTCGTCAGTCGCTCTTTCAGGATTACGAAAGCTTGCTCACACTTATCATCCCATCTGAACACTTGGTTCTTCTTCGTCAATCCTGTCAACGGTGCAGCTATCTTGGAAAAGTCTTTGATAAACCGACGATAATATCCTGCTAATCCAAGAAAACTTCTCACATCAGATGCATTCTTAGGCCTAACCCAATCCTGGATCGCTGCCACCTTAGCGGGATCAACCGCTATTCCATTTCCAGAAATAACATGACCTAAGAACCTCACTTCATTCTTCCAGAAGTGACACTTCGAAAACTTAGCCTTCAGCTGATGTTTCCGTAAGATTCCTAAAACAATCCTCAAGTGCGTCTTGTGCTCTTCCTCAGTTCTGGAATAAACCAAAATATCATCCACGAACACAAGCACGAACTTATTCAACTGATCTCTGAACACTCTATTCATAAGATCCACAAAATATGCTGGCGCGTTAGTCAACCCAAACGGCATTACCAGCCACTCATAAAACCCGGATGGTGTCCTGAAAGCAGTCTTCGGCACACTATCCTTCGCCACTCTCAACTGGTGAAATCCCGTTGCCAAATCCATCTGAGAAAACACCTTAGCCTCGTGAAGCTGATCAAACAAGTCATCTATTCTCGGCAATGGATACTTGTTCTTCCTAGTCACCTTATTCAGCTCACGATAATCAACACACAACCTCAACGATCCATCCGTTTTGGTTGCGAACACAACGGGCGCACCCCATTCGGACACACTTCTCCGAATGAATCCTTTCCGCAAAAGGTCATCAACTTGCACCTTCAGCTCTTGCTGCTCCCTCGGTGCCATCCGCCTAAGAGGCATCACAACAGGTCTGGCTCCCTCAACTAGATCGATACGAAACTCGATCTCCCTATGCGGCGGCAACCCTTTGACTTCCTCAAAGACATTCTCAAACTCATTCACAATAGGCACCGATGACAGTCCATCCCGTGGAACAACTAGCGAATACATGAAGCTCATGAAGACGCCTTCTTCATGCTTACATCGTATCACAACCTTTCGCCCTTCCACATTCCCGACTGTCACCTCAAGCCTCTCACAATCAATCCTAGCCGCATACTTCCTAAGCCAGTCCATACCCAAAATAATTCCGAACCCCGCAAAGTTCAGAACAAAGCAATCACAAACAAACGAGCAATCATGACTCGACACAACTAGACCACGACATAACATACACAAACATGACGAACCCCCTACCGGATTAGTCACAACCAATGGCCTATCAACAATATCCGGTTTCATACCTAACCGGCTTACCAAATCATCACAAACAAAAGAATGCGACGCTCCAGTATCAAACAACACTCTAACTGGAACACCACAAATAGAAAGAGTACCTTGAACAACCACACTCTTCCCCTTCTCTTCAGCAGTAGGAGCTTTCGAAGACGATGGAACAGCCCCCAAAGCATAGGCTTGCACAACCTGCCTATCTTTCCTCGGTTCTGGACAATCCTTCTTGATATGTCCCAGCTTATCACAGTTGTAACACTTTCCCGGCACTTTGGGATTCTTACAATCTTTGTAAAGATGGCCCTTCTGCTGGCAGTTATAGCAAGTCACTTCACTCTTCGGCTTCTTCTGGCCATCCCTACCCCTCTGTTGCTGTTGTTTCCTCTTCTTATTGCCACTCTGCTGTGGTTTAGATCCTTCCCTGGTTACAGAAACGACAGAACTTTCCCTAGGAAACAAACTCTCATGCCTAAGAGCTTTTTCCACAAGCTTCTCAAATGGATCGTCCAGATGATCCACTAACTGCCTCCCAAGATAAGCATCCAGACCAGTCACAAACTTTTCATTCTTCTGGTAGGGAGAATCAATATACGATCTGGCATACTTAGACAAAGCTTCAAACTCAGAAATGTACTCAAGAACAGGCCTTCCCCCTTGCTTGAGCTCCACAAACCTCTTAAACAAGACAGATTTCTGGGAAGTAGAGATGAACTTAGCTTCAAATCTAACTTGGAATTGCTCCCAAGTAATCTCTTCTTCTGGAGTATCGATGGTGATAGAATTCCACCAATCAGCAGCTCTTCCCTGAAGCTGTCTCGATGCAAGCTTCCTCTTAGTTGCATCCTCAATCCCTAAGTCACCAAAGATTCTTTTGCAAGCATCAATCCATCTCTGCACCTCAATAGTCGACTCCGTCCCCAAGAAAACTTTCCCTCCAAGAGCAGTATAATCCTTGCAAAGCTTGGCAAAATCCACCGGTCTCGGAGCTTGGACTTGAACTCCCACATCCACAGATGATCCTGAAGCTGGTATTCTCCTCATGATTGAAGTCATCATGGCCTCAAACATAGGAGCATAATCAACAGCTTCCCTAGCATCACGGCTACCCCTCGCAGCTTGTCTCTCACTTCGACTCATCCTTAATATCTGTAAATAAGAATGATTAGAACACCTTAAGAAACAACTGCATAAGGAGTTCAAACCCTTCTAAACTACTATATTATATATAGTAATCATCCATCAAATTACAATTACGTCTCTCTTACGTAGTTACATCAGCGAGCGTTGGCTAAAATCGATTAACCTCGCTCTGATACCAAATGTGACGACCGCCCATGACTCCCGCACCAAATCAAGGAAATAATGCGCTAAAAGGTGTGCCAGGCAGCCATGGACGATAGTCAGGGTAAAACAAAACAGAAGAATCTCTATCGCATAACTCACAGCGCATGGATAAAATACAATAGAGAAATATAATATAGTGAAGCTCCATAGAACAGAACATCATCATATAAGCATCACAGTAGTTTCATACAATCATCTACTCAAATCCATACATGAAAGCCTCACTACAAATCACTCAACCAAATACAGCAGCGGATACCCAGTACATATAGTAAGAAAACTAATATGCAAAGCCTCCTGCTCGTCTTCGTCATCTTTAGCGTAGAACTCCTAGCACAGCACCTGTCACCTGCTACCTAGTCTGCCCATCCCGACATGGATGAACAGCCCAAGGTAATAAGAGGAGACATAAAACCTTGAGTCAGACAAAGTCTTAGTGAGCAGTAAATCAACTATCAAGCATAGCAAAAGAGCATAAAGGATAAAAGGAATAGGAACCAAACCATCCCACTCCACCTCTTTCTACAGTGATAGCCCCAGACATACACTAAGGAGAAGCAAGCATAACAACATAGACAATTAAGGTAAAGCGAATACCACTCGAGTCAAGGACGATGTTTTCCAAATACAAACCCCCAAGGCCTAAACCAAGATCAGATAAGCACCCAGAAAACACCGCTCTTGAAGCCGAATGATAATACAACCAAACATCCATGACTCTGGCTATCACTGTTATCCTTGCCTCGATTTCACCGTTAGTTGAATGACCATCTGTCAAGGGCTAATGGTAACCCCGGTTCTAACCATAACTCCGCACACTGCCTTGTGCCTAGGACTTATCTACTTTGCCCAGAGTACTCAACTACCTACCTGTAGTCTTTTGGGTGTCCCGACTACCTACCTGTAGTCGTTATGGGCGCCCCATGTACTCTTGCTTTTGAGCATGCTAGAACCTTCAACAACGACGAGATCCAAGCCTCCTAGCCATCCTTCTTGACGACTATCCTCATACAAGCTCAAGCTACCTCTTGAACAATCCATTATCAACCAACTTGAACTACTCTTCAAGTTATCAACATGCTTGGAATGATCCCTGCTTGGATTAAGCCAAGACTCACATCATACTTCGCTTCATCGCATCAAAGCAAAGTCTCAACTCAACAACATGGTTTGCCTCATCAAATCATGGCAAAGTCCCATCTCAACATCATCCAATCTATACATATGAGCTTCAACATCCGCTACATATGCCTTAAGCAGCTTTCACCATTCAAGAGCCTTCTTCCATAGCTTTTGAATCCTCTTCCATCCTCTTGTTCCAAATCAACTACTAGCTAACTTGGAAACAATCAAATCAATCATACATTCAAATAATCAATCATTCAAACAAGATCTATTAAGCAATTTAAGCAATATCAACTATAATGGCAATTTCGTAAATAAACGAGCAAAAGTCCAACATATGTGAAATCATGGTTTTTAGCATAGATCTATCAATTATAAAACATGGGTTTTGTCTCTAATGCTTATTAAACAAACTTGCATAAGTAAACATCTTCAAAAACCATGGATCTAGACTTAGATCTAAGAAAAATGCATGAAATCTCTAACTTTAACACCCAAACATGCCACCAATCCAATATACTCCTTTGGATCCGCGTGAGAGATAACTACCACTCACCAAATCACCAAAACAACCTAAAATCAATCAACTTCAGATCTGGACAGCAAGGACTTGAGCTTGATCCGGAGAAATTTCACTTGAAACGGTGAAATCTAGCTTCTTCGGATGAAAATCTTCAACTTTGGCTCTTGATCTTTGATCTTGATCTTCAATCTTCAATGGATGTTAGCACTTGATAGAAGTAGAGAAAGAAGTGAAGAAAATACTGAAGTCGAGTTCCAAAATGGCAGCACTTCGTCGCTTCGAAATCCGGTGCCAAAAAGTGAGCCAAACCCCTCTATTTATAGGCTGGAATCCCCCTTAACTCGGCCAACTTCTTAACTCGGAGCTCGCTATTAGGTCGTCCCCGACTCATCCTTGCCGACTCATCCTTGCCGACTCACGACCTAAGCGACCCCATACGACCCAACACTCTGCCAACCTATACGACTCAACTACACAACACATACAGGGTTACACGACCTAGTTCCTGCCGACCTAAGCCAAAGCCTTATCCCGACCTAACACGTATGCACGACTCAAAGGCCTAAGTCCCCAACGACTTATCTACTAAGTCGGCCCACCGACCTAACAACACAAGGGATAACGTACTCTACCGACCCAATCCCTGAGTCGCCCCACGACTCATCTCCAAGCCTAACCGAGACAACAACCTAGCTACACAACGGCTCTACGACTCAACGCTTCAATCAAACACGGCCGACTCAACCCTTTGCCGACTCAAGCCAACGACTCAACAACACGCTAACTCGGCCATACGAGTTAACTTTTAAGCCGGCCTCCTATGAGTCGTAACCCGTACACGACTCATCCCTTGACCCCTATCTCGCCTCTCATCTTAAGTCGGTAACCCCTATGCCGTTCTAACTCTTAACTCGGTCCAAATCCCTATCCAGTTAACTCCTATAGCTCGGCCCCTACCTTAGGTCGGCCATACGACCTAAACTTCCTTAGGTCGGTTATGCGACCTAGACTCAACTCGGCAACTCTAGACTCAGTCACGAGTTAACTCCATAACTCGTTCCAACTTATGAGTCGGTCACGACTCAATACTCCAACACACGAGTTACTCTCCATATGACTCAGGCTAGAGACAACACAAACAACACTAACAACCTGTAAATTCTACGATTTATCGACACGTAAAAATACGGGTCGTTACATAAACACTGGGAAAAAGAATCACCAAAGATAGAGAAATCGTCCATAAAAACTTCTAAAAAGCGTTCAATCATGTCGGAAAAGATGCCAACCATGCATCGTTGGAAAGTCGCAGGAACGTTACATAGTCCGAATGGCATACGTCGATAAGCAAAGGTACTGAATGGACATGTGAAAGTCGTTTTCTCTTGATCTTCGGGAGCGATTGGAATTTGGTTATAGCCAGAATAACCATCAAGGAAGCAGTAAAATTCATGGCCGGCTAAACGTTCGAGCATTTGGTCGATGAAAGGAAGGGGGAAGTGATCCTTGCGTGTTGCGGCATTTAGTTTTCGGTAGTCAATGCAAACACGCCAACCTGTTTGAGTACGAGTTGGAATAAGCTCATTTGAATCGTTCTTGACAACGGTTAGGCCAGACTTTTTCGGTACAACGTGAATTGGGCTAACCCATGAACTATCGGAGATTGGGTAAATGATTCCGTTATCGAGAAGTTTAAGAATTTCATCACGCACCGCATCTTTCATTTTTGGATTAAGCCTTCGCTGCGTGTCACGAGTAGGCTTGGCATTGTCGATTAAATGGATGCGATGTTGAACAAGAGTGGGACTAATTCCCCTTATATCGGAAATCGATCATCCAATTGCTTCTCTGTTTTTCGAAAGAATAGAGAGTAACGAGGTTTGTTGATCAAGAGAGAGAGTTGCGGAAATTATGACGGGTAACGTTTCGTCTTCACCTAAGTATGCATACTTAAGGTGATCAGGAAGTGGTTTGAGGTCCAACTTCGGGAGTTTTTCGATCAATGAGTTGGATCGAGATTCAGATGCATCTTGAAGCGGTTCAAAGGAAAGAGTGTATTCAATCTCGTTGGGAATTTCGGAAAACATCTTTTCGTACTCGGCATCGCGTTCGTTGTTAAGGTCAAGTGTCTCATTTTCAAAGTTTTCATGAATGGCACTAACTTCCAACGTTTCGTCATGAGGTTTATTCGATTGGCTTTCAAGATTGAAAATGTTAAGATCCAAAGTCATGTTTCCGAAAGAGATTTTCATTGATTCGGTACGACAATTGATTAAGGCATCTGAGGTGGCTAAGAATGGTCGGCCTAAAATCAATGGAATTTGAATCGAGGGATTCGTCACGGGTTGTGTTTCGAGAACGATAAAGTCAACGCGGAATATAAATTGCCCTACTCGAATGAGCACGTCTTCGATTTCGCCCACGGGCTTCTTAATGGAACGATCGACAAATTGAAGCGTAACTTTCGTGGGTTTGAGCTCACCTAAGCCTAATTGTTCGTACACGGAGTAAGAAATCAATTTGACACTCGCGCCTAAGTCTATCAAACATTTGTTAATCGTCTTGTCTCCAATTGTACACGAAATCGTAGGGCAGCCAGGATCTTTGTATTTAACGGGCATGGATTGGGACAAGACTTCACTCAAACTAGCGGTTAAGAAGACCTTTTTGGGCAATTGAGTGTGTCGTTTTTGGGTGCACAAGTCCTTAATAAATTTCGCGTAAGTGGGGACTTGCTGAACGATGTCAAGAAGCGGGATGTTCACTTTTACTTGTTTAAAAATTTCCAACATCTTTTCCATTTGGTCCGAGTGTTTCTTTGGTCGAAGACGATGTGGAAATGGAACACGATACTCGGTAGGCGGGTCTACTCGAGTAGAAGAAGAATTTTTATTGTCGTTCGATTCGACGTTTTGCTCCACGTTCTATTCTGAGTCGTTCGCTATTTTAGAAGTGTCGAGAAAAGTTTTCGGTAAATCATTTGGATTAACGACTTGATTATCGATTTGTTTACTAGAACGGAGAGTTGTGATAGCATTCAACTAGGTGACGTTGCTATCTTGAACAACATGGGCTTGATTTGAATTTTCTTTTTGATTTCTGGGATTTGAAAGGGGCTGGCTTGGGAATGTTCCTCGTTCACGTTCACTTAAAGATGTGGCTTTTCAAGAAATTGCCAAGCATCATCATGATGTTGGCCAAGAATAGCCTTGGCACATTGATTCGAGCATCGTTCGTGAACTGTTTTCGAGTCCATCGTATAAGATTTGACAGATCATCCATTTTTCAAAGTTATGGTGTGGACATTTTATCAGAAGATCTTTGAATCTTTCAAAATATTTTCCAAATGGTTCACCCTTGAATTGATGAAAATTTACAATTTCGTTTCGAATTCTACTTGTTTTTTCCAAGGGGTAGAACTTTTTTAAGAAAGCTTTTACAAATTCTTCCCACGTTTTAATTGAGTTCGAAGGTAAGCTGTACAACCATTTTTCAGCGTAATCCATAAGAGCAAATGGGATTAATCGAAGTTTGATTCCATCATCAGAAAGTTGTTGGAGTTTAATGGTTGCACAAACTTGTTCGAATTTAGTCAAAAAGATGTATGGAACATCGTGCTCGAAATTGCCAAATTTTGGAAGCGTGGCAATATGTTTCGAATGGATTTCGAAATGGTTACCCGTAGGGGCGGGTAACGTGATGCAAGATGGAAAAGAAACTCTATCGGGAAAGATTCTATCCATAAGAGTTCGAGGGGTGTTTTCGTTCGCCATTTCAGGAGGGTCGTCTATTCGAGTTAAACGATTTGTAGAAGGGTCGCGAGTCCAATGATTTGTTGTTGTGTCACGAGTCTAAGTACTCATGCACAAGTGAAAGTCGAGATGAGAAAGGAGTTAGAATTGAGTTTAGGGAGTGAAAGAATATTTGAAAACGTGTTTTTGTTTTTGTTTTTTTTGAATTTTTTTTACAAGGAAGAAAACTATTTAACAAGTGAGATTTTTTTTCAAATTTTATTTTTAATGTTTTTGAAATTTTTTTCTTTGATTTTTTGTTGTGTTTTTTTAAAATATGCATGAACTGATGCAACTAAATGAATGCAAAGGACTTAACTACAATTTGCTGTCCTTAGTAGCTCTTAACCCAAAATTGTAAAATCACACTTTGTCTTAAATCAACAAAAATATTTCTCGACCAGGTAACGGACAGGAGTTATCGGTGCACCACGAATCACCGTAGCAATGCAGCCGAAGGTTTAAGTACCTTCAGAGGAACAACCAGTATAATATTTACGTATCACCGTAATTTTTATAACTGGTTATTACTCTGCCGTAGCCTAGACACCAAGAAATAAAATCGTTCAAATAAAACAATTATGAAGATAGAATTATGCCCTAAGTGAGCTCGCGACACCCTTAGGTCCAACGTCTAACCTTTATTATTAGTCAAATTCTACGATGAAATGCGTTTGTGGGATAAGGAAAGGGTGATGAAATCCCTCACCTTATGTGAATTAGGGTATTGCCCTTAGAAAAGAAAACCAAGATGAGATGAATGCAAAGCAGAAATTAAACGTGAAATTACAGTGCAACTAAAATGAAGTTTGTTTTTGGATTTTGAATTTTTTTATATATATACAAATGCAAATGCAAGCAACCAACAATGAAATTCAAAAAAAAAGGAAAAAGGTGCACGATACTAGAGCGTGCAGATTATTTAGAAATATATATTATTATTTTTAGCGGCGATTTTTCTTAGCAAAGCAAAGCAGTTTATTTGTTGGCAAGAACTTCTCCCTTTTGAATTTCTGCATTGGCAACCAGAAAATAAAAACAAGATATATACAGTTATATATATATATATATACAAGTAAAACTAAACAAATAAAAGAAAAACAAAACTTAACAAATTGGGAAAACAAAAGAAAACCCAAACAAACTCTTTTTTTTCTTTTTGAAAAAGGAAGACTAAAACTAATGAAAAACAAAAACAATTTAAACTAGATGAATTAAAAACGAATTAAACTTGTTGATTGTCCTTTTTTTGATATTTTGAAAACATATAAACTAAAACAAATGAAAAGAAAATAAAACAAATTGTTTTTTTTAAGATTAAAAACTAATTTTAGTTCCAAACTTAACTCAAAATAAAAATAACACAGACCAAATTTTTTTATTCACTCCACTAGGGCCCGGCCCAAAACAAACAAACAAGTTACCAAGGCTCAACCTAATCAATAATCGCGAACAACAAAAATTTAAGGCTGCACACCATTTCTACTTCAGAAAATCAAATATCAACTTCCTTAATTCAATCTGTTAAATCAAATCGCGATTTCCAATATTATGATTCCTAATTAAAATTGAAATCAAAGGATGAAGTTGTTTAATTTGTTCATGAATTGGTTGTTGCACGGAAATAGTCGCAATTGGGTTTGTGTTCTGGTTAGGGGACGACGCGATTTCTGTTGGTTTGATTTGGATGTTGAAGGATGAAATTTTGGTTGCGTAGGGAGGCGATTGGCTGAGATGTTATTCGGTGGTTCGATTTTTCAGAGGAGTTCGTGTGCGATTACAGGCAAGGGAGGGGGCGATTGATTTGGCGACTTTGGGGTTGCAGCGCGTGTGGAGTATTGGTGATAGGTGATTGCAGAGGTCGTGGATTGTTGGAGTGGTCGCTGTTCTTTGGGAAGTAGGCACTGCTTGAAATGGAAGTGGTGAAGTTGTATGGAAACAAATGATGATGTGGTAGGCGATTGAAGTTCGAAGCAGTGAAGTATGCGGCACTGTGAACGGTAGGAGGTGATGGCGGTTAGACAGAGATGAGCTTTGGTTTGCTGTTAGAAATGAAGTGGAAGCTGTTGTGGTTCTGGAAGTCGTTAGCAATGGTCGGCGAATTAGGAATGGGTTGTATGGTAGCTTGTTTGAATTTGGTGAAGGAGTTCAATGCTGATGTAGTTTTTTTTCTTTTGGTTAGTGAATTGTTTGCACTATTAACAGCAGTGGATATTGGGTTGTTTCAGTGGAAATGGGGTGGAGGACTGTGGATATTTGTTGAGATGTTGATAGTGGTGTAATGCAGCACAGTGGAGTGGTGAGTGTTTGAGGCACTGTTGCGAAGTACAGGGTGGATTTGCTGCAGTTGTTTTGTGGATGGAGGAATGTTGATTGTTGTCTGGAAGGTATGAAGTAGTTTTTATGTTGATATGAAGACACAGAAATGCACAAAATTTGAAGTACACAGGCTGTTTGTTTGAATGACAGGAGTTGTGGTGCGTGTTTGAAGTGTATGATCAAATTGTGGTGAGTGGTGAAGCTGGAGTAAGCAGTTGAGATGGTATGCACAGTCTTGAAGTTAGCAGTGCATGGAGAAGTGAGTTGCAGTAAGGAGGAAGGGTTTATGACAATGAGAAGTGATGAAATGGTTTCAGGGGATGTGGTTGATTGGCAAGGGGAAGTGAAGTGATATTGAGATGTAACAGTGGTAACGACTAGTGTAGGAGGAGTGACAGTATGGTGTTGGAGGAAGGTGAACTGCAGTAAATGTAGATGTCGTTGTTGTATGTAAGAGGACAGGAGTCAGATGGTGATGGTGAGGATGGGTAGTGATGTTGTTGTTATGGAATGAAGTATTGGAAGCAGATTGGAGGTGAGGTGATTGCAGTTGTTGCTGTGAATATGGTCTGGATGATGATAGGTGAGAATGTTGAAGAAGTAGGTCAGGAGATAGAAATGTGACGTGAAGCGGATGTAGTCTAGTGTTGCAAAGATGGATGTGCACTATTTGGTGTGCACATGGGAAGTTGGCAATGCTGGAGGTTACAGGCAGTGCACAGAGTCAGGAAAGGACTGTTAGCAGCAGAAAACAGAGAACAAAGAAGTGCAAGCAGAAACAGAGAAAACAGTGCAATGTAACTGTTTTTTAAAAAAAAAATGTAAATGGAATGTAAATTGAAATTAGAAAATGTACTTGAAAATGAAATGGAGATATATTCACGATTCTGGATGGTGGATAATCCTTTAAACAAAATGTGTATAAAAATGTTGAATCTGGTTAACGAAGAATATTCACGATTTTGGGACAGTGAATAATATATTAAAGTGTTTTGGGGCAGTGATATTTTATATAGAATTAAAACGACTTGAAGTTGTTTTGAAAAGTATTAAGTGTTGAAACCATAGATTTCAACATTTATTGTTGAAATAGACGTTTTCGAGAAATAGAAGGAAATAGTGGACTAAAACACTGTTGTTATAGTAAATGATTTCTGAAACGAAATTATTTATATAGTATTAGGATTTATATATCTATTTTAAGTTCGAATCCCTATACTAGTGATTTTGGATCGTCGTAACGATGTTTTATGCAACATTCGTTTTGACCCAAATAAATGTGTTTGAGAGAATGTTTTCTTTAAAATGAAATATATACTTAATTTCGATTTAAGTATGTTGAATATTTTCCACGTGTTGAAAATAAGTAGATTTGTGAATTACTTATTATTAAATAAGTATGGAAATGTTTTCCAATATGAAGTGAATATTTTGAGATTTTATCTTTTAAAGATTAATTGAAAATGAATATTAGAAATCGATTTGGAAATCGTATACTCATAGATATTTTGGAATTGTAAATTCACTACGGAATTTATAAAAGAAAGGGAAATTTGATTATAAATAAATGTTGATTTATTTTTGAAGTGTGGAAATAAATTTACGGATTTGGAACGTAAATCTAAAGTAAATCGTTAAGGATTTATTTAATTGGTTTAAATGAACCATTTTGAAATGAAAGTATTTCCGCGTAAGGAAAATGATTGAAATTTGTTTTCAAAAGTGGTAAAGGTAAAAAGTGATTTGAAAATTTGTCTTCAGATGCTTGAAGTGTGGGAATTATATATCTAGTAAAGATATTTTGGAAAATAAATAATTTGGAAAATTATTTGGAATCTGGTGATGCTGTGCACGCCGATTGATAGTTAAATAACCAACTATCAATATTTATCTTTAAATAGGTATTTGTTGTGATTTGCTTAAATTTGAATGCTACACTTATTTTTTTAAAATAAGCGCTCACTATTCGGGTTAGCCGGGAAAGGACCTTTGGGTCGTATAACCCATTCCGAATCGTGATACGTCATTACGGATTGCATTTGAAGACCGGCGTTGAAGACCGGATATTTTTGAAAACAGAAGGACTACCGTCGAATGACTCTGCATCGGTTGATCTCCGATATAGAGGTTTTATCACCCTTAGTGACGGGAAGTCCGGACGTCATTAGTGAATATCCGGATTGCAAGGGCTTCTTTGGAAGTGCTTTCGGTTCTGTTCGAGCCCGAAACAGACTTGTATGGATTGTATGTATGACATTACAAATTAAGATATAAAGCTGATTTCTTTCAATTACATTTCTGCTGGTAGCGGAGAATTTATTCTCTTAGCTTAACACCCTTCTCTAAGAAGTACGAGCTCAGAGGTTATGTAGTTGATGGTTACTAGTGATACATTCCCAATTTGGTAGTGTGATATGCTAAGTGCTGTTGAGCATTTGTTGAACAAAGCACAGCTTTTGTATAAAGCGTAGCTTTGTGGACGAGACTTCGTCAGACCTCACACCCCGGAAATGGTCAAAACAGGAAGGATGCGGTAAGGTTATTAGGGGGTAGCGCCCCTTTAGTGTATGTCATTCCTTCTGGATAGAGGTGGTATTATGGTATGGAGCCCAGATACTTAACCTATGTTGTTGCTGCAAATTTATTACTTTGTGGTTGTTGGAATCGAGGATCTTCGAATATAGATCGGTTACGATCGTGGAATGACATATTCATGTCAGTAGTTACCCAGTTTGAAGGGTAACCCGGCCTTGTGTTGGCAGAGATCTAACCGTAATGTTAGGTTATGTTCTCGGGGTCGTCTTTCCAGAGGCGTACCCATGTGGCAATGGGAAGTTCCTTGGCCTGACCATTTGTTGGAAATCCATAGAAACAAGACGAACCTCGTACGGTTTTAGTTGTAGAACCTGCCATCTAATATGGTAGTTATAGTAGGCATAATATAATGGTACCTATGCTGGCTAAGATTTATATTCTACTTTCGAAATGTTTTCTACACTATGCACTAATAATAATATCAAAAATGATTTGATTTTGCGTAGTAAGCATCTTTGACTAACATAAGAAGAAATCTCCTCCAAGTCTGCCTTTGCATTGTGTGTGTGGTGGGAGGTCTTATGGTAGTTACATTTTCAAAAAAGCATTGCAAATTGACTTCAAAAATTATCATGTTGTTTGTTTTTAAAGATAAACTATTAAGTTCTCACACCAGTCCCATTACTAACTCGGAGTTTATTGTTTCCTTCCTAAACTCTGGGTGCCCACCAATTTCCACACGGGCAGTCTAGAGTCAGGTTATCAGGTCATTGTGGAATTCGGGAGTTGCTGTAGAGATCTGGAGGCAAGCTGGAGGGCATGACGTATCAAACTAGTATATAGTATTTCTTTTCCGCTGTTCGTTGTTGTACACTATGATGATTTAATGTAATGTAATATGATGTAATGTAATAACTTATATAGTTCTTTGTTTAAAGATTATTCATTTATCTATTATATGTTGTTCCGCTGCGATTGTAACGACCCAGAATTTTTATTAATTTAAATTTGAATATTTAATTAATTTTAAATGTTAATAAGTGAATTTTTAAGTCAAATAAATTTTTATTTGAATTTTTGGATTTAATTGGATAATTAAATCGATAATTTAATACGTTAAATTATGGAAATAATTGAAAATATAGTTAAATATGATTGAAAATAATTTGGAAAATTTTATTTAATCATACTGGAGTTATAGAAATATTTTAGAACTTTTAAAATCGAATTAAAAGTTAATTTGTGAAAATTGAATATTTTAATATTTAATTATCGACTGTAAAATAGCCAATTTTTGAACAGTCTCAGAATTGAACGAAACCAGTTTCATTGGATTCGTAATAGTTAGTTATTACCGGATTTCAATTTTCGTGTCAATCGGAGTTATCGTTTGATCGTGGCAGCTCGAAACGCATCGAATCGTTTTTAATTTAAATTTGGCGAGTCAAAATAGCCATTTTTCAAAAAGTCTCGGATTTCGACGAAACCAGTTTCATCGGATCCGTAATGTGATATTATTGTAAGATTTCAAATTTCAAGTCAATTGGATTTACCGTTTGTCCGGTACAAATTAAAACGCCTAGAAATCGACTTAAATCGGTTTAATTTAAATTGAGCGTTTGCAGCCATAACTCGCACATACTTCCGAATTAGCTTCCGAAACCTGTTCCATTGTGTCCGGAACGCGGGATAAACCCTAGGTACGCTGGTTACGGCGCGTAAATCGGAGTTCGGAATTCCCGGGATGAATAGTGTTTACGCTAGCTTTTTCTATAAATAGAAGTTGAATTCACAAAAAAAAAAAAAAAAAGAAACCCTAGTTCAACGTGTAGCCGCCTCTTGCTTGATCAATGGCCGAGAGTTATTTATCTTTCCCCCCAAATTTCTCAAAATCCTTGCTTCATTTCAGAAATTTTCCAACTACAATATTGTAGATCTCATAGAGATCTTTATTATCAACGGTCATGATCGAAAGATTCGAAGGAAATCAACGGCAAAATGGAGTTGAACGTCGCGAGTTCGGCCTCGAACTGCGTGCAATGGGGACAGCCGAGTGTGCCGGGGTTATGGCCGAAGGTAGAGGTCGTGTAGGGCTTCGAATTGCAACTACTTGATCGAGAAATCATCGAGTATGGTTGATGCAAAATTTAACCCTAATTAGCGTGTTGGGTTCGGCCGAGCTTGTTATAGCCTGGGAGTAGTTCGCGTGGAAGAAGAGAGGAAGGGAGGGGTTTGCGTCCCACGGTCAAGATGATTTTGGGGTGAGATCTACGGTGATGGATGTGTTGGGTATAGAAAATTATAATAAATGTTGTATATAGTTATATTAAATCGTGTACGATGTTCAAAAATTCATATCTTTTTCATACGAGGTCGAAAAAATGCAAACTCAGTTGCGTTGGATTCGTATGGACGAGCACTACGCGATGGAGTTGGTTTGGAGTCGTTTGGAGTTAGTGAGAATTTCGGGTAAAATTAAACGCGCGTTTAATTTTATTCGAAATAAAAGCTAAAACGGAAATTAAAACCAAGGTGAGAACTTCTCACTCAATCGAATAGGTTTCGATTTTATTTTAAATAGTTAGATTTAAAATATTTGAATGCATGTTTGAATGATGACTGTAAATTATTGATTGTTAAAATAGACATTATGCGCCGTTAGTAAGCGGATGTTATTTAGTAAAAACATATACCGCGAATATTTCATAAACAGTGAAATTGGTATTATATATAATAGCAATATATATATATTGGCATATGTATATATTGGAGTTGTTGATTTCCCGCATTTTTTGTTTAGCGGATGAGACCCTATTACGCCGTTATTAAGCGGATAATATTTATTAAAAACATATACCGCGATAATTTCGTACTGGAGCGAAATTGGTATTGTGCTAATGTTTTTGGATGCAGGAAACAGGTTGGAGGGATCCAACTGGATTCCTCAACAGTATTTATTTAATTTCAGATATTTTGATATTTGATTGATTATCATATCGATATATGATATCGTTGTAGTCGTGATTGACTATTTGGTGTGTAGCATCATTGGACCCAGATTTTGGGATTTTAAAATGATTTTAAAAGTGATTTTGAAAATATACTATATTTTTGGAATTGATCCATTATAAATAAATAAACGTTATAATTTTTAAAGTTATAAAAATTATGGTTTTTGTGAAATATAGTAAAAAAACTGATTTTTAGAAATACGATTAAAAGTCGATTTTTGAGAAATATGAACTAATGATTTTATAAAATAATTTAGATTGGATTTTTGAATATATGATAAAAGTTTAAATATAGGATTTATAAAATTTGATTATTTTATAAATCGAAATGATGAAATTATAAAGGAATTTAAAGACGTCTCAGAATAATAATATAAACTGATTTATATTAAGAGATTTATAAATGGATATTTATAAATTGAATTATGGACATTTAAAACGAGTTTTTATAAGTGTTTGAATGTAGTGAAAATGAATTTCATAAATGAATGAAATTTATAGAATTATAAACTGTGAAGTTATAAATGAAATTTATAAATAGTAAGATTTATAAATTTGTGAAGTTAATTGAAGAATAGATTAGGTTAAATAAATGAATCTTATAAGTTATAAGATTTATAATTATGAAGTTTAAAGAACGATTTTATAAAATAATCGTTTTATAAGTAGTTAACTTATAATATGAACTTTTAGTCTATAATTGAATTATAAACTGAATAGGTAAATAAAAGGATTTATAAAAAAGGAAGTTTTTATAAATATATAGAAAAGGAATTTATGAACGTTGTTTTATAAATTCGCAAATGACTTATTTTGACAAGTTAATTGTTATAACTTAGAAATGGAGTTATATTCACATTTTTTAATAGTGAATAATCCTTTGAATTAAAATGAATAAAAGGATGAGATTTGTTAACGAAGTTTATTCACATTTTTGAATAGTGAATAACACGTTAAAGGAATTGTTTTGAATGTGATGTTTAAATAGAATTAAAACAATCTAACGATGTTTTTAAACATGTTGAGATTCGAAACCACAGATTTCAACATTTATTGTTGAAATAGATGTTTCGAGAAACGAAAGGAGATGATGGACTATAACACTGTTGTTATAGTAAATGATTTCCGAAAGGAAATGTTTTTGTATAGTATTGGGATTTATATATCTATTTTAATTTCGAATCCCTATACTAGTGATTTTGGGTTGTCGTAACGATGTTTTACGCAACATTCGTTTTGGCCCAAATAAATATGTTAAGTGAATGATTTCCTTATAGAATGAAATATATACTTAATTCGATTTAAGTATATTGAATATTTTCTAAGTGTTGAAAATAAAAAGATTTGTGAATTACTTATTTTTAATAAGTATGGAAATGTTTTCCAATATAAAGTGAATTTATAGAATTTATCTTTTTAAAGATAAATTGAAATGAATTATTGAAATCGTATATGCACGAATATTTTGAAATACAAATTCATTATGGAATTTATATGTGAAAAGTGAAATTGGTTAAAAATAAATATTGATTTATTTTTGAAGTGTTGAAACTATATATCTAGTAAAGATATTTTGGAAAATAAATAATTTGGAAAATTATTTGGAATCTGGTGATGTGTGCATATCCAGTGATAGTTCAATAACCGACTATCAATATTTCCCTTTGAATGGGTATTTGATGTGAATTGATTGAATTTGAATGCACACTTATTTTTGAATAAGCGCTCACTATTCGGGTTAACCGGGAAAGGACCATGGGGTCGTATAACCCATTCTGAATATGTGATACGTCGTTGTGAATTGCATTTGAAGATCGGTGTTGAAGACCGGTATTTGCGAGAGCGATAGGATGACCTATCGATTGTTTCTGCACCGAGTCGCGCCGGTATAGAAACTCCCTAAGTGATGGGAAATCCGATCAGGATTGTGAATATCCGGATTGCAAGGACTTCTTTGTAAGTGCCTTCGGTTCTGTTCGAGCCCGGAACAGACTTGTATGGATTGTATGCCTGACATTACAAGTTGAGATTTAAAGCCGATTTCTTTCAAATATATTTCTGTTGGTGGCGGAGAATTTATTCTTTGCTTAACACCCTTCTTTGAGACGCATGTGCTCAAAGGTTATATAGTTGAAGTTATCAGCGATATATTCCCAGTTTGGTAATGTGACATGCTGAGTGATGCTGAAATGATCATCGTGTTGATTATTGTGATAGGATCATTTATTTGATCGTCTATCTTAGTGATCATTGTGTTGATCATTTGTTGACCCAAAGCATGGCTTTTGTATAAAGTATGTTTTTGTGGACGTGAATTCGTCGAGCCTCACATCCCGGAAATGGTCAAAACAGGAAAGAAGCAGCAAGGTTATGAGGGGTAGCACCCTTTAGGATGTGTCCATTTCCTTCTGGAAAAGGGTGGTATCATGGTATGGAGCCCAGATACTTACTCATGTTGAAAACACTTTGTTATGATTGTGTGAATTGATTAGAGAGCGCTCTCGGATAAAGGTCCCAAAGGACCGGGGGATGGCATATTCGGTCAGTTGTTACTCAGTTAGGAGTAACCCGGCCTTGTGTTGGTTGAGATCCGGTTTGGTTCTCGGGGATGTCCATCCAGAGGCATTCTCAGTGGCAATGGGAAGTTCCTTGGCCTGACCATTTGTTGGAAATCCAATTCCCAATACGAAACTTGTACGGTATTAGTTGTAGAACCTGCTATTCACTTATGGTGGTCACCACTGTTTGGATAGTAGCTATAGTAGGCATACGATAATGGTCGTATGTTGGCTAAGATTTATATTCTACTTTCGAAATGAATTTGTTATACACTATGCACTAATAATAATATCAAATGTTATTTTAAATGCGTATCAAGCATCTTTGACTATCATAAGGAGAAATCTCCTCCGATTCTGCGTTTGCATTGTGTGTGTGTGCGGGAGGCCTTATGGTAGTCTCATTTTTAAAAGCATTGCGAATTGATTAAAAATATTCCTCTATTTGGATTTTAAAGATAAATAAACTGTTTTGAGTTCTCACACCAGTCTTGTTAAGCTATTGGGCTATGTGATGGGGGGTTCTCGCTTCGCGGTTTGGTGGCGAACGGGAGACTCTTACTCCCACACATCCTCTTTTAGGGGGTTGGTTAGGCGTAAGCTGTGACAGTCGAAAGGCTGGCCGTAAAAGCAAGTTTGGGATACCAGTGTAAGCCACAGTGGGGCTGGGATGGTTGAAAAGCCTACCGGTTGTGACCGCTGTCTCCGTACTGTTACATTTGGTATCAGAGCTGATGGTTAAGCGACAACCATGGTTCTGTTGGGTATTACTCATTAGAGATAGAGTCAGTAGTACTCTAGATTGAGTTTGAGTGTAATAATAGATACGAGTGCGTATTTGTTAGTGAATACAAAATTGTTTTATATTGTGATGATTGGTTTATTGAGTGGCATATGAACCTTCCTCAGCACGGTATGTACAACTTTGCCGAAGGGGTTTCTAAATACTTGAATAGAACAATTCGGCACAATATTGGTTTTAAATTGGGTAAATGAAATAATTTTGCCTTGATTATATTTTATATATAAAGGAATAATTTTTCAGAATTATTAAAGTGTATATACGTTGATTGTTAGGTGGTTTGAATAATCTAAATAAAAGAATTATTGTATAAGAAAAAAAAAATTATAAGAATTGAATTATAATTAAAGTGATTTACAAATGTGAAATAAACTTATATATATAAGAAGTGAAACTATATGGATATATCTATGAATATGAGTTGTGAATAAAAGTGAATTTTAAAGTTAAATGGAATATAACTTAAGTGTTGTTGGATGGAATTGATTTTGGTATCGAAGTAAATAATCAAGTGGATTAAAAGAAATGTGAACTTAAGTTATGTGAATGAAATTCAACTTTAGAAATTGAATGAATTGAATGTTAATCAATTAAATGTAAATTTAAGTTGATATAAAATAATGAATATAAGTGATGATTCATTAAATCTAATGTTATTAGAAGTTGAAAAAAAAAATGAATGAATATAAGCAAAGGAATTTGGTTGGAATTAATATACTTTGGTTGTTATATGATTGTTGATTGATTGTATAAAATTCATTAAGTGTTAATGAAATTGAATTAGTGAAATTTAAAGCTATGAAATTGAATTCAAATGGAAAGTAAATAAATTTGAATAGAATTGAATGTGAATTAGATTCAATTAGTAAATGTAAACTAATTGAATTGAGAATGAATGTTGATAAAATCCAATGTTGATAAATCAAATATGATTTAGAGTGAAAACCAATTCATTAAGTATTAATGAGAATATGAATGAATTTGTTGAATGTTAGTTGGTTGATGGTTGAATATATATTTCTATTGTTGCATTTGCTATGTGATATATATAGTTGTTATGTTGCTATATGTTGTATATTGAGATTATTTGCATATGAGCATATTCTCATGTTGTTTGTTGAGTGATTAGTAGGTGCGGATCGCGTTTGCTTCGCATTTGGAGCTCGCTTTAGCGCTATATTAGCCGTATATGCTCGCTAATAAAATATAAGGTACATATCTCGGATTAAATATCGCACTTTTATATTTTTTTCCCTTCGGGATGCCTCATTACTTGATGAGATGTATATTTGTGATATATATACTGTCATTTTTTTTTTCGGATCGAGCCGCGCAAAGGAGACTATGGCGAATTTTTCCGAAAATTTAAGGCGTTAGAAAAATTTGAGAAAACTTGGAAAATTTTGAAAACTTTAACTTTGATTTGGAATTGAAAGTTAAACAATAGTAGTTGTTTTTGAAAAGATAACTAAGTATGATTTGAAAACTTAGTAAAGATTTGTAAGAAGTTTAATTATGAATTTTGGAAAGTTAATAGATTTTGTAACCTTTCTTACTTGTAATTTCGAGGACGAAATTCTTTTAAGGGGGAAAGATTGTAACGACCCAGAATTTTTATTAATTTAAATTTGAATATTTAATTAATTTTAAATGTTAATAAGTGAATTTTTAAGTCAAATAAATTTTTATTTGAATTTTTGGATTTAATTGGATAATTAAATCGATAATTTAATACGTTAAATTATGGAAATAATTGAAAATATAGTTAAATATGATTGAAAATAATTTGGAAAATTTTATTTAATCATACTGGAGTTATAGAAATATTTTAGAACTTTTAAAATCGAATTAAAAGTTGATTTGTGAAAATTGAATATTTTAATATTTAATTATCGACTGTAAAATAGCCAATTTTTGAACAGTCTCAGAATTGAACGAAACCAGTTTCATTGGATCCGTAATAGTTAGTTATTATCGGATTTCAATTTTCGTGTCAATCGGAGTTATCGTTTGATCGTGGCAGCTCGAAACACATCGAATCGTTTTTAATTTAAATTTGGCGAGTCAAAATAGCCATTTTTCAAAAAGTCTCGGATTTCAACGAAACCAGTTTCATCGGATCCGTAATGTGATATTATTGTAAGATTTCAAATTTCAAGTCAATTGGATTTACCGTTTGTCCGGTACAAATTAAAACGCCTAGAAATCGACTTAAATCGGTTTAATTTAAATTGAGCGTTTGCAGCCATAACTCGCACATACTTCCGAATTAGCTTCCGAAACCTGTTCCATTGTGTCCGGAACGTGGGATAAACCCTAGGTACGCTGGTTACGGCGCGTAAATCGGAGTTCGGAATTCCCGGGATGAATAGTGTTTACGCTAGCTTTTTCTATAAATAGAAGTTGAATTCACAAATAAAAAAAAAAAAAAAAACCCTAGTTCAACGTGTAGCCGCCTCTTGCTTGATCAATGGCCGAGAGTTATTTATCTTTCCCCCCAAATTTCTCAAAATCCTTGCTTCATTTCAGAAATTTTCCAACTACAATATTGTAGATCTCATAGAGATCTTTATTATCAACGGTCATGATCGAAAGATTCGAAGGAAATCAACGGCAAAATGGAGTTGAACGTCGCGAGTTCGGCCTCGAACTGCGTGCAATGGGGACAGCCGAGTGTGCCGGGGTTATGGCCGAAGGTAGAGGTCGTGTAGGGCTTCGAATTGCAACTACTTGATCGAGAAATCATCGAGTATGGTTGATGCAAAATTTAACCCTAATTAGCGTGTTGGGTTCGGCCGAGCTTGTTATAGCCTGGGAGTAGTTCGCGTGGAAGAAGAGAGGAAGGGAGGGGTTTGCGTCCCACGGTCAAGATGATTTTGGGGTGAGATCTACGGTGATGGATGTGTTGGGTATAGAAAATTATAATAAATGTTGTATATAGTTATATTAAATCGTGTACGATGTTCAAAAATTCATATCTTTTTCATACGAGGTCGAAAAAATGCAAACTCAGTTGCGTTGGATTCGTATGGACGAGCACTACGCGATGGAGTTGGTTTGGAGTCGTTTGGAGTTAGTGAGAATTTCGGGTAAAATTAAACGCGCGTTTAATTTTATTCGAAATAAAAGCTAAAACGGAAATTAAAACCAAGGTGAGAACTTCTCACTCAATCGAATAGGTTTCGATTTTATTTTAAATAGTTAGATTTAAAATATTTGAATGCATGTTTGAATGATGATTGTAAATTATTGATTGTTAAAATAGACATTATGCGCCGTTAGTAAGCGGATGTTATTTAGTAAAAACATATACCGCGAATATTTCATAAACAGTGAAATTGGTATTATATATAATAGCAATATATATATATTGGCATATGTATATATTGGAGTTGTTGATTTCCCGCATTTTTTGTTTAGCGGATGAGACCCTATTACGCCGTTATTAAGCGGATAATATTTATTAAAAACATATACCGCGATAATTTCGTACTGGAGCGAAATTGGTATTGTGCTAATGTTTTTGGATGCAGGAAACAGGTTGGAGGGATCCAACTGGATTCCTCAACAGTATTTATTTAATTTCAGATATTTTGATATTTGATTGATTATCATATCGATATATGATATCGTTGTAGTCGTGATTGACTATTTGGTGTGTAGCATCATTGGACCCAGATTTTGGGATTTTAAAATGATTTTAAAAGTGATTTTGAAAATATACTATATTTTTGGAATTGATCCATTATAAATAAATAAACGTTATAATTTTTAAAGTTATAAAAATTATGGTTTTTGTGAAATATAGTAAAAAAACTGATTTTTAGAAATACGATTAAAAGTCGATTTTTGAGAAATATGAACTAATGATTTTATAAAATAATTTAGATTGGATTTTTGAATATATGATAAAAGTTTAAATATAGGATTTATAAAATTTGATTATTTTATAAATCGAAATGATGAAATTATAAAGGAATTTAAAGACGTCTCAGAATAATAATATAAACTGATTTATATTAAGAGATTTATAAATGGATATTTATAAATTGAATTATGGACATTTAAAACGAGTTTTTATAAGTGTTTGAATGTAGTGAAAATGAATTTCATAAATGAATGAAATTTATAGAATTATAAACTGTGAAGTTATAAATGAAATTTATAAATAGTAAGATTTATAAATTTGTGAAGTTAATTGAAGAATAGATTAGGTTAAATAAATGAATCTTATAAGTTATAAGATTTATAATTATGAAGTTTAAAGAACGATTTTATAAAATAATCGTTTTATAAGTAGTTAACTTATAATATGAACTTTTAGTCTATAATTGAATTATAAACTGAATAGGTAAATAAAAGGATTTATAAAAAAGGAAGTTTTTATAAATAAATAGAAAAGGAATTTATGAACGTTGTTTTATAAATTCGCAAATGACTTATTTTGACAAGTTAATTGTTATAACTTAGAAATGGAGTTATATTCACATTTTTTAATAGTGAATAATCCTTTGAATTAAAATGAATAAAAGGATGAGATTTGTTAACGAAGTTTATTCACATTTTTGAATAGTGAATAACACGTTAAAGGAATTGTTTTGAATGTGATGTTTAAATAGAATTAAAACAATCTAACGATGTTTTTAAACATGTTGAGATTCGAAACCACAGATTTCAACATTTATTGTTGAAATAGATGTTTCGAGAAACGAAAGGAGATGATGGACTATAACACTGTTGTTATAGTAAATGATTTCCGAAAGGAAATGTTTTTGTATAGTATTGGGATTTATATATCTATTTTAATTTCGAATCCCTATACTAGTGATTTTGGGTTGTCGTAACGATGTTTTACGCAACATTCGTTTTGGCCCAAATAAATATGTTAAGTGAATGATTTCCTTATAGAATGAAATATATACTTAATTCGATTTAAGTATATTGAATATTTTCTAAGTGTTGAAAATAAAAAGATTTGTGAATTACTTATTTTTAATAAGTATGGAAATGTTTTCCAATATAAAGTGAATTTATAGAATTTATCTTTTTAAAGATAAATTGAAATGAATTATTGAAATCGTATATGCACGAATATTTTGAAATACAAATTCATTATGGAATTTATATGTGAAAAGTGAAATTGGTTAAAAATAAATATTGATTTATTTTTGAAGTGTTGAAACTATATATCTAGTAAAGATATTTTGGAAAATAAATAATTTGGAAAATTATTTGGAATCTGGTGATGTGTGCATATCCAGTGATAGTTCAATAACCGACTATCAATATTTCCCTTTGAATGGGTATTTGATGTGAATTGATTGAATTTGAATGCACACTTATTTTTGAATAAGCGCTCACTATTCGGGTTAACCGGGAAAGGACCATGGGGTCGTATAACCCATTCTGAATATGTGATACGTCGTTGTGAATTGCATTTGAAGATCGGTGTTGAAGACCGGTATTTGCGAGAGCGATAGGATGACCTATCGATTGTTTCTGCACCGAGTCGCGCCGGTATAGAAACTCCCTAAGTGATGGGAAATCCGATCAGGATTGTGAATATCCGGATTGCAAGGACTTCTTTGTAAGTGCCTTCGGTTCTGTTCGAGCCCGGAACAGACTTGTATGGATTGTATGCCTGACATTACAAGTTGAGATTTAAAGCCGATTTCTTTCAAATATATTTCTGTTGGTGGCGGAGAATTTATTCTTTGCTTAACACCCTTCTTTGAGACGCATGTGCTCAAAGGTTATATAGTTGAAGTTATCAGCGATATATTCCCAGTTTGGTAATGTGACATGCTGAGTGATGCTGAAATGATCATCGTGTTGATTATTGTGATAGGATCATTTATTTGATCGTCTATCTTAGTGATCATTGTGTTGATCATTTGTTGACCCAAAGCATGGCTTTTGTATAAAGTATGTTTTTGTGGACGTGAATTCGTCGAGCCTCACATCCCGGAAATGGTCAAAACAGGAAAGAAGCAGCAAGGTTATGAGGGGTAGCACCCTTTAGGATGTGTCCATTTCCTTCTGGAAAAGGGTGGTATCATGGTATGGAGCCCAGATACTTACTCATGTTGAAAACACTTTGTTATGATTGTGTGAATTGATTAGAGAGCGCTCTCGGATAAAGGTCCCAAAGGACCGGGGGATGGCATATTCGGTCAGTTGTTACTCAGTTAGGAGTAACCCGGCCTTGTGTTGGTTGAGATCCGGTTTGGTTCTCGGGGATGTCCATCCAGAGGCATTCTCAGTGGCAATGGGAAGTTCCTTGGCCTGACCATTTGTTGGAAATCCAATTCCCAATACGAAACTTGTACGGTATTAGTTGTAGAACCTGCTATTCACTTATGGTGGTCACCACTGTTTGGATAGTAGCTATAGTAGGCATACGATAATGGTCGTATGTTGGCTAAGATTTATATTCTACTTTCGAAATGAATTTGTTATACACTATGCACTAATAATAATATCAAATGTTATTTTAAATGCGTATCAAGCATCTTTGACTATCATAAGGAGAAATCTCCTCCGATTCTGCGTTTGCATTGTGTGTGTGTGCGGGAGGCCTTATGGTAGTCTCATTTTTAAAAGCATTGCGAATTGATTAAAAATATTCCTCTATTTGGATTTTAAAGATAAATAAACTGTTTTGAGTTCTCACGCCAGTCACTTGACTGACTCGGAGTTTATTGTTTTCCTTCCTAAACTCTGGGTGCCCACCAATTTCCACACGGGCAGTCAAGAGTTAGGTTTATCAGGATATTCTGGATATTCTGGAGTTGCTGGAGGCAAGCTGGATGGCATGGCGTATTACTAGTATATAGTATTTCTTTTTCCGCTGCACTGTTTGATGTTGTTGATGTTGTACACTCTGATGATATGATGTAATGAAATGAAATGTAATGTAATAACTGATATAGTTCTTTGTTTAAAGATTATTCATTTATTATTATATGTTGTTCCGCTGCGAATTGTGAGATTCTGTTGTTGTTCTGTTGTTTTCTATTCCGTCCTATTTTCTTCTGTTTTTCTTTTCCCTTTCTCTTCTCTTTTCTTTCTATTTTAAAATTTTCTATCTTCTTTTCCCTATCTAAATTTTCTTTCTTCTTCTCTTCTTCTTCTTTTCTACTTTTCTTTTCTTAAATTCTTTTTAAAACCCATAACTATTCGGTTTTTGGGCAACGAAAATCCGCGTCGTTACAGCGATTGTGAGATTCTCAAATTGTTTTTTGTTTCTTCTTCTTCTTTCTTCTTCTTCTTCTACCCTTTTCTTCTTCTTTAACCATAACAATTCGGTTTTCCGGCATTCAATTGCTCGGCAGTTGATACAGTGGACGTATTGATGTCGGTTTTCGGGCGTCGAAAAGTCGCAAATGTTACACATCGTTGGTTGAAGGAGATTTTGTGACGTGGCTCTGATGAAATGATTTTTTCATATCCTTTTCTATAGCAATTTCCGGAATTCTTCTTTCAAATGAGGCATTGCCTTCGATGGGTTGAGAGTAACCTGTTACAATACATTCAACCATAATACTATAAAACCGCCCAAAATTTTTATAAGTGTCTGCACTAATAACAATATTACTACATTTGTCATTACCCTTTTCTCTTTTCATGTTCGATGAATTTCTAAATCTACTTGGAATCATGGAAATGGATGGCTTTTTTCTAAGAATCATGGGTGATCTTGGACTAGCATTCCCCACCATTTTATGTTCATGTCATGTTTTATCCAAACATTTGATTTTCTCATGTCATTTCCTTTCATAGCATTGGCAACATTTCTTCCATATGAGACCCCAAATTCTTGTATGTTTCCTGAATCACTGTGGGGAGAGCAACCTATTTCAATATACTTAGCCGTAAACATATATGAACACTTAAAAGTTTTATAAGCATTTGCACCAAGAAAAACACTTACATGAATTGTCACCCTTTTCTGTTTTCACATTTTGAAGATTCGAAAATCTTCCTGCACCCAAGGTTAGGGATATCTTTTTTCTAAGAGTCATGGATGATCTTGGACTAGCATTCCCATTTATCTTATGTTTTGTTTCTTCTTTTAAAGCATCTTTAACTGAAGAAGAATTATTGACTTTGCTATAATGATTTGATTTCCTCTTGTCTGTTTCTTTTCCAAAGTCGGTAATACTTCTTCTGTATAAAACATTGGGTTCTTCCATGCGTCCAAAGATAGAAAAATATACATAATTGCTCCAGAAATTCATGGCAAAGGCTTATAAAATGAATGACACGTACAAAGATTTTAATACTTTCATCATTAACTTGAAGCAAACTAAAAAGTAGAAATTGTACTATGGTTTTTATACCTTCACCTGTATCAACAATCAAACTAAATGTACAACAACAACAACAATGTCATTATTCCCAAACAAGTTGGGATCGATTAGATATGGAACCCAAAACTAAATTACAAAGTCAATTTAAAAGTCATAACAATAAAATAACAATAACAATAATAAAATCAAATTAAATAAGTAAATTAATAATAATAACAACTAAGTAAAATAAAAATAAAGATAAAAATACATATGTATGTATGTATGTAAAATAGATGATGATAATGGTACTGATTGGTAATATTGGTCAAAGACCAAACCTACGTCTTAGGCTCATGCTATCTAGTTCTATAATCTAATACTTATAAAACTCCTAGCTCATGATTCTCCTCAATTGGTGCTACTTCAAGTTTATCACATATATCATCATTTCTAATTCGGCCTCTTTTTGTATGACCGCAGCTCCATCGCAGCATATGCAACTCTGCTATGCTTAACTTATGGACGTGTTGGCTTTTAGTAGGTCACATTCTGCACCATACAACGTCGCAGGCATGATTGCCGTTATGTATATTTTTCCTTTAAGCTTATGTGAGACTTTCTTGTAAAGAATGTCCACCATAATTCTATTTTTTCATGATTTGACATTGAATGTAAATAATTCATAATCATCAATAAATCGGATTAGGATCGATCTAAACAAACCTATTTTTTAATAAATATGTATGATGTATGATATGCCGACAATTAAACAACTATTTCACCCATCTCGCTCGAATTCTAAAACTAACTATTCATCAATCTCCCCATCATACTGCAACATTGATTCTGAATAACGAAAGGATTCCTTCTTGGAAACTATTTGTCCAGCCGGAGTGACATCTCCATCCTCTGACCTGACATCATTGAACTCGCACTATATATACTCTGTTTTAGTTCTGCTAAGTCTTAATCCCTTTATTTCTAAAGTCTGTCTCCACATCTTCATTTTTCTATCAACTTCAATCCTACTTTCATCAATTAGCACAACATCAGCAAAAAGTATACACCAAGTAATCTCATTTTGTATGCCATTTATATCCTCATCCACCACTAGGGAAAAAATATAGGGGCTCAATGCTGACCCTTGATGTAATCCTATGTTAATGGGAAAGTCATTGGTTTCACCATCGCATGTTTTGACACTAGTCACAACATTACGTTCATATCCTTGATAACGGTAATGTACTTTGTTGGAACTCTTTTCTTTTCCAAGGCCCACCACATCACCTTTCGTGGACCTTGTCATAAGCTTTCTCCAAATCGATAAATACAATATGTAGATCCTTCTTTTGCTTCCTAAACCTCTCCATAAGTTGCCCTACCAAGAAAATCACCATTGTGGTCGACTTTCCAAGTATGAAACCAGATTGGTTTTTGAAACGCTTATCATTCTTCTTAATCGATGTTCAATGAATCTCTCCCAAAGCTTTATTTTATGACTCATAAGCTTAATCTCTCTGTACTTTGTGCAACTTTGGATATCTCCTTTATTCTTAAAAAATGGAACTAATAGGTTTCTCCTCCACTCATCTAGCATCTTGTATGATGTATTGAAAAAAATTCTAGTGTCGCAGGCTGTAAAAAAAGTAAAGTCCAAATTTTATGATGCATCTTTATGGAAGTACAGGAGTTAATGCACTTTAGCGTAATATTATTATAACCTGTAATGAAAGGTGTAAATTGCGTAAGGGAAAGGATTCCATGAAAAAATTTACCTCAAAATATATTAGCTAATTATCGCATTTATTATTTTTATATAATTATAGTATATATTTAGTTTATTGTCTTGATGAAAGCACCAAAATTCTATATACTTAAAGTGTATTTTCAATGTATTTACAATGACAATAGAATGTTAAACATACCTGACGATAAAATCAAACGATTAAATCCGCTTAGTTATTTCTAAATACAGAAAACAAAATTAAAAGTAAATTGGAATGAAAATTCGAGACTGAACCTAAATATTAAAAGTTAATTATGACCCAAGAACTAAAAACTGGGATTTCAAAACTTACATTAAGTGTAAGCACACAACAAATATATAAAGTATAACAAGTGAAATGACTATAGATACCACGACACAATAGTTTTGAGTCTATTTTAATACAACATTCGACCATTGTGAAATTAAGATGAACCATAAAGGCATAAACTAAGGATCAAAATCAAATAAACATCACATATGCAAAGAAACATGTCACCTACTGCTACTGCCATTGCTCAGATAAACCAAGCAGGTTTTGTAGTACGTAAGAGGCGACAAACATGGACAAGCCCTCAAATGTCAAATGGAGGATGTTGACCACAAAACTATGCGAAAGTTACGAATTTAGCATTCAATGTTGGTAACAAAAAGTTAAGAGCATAATTTTTTTAAATTGTGGACAGAAAGATGACCCCTACATACAGTCATCTACCCCTCATCAATGGTACTAATAGAATTAGTATGCTGCATAAATAATTATAGTTTAGTTAGTTCTCATTTCCAATATGAAACTATATCTGTCGTATTATTACGAGTAATCCCTTTACCAATATTTAATTGTTAAGAATAATACCAATCAAGATAATATAATTAAGGATCATACATATTTTGAAAAGTCGGCTTTCACGTAATAGTTTGCATCTATGGTAACAAGTGGTTCTCCAGCACTAATCCAACTAAAGCGGAATGAGGTTTTCATATACGGTGATGCAGTCAAAATCTATATTGATTTAAGATTTTAAAGTTCCTTAATTCAATAAGAGTGATACTATTTACATTGAACAAAACTTAGTCTGAAAAATGAATTTTGAAATCTTCCTTTGTATAAAACCGAATGAGTCAACAATTTAGTCAGAGACAAAGATATTCTCTTTTTCCTTAGCTTGCGTCATTCGTAGTATTACTTTCTGCACAATTGAAATTTTCAATCTAATTACCACAGGGGAAAAAAAATTCAAACTTGTCAATTTGATAACTGATATTACATGATAAATGGTTTTATACCTAATAAAATGACAAATCGAATGAGACCGAATAGATTTGAATTTCAAAAGGATTGAACTAGAAAAGATGTTCTCTGATTCTGTTTTGGAGAAGACTGGATTTTCATTTTCAGGAGGAAAAAGAATTTAAAAGAGGTTTTAGTATTTTAGATGAGAAGTGAAGTATTGGACTTATGGAGATGGAATGTAATTTTTATTCTTCAACAATATCATAAGTGCATATGTCTTGGAAATAAGTCCAATTATTACAAATAGATCTAATACTACTATAGTATAATGGTAGAAACTAACTAATAAAATCTATTTTTCTATTTGAATTATTTCCTCCCAGTTGTAAAACTAATATTAAGAATGTTTTCTTGATGAAAATTTTTTGAATTTTTTAATTTCTTATAAGAGTATAATCATAATTTTCTACACATGCAAATTATTTTAAAAAAATTATGGTTAATTTGAAAATTTTAATCTTTGTTGAAAATAATTGAATTAAAAAAGAATTTTTTGGTTTTCTTAATCTTTTTTTAAACTAGTTATTCCAAGATTTTTTGGCTCTAAAGTTTTATTCAACATCAACATGGTAAGGAATACTTCCTCTTCCGTCTACTTGATAAGGTAATTGTGTTTCTTTCCTCATTATTGGATTTGTAACATATTTTTCTTGGAACCATCCTTATACACATATCATCAACTCTACTCTACTTAATCTGTATGATACAATACAACATACATAGTTTAACTCTAATATATGACCTCCTAGACCCACTAACTCTTAGATTGTCGATGCTTGGAACTTAAAGGTAGCAGTAGATGCAGCATAGAAATATTTATAAAGGACTCCCAACTAGGCAACATGACTATGTGCAGTATTGGTCATCGCAAGGGACTTGAATCTCATCCGCTAATAAGTAAGCGAGGATCCGTACAACCTTGGAGGATAAGAATTGCCCACAATATTTTGGTCAAACTCACACATGATAGACCACAAAACAATTGTCTTACACAATAATATGACAATATATCACATATTCGCTCCATCAGAATGGCTCAACTACAAAATATTTCCCTATGAATCATTTATGCTTCATACACTAATCTCACTTCATATACACCCAAAATCAATCGAGCGCATCCTTCTAATATATAATCCATCCCCTCAGACAATCCATCCACAAGGAGAACTCCAACATGTATACGCAAAACAATAACTTTTTGAAATTTAGTTTTTGCAAATTAAAACAAGGTAACACACTCCATTATCACACAAAACACTACAACGATCTCCAACAAATAATCATTCTTAAACATCAGAACTCACACATCTCAACCTTGTAACATCCACAGCCAAGACGAACATGAATGTAAAGCCAACCAATAATACACACACTTTCTTAACGCAACTACTCCTAATACCAATTAATGTAACCTAATAATTCTAAATATTTCCTATCATATTTAATCTAATCAATAATCGAAATTAACAACAATGAGATGTTAATAAATTTACAGCATACTCCAACTCCTCAGCTCTCTCCATCACAGTATCACCCCTTTTCTTTGAAGATTTATCAAACATGCCCAATTACAATCCATCGTGGGATAATTTGGACGTGTGGTTCAGGTGCGGGATAGAGATGAGGACCGCAATGGAGGAGATCGGGTAGAGGAGTAGAGATGGCTAAAGCACGAGTGAAGCCTAACTCGGTGGATCTGGAAATACGAGCAGGAGAGAGTGAAAGGTGAGATAAGGGAGAGGGGAAGTTTGTCGCTGACAGTTGAGATTGACGGTAGCGGTTGGAAGTGGAATCAGACGGCCTAGAATCTGAAAGGTGTATTCGGAACATGTAGAAAGGAAAAGTGTGTAGGAGAGAAGTGATGGCTATGATCTGTGAGTGAGAAAATGATAGCCTGTCCAGTTTAGTGATGAAGCTTCCACTTATATAGGTGTGATTTGGGGATTTCTCAATAAGTTAGAAAGTAGTTCCATTAGAAATTGTGTATGAATAGGGTCGGTATTTCCGCTATCTTTATTAATAGTTGTGATATATCTGGTGTCACACTTTTTTGGTATCAGTTCGAACTTCCAAAAATGCCATCTATCTTAATATCGTTTAAAATTTGGATCTAATTTCTTTACAAGTTCAAAATTCTCATCTACAAATATTAATTAATTTTAATATCCCTTAAACGTAGGATCTAACAAATAAACCCCTACAAATATTAACAAATCTTAGTCGCTTAAATATATAATATAAAAAATAATTTTTTTTACAAATTCAAAACTTTCCTCTACAAATATTATCAAATTTTAATGAGAAAGTCTATTTAGACACAATATATAGACGCAATTGGTGACACAAAAAATTTCCACCATTGGATTGCCCTCTGAATTCCACCTTCCCCATAAACACAAAAAATTTCCACCATTGGATTGGCCTTTGAATACCACTTAATTTAACATATTCAATTTATAGAAAAATATTTCATGTGTAAAACATGTGTTATTATCACGCACGAAGCGTGTGTCGTAACGCTCGTGTATGTGTGTATGTACACGTACACACTCACGCACACATATATATACACTTTAATTTCAAACTTAATATACATAAAAATATGGTATTTTCTAAAATTTATTAAAGATGGTACGTGTATTTTGAAAGCAAAGTTCCTTTTTTAAGTATCACTTGAAGAGGATAGTTCTACCTATAGTTTTGATGAATATATTTCCTAAACAAGTAAAATCTAGAAATTACAAATGAATTAAATAAGGCACTATTAAAAAATAATCATTTTGATTAAGTGTAACGAAAGATAACGAAAGAATTATGGAAAAGAGTAAATACGCTACTGAGAAATATATACACATGCCTATATTTTACTTATATACACACACACACAGATACATACATACATACATATATTAAAATCAGTATACTTTAATTTCAAACTTAATATATATAAAAATATGGTATTTTCTAAAATTTTGTTTAAAGATGGTACATGTATTTTGAAAAAAAACATCCTTTTTTAAGTATCACTTGAAGAAGATAGTTCTACCTATAGTTTTGATGAATATATTTCCTAAATATGTAAAATATAGAAATTACAAATGAATTAGATAAGGCATTGTTAAAAGAATAGTCATCGTGATTAAGTGTAACGAAAGATAATGGAAGAATTGTGGAAAAGAATAAGTACGCTAGTGAGAAATATGTACTTAAAATAAAGATACATAACGCATGCCTACATTTTATTTAAAATAAAGATACATAACTAGTTAGTTCATATATATCCTTTCATTTCCCATTACTCACTTCTTGAGAAAAATAGCCCTCTCTTTGTAAATTTTTCTGTTGATTTGGAAAATTAATAAATGCAGCCAATGAAGTCTTCACATTTTCTATCTTCGGTTCAAAATTCATTTGTATTGTTTTCGGTCCAGACACATATTATTAATTTTATTTGAATAAATAAGAAAAATGATACAGAAAAAAGAAAAAATTAAACTCCATCAAATTATAAGATCTTAAACACCCTTCAAATACATCATTGAATTTTGAATAGAACGAATGAAATCAATATTAATATTATCTTGTTCGGATGGAAACATAGATGAAGATTGACATGGGTTTTTGTTTTTATGTGAATTTATTAAAATAATACATTTTAACAGTTGATGGACATATGCGATTTAACATACACACTGTATATTTTTGTTCATTAGCCGCTGGACATAAAATGATTTTCCTTCTCATTTTTATAATTAGTAACTAGTGTAAAGACTTCGAGATTCTTCGACTTCCGAAAATCGACATTAATACGTCCACTGTATCAACTGCCGAGCAGTCGAAGGCCGAAAAACCGAATTGTTAGGGTTAAAGAAGAAGAGGAAGAAGAAGGAAGAAAGAAGAAGCAATAGAAACAATATTAGAATCTCACAATCGCAGCTGAACAATATATAATAGATATATGAATAATCTTTAAATCAAAAGAACTGTACATTTTATACATTACATCATCAGAGTCAACTTACAACACAACACTACTGGACAATTATATGAACTTGTCCTTACAAGTGGATACACAGCGGAAAAGATAATATCATATACAAGTGATACGTTTCGCCATTCAGCTCACCTCTTAAGCTCTACAGCAACTCCTGAATTCCAGAATATCCTCATACCCTGACTCTAGGCTACCCGTGTGGAAAATGATGGGCACCTAGAGTTTAGGAAGGGAACAATAAACTCCAGGTCAGTCGTGGGACTGGTGTGAGAACTTAAAACAGTTTATCTTTAAAAAAACAAACAAAGAAATGTTTTAAAATAGATCTGCAATGCTTTTAGAAAATGTAACTACCATAAGGCCTCCCGCCACACACACCATGCAAACTCAGAATTGGAGGAGATTTCTCCTTATGATACTCAAACATGCTTGATATGCAAATTTCTTTGATATTATTACTATAAGTGAAAAGTGCAGGAAAACATTTTGAAAGTATAATAAAAATCTTAGCCAGCATAGATATTCCAAACTATGCCTACTATAGCTACCATGTTCAATAGCAGGTTACCGCCACATTCCATGGCAGGTTATACAACTAAAACCGTACTCGTATTGTTTCTTTGGATTTCCAACAAATGGTCAGGCTAAGGAAGTTCCTATTGCCACATTGGAATGCCTCTGGCGGGATGCCCCGAGAACCTAACCGGATCTCTGCCAACACAAGGCCAGGTTACCTCTGTAAAAATAGGTAACTACTGACACGAGTATGTCATCCCCCGGTTGTAAACAACCTTTATTCGAGGATCCTCAATACCAAAAACCACAAAGTAATAAATTTGCAGCAACCACATAGGTCAAGTATCTGGGCTCCATACCATGATACCACCTCTATCCAGAAGGAAATGAACATAACATAAGGGGCGCTACCCCCTATAACCTTGCTGCATTCTTCCTGTTTTGACCATTCCGGGTTGTGAGGTCCGACGAAGTCTCGTCCATAAAGCTACGCTTTTCACAAAAGTCATGCTTCGATCAACAAATGATCAGCAGCACTTCGTATGCTACATTACCAAATTGGGAATGTATCACTAGTAACCATCAACTACATAACCTCTGAGCTCGTACGTCTCAGAGAAGGGTGTTAAGCTAAGAGAGTAAATTCTCCGCCACCAACAGAAATGTATTTTGTGACGACCCGCCCTTCTACTACCAGAAAGACGTATCATCATTAAGAAAGAAAGGGATGAGAAAATAGAAAAGATAGAGAAGAAATAACAACAACATCGGAATCTCACAGCGGAACGGAACAAAATATAATATATCACATAGTTATTTCATAATTTTACATATATCAGAACTTTACAGATCATACAACACATACTAGACAGTTATAAACTCCTGTCTAGTTAACAAAAGTCAATATACAATACAGATAAACAGCTCAGAGATATCAACACAGCGGAACACCATATATATATATATATATATCTACAACGTAGAAGCCTCCTGCTCCATTGCTCCTCCAGAATTCGTCAAATCTAACCTGAATCCCTTGGCTACCCGTAAAAATTTGGGTACCCGAGAGTTTATGAAAAACAAAAAAATAAACTCCGGGTCAGACATGGGTCTGGTATGAGTAAACGGGTTAATGTTGCTTAACTTTGAAAAGCATTTGAAAATAAAGGTATCACGTAAGACTCCCCACAAATAAATACGGGTAAGTTTTTACCTTACGCTAACCAAAACATTTCATAGGAAATCCAGTGATATTGTAATAGTGTCTAGGGTTTTCAAGTAAATAGAAAATAGCCGAAATTGTTACATTCATTAAATTCCAGCTACTAGCCACAAAGTGGGTAATACAAATCAAAACCATAGGGTCTCGTAGGGTAAATGGATTTCCAACGATGGCAGGGCTACTGGGGTACCGCCCGTCCCAGTACGGGGCCTAGATCACCGTACCGAGGATTACTCCCTTCATCCCCTGCAACACAAGGCCGGAACCATTCCTTACTGAACAGTCCCGAACAAGATAAACCCCGCAGTTGGCGCGACCAACCGCTCACTAAGCCGAAATATATAAGGGACATCTAGACAGGGGAAGTATCTTGTCCTGCTTGGGCATGACCCACCAAACCTTGCTGCATCTCCCCTGTTTTAGCCATTCCCGATTGATAAGGCTTGAGGCTACGATTACCTTTAAAGAACATATCACTTAGAATGCTCATCGTCCGCCTGACGATGTGTTGAAAGCATTCAATCCATACAAGTTCGTTCCGGGTTCAAACGAAACCGAAGGCATTATCTCGTTGTACTCATTTTGGAATCACCCTCAGAGTCAACGACGATAAACCTTGCATTTTGAAAACACCATCTCGATCTTTATTTCAGAATTCACGACCTAACGTTTAAATTGGATTGATGTGGTTTTCGAGGAATCAAATTTGATTCTTCCGATCCCGGTCTCATCGAATCCAAACGCCATTTTAAGGGCCAAGTTGTCTAATTAACTTAACAGTTTAAATAATTTAAATTTAACAACTAAATTAACATAGAATTTATCACAGATAAAACATATACAAGCATCATAGATATAACATAACATATCACAGAGCAACAGAATATCATCACATAAATATCACACTCAGATATTCAGTCACAACAGTCCGTAAGCAGTCACCTTTAAATCTTATTTGTAGTTAATTCAATTTGAATTAATTACTTGAGAGTTAATCACTTAACTCTATTTAATTAGTCATTAGTTTACAATCAACTACTTATTTTACCCCGGATTGTTTAATTAATGATTTATTAATTAATCATTTAGTCATAATCACATACTTATTTTATTTCAAACTATCAATTACCTAATTATTTCTTAACTCAGTTATTTACTTTAATTAACCATTTAATTTAATGATGTTAATTATTAATCAACTTAATTACCCATTTATTTACTGCCGATTACTTCCTTAATCCTTTATTTATTCTTAATTAAACTACTCGATTAATTAACCATTAATCATTCATAAATTATCTTAAGTAGTTAATTACAAATTTATCAATTATTTATAATCTATGACTAATTATATTTTAAGAGTAATTGTTCTTAATTTCTTCCTAAACTAATTAAATGTTCAACTTAATGAAACATTTAAAAGTCTTCTCTTAAATTTTGAAAACTAATTATAATATTAACTCCAAACTTAATTATTAGATAACCTCATATTTAATGTAATTAATTACTTAATTTGTTACCCTAATTTATATATTAACATAATTAACTAATTTAAACTTCTTAATTACAAATTAATTAAATAGGGATCAAGAATCTTATCTTTAAAACTAAACACTTATTACCTAAAAATGTTTAAACGTTAATTTAAATCTAATCACGTATCTTTAATTGATTACTAAATTAAGATATTCATTTAAGTTGAAAACATTTTTAGCAATAACTTTATTTTTGCTTGAACTAATACAGTTTAGTAAACCAGGTTGGTTAAGCTTATGCTTTGAAACCATACCCGAGAAAAATCTCACTACACACGAGAAAGAACCCGAGTTTCCCATCCAACCTTCCCGAGTCTTTCCCCCCTGAACCATTTCTTCCTCTCTCTTTTCCTGTTTCTTCCCTTCTTCTCATTTTTTTTAAACAAAGGTTATAAATAACTGCTGGAGTCACATACGAAAACGACCCGAAGCCACGTTCGAAGCAACCACCAAAAATCTCGTGTCCAAGCACGCGACGACTCACAGCCACTCAACCGACACTGCTCCACCACCGTGCACGTGCACGGTGGTCCACGACGCCTCCGGTGACCCACTCGACTTCCCCAAACCCCAAATCATCCCTTGCATCGAAATCAAAACCCAGAAATACGAATTAAGGTCAACATCGAAATTTTGCTATTATGCACGAAAACAGAAGCTCACCTCTGGCAGATAAAAGACCCCGCCATCACCCAACGGCCACGGGAGACGCTAAATGGTCGTCCACGCCTCGACAACACCTCCCCCTATCCTCTACCAAAGCCACGTACGGCTCGATCACTTGTAGATGACGTACGCGATTTGATAACAGAGAAGCATAAAATTCCCAGTAAAACCCTAAATGAATCTCGTGTTCAAATTTTAATCAATAGAAAATTTAATTTACATTTTTTCCATGTTTATAGATGCATAATCTAGCTTCAATCCAAGTTTCACTATTTATAACTGGATTGATTGTTTGAAAATGGAATCAATGTAAACTTAGTTCAATTACAAACCGTGCTTGGAAAATTAAGTTAAAAATCTTTGTTTTAGTTTTGAAAATCATGAATTCCAGTATGGATTCAATCTATGACATTGAATTAATATTTTACAACAACTTATATATATATATTTTTTTTTTCAAATTATTGTTTAATGCTCTGTTCATCGTTATAGCGCTTATATTTTTCCTTAAGATTAAATCAGTCTCTAAGTTTATGTTATAACATATTGTTTTAATCGAATACCTACAGATTTCCAATGTTTAATGAGGCTAATTTGAGTTTTACTCAAAAATATGCAAACCTGAAACATTATCAGAAGTCACAGAGTTGATGGAATTATGATCAAGCATACACAATTTCATATGATGATTAAATCATGAACTGTGTTATAATTGGAACTTAAAACTTTAACTAATCTTGTTTACTCACCACAATTTATGTTAAACATAAATGTTTACTCACCTGAATGTATACAGAAAGCAGTGAGTTTAAAGCCTGTTGCCTTGAACTGAAGTTTTGAAACTGTATATTTGAATCCCTTTTTTTTTATTATTAGCTACTGCTCGAACTAAATGGGAATGCATACATATGTGTATATAGAAGACACAGTTGTATAGAGGAAGTAGCATCTGGACAGGTTTTACTAGTTTGACCCAATAAAATTACTGCAACATGAAAGAAGAAAGAAAAATACTGAAATTTCGGCTGGAATGTTATTTTGTAACCTGAAATGACAAATTGTACTTAGGCTTAATGAATATGTCTTCAAATTTGTTAACACCTAATTAATGTTCCCTGATATTGTAATCTGTACATAGATATTGTATGCAGACTTACATGTCCAGGCCAAAAGCTTGTGTGAGAAGCTTTGTGTAAAACATTTGTTCTCTTTTAGCTTATCTGGTGTATATACATATGGTTGTAATTATATATTATTATTTTGTTTTTTTTTTATTATTATTACATTGCTAAGTATTTTATTCTTTTACTTCATCACTTACTTTCATATTTTATTTATAAACTTATTCATTAGGCTATTACTTATATTTATATCTTATATTCTAACTATCAATTTTTAAATTACATTCATATGTTTGGTTTACATTTTACATTTATTATTTAATATTGCTAGGATTAGATTTTAAACTTTAAACATTATCAAGCATGTGTATTCATTTAACAATATTAACAATATATAGCATTTTAAATTAATTATATGAGTTAAATTTATCAAAAATATTGTTAAGAAACTTATTTTATAATTTCATACATTATCATCTATACATATTATTTTATACTACATATAAACAATGTAAAGTATCTTAAGTAATTATATAAGATAGATTGTTATTGGGCATATTATTGAAATACTTATTTCAATTTCCCAATTAATCTTCTTTTTAAAACACAGTTTATATAAGTAAACAACAATAAATTCCAAGATCACATTCATTTTAATGTGATCACTTTACATTTCTAATTAATTAGATTAATCATTTATTAAAATAACCGGGGCCGAAATCCAGGGTCGTTACATTCCTCCCCCCTTAAAAGAATTTCGTCCCCGAAATTTAAAAAAAAAGATAAATTAAAAGCTATTATTCCAACCATTCAAACATACATATAAACAACGATGAATCATAAACAAATTTCCTGAGATATATGGGATACACAATAAATTCCGGATATCCATTCTGTCAATTTAATTCTGAAATCTACAATATTAACTCTTTCCAAATTTTATTGACCTCTTTTCAGAATTTCAATTCTTATTAAATCAAGCCTGTACGATGTACATATATCATTCGTACGCAGTATCAAATCCGATCGCTCGCTCGATCACACAATTTCACTTCCGAACTAGTATTGTCCACCCGACTTCCTAGTACGGACGCAGATCTGGTTTCTCGATCAGACCTGTCATTCTCCTTGCACAGTCACAACTATGATAGAGAATTTCCAGAATCAATCAAAATCCAAATTCATGGTTTGTCATCGAAAATCGAGTGGAAAATCCTAATTCGGATCGATATATGTCACGGCCCAAATTCCAGCGTTCGGAAATCGACATCCGTACTCCACGGTACTTGAATGCCGCAGATTCAAACGTTGAAATTCGAGTCGCGCCGGAGCTTATAACACATTAAGTAAATAACACAACGGAAGAAACAGAATAGCATATATCAATATACAACATTAATACAATATCTGATACAACATGAATGGTACAATGAATATTAATATACATCAGAGATATGATACAAGCTAATAGCAGCGGAAAGAAAAGATAACACAGCAGCGGAACAAAATCACCAAAGATCTCCAATCCAATGCTCCAAAGCAAGAACTCCAAGCCAGTAGCTCGAACCACCATCACGTTTCACCAAGAGAGCAAGTCTGGTCCGACCAAAGACTGAAAAAGATCTCCAAATGCTAGCAAACCAGGGATTCCGAAAGCTAATGAATCTATACCTATTACTGGAATATCTGAAAATCCAACTCTAGACTGCCCGTGTGGAAAATAGTGGGCACCCAGAGTTTAGGAAAAGAACAATAAACTCCAGGTCAGTCATGAGACTGGTGTGAGCAAACAAAAACATTTGGTCTTTTAAAATAAGCAACAAAGAATTTAAAACAAATCCGCGATGCTTTTTAGAAAATGAAACTACCATAAGGCCTCCCGGCACACACACAATGCAAACGCACACATGTGGGAGATTTCTCCTTATGATAGTCAAACATGCTTACTACGAGAAAAATCCTTTGATATTATTACTAGTGCATGGTGGAAAATCTTTCGAAAGAATAATATAAATCCTAGCCAGCATAGGTACCATGATACTATGCCTACTATAGCTGCCATGTTAAATGGCAGGTTCTACAACTAAAACCGTACAAGGCACGTATTGGATGAATGGATTTCCAACAAATGGTCGGGCTAAGGAACTTCCTACTGCCACATGGGATCGCCTCTGGCGGGACGTCCCGAGAACTAACGTTACGGTTATATCTCTGCCAACACAAGGCCGGGTTACCTCTGTAACTAGGTAACTACTACACGAATATGCCATCCCCCGGTCCTTTGGGACCTTTATCCGAGGCGCCTCAAAGCAACAACCACACAGTAAATGAGATTGGAGCAACCACATAGGTTAAATACCAGGGCCCCATACCTGATACCACCCTTTACCAGAAGGGAATGACACATCCTAAAGGGCGCAACCCTCATAACCTTGCCGCATCTTTCCTGTTTTGACCATTTTCGGGGTGTGAGGTCCTGATGCAGTCTCGTCCACAAAGCTACGCTTTATACAAAAGCCATGCTTTGATCACAATGATCAACAAATGATCATCAACACACAGCAGCACTCAGCATGCCACATTACCAAATTGGGAATATATCACTGATAAATATCAACTACATAACCTCTGATCTCGTACGTCTTAGAGAAGGGTGTTAAGCTAAGAGAATAAATTCTCTGCGCACCAAGCAGAAATGTATTTGATAGAGATCAGTTTAATATCTCAAAGTGTAATGTCGGACATACAACCATACAAGTCTGTCCCGGGTTTGAACAGAACCAAAGGCACTTCCGAAGAAGCCCTTGCAAATCCGGATAATCCCAAATCACGTCCGGACTTCCCATCACATATGGAGATCTCTATACCGGGGATCAGCCAGTGCAGAGACAATCGACGAGTTATCCTTTCGTTTTCGGAAATATCCGGTCTTCACCACCGGTCTTCAATTGCTATCCATAACGTCGTATCACTATCCGGAATGGGCTATATGACACAAGGTCCTCCCCCGGCTAAACCGAGTAATGAGCGCCATATTTTTAAAACATATGGATATGGGATTTTAGTTAAGTCACAACTTATAAAATCCAAAACTTTTCTTTCAATGGTTAAACAAATCACCATTTTAAATCTTTAAACCAAAAGATTTATTTCACAAAGTTTCACCTAGTTTCACAAAGATCTATTCATAGATTCAAAACAACTTCCATTCCAATTGGATTAACTCAATAAATCTTTAAATTAAAGATTTAATTTATAGCTTTCAAAACACGTTCCAAAGATTTATTTATAGCTTGGAAAACCATTTTCCTTTCAGACTTGAAATCCTTTAACACAAATTGGAAGTTCATTTCTGTGAGAGCTTTTATTATTTGAAAAACAAATAGTTTTCGTTTCCGAAAAATCCAATTTCATACAAGTTGAAAACATGGGTTAAATTTAAATTCCAAATCATCACCTTTAAAATGGTTTAAAAACCCATATAAACCCATTTATATGTTGAATAACTTTTTAAACCTTAGTTCCCAAATTATAGAATTCAATTTCAAATATTGAATTCAAATTTAAATTAAATTATTTAAATTCCAAAACTTAATCGAGTTATTCAAAATAACCATTTTCAAAAGCTTTAATTCTAATTCCAAAACTATTTTGGATTCAAAAATACAATTTTAAAATATATTTCAAAAATCTGTGACTTAACCCATTTCCACGTGCAATCCATATTTGTGTGTGTACAAATGTGGTCCAGGGGTTAAACACAATAAAAGTGCAACATCATCAACCATCACAGATTTAACCATTATGATTCGATGTGGGTTTCAGATAACCAACTGGAATCCGCCTCCCTGTCGCATCGAAAATTAAATGTCGTTTTACGGGTCAAAGGGTTTCATATTCATACGACAGTATATTCATCACAAATATAGCAGATCAGCACAAAGTATCACATAGCATCACATCACATATCAAATATGACAATCCATCACACAACATTCAATAACAATCAACATCTACAATTAAGATGAATAAATTGGGTGGTTTTAAAATAATTAACCACATAATTACTTTCATAAATTATCTTTAATCAATTATTAATTGTCATTAATTACTATTGATTTAGTCTTAATCACCGTCATTAATAAATCATTTCATAATTAATTATCTTAATTAATTTATCCTTAATTTGTAGTTAATTAACTCTTAATTACTTTTATTAATTAATCCCAAATCATAAATAAATCACTTTGATTAATTATCTTATAATCAATCGCATTTATTAATTAATCACACAATTTAATTAATTTCCTTTTATTATTAACTATCTTTCCATCACTTAATTAATTAACCTTTATTTAATTACACTGATTAATTATCTTTTAATTAATCGCATTAACAAATTAACCTTTAATAAATTAATTAAGTAATTTATCTTTTAATTACTTTCATTAAGTAATTACCCGTTGTAAATCAACAAAGACCCTTTAATTGATTAAGACTCCAATTATCTTGAGATAAATTATTTATCTTATTTAATTTCAAAAAAAATCCTTATTTAAGTCTTATTTTAAATAACTTTTGAAAAATTAAATTTATTTTTTTATACCTTAAAAACTTGTTCCTGCTTTACTTTAAAAACTTGTTAACAAATTTACCTTTCATACAAAACCTGACTAACATAGTTATTTTAAAAATAAAAAAAAACTTGTTTGCTTTACAAATTCTAAACTTTGATACCCTTCAGAAGAAACCCGAGTCAACCCAGCAAAATCCCCGAGTCGTTCCCGAGAAATTCTCTTCCTCACTTACTTCGAGTTAACCCCCCATCGATCTCGAGTTAATACCCGAGCAACCCTTCTTCCTCATCACCCAACACCATTACCAGACATCCAAATACCCCGTGCACATGCACACGTGCTTCGATGAATTCCGGTCATCCTTGCCATCACCAGTGAGTCGTCGACGACCAACTCAAACCCTTAGACCACTCAGATCATCGATCCCTGCCAGTATTCAAAATCGAGCAAAAAAAAAAATTCCCTGAACCAAACTATCAACCCAAAACCCACTCGCACCGACGAACTCGACCATCTGCATCCACACCCTCGCGTCCACACCCTCGCCAAAGCCTTTCCCCCCTGATCCCCACTGACCGATCACCTGAATCACCGCGATAATGACGAGCTTCCCTTTTTAATGCCATCGACCATACTGGGTTGTTAAGCCCTATTTCTTTCTCGTGCGCCACCAACTACAAATTATAAAATCATTAAGCAATTTTTCGATGATCTCAGACCTTCGAACGTGCTCCACCCTTGATCGCGAGATTAATCAATTCCTCGATCACCAGAATTTGGTGAAAAAGACGATTCTGATCATCCCCAATTTTCTCAAGAATTACTTGATTAAAAACTAGGATTCTACCTTTAAAAATCGTTAATTTCAAAAACGTTTTTGATGATATAACTTAAACCTGAAAGCATGATGGTTGATTTTTCTACATATACTGAGTTTTTTTTTCTTTTCCTGTTTTCTTTACATTCCCAGAATATCTTTGATTAAACTTTCACAACTTAAATTTTAAAACTTGAAACAAGTTAGCACAAACATAGCTCATTTAGTTCATAAAGCCTTAATTTAATCAGAGTGATTGAAGTTGAAATAATTTTTTTTTCCTTGAACAAGTTTTAAAAACCTGGAATATATACACAGAGGCAATTTCAATTTTTTTTTCTCAGCCATGCATTGCATATACCTATATACAAGTTTAAATTCCAGCATACCACATATCAGAGAGGACAATCCATTCATGCATTCAACAAAACATATATAAATTTAGGGCTAGGTTGCTCACCTGGAAATTTTGACAGAGAACAAAGTGTTTGAGCCTGGAAGCTTTCATTTTTGTTTAGCCTGCTTGAATTTTTTTTTCTTTTGTTTCTTCTTAAATCTTGGAGTTTAGATCCTGTAAATTGCAAATACAGTCTTTATTTACTCTTGTATTTATTCACTTTATCCATTAATAACAATTTTGATTTTTTTTTACTTACAGTTTAATGACAGAGAAGTTTTTCTTTTTCTCTGCAACTTGAAAACAGAATTAACTTAAGTCTTGGACTTGATTCTCCTGCAAGTAATTTATTGTTTAAATCTTGTTTTTAGTTACTGATTACTAACATCACATTCAAATTTTAAACAGAAAGAAATTTACTTGCCTTCAATTGTTTTTTTTTCCAGAAAATTTGCATTTATCTCCTGGCTACAAACTGAAGCATCCACTTTTCTTTGTTGCTTTAACTTCAGGTTGATTTGCACGCTTTGGTTTGATTGCTTTCTTCTTCTTTTTTTCTTCTTTTTTTTCCATTGAACTTTGATTCTCCTTTTTGGTTTAGAAACTGAGCTTTAAATCTGAAGCTCTCACTTGCATTGACTGCAGGTTATACTACAGGCTTGTACTTGTGAATGGTAATTGTTTTCAGGTTAATTTGCTTTTGAGTTTTTTTTTTGAGAAAAGGATGCCATTTTCTTTCTTTGATTCCAGATTTCGAATTTAAGAGGATGAATGAAGAGAAAATGTGATATTTTCAGCCTGGTTTTTGATTTTTTCTTTCTTTTGGTTTGAACTGAATTGTTTCCTTTTTGATATCTATGTTTTAAAAAGCTTTGATATTGAGATGTGTGATGCAAAATCTGTTTTTCAGATTTTGTTGAGATATGCTAAGATATGTTATATGATGGCATATGGGAAGATGTGAAGCTTCTTGTATTTTTTTTTTAATTTCATTATTTTAAATACAAGTAATGATGCTATTTGTATGTATACATATATGTAAGATCTAAAGGTATGTTTACATTGTTTGTACATATACATATGTACAATATATATTTTTCATGTTCTACCTCTTTTGTATTATTGATTTGTAAATATGGAAGTGATTTGTATTATTTATGTTTTCATATTTCTAACATTTGTAAATATTTTTACATTTTAAATTTTGGGAATATACAACTATATTCTTTCCCGAAGAAGATGTATTTTTTAAATCTTTTAATCAAATCAAATAAAAAGTATATAATATGGTTGAATTAAAATTCTGAAATAGCTTTTGTAATTTTTTTTTTATTTATAGCAATTTTATAATATTACTTTTTAAACCAATATTATCTTTAAGCTTAGTTTATTTTATTTTTGAATTAAGACTAGTATACCATTTAAATAAATAATTATCTATATTTATATTATTTCAAATTTTTATTTCTTATTTTATAACCATTTTGTCCATTATTCCTACTTATACTAATTTAAAGAAAGAAAATGAATTTGAAACTAATTATGCTTTTAATAAATAAACCCATATAAAATAGTATTTAGTTTTAAACAATTGTTTTGAAAATCATTAATATCTAATTCAAAATAAAATTTTCAAAATAAATATTACCAATTTCTACTAGTATAAAATTATGTGGTTTTAAAATCCAAATTTATAAATATATACATTTTGAATTTTCAAAATCAAAATCTTATTTAAAATTTTAACTTCCAATATATACATATTTATTCAAATTATAGTGCATATTTATCTCTAATATAATTATCCTTAAATCCAATTTTTATTATAAAATACTTATCCTTAAATTCCAACCAAATTTCTAATTATAATCCAACATTTTAAGTTTATTTTGGAAATCGCAAATTAATTCACAATTAAATTCATAGTTTAAACTCAAAATTAATTTAATTATTGAATTATTTTGGCTGATATTTCAGGAATGTTACAAATTCCCCTCCTTAAGAAATATCGTCCTCGAAATTTGCTAGGAGGACGAAAAGAAAAGATGAAAGATAGAGAAATACCTTTCCAAATCGAACTGGATATAAATTCTGTATTTGGCTTACCAAATAAGAATATCAACAATAGATATGAGAACAATCTCATCTAATATTACACAAGATATTCGGGTCCACCGGTCTACGAATATGCAAGGGCACTAATTAGTTCGAGGGACAACTAATCGTTCGTAGAATATATCGGATCCCAGAGATGGATAGATGGATTCAACCTTATACAATTTCTCAAACACTAGATATAGATTTCAAATTCAAGTCGAAATACCCCAAAGTATATAACTTGTTCCTCTACGGACTTCGATATACACAAGAAATTACAATAGAATTTAAATTTAGGTTTTAAACGAAATCGTTTTATTGATATAATTCAAATTTAGCTTCATATGTGTTAACCAATTTATGTAATTTAAAATTTCCAATTTATTTAATTTAAATTTTCAATTTCAAACTCTTTAGAGTTGAAAAGCTAATAAGAACCCGATGAAGATACGAAGTAAGGATTTTCTACAGCGATTCGTAGGGCTACCATCACACCGAAGCTCCTTTCTGTAGCTGTCACGAAGCAATCAAAAGAATACAAAATTGAATCAAAGGAGATTGATAAAAAAATGTTGTTTCCGCTATTGCAGGGCATTGACCATTGGTAGTGGTATTCCCCCGTCCCCTATCTCGTCCTCTTCTTGCACTCATAGTCACTATCAGTGGGTAGTAAGAGAATTTACTGAGGCATTCGAACGGATATCTTAGGGATTACTCATTCTAGGGTATACTTCACCCTATCTCTAATGAGCTACTTAATGTGTTATACTCCTGAGCTAAAGTTTTAACCTTCAGCTCTGATACCGAAATGTCACGGCCCAAATTCCAGCGTTCGGAAATCGACATCCGTACTCCACGGTACTTGAATGCCGCAGATTCAAACGTTGAAATTCGAGTCGCGCCGGAGCTTACAACACATTAAGTAAATAACACAACGGAAGAAACAGAATAGCATATATCAATATACAACATTAATACAATATCTGATACAACATGAATGGTACAATGAATATTAATATACATCATAGATATGATACAAGCTAATAGCAGCGGAAAGAAAAGATAACACAGCAGCGGAACAAAATCTCCAAAGATCTCCAATCCAATGCTCCAAAGCAAGAACTCCAAGCCAGTAGCTCGAACCACCATCACGTTTCACCAAGAGAGAAAGTCTGGTCCGACCAAAGACTGAAAAAGATCTCCAAATGCTAGCAAACCAGGGATTCCGAAAGCTAATGAATCTATACCTATTACTAGAATATCTGAAAATCCAACTCTAGACTGCCCGTGTGGAAAATAGTGCGCACCCAGAGTTTAGGAAAAGAACAATAAACTCCAGGTCAGTCATGGGACTGGTGTGAGCAAACAAAAACATTTGGTCTTTTAAAATAAGCAACAAAGAATTTAAAACAAATCCGCAATGCTTTTTAGAAAATGAAACTACCATAAGGCCTCCCGGCACACACACAATGCAAACGCACACATGTGGGAGATTTCTCCTTATGATAGTCAAACATGCTTACTACGAGAAAAATCCTTTGATATTATTACTAGTGCATAGTGGAAAATCTTTCGAAAGTATAATATAAATCCTAGCCAGCATAGGTACCATGATACTATGCCTACTATAGCTGCCATGTTAAATGGCAGGGTCTACAACTAAAACCGTACAAGGCACGTATTGGATGAATGGATTTCCAACAAATGGTCAGGCTAAGGAACTTCCTACTGCCACATGGGATCGCCTCTGGCGGGACGTCCCGAGAACTAACGTTACGGTTAGATCTCTGCCAACACAAGGCCAGGTTACCTCTGTAACTAGGTAACTACTACACGAATATGCCATCCCCCGGTCCTTTGGGACCTTTATCCGAGGCGCCTCAAAGCAACAACCACACAGTAAATGAGATTGGAGCAACCACATAGGTTAAATACCAGGGTTCAATACTTGATACCACCCTTTACCAGAAGGGAATGACACACCCTAAAGGGCGCGACCCTCATAACCTTGCCGCATCTTTCCTGTTTTGACCATTTTCGGGGTGTGAGGTCCTGATGCAGTCTCGTCCACAAAGCTACGCTTTATACAAAAGCCATGCTTTGATCACAAATGATCAACAAATGATCATCAACACACAGCAGCACTCAGCATGCCACATTACCAAATTGGGAATATATCACTGATAAATATCAACTACATAACCTCTGAGCTCGTACGTCTTAGAGAAGGGTGTTAAGCTAAGAGAATAAATTCTCCGCCACTAAGCAGAAATGTATTTGATAGAGATTAGTTTAATATCTCAAAGTGTAATGTCGGACATACAACCATACAAGTCTGTCCCGGGTTCGAACAGAACCAAAGGCACTTCCGAAGAAGCCCTTGCAAATCCGGATAATCCCTAATCACGTCCGGACTTCCCATCACATATGGAGATCTCTATACCGGGGATCAGCCAGTGCAGAGAAAATCGACGAGTTATCCTTTCGTTTTCGGAAATATCCGGTCTTCACCACCGGTCTTCAATTGCTATCCATAACGTCGTATCATTATCCGAAATGGGCTATATGACACAAGGTCCTCCCCCGGCTAAACCGAATAATGAGCGCCATATTTTTAAAACATATGGATATGGGATTTTAGTTAAGTCACAACTTATAAAATCCAAAACTTTTCTTTCAATGGTTAAACAAATCACCATTTTAAATATTTAAACCAAAAGATTTATTTCACAAAGTTTCACCTAGTTTCACAAAGATCTATTCATAGATTCAAAACAACTTCCATTCCAATTGGATTAACTCAATAAATCATTAAATTAAAGATTTAATTTATAGCTTTCAAAACACGTTCCAAAGATTTATTTATAACTTGGAAAACCATTTTCCTTTTAGACTTGAAATCCTTTAACACAAATTGGAAGTTCATTTCTGTGAAAGCTTTTATTATTTGAAAAACAAATAGTTTCCGTTTCCGAAAAATCCAATTTCATACAAGTTGAAAACTTGTGTTAAATTTAAATTCCAAAGCATCACCTTTAAAATGGTTTAAAAACCCATATAAACCCATTTATAAGTTGAATAACCTTTTAAACCTTAGTTCCCAAATTATAGAATTCAATTTCAAATATTGAATTCAAATTTAAATTAAATTATTTAAATTCCAAAACTTAATCGAGTTATTCAAAATAACCATTTTCAAAAGCTTTAATTCTAATTCCAAAACTATTTTGGATTCAAAAATACAATTTTAAAATATATTTCAAAAATCTGTGACTTAACCCATTTCCACGTGCAATCCATATTTGTGTGTGTACAAGTGTGGTCCAGGGGTTATACACAATAAAAGTGCAACATCATCAACCATCACAGATTTAATCATTATGATTCGATGTGGGTTTCGGATAACCAACTGGAATCCGGCTCCCTGTCGCATCGAAATTTAAATGTCGTTTTACGGGTCAAAGGGTTTCATATTCATACGACAGTATATTCATCACAAATATAGCAGATCAGCACAAAGTATCACATAGCATCACATCACATATCAAATATATCAATCCATCACACAACATTCAATAACAATCAGCATCTACAATTAAGATGAATAAACTGGGTGGTTTTAAAATAATTAACCACATAATTACTTTCATAAATTATCTTTAATCAATTATTAATTGTCATTAATTACTATTAATTTAGTCTTAATCACCATCATTAATAAATCATTTCTGAATTAATTATCTTAATTAATTTATCCTTAATTTGTAGTTAATTAACTCTTAATTACTTTTATTAATTAATCCCAAATCATAAATAAATCACTTTGATTAATTATCTTATAATCAATCACATTTATTAATTAATCACACAATTTAATTAATTTCCTTTTATTATTAATTATCCTTCCATCACTTAATTAATTAACCTTTATTTAATTACATTGATTAATTATCTTTTAATTAATCGCATTAACAAATTAACCTTTAATAAATTAATTAAGTAATTTATCTTTTAATTACTTTCATTAAGTAATTACCCGTTGTAAATCAACAAAGACCCTTTAATTGATTAAGACTCCAATTATCTTGAGATAAATTATTTATCTTATTTAATTTCAAAAAAATCCTTATTTAAGTCTTATTTTAAATAACCTTTGAAAAATTAAATTTATTTTTTTATACCTTAAAAACTTGTTCCTGCTTTACTTTAAAAACTTGTTAACAAATTTACCTTTCATACAAAACATGACTAACATAGTTATTTAAAAAAAAAAAAAACTTGTTTGCTTTACAAATTCTAAATTTTGATACCCTTCAGAAGAAACCCGAGTCAAACCAGCAAAATCCCCGATTCGTTCCCGAGAAATTCTCTTCCTCACTCACTTCGAGTTAACCCCCCATCGATCTCGAGTTAATACCCGAGAAACCCTTCTTCCTCATCACCCAACACCATTACCAGACATCCAAATACCACGTGCACATGCACACGTGCTTCGATGAATTCCGGTCATCCTTGCCATCACCAGTGAGTCGTCGACGACCAACTCAAACCCTTAGACCACTCAGATCATCGATCCCTGCCAGTATTCAAAATCGAGCAAAAAAAAATTTCCCTGGAACCAAACTATCAACCCAAAACCCACTCGCACCGACGAACTTGACCATCTGCATCCACACCCTCGCGTCCACACCCTCGCCAAAGCCTTTCCCCCTTGATCCCCACTGACCGATCACCTGAATCGCCGCGATAATGACGAGCTTCCCTTTTTAATGCCATCGACCATACTGGGTTGTTAAACCCTATTTCTTTCTCGTGCGCCACCAACTACAAATTATAAAATCATTGAGCAATTTTCCGATGATCTCAGACCTTCGAACGTGCTCCAGCCTTGATCGCGAGATTAATCATTTCCTCGATCACCAGAATTTGGTGAAAAAGACGATTCTGATCATCCCCAATTTTCTCAAGAATTACTTGATTAAAAAATAGGATTCTACCTTTAAAAATCGTTAATTTCAAAAACGTTTTTGATGATATAACTTAAACCTGAAAGCATGATGGTTGATTTTTCTACATATACTGAGTTTTTTTTTTCTTTTCCTGTTTTCTTTACATTCCCAGAATATCTTTGATTAAACTTTCACAACTTAAATTTTAAAACTTGAAACAAGTTAGCACAAACATAGCTCATTTAGTTCATAAAGCCTTAATTTAATCAGAGTGATTGAAGTTGAAATAATTTTTTTTTTCCTTGAACAGGTTTTAAAAACCTGGAATATATACACAGAGGCAATTTCAATTTTTTTTTCTCAGCCATGCATTGCATATACCTATATACAAGTTTAAATTCCAGCATACCACATATCAGAGAGGACAATCCATTCATGCATTCAACAAAACATATATAAATTTAGGGCTAGGTTGCTCACCTGGAAATTTTGATAGAGAATAAAGTGTTTGTGCCTGGAAGCTTTCATTTTTGTTTAGCCTGCTTGAATTTTTTTTTCTTTTGTTTCTTCTTAAATCTTGGAGTTTAGATCCTGTAAATTGCAAATACAGTCTTTATTTACTCTTATATTTATTCACTTAATCCATTAATAACAATTTTGATTTTTTTTTTTTTACTTACAGTTTAATGACAGAGAAGTTTTTCTTTTTCTCTACAACTTGAAAAGAGAATTAACTTAAGTCTTGGACTTGATTCTCCTGCAAGTAATTTATTGTTTAAATCTTGTTTTTAGTTACTGATTACTAACATCACATTCAAATTTTAAACAGAAAGAAATTTAGTTGCCTTCAATTGTTTTTTTTTTCCAGAAAATTTGCATTTATCTCCTGGCTACAAACTGAAGCATCCACTTTTCTTTGTTGCTTTAACTTCAGGTTGATTTGCACGCTTTGGTTTGATTGCTTTCTTCTTCTTTTTTCTTCTTTTTTTTTCCATTGAACTTTGATTCTCCTTTTTGGTTTAGAAACTGAGTTTTAAATCTGAAGCTCTCACTTGCATTGACTGCAGGTTATACTACAGGCTTGTACTTGTGAATGGTAATTGTTTTCAGGTTAATTTGCTTTTGAGTTTTTTTTTTTTGAGAAAAGGATGCCATTTTCTTTCTTTGATTCCAGATTTCGAATTTAAGAGGATGAATGAAGAGAAAATGTGATATTTTCAGCCTGGTTTTTGATTTTTTCTTTCTTTTGGTTTGAACCGAATTGTTTCCTTTTTGATATCTATGTTTTAAAAAGCTTTGATATTGAGATGTGTGATGCAAAATCTGTTTTTCAGATTTTGTTGAGATATGCTAAGATATGTTATATGATGGCATATGGGAAGATGTGAAGCTTCTTGTATTTTTTTTTAATTTCATTATTTTAAATACAAGTAATGATGCTATTTGTATGTATACATATATGGAAGATCTAAAGGTATGTTTACATTGTTTGTACATATACATATGTACAATATATATTTTTCATGTTCTACCTCTTTTGTATTATTGATTTGTAAATATGGAAGTGATTTGTATTATTTATGTTTTCATATTTCTAACATTTGTAAATATTTTTACATTTTAAATTTTGGGAATATACAACTATATTCTTTCCCGAAGAAGATGTATTTTTTAAATCTTTTAATCAAATCAAATAAAAAGTATATAATATGGTTGAATTAAAATTCTGAAATAGCTTTTGTAATTTATTTTTTATTGATAGCAATTTTATAATATTACTTTTTAAACCAATATTATCTTTAGGCTTAGTTTATTTTATTTTTGAATTAAGACTAGTATACCATTTAAATAAATAATTATCTATATTTATATTATTTCAAATTTTTATTTCTTATTTTATAACCATTTTGTCCATTATTCCTACTTATACTAATTTAAAGAAAGAAAATGAATTTGAAACTAATTATGCTTTTAATAAATAAACCCATATAAAATAGTATTTAGTTTTAAACAATTGTTTTGAAAATCATTAATATCTAATTCAAAATAAAATTTTCAAAATAAATATTACCAATTTCTACTAGTATAAAATTATGTGGTTTTAAAATCCAAATTTATAAATATATACATTTTGAATTTTCAAAATCAAAATCTTATTTAAAATTTTAACTTTCAATATATACATATTTATTTAAATTATAGTGCATATTTATCTCTAATATAATTATCCTTAAATCCAATTTTTATTATAAAATACTTATCCTTAAATTCCAACCAAATTTCTAATTATAATCCAAAATTTTAAGTTTATTTTGGAAATCGCAAATTAATTCACAATTAAATTCATAGTTTAAACTCAAAATTAATTTAATTATTGAATTATTTTGGCTGATATTTCAGGAATGTTACAATATATCCATCTCGAAATTCTGTGCTCAAATCTGGATCAAATCGTTATGCGAATAAAATAATATACGTACATCCTACGTATTTATATCCATTGGTTATCAACTATATCAATCTTCTTTTATTCACATTATTCTGATTCTATCCACTTGGAATAATTTTTTTTTTTCCAATATCAAATTTTACTTAAGAGTTTCACCATCCATTTCTTAAGTTTTGATATAAGCATTATATATACTCTTATATTATTGCTCTGCCACTTTAGCCATTATATCTTCTTATTTAAATCTGAATTACCAATTCTATATGAATTCAATTTTCTTAACTCTGAATATTGAACTTTTATTGACTATCTCCATTTATAACTGATTCCTATTATTATTTTTAAATTAGTTTCATTCATTAGTTTACTTTAAATTTCCAATTTGAAATTGTTTTGTTGCTAATAATTTTTTTCTTGTTTGTTGTTTTTTTTATTTGTTTTATATATAGTTTTCAAATTCTGAAAAACTTTGACATATTCTCCATTACATATTTCCATAAGCACATATGTAAGGTTCCAACAATTAACTTCAATCAATTCTCAAACCATTCCCTTTAATTTAAGTGAGTTACAACTTACTTGCTTATATAATCCATTTAAGCAATACAAACTCATATCCAAAATCATCTTATTTTGCTTCCAATAATTTATAGAATTTTATCTAATTCTTATTTACTTCAAACAACCCATTTTCTTATGCAATTTAACAATATCATTGAGAATAAATGATTACTTAAGCTTATAACAAATTTTAAATTGATTCCAATCCCCATTTAAATTATTCACAATCTCCACATTGCATTTTCTTCCATTTCAATCAGGTTTGATTCCAAACCAATTTATTAAACACAACAACCAATGTTTTAAATAATCATTTCATAATTTACTTCAAACTGTTCTACCCAATAACTTAAGTTTATTCTATTTTGCCAATTCCATTTAAATCTTTGATTTGATTTTTCTTTAATCAAAGCCCAACTATTTACTGATTAGTTTATCTTTTTATCCACTCTTTAATTTACATTAACAAGTCATTATTGAATTTATTCATAATAAGGTTATTCAATTTATACATGAATTAGATTTGTTTACAACTCACACTATTTCTATTTAAATCCAATTCAATACTTTGGTTTACATTTACTCATTTACATAAGAATTTTATTTCATTCAATATTATTTAAACTCGACTGAATTCATTTAAATTCAATTTTATTTTAACTCAGCTTCAGCTAAATTTAGCTACTTACCAATCTTTAAATTTTATTTCTCAATATATGAGCTCAAAACTATTTGTTTGCTTAAAAGCTTACATTGCTCATTTGGGTCATTTTATATTATAACAACAATTTCAGATTACACATATATATAACACTTACTATCTTAAGGTATAAATTTTTACCTTACAATCACAATCATTTTTCCTTCAAATTTTATATCCAAATAAGTTTATTTTGAACTTCAATTCCATTTAGCTTATCTCAGGTTAAACTCCAATATGTTTCCTTATTTTCATTTACTTAAATTATATTTTAATTCCGGGATTACAATTCCCGACTTCTTTTTATCAATATCAACTTTATCAACTTTTCTTTATAAGTTCAATAGTTGATTTATTCAAGCCCTATTTTCACAAATTCTTTCCAAACAAATTTTCATTCAGCCATATTTTCCAAAACAATACTCCATCATTGCCTTTAAATCTTTGGAAAAACATTTCAAACATTCCCAAAATTTTAAATTCCCAATTTCCTTTGTTTAAATTCATTTAATTTAAACACCTTTCAAATTTTCGGGACTTAAATTCTGGTTTGATCAAATTTCAGTTATATTCCTTTTTATTTAAAATCATTCTTAAATAATTTTATTTGGTTATAATCCACTCACATTTAAAATTTTATTCGATTGTACTATTAACAATCAAATATCCAAGTATATATATTTATTTAAGAAAAAATATTTCTTTATATCAAAACATAATTTTGAGTAAAATTATTTCATTTACCCTACTTTAAAACAATACCGTGTTGGTCTACCTTGTTTAAGAGTTTAGAAATCCCTATCGATGAAATGGCGTCCCACACATCGACCAGAATCCATAAACACTCAACAGATAAATCAACACAATACAAAAACAATTTTATATTCACTAACAAGTACACACTCATATCTATTAATACACTCAGACTCATTCTAGAGTTCTACAAACTCTATTCTATGAGTAATTCTTACCAGAGCCAAGGTTATCACCACCCTATGCACTGATACCAACTGTGACGACCCGCCCTTCTACTACCAGAAAGACGTATCATCATTAAGAAAGAAAGGGATGAGAAAATAGAAAAGATAGAGAAGAAAGAACAACAACATCAGAATCTCACAGCGGAACGGAACAAAATATAATATATCACATAGTTATTTCATAATTTTACATATATCAGAACTTTACAGATCATACAACACATACTAGACAGTTATAAACTCCTGTCTAGTTAACACAAGTCAATATACAATACAGATAAACAGCTCAGAGGTATCAACACAGCGGAACACCATATATATATATATATCTACAACGTAGAAGCCCCCTGCTCCATTGCTCCTCCAGAATTCGTCAAATCTAACCTGAATCCCTTGGCTACCCGTAAAAATTTGGGTACCCAAGAGTTTATGAAAAACAAAAAAATAAACTCCGGGTCAGACATGGGTCTGGTATGAGTAAACGGGTTAATGTTGCTTAACTTTGAAAAGCATTTGAAAATAAAGGTATCACGTAAGACTCCCCACAAATAAATACGGGTAAGTTTTCACCTTACGCTAACCAAAACATTTCATAGGAAATCCAGTGATATTATAATAGTGTCTAGGGTTTTCAAGTAAATAGAAAATAGCCGAAATTGTTACATTCATTAAATTCCAGCTACTAGCCACAAAGTGGGTAATACAAATCAAAACCGTAGGGTCTCGTAGGGTAAATGGATTTCCAACGATGGCAGGGCTACTGGGGTACCGCCCGTCACAGTACGGGGCCTAGATCACCGTACCGAGGATTACTCCCTTCATCCCCTGCAACACAAGGCCGGAACCATTCCTTACTAAACATTCCCGAACAAGATAAACCCCGCAGTTGGCACGACCAACCGCTCACTAAGCCGAAATATATAAGGAATATCTAGACAGGGGAAGTATCTTGTCCTGCTTGGGCATGACCCACCTAACCTTGCTGCATCTCCCCTGTTTTAGCCATTCCCGATTGATGAGGCTTGAGGCTACGATTACCTTTAAAGAACATATCACTTAGAATGCTCATCGTCCGCCTGACGATGTGTTGAAAGCATTCAATCCATACAAGTTCGTTCCGGGTTCGAACGAAACAGAAGGCATTATCTCGTTGTACTCATTTTGGAATCACCCTCAGAGTCAACGACGATAACCCTTGCATTCTGAAAACACCATCTCGATCTTCATTTCAGAATTCACGACCTAACGTTTAAATTGGATTGATGTGGTTTTTGGGGAATCAAATTGTTAATGCTAAAAATTGAACGCTAACACCCCGGTGTGTAGAAGAAGGTAATTGTGAAAGCACCACCCGTTGGTACGAGATCAAAATATAAGCAGAGAAATCACAGAGAAGCTATAAAAGACACAATATTTATAGTGGTTCGGCTTAAGATCTAGCCTACGTCCACTTTAAAGCTCTTTATTGCTGATTTGGTTACAATTCTTTACAACAATCTTCAATTACAACACACTTAGACAAATAGCTCAAACTCTGATGTAGAAGAATCCTTCAAATGCATGGCGAATGAGTTAGATTTCCTCTTGAGATTTGTTGAAATGACTTTGGTGATTGGAGTGATAGAAGTGTTGCTTGAACGTTGCTTGAAGTCGAGACAGTGGCAGAGTAATGGCGTCCAGGAAGTCAGTCCAAAAGTCCCCTAAATGCTCGATGTGGTCATGTATTTATAGGCAATTTTCTAGGCTGAAATTGTTAAGTCATGAGTCGTGACCGACTCAAGATGAGTCATAAGTCGTGACCGACTCAGGATGAGTCGTATGTCGTAGGCGACTCAACTGGTTGAGCCCTGACTTCATATCAGAGCGTATCCGGTCCTCTGTATACGGCACAAGTCCTAACTCGTCTGCGAGTTAATAGGTCGTGGTTCAAGATGAGGCGGCGTTGGATTCCTACTTAGTAGCTTTATGTCGTGGACGACTCAAGCTAAGTCGTGAACGACCTACCATAGGTCGTAGGTCGGTTAGGTCATTTGACACCTTAGGTCATTGAGTCGTTAGAGAATTCAAGTCGGTCTATCCCATACATCGTTAATCCCTTGAGTCACTCCACTCCTCTAAGTCGCCTTAAGTTTTAACTCGTTAGCTTGTTGAGTCGGTAGCTTCCTGAGTCGGTAGCTTGTTGAGTCGGTAGCCTGTTGAGTCGGTAGCTTCCTGAGTCGGTAGCTTCTTGATTCGGTAGCCTTATGAACCGTTAAGAACCTTAAGTCGTGAGTCAGCCCAGACCTTGACTCGTTGCCTAAACGGAGTTAACATTTGCCCCTCGAAGTTCACGCCTAAGTCGTAGGTCGTGTGCTTCGACTCATCATAACTCGTGTGCCGATTCAACTACCACTGCTCAAAGCTATAAAAGACTTGAGTCGTTCCCCTTACTTGCTTCTTCTCATTTCTTATCCTTTGAACCGTGTCTGCCATTAACGCATCTTCGAGCTCTCAAAGGCGATTCCAACCTGATTTATTTTCGATCATCTTTAGCATCACACCGTGTAAGAGATTTCGCATCTTTTTTCAATTGCTGATGATTGCCGATCTCCGCCTCTGTTTTTCCCCCTTGACCCTTGCGAATATTGTTACATCGGACATTGATGGATTAAAAGCAGGCGGTTTGATCTTACTTGTAACGATTCTAGATTTGAGGCGACCTAGTGGTGTGATGGAACTGGGGTTAACCATTGCGAGGTTATTGGGTTATCGGGTTAGATGGTTAATGGGTCAGATTGATTTGAACGTTGCCGTAGGTTTGACTCGGCTACTTTTGTATGATCCAGCGACCCTTGTGATTTAACCATGATACGACTCATCATGCTCCTCGACCTAAGCCTTGAGTCGTGGCCGAGATAAAACCCTTGAGTCGTGACCGAGATAAGACCCCTGAGTCGTGACCGAGATAAGACCCCTGAGTCGTGGCCGAGATAAGACTTGTAGATAATCTCCTTATTTCTACGACTCAAGGCATAGGGTACTGCCGACTCAGGACTTTTGAACCGTTGACGAGTTATGACTTGTGTGAATTCTGTTTGAACTTTGGACCATTGCATTAACCTTGAACTGTTGAATTTTATTGCATTCATTCACAGGTTATTTTGACTTGCAGGCTAACAACCTGTTCAATACAACATTCACAGAAAACTGGGACGAATATACTGTCATTGATTGCCCATATCAAATGACAGATTAGTTAATAACAGATAATTAACTTAAACAAATCGTGTGAACGAAGTGCTATCGATTTCAAGTAGAATATTAAAGCAACACTGAAACAATCAATTGAAACTGACCAGCCTGCACTAATATTATGCTTGAACTCTAAATTAACAAGTTCTAAAATTACCATAGTCGATCAATCGTCAACCAGTTTAATTCCAGTAATATTTACTTGTTATTTTCATTAGTTTTGCACAACACTTCACACTTTTAGGAAACGTGCACCTTCGCATTTGAACACCCAGTTGCTTGTGTAGAATGACATCTCAACAAGAAGAACCGATGGGCCAGGCTGAAGATGTCTTCCCAGTAGCCAACTTGTTGGATAATCCTCCGAAAAGAACTCCCACCACTCTGAATCACTAGGTTTTTACTCAACTGCTCACCCAGTTTGGCATTGCCGAAGCTGATGCCTTACTGCCGGGGCCAAACGATACTGCAGATAGGCCCCCTTCTGGCTTTATTGCTGTCAACCGCCAAATGTGCTTGAGCAGTGCCATACCACCTTTTAATGACTTCCTTCGGCAGCTCTTTCTTCGATTGTCTATCTCTCCATTCCAATTGCACCCCAATGGCCATGCCATTCTGATGGGGTTATGTGTGCTTTTTAGTAGAGTTCTGGACCGATTACCGAGCTTTGAGGAAATCTGCTACCTCTGCTCATTCACAAAGATCAAAGATCATCCCTCTATCGTAATCATAAGGAGTGCTCGAAATCGAAAACTCATCACCGATCTTTATGATAGCGTTCACGGATTTCTAAATCAGTATTTCTTTGTTCGTTGCCCTCCAGGGTTTTATGCCATCTGGAGAGTAGGAAGTAAGATTTTCCTGTTTTTATTTCTCCATTCTTGGGCTTTTCAAAATCTGAGTTGCTAAATGCTAACTTTGTTTCTTTTCCCTGTTTTAGCACTTCCTCCTCCCTCTAGAGATCCATGCTATAAACAAATTTTTGAGAGATTGAACGCCGTGGCGGCAGAAGAGAGGTGTATAAAGTTCTTGTTAAATGATGGATTTTTACATCAATATGGGCTTCTTCATCCTTCTCTCTTCACTCAGTGTCGTGAAGTCCCAACTGAAATTCCTGATTCTCCGACGGAAACTTCTGATGTCCCGGTCCCTATTAAAGAGCACATTCAGGGAGGAACCTCTATAGAAACTCCACTAGTGAGATGTTCAGTTCCGAAGGACGTTGCGGGGCCGTCTGATAAGTCTGCACTTGCCCCAGTTATCGAAGAGGAAGAAACTCCACGATCCTCCGGAAGATCTGCCGACGAAGGGGTTGAAAAAGCCAGTCCCAAAAAACATGAGGGTGATGATGTTTTCGAGGGGTTGAGCGATTTAATTGTGACTTCTCAAGAACTTTTCAAAGATGATGTTTCCAAAACTGTTTCTTCTGTAATTGAGGCGACATCTTCTCTACAACAAATGTCAACTCCTCCTACTCAAGTTATCACTACATCTATTTCACAGAGTGGTCTGTAACTTGATGCGCGTAGTTTACACGTTACACAACACTTAGGATTTTTCATCACTTCTACGCGTTTATCTTCTTGTACTTTAAAGATTTATAAAGCTTATTATTTCTATTCCAGATTCTCCTATGGGGCGCAGCGGCTCGTACTATGATGATTTCCAGCGCTACGGGAGGCGTAGCCAGTATGATTACAGGCGTTACCTCCCTTCTTACAGAGAATCGGATGAAGAGAGGGCCATCAGGAAAGCCGACGAGAGACGAGCATATGAAGAACGTCGCCGAAGGGAACAAGAAAGACATGATCTTCCCTACAGAGATGATGATACCCAAAAGAGAAAAGCTCATGATGAGAGAGGAAAGAGTCACATAGACGATTCTTCTAGCAAGCGGGCTAGACTTACTGAAGAAACAACTCCTTCAGCTTCTGAACATGTCCCTGCTCAATCTCCTGCTCCCGTTCGCTCCGACATTCAAGCAATCATCAACCGGCCCGCATACCAAGTCGGGCAAGGTCCTCCCACTCTTCAAAGTCGATTTCCTCAGTGGTGCCTGAGAGGGGTTCGATTTGATCTCGACTTGGTTCCTCTCGACAAATCGGCTATGCTGCGAAATCTTGATACTGTCAGGACCGATATTGAAAGAATGTCGAACTGGCAAAAACTTGTCGACGAACTTCAGAGGGTTAACCGAGCCAATCTCGAGGCCACGCTAACAATGGAGAACGATAAGGCTGAGTGGCAGAAGACTCTCGAACAGCATGACGCCGAAATGAGAAGTATTGCTTCCTACAATGAAAAGCTGGAAGCGGAAGTAGAGAAACTTAAGGAAGAATTAGCTACTTCATCTACTTTCCATTCTCAAAAGGAGAGCATGCTTCAGCAACAAGTACGAGATGCGCATGCCAGTCAAAGAGCAGTTGAAGATAAGCTTGCACACAAGGAAAAGGTCATAGAAGAATATCGTGCTGAAACTGTACAACTGCGAGAACAGACCGGCTCTCAAAGCTTGGAGATAGAGTTGTTAAAAACTCGACTTGCTATGGCCGAAAAGGAGCGCGACGAGGCTGTTGCTGGTAAACTTGCGGCCGAAGAGGCTCATCAAGCAACCAAAGCTGATATTAGCTCCACATTATTCGATTTTTATCTGCACAACATTTTGGGACGTGACAGCCTTGCCTTTCTAGGCCCCAAGTATGAAATCACACTGGCTGAAGTTTGGGAGGCAGCACTTGATATGCTCGGTGGTAAAGGTGCTGGATATGCTGAGTCAGCCCTTGAAGAGCATTATCTTGACGATGAAGCCCGCGCCGCTCTTGCCAAGGGAAAAGAGCAGCTTGCCAGAGCGCGGGCCGGGATGGCGGAAGAGGAGCGTTCTGAAAAAGAAGTACCGCCTACTACCTCTGAACGTCCTCTAATTTCTCTCGAAGTGGACATTACAGGCTCTGGTGCTCATTCGCCGCCTCCTACAAGAACCGGGGTAATTCCCCTACTGATGAAGAGGCTTTGGAGGACATTGGGGCTCAGAATTATGAGATTGAACTGACGAAGCCAACATCTTCAGGTAATTTCGACATTGGTCTGATTCAGGTGGATTGCCTGCTTATTCCTCAAAAATTTGATGAGCTTCTCGATTACTTCTTGAATCTCGATGAACCTATATCTCCCTTCTTTTGGGAAGATACTAACATTTTCAATTTCTCTTCTTCTGCAGTTGAAACAACAAGTGCTGTGTAGACTTCGCCTTCTCTAGTTATTCCTCCTCCGTCTCTTCAGGTGACTCCTCCTTCCGCTTCACAACCCGGGTCACAAGAGGAGAAAATCGAGGCTCTTCATGGCTTGGATGACCCTATTGCTTCGCAGGAGCAAAAAGATGAGGGACTTGAAGGAGGCGAGATCTCTCCGGAGCGGACTCCTTCTGACGACGTAATTTTGTCCGCTCTCGTTACTCCAGGGAGTGAGTCTTCTTCGAAGAGAAGAAAGAAGCATGGGACATCGAAGAGGAGGGGGAAGAAAATTATCACCACTGAAGAGGAACTGGAAATTGCACCAGTTGCACCTCCCTCCCCTTCTTCCCTTATGCCTTCAGACCGACCTGAAAGACCTGAAAAGCTAACCATTCGGCCGGGTAAAGGGTCTAAAGGCGGCAAGAAGAAATGAAGAGTTGGGCTTTTTGATTCCTTTTTTGTGTAATGGTCGGATGTTGTGCAGGCACCGGCCCCTGCTTTTTTATTTTGAAACCTGTATCTGCAATATTTGTAATTGAATAAAATGATCCTTTATTTGTACAGACTTTTGTTTGAATTTAAGAATGCATTTATTATTCATTTTTGCACAAGTTTATTTATATGATATTGCGGTGAGCTTGTGGTACGTTGTTTGAGCGTACTTTACCAACGTAGCTATACCATTTTGTATGTAACTATACCATGTTGCCCCCATACCATGAGCTTACTGCAATATCGTATACTTTGAGGGGACTTGCACTCTCATTTTCTGAAGAATAATTACTTCATTTTCGAAGAGGATTTTTGTAGAGTGCAACTTCCTTCATATAAGTTTCTACGCTTTGTCCTTCGAAGAAATTACTTTTTCCTTTTGCGTATGTGTACATTTTGCCAAGTGAATTCTTCTATGTGGTAAAGCGGACCTCTGAATGTACTTTAACTTTCTTCCCCCTTCTTTTTTTTAGAATAGGTAAATTGCTCTTCCTTTGAAAGTTAAAGTACGCTCTTGATGAGGATTTTTTCTTCTTTTTTTTTTTTTTAAAAATACAAATTTGTGCTTCTGAGGAGAGATTTTTTCACGTTTCAACAATTGGAAGTTTTATTTCAATCTTGGTGAAACGCGTTCCTCCAAAGAGTTGTGCCTTTGAAGAAAACCTTTTCACGTTTCAACACTTGGAAGTTTTATTTCAATCTCGGTGAAACGTGGGCTTCTGAAGAGGTCTTTCTTTTTAATTGTGTCCCCTGGAGGGGGTTGTACCTCTGAGGAGGGATTTCTCACGTTTCAACACTTGGAAGTTTTATTTCAATCTTGGTGAAACGTGTACCTCCAAAGAGTTGTGCCTTCGAAGAAAGCCTTTTCACGTTTCAACACTTGGAAGTTTTATTTCAATCTCGGTGAAACATGGGCTTCCAGGAAGGTCTTTATTTTGTTTTGCATTTCAACTTTGGTGAAGTGAAATCCCGAAGAGCGGTTATAACACTTCAACTCCTGGTGAAATGGGCCTCCGAAGAGGGCTTTTATTTTGTTTGCATTTCAACTCTGGTGAAGTGAAATTCCAAAGAGCGGTCATAACACTTCAACTCCTGGTGAAATGTGCCTCAGAGAGGGTTTTCATCGCCTGGAAGTTACTCTCTCATGGTTGGAGGGTCATGACTCCTCCAATCTTTTTTGTTGAGTAGAGAACTTTCTTTTTTGTGGCATATGACCCATTAGAGGTCTTTATCCTCCGAAGAGTTGTGCCTCCGAAGAGGACTTGTGCTGCCGATGATGGCTTTGGTTGTTCCTTTGTTCACTTGCTTATGCCTTTTCAATGATCCTCTGCCCCTCTTTTTTTTTTTTTTTTTAAAGTAACTTGTTTAATCCAAGGAAGTGTGTTTCATTGTCAGGCAATTTCGTGAGAACGAGCACTAGCTTCTTAATTGGATGTTTGTTTGTTCAAACGATCTCAATTTATTAGCAAAGACCCGTTTCTGTCGAAATCATAGGCCGTTCAATTGAAGTACTTCCTATCTAGGATTTGAATTCGGGGCTCTTGTGACTTGAAATTTGGCGAGAATCACTTGGTCTTTTTTATGTGCAAGTTTCACTTCCATTGTCTGCAAAAATTCAAATCGACATTTCAGCAATACATTCTATGTACTTTTTATATCGAAAATAAAGCAAACATGTAATAATAATAAGGAACACAAGATTTATAGTGGTTCGGCCAGGAAATTGGGCCTACATCCACTTTATATCCTTTCATTATTTACTTGCATCAGTTTTACAATTGCTTTCAATTACAAGAATCATACATTCATAATTCTTTTTACAATATTTCAACAAAATTTTCAAGTAAAGTATGGACGCAAATGATTGCTGTTCCATGCCCTTGGAATTTGATCTCCTTCAACAGTGGTGAGTTTGAATGTGCCGTCAAGAAGCTTTTGACCTATGACATATGGTCCTTCCCAATTTGGCCCAAACACACCTGTCGCTATAATGATTCTCTTCAGGACTAGGTCTCCAATCTCAAAGCTGCGTTGGCGAACTTTGGAATTGAAATGTCTGGCTATTCTTTGCTGATGAGCTGCAATTCTGAGATTAGCCTCATCTCTTTTTTCATCAAGGAGATCTAGCGCTTCAAGTTGTAGCTTTTCGTTTTCTGCTTGATTGAAATAGATTCTTCTGTGTGAAGGGACTTCTATTTCTACCGGAATCATTGCCTCTGACCCATATGCCAATGAAAACGGGGTGTGCCCAGTCGCAGTTTTGTGAGTGGTTCTGTATGCCCATAGTGCCAGTGGTAGCTTATCGACCCAACCACCTTTTGCTCTTTCAAGTTGCTTCTTGATGGTTGACTTAATAATTTTGTTCACGGCTTCCACTTGCCCGTTTGCCTGCGGATGAGCTACCGCTGAGAAGCTTTTCCGGATTTTGAATCGCTTGCAAAAATCTTGGAATTCTTCACTTTCAAACTGAGTTCCATTGTCTGTAATTATTTTTTGAGGCACACCGTATCTGCAAATGATGTTTTTCGTCACAAAACTTATCATCTTCTTTGAGGTGATAGTAGCCAGTGGTTCAGCTTCTGCCCACTTAGTAAAATAATCTACAGCAACAATGGCATATTTAATTCCAGATTTGGCAGTTGGTAACGGTCCTACAAGGTCTATCCCCCATATTGCAAACGGCCATGGACTGACCATCTGTGTGAGTTCAGTGGAAGGAGCTCTAGGAATTTTGGCGAATCTTTGACATCTGTCACATTCTGGGGAATACTTTGCTGCATCTCGATTAATTTCTGGCCAAAAATATCCGTACCGGAGAATTTTCTTTGCTAATGTTTGGCCACCTGAATGATCACCACATTCTCCTCCGTGTACCTCTGCTAGGATTGCTTTAGACTCTTCCCTGGATACACATCGAAGTAATGGCATTGAGAATCCCCGTCTGTATAACTGGCCATCCTGGACTACGTATCGAGAGGCTTTTCTCAGTAGCTTTTGTCGTTCTTTTGAGTTCCCTGGTAAGGATCCATTGAGCAGATATTCTATTATCGGAGTCATCCATGATTCTTGTTCTTGAGACATGCTCATGATCCAATCAATGTCCATCTCATCAATGCTAGGAGTCGACAAGACCTCTACTGGAGTTAGCCCCAGAAATTGAGCTTCGCCTGTGCTCGAATACTTTGCGAGAGAATCTGCTTTCATGTTTTCTTCTCGAGGAATGTGACTTATCATGTAATGGTCGAAATCACCCAGGAGTTCCCAAGCCTTTGACAAGTAGGCGGGCAGATTCCCCCCTTTTGCTTGGAATTCCTTTTTGACTTGGCATACAATAAGCTGAGAATCACTGAATATCTGTAACGCTCGGATGTTTAATTCTTTAGCAATCCTTAAGCCAGCGATAAGGGCTTCGTATTCTGCTTCATTGTTTGTTGAAGGAAATTCCAATCTTAGTGCATAGCATAATGATCGACCTTCAGGAGTCTCAAGTACAACTCCGGCTCCAGAACAGTAGTCGTTTCTCGCACCATCGACATATAACTTCCACTGGATTGGGGAATTGTCGACCGTTTCTTCCTCACTGTTACCCTTATCTGTATTCTGCAATGAAATCCGCTAAAGCTTGTCCATTGATTGCTTTCCGGGGATGATAAGTGATGTCATACTGACTGAGTTCAATATTCCACTTTAGAAGACGACCCGAAGTTTCAGGGCGAAACAGGACTTGCTTTAAAGGTTGATCAGTGAGGACTCTGATAGGACGAGCTTGAAAATATTGCCTCAACTTCCTAGACGCAATTAGTAAGCAATAGGCGAGTTTTTCCAACTTAGAGTAATTCATCTCTGCCCCAGTGAGTCTTTTGCTGATATAGTAAACTGGATGTTGAATCCTTTTGTCTTCCCGTATCAGCGCTGCACTTAAAGCATGAGATGATACTGCCAAGTATATAAGAAGATCCTCGCCATCACCAGGCCTAGAAAGTATTGGAGGCGTCTCCATATGGCAAATCAATTCATCAAAGGCTTTTTGGCATTCGGGAGTCCAATCGAAGTTTTTCCTTCCTTTCTTTAGGGCGTCAAAGAATGGGATGCATTTATCTGTGGCTTTGGAAATGAACCGACTCAAGGCGGCAACTTTTCCATTGAGACTTTGCAATTCCTTCTTTGTTCTAGGAGCTTTGACTTCTTTCAATGCAGTAATTTGAGCTGGACTGGCCTCAATGCCCCTAGCGCTCACGATGAAACCTAAAAACTTGCCGGATTCCACTCCAAATGAACATTTTAAAGGATTGAGCTTCATTCCGTATTTTCGGAGGACAGCGAACATGTCTGCCAAGTGTTCTATGTGATCCAGTGCTTTCTTAGACTTTACTAACATGTCATCGACGTAAACTTCCATGGTTTTGCCCAGTTGCGGTTTGAACATAGCATTAACGAGTCTTTGGTATGTTGCCCCTGCATTCTTCAACCCGAAGGGCATAACTCTGTAGCAGTAAAGACCAGTGTCGTTGATAAAGCTCGTGTCCTCCTGATCTGGCTCATGCATCATGATCTGGTTATATCCGGAGTAAGCATCCATAAAAGATAACAATTCGTGTCCCGCTGTTCCGTCTACCAGTTGATCGATTCTGGGTAATGGGAAGCAGTCTTTGGGGCAGGCGTTGTTTAGATCTGAAAAATCGATGCATACTCTCCATTTTCCGTTGGCTTTCTTAACCAGCACTGGATTTGAAACCCAATTCGGATATGTAGATTCTTTGATAAAATTATTCTCCATGAGCCGATCAACTTCTTCTTTTAATGCCGCTGACCTTTCCGGACCTTGAGTTCTCCTTTTCTTCTTTACAGGTGTAAATTTTGGATCAATATTTAGAGCATGCACTGCAACTTCTGGGGATATTCCGCACATATCGGCATGAGTCCAAGCAAAAACGTCCAGATTTGCCTTTTAAAAAAGATATTAAGATATTCTGAATTGACGCATTAAGTTGTGAACCCACATTCAACACTTTGTTTGGGTCCTTTGGGTCTACAGGTATTGGTATTGTCGTTTCCACCGGTACCACTCTATTTTCCCCTGCACTGATTTTTCTAGGGTCTATCTCTTTCCTTGCTTCGCTGTGCTCGCCAGTGCAGGGTCCGCCCTGTAATTGCTACAAGGCTGGTTCTTTGATGCGGACTGGGGCTGCCGCATTCTTTCCCATTTCTCTTTTTCTGGTTTCTCGTAGCTCTGTCAGATAGCACTCTCGCCCAGCATTTTGATCACCTTTTATAACTCCTACTCCATTGTCTGTAGGGAATTTAATAGTGAGGCACCACGGGGCAAGAACAGCTTTGAACGCTGTCAGAGTTGGGCGACCAAGGAAAGCATTGTAAGCAGAAAATTCGTCGACAATCACAAAAGTTTGCTTGCGGACTATTTTTCTCTCTCCTTCTCCAAGTTCCACAAACAAATCAATGGTCCCTACCGGCTGCTTTGGCTCCCCAGTGAAACCAGCAATTTTCTGCGATGAGGCTTGCACATCAGCCATAGGGATCTTCATTTGGTCGAATGTTTTCTTAAAGAGAATATTGCAGGATGCGCCACAATCAATGAGAACTCTTCTGACAATAGCTGGTCCGATACCAGCCGAGATGACTAGAGGATCCAAAGTAGGAGCTTCAATACCTGCGGAATCCCTAGCTCTGAACACAATATCATCATCGAAAGTTCTTTGTTGCTTCAAAGGTGTAGCACCTTCCAAAACAAATACATCTTCCTCAGTCGGCGCATACTTTAAAGCTCTAGTATACCTTTCCATCTCACCCCAGCTTCTGCCTGCTGGGTGAGGTCCTCCTGTAATGACATTAATAATGGGCCTTCCAGATTCATGCCCTGCAGCCTTCTCAATCGTCCTAGGCTGTTGAGTAGGAGCCTGTTGCCCCTGACTACATGAAGCAGGATTGTTGTTATTCTTTTTCACAAATTGCTGCAGTTTGTTTTCCCTTAGCAACTCTTCAATCAGATTTTTCAACTTGCGGCATTCGTCGGTCTCGTGACCGGGTTGATTATGGAAGCGGCAGAACTTCCCACTCTGTATAGCTTTTTTCCCGGTCCTTAGAGGAGGAGGTTTAGGGAAGTCAACAGAATCTTTAATGGCAAGGTAGATACGCTCCGGCGTATCTGATAAAGGAGTATACTCTGATGGCTTGAAGGATCGAGGCTTCTTCAGATTACTCTGTTTCTTCCCATTGTTATTTTCACTTTTTTGCCCTACAGATTCATTCTTGCGTGGAGCAACAGTGTTATCTTCAGCTTTTTCCAACACTGCCTTTATCGGTACGGACGGCTTTCTAAGCGTATGAATTCATCTGCTTTTTTATAGAATTTTTCAAGGGAATTTGGTTCTTTCATGTTTAGCCATTTCCCAAACTCGCTTGACTTGTCAATACCCTTCATCAGATAAGTCAATATCATTCGCGGTTCTGCATTGTCCACCTCAGCTAACGCTATATTAAAGCGGTTTAAGAAAGATCTGATAGTCTCTCCTGGACTCTGCTCCAAACTTGACAGTGACATGATATCTTTGGCTTTTGAGGCATATAGTCTGAACTGCTCCTTGAACTTCCGGGTCAAGTCAGAAAACTGATCGATAGATCGGACGGGCAGCTTGGTGAACCAAAGCAGAGCTACGCCTTCGAGATACACAGGGAAATATCGGCACTTTATTTCATCAGAGGCTCTGGCACCTGTCATGTGCCAATCATATTTGTATAGGAATTCATTCGGATCACTTGTCCCCTTATAAGCTGGAATGGTTGGAGGGACAAACTTCCTTGGGAATTCAGCCTTTAAGATTTTCTCAGTAAATGGAGTCTTACTTGGGGCGAAACCCCATTCTTTCTCGTCTTCGACCCTCTGCATACTCTCTTTCATAATTTGTCGGACCATTCCAGAAAGATACTCCTCATCATGTCGAGTTCTAGATCCACCAACCTCTGGAAGTGTTTGTTCAAAGGGGCTAGCAGCCCTTTCGGGAACATTTCTTTCTTCAGCATCATGAAGGTTGCCAGCAAAATTCCTCTCATTACCTGCTGGTTGACGGTTTGCCCCAAGCAAATCGTTCAGCCTATTTAGAATTAGGGCATTCTGGGCATTTTGAGCCTCGAGTTGTGCATTTTGGGCATTGATCTGTTGGTTCAGCCCTAAAATTGCAGCATCCAGCTCTGCCTTTGTAACTCCGACAGCTGGAGTGGCTTGATTCGATATAGGGGAAGCGGAGGTTCCCTCTTGAATATTCCCAGATCTGACAGATCTACTTTTCCTTCCGGGAGCCATAATCTCGGATAGACTTCTGGTTTTCAAGGAAATTCTATCTACAAACCTATGTGAAGCAATGATGATAACTCGCCTGAGTTCGAGTTCTCAGTGAAAGCACCAAAAATGTTAACGCTAAAAATTGAACGCTAACACCCCGGTGTGTAGAAGAAGGTAATTGTGAAAGCACCACCCGTTGGTACGGGATCAAAATATAAGCAGAGAAATCACAGAGAAGCTATAAAAGACACAATATTTATAGTGGTTCGGCTTAAGATCTAGCCAACGTCCACTTTAAAGCTCTTTATTGCTGATTTGGTTACAATTCTTTACAACAATCTTCAATTACAACACATTTAGACAAATAGCTCAAACTCTGATGTAGAAGAATCCTTCAAATGCATGGCGAATGAGTTAGATTTCCTCTTGAGATTTGTTGAAATGTCTTTGGTGATTGGAGTGATAGAAGTGTTGCTTGAACGTTGCTTGAAGTCGAGACAGTGGCAGAGTAATGGCGTCCAGGAAGTCAGTCCAAAAGTCCCCTAAATGCTCGATGTGGTAATGTATTTATAGGCAATTTTCTAGGCTGAAATTGTTAAGTCATGAGTCGTGACCGACTCAAGATGAGTCGTAAGTCGTGACCGACTCAGGATGAGTTGTACGTCGTGGGCGACTCAACTGGTTGAGCCCTGACTTCATATCAGAGCGTCTCCGGTCCTCTGTATACGGCACAAGTCCTAACTCGTCTGCGAGTTAATAGGTCGTGGTTCAAGATGAGGCGGCATTGGATTCCTACTTAGTAGCTTTATGTCGTGGACGACTCAAGCTAAGTCGTGAACGACCTACCATAGGTTGTAGGTCGGTTAGGTCATTTGACACCTTAGGTCATTGAGTCGTTAGAGAATTCAAGTCGGTCAATCCCATACACCGTTAATCCCTTGAGTCGCTCCACTCCTCTAAGTCGCCTTAAGTTTTAACTCGTTAGCCTGTTGAGTCGGTAGCTTCCTGAGTCGGTAGCTTGTTGAGTCGGTAGCCTGTTGAGTCGGTAGCTTCCTGAGTCGGTAGCTTCTTGAGTCGGTAGCCTTATGAACCGTTAAGAATCTTAAGTCGTGAGTCGGCCCAGACCTTGACTCGTTGCCTAAACGGAGTTAACACAAATTTGATTCTTCCGATCCCGGTCTCATCGAATCCAAATGCCATTTTAAGGGCCAAGTTGTCTAATTAACCTAACAGTTTAAATAATTTAAATTTAACAACTGAATTAACATAACATTTATCACAGATAAAACATATACAAGCATCATAGATATAACATAACATATCACAGAGCAACAGAATATAATCACATAAATATCACACTCAGATATTCAGTCACAACAGTCCGTAAGCAGTCACCTTTAAATCTTATTTGTAATTAATTCAATTTGAATTAATTACTTGAGAGTTAATCACTTAACTCTATTTAATTAGTCATTAATTTACAATCAACTACTTATTTTACCCCGGATTGTTTAATTAATGATTTATTAATTAATCATTTAGTCATATTCACATACTTATTTTATTTCAAACTAACAATTACCTAATTATTTCTTAACTCAGTTATTTACTTTAATTAACCATTTAATTTAATGATGTTAATTATTAATCAACTTAATTACCCATTTATTTACTGCCGATTACTTCCTTAATCCTTTATTTATTCTTAATTAAACTACTCGATTAATTAACCATTAATCATTCATAAATTATCTTAAGTAGTTAATTACAAATTTGTCAATTATTTATAATCTATGACTAATTATATTTTAAGAGTGATTGTTCTTAATTTCTTCCTAAACTAATTAAATGTTCAACTTAATGAAACATTTAAAAGTCTTCTCTTAAATTTTAAAAACCAATTATAATATTAACTCCAAACTTAATTATTAGATAACCTCATATTTAATGTAATTAATTACTTAATTTGTTACCCTAATTTATATATTAACTTAATTAACTAATTTAAACTTCTTAATTACAAATTAATTAAATAGGGATCAAGAATCTTATCTTTAAAACTAAACACTTATTAACTAAAAATGTTTAAATGTTAATTTAAATCTAATCATGTATCTTTAATTGATTACTAAATTAAGATATTCATTTAAGTTGAAAACATTTTTAGCAATAACTTTATTTTTGCTTGAACTAATACAGTTTAGTAAACCAGGTTGGTTACGCTTAAGCTTTGAAACCATACCCGAGAAAAATCTCACTACACACAAGAAAGAACCCGAGTTTCCCATCCAACCTTCCCGAGTCTTTCCCCCCTGAACCATTTCTTCCTCTCTCTTTTCCTGTTTCTTCCCTTCTTCTCATTTTTTTTTAAACAATGGTTATAAATAACTGCTGGAGTCACATACGAAAACGACCCGAAGCCACGTTCGAAGCAACCACCAAAAATCTCGTGTCCAAGCACGCGACGACTCACAGCCACTCAACAGACACTGCTCCACCACCGTGCACGTGCACGGTGGTCCACGACGCCTCCGGTGACCCACGTCGACTTCCCCAAACCCCAAATCATCCCTTGCATCGAAATCGAAACCCAGAAATATGTATTAAGGTCAACATCGAAATTTTGCTATTATGCATGAAAACTGAAGCTCACCTTTGGCAGATAAACGACCCCGCCATCACCCAACGGCCACCGGAGACGCTAAAAGGTCGTCCACGCCTCGACAACACCTCCCCCTATCCTCTACCAAAGCCACGTACGGCTCGATCACGTGTAGTTGACGTACGCGATTTGATAACAGAGAAGCATAAAATTCCCAGTAAAACCCTAAATGAATCTCGTGTTCAAATTTTAATCAACAGAAAATTTAATTTAAATTTTTCCCGTATTTATAGATGCATAATCTAGCTTCAATCCAAGTTTCACTATTTATAACTGGATTGATTATTTGAAAATGGAATCAATGTAAACTTAGTTCAATTACAAACTGTGCTTGGAAAATTAAGTTAAAAATCTTCGTTTTAGTTTTGAAAATCATGAATTCCAGTATGGATTCAATCTATGACCTTGAATTAATATTTTACAACAACTTATATATTTTTTTTTTCAAATTATTGTTTAATGCTCTGTTCATCGTTATAGCGCTTATATTTTTCCTTAGGATTAAATCAGTCTCTAAGTTTATGTTATAACATATTGTTTTAATCGAATACCTACAGATTTCCAATGTTTAATGAGGCTAATTTGAGTTTTACTCAAAAATATGCAAACCTGAAACATTATCAGAAGTCACAGAGTTGATGGAATTATGATCAAGCATACACAATGTCATATGATGATTAAATCATGAACTGTTTTATAATTGGAACTTAAAACTTTAACTAATCTTGTTTACTCACCACAATTTATGTTAAACATAAATGTTTACTCACCTGAATGTATACAGAAAGCAGTGAGTTTAAAGCCTGTTGCCTTGAACTGAAGTTTTGAAACTGTATATTTGAATCCCTTTTTTTTTATTATTAGCTACCGCTCGAACTAAATGGGAATGCATACATATGTGTATATAGAAGACACAGTTGTATAGAGGAAGTAGCATCTGGATAGGTTTTACTAGTTTGACCCAATAAAATTACTGCAACATGAAAGAAGAAAGAAAAATACTGAAATTTCGGTTGGAATGTTATTTTGTAACCTGAAATGACAAATTGTACTTAGGCTTAATGAATATGTCTTCAAATTTGTTAACACCTAATTACTGTTCCCTGATATTGTAATCTGTACATAGATATTGTATGCAGACTTACATGTGCAGGCCAAAAGCTTGTGTGAAAAGCTTTGTGTAAAACATTTGTTCTCTTTTAGCTTATCTGGTGTATATACATATGGCTGTAACTATATATTATTATTTTGTTTTTTTTTGTTTTTTTATTATTACATTGCTAAGTATTTTATTCTTTTACTTCATCACTTACTTTCATATTTTATTTATAAACTTATTCATTAGGCTATTATTTTTTTATTTATATTTTGTATTTTAGCCTTCCACATTTAAATTATATTTCATAAGTTTACTTACTTATATTTATATCTTATATTCTAATTATCAATTTTTAAATTACATTCATATGTTTGGTTTACATTTTACATTTATTATTTAATATTGCTAGGATTACATTTTAAACTTTAAACATTATCAAGCATGTGTATTCATTTAACAATATTAACAATATATAGCATTTTAAATTAATTATATGAGTTAAATTTATCAAAAATATTGTTAAGAAACTTATTTTATAATTTCATACATTATCATCTATATATATTATTTTATACTACATATAAACAATGTAAAGTATCTTAAGTAATTATATAAGATAGATTGTTATTGGGCATATTATTGAAATACTTATTTCAATTTCCCAATTAATCTTCTTTTTAAAACACAGTTTATATAAGTAAACAACAATAAATTCCAAGATCACATTCATTTTAATGTGACCAATTTTCATTTCTAATTAATTAGATTAATCATTTATTAAAATAACCGGGGCCGAAATCCAAGGTCGTTACATATTTGATAGAAACCAGCTTTACATCTCAAATTGTAACATTAGATACACATCCATACAAGTCCGTTCCGGCATCGAATGGAACCGAAGGCACCTCCAAAGAAGCCCTTGCAATCCGGATATTCACTAATCACGTCCGGACTTCCCACCACAAAGGGTGATAAAATCTCTATATCGGGGATCAGCCGATGCAAAGACATTCGACGGTAATCCTTCCGTTTTCGAAAATATCTGGTCTTCAACACCGGTCTTTAAATGCTATCCATTACGACGTATCACTATTCGAAATGGGATTTATGACCCAAAGGTCCTATCCCGGCTAAACCGAATGACGAAAGCTTATTTTAAAATAAGTGTAGCATTCAAATTCAAGCAAATCACAACAAATGCCCATTTAAAGGTAAATATTGATAGTCGGTTATTTAACTATACATAGATATGCACAATATCACTAGATTCCAAATAATTTCCCAAATTATTTATTTTCCAAAAATGTCTTTACAAGATATATTTTTCCACACTTCAAACATTTGAGAAAAAAAATTCAAATCACTATTCACCTTTACAACTTTTGAAAACACATTTCAAATCATTTTCCTTACGTGGAAACACTTCCAAATATTTATTCATTTTCACTGGAAATCTGCCGAGTTAAAATACTTTAAAATAATTTATAACACTTATCCAAAATATATCGGGAAAACACTTGGAAATAAAACTATTTTTCTTTAAACACTTTACTTAAAATATTAGTTATAAAAATATTATACCAATATTACATATAACTTAAGCCCAAACTAATTTTCGAAATAAAATTAGTAGATAGAGTATAACTATTTAAATATCTATTTTCTAAAACAATTATTGATTAAATCATAGAAATAATCATTTCTATATCAACTTGATAAATCTTTACTTGAAGGATTTAAAACAATTTAAGAAGTTAATTTCTCCAAAGTATCCTTTTCAAAACCAGTTCTAGAATTATGTACATATATATGATATATTTTTCAAAGTTATTCAGAAATTTTATTCGGCCTTCTAGGGAGAACACACTTTCATTTCAAAATGGTTCATTTAAACCAATTAAATAAATCCTTACCGATTTACTTTAATTTTACGTTCCAAATCTATAAATTTATTTCCACACTTCAAAAATAGATCGATGTTTATTTTTTAAAACAAATTTCCCTTTCCTTTATAAATTCCGTGGTGAATTTAAATTTCCAAATATCCACTGATATACGATTTTCAAATTGATTTCAAATATTCACTTTCAAAAACAGTTCAATTTTTCAATCGATTTCAAAAACAACCAAATCAAATTCCATATTGATTTTCCAAGAAATTAAAAACCAAGTGAATTTCATTCTAATCTCAACTTGAAAGCAATTTCTACTAAACCCCAAATCAATTTTCAAATTGATTCCAAATTCATTTCAAAACAACAAATAAATTTCCAAATGGATTTTAAAAGATTGAAATTGAATGACCAAAAATCAATTCCCAAATGGGTTTCAAATTTTATTTCCTTTTAAAAATAAATTCCTTTTAAAGAAAACCAATTCTTTTATTTTTCAAACATTTTAAAATCCGTATTTTGAATAAATTCTTCAACCTTTGAATAATATTACTCGAAATCCATTTAGTAAAGCTTTTTCCATATTTTGAAATTTTATTCAATAAGATTAAAAATAAAACTTTATTATTTTAGAATTCCTTCTTTTAAATTTATCCAATTCTCAAAAATAAATTTTAATATAAACTTTCAACGTAAATTTTAAAAAATCAAATTTTTATTTATTTCGGCATCCAACGATACCAAAATTATATTCGGCTAAATTTTAGCCTTCAACGATTTTAGTCACAATGTTAATCAAACAGAGAATATAAATAATCAACACACAGCATTGAAACAAATTCAATTATGTGAGGAATCCAGTTGGATCCCTCCAACCTATTTCTCTACATCCACAGATGTTAGCACAATACCAATCCCGTTTCAAGACGGGATATCGCGGTACATGGGTTTATATAAAATATCATCCGCTATTATGCGGCGCAATAGGGTCTCATCCGCTATATAATGCGGGAAATCAACTCTAAATACATATATAATACCAATTCCACTTCAAGGTGGAATATCGTGGTATATGTGTTTAATAAAATAACCTCCACTTAATATGCGCCGTATAGGGTTTATTTCAATACAACAAATAGCAACCATCATTCAATCACACAATCAAGAAATTTTAAATTTAACTATTTTAAATTTAAATCAAAACAAATTCGATTGAGTGAAAAGTTCTCACCTTACTTCCAAAAATAGTTGCAGTGTTTCGTTCCGAATAAAATTAAACACGCGTTTAATTTTACCCAAAATTCCACTAGCTCAAATAAATCTGAATCCATCTCATTGCATAGTGCTCGTCAATACGAACCCTAGCAACTCGTTTCGTGCAAAACGGACCTCGTATGAAAAAGTTATAGTGTTTTAAACATTCACGAATTATTATATATATTAATTTACAAATTTTTTTTTTATTATTTTTATAACCTTTAATCACGACCGCATGTTCTTCTGCATCAAATCTCGGCCGAAGGTTTCACCTTCTTCTCCCATCGTGAAAAACCCTAGCCGAAACCCATTGCCGCCATTGCTTCTCGAATTTTCACAGCCACCTCGTCGACTTAAACGACGATCAACTATCTCCACTTTGATGCCAAAGCCGAGCTCTACCATTAGCCGAAGACCGGCCTCACTCGACCCCCTATTTCATCTCGAAAATTATGCCCAATCGCACGCCTTCAAATCCCAATTGCCATCGATTTACTCCACTTTTTTCGATCATACCTATATGGAATCGAAGCTCTCGTTGTGATCTTCATCTTTGTAGTTGATGGTTTCTGATAATTGTTAACGGATTTGAAGAAAAACGAGGAGGAAGAAGAATAATTTTCGGCCATTGAAATAGAGGGTGGCGGCTGTAACTAGAAACCCTAGGGTTTTTGCAAAACAGAAAAAATATAGGGCTTTTATAGAAATTTTGATGACACTATTCATCCGGATTTTTTCCGAACTCGAAACGAAGCGTGCCGCCAGGAGTTTATAATGTTTTACCCCTATTCCGAACGCAATAGAATATATCGAGAGCCAATTCGATCGTATTTGGAAGATAGGTTTTCAAATCGACTAATTTAAATTTAAAATTCACTTCAACGATTTTTTACGCGTTTTAGCTTGTCCTGGACAAATCGTAAAATCTGATTGACACGAAATTTGAAATCTTACAATAATTTAACATTACGGATCCAATGAAACTAGTTTCGTCGAAATGCGAGACTGTTTGAAAAATGACTATTTTTACTCGTCAATTAAATATTAAAATATTCAATTTCCACTAATTAACTTTTAATTCAGTTTTAAAAGTTCTATAACATCATTCTAACTCCGATATGATTTAATACAACTTTACAAATCAAATTTAATCACATTAACCCAATTTCCAATTATTTTTGTAATTTCAAATATTAAATTATCGATTTAATTATCCTATTAAATCTAGATATTCGAAATATAATTTATTCGACTTACAAATTTTACTTGTTAATATTTAAAATCAATTAAATATACGAATTTCAAATGACAGAAGTTCTGGGTCGTTACAGCAAGAATCACTAAACTTTTATCAAAAATACCTTTTTCCATAAAATAATACTTTTCAATAATGTGTATCTCTACTTACAATAAGCCATGGATTGTATAGATATTGTTTATATCGAGCCCAAATGAAACACAAAAATGTTCATCGATGTTTTTTTTGTCAATATTGTTTAAATATATAAGTTTATACCTAATGTTCGAAATGACGGAATGCGAAATCAATCATGTAGGTTATTTAATGTATGGGCGAATAAGAACAACGAGAGGACAAGTGCATAGGTATTTTGTAAATTTTATTACAAAACCGTTTGTTGAGCATTTTTGCATAATTATGTTCCTTAATAACTTAATAGGAAATTTCCATGTATAATAATCCAGCATTATCATTTATGAAGCTATACATGAGCCTTCCCAGTAAAACACTAAGCATCATGTCTTCTACAACTAACTACATAACCTATAATGGAGAAACATGTTTTATGCCCCCATTATTCATTGGATAGGTAAAATCATTTTGTTACCTTTCATGTTATAAATTAGACCTTTCATAGTATACAAATTCATCGCAACAAAAGTTTAATAATCCAAATTATAAATTCAAATTAAAAAACATCAGGAAGGGCAACGACAATGATTCAAAGTGCTTCACTATTTTAAATGCAAGGTATGATGCAAAAAACACATACTTGATAATATTTCAAACATTTCGCATGATTATATCATTTATATGTATAAATTATGTCATTTTTACTGGTATAATCCAAGTTATTTTTGCAAAAACATATAAATTCAAAATCCTAACGTAATTTGCATCATAAAAATGCAATGGACTAAACCAAAGAAAAACATGTAATCGCGATGAAAAAACGCAAAGTACAATGTAACCAACCCTAATTAAAACAAAACACATTATGACATTTTCTAGTTTATAATGATATATATTTTTAGTTACATATGGCAAAACATTTTTGCAAAAATACATAAACTCAAGAGTTCCCATTACATTGCATTGTAAAGTGTAATGTAAAATCAAAACCATAAAATCTAAAATAAATAATATAAGCCGAAAAGTTAATAATTCATATCATTTATGATTAGACATTATTTGATAGAAGGAATTTTAACAAGATGGAATTTTTTAGCTTTTAGGTATGTTGTATTGTAAGAATACATGACGAGAGATGCTCTAAAATATATAAAGCAGGGCCCACCCTATATTTTATGGAGTCACTTCATAATATCCAAAAAATGAAAGAGGGATTTTACTTTTAGGGTGTAAACATAATTTTCAATTTTAGAAATGCAAAAGTTCTTTAATTCTTTCCTCAAAATAATCTTAAAGTGACCTCCAATCTAGGCATCATACATAATTGCATATATGTGAACAAATCATACATAATTACAAGGTTAGACATAAGAAAGAAAGATAATTGTGACGCCCCACCTCTATACCCACACTAGCCAAGAACTCTACGGTGTAGTGCTGTCAACTAGCATGGAGAATAAGGCTGTTGAGGAGCGACCATCCATGTAATTGCTTATCACACGGTGGCTATGAATAATCTTCGGAAACAAACTTAGAAATAATCATAACACAAATCAGTCACAGACATCCATATCACAAGGGCGGAAGAAGATATGAATATATAACTAACACATGAAAGTGTACATCAGAGTAGTGGTCAGTAAGATCCACAATAATACAAAAGAATAGCAACACGTGCTATACAAAAGAATACAACTATGAGTCTATATCTCAAGTGTATACCACAAAAAAACTGCTAATCTAAACAGTTAGCCAAAAGTCAGAGTGATGAATCCCTGGGAAGAAGTCAAGCAGAAGCACTTGTAACATCTCGGTCTGACCCAAGTATTATTTAAGAAAATAATAAACGGATCAGTCTAGCTATAAATATCAGATGACATGATATAACATAAAAGATATGGCATAAACATAAAATATCCATAATGACATACCACTATAAGTATGTAAATAATGATCAACAGAAGATCAGTCAATAAGAGATAATCAATATTACAAGAATCTTCTCAAAGATTCGGAAAGGGCATCATACCCCGAACTTGTACTCATGACAAGTCAATGACATAAATTCTAGAAATCAATGCAAGAAGTCCAGAAATCATAGAAAAGAGAAAGAGGCCTATCACATGACGGTCCGAAGACCAAGGGGAGCTACCCCACATGTGTGAATGGAATCACACAGATTAAGGTCCAGACTAACCAAAAAGCAAAAAGGTATGTGTGAGTGGAATCACACAAGTTGTGTCTAGTCTAACCTCGCAACAAGAGACATCGCACAGTTGCTAGTTTAAATCATCAGAATGATCGTCATGATCAACGAGAAGTGTCGATTACACTAAGCTAGTAAATATAGAAGTTTAGCTTCATGTCCCATAACCACTTGCTTAACTTAAATATTTACGAACAAACTGTAAATCTTCACTAATAAAATTGTCACAAGAGGTTCAATCGAACAAGTCCAAGAGTTAACCGACGAAGTGAACGCAAGCGTTTCATACCACTTGTTTTACTAAGTCGTTTAATTAGATTTCTCATCCGAGTGAGGTAAAGGTTTGTATATACTAATAGATTGGAAAACGGTTTAAGAAAAGAGCTTAGTTATTAAAAATAGAGTTGAAATTGTTTGTTAAAAGAGTTTTGATATTTACTACTAGTATTGAAACCTTTATATTATAAAGTGACAAAACACAGAAGCAATTGTAGAAATAATCAGTCACAAAGATCGCATACAGAGATGTGAATAAAATCCAAGGAAATCAGCTCAATGTTTTTCAGATAAGATCCCCTACGAAGGGGGGGTCCAGGGGGGTAGCAACCCCCCAAGGTGGGGGTGCGGGGGCAACGCCACCGCTTACGGGGTTCGACCTGCCCGGTCAGGTCGCGGGGGTCAAGGGGTCAAGCGACCTATCGGGATAAGGTCCAACGACCTAAAGGGTTATAATGTCATGTGACCTATCGGTTTATAAGGTCATGCGACCTAACGAGCTATGGCCAAACGACCTAGTAATGGTAGTAGGGTTGAGCGACCTAAAGGTTTAACCGGTCAAGCGACCTAAGGAAGGTAAGGTTTAACGACCTAACGCTCGCGACCTAACGGTCTAAAGGCCATGCGACCTAGAGGAAAACAAGGTCAAGCGACCTAAAACGTCGCGACCTAACGACCAAAAACGTCGCGACCTAGCGACCTAAAAATGGAAGGCAAGGCCGAGCGACCTAACGAAGAGGGGGTGAGCGACCTATGGTCATAAACGAGGTCGAGCGACCTATAGAGGCATAGGATGCAGTGACCTAAAACGTCGCGACCTAGCGACCTAAAACGTCGCGACCTAGCGACCTAAGGGGATAAGGGCCGAGCGACCTAACATTCGAACGACGTACGACCTAAGGGGATAAGGGCCGAGCGACCTAACATTCGAACGACCTACGATCTAAGGAGCTTGCGACCTAAAGCCCAACGACCCACGACCTAATTCCGAAGCGCCGAGCGACCTAACGTTATAGGCCATTTTAGGTCGGAAACGAGCTACTCGAAGGCCGAGACTTTTCCACGCGAACGACCTAGCAAAGGCAGAGCGACCTAAGGGCAGATTTTCACCAAAAACACTAAAAGTTGGAATTTTTCGCCAATCCAATCCAAACCAAATGCAAATGTACATGCTAAAGTGGTAGGAAATCATTCCCAAACATCCGTGATAGTTATAGACAAGAATGTGAGATAAAAATCTCACCTTTGCACTAAAATTTATGAAGATGAAGCTTGAAAGCAAGGAGAAGCAAGGAGAAGCAATCCAAAGCTTGAATCCAATATCTTCTACTTGAATTTGGAGTTGAATGTTGGATTTGCAATTGAATTTGTGCTTGGAGTTTTAATTTCCCATTCTTTTCACCATTAATGCCCAAGCTTGAGTTAGTTAGGAAATTTATGAAGAGTGAGGAGAAGGGGGTTGGAACTTGGGCTTAATAGGCTAAACTAACCCAAAGTCCAAAGCGGGAAAAGTTAGTGAAATTTCACTAACTCCAAACCTATCGATGTTTATACTTAAAAAATTTGTAAACGGCATTTCGAACTCAATGGAAGTGGTCTCGAGTCCTAATTTGACCGTTTGCAAAAAGTAGCTTTTCGGACCAATATCCGATTAACGACAAAATATTTAAATAAAATATTTAAATATTAATTCGATAAATATGCGGGTTGTTACAATAATACTAAATAGCTTTGATTGTGATTTAAAATGTGAAAGTCGAATTTAATTATAATCAATATCACATTTGATTATTATTGTAACAATGAATAATAATGTCTAATCGATTCTAACTTTGGATTCAGATTAAAATAATTCTTTAATTAGTCGAATTAAAAACAACTAAATCTATAATAACCTAACATATAATATTGCAATTGGAAAGAGACTTTTACAGTTAATTTTCATAGTCTAATTCATAATCAAATTAGAGCCATTGATCAAACAAATCACACTACCAAAGTTATGATAAAAGGAAAAACAACAAGCAATCTATCGAGGTCAAAAATCAATATTAATCTTAAGATTTAGATAGATTTTGGTTGAATTTTTTTACCAATATAATTAAGTGAATATTAGGCTCAGGTCCCTAATAATTTTCAATATACGCGAAACCCCGGTAAAAAAATATGTAAATTAGGTCCCTAAAATTAAGTTACTAAGTAACTGCATACAGTTGTGCAATTATTCACTGAATAATTGCAGACATTTATGCAATTATATCCAAAATTTGCATAAATATATGCAATTTTTTTGGTGAATAATTGCATAATTTTCTACAATTTTTTAAAAAATTACGAAAATTACTATAATTTTTCAGTGAATAAATGCGGAAATGTCTGTAATTTTTCGATATAATTGCATAAATGTGTGCAATTATTCACTGAATAATTGCATAAGTATATGCCATTATTAAGTAACTTAATTCTAATGACCTAATTTGCAAACTTTTATTTACTGGGTTTTTTGTGTATTTTGAAATTTATTAGGGACCAAACTGTCCCTCTATTCGAATATTACAAATGAGGAATTTGGGAGAAAAGCAAACTACATTGGAAACAATACAAATCATCTAGTAAAGATCTAATTTAAGATCTAAAATTTAAAGTAGAAGCTACAAATATGGAATAAATCTAGTGATTAAATTTTAAAATGGCCAAAAGTCAAATGGATAATTTCTTATTTAATATGCTTACATATACAGTACATGGTTATACGTTCCAATTCTTCACTTTCTTCTGTCTAATCTTCACACTAACATAGAAATGGGTGAAATTATACATAATCATAAATTTTTGAGAAAACAAAGCAATTTAAGTTGGAACAAAAGCACCATTAACAAAAGAAAGATAAGGAATATGAAAAATTTAAGGTCAAACATAAAACTAATAAAAGTTGCAGATCAAACAGTCAACATAGGAGATTGGAAATACACAACAAATTCATCTAGTGAATGATATATAAAAAACAAAAATTAGTTCAACAGGTGAAAGTTGAAATACCTTGGATATATTTTATTTTGAAGGATAGAGAACAACTACAACAATGCTAAAATGGGAGAAGTTTTAGTTACCCTTTTTTCCTCAACAAAATTTACTTAAAGAATATGATATTTTGGTAAATGTTATCAAAGGCCCAAGTCAAATGTAGTTGGAAGGAGATTTAGCTTAGGCTATATTTAAAGCAAGGAAAATGTGAGAGTTCTATTTTAGATTGCATTTATTTGCGGGGTTTGTTTAATTGTTACAATTTCAAATTAGGGTCAAATATATCTAGAAGGAAATTTTGCTAAGGCTATATGTAAAATAAGGAAAATGTGAGAGTTTTATTTTAACTTTGCATTTATTTAAATGTCACAATTTCAAATTTGGGTCCTATTAACTAGGAAGAGAATTAAAACATGCTAGTAAAAGAAAAGGAACAAAAGAGGGTAAGTTTGAGAAATTCAACAAAAAGTAACGGTTTTTACAAATTTGTGTCTCGTGTCCATTTTTTCATCATGAAATACGTTAATTTTGTAGCATAGGTGATCATCCCAATTAATATTCATTTAAATAATAAGTTTAAATTTGCTTAAATGGATATCAAAGAGACTGCACATTAATTTGAAATTTGGATCCGTGTTAGATAGGAAAGGAATTAAAATAAGCTAATAAAATAATAAGGGAACAAATGATGGTAAGTTTGAAAACTTCAACAAAAAGTACCAATTTTTATAAATTTTTGCCTCATGTCCATTCTTTTGTCATTAACTAGGTTAATTTTGTAGCATAGACGATCATCTTAATTAATATTTATTTAACAAGTAAGTTTAAATTCGTTTAGATGAATATCAAAGAGACTCCACATTGATTTCAAAGTGGAAATTATGTTCTGGTGACATAGTGGACAATGGAATTAGCTTACAGGACAACCAATTTTGATTTTAAGGACACTTCACTAAATTTTTAATTCCTAAACTACCCTTTCTTCATTTCTGTGGGACAGGTCTACAATCTCGATTTCTCACGAATAACAATTCTAACCTTATTTCCCTTTCTCCTTCTTAACTCAACCCAATGGTCCCAATCAACAAGAAAACTAGTTGAAAATTAATTCTTCGATATGATAGTTTATTACATCGACAAGCAAACTTTGATTCAGAAATTGCAAGCGATCCACTTATTCTTCTTGGTCCAGAAACTTGGGCTATTATTTTCTTCAACAATCCACAGATTCTCGTATCAAATTTCTCGAGTTTCGGTAAGGTAAATTCGATTTTAAAATTTTTGTCTCTTAGATGGTTTCTTTTAGGAAAATACATGGAAGGAGAGTTGTAAGTGTTTTTGATATGAAATATTATATATAAACATATTATATGTTACAAATAAATGAACTTCGATATGATGTTCATTGTGAAGTTGACGCATCCATATGAATGGTTTGTTTATCATTGTCTATAACACTTTGGAGTGCTATTGTAAAATTTTGATGCAACTAATATCTGAAAATGACAAAGGACTATACCAATTTTCATTGTAAAATGAGTAATGATTATGGAATAATTTGTCATTTATATCTTTTTTAGCTATGGATATATACACAAAATAGAAGTTATAATTTTAGTCCTCGAATTTTATGTAACAGATAGATGAATTTATCATTTCATATGATTATGGATGAGATTCATACGTGACTGCCATATCTCATCTAAGCAATTTCTATAACTACATCTCGTTTGGACAATTTCGATAATGTTTATGACTGCGACATCTCATCTGAGTAGTTGCTATAGCCGAAAGATGCTCTTGGAGAAGCCTCCATGAATATTTTCATTGAATGCTTGGAGTTTCTCTAATACCAATTTTGTAGACATTCGCGTTAAGAAAAATCTATTTTGTTTTGATTGTATTAGGACTACACCCAAAAAAACATAATAGTAAAACGATTGTACACTAAAAACAAATGTTGTTAATGTAGTGTAAATTTTTTTTCCCCCAAACAGCTGTGACGCCCCACCTCTATAGCCACGCTAGCCAAGGACACTATGGTGTAATGCCGTCAACTAGCGTGGAGAATAAGGCTGTTGAGGAGCGACCATCCGTGTAATTGCTTTGTGCGAGCACCGATATGTAAGATAGTAAAACATGCACTTGGTTTCAAGAGGAAATCCGACAGCCGACATGAACTCAAAGTTACTACACAGTGGCTATATATATTCTTCGGAAACAAATATAGAAATAAACATAACACAAATCAGTCACAGACATCCATATCACAAAGGCGAAAATAGATATGAATATAACATTTAAAAGTGTGTATCAGAGTAGTGGTCAAACAAGATCCACAATATCACAAAAGAATAGCTACAAGTGTTAGACAAAAGAATATGGATACATCAATGAGTCTATATCTCAAATGTATACAATAAAAACTACTAATCTAAGTAGTTAGCCAAAAGTCAGGGTGATAATTCCAGATGTGAACTCAAGCAGAAGCACCTGTAACATCTCGGTCTGACCCAAGTATTATTTAATAAGAAAATCATAAACGGATCAGTCTATCTATAAATATCAGATAAAATGATATAAAATAAGAGATATGACAAAAACGTATGATAACCATAAAACCATACTGTGATAAGTATGTAATTGAAAATCAACAAGAGATTAATCAATATCACAAGAATCTTCTCAAAGATAAAAAAGAATGTCATACTCTTTATTTTTATTCACTAAAACCATAAGTATTGATCATTATATCAATGCCAATCACAAAAGTTAATGACACACAAATTCACCAATGCATAAATATTGATAAGACTTATCAATGTAAATCACGAAAATTGGTGAAACACAAATTCTAGAAATCATCAATGGAAATCCAGAAACCACAAAAAGGGGGAGGCCTATCACAAAACGGGAGCATGAAAACTTACCAGCGTGTGTATTACAAAATGGAATGCTATTCCATGGTTGCTGACCATTAATTTTGAGCCGAAGCTCCACAAAACGGCCCGAAGACCATGGGTCGCTACCCCACCAAATTGAGCTGAAGCTCCACAGAAACGGGGTTTAGTCTCCCTCGTAGACAAAGAGACATCACACATTTGCTAGTCTAAATCACAAAAATGATCATCAACGATCATCAAGAAGTGTCAATTATAGCAAGCTAGTAAATATATAAGCTAAGCTTCATGTCTCATAACCATTAGCTTAACTTAAATATTTATGAACAAATTGTAGATCTCCACTCGAAAATTGTCACAAGAGATTCAATCGAACAAGTCCAAGAATTAACTTGCGAAGTAAACGCAAGCGTTTCATACCACTTGTTTTACAAAGCCATCTAATTAGATTTCTCATACGAGTGAGGTAAAGGTTTATATATACTAGTAGATTGCAAAACGGTTTAAGAAACAAGCATTGTAATAAAATAGGGTTGAAATCGTTTTATGAAGGAGTTTTGATATTTACTTCTAGTATTGAAACATTTATATTTTCAAAATGACAAATCACAAAAATGATTGTAGAAACAATAAGTCACAAAAATTCACATTCGAAGACATGAATAAAATCCAAAGAATTCGATTCCAAATCCATCAAAGTGGAAATACCCTTGCGACTTAACAGCTATGACTTAGGACTTAACATAATTCAACACAAGAAATCAGCGGCTCAACACATGCGACTTCATGGCATACGACCTAAGAGATCATCGACTTAAGAAATAACATGCGGCCTAACAGAGCAACTTAACATGGCACGACCTATAGCATGGAGCGACCTATAGCATGATGCGATCTAAGTTGGTGCGAGATATAGCAGCAGGCCGAGCGACCTAAATGGTTGCGACTTAAACTATGATGCGACCCATAGCAGCAGTCCGAGCGAACTAAGTGATGCGACCTAAGTGGTGCGAGCAAGCCGAGCGGCCTAAGTGGTGCAAGCGGGCCGAGCGACAACGACCTAAGAGATGCGGCTTAACATGGCGCGATCTATAGCAGGTTCGACTTAATGGAGCGAGCAGGCCGAGCAACCTAAGTGATGCGACCTAGGTGGTGCGAGCAAGCCGAGCGACCAAAGTGGTGCAAGCAGGCCGAGCGATAACGACCTAAGAGATGCGGCTTAACATGGCACGACCTATAGCAGGTGTGACCTAATGGTGCGAGCAGGTCGATCGACCTAAGTGATGCGACCTAAGTGGTGCGAGCAAGCCGAGCGACCTAAGTGGTGCAAGCAGGCCGAGCGACAACGAGCTAAGAGATGCGGCTTAACATGGTGCGACCTATTAGGTGCGACTTAATGGTACGAGCAGGCCGAGCGACCTAAGTGATGCGACCTAAGCGGTGCGAGCAAGCCGAGCGACCAAAGTCATCCAAGCAGGCTGAGCGACCTAAGTTGATGCAAGCCGAGTGACCTAAGTGGTGCAAGCAAGCCGAGCGACCTAAGTTGATGCAAGCCGAGTGACCTAACATGGCCGACTCATAGCAGGTGTGACTTAAAGCATGGCGCGACCTAAGTTGGTTGCGATATATAGCAGGTGCGACCCAAGGTACGGCGCGACCCATAACAGGCGCGACTTAATAAGCCGAGCGACCTAGGATACTGGGGCAAGCCGAGCGACCTAAGCAACAGAAATGCAAAAACTCTCTCAATTTGCAACTGGTCGAGCACAGACGCTAGGGGATTACGCCCATCGGCTACCCAGTCCTATTGGCTCCCCGATGCATCACCAAAAATGTGTTCAAACATCAAAGTTAGGATTTTTAAAATTTTGAACCCAAAACACTAAAAATTAGGATTTTCACCAATTCAATCAAAACCAAAAGCAAGTGCACATGAATAAGTGTTAGGAATTCATACCCAACAATCAAAGATAGTTATAAACAAAGATGTGAGATAAAAATCTCAACTTTTCAAAAAATCAGTGAAGGAGAAGCTTAAAAGCAAAGGAAGAATCAACCACACTTCAATCTCAACACAAGAAGCTTGAATCAATGGCTTCTCTTTGGATTTGGAGTTAGATGTTGGATTTGCAAATTAACTAGGGCTTGGAGTTTTAATTTCCCATTCCTCTCTCCATTTTTGATGAAGCTTGAGTGTTAGGAAATGAAAGTGAAGTAATAAAGGGAAGAGGGGGTTGAGCTAGAGTTAATAGTTTAGGCTAATGGGCTAAACCAAACACAAAGCCCGAAGTGAAAAAGTGGCAAATTCCAGTAACTCCAAACATATCAAAGTTTATACTCAAAAGGATCGCAAAAGGCGTTTTGATCTCAATGGAAGTGGTCTCGAGTCCTAATTCGACCGTATGCAAAAAGTAACTTTTCGGACTAAAATCCGACTAACGATAAAATATTTAAATAAAATATTTAAATATTCAATCATAAAATAGGCGGGTTGTTACAGACTCCCCTCCTTAAAGAAATTGCGTCCACGCAATATTTAAGAAGAAAATATAAGACAACAACCATGAAAGCATATCAACACAAAAGAAATTTGAAATAAGAAATTCACCTCAAAGAGCACGGGAAAGTAAGTCTGGATGTGTTCGCTCGATGAACTCTCTAGATTCCCAAGAGCAATTCTTAGGATTTGAGGACCGTTGAACTTTAACAGGCAGAACATCTTTATTTCGAAGGCGTTTGACCTTCGAAGCAATAATACGAATAGGATGTTGCTCATAAGTTAAATTAGACGAAACTTCAATTTCTTCCACAACACCGGGCTCAATAATAGAATCAGAATCTCGAAGGCATTTCCGTAATTGAGAAACGTGAAACACGTCATGAATAGCAGAAAACTGAGCCGGTAATAAAAGGTGATAAGCCATGGAACCAATACGTTCGTTGATAGGAAATGGCCCAATATATCGAGGCGCTAATTTTCCCGATTGACTAAAACGTACAACACCCTTCATAGGTGAAACACGAATAAACACAAGATCTCCCACAGAAAATTCTAATTTCCTTCTCCGGTTATTGGCATAGGATTTTTGTCTACTCTGGGCTTCTTTCATCCTATAACAAATAAGGTCAATCTTCTCTGTGGAATCACGAATAAAATCTGGATCTAAACCCAGCTTCTCACCGGCCTCAAGCCAACAAGAAAGAGATCAGCATGGTCTTCCATAGAGTGCCTCAAAAGGTGTCATACCAATACTAGATTGGAAGCTATTATTATAGGAAAACTCAACAAGAGAAATATGATCTTCCCAACTTCCACCAAAATCAAGAACACATGCACGAAGAAGATCTTCAAGAGTTTGATTCACACGCTCAGTCTGTCCATCAGACTGGGGATGATAAGCGGTGCTAAAATTAAGCTTCGTTCCTAAAGCTTTTTGAAGACTCTTCCAAAATCCACTAGCAAACAATGGATCACGATCACTAACAATAGAAGAAGGAACTCTATGCAATTTAACAATTTCTTTGATAAAGAGTTTGGCCAAAAGAGGCACAGTTCGATTGGACCGAACGGGAATAAAATGGACGGATTTAGTAAGTCTATCAATAACTACCCATAAGCTTTCATGACCGAAACGAGAACGGGGAAGGTCGTCTATAAAATCCATGGAAATTTGGTCCCACTTCCAAATTGGAATTTCTAAAGGTTGCAATAACCCACCGGGCCTTTGATTCTCGGCCTTAATGAGTTGGCAAGTCATGCAACACTTAAAAAAGTTAGCAATATCAAATTTCATTCCCTCCCATTAATAAAGTCGCTTCATATCCGCGTACATTTTACTACTGCAGAGATGAATGGTAAATTTAGAATGATGAGAATCTTCTAAAATGTCTTTACGAACATCACTAATATTTGGCACGATAGGTCTACCAAATTTTCGAATACCACCACGAGAATCAATATCAAAATCTTTCAAACCTTCAATATCAATTTTATCCCCAAAATTTTGGCCAAGAAGAGCCAATTCGGGATCTAGCTTTTGAGCTTCAAGAATGCGGTCTAAAAGAGAAGGATGAGCCTCAAGTCTACATAAAACAAGAGATGAACACAAATTGGATACATGATCTTGAATCTCACAAGTGGATAAAATCTCGAGATCGCTCCATTCGGATATCATCATGGAAACAACCGCTTGTTGCTTACGACTAAGTGCGTCCGCAACACGATTTCCCTTAGTGGGAGTATAAAAAATATCAAGATCATAAGCTGCAAGAAATTCGAGCCAACGTTGTTGACGCAAATTAAGTTCCTTTTGAGAAAATAGGTACTTTAAAGATTTAAGATCGGTGTACAGGATGAATTTTTCTCCCAAACGATAATGACGCCAAATACGAAGGGCGAAAACAATAGCCGTGAGCTCTAAATCATGAGTGGCATATCTAGTCTCGGTTGGCTTCAATTGCCTAGAGGCATAAGCAATAACACGTTCTCTTTGCACAAGAACGGCACCCAAACCAATGTGACTAACATCGGTATAAACAATAAAATTTTGATTCCCCTCGGGAATAACAAGAATAGGAGGATCAGAAAGGATTTCTTTTAATTTCTGGAAAGAAGCTTCACATTTGTCCGACCAAAAGTATTTAACTCCCTTCTTTGTCAAACTAGTAAGAGGCACGTAAATTTTGGAAAAGTCCTTTACGAAACGGCGGTAATAACCTACCAATCCAAGAAAACTATGGATCTCCGTCACACTCTCCGGTCTCTTCCAATTTTTAATCGCTTTAATCTTTGAAGGATCCACGAAAATTCCGGATTCGAAAATAATGTGACCGAGAAACTTCACACGAGATTGCCAAAAGTGGCATTTATAAAATTTTGCTTTTAATTGGTTACTTCTTAGAGTTTCCAACACAATTCGAAGATACTTTTCAAGTTCCTCCTCGGTTTTTGAATACACAAGAATATCATCAATGAAGATGAGAACAAATTGATCGAGGAAATTTTTGAAAACTCGATTCATATGGTCAACGAAATAAGCTGAAGCATTCATTAAACCAAATGGCATAACAAGCCATTCATAAGATCCATAACGAGTATGGAACGATGTCAAAGGAATGCTATCCTCTGCAGTACAAAGCTGATGAAAATCGGTAGCTAAGTCTAATTGTGAAAAGACTCTAGCACCACCAAGTTGATCGAATAGATCATCAATCCGAGGTAAAGGATATTTATTCTTGATAGTAAGATCATTAAGCTTGCGGTAGTCAACGCAAAGCCTAAGTGTACCATCGGATTTATTCACAAAAATAACCGAAGCTCCCCAAGGCGAGGAACTAGAGCGAATAAATTGCTTCGTCTCCAATTTGGATAATTGTTTGCACATCTCCTCATTTTCCTTATTGGACATGCGATAAGGAGGATGAGTGATAGGTTGAGCTCCAGGGATGAGATTAATTTTGAACTCAATTGCTCGCTTAGGTGGTAATCCTAAAACGGGCTCAAATATATTGGAAAACTCACGAACAACGTGAATAAGAGAGATAATATCTTCTTCATCGTCATTATCGTCATCATGAGGATTTAAAGAATATAAAGATGCTACCAAGCAGGAATCCGAATCTTTAAGGTCAATAGAAATCTTCTTAACAGATTGAGGATATCGAAGATGAACAGTCCGCTCAGGACATAGGATTTGGGCTTCATAGCGGTTAAGCCAATCCATTCCCAAAATCATTCCAAAGCCTAAGCAGCGCATAACATGCAAATCGGCTCGTAAAGAAAAATCACATAAAATAATCTTGACATCTTTACAAAGCAAACTAATTGTTGCGGATCCACCAACCAGATTCGCAATTCTCAAAGTAGTCATTAAAGCGACAACACTCAAAGAAAAAGCATCAACAAGTTCTTTTGATATAAAAGAATGGGACGCACCCGTATCAAAAAGAACTCGAACAGGGTGATCATGAAATAAAATAATGCCATCAAGGATAGAATGAGAAATACCTTGACCACGAGATGTGTTGCCTGGGGCTTGAGCAACATTAATCTTTCCCTCCTTCTTGCCATGAAGTTTGGGACAAGAAGATAAATAATGATCCGCGCTTTTGTAATAGCGACAAGCACGAGGCTTTGAACACTTGTTCGCATAATGGTCCTTAGAACCATAATTGTAGCATTGCCCACTATTAGTGGTAGAAATCTTTGCCACCAAAGTTGCTTGCTTCCCTTTCTTATTGGGATAAGGACCTCTGAACTTATTAGGCCTTTTCTTGTTGTTGAAGTTTGGTTTGGCACCCATAACTTCAACATCACTCTCCCTATCTGCCTCTTTAAGACGAAGAGCGATATCAATGAGTTGATCAAAAGAAACTTCTAACTTTAGAAGTAATGGCTTCTTGAGATTTTTGTTCAAGCCATAGACAAATCTTTGGTTTTCTTCAATGGGGTGTTTATATATTCAACCACGTATTTAGAAAGTGACTCGAAGGATGCGACATAATCTACCACAGAGGATTTACCTTGAACAAGGTCTATAAAACGACAAGCCAATGTCACCTTCTCAGCTTCTGGCACAAATTTTAGCTTGAAGCGTTCCCGGAATTTCTCCCAAGTAAGATCCGCTTCAACTATTTCAGAAATAAGAAGCTCATAACAAGCTAATGCTATTTCTTGGAGCATACTAGAGGCCACCTGAACAGGGTGAAGATCAATAAGATTCATGTGAGAAAAGATTCGATCGCATGCTCTTAGCCAAGCCTGGACTTCAATAATGGTTTCATAACCTTTAAATGGCTTCCCACCCAAGTTGATATAATCATTGCACAAACGTGCAAATCCAGACTTAGGGTGAGTAGACTCCGGAATAGATCCGGCTGCTTGAGCATTCTTTACTAGATCAAGAAGCTGCTGGGCAGACATAAATACTCCATCTTAGGGAGTAGCACTAGATTGACCAGCGCTGGGACGGCCTGGTCTAACCATTTCTCTTCCTTTTGAAAGAAAGAAAGAAAGAAGAAGGAAAAGGTTATTCACCAAATGAATATCAAGCAATCTTGATAGATAAACAAGGAATCATAAAGAAAATAGGATGAATCGGTACGAAGACTCGAATTAAATCCTAAAGCATGACTCCAAAGATGGACTTAAGACGATGATCTTTGCTAGGTTATTCTACATTGTTCCGAAGTTTGGCTCTGATACCAAGCTGTGACGCCCCACCTCTATACCCACGCTAGACAAGGACACTACGATGTAATGTCGTCAACTAGCATGGGGAATAAGACAGTTGAGGAGCGACCATCCATGTAATTGCTTTATGCAAGCACCGATATCTCAGATAGTACAACAGGCATTTGGTTTCAAGAGGAAATCCGACACGCCGACACGAACTCAAAGCTACTACACAGTGGCTATATATATTCTTCGGAAACAAATATAGAAATGAACATAACACAAATCAGTCACACACATCCATATCACAAAGGCGGAAATAGATATGCATATAACACTTAAAAGTGTGTATCAGAGTAGTAGTCAAACAAGATCCACAATATCTCAAAAGAATAGCTACAAGTGCTAGACAAAAGAATATGGATACATCAATGAGTCTATATCTCAAATGTATACAACAAAAACTACTAGCCTAAGTAGTTAGCCAAAAGTCAGGGTGATAATCCCAGATGTGAAGTCAAGCAGAAGCACCTATAACATCTCGGTCTGACACGAGTATTATTTAATAAGAAAATAATAAACTGATCAGTCTAACTATAAATATCGGATGAAATGATATAGAATAAGAGATATGACAAAAAGTATGATAACCATAAAACCATACTGTGATAAGTATGTAATTGAAAATCAACAAGAGATTAATCAATATCACAAGAATCTCAAAGATAAAAAAGAATGTCATACTCTTTATTTTTATTCACTAAAACCATAAGTATTGATCATTATATCAATGCCAATTACAAAAGTTAATGACACACAAATTCACCAATGTACAAATATTAATAAGACTTATCAATGTAAATCACGAAAATTGGTGAAACACAAATTCTAGAAATCATCAATGGAATTCCAGAAATCACAAAAAGGGGGAGGCCTATCACAAAACGGGAGCATGAAAACTCACCAACACGTGTATGAAAAAATGGAACGCTATTCCATGGTTGCTAACCATTAATTTTGAGCCGAAGCTCCACACAACGGCCCGAAGACCATGGGTCGCTACCCCACCAAATTGAGCCGAAGCTCCACAGAAACGAGGTTTAGTCTCCCTCGTAGACAAAGAGACATCGCACATTTGCTAGTCTAAATTACAAAAATGATCATCAACGAACATCAAGAAGTGCCAATTACATTAAACTAGTAAATATATAAGCTTAGCTTCATGTCCCATAAACACTAGCTTAACTTAAATATTTACGAACAAATTGTAGATCTCCACTCGAAAATTGTCACAAGAGATTCAGTCGAACAAGTCCAAGAATTAACCGGCGAATTAAACGCAAGTGTTTCATACCACTTGTTTTACTAAGCTGTTTAATTAGATTTCTCATACGAGTGAGGTAATGGTTTATATATACTAGTAGATTGGAAAACGATTTAAGAAACAATCTTTGTAATAAAACACGGTTGAAATCGTTTTGATGAAGGAGTTTTGATATGTACTACTAGTATTGAAACCTTTATATTTTTAAAATGACAAATCACAAAAATGATTGTAGAAACAATAAGTCACAAAAATTCACATTCGAAGACGTGAATAAAATCCAAAGAATCTGATTCCAAATCCATCAAAGTGGAAATACACTTGCGACTTAACAGCCATGACTTACGACTTAACATAATTCAACACAAGTGTGACAACCTGGAATTTTTGACAGCATATTTTAATAAATATTTAATCTAATTTAAATTAAATACAGGTTTCTCAAATTTTGGACCGATGAGATCTAAATCATTTATCAGTTATATATGTGACTGTAAAGAAAATTTTGGATTTGAAAATTTAAAATGTAATCTTTTAAAATTTTTATAACAGAATCTCTCTTATTCAATAAAAATCTAAGACTCTATATTTTTATTATTTTATAATATACATATGAATATGACTGTAGTTTTTAAAATGATAGTGCTTAAAAATAAACAAACATAGTAATATTAAACATAAACATGGAAATCTGAAACATAAGTATAAAACAATATAAATGATTATAAACATAAACATACAAAACTAGTATAAAACATAATTATAAATTATAAGATGCAACTAAAGTGATAAATATACAAATATAAATTATAACTTGAATGTAACGATTGCGACTTTTCGATGCTCGAAAACCGACATCAATACGTTCACTGTATCAACTGCCGAGCAAACGAATGCCGGAAAACCGTACCGTTAGGGTTAAGAAGAAGAAAAAGATAGAAGAAGAGAGGAAAAGATAGAACAGAACAGAAAGAAACAACAGAACAATATCAGAATCTCACAATCGCAGTGGAACAACATATAATAGATAAATGAATAATCTTTAAAACAATGAACTATATCAGTTATTACATTGCATCATATTACATTTCATTACATCATCAGAGTGTACAACAACAAACAGCGGAAAAAAATACTATATACTAATGAATACGCCATGCCATCCAGCTTGTCTCCTGCAACTCCTGAATTCCAGAATATCCTGATAACCTAACTCTAGACTGCCCGTGTGGAAATTGGTGGGCACCCAGAGTTTAGGAAGGAAAACAATAAAATCCAAGTCAGTCATGTGACTGGTGTGAGAACTAAAACAGTTTATTTTAAAAACAAGGAACGAGATAGTTTTAAAATAAATTGGCAATGCTTTTTAGAAAATGAGACTACCATAAGGCCTCCTGCACACACACACACAATGCAAATGCAGAATCGGAGGAGATTTCTCCTTATGATAGTCAAAGATGCTTGATACGCATTAAAAAGAAACATTTGATATTATTACTAGTGCATAGTGTAGGAAAAATCATTTCGAAAGTAAAGATATAAATCTTAGCCAACATAGACATTTCGCACTTATGCCTACTTTAGCTACCATCAAAACAGTGGGGCGCCACCATAAGTGAATGATAGGTTCTACAACTAAAACCGTACAAGATCGTATTGTTTCTTTGGGTTTCCAATAAATGGTCAGGCTAAGGAACTTCCCATTGCCACATGGGTACGCCTCTGGAAAGACGACCCGAGAACCAAACCGGATCTCTGCCAACACAAGGCCGGGTTACCCTTCAAACTGGGTAACTACTGACACGAATATGCCATCCCCCGATCGTAATCGATCTATATCCGAGGATCCTCTATTTCCAACAACCACAAAGCAATAAATTTGCAGCAACGACATAGGTTAAGTATCTGGGCTCCATACCATGATACCACCTCTATCCAGAAGGAATGACATACACTAAAAGGGCGCTACCCCTATAATCTTGTCGCATCCTTCCTGTTTTGACCATTTCCGGGGTGTGAGGTCCGACGAAGTCTTGTCCACAAAGCCACGCTTTATACAAAAGGTGTGCTTTGATCCAACAAATGGTCAACAGCACTTCGTATGCCACACTACCAAATTGAGAACGTATCACTAGTAACCATCAACTACATAACCTCTAAGGGTGTTAAGCTAAGAGAATAAATTCTCCGCCACCAACGGAAATATATTTGATAGAAACCTGCTTTACATCTCAAACTGTAACGTCAGACACACATTCATACAAGTCCATTCCGGGATCGAACGGAACTGAAGGCACTTCCAAAGAAGTCCTTGCAATCCGGATATTCACTAATCACGACCGGACTTCCCATCACAAAGGGTAATAAATTTCTATATCGGAGATCAGCCGATGCAGAAATGTTCGACGGTAATCCTTCCATTTTCACAAATGTCTGGTCTTCAACACCGGTCATCAAATGCAATCCATAATGACATATCACATATTCAGAATGGGTTATACGACCCCAAGGTCCTTTCCCGGCTAACTCGAATAGTGAGCGCTTATTTTGAAAATAAGTGTAGCATTCAAATTCAAGCAATCACAACAAATACCTATTTAAAGGTAAATATTGATAGTCGGTTATTTAACTATCAATAGGCATGCTCAATATCACCAGATTCCAAATAATTTCCCAAATTATTTAATTTCCAAAATATCTTTACTAGATATATAATTTCCACACTTCAACCATTTGAAAACAAATTTTCAAATCACTTTTCACCTTTACCACTTTTGAAAACAAATTTCAAATCATTTCCCTATACGAGATATATTCACAAATCTTTATTCATTTTCATTTCAAAATGGTTCATTTGAACCAATTAAATAAATCCTTGCTGACTTGCTTTATATTTACGTTCCAAATCAATAAATTTATTTCCATACTTCAAAAATAAATTAACGTTTATTTTTAAACAAATTTCCCTTTCTTTTATAAATTCCATAGTGAATTTACAATTCCCAAAATATCTATGAATATACGATTTCCAAATCGATTTCTAATATTCATTTTCAATTTATCTTTAAAAGATAAAATCTCAAAACATTCACTTTATATTGGAAAACATTTCCATACTTATTTAATAATAAGTAATTCACAAATCCATTTATTTTCAACACTTGGAAAATGTTCAATATGCTTAAATCGAAATTAAGTATTTAATTCTTTTAAGGAAAACGTTCACTCAAAAACACATTTATTTGGGCCAAAACGAATGTTGCGTAAAACATCGTTAAGACAACCCAAAATCACTAGTATAGGGATTCGAACTTAAAATAGATATATAATCTCAATACTATATAAAACATTTCCTTTCGGAAATCATTTACTATAACAACAGTGTTATAGTCCACTATCTCCTTCTATTTCTCGAAAACGTCTATTTCAACAATAAATGTTGAAATCCATGGTTTCGATAGTTAATCCATTTTAAAACATCTTTAAAACAATTAACTTCATTTTATAATGCCACTTCCCAAAAACATGTCCATTTTCTTTAATAATATATTAACTGTCCAAAATCGTGAATATACTTCACTAACCAAATTCAATATTTCTACACATTTTATTTCAAGGATAATTCGCTATCCGAAATCGCGAATATATCTCCTTTAATAACCTTCTATATTAAATTTATCAAATTCAATTGATTTCGGATTTATAAACAATGTTTATAAATTCCATTTCTATTTATAAAAACTTCGATTTATAAAAATCCCTTTTTATAAACCAATTCACTTTATAACTCAACTTTATACCCAAAATCTAATTTACAAGTTAATTACTTATAAGTCCTTTATTTTACAAAAATCTATTCGTTTTATAAATTCACGATTTATAAATCCATAAATTTCATTCACTTATGAAATCCAATCATTCTTCATTTTAACACTTACAAAAAAACTCGTTTTATATTTCCTATATTTTTAATTTATAAATATCAATTTTATAAATCTTTTATACAAACCATTTATAATAATTCAAAAATCTCAATTTAAATAAACCAATCCTTTTAATAATTTACAAAACGTTATTTAAATATATAACTCGAAAATCATACTTAAGTACTATTTTCCAAAAATATAACTTTTATTACAATAAACTTATAACATTTATTTATTTTAACGATTCAAAATTTAATAAAATGTATACTTTCAAAAATCACTTTAAAATTCTTTTTAAAATCAAAATCATTATTTTAAAACTTCAAAAATGGATACGATGATGCAACAACACCAAATAGTCAATCACCACATCCAAATATCATATATCGATATGATAATCAACAAACATAACAATATCTGTAATCAAATAAATACTGGTGAGGAATCCAGTTGGATCCCTCCAACCTTTTTCCCTGCATCCAAAGATGTTAGCACAATACCAATTCCGTTCCAATATGGAATATCGCGGTATATGGGATTTATAAAATATTATTCGCTATTATGCGGTGCAATAGGGTCTCATCCACTATATAATGCGGGAAAATCAATTCCAAGTACATATATAACACCAATTTCACTATACAGTGAAATATTCGCGGTATATGTTTTTAATAAATAACCTCTGCTTACTAACGGCGTATAATGTCTATTTCAAACAACAGATAACAATTTATCATTCAGCCATACAATCAAGAAAATTTTAAATCTAACTATTTAAAATTCAAATCGAAACAATTCGATTGAGTGAGGAGTTCTCACCTTACTTTCAATTCAGTTCCAGCGTTTTATTTCGAATAAAATTAAACACGTGTTTAATTTTACCCGAAATTCAAACTATCTCCAAACGACTCCAGTCCAGCTCCCTAGCGTAGTGCTCGACAAAACGAAGCCAACGCAATTCGTTTCGTCCCAAACGGACCTCGTATGAAAAAGTTACGACAATTTAAAGTTTATACAAATTTAAATACAAATCAATTTACATTTTCTATTTATTTTCTAACCCTAGCTTCATCATGACCGCTCGTTCATCTGGAGAAAATCACGGCCGCGTATCTCATGTTCTCCAACTCATGCCTCGTTCGAACGCAAGAAGCCACGAAGCCGCCGTTCAACGCTAAATTAATGTCACCTTCATCGACCATCCCCGCTCGATCAACCACCGCCATTCAAAAGCTCGCCACGCCACAAAACTTCGTCCTCCACCCCGTACAACTCGGCCACCCCCTCAGCTAAGAAAGACGTGCAAAGTCGAGCACAAACGTGGGCCTTTTTCTCCTTCCACGTCGCGTTAAACCAGATCACATCCGTTTGGATTTGTCAATCTCGCGAAGCTCTACGCTTTTGTAGTTGATCATTTCTTCAAATTGTTAGTGGATTGGGAGATAATCGTAGGGAAAGGTTCGTGCGTTTCTGGCCATTGATCAGTTAGGGCTGGCTAGGGTTAGAAAGAAAGGGTTTGTTGCAAATGGAAAGGGTTGCGTCCTTCTATAGAAAATTTACCGAAAATCACTATTCACTCGATTTTCCGAACTCCAAATCTCGCGCGATGACCTGCATTTCTAGGGTTTACCCCACGTTCCAGACACAATGGAATAGGTTTCGGAAGCTAATTCGATCATTTGTGCGAGTTATGGAAATAAATGATCAAATTTAAATTAAATCGATTTAAACTAATTTCTATGTGTTTTGGCTTGCCTCGGACAAACGGTAAATCCGATTGACATGAAATTTGAAACCATACAATAATATAACATTGCGGATCCGATGAAACTAGTTTCGTCAAAATCCAAGACTGTTTGAAAAATGGCTATTTTAACTCGTCAATTAAATATTAAAATATTCAATTTTCACAAATTAACTTTAAATTCAATTTTAAAAGTTTTATAACATCATTCTAACCCCAATATGATATAATAAAATTTTACAAATAATTTTTAATCATATTAAACCCAATTTCCAATTATTTCTGTAATTTCAACTATTAAATTATCGATTTAATTATTCAATTATATCCAATTATTCGAAATAAAATTTATTCGACTTATAAATTTCACTTATTAATATTTAAAAAAATCAATTAAATATACAAATTTTAATTGACAGAAATTCTGGGTCGTTACCAACTTTCCCCCTTAAAAGAATTTCGTCCTCGAAATTACCAAGTAAGAAAAAGTTACATAATCCATTAACTTTCCAAAACAAACCATTCAAATTGGATTTTTCAAATCTCTTAAGTGTTTAACTTTCTCAAAATCCATAGTTAAACTTCTTACAAAATCTTTACTAAGTTTCCAAATCCAACTTAGTTTCCAAAAATTTCCCAATTTTCTCAAAAATATTCTAACGCCTTAAATTTTTGGAAAAATTCGCCATAGTCTCCTTTACGCGGCTCGATCCGAAAAAAAAATGACAGTATATATATCAAAAATATACATCTCATCAAGTGATGAGGCATCCCGTAGGGAAAAAGTGTAAAAGTACGATATTTAATCTGAGATATGTACCTTATATTTTATTAGCGAGCGTATACGGCTAATATAGCGCGAAAGCGAGCTCCAAACGCCATCCGCACCTACTAAACACTCAACAAACAATGAGAAACATGCACATATGAAAATAACATCAATATACAACATATATCAACAACTATATATGCCAATATAGCAAATGCAATCAAAACAACAATCCAACTATCATCCAAATAACCAAATAAATATTCATTCATATTCTCATTAATATTCAATGAATTGGTTTTCCAATTTAAATCACATTTGATTCATTAACATTGGATGTTTTTACTAACATTCACTTATTCATATTCAATTAGTTTACATTCACTAATTTATATTCAATTTAGTTCACTTCCAAATCAAATTCTATTCTATTCAAATTTATTCACTTCCAATTTTGGATTCCATCACATAGCTTTTAATTTCGCTAATTCAATTTCATTAATCACTTAATGAATCATACATATAATCAATTTATAATCATATAACAACCAATGTATATTCAACATAACCAAATTATTCAATTTACATTCAATTTGGTCCAACATTTTTACTTTTAATTCCAATTGGTTTATATTAAATTGATTTTCATTCAATTATTCAACTTCCAATAAAATTAGCTTTTAATGAATTAATACTTACATTATCCCATATCAATTCTTTTTACATTCTATTGATTAGCATTCAATCCATTAATTAATTCAATTGCTAATTCCTTTAACAATATAAAGTTGAATTTCATTTAACATTTCAAGTTGAACTTCATTTATATAACTCAAGTTCGCATTCTTAATGACTTCATTTTGTTAATTCACTTATTAATTTTACTTTGACACCAAAAATCAACTTCATTCAACATCACTTAAGTTATATTCTCTTTCAAACATCTTATCTAATCCAAACCAATTTATTTAACTTTCCTTTTGTCAAATTTCAAATCACATGTCTTTGATGACAACTCAAGTTTATTTCAACTTGGATTTTATTGATTTACTTATACTTTCCTTTAATTTAACTCCATCGTTTAAGTTAAATTTATTTTATCAAAATTCAAATTGTATAAGTTATCAACTCATTTATCATTCCCATAAATATTTTAAATAGGATTTCAGAGTCTTTTCAATCTTTCAAAACCATTTTTGAAATCAATTCAAATTATCTTCTGAATTTCCAAAACCAAATCCAAATTTTCCAAACTACTTCTTTGGAATTTTGTTTTTATATTATAAATCACATTTATAAATCTTTTTCTTATATAATTCCATTATTTTCTCTTTACTTATATAAGATCATTTCACAATTGTAAATCACATTAATTATAGTTCCATACTTATAATTCTTCGCTTATACAATTATTCTTTTACAATATGTTTCATTTAACTTATTCAAACATCTTTCAATTAACTTATATTTATTCTTACATTTTTAACGACCAAACAAAAAATTGATATACACTTTAATAATTCTGAAAAATTATTCCTTTATAGATAAAATATAATCAAGGTAAAATTATTTCATTTACCCAATTTAAAATGATACTATGTCGGTTTATCTCATTTAAGAGTTTAGAAACCGCGATCGATTACGGTTGTACACCCCGCACCGACCAGAATTCATAAACAGCTTAACGGATAAGCAAACACAATATAGAACAATTTCATATTCACTAACAAATACGCACTCGTATCTATTATTACACTCAAACTCATTCTAAAGTACTACTGACTCTATCTCTATGATTAATTCCCAACAGAGCCATGGTTGTCGCTTAATCATATGCTCTGATACCAAATGTGACGATTGCGACTTTTCGACGCTCGAAAACCGACATCAATACGTCCACTGTATCAACTGCCGAGCAATCGAATGTCGGAAAACCGTACCGTTAGGGCTAAGAAGAAGAAAAAGATAGAAAAAGAGAGGAAAGGATAGAACATAACAGAAAGAAACAACAGAACAATATCAGAATCTCACAATCGCAGCGGAACAACATATAATAGATAAATGAATAATCTTTAAAACAAAGAACTATATCAATTATTACATTTCATCATATTACATTTCATTACATCATCAGAGTGTACAACAACAAACAGCGGAAAAAAATACTATATACTAGTGAATACGCCATGCCATCCAGCTTGCCTCCTACAACTCCTGAATTCCAGAATACCCTAATAACCTAACTCTAGACTGCCAGTGTGGAAATTGGTGGGCACCTAGAGTTTAGGAAGGAAAACAATAAACTCCAAGTCAGTCATGTGACTGGTGTGAGAACTAAAACAGTTTATTTTAAAAACAAGGAACGAGACAATTTTAAAATAGATTCCAATGCTTTTTAGAAAATGAGACTACCGTAAGGCCTCCCGCACGCACACACAATGCAAACGCAGAATCAGGGGAGATTTCTCTTTATGATAGTCAAAGATGCTTGATACACATTAAAAAGAAACATTTGATATTATTACTAGTGCATGGTGTAGGAAAAATCATTTCGAAAGTAAAGATATAAATCTTAGCCAGCATAGACATTTCGCACTTATGCCTACTATAGCAACCATCCAAACAGTGGGGCGCCACCATAAGTGAATGATAGGTTCTACAACTAAAACCGTACAAGATCGTATTGTTTCTTTGGATTTCCAACAAATGGTCAGGCCGAGGAACTTTACAATTTTAGAAAGATGTCCCGAGAACCTAACCGGATCTCTGCCAACACAAGGCCGCGTTACCCTTCAAACTGGGTAACTACTGACACGAATATGACCTCCCCCGATCGTAACTGATCTATATCTGAGGATCCTCGATTTCTAACAACCACAAAGCAATAAATTTGCAGCAACAACATAGGTTAAGTATCTGGGCTCCATACCATGATACCACCTCTATCCAGGAGGAATGACATACACTAAGGGGGCGCTACCCCCTAATAACCTTGCCGCATCCTTCCTGTTTTGACCATTTTCGGGGTGTGAGGTCCGACGAAGTCTCGTCCACAAAGCCACGCTTTATTCAAAAGCTGTGCTTTGATCCAACAAATGCTCAACGGCACTTCGTAAGCCACATTACCAAATTGGGAATGTATCACTAGTAACCATCAACTACATAACCTCTAAGGGTGGTAAGCTAAGAGAATAAATTCTTCGCCGCCAACGGAAATATATTTGATAGAAACCGGCTTTACATCTCAAACTGTAATGTCAGACACACATCCATACAAGTCCGTTTCGGGATCGAACGAAACCGAAGGCACTTCCAAAGAAGTCCTTGCAATCCAGATATTCACTAACCACGACCGAACTTCCCATCACAATGGGTAATAAATTTCTATATCGGAGATCAGCCGATGCAGAAACATTCGACGGTAATCCTTCCGTTTTCACAAATATTCGGTCTTCAACACCGGTCATCCAATGCAATCATAACGACGTATCACATATTCGGAATGGGTTATACGACCCCAAGGTCCTTTCCCGGCTAACCCGAATAGTGAGCGCTTATTTTGAAAATAAGTGTAGCATTCAAATTCAAGCAATCGCAACAAATACCTATATAAAGGTAAATATTGATAGTCGGTTATTTAACTATCAATAGGCATGCTCAACATCACCAGATTCCAAATAATTTCCCAAATTATTTAATTTCCAAAATATCTTTACTAGATATACAATTTCCACCCTACAACCATTTGAAAACAAATATTCAAATCACTTTTCACCTTTACCACTTTTGAAAACAAATTTCAAACCATTTCCCTATATGGGATATATCCACAAATCTTTATTCATTTTCATTTCAAAATGGTCCATTTAAACTAATTAAATAAATCCTTACCGATTTACTTTATATTTACGTTCCAAATCCGTAAATTTATTTCCATACTTCAAAAATAAATCAACGTTTATTTTTAAACAAATTTCCCTTTATTTTATAAATTCCATAGTTAATTTACAATTTCCAAAATATCTATGAATATACGATTTCCAAATCGATTTCTAATATTCATTTTCAATTTATCTTTAAAAGATAAAATCTTAAAACATTCACTTTATATTGGAAAACATTTCCATACTTATTTAATAATAATAATTCACAAATCCATTTATTTTCAACACTTGGAAAATGTTCAATATACTTAAATCGAAATTAAGTATATTTCATTCTTTTAAGGAAAACGTTCGCTCAAAAACACATTTATTTGGGCCAAAACAAATATTGCGTAAAACATCGTTACGACAACCCAAAATCACTAGTATAGGGATTCGAACTTAAAATAGACATATAAATCCCAATACTATATAAAACATTTCCTTTCGGAAATCATTTACTATAACAATAGTGTTATAGTCCATTATTTCCTTCTATTTCTCGAAAACGTCTATTTCAACAATAAATTTTGAAATCTATGGTTTTGATAGTTAATCCATTTTAAAACATCTTTAAAACAATTAACTTTATTTTATAATACCACTTCTCCAAAAATATGTCCATTTTCTTTAATAATATATTCACTGTCTAAAACCGTGAATATACTTCACTAACCAAATTCAATATTTTCTGCACATTTTATTTCAAGGATAATTCGCTATCCGAAATCGCGAATATATGTCCTTTAATAACCTTCTATATTAAATTTATCAAATTCAATTGATTTCGGATTTATAAACAATGTTTATAAATTCCATTTCTATTTATAAAAACTTCGATTTATAAAAATCCCTTTTTATAAACCAATTCAATTTATAACTCAACTTTATACCCAAAATCTAGTTTACAAGTTAATTACTTATAAGTCCTTTATTTTACAAAAATCTATTCGTTTTATAAATTCACGATTTATAAATCGATAAATTTCATTCACTTATGAAATCCAATCATTCTTCATTTTAACACTTACAAAAAAACTCGTTTTATAATTCCTATATTTTTAATTTATAAATATCAGTTTTATAAATCTTTTATATAAACCATTTATAATAATTCAAAAATCACAATTTAAATAAACCAATCCTTTTAATAATTTAAAAACGTTATTTAAAACTTATATAACTCCAAAATCATACTTAAGTACTATTTTCCAAAAATATAACTTTTATAACAATAAACTTATAACATTTATTTATTTTAGCAATTCAAAATTTAATAAATTGTACGGTTTCAAAAATCACTTTAAAATTCCTTTTAGAATCAAAATCATTATTTTAAAACTTCAAAAATGGATCCGATGATGCAACAACACCAAATAGTCAATCACGACATCCAAATATCATATATCGATATGATAATCAACAAACATCACAATATCTGTAATCAAATAAATACTGGTGAGGAATTCAGTTGGATCCCTCCAACTGTTTCCCTGCATCCAACGATGTTAGCACAATACCAATTCCGTTCCAATACGGAATTACACGGTATATGGGATTTATAAAATATTATCCGCTATTATGCGGTGCAATAGGGTCTCATCTGCTATATAATGCGGGAAAATCAACTCCAAGTACATATATAATACCAATTTCACTATACAGTGAAATATTCGCGGTATATATTTTTAATAAATAACCTCCGCTTACTAACGGCGTATAATGTCTATTTCAAACTACAGATAACAATTTATCATTCAGCCATACAATCAAGCAAATTTTAAATCTAATTATTTAAAATTTAAATCGAAACAATTCGATTGAGTGAGGAGTTCTCACCTTGCTTTCAATTCAGTTCCAACATTTTATTTCGAATAAAATTAAACACGTGTTTAATTTTATCCGAAGTTCAAACCAGCTCCAAACGACTCCAGTCCAGCTCCCTAGCGTAGTGCTCGACAAAACGAAGCCAACGCAATTCGTTTCGTCCAAAACTGACCTCGTATGAAAAAGTTACGGCAATTTAGAGTTTATACAAATTTAAATACAAATCAATTTACATTTTCTATTTATTTTCTAACCCTAGCTTCACCATGACCGCTCGTTCATCTGGAGCAAATCACGGCCGCGTATCTCATCTTCTCTAACCCAGGCCTCGTTCGAACGCAAGAAGCCACGGAGCCACCGTTCAATGCTAAATTAATGTCACCTTCATCGACCATCCCCGCTCGATCAACCACCACCATTCAAAAGCTCGCCACTCCACAAACCTTCGTCCACCACCTCGTACAACTCGGCCACCCCCTCGGCTAAGAAAGTCGTGTAAAATCGAGCACAAAAGCGGGCGTTTTTCTCCCTCCACGTCGCGTTAAACCAGATCACATCCGTATGGATTTGTCAATCTCGTGAAGCACTACGCTTTTGTAGTTGATCATTTCTTCAAATTGTTAGTGGATTGGGAGATAATCGTGGGAAAGGTTCGTGCGTTTCTGGCCATTGATCAGTTAGGGCCGGCTAGGGTTAGAGAGAAAGGGTTTGTTGCAAATGGAAAGGGTTGCGTCCTTTTATAGAAAATTTACCGAAAATCACTATTCACTCGATTTTCCTAACTCCAAATCTCGCGCGGTGACCTGCGTTTCTAGGGTTTACCCCGCGTTTCGGACACAATGGAATAGGTTTCGGAAGCTAATTCGATTATCTGTGCGAGTTATGGAAATAAACGATCAAATTGAAGTTAAATCGATTTAAACCAATTTCTATGCGTTTTGGCTTGCCCCGGACAAACGGTAAATCCGATTGAAATGAAATTTGAAGCCATATAATAATATAACATTACAGATCCAATGAAACTAGTTTCGTCGAAATTCAAGACAGTTTGAAAAATGGCTATTTTAACTCGTCTATTAAATATTAAAATATTCAATTTTCACAAATTAACTTTAATTTCAAATTTAAAAGTTCTATAACTTCATTCTAGCTCCAACATGATATAATAAAATTTTACATGTCATTTTCAATCATATTAAACCCAATTTCCAATTATTTCTGTAATTTCAACTATTAAATTATCGATTTAATTATTCAATTAAATCCAATTATTCGAAATAAAATTTATTCGACGTATAAATTTCACTTATTAATATTTAAAAAAATCAATTAAATATACAAATTTTAATTGACAAAAATTCTGGGTCGTTACATTGAAATATAAAAATACAAATATATGTTATGAATCAATGTTTGATAATTAAACTACAAATAGGATAAATTTAGAAGTCGTAACCATAATAATCATACATGAACAAAATAAATAAAATAAAATAAATAAACTAACAATGACTATGTTAAGTTTACTCAATATATATAGAGTAAGTTAGCCTAAAACGTTAGCCTGTGAAACCCATTTATACAATACATAATTTTTAATAAAGATCATATCAAGCTCCTGTTGAAATAAGTGTGCAAAGGAGTCAAGTGTACAAATTAAATATAAAATATCTTTATGCGTAACCTGTAACACACATATGAACAATAAGATGTTCAAAAAGATCTTTGTTAGAAAAAAATATTAATAAAAATAAAACTTATGTGTTGCTGTAAGTTTATAGACATAAGAAAACAAAGTTATTCACTTCAATAAACTAAAGCAGATCTTTGTCTTGTACAAAAATTAACAAGAATCAGTAAACATTAATTACATGTTATCATAAGTGAAGCATAAGCATTAAATTAGCACAACTTCTTGTTTAAGCAAGTATTGCAGCCAAATTTTCTGTGATAATTTTCTTCTGCAGTGTATAATACTCAACCAATTAAAAAGCATGGCAATACAAATAAAAACTGTCTAGATACAACCTATATTATTCAGTTTCTTCTATATATATCCATCATATTTTTATGTTTGTTTATAAGAACTTAACAAAACATAAAGCAGACCCGAGAAGAAGAAAACAAAGAGGAAACAAGCATCACCTTATAGTTTCAAACAAATTATCAAAGCAGTGAAGTGTTCAGGAATTGATCTGCAGTCTTCATTAACCTTGTTTCTTGTCCAACGAATTTTAGAGCGAGTAAACAAACTTTTAATTACGTTTTAAGTTCATGTGTGTCTATGATATGTTGGTGACAATCTGATAACCTATACATATCTGGTTTCAATTCTGAGTCCATCTGGAATTTGGAAACTACCCTTTGTTAAATCATGGTTTTTTGTGAGTAAACTTACTATTTTCAATTTAAACTTGTATATTTAACTTACAAAAGATGTGTGCTTTGATGTCTGCTCTAATCAAATTGACCTGAGTACTTCCTGTTGCTCTAGTAGTATATGTAGCTGTTCTTAAGGATTTTGAGTATCTGAACAAAGTAAAGCAGAGAAATTTGTAAACACTTCTGCATATAATTATTTAAAAATTAGGTATGGTTGCTAATTTAAGTTGTTTTTCTTAAATCAAAGGCCTGCAACCTTGTTTAGAGTTTTACGGTATTTTATAAATACTGTTAATTCAAGTTACAAGTAAAAGGAATTAAAAGTCAAAAATTCGAATGTTTAAATTTAGGAATTCGATAACATATTTTTAATTTTATAATCAAAGTTAGGATTTTTAACATAAAAATTATGATTTTTAAGCAAAGATCATAAGAGCGGTTTTAAAAGGAAGCTGAAATGTGTTTTTGTCAATTTTGGATGATTGGGTTAATTTTAATTGTTGTAATTTGATATGAAGCAAGCTTGTAGATAATTTAACACAAGAAAAATGCTAAAAAATTTATTCAATGAAGGAATTTTGGGTTTGGATCCAAGATAGGGTTTAGTTCTTACGTTTTCAATGCTATGTAAAAAAATTGTTTTCGGTTCCATACGGTAATCGAGTTGAACGCGATTCAAGGAGAGGTTAGGGGAGAGTGTGGTCGAAGTTTAGGTGAAGTACAATCAACTCAGGTGGTCGCCGTTGATGGGCCGAGGCGTTTTTCTTCCGGTGTGTTAGTTTGAAAAGTTCGTGCTTCAGGTCCTTTTTTTTATTTCGACAATTTCGTGCTGAGTTGAATCTCGATTTCGACTCTAGGGATGAATCGTAGTTTGTGGGTGATAGTGTAGGTCGCCGGAGGCGAGGCGAACCACCGTGCACATGCACGGTGGTGAGGAGATGCTGGGATTGGCGCGTGCTCGTACTCGTGATTTTTTGGATGTTGCTTCTGGATTGACACCGAGTCGCTTGCGTGAGTTATGCACTACAGTTTCGTTTTTAACTTAAACTTAAAAAAAAGAGAAGGAAGGAAAAGAAACAGGCAAAAGAGGAAGAAAATGGAGTGAGAGAGAGAGAGACGCGGGAAACGGGAGGGATGGCTCGAGATTTACTCGAGTGGAATGGGGTCTATCTCGAGTTCTCGCCCTAAGGTCTTACCTTAGTACTTTAAGTATGAAATAACAAAGATTAACATTTAATTTAGTAAATAACATTAGTGGTTTTAAGTTAATATATTTTTAAAATTTACTTAAAGGGAGGCTTGTAAAAAAATGATTAATGGTAAATTTTAAGGTAATTATGAATATAAAATGCTTGTAGTTAAATTAAAAACTTTAAATTAAATTTGTAATTAAAAATATAATCTTGTGTTTAATCTATTCAACTTAAGAAAATTTAATTAAAGGATTAATAGATGGTAATTAATTTAGGTGATTAATTAAGGATTATATGATGAATAAATTATTAATATTGATTAATTAAAGTAATCTGTGACAATTAAATAAGTAATTAAATCTTACTAGCTAATAATTAAAGTTATTAATTAATGATTAAGAATCAATCAATTATACTGGTAATTAAGTAATAATTAATAAATAAAAGTTTAGTAATTAAATAATTAATTGAAGATTAGATGATTAATAAATTAATAATTAATGATTAACTAAGTAATTAATTGATCATTAATAAGTTAATTAATCAGTAATTAATTAAGCAGAATAAAGTAGTTTATTCTTAAGCAATTAATTAAGTTAAGTAAACCAAACTGTTTTGGTATGAATTGGTAATTCTGTTTGATTGACTTTGATATCTGTTAGATGATATTCTGCGATATGTTGTGACATATTCTGGATATATCTGTGTTGACCGTATATGATTTATCTGTGATATCTGTTATGTGAATTCTTAATATTGAATTGAACTGTTAAGTTAAATAGACAACTTGGACCTTAAAATGGAGTTTTGATTCTGATGAGACCGGGATCGGAAGAATCAATTTTAATTCTCTGAAAACCACATCGATCCAAATTAAACGATAAGTTCACTTATCATTTGGTGATCGAGATGGTATTTCAGAATCAAGGTTTATCGTCGTTAACTCTGAGGGTGATTCCAAAATGAGTGTAACGAGATAATGCCTTCGGTTTCGTTCGAACCCGGAAAGAACTTGTATGGATTGAATGCTTTCAGCACATCGCCAGGCGGACGATGAGCATTCTAGGAATAATGTTCAATAAAGGTATTCGCAGCCTCAAGCCTCATCAACCGGGAATGGGTAAAACAGGGAAGATGCAGCAAGGTTAGGTGGGTCATGCCCAAGCAGGACGAGGTATACCCCTTTCTAAATGTCCCTTTTTATTTCGGCTGTGTGAGTAGTTGTTGGCCACAACTGCGGGGTAATCTTGTTTGGGACTGTTCAGTGAGGAATGGTTCCGGCCTTGTGTTGTGGGGGGTCGGGAGTGATCCTTGGTACGGTGATCTAGGCCCCGTACTGTGACGGGCGATACCTCAGTAGCCCTGCCATTGTTGCAAACCCATTTTCCCTACGAGACCCTACGATTTTGATTTGTATTACCCACTTTCGTGGCTAGTAGCTGGAATTCAATCATGTAACAATTTCGGCTATTTTCTATTTACTTGAAAACCCAAGACACTATTATAATATCACTGAATTTCCTATAAAATGTTTTGGTTAGCGTAAGGTAAAAACTTACCCATATTTATTTGTGGGGAGTCTTACGTGATACCTTTATTTCAAATGATTTTGAAAGATAAGCAATTTTAACCTGTTTACTCATACCAGACCCATGTCTGACCCGGAGTTTATATTTTGTTTTTCATAAACTCTTGGGTACTCAAATATTTATGAGTAGCCAAGTGATAGGTATTGGAAGTATTGATTTTCTGGAGAAGCTTTTGGAAAGAAGACCAGACGTATGTATCTATGTATGTAGTACCGCTGTGTAGTTAGTGCACGCTGTATTTTGGATGTATGTATGGACATATATGTATATGACAGTCTTGTTATATGATATTGTATAACTCTGATGTATGTATAACTATGTAATAGTTATGTTGATGTATTATATTTTGTTCGATTCCACTATGAGATTCTGATGTTGTTATTCTTTCTTTCTATTCTTTTCTATTTCTATCCCTTTCTTTCTTAATGATGATACGTCTTTCTGGGGTTAGAAAGGTGGGTCGTCACAGTTGGTATCAGAGCACTAGGTCGAGCAAGTACCTAGGCTCTTGTGTTATATTTATCCTGAGAGTGCGTATTTGTATTTTCCTATAATTATATGTATCTATCTAAATTTGTTGAGTTACATGTTCAGGCGACCGACATGAGTTCCGAAAGAAGAGGTTGAGTTAGGGCCAGTACTTCAAAAAATGATGGACGGAGTCAAAATGCTAGTGAGGTTGTCAATCCTGTACCGCCTCAAGTTAGTTTTGCAGCTTTATGCAAAGATTTCAAAAATCTCGGAGGCCAACCATTCAAAGGTTCAGAGTCAATAATTGAATTTCAAGCCTAGCTACGCTCTTGCGAGCGTATTTTCAAGAGCATGAAATTGTCTGATGAGCGTAAGGGGCAAATGGCATCGTGGCAATTGCAGGGTGGTGCGGCAGCATGGTGGGATTCAACAATTGCAAACATTTCTGAGGATGACATTTCATGGGACAGATTTAAGGAGTTGTTTGAAGAGAAGTTTATGCCGGCGGCAGGGAGAACCCAATTGTATCAGGATTTTCTGTATTTGAAGCAGGGTAGCATGTCTATTTCGGAGTATGAAACCAGATTCAACGAACTCTCGTGTTATGGACCAGGACTCATCGATACTCCTCTTAAAAAGAATGAGAAATTTGTGCAAGGATTGAGGCCTGAATTCCATGGAAAATTGATGGTGCTTCTGAAAGGATCATTTGTTGATTTGATTGATATGGCATTTAGGTATGAAAGTTTGATGGGTAAGAAATCTGTGGCTCCAGTTGCAAGTTCAGGTGGGAATTTCACTAATTCGAATAAACGAAAGTTCGATCCCAAATGGAGAAAGCCGAACAAGAAGAAACCTGGAAATAACAACGGACCCCGCAAATGCTACATTTGTCAACAGGAAGGACATTTGGCACATAAGTGTCCTAGAAAGGGATTCCAGCAGCAGCAACAGCAACCGCATCAGAGTGGCCCTGGATCAGATATGGTTCAGAGATCATTGTGCATTAATTGTCATCAACCAGGACACATAATCAAGAATTGTCCACTTTTGCAGAGGGCACCTCAAAATAAAGTTTTTGCTTTGGAAGCCGGACCATCTTCTTCTTCGATGGGCAAAGGAGTGTTAGAAGGTACTTTACTTTTAGATGGAAAATATATTAAAGTTTTGTTTGATTCGGGTGCTTCCTTGAGTTTTATTTCTTTGGACTCTGTTGTAAAGTTCTCTCTTACTCCTAGTTATGTAGACAGTTCTATCTTGGTATCTAATCCTATAGGAGGGTTGACCAAATTAGACACTATCTGTAAGGACTTAAAGATCTCTTATCTATCCCACAGTTTTTCTTGTGACCCTTATGTGTTAAATTTTAAGGGATTTTATCTTATTTTGGGAATGGATTGGCTGGATAAGTATAAAGCCGTTTTGAATTGTGATGAAAGAACAGTTTCGTTGGAAACTGATCTGGGTAGAATTGCCAAAGTGTCATGTGATAATTCTAAAATTCACTTGAGCAGTCTTTTGCATGGAATTGAGACTTTTAAAGAGAGTGTTGAAGACATCGATGTGGTACAAGATTTTGCTGATGTATTTGAAGAAGTTAAGTGTTTGCCACCACTTCGAGAAATAGAGTTCCGAATTGATTTGATTCCAGGAGCTGTGCCGGTGAATCAGCCCAGTAGGAGAATGGCTCCTAGGGAAAGAGAAGAGTTAATTAAGCAGACTCAGGATCTTTTAGAGAAGGGGTTGATAAGACCCAGTTTTTCTTGTTGGGGTTCGACGGTAGTGTTTGTGACCAAATCGGATGGATCATTGAGGTTCTGTGCGGATTATAGAGAATTGAACAAAGTGACTATCCGTAATAAATATCCTCTTCCTCGCATCGATGATATTTTTGACCAGTTGCATGGTACTTCTATCTTTTATCAATTGGATCTAGCTTCAGGTTTCCATCAGTTGAGGGTAGCTGAAGACAGTATTCCCTTGACTGCATTTAAGGGACCGAATTGTTTCTATGAGTGGTTGGTTATGCCTTTCGGGTTAACCAACGCTCCTGCCTACTTCGTTGACCTCATGAACCGAGTCATTAGGGATGTGTTGAATAAGTTTGTGCTGGTATTCATTGATGATATCTTGGTCTAGTCCAAATCTGAAGAAGAGCGTAGGGAACATTTGAGGATTGTATTGGAGACTCTGAGGAAGCATGTGTTTAAGGCGAAGTTTTCGAAGTGCCATTTTTAGAAATCGGAAGTTAAATATTTAGGGCACATTGTTTCTGGTGAAGGCATTTCCGTAGACCTAGCAAAAGTTGAAACTATTCTGGAATGGAAACAGCTGGAGACGCCGATGGAAGTTCGTAGTTTTCCTGGATTGGATGGCTACTACAGGAAATTTATCAGGGATTATTCCAAGATTTCTTCGCATTTGACTAAGCTGACTAGGAAAGGAGCGAAATTCAAATGGACACCCCAATGTGAAGAAGCTTTTCAGGAATTAAAGATAAGGTTAACTAGTGCACCAGTGCTTGCTATTCCGGATAGGAAGAGCAAATTCGAGGTTTATACTGATGCTTGTATGGTGGGTTTGGGAGAAGTTCTGATGTAGAACGGAAGGGTTATTGCGTACGCGAGTAGGAAATTGAAGCCTCACGAGAAGAACTACGCTATGCACGATCTTGAACTACTAGCCATTGTTTTTGCTTTGAAAATTTGGAAACATTAGCTTTTGGGAGAGAAATTCGAATTGTTCACGGATCACAAACCGTTGAAATATCTATTCTCTCAAAAAGATCTTAATCTGAGACAGCGGCGGTGGGTTGAATTTCTAGCATCCTATGATTTGGATATTCTGTACACTTCGGGAAAAGCGAATGTCGTAGCTGATGCTCTCAGCAGGAACGCGGTTCTATCTCTTCTGGAAGTGGTTCCATCTCTTATTGAAAGGATTTCAAGCAAGCAAGAAGAGGATAATAGATTAACAGGAATCATCAAAAGAGTCAGGAAGGGTCAGTGTCCTAGTTTTGAAATCGATGGTCAAGGAACATGAAGGATCAATGGGAGAATCTGTGTTCCAAATGATAAGAATTTGAAGCAGGAAGTCTTATCTGAGGGTCATCGTTCCAAATTGAATATTCATTCGGGAATCTCGAAATTGTATAAGGACATGAGGAGAGTATTCTGGTGGCCGGGCATGAAGAAGGATGTTGCTAGATTTGTGAACAGTTGTGCCATCTGCCAACAAGTTAAGGGTGATCAATAGAAATCAGCCGGGTTATTGCAGCCTTTAGAAATTTTGAATTGGAAATGGGAGATGATCTCGATGGATTTTATCGATGGTTTGCCTAGAACCAGGAAAGGAAATGATGGCATATGGGTTAGTGTAGATCGTTTAACTAAGAGTTCCCATTTTATACCAGTAAAGGCAACCCGTACTGCAGTTTCTTTGGCGGAAATTTCCTTGGAGGAGATAGTTAGATTGCATGGTGTTCCAGTCAGTATAGTAAGTGACCGTGATTCTAATTTCACTAGCAAATTCTAGGAAGCTCTGCAATCAGCAATGGGAACAAATTTGAGATTGAGTACAGCCTATCATCCTCAAACGGACGGACGGAGATGCTTAATCGTATTCTTGAGGATATGTTGCGGGCTTGTGTTTTAGATTTTGGAGGATCTTGGGAGGACCATCTTCATCTAGTGGAATTCTCTTATAATAATAGTTATCAAGCGAGTATTAAAATGGCTCCTTATGAAGCTTTATACGGAAGACCGTGTATATCCCCATCTTGTTGGATTTAATCGAAGGATCGTCTTGTGCTTGGATCCGATCTTATTCGAGAAGCTTCTACGAAGGTTGAGCTTATCAAGAGAAGGATGAAAGATGCTCAAGATCGTTAGAAGAAATATGTTGATAGAAGATGAAGGCCATTGGAATTTGAGATCGGAGACTCGGTTTTTGTTAAAGTTTTCCCAATTAAAGGTGCTATAAGATTTGGAAAGACGGGAAAACTTGCTCCGAGATACGTTGGACCATTTCGAGTGTTGGATAGAATTGGAGCTGTAGCATACAGGATTGAATTGCCAGAGCGGATGTCTGGGATTCACAATGTGTTTCATGTATCGCATTTGAGGAAATTTGTTCATGATCCATCACTAGTTGTAGAACCTGTAATTCAAGAAGATTTGGAAATAGAACCCAATTTGACTGTAGTCAGAAATCCAGTTTGGATTGTGGATGGAGACGAGAAGCAACTCAGGAACAAAGTGGTGGAACTCGTCAAGGTGCAATAGAGTGAGGATCCCAGAGATTGTACCTGGGAAACTCTCGATAGTTTTAAGAATGCTTATCCGGATTTATGTTCGGATAACTAGTGATGTTTGTTAGAGTAGACTGTTAATTGTTGTTATTGTATGGATGATATGTATGTTTGGATTGTTAATATAAAATCTTTTGAATTAACTTTTGTTTTAAATTTCGGGGATGAACTTCTTTTAAGGGGGAAGGAATGTAACAACCCGGAATTTTTGACAGCATATTTTAATAAATATTTAATCTAATTTAAATTAAATACAGGTTTCTCAAATTTTAAACTGATAAGATCTAAATCATTTACCAGTTATATATGTGACTGTAAAGAAAATTTTGGATTTGAAAATTTAAAATGTAATCTTTTAAAATTTTTATAACAGAATCTCTCTTATTCAATAAAAATCTAAGACTCTATATTTTTATTATTTGATAATATACATATGAATATGATTGTAGTTTTTAAAATGATAATGCTTAAAAATAAACAAACAAGTAATATTAAACATAAATATGGAAATCTAAAACATAAGTATAAAACAATATAAATGATTATAAACATAAACATACAAAACTAGTATAAAACATAATTATAAATTATAAGATGCAAGTAAAGTGATAAATATACAAATATAAATTATAACTTGAAATATAAAAATACAAATATATGTTATGAATCGATGTTAGATAATTAAACTACAAATAGGATAAATTTAGAATCGTAACCATAATAATCATACGTGAACAAAATAAATAAAATAAAATTAATATACTAACAATGACTATGTTAAGTTTACTTAATATATGTAGAGTAAGTTATCCTAAAACAGTAGCTGTGAAACCCATTTATACAATACATAATTTTTAAAAAGATCATATCAAGCTGCTGTTGAAATAAGTGTGCAAAGGAGTCAAGTATACAAATTAAATACAAAATATCTTTATGCATAACCTGTAACACACATATGAACAACAAGATGTTCAAAAAGATCTTTATTAAGAAAAAAAAATATTAATAAAAATAAAACTTATGTGCTGCTGTAAGTTTATAGACATAAGAAAACAAAGTTATTCACTTCAATAAAATAAAAAAGATCTTTGTCTTGTACAAAAATTAACAAGAATCAGTAAACATTAATTACATGTTATTAGAAATGAAGCATAAGCATTAAATTAGCACAACTTCTTGTTTAAGCAAGTATTGCAGCCGATTTTTCTATGATAATTTCCTTCGGTGGTGTATAATACTTAGCCAATTAAAAAGCATGGCAATACAAATAAAAACTGTCTAGATACAACCTATATTATTCAGTTACTTCTATACATATCCATCATATTTTTATGTTTGTTTATAAAAGCTTAACAAAACTAAAGCAGACCTGAGAAGAAGAAAACAAAGAGGAAACAAGCATCACCTTATATTTTCAAACAAATTATCAAAGCAGTGAAGTGTTCAGGAATTGATCTGCAGTCTTCATTAACCTTGTTTCCTGTCCAACGAATTTTAGAGCGAGTAAACAAACTTTTAATTAAGTTTTAAGTTCATGTGTGTGTATGATATGTTGGTGATAACCTGATAACCTATATATATCTGGTTTCAATTCTGAGTTCATCTGGAATCTGGTAACTACCCTCTGTTAAATCATTGTTTTTTGTGAGTAAACTTACTATTTTCAATTTAAACTTGTATATTTAACTTACAAAAGATATGTGCTTTGATGTCTGCTCTAATCAAATTGACCTGAGTACTTCCGGTTGCTCTAGTAGTATATGTAGTTGTTCTTCAGGATTTTGAGTATCTGATCAAAGTAAAGCAGAGAAATTTGTAAACACTTCTGCATATAAATGTTTAAAAATTAGGTATGGTTGCTAATTTAAGTTGTTTATCTTAAATCAAAGGCCTGCAACCTTGTTTAGAGTTTTACAGTATTTTATAAATACTGTTAATTCAAGTTACAGGTAAAAGGAATTAAAAGTCAAAAATTCGAATCTTTAAATTTAGGAATTCGATAACATATTTTGATTTTATAATCAAAGTTAGGATTTTTAACATAAAAATTATGATTTTTAAGCAAAGATCATAAGAGCAGTTTTAAAAGGAAACTGAAATGGGTTTTTGTCAATTTTGGATGATTGGGTTAATTTTAATTGTTGTAATTTGATATAAAGCAAGCTTGTAGATAATTTAACACAAGAAAAATGCTAAAAAAATTATTCAATGAAGGAATTTTGGGTTTGGATCGAAGATAGGGTTTAGTTCTTATGTTTTCAATGCCATGTAAAAAATTGTTTTCGGCTCCATACGGTAATCGAATTGAACGGGATTCTAGGAGAGGTTAGGGGAGAGTGTGGTCGAAGTTTAGGTGAAGTACCATCGCCTCAGGTGGTCGCTGTTGATGGGCCGAGGCGTTTTTCTTCCGGTGTGTTCGTTTGGACAGTTCGTGCTTTAGGTCCTTTTTTTTATTTCGATAATTTCGTGCTGAGTTGAATCTCGATTTCGAATCTAGGGATGAATCGTAGTTTGTGGGTGATAGCGTGGGTCGCCGAAGGTAAGGCGAACCACCATGCACGTGCACGGTGGTGAGGAGATGTCTGTTAAGATGTTGGGATTGGCGCGTGCTCGTACTCGTGATTTTTTGGATGTTGCTTCGGGATTGACACCGAGTCGCTTGTGTGAGTTATGCATTGCAGTTTCGTTTTTAACTTAAACTCCAAAAAAAAGAGAAGGAAGGAAAAGAAACAGGCAAAAGAGGAAGAAGATGGAGTAGGAGAGAGAAACGCGGGAAAAGAGAGGGATGGCTCGAGATTTACTCGAGTGGAATGGGGCCAGTCTCGAGTTCTCGCCCTAAGGTCTTACCTAAGTACTTTAAGTATGAATTAACAAAAATTAACATTTAATTTAGTAAATAACATTAGTTGTTTTAAGTTAATATTTGTTTAAAATTTATTTAAAGGAAGGCTTGTAAAAAAAAGATGATTAATGGTAAAGTTTAAGGTAATTAAGAATATAAAATGCTTGTAATTAAATTAAAAACTTTAAACTAAATTTGTAATTAAAAATTTAATCTTGTGTTTAATCTATTCAACTTAATAAAATTTAATTAAAGGATTAATAGATGGTAATTAATTTAGGTGATTATTTAAGGATTATATGATTAATAAATTGTTAATAATTGATTAATTAAAGTAATCTGTGATAATTAAATAAGTAATTAAATCTTATTAACTAATAATTAAAGTTATTAATTAAATATTAAGAATCAATCAATTATACCGGTAATTAAGTAATAATTAATAAATAAAAGTTTAGTAATTACATAATTAATTGAAGATTAGATGATTAATAAATTAATAATTAATGATTAACTAAGTAATTAATTGATCATTGATAAGTTAATTAATCAGTAATTAATTAAGCAGAATAAAGTAGTTTATTCTTAAGCAATTAATTAAGTTAAGTAAACCAAACTATTTTGGTACGAATTGGTAATTCTGTTTGATTGACTTTGATATCTGTTAGATGATATTCTACGATATGTTGTGACATATTCTGGATATATCTGTGCTGACTGTATATTATTTATCTGTGATATCTGTTATGTGAGTTCTTAATATTGAACTGAACTGTTAATTTAAATAGACAACTTGGGCCTTAAAATGGCGTTTGGATTCCGATGAGACCAGGATCGGAAGAATCAATTTTGATTCTTCGAAAACCACATCAATCCAAATTAAACGATAGGTCGTGACTTATCATTTGGTGATCGAGATGTATTTCAGAATGCAAGGGTTATCGTCATTAACTCTAAGGGTGATCCCAAAATAAGTGTAACGAGATAATGCCTTCAGTTTCGTTCGAACCCGGAAAGAACTTGTATGAATTGAATGCTTTCAGCACATCGTTAGGCGGACGATGAGCATTCTAAGAATAATGTTCAATAAAGGTGATCGCAGCCTCAAGACTCATCAACCGGGAATGGCTAAAACAGGGGAGATGCAGCAAGGTTAGGTGGGCCATGCCCAAGCAGGACGAGGTATACCCCTGTCTAGATGTCCCTTTTTATTTCGGCTATGTGAGTAGTTTTTGGCCACAACTGCGGGGTTATCTTGTTCGGGACTGTTCAGTAAGGAATGGTTCCGGCCTTGTGTTGTAGGTGGTCAGGAGTGATCCTTGGTACGGTGATTTAGGCCCCGTACTATGACGTTAGGTACCCCAGTAGCCCCGCCATTGTTGCAAACCCATTTTCCCTACGAGACCCTACGGTTTTGATTTGTATTACCCACTTTCGTGGCTAGTAGCTGGAATTTTATCATGTAACAATTTTGGCTATTTTCTATTTACTTGAAAACCCTAGACACTATTATAATATCACTGAATTTCCTATAAAATGTTTTGGTTAGCGTAAGGTAAAAACTTACCCGTATTTATTTGTGGGGAGTCTTACGTGATACATTTATTTCAAGTGATTTTCAAAGTTAAGCAATTTTAACCCGTTTACCATACCAGACCCATGTCTGACCCGGAGTTTATATTTTGTTTTTCATAAACTCTTGGGTACTCAAATTTTTATGAGTAGCCAAGTGATAGGTATTGGAAGTATTGATTTTCTGGAGAAGCTTTTGGAAAGAAGACCAGACAAACGTATCTATATATGTAGTTCCGCTGTGTAGTTAGAGTATGCTGTATTTTGGATGTATGTATGGACATATATGTATATGACAGTCCTGTTATATGATATTGTATAACTATGATGTATGTATAACTATGTAATAGTTATATTGATGTATTATATTTTGTTCCATTCCGCTGTGAGATTCTGATGTTGTTATTCTTTCTTTCTATTCTTTTCTATTTCTATCCCATTCTTTCTTAATGATGATACGTCTTTCTGGGGTTAGAAAGGCGGGTCGTCACAACAAGAAATCAGCGGCTCAGCATATGCGAGTCTACGGCATACGACCTAAGAGAGCAACGACTTAAGAAATAGCACGTGGCCTAACAGAGCAACTTAACATGGCGTGACCTATAGCATGGAGCGACCTATAGCATGGCGCGATCTAAGTTGGTGCGAGATATAGCAGCAGGCCGAGCGACCTAAATGGTTGCGACTTAAACCATGACGCGACCCATAGCAGCAGGCCGAGCGACCTAAGTGATGCGACCTAAGTGGTGTGAGCAAGCCGAGCGACCTAAGTGGTGCAAGCGGGCCAAGCGACAACGACCTAAGAGATGCGGCTTAACATGACGCGACCTATAGCAGGTGCGACTTAATGGTAGGAGCAGGCCGAGCGACCTAAGTGATGCGACCTATGTGGTGCGAGCAAGACGAGCGACCTAAGTGGTGCAAGAAGGCCGAGCGACAACGACCTAAGAGATGCGGCTTAACATGGCGCGACCAATAGCAGGTGCGACTTAATGGTGCGAGCAGGCCGAGCGACCTAAGTGATGCGACCTAAGTGGTGCGAGCAAGCCGAGCGGCCTAAGTGGTGCAATCGGGCCGAACGACAACGACCTAAGAGATGCGGCTAAACATGGCGCTACCTATAGCGGGTGCGACTTAATGGTGCGAGCAAGCCGTGCGACCTAAGTGATGCGACCTAAGTGGTGCGAGTAAGCCGAGCGACCTAAGTGGTGCAAGCAGGCCGAGCGACCTAAGTTGATGCAAGCCGAGTGACCTAACATGGCCGACTCATAGCAGGTGTGACTTAAAACATGGTGCGACCTAAGTTGGTTGCAAGATATAACAGTGCGACCCAAGGTAAGGCGCGACCCATAACAGGTGCGACTTAACAACCCGAGCGACCTAAGGTACTGGGGCAAGACGAGCGACCTAAGCAACAGAAATGCAAAAGCTCTCTCAATTTGCCACCGGTCGAGCACGGACGCTAGGGGATTACGCCCATCGGCTACCCGGTCCTATTGGCTCCTCGATGCATCACCAAAAACGTGTTCAAACATCAAAGTTGGGATTTTTAAACATTTGAACCCAAAACGCTAAAAATTGGGATTTTCACCAATTCAATCCAAACCAAAAGCAAATGCACATGAATAAATGTTAGGAATTCACACCCAACAATCAAAGATAGTTATAGACAAAGATGTGAGATAAAAATCTCACCTTTCCACAAAATCAATGAAGGAGAAGCTTAAAAGAAAAGGAAGAACCAACCACACTTCAATCTCGACACAAGAAGCTTGAATCAAGGACTTCTCTTTGGATTTGCAAATGAACTAGGGCTTGGAGTTTTAATTTCCCATTCATCTCTCCATTTTTGATCAAGCTTGAGTGTTAGGAAATGAAAATAAAGTAATGAAGGGAAGATGGGGTTGAGCTAGAGTTAATAGTTTTAGCTAATGGGCAAAACCAAACCCAAAGCCCAAAGCCCAAAGTGAAAAGGTGGAAAATTCCACTAACTCCAAGCATATCAAAGTTTATACTCAAAAAGATCGCAAACGGCGTTTTGAACTCAATGGAAGTGGTCCCGAGTCCTAATTCGACCGTATGCGAAAAGTAACTTTTCGGACTAAAATCCGACTAATGATAAAATATTTAAATATTCAATCATAAAATATGCGGGTTGTTACACTGTAGTTTGTGTAAGACACATGCTGCAGATAGTTACAGAGTAATTAATAACCAAAGCATACTCCTTTAGCAGAAAATGAAGATGGAACTAGGTAGAAGAAACATGTTTAAGGTTAGGGAAGCAAAAGAAATGACTTCAACACACTAGCATAATGTATCATTATAATATTAATGAAAAATTTAAAGGCAAATTTTCTTTAGTAAATCATAAAAGATAATCCATTGCTTAACTATACATGAAGTATCAAAGATCAGAGCAAAACCAATATATCCGAGTTAACAAAGAAACAAATCATATATATATATATATATATATATATATATATATATATCTGTGTGTGTATGTATGTATGTATATGTATAGAACATTCAACAATTGTAATTAAAATTACATTCAACACGTTAATTGTAAGGAAAACCAAACGGCATAATGGTTAAAACATATATTTTTAAAATATTACGATGAAAGGCATACTTGAAAACAATTAGGATTTTCCCATTCCCTACTAGATTTTAATTGCCTCAAAGAGGGACTATCTGTGATGACCCGGATTTTTGAACATCTATTATTAGGATAATTAACCGGATGAAACATTGTGATATTAAGTTTATAAGTCGAATACATGAGTTCTGGTATGTAAGGTATCTGGATATATAAATTGATTTAAAGTTATAATAAATGTTGAATTATAAAATCTCTAGAGATGATAAATCTTATAGTAAATAAATAAATAATATATTTCACCATTTAAATTCAAGAAAAAAAATATAATATCCATAAATATATAAATAGATCTATACAAGCTTTATAGTATATATAAGTATATAAATATATATGTGTATATATCCATATGAAGTAAAATATAGGAAAGTTCATAAAAGGGTATGAATAAAATACATATACGTGATGGCAACGAACGTGTGAGCAAATGTATTTGTTATGCAATAAGATCTTTGTATATATATATATATATATGTATGTATATATGTATATATGTAAGTGAAGGTTAAAAGCTTCATGATGGAGAATATAATAGATATGTAAAATTGTACGTATATGATGGAAGATATATATATATAGTGAATATATATGTGAGGCTTGTGTATTCATACAGTGGAAGAAGTCCAAGTATATATACATAAGGACATGTATACATCCATATATTTCAATTCATATGAATGTATATGTAAACAAAAGAGGGAACAAACAATTAAATGCAAGCATACAACATTTCATCTTAAGCACATAAAAACATCAAATCAGATTTTTTTATATAGAAATCAAATCAGTACAAAAGAAAATATGTAAAAAATTGTACATAAGATATCTCAGACTAGCTTCTTCTGCACACCTCTATTATATTTATCTATACATATATCCATCACTACCTTTTTTCACACTTTACTTCATTCGAAGTAAGTAGAACAAGTAAACATTACTACCCTCTCAAAAAGCTCAACTGAAAATAAAGGAAAACTCAACAATTAAAGAAGAAAGGATCAAAAACCAGATTAAAGGCAAGTAGCAATGTTTCAAAACATCTCTGTTCAAAGGAAAGGTGAGCAACTTTTAAAATTTAAAATAAAATTTGGTTGCATGCTAGTATGATTGAAATGAATAAGTATTGCATGAATATATAAAAGTAAACTTGATATGAATATTTATTTGTATGCATGTTGTGTATAGGTACCAGGTGTTCTGTTTTGTACCCAGGCTTAGAATTTTTATTTAAAATCCTTATCTCTTAATCTCGTTTTTGTTAGGATGTAATTTACAAATCAAAGTTGTTTAATTAATCAGATTAATTTTTAAAAATTTAATTATGACAAAATATAGCCTGAGTGTCTTTGTAAAATTATAAACAACAGTGCATGACAATATATGTGAAAATTCAAACTGTGTAATTTATAAATTCATTATTACCGATTGAATACATCAACAAAAACATGAATTTTAAAACAAGAACCATAGTTTTTAGTTTGGGGATAAAAGTGCAGTTCTGGAATGAACTGGGATTGGTTTTTTGGTGTTTTCTGGTGATCCAAGAGGTTGGAGCGGTCGGGGTTCTTCCTGATGATGGAGAAGTGATCGTAGTATCTAGAAAAATACTGGATGGTGCTGCACTTCATCGAGGGGGCAGCAGTGGCGAAATTTCTTCTGGAAACCTAGTTTAACTAGGCTAGGAAGTTCGATCAACCACGTCTTCTACAGTGGATCGAGTGCAGTGGGATTTTGAGAGGTGGTAACTTAGTCGTCGGCGAGTCATGGCTGGAGTAGCAGATTATCTGGTGGTCGGAGGGTCGTGGTTGAGGCATTGCCAGGTTTGGGTCTGTGTAGTGGTTTCACTTTCCAGGTTTGGATTTAGCATCTCGAATTCGATTTTGAGAGTAGGAGTTTGATTTGATGATCGAGTAAGATGTTTGGATGATGGTTGGTATGAGGAGATCTGAGATGGTCAGCGGCACCGTGCATGTGCACGATGCACTTTCTTGGTCCAGTGGTGTTTGATCTAGGCAGGGTTTTGTATTTTCGAGTTTTACTCGAAGTAAGTAGATGTTTTGCTCGAGACAGTTTGGTTTTGGCTCGAAGCAAAATGATGTTTGGCTTGGGTTAAAAATTTGGTTACAGGTTTTAAAAGGAAAACCTGTTCTGTTTTAAATTTTTAAAATGAAATTTAAAAATGAAGTTAAAAATGAAAAGCAAAGTTTTAAATAAGTTTTAAATCTAGTTTTTAAATCTGGAGTTCAAGTTTGAATCTCAGTTTTCAAATAAGATAAAGTTTTTAAATTTAAATTATTTTAACTACATTAAAAAGGTTTTAATAGTATGAATTTTAAAAACGAAGTTTTAAAAATGTAAATAGGTTTTAAAATCTAAAGTTAATCTGGAATCAAGTTTAAGCTGCATTCCAGTTTTGAAATAAAAGAAGTTTTTAAATTTGAATTGTTTTAAGCAACTTTGAATGTTAAAGTGTATTTTTAAATTGATTTAAATTTAAAAATGAATTTGGTTTTAAATTCTTTTAAACTTCTTTTATAAAATGAGTATTTCCTTAACATGCGATTTCAAAGGTTTTTGAATTGTTTTTAAACTTTGTTTAATTTAATTTGTATTCATTTTAAATCTTAAATTTAAAATGAAATTTGGAAGAAGTTTAAATTTTAAATAGTTTTGTTAAGGATAATTTAATCATTAATAAGAATAGTGTTTATCTTAAAATTAATGAAGGTATAATGATTTAAATTATTAAGTTATTTAAAATTGATAATTGCATTTGAATAATTAATTATGAATAAATGTAATAAATGAAGTGTAATTACTTAGTGTAGTAATTAATGGATATTACAGGATGTAATTAATGAATGAGTAATTACTTGATGAGAAGTAATTAAAGAATAATTACTTAGTGGAAGGAATTAAGTGATAATTACTCGGTGTAATTAAAGGATTAAATAATATAATTAATCGAGGAGTTGGCTTAATTGATGGAGTAATTTAGGAAAGTTAATTTCTGATAGTGATTAATTAAGGTTGATTAATGAATATAATTAAATTAAAGGTTAATTATTAAATGAAATTCAAGAATAATTAACTAATGGAAGTAATTAGAGGATCATTTATTAATGTAATTAAGAGAAATGATCAAATCTTTCTTATTAATGATTGAATGACGATGTGTGTTTTGAATTGGTTAATATCTATGATATGAATTGCTTGAGATATGATATGTTGGATGGAGGGTGATAATGTGATTATTTATCAATTATGAATTATTGTGTACAAGTATTATCTGATAATTAAAGTTGAACAGCATTTAATTGGATAACTAAGGTATATGTGACATTGGATTCGAAGAGACTGGAGTCGGGTATTAGTAAATACTCAAAACCACTTCGATTCATTATAGATTGATATGTGAAATCAATAATCTGGAATGAAATGATTTAAGTGAATTGGACTATTTAATCTAAGTTTTAGTACTTAGAAATTTGTGAGTGGAATAAGTAATGTCTATAATAATTTGTGAACTTGTAATTGATACAAGTTACTCGGGTTAAATATATATACATAAGTTGAATGCTTTTGTATTCCATGTTAGATGAGTTTACTCATGCTAGTTTCCAGCCCGACCCGAGTGTTACTTTGATGTAATGCTCGGGTTAGACCGAGTATTACAGATTTTTAGGTAAGGACGTTCTGGAGCTCAGGAGGCGAGCTAGATAACAAGAACGTATGGAGTATTTCCGCTGTATTATATTGTTGTATATCTGAGACATGATGATTGTGTATGTCCAATGTCTGTGAAAATGTGTAACTCTGATGTATTATAAAGGTATTTTGACAGATACAGAATTCTTTTGCAAACTAATATTATTTATTATTATATTTTATCCGCTGCGAATGTGAGATGTTGGTGTTTCTGATCTTCTTCTTCTATCTCTTTCTTCTTTTTCCTAACGATCTGAATTTTCGGGATCGAAAATTTCGGTTCGTTACATTTGGTATCAAAGCTGAAGGTTAAGCGAGAACCTTGGCTCTGATGGGATTACTCATTAAGGATAGGGTCAATGGTACCCTAGAATGAGTTGAGTGTATATTTATATGAGAGCGTACTTATTATTTTCTTCTATAAAAATTTTAAATGATTTTATATAAGAATATATTTTGATATATATATATATATATATATATATAAAGCAATATTTCTTACTAATAAATGTTATGGTAATTGATTGTTAAATTATTGGAATTAAATTAAGAGGTAATGGAAATACAACCAAATTGAAATTAAACAAAGGTAAGTTTGAAAAGGATTCAAACTGCAATTAAATCTTGAATTTGGGGAAAAGTTTCAAAATAAGATAATAATGAATTGGTTTTGAGATATGATAATCTTGGCTATTATCATAAATAATTATTATGTTTAATAATGATATATTTGTTAATAAGTAAGCCAAATGAAGTAAATTTTTAAGATGAGTACAACTTCTAAATAGAAGTAGGTTTTAGATTGTGGAATTTTAAACCTATGTCTAGAAATATTTGAATTGTTTCAAAGTGTTGAAAGAAAAGAATAAATAATATAATTCAGACTATTTTGAATATAGTCTTATTTTAAAATAAGAAATGTTTGGAAATTTTTTAAGGGATTTGTTTTGAAATTAAAAACAAAGGCGGTTTAAAATTTTAAAGCATGGCTGGGAGGGCCAGTAAATAAATTTGTATATATTTATGGATATACATGATTTCAAAGATAATTTGAGATAAACTCTAAGGTGTTGAGTTTTGATTTTCCCTGAAGTGTGATGTAAAAATCCAAAGTGATATAAGTTTTGAACTTATAAGAGGGAAAGAATTTTGAAATTTGAAGTGGGAATTCAAATTTGAGTAGGATTGGCTGGATTAAGTTAATTGAACTTAACTTTGGGAAAGTTAAATAAGTGTAGAACAAATAACCTAAATTGAAGATTTCAAGATGAAATTGGAATTTAACTTGGAAGTTAAATGGTTAATTTGAATTGGGAGTTTGTATGATCTGAAAGTGGGTTTGAGATCTGAAAATTGAAAATCGATGGATGTTTTAAAATAAATTGGATGATATCATCCTATTATAATTAAAAATCTTTAAATTGTGGATCGGATTTGTTTAAATGAATAAGAAATGAAGTATGGTAATATATCCATTATTGAGATGAATGGAAAATTAAACTTTAATTTGAAATTAAGGATAAGGAATTACTTTGAACTGAAAATTTGAATAATTGCATTTGTAAATTAAAATTGCCTAAAGAACTGGTTTCAAACTGGAAGATAAAATTGAGTAATAAATTAAATTTTTAAGATAAAATTGTTTTGAACTCTTATTTGAACTTTGGAAAAAGTCAAGTAAAGATAATTTAAAATGGAATTTTAAGAATTTGACTCAAAATTAAGTTATTTAAAAATTTGGGTTATTGATTTAAAAATAAAGGTTAATTTGGTTTAAGGGGTTAAATCGACATTTGGAAATTTAACTCGAATTTATATAATTCGAGGTGGTTTGAAGTTGAGATTTAGATTTCATTAGTTCAAATTGAATTTAGTTTGAATTAGTTAGAATTGAAGATGGATAAGTATGGAATTCAAATGGAAAATTTGAATTGGATTAATTTGAATCAAAAATGGAAAATGAGTTCAAATTCAAATAGGAATTGGGATTAATTCATGTAGAAATTGAAATGATTTGAAATCGAAGTGGATTCAATTGGAAAGTAGTCTAAATTAGTTTGAATAATTTAGAATTGTAGTTAAGATAAATATGTTTGAAATCAAATGGACTTTGATTTGAATTTGGAAAGAAATTGAGGTTAATTCAACTTGAATTGAGAATAAATCAAATTCAAGGGAAATTGAAGTTATTCAAATTGAAATTGAAGTTATTCAAATTAGAATTGAGTAAATTTAAATGAATGTGGAAATCTAAATTGAATTGATGGGATTGGAGGTTGGGAATTGAACAGTTTGACTCTAGACTATTTTCAAAATAAATTGTTTTAGTACAAATCTATTTTTCCAAGCTATTTATTATATATACAACCTTTCTTTTTAGATTCCAAAACTATCTTACATTTATTAACAACTACTTTCGGAACTATTTAACTATTTTATAACTATTTTATAAACTAATTACTATTTTTCCAACTAGTTGATAACTAGTTACTATTTTACCACTATTTTGTAATTATTTTACTATTTTTCAACTATTTTACAATTAGTTAACTATTTTACAGCTATTTTACAAACTAATAACTATTTTTCAACTACTGGTCTATTTTTAAAATTTTCAAGCTATTTACTAAATATAAACTAGTCGGAGTTCAAACTGTTATGATTAAATTACCAGATTGAAATAAGAATTGAGGTGATAATCCAAATAGGATTGAAACAATTGTGAATAAGTGGATAGAAATTAAAATGAATGTGAATAGAAAATGGGGATGGATTTGGCTAATAATCAATGGAGACAAATACGTAGGATGTACGTATATTAACTTATTCGCATAGTGATTTGATCCAGATTCGAGCACAGAATTTCGAGATAGTTATATCGATCCAAGTTGGAATTTTTCACTCGATTTTCGACAGAAAATGTGGATATGGATTATTGATTGGTTCTGGATATTCTCTATCATAGTTAGGCCATGTAAGGAGAATGACGGTTTCTGATCAAGAAACCAGATCCGAGTCCGCCTTAGAAAATCGGGTGGACGATACTAGTTCGGAAGTGAAATTGTGTGATCGAGTGAGCAATCAGATTAGTATAGCATACGGATGATATGTGTACATCGTACGGGTTTGAATGAGATTGATACTGGGAATTTTGAATAAGAAATGTGAAATGGTTTTTGAAATGGAAGGAATATTTTGTGAAATATACAATGAATAAAGGCGGAAATTGGATATTTCTATGGTAAAATTTTACTTTATGGAAGTGAGTGAATTTGGTAAGTGACTTTTTTATATAAGATAAAACTCCCCTTGGTTAATCTATAGCCAGAAAAAAAATGGTTTTTGAAAGTATTTGAAGTATAAAAAGGGTTTTATACAAGTTTGAAATGACCCAAAGATTTTAATCAAGGTTTTTATATATCTATATATATATAAAGGATCTTATGAGGATTTTGGAAAAAGGATTTGGGAGCCTTTGGATCTGGAAAGGCTTTTAATTTGTAGGTAAAATCAATATTGGAATTTGGAAACCCAGTTTGAAAATTATCGATTTTGGAATAATCGATTTTGGGTAAAGGAATTTTGTATGAGATTAATACTAGGTGTATGATTTGGAATATACTATATGGGTATAGTATAAAGTGTTTTGAAAATGGCTCTGGAGAAAAAGGCGCTCCCTTGAAATGAACTTCTCAGGAGTACCATAGGTTGGTACTGCCTTGAACCTCTAAGGAGGAGGTTCTAAAGTTGATCCTGTGATTAGTCCGGACAAAACTAGTTCCTGAGGATTTTGTGTAGTATAGCGAAAGTCGAGGGCGATGATGCCTATAGAGGCATTTCGGTTATGTTTTGATGACAATATAACTCGTTATCGCACTGCAGACTATAACGAAAGTCGTGTGTGCTGCCGAGAGCCAACAGTCTACGTTTGATTTTATATCGGTAGACTGTGACCTATGGTAACATAGCGACAGTAGTGTGTGCCGCTGAGAGCCAATGGTCTACGTTTGATTTTACACCGGTAGACTGCGACCTATGTTGGAGTGGAGAAGTTTCATTTTTGACAACGAAAATCAAGGGCGCTGATGCCTACAGTTACATGGACTTTTGTTGTGATGGAAACGCAACCCTGGAATGTAATTACGATCTGTTGTGGGTTCCACGACGTAATCGAGGGGTGCGGAGTGCCTACAGTATATATAGTAAATAAATAAATAATATATTTCAACATTTAAATTCAAGAAAAAAAAATATAATACCCATAAATATAGAAATAGATCTATACAAGCTTTATAGTATATATAAGTATATAAATATATATGTGTATATATCCATATGAAGTAAAATATAGGAAAGTTTGTAAAAGGGTGTGAATAAAATACATATACGTCAGGACAACGAACGTGTGAGCAAATGTATTTGTTATGCATATAAGATCTTTTTTATATATATATATATATGTATATGTATATGTACATGTAAGTGAAGGTTAAAAGCTTCATGATAGAGAATAGAATAGATATGTAAAATTATACATATATGATGGAAAATATATATATATATATATATATATATATATATATATATATATATATATATATAGTGAATATATATGTGAGGCGTGCGTATTCATACAATGGAAGAAGGCCAAGTATATATAAATAAGGACATGTATACATACATATATTTCAATTCATATGAATGTATATGTAAGCAAAAGACGGAACAAACAAATAAATGCAAGCATACAACATTTCATCTCAAGCACATAAAAACATCAAATCAAAGCTTTTTATATAGAAATCAAATCAGTACAAAAGAAAATATGTAAAAAATTGTACATAAAGTATCTCAGCCTAGCTTCTTCTGCACACCTCTATTATATGTATCTATACATATATCCATCACTACCTTGTTTCACACTTTACTGCATTCGAACTAAGTAGAACAAGTAAGCATTACTACCCTCTCAAAAAGCTCAACTGAAAATAAAGGAAAACTCAACTATTAAACAAGAGAGGATCAAAAACCAGATCAAAGGCAAGTAGAAGTGTTTCAAAACATCTCTGTTCAAAGGAAAGGTGGGTAACTTTTAAAATTTAAAATAAAACTTGGTTGCATGCTAGTATGATTGAAATGAATAAGTATTGCATGAATATATAAAAGTAATCTTATATGAATATTTATTTGTATGCATGCTGTGTATAGGTATTATGTGTTCTGTTTTGTACCCAGGCTTAAACTTTTTATTTAAAATCCTTATCTCTTAATCTAGTTTTTGTTAGGATGTAATTTACAAATCAAAGTTGTTTGATTTATCTAAGATTAATATTTAAAAATTTAATTATGACAAAATATAGCTTGAGTTTCTCTGTAAAGTTATAAACAACAGTGCATGACAGTATATGTGAAAATTCAAACTATGTAATGTATAAATTCATTATTATAGATTGAATACATAAACAAAAACATGAATTTTAAAACAAGAATCTTAGCTTTTAGTTTGAGGATAAAAGTGCAGTTCTGGAATGAATTGGGATGGGTCTTTTGGGGTTTTCTGGTGATCCAAAAGGTTGGAGGGGTCGGGGTTCTTCCTGATGATGGAGAAGTGACCGTAGTATCTAGGAAAAATACTAGATGGTGTTGCATTTCATCGAGGGGGCAGCAGTGGCTGAATTTCTTCTGGAAACCTAGTTTAACTAGGCTAGGCAGTCCGATCAACCACGTCTTCTACAGTGGATCGAGCGCAATGGGATTTTAAGAGGTGGTAGCTTGGTCGTAGGTGAAGTCGTGGCTGGAGTAGCAGATTTTCTGGTAGTCGAAGGGTCGTGGTTGAGGCATTGCCAGGTTTGGGTCTGTGTAGTGGTTTCAGTTTCCAGGTTTGGATTTAGCATCTCGAATTCGATTTTGAGATTTGGAACTCGATCTGATGATCGGGTGAAGGTGTTTGGATGATGGTTGGTATGAGGAGATCATTGGCGATGATCTGAGAAGATCGGGGGCACCATGCATATGCATGGTGCGCTTTCTTGGTCCAATGGTTTATGATCTGGGCAGGGTTTTGTATTTTCGAGTTTTACTCAAAGTAAGTGGATTTTTCCTCGAGACAGTTTGGTTTTGGCTCGAAGCAAAAAGATGTTTGGCTCGGGTTAAAATTTTGGTTATAGGTTTTAAAGGGAAAACCTGTTCTGTTTTAAATTTTTAAAATGAAATTTAAAACTGAAGTTAAAAATGAAAAGAAACATTTTAAATAGGTTTTAAATCTAGTTTTTAATTCTGGAATTCAAGTTTGAATCTCAGTTTTCAAATAAGATAAAGTTTTTAAATTTAAATTGTTTTAACTACTTTAAAAAGGTTTTAATAGTCTGAATTTTAAAAACGAAGTTTTAGAAATGTCAATAGGTTTCGAAATCTAAAGTTAATCTGGAATCAAGTTTAAGCTGCATTCCAGTTTTGAAATAAAAGAAGTTTTTAAATTTGAATTGTTTTAAGCAACTTTGAATGTTAAAGTGTATTTTTAAATTGATTTGAATTTAAAAATGAATTGGTTTTAAATTCTTTTAAACTTCTTTTATAAAATGAGTACTTCCTTAACATGAGATTTCAAAGGTTTTTGAATTGTTTTTAAACTTTGTTTAATTTAATTTGTATTCATTTTCAATCTTAAATTTAAAATGAAATTCGGAAGAAGTTTAACGTAAATTGTTTTAAATACTTTTGATAAGGATAATTTAATCATTAATAAGAATAGTCTTTATCTTAAAATTAATGAAGATTTAATGATTTAAATTATTAAGTTATTTAAAATTGATAATTACATTTGAATAATTAATTATGAATAAATGTAATAAATGAAGTGCAATTACTTAGTGAAGTAATTAATGGATATTACAGATGTAATTAATGAATGAGTAATTACTTGATGAGAAGTAATTAAAGAATAATTACTTATTGGAGATAATTAAGTGATAATTACTCAGTGTAATTAAAGGACTAATTAATATAATTAATCGAGGAGTTGGTTTAATTGATGGAGTAATTTAGGAAAGTTGATTTCTGATAGTGATTAATCAAGGTTGATTAATGATGTAATTAAATTAAAGGTTAATTATTAAATGAAATTTAAGAATAATTAACTAATGGAAGTAATTAGAGGATCGTTTACTAATGTAATTAAGAGAAATGATCAAATCTTTCTTATTAATTATTGAATGATGATGAGTGCTTTGAATTGGTTGATATCTCTGATACGAATTGCTTGAGATATGATATGTTGGATGGAGGGTGATAATTTGATTATATATCAATTATGAATTGCTGTGTAGAAGTGTTATCTGGTAATTAAAATTGAATTGTACTTAATTGGATAACTAGGGTTTAGGTGACATTGGATTCGAAGAGACCGGAGTCGGGTATTAGTAAATACCGAAACCACTTCGATTCATTATAGATTGATATGTGAAATCAATAAGCTAGAATGAAATGATTTAAGTGAATTGGACTATTTAATCTAAGTTTTAGTACTTAGAAATTTATGAGTGGAATAAGTAATATCTATAATAATTTGTGAACTTGTAATTGATACAAGTTACCTGGGTCAAATATATATACATAAGTTGTATGCTTTTGCATTCCATGTTAGATGAGTTTACAAACGCTGGTTTCCAGCTTGACCCGGGTGTTACTTTGATGTAATACTCGGGTCAGACCGAGTATTACAGATTTTCAGGTAAGGACGTTCTGGAGCTAAGGAGGCGAGCTGTATGGCAAGAACGTGTGGAGTGTTTCCGCTGTATTATATTGTTGTATATATGAGGCATGATGATTGTGTATGTCAGTGTCTGCGAAAATGTGTAACTCTGATGTATTACAAAGATATTTTGACAGATACATAATTCTTTTGCAAACTGTTATTATTTATTATTATATTTTATCCACTGCGAATGTGAGATGTTGGTGTTTATGATCTTCTTCTTATATCTCTTTCTTCTTTTTCCTAACTATTTGGAATTTTCGGGATCGAAAATTTCGGGTCGTTACACTATCCATCCCACATTCATTTTACTTAAGATGACATGGATTATCCATCCCACATCACATAGTTTTCCTTGGATAACTATAAACCCTTCAGTAAACATATTGAGACTATCTATCCCCCACATGATGTTAACTATCCATCAACATCCCATAGTTTTCCCAAGATGACTATGAACCCTTCTTCAATCATATGAAGGCTATCCATCTCCAACTTGATATTGACTATCTATCAAACATCCCATGAACATATTTATCTCATGCTATCCACAAGAGTAACATATTTCTATTAGTATCCCTAATTTTGTTTACATCCTAATTATCCCTTGCTATCTACAGGGTTGACCCATTTCCATTAGTATCCCTAATTTAGGTTATATTTATTATAGTTTCATCGGTATCCCCAATTATTGTCAAAACATATAAGTGTTGATCTGCAAATATTGTTGAACCTCATCAAGCCCACCTCGGTATTCGCAAGGATAAACAACATTAAATTTATAAGGTTAAAAGAAAACAAATTTTCATTCCTTCGAAAGTCTTGCTTTCGACACTTTCAAAAGCAATGAAACTTCAGACATCCTACTTTAAAATGCTTCAAAACATTGCCTTAGCAAACCTTCGGAAAACCTTCCATTTAAACCCTTCTGAAACCATTCAGAAAATAAACCTTACGACCTTGTCGAAAGTTGTCTTTCGGCCCCTTCGAAAGCTATCTTTCAACTCCATCGAAAGCTTTGCTTTCGACCCTTTCGAAAGCTTGGCTTTCGACCCATTCGAAACCATTCAATAAACAAAACCTTTCAAAAGCATTAAACCTTTTAAAACACAAACCTTTCGAAAACTTACTGGGTTTAATTTAAAGCATAAGGAGAATCTACTTTAAAACCTTTCGACTTCATTGGAAGCTACCTTTTGACCTTGTCAAATGGTCTGCTTGTAACGACCCGATATTTTCAGCCATTCGCATTCACACATGTCGGACTTGAATTGCTCAAAATACCATGTTGTAAATAAAATTTGACAAATCTCAGAGTGTACAGTGAATAAATAATCACATATCACAGACATAGACTAAATAATGATGCAGTGGAATTAAAGGAGATAGTAATTCATGAAGCTACTATATAAAATAAGATACATCATAGTTAATATGATACAACAGGAGAGTAACAAGATACATTAGGTACAAATCAGAATACATCAGTGGAATCATTGGATACAGAAAGAAAACATAGATGGCTGGATCTTCAAGAAAAGCTCCAACTTTGAAGGTGAGTCTTGAATGCTGTATCACTCAGTCTGACCTGAGCGTAAAGCAAAGCACAAAACACTCGAGTCAGGATTAACATTCTTATATCAATAAATCCAACTCAAGTGAAATAACAACTGAAATACTAATAACTCAAAGGATGTTTGGGACAACCATCCTCTAAAGATCCGTTAAACAATCTACTATGTAGTAATATTTCGCTATTATAATAATGTCTACAATAAAATAAACTTACTTTGAAATAGCGTTGATAGGTTATCCATATAGCTCCCAACATGTATTAGTCCCAGTTGTCCATCCAGTATCAACAAATGTCCAGATAGGGAGACTACCCTAAATACTCCATGGGCTACGGGAGAAAAACAAACTCGTAGTATTGGCTGGGTTGGTAGGTGACATGGCACAACTAGGCAATGCCAGGGTAGATATACCAATTACGCTTCCGGGCTGATGGTAACGCGTAGCAGACACTACCGCCCACCTCGGAACACACTCTCAAATCAAAATCGGAGGATGACCATCAAATCAATCATAAGATAAGAGTATAGTATCAAAGGAATGTGTCCGATCGAGGGAATGACCTCACTTGGCCCGTCGATCGCTCCTGTTTTAGCCACCTTATGCCAACTCACGGGAGTTGGGTCCACGTTCTTACCTTAATAGGATCGTCGCCACCATCCTACTTCATTTAGGAATCTCCACCGCTTATACGGTTGTAAAGTGGTTTTCGGAGTTGGCAGAGAGTGTGACAACTTCCGATCCCGGTCTCTTTAACAACCAACCGTTATTATAACGCCGTGGTCATTTCAAAATAGTTTATACTACAAAAATCAAATCATTTCATTTCGAAACTATATCCCTTTCAAAATAGTTTATAATTCGAAGCCAAAACCATTTTTATTTCAAAACCCAAATTAATACGATATCAATTCCATTTCGAAAATCAAGTTCATATGCTATCTTTCCATTTCAAATATTTTACTTCCAAATCCATATTACTTTCAAAGTCATAACGTTTCAAACCAAAATACTTTGAAATCATAAGATCGTGGAAACCATAATACTATGAAATCATACACTTTGGAAATCATAACGTTCTGAAATCATAGCACTTCGAAATCATAATATTATAAATCATAACACTTTGAAATTCACAACTTGAAATCATAACTTCCACCACTTAATCAGTTTAGATATTAAAATATTTTATATGATAAAATAGCTTCTACAATTTTTCAAATCAATTCCAGAACAACTCGAATTCCAAAACTCACATTTAATCTAATCTCAATTCCTCAATTTCAATTTAATCAGTTTCTAAATAAACTATTTCAAATTATAAAAATTTCAAATACCGATTTGAACCACAAAATAAACTATTTCACTTTCAATATATTTCAAAGCTCTAAATATTCAACATTTCAAAACTAAATTTGAAAATCTCATATATATATATATATATATATATATATATATATTAAATCCACTTTACTATTATTTAGCTTTGAAATATTCACTTAAAATACAATAACATTTAAATAAAACCCCATATTTCAAACCACTGAATATTTCTTTCAATTTATTAAAACTTGAAATATTCTTTTAAATCATTTTAAACCAAAACCACATTATAAAGTCGTATCTTTAAATTTCCAATTTCATTAAGTCTTAAATAGATATATTTAAAGACAATTCTTAATCAAATATAATTTCAATAAATTTTAAATCCACTTAAATTTTAAACTTATTTATAAGAAATAATAATTTCAATATCAAGTAAAACCATATTTATATGTATATATATATATATATTTCCAAAACCATAGAAATCATTTTAAAATACTTATACATAGACCAACGGTGTCTATATATAATTTTCTATCCTGTGGTCAAGAGATACGGATATTTATCATTTCAATCCCCAATTTAAAATATAAATACGGGTATATATCATTTCAACCCGCAGTCCCAAATTCAATTCAAATGAAAATCGCTTCGGTTTATCATTTCAACCCATAACAATTTTCTCCTATGCTAAAGACCGTTCGGGTATGTATTATTTCAACCCATAGTGATTTCTATACTAACAGGGAACTTGCAGAGTGATAACAGAAATGATAATAATATAACAGACATATCATCAATATAAATAAATGATAATGGTGTCAGATGTCGCAGGTGAACAGATATAGATAACAGCATATATAAAGCAATGTAAATAACTAACATCAGTATATTTCAATTGTCATTTCAATTAAAATCAAATCTAATAAATATAAGAACGTTAATCGTGAGTGATTACTCACCTTTCGAGGCTAGAGAGAAAGGATAATGAAATGAGTTACGGATCCAAGCAAAATTCCATGGCAAAGTAAGATTGAACGCGAATTGGACGAACAAGGCTGATAAATCAAGGATTGATGAACCGGATCAGAATCGGTTTGACAAATAAACAGAAAACATTTGTTGTCTTATTAAGATCAATATTTTTAATCTTAGAAAATAAAATCATTATCCCTAAAATACATATATTTTAAAACTAATAATAAAGTTAAAACACATATAACTTAAAGTCAAAATAATTTAAAATTTCAACAACACTTAAAACAATTGTAAAGCAAACATGAAAGTCGAACAAACAACATTGTTACTTTTTTTAAAAAATCCAGATTACTATATTATATAACATATATGAGTGTGTGTGTATACATACGTAACTAAATAAAATAGGTGTGTACACGGTGTGTATATATAAACAGGATGTAGACCATACATTCAATTTTTTTTTGCGAACATATATATGCGGCTACATATAACTATAAATAATATAACTAATATTTTATAAAACCAATATAAACTTACCTATCAAACAGACATACTGCTAAGCCTATTACACCCATACCTATATAAGAGACAACCTTTAAGCTTTCATATCAGTAAACTTATATATAGTATTTATATATATTATCGTTAAAACTGTGCCAAAATATTACATAACTAAAATATAACCAAATTATATACCTTGTACACCACTTAAGCATACCTATAATCGTACTTCAAGTCTAATATGAATAAACTCACCTCTACTACTGTGAACACGTTCAACATAATAAATATATATATTACAGAAATGTTCAAATGTGGACAAAGCATAAACTATAAAGTATATATAGTAAAGTAGAATAATTGATGGACAAAAGGTTTTATATGTATACGAAAATAAACTCATATAATAGATGGCTATATTTTTACACAACCAAATATATAGAGAATTTATACGGCAAACATATATATATATATATATATATATATATATATATATATATATATAAAAGACAATATATATAAAACGTATATGTATCTTGCATAATAAAAATCCATACCAGTTTCTAAACATATGTAAAACAAAAAAAATCTATACAATACTTCTTTATAAAATAATATATATACTATATGAGATGAACAAGTAACTTTTATCCGGGCTGCCATCTATATTTCGAACATCGTACATATAAACAGCAAACTACATATAAACTTTTAACACACGCATATAAAAAAACTCAAATATTATAACTAATATATAACAAATATAACCAAAGTCAGCACATCTACTTTATTGGAAAAAATCAAAGAAACTTGAACATATAATATATAAGACAACTAGATCTTTCATAAAGTTAATAAAATTTACATACTGCAACAATAAGAAATGAATAGTAATATGAAGTGTGTATATATAATATTAGCATACCATGCATGAGTGGAGCGATGGGCTTTAGGGCGGAGGATAGATCACGGTAGGAAGCTAAGATCGGTGGAAGCTTGCGGTGATGCTTGACAGGCAAGGAAAGGAGGGCGGACACGCGGTTGAGGGTCGGCGCTTGGTCGATGGGAACGGGGGTTGTTGGCCGCTGCGTAGTGATGCGGGTCTGGTCGATGGGCTATTGTGGTTGGCGGAGCTGTGTAATGGAGCGGATCTAAGAAATAAAGGGGAGGCCGAGCAAACAAGGAGAGGAGAAAATGGCGGGTGAGGCACGGTGGTTGGGAATGCTGTGGAGGGAGGAGAGGAGACGTGCTATGAAAAAAAATGGAAGAAAAAGAATGGCCATAGGGAAAAAGCATACAATATATGAATATTATTATAATTTCTTCAAATATAGAACAAATGAAAAGTGTGGTAAATGAAAAGTTGAATGGCAACTTGAACAAGTAGAACATTAAAGTCAGAAAATAAATTTTTGACAAAAAAGAAAAACAAGTGACTACTCAGTTTACACGTTGGATAATGAAAGGTCCCGGAAGTCGAATAGTCCGAAAACGGATACCGATACAGTAATAGGGTTTTCATATAAAACATTTCACTAATACTAATATGAGCATGCATAATTCAAAAACAGAAAAATTTATAACTTTAATCATCAAAACATGGCATATACTTGCAAAAGCATTTCAGATCTAATCTTAAAACCAAAAACTATAAGAAAATGGGATGTATAAATTATTCACCTTAGTTTTGAGAATAAAAGATGTGAGATTTGATGTTGAATTAATTGATTATCTTCATTCTCTAGAATCTTAACTTTAATCTTTCCTTGAGAACAATAATGGTGGCCGGTCTTAGATGCTTTTAGTTTGCTAAAATGAAATGAACGTGAGTTTCTTTTTCTATGGGTTTAGGGTATAAGCCTCTTCTATTTTCCATATTGCCCTTCCTTATTTCCTAACACATTTGTTTATGTCATCTTATTTGATTTATATTTAACATGGCATAGCTACCCTTAGTATAATCAAATCTCAATCCATTAATCTTCACATTATTTTAAATTATTTAGCTAATTAAATATCCTAAATAATATTTTGGGGTGTTACGGACTCCTCACCTTAAAGAATTTCATCCTTGAAATTACTATAAGGCATACAACAAAACAATTCAAGGTAAAACATATCATCAAAAAAATCAGGGAAAACCTTTCTAATCCTTCTCTCAATCTCTTAAGTACGGTCTTTCGCATCGTCACCCCATTTGACCTTTACTAATTTGACTGTCTTGTTCCTCAACTTCTTCTCATCTCTAGCCACAATCTGAATCAACTTTCTAACTATAGTCAAGTCCGGCTCTACTAATAAATCTATTAACACTGTAGGTGCAATAGTAGTTTCCGGGTCTCTAATACACTTTCTAAGATGAGAAATAGGGAAAACATCATGGAATCCTACTAAACCATTTTGGTAACTCCACCTTATAAGCAAGTTTCTCGATCCTCCCAACAATACGGAAGGGTCTAATGAATCAAGGTGCTAACTTTCCTCACTTTCCAAATCTAATCACACCTTTCATCGGTGAAGCCTTAATAAACACATAGGCTCTAACAGAGAATTCCAAGTCCTTCCTTCTTCTATCAGCATAACTTTTCTACCTAGACTGAGCTTCTTTTATCCTAGCTCAGATCAAATCAATCTTCTCTACGGCTTCTTTCACCACATTTGGACCAAGAACCAATCTATCCCCGATCTCCAGCCAACATACCAGGGATTTGCATGATCTTCCATACAAAGCTTCAAACGGTGCCATCCCAATACTAGTCTGGGAACTATTGTTATAAGAGAACTTGACCAAATGGAGATAGCCTTTCCATGATCCCTGAAATCCAATACACAAGCTCTTACAAATCCTTAAAGGATTTGTTAACTCTTTCCGTTTGCACATCAGTTTGTGGATGGTAAGTGGTACTCAAGTTGAGCTTGGTTCCTAATGCTTCCTGTAGACTCTTCCAGATCTCACTAGTAAACAAAGAATCTCTATTAATGATAATACTATTAGGAATCCCATGCAGTCTAGCCAAACTCTTCATAAATAACTTCGCCAAGATAAGTACCGTCCTAGTTGACTTTACTTAAATGAAATGGGCACTTTTAGTCCATCTATCTACCATGACCTATATGCTTTCATTTCCTCTACAAGATCTTGGTAACCCATCAATAAAATCCATAGAAATAGAATCCCACTTCCACAATGGAACTTCTAATGGTTGAAGCAATGCACTTGGTATCTGGTGTTCAGCCTTTGCCTACTAGCAATTCAAACACTACTTAACACATAAACCAATGTCCTGCTTCATACCTTCCTAGAAGAAACTTCCCTTCATGTTTAGATACATCTTCATTTCCCTTGGATGAATAGTGAACTTCGAACGATGACATTCATCTAAAGCTTCTTTCCTTATGTCACCTACATTCGAAACATACAACCTTCCCTTCTTTCTCAACCACCCTTTCTCGTCAAGACTGAAATTCTTTAAGCCATCGCTCTCTGTTCCTTCCCTTAACCTTTTGATCCGTTCAGCCAAAACTGGATCCTCCTTCTGTTTAGAAGCTATCTTCTCAATCATTATCGGTCGAACTTCTAAACAAGATAATACAACACTTCCTGCACTAGAACCTACCTCAGATCTAAATTGCACTCGACAAGCTGACACTGCTTCCAAATCTTTCCACTCAGCAATCATAGCCGATACCTCATTTGATGTTTTTGGCTAAGTGCATCCATCACTTTGTTTCCTTTTCCCGGTATGTACTCAATTTCAAAATCATAAGCATCAATAAACTCCAACCATCTTCGTTGTCTCATGTTCAGCTCCTTCTGAGAGAATAAGTACTTTAAAGATTTTCACCCATATAAAGCTCAAATCACTCTCTCAAAAGATAATGCACCACACCTTCAAAGCAAATATAATGGCGGCTAACTACGAATTATGGCTGGATACCTAAGTTCATGTTGTTTGAGCTTTCTAGAAGCATAAGCAAACACTTTACCTCTTTGCATCAACACAGCTCTCAATTTAGATCCACACGTAGTAGTATAGACAACCAAATCTTGATTCCCCTCCGGAACCACCAACACCGGTGCATGGGTCAATAAGTGTTTAAAGCTCTGGAGTACTTCCTCACACTTATTGGTCCATACAAACTTCACATCTTTTCGCGTAAGCTTAGTCATCGGTGCAGCTATCCATGAAAAATTCTTTATAAACCTTCGATAATATCCGACTAATCCAAGAAATATTTTTATCTGGGTCACCTTCTCGAGTCTCTTCCAATTATTCACCGCATCAATCTTAGTCGGATTTACAGACAACCCTACAGACAACGCTTTCTCTGAGACTACATGACCAAGGAACTCCACTTCCTTCTTCCAAAAAAGACACTTCGAAAACTGAGCTTTCAACTGATGCACCCTCAATGTCTCAAGCATAACTCTAAGATGAACTTCATGCTCCTTCTCATCTTTAGAGTATATCAAAATATCATCTATGAAGACCAACACGAACCTATCCATATTCTCTTGGAAAATTCGGTTCATCAAATCTATAAAGAATGTTGGTGCATTAGTTAATCCAAACAGCATAACTAACCATTTGTACGATCCATACCTTGTCCTAAACGTCGTGAAAGGAATACTATCCTCTGCCACTCTGAGCTGATGGAATCCCATCGTTAAACCAACTGAGTGAATAACTTAGATCCACTTAACTGATCAAACAAATCGTCAATTCTCAGTAATGGATATCAGTTCTTTATCATCTTCTCATGCAACTTACAATAATTGAAAAATAGCCTAAAGGATCCGTCCGGCTTATTAGCAAACACTATGGAAACTCCCTAAGGTGAACTACTTGGTCGAATAAAATTCTTGCCTTCTAAATCCACCAACTGCACCTTCAACTCTTTCATCTCTATGGGTGCCAACCTACTTGGTGGCCTACTCACCGGTTCTGCTCCAGACACCAAATCAATCCAAAACTCAATGGCTTGTTTTGGTGGAAATTCGGTTACCGGCTCAAACACATCAGCAAACTCTCTAACCACAAAGACTCGATGCAATTCATCCTCTAACTCCATGATACCTAATAAAGCATTCATTTCGCAACTAGGGTTCTCTACGGTATCAGCTATTCGATCACTACAATACCGGTATCTAAGTGATATTTTTCGATCATGGAAAAATTTCCTAGCATCATATTTATTTAACCAATCCATCCCAAGGATAATCCCAAATCTGACAAAATCAAACACATGCAAACAACAATCAAAAGTATGACCTAGCAACTCAAACTCTAAATGGTCACACCTCATCCGAGTGTCGCATACCCTCCATCGAATTTGCAAACCTTAAGGAAATAACTAAATATGAGGGTTCTAAGTTAAGCTTATCTACCAAACATCGAGAAATAAAAGAATGTGATGCACCAGTATCAAATAGAACGCTAACAGCTATATCGTGAGTCTGCAGCGAGCCTTACAAAACAGTCTTCCCTTTCTCCTGCACAACCGGCCTTGAAATTACGGGCTCCAATGCGTAAACTTGCCTCCTTCCTTCTTTAGCAGGTTCTTGCATTGGTTCTTATAATGGCCGATCTGATCACAATTAAAACATTTAACAGTCTCCTTTCCAACTGCTTTTTTCCCTTTTCCTTTTTCTTTTCCATTTCCTGCACGACACTCATTAGCATAATGTTCATTCTTATCACATTTATAACAAACCACCTCAGCTTTTCCCTTCTTCTATGCTCCTCCCTTCTAAGCATTCTTCTTATGGAAAAACATTCTTTTCCGACCTTGTCCCACATCGGCCTCCTTCATTTTCTTCTTCAAACAAGCTAACGCGTCTACCTACCTCCATGCCATTTCTATCACTACTTCACTTGGATCACTTAAGTGCGGTCAGGTAGCACTTATCAACACTGGCATCAAGCTCCATATAAACTTCTCATTCCTCTTGATCACTATAACAACTCTGTTATTAATGACCAGACAAATCACAATTAATTAGTCTTGATTAAATTAAATTTGGGATTTTATAAGTTTAATTGGGATTTTATAAGTTTAATTGGGATTTTAAAGATTTAATTGAATAACTAAATCTTTGTTTTGGATAATTGATTCAAAATATGAAACAAAACAAATTTTATCCAATTCATAAAAGAGTTTTAATTTAAAATTTAAAATGTTATTATCAAATACAATTAGAATCTAAATTGAAATTTGCTAATAATTGATAATTGGATTTCGTCTTAGGCTGACTTATTTCAAATTAAATGGGAATATATTTTGGGCCTTTTGCCTTTTTGGAAGCCCATTAGAAAATCTAGCTAAGCAAAAGTCTGAACATAAGAAAAAGACAACACTCTCCATTCCGTCTCCTTTATCTTCATGCTTAAATCCCTAAATCCCCAATTAACTCACTTTATCAATCCAAGTTGCGGCGATAGATGAAGCTTGAGCACGGCAAGTCAGGACGTCATGGCAAGGGGAGTTCGAGCTGTGTGGTCGTAGGCGCGAAAGTTGGTTGTGGCTGCGTTCAGGTGATAGCAGGCTATACTAGGCTAGGCATCGGGTGAAGATTAAACCGTTTAACGCTGCTATTTTGGGATTTAAGGTGAGTTAAACCTCACAAGGTCTATCACTAATGTACTGATTTGCATGAATTTGATTTTATAATGAATCATTGTGAATTGATATGATAATATGCTATTAGTGCTGGTTCATACGCACTCATTCTTTGTAAATTAACCAGGGCTTTTATTATTTCTATTCACTGTAATTCAATCAGTGCCTTGATTTTTCGTTCCCAATGTTTGAAATATAATGAATCCTTTTACTTTGAACATTGTATGACCAGTGCTCTGTTTGTCCTTTATTCATCCCTACTCTGATGCATTCGTTCGTCCTATTTCCTATTCATTTTCTATAGGTCCATGTTAATTTATTTTGTCATGCCTTGTTAGGAAAAAAAAGAAACTAGCTTGCAGCAGTACCTGTAGTGATTACATCCCTCACCCTGTGCCTTTGAATTTCATCATATGGTATGTGACGTATTGTTTAAATTCTAGTGATTACTGAAGGTGATAGTATTTGGCACTTTCGAGTTTACTTTCTTGTGGTGTGCGGTAAGTGGCTGCTAGATCCTTAAGAAGTTTATTCCGTGATTTATTTTTAAACATTATAATATAATAATATTAAATAAATGTAGATTTATCGAGTTATGGTTTCTACGATCACCTTGATCGGTATGGACTATCCTTGAGATCATTCTGTGATTCTGTTTTCCTGGTCTGAGTGTGATCCTTGGTATCAGATCGATTCGAGGGATACTTGGATTAAGATCTCTTAGATTCTGGATATTTGGATTCTGTGACTGTTCTATGTCCGTGAAATAAGTATATATATTCTTGTATCTTTTGTTTGTGAAATAAACATATATTCTTGTGTTGAGTGTTCCTGAAATAAATATATATACTTGTCTTATGATGGATTCTAAATTAAATTATTGATATTTGTATGCTTAGGGATGTTGTGCTTTGTTATGTGAATTCGGTATTTCATGACAAATTTGTGTTCGTGACCTATATTTATAAACTCGTGTCTTGTGATGAATTCTAAGTTAGGTTAATCTTATGACTTGTTATGTAACAGCCTAAAAATTTTAACATATTTTAATTCTTTTTATTTAAAAACTTTGGGGTTTTATTATACAAAGGTGTGAAATTTTAAATTGATTATAAATCATTGCCCAAATTTGTATAAATATAAGCAATGATTGTAATTTTGACTTTTGGTTAAAGTTTAGCTTTAATTGGAATTTTAAAATTTTAATTTCTAACTCCCAAATCTTTATTTAAGATGTATATATTTGTACAACATTTTATTCCACTTTTGTTTTTTTTTAAATTGGTTATATACTTTTTAAATTAAGTAATAAATATTGTGTAAAAAGAAATTAAATTTTACGTTCTTTTATATGTATATACACCAGTTTCTTAGTTAAATGATAAATAAATCAAATGAATGTAAACAAATCAAATTTTAAATTTAGTAATAAATAGTGTATAAATAAGCTATTTAATTACACGTTTTAAATTGGTACGTTTATATCCATTCTCGTTTTATTTAGTTGGCCTTAAATGGGGAGTTATTCGATGAAATATTATTTAGCGTATATTTCACTAAATATATAAGAAGCAAATAGATAAGAAACAAATAAAATTTAAATACGTAACTTTTGTTATAAATTTGGGCGTATGTTTCGACTAATTATTGCATCTATAATACACGCTCGTTAATTTCTTACCGTAGCTAATAAAAATTAATTCAAACTGTGCCTTACCATTCGTGTGTAAAAATATTCCCTTTCCGTTGCTTCCTTATATTTAATAGGAATAAATGCCTTATTTCATCTTGTCGTTTCAAACAAAGATTACTTGCCTTGTCATTCGCGTGCGTAGATATCCTCTTTTCCTTTTTCTTCTTTGTAATTGATAGTAATAAATTCCGATAGCCATTTCAAAAATCAAATTGTATTTTCTTGCCATTTTTTCACCCAATCAACGTAAATACCTCCCTCTTAAAAACTTGTCACGTACAAAATTCCTTCACCACATCAAATTGTTTTCATCCTTCTCTTGCGTGAGCTCTTTGCTTCAGGTACTGGCTGCAAAAATTTTCTTCCTTCTTTTATTTATTTTCTTTCTTTTTTTTTTCTTGTGTTTCTTTTGTCCATTGTTTTGCTACACCAAGTACTCGGCCCTCCTCCACCTTTGAGTTTTAAACCCAGCCTAAATTTTCCAATCTCCCACTGCTTGCGTGTTTCAGGCTATAAATAAAAAAATATATATATTAATGCATGCGCCACCTGTGCATAATTAAATCTCAGCCTATATATCTCAGCATCCCTCTGTGTATGTGCTTCTCTAGCCTTGAATATGGTAAATAGCCGAGACTTGAGGTATGGGTTAAATCGTGTGGTGAAGGGACCTAGTTATTGGTTAATCATATCATTTTATTCAATCTAGCTTTCCAGTTTTTCTTTATTAAATTTGATATGATCGTAATTGAATACGCGTAATTAATTTTATTTGTTTTGTTTCAAGGTTTGAATCTGATCGTCGCCTCCGCTAAAATTTGATCGTGCCTTCTGTACGTTTGTTCCGGTGTGGATATCGTTTTGAATCTAACCTTCAGCGTCATAGAGGTGAGTATTCACGCTTGACAAACATACTTATAGAATTGTAATTTAATAACAAGTGAAATTGTAGAATGGTTATGTTATATTTTACTGGCCTATGATTTAAATTTTATGATGTTAAAACCCTGTTATAAATTTTCACATCATCCGTTATATTATCTGCTGTTATATTTTATGTCGTTATACTGTTTATTTATTCCTGTTTATCACTACAAGTTCCCTATAGAGTATAATCGTTATGGGCTGAAACGATAGGCCTGAACGATATTTATTTATTATTTATTTGTTTAACTTGGGATTGCGGGTTTGAAATGATAGAACCCGGATTTTTGTAAATTACGGATTGAAATGATATATTATCCGTATCACTTGACTTAGGTTAGAAAATATTTTTCTGGAAATTTTAAGTATTTTTAAATTTGTATACTACAATATTTTGATTTAAATTAAATTAGAAATGATTGTTAGTGATTTTATACAAGTTAAATATATAAATAAATGAACGGTTAAGTTGAAAATTGAAATATAAATTTATTTTGGAATTTTGATTTTTGTAATGGAATGAAATTAAAGATAAGTAAATAAATTATAATAAATTGAATTTAAAATGGATAAATAAGGTGTTATTTAAATTTTCTATGAATTAAATGGTTAATAAAATAAATGCATAAAAATAAATTTTTGAATATAACTAACCTTAGAAAAGTGAAGTTTAGTTTAAGAGAAAAAGGTTAAGTTAACAAATAAACTGGAAAATAAGTTATATTTTGAAATGGTAATTAAACTTAATTGTTAAAGTAAATTTTGAATACAAAGACTAGAAATTTGTGCATTTTACTTAAATAAGCGAAGCCTTGAGAATTTTGATATTTGTTTGTGAAATTTACTTTATAAAAATCATAAATTATTGAGTAATTTAAATGACTATGTCAAAGTGAAAGATATGATTTTATAAGTTAAATTGGTTTAAATTAAATTATTGCTGAATATATATTGAAGTCTAAAAATTTAATTTACTTAGATTCTGTTATAAGGGATATTACCACACTTTGTAAGTGCCGTAGCTGATGCAAAAAAACTAAAGGCTATTCAGTACTTGGTAAGTGCTGTGGTTGTGAAATTTAAAGCTAAACCTGAATAAAGAAAAGGGCTATAGTAGCACTTGTTAAATGTTGCAGTGGCTGAAATTGAGAATTTTGGATATTTGATTTGTAAATATAATAACTTCACTTTTAAAAGTTAAAATGAAGTATTTTGATTCAATATTAACCGTTTTGAAATTTATAAAAACGGGTAATAATAACGTTGGTTGTTAAAGAGACCGGGATCAGATATGGGCATACTCTCTATCGATACCGAAACCAAGACAACCGCGTACGCGGTGGAGATTCCAGAATGAAGTAGGATGGTGGTGACGTTCTTTTGAGTATGTACGTGGACCCGACTCCCGTGAGTTGGCATAAGGTTGCTAAAATAGGAGTGATCGACAGGCTAAGGAGGTAGCACCTCTTATCAGACACACTTCTTCGTATGCCATTATATTACTTTGTGATTGTTTGGTGCGCACCTTTGATTTGGGAGTGTTGTTCGAGGTGGGCGGTAGTAGCAGCTACGCGCTACCACCAGTCCGGAAGCATAATTGGTATATCTACCCTGGCATTGCCAAGTTATGTCGTGTCACCTACCCTAGCGAGCCTTGTACGAGTTTGATTTGTGTTGCACCTATGGAGTATCCTCTGGTAGCCTCCCGATCAGGAGGTATTACGGTACTGTATAGACTATTGGCACTATTATGTGTTAAGGGCTATGTGGGTAACCCCTTAACGCTATTTTAAAGTAAGTTTATTTTACAAATAGACACTATTATAATAGCGAAATATTGCTGCATAGTAAATAGTTTAACGGATCCTTAGAGGATGGGCGGTCCTAAGCATCCTTTGAGTTACTTGCATTTATATTACAGTTCACTTGAATTAGCTTACACTGTATAAGTATGTATGACCTGACTTGAGTGTTTATGTTTTATTTTACGCTCGGGTCAGCCTGAGTATCAGTTCGGACTTCATTTCCCCGGAGCTAGGACTGCTGAAGATCATCTTTATCGACCTGCTGTCTATTTTCTATTCTGTTTTATCTTAGCCTATGTAATTTGAGACAAATGAATTGAGGTTTTCTGTGGTTACTTCAAACTGTATTGGTTATAAGACTACGTAATTTGTACTTATTTTGAGACTATGTGATAGTGGCTTCATGAACCACTAAGTTATTTTAATTCCGCTCTGAGTATTCTGATTATGTGTCTATGATTCTGTGATTTGATTTCATTTGCTCCAATTTTATTTACAATCAATTGTTTTGAACTATTCAAGTTTGACATGTTTTAAATTTATTATCGAATTTGAATGGTGCAAAATAGTGGGTCGTTACGTGTTATTTCTTGGACATTTGTAGTGCCCATATATTATCTTTCCTTGTGTTATATCTTGTTCTCACACTATTGGATATTTAGAGATAGTCTATCCCGGGCGTTATTTTGCTCGAGTCAGGCCGAGACTTTTCAGGTTACAGGACATGTTGACCTTTGAATTGTTGTGCTAGCAAGGAGATAAACATTTGGACTTTTAGTTTATCCCATTTACGAATTTGGACCTTGTATATAAATGTATAATTGAGATTAGAGACTTGTTAAATTTGTATAACAATCGAGTATGGTATTTCATTTTGTAAACTAAATAAATTGTTTATGTATAATTTGAGATTTATTCTGCTGTGATCTGTGACTATTGTTTATATGATATATTATTCTGGTTCTGAGAAATCGGTGTGTCTATTATTTTGTATTGATACTGTACACGTCGAGTTCATTTCAGATATTAAGTGAAAACGGTAAATGACTTGTCAGTGTTAGTAGAAAGATATATTCACATGCGATTGCCCCTAACAAGATGTATTCTCCAGATTAGCAGATGGCATTTCTTGTAATGTTCTTTGCTAAACTGGGCATTGCGGAGGGGTCGTTACAATCACCGTATCAATCAAGGCATACCCATACCTGGCCAACTCTTCAAATCTTCTAGCATACTCTAGAATAGACATCTCCCCTTTTTCTAATTCAGCAAACTTCGTAACCAATGCCGACTGCATCATCACCGACAAGAACCTTTCTTGAAACCTTCTCCTAAACACCACCCAAGTCATGATTTCCACATCAACACTAGCTACAAAAGTATTCCACCAAAATAGAGTAGCTGCTTGAAGCTGTCTCGAAGCTAATCGCCTCTTCTGCTCGTCATTCAATCCTTGGTCAGCAAAGATTCTCTCACAATGTAGTAGCCAATTTTCCACCTCAGTCGCATCTTCAATTCCGATGAAGTGCTTCCCTCCAAGACTGGTATAGTCTCTGCTCAAGTTAGGATAGTGGTTGACTATCGAAGCTTCTTGAACTCCTCCTCCAGTAGCATTCCCTCCGACAACTCCAGCTGCAATTCCAGCTTGCATCATGTTTATGAAGAACTGATACATGGCTCCCATATCCACTTGGGGAACACCAGCACCAACAGTTTCGGTTTGAGCCTGACCTGGACATCTTCTAGCATTTGGTCGGCCATTTCCATTAGTGGTTGTGCTCTCTCCGTCGAGATTAACTCTGCCTCTTCTTCCTTCCATAACTGTATTCAAGTTTTGTGAGATACAGACGAATAACCTAACTAAGATAGGAGTTTAGAGATATAGTGTATACTTATATATAGCAAATACAAGTACGTTACTATAGTGTTATCCCATACCCCAGTCTTATCTCTAATTACTAAGGATTATGTTTGTCAAAATCTATTTTTAGTTAAAGTATTTCATAAACAATGCTCTAATACCAAGCTATAACATCCCCTATCTACAGGCCCAAAACTAAGCACTACAGATGTTGCAGTCATCTATAATATTAGCTTCTGGCAACAAAATACGGCTACGTTAATGGTATCTATAATATCAGAAGAACTTGAATGTGAAACAAAACACGTATTTCAAAACAACTTTTCTTCATTACATTTAAAACAGATGTTCCATATTATTAATACATAATCCCAATACGTTCCTAGGCACAAATAAAATATGCTTAATACAAAATACGCCAAAAGCGGTATATGAAGATACCCTCTTGGATGACAAGAGTCATGCAGTCATAATAGACTTAATACAAACACAATGGAAATACAACAAAACACAAAGCTGCAAATCCTAAATAGTTACCCGTTTGCCTCCTTCGTGCCTCCTCCATGCCTCCGGTAGCCTTATTCGTCATCCTACTAAACCTGAAAAAGACCTTAACTCCTCGGCCTACTCAAATTAATTTCGAGCATCCGAGAGTTCAAAGAGAAAACATAAACTTCGAGTTAGACATAAAGCCTGGTGTGAATAATACTATACATCCCGATTTAATATGTTAAGTGAGTCCACGTTACTTAGCGGAATGGGTTTCCCCTCACTACATCATTTCAAAACCTTTTTAAAACCATATTCTATGCTCCTACATCCACTATGGTTAAAAAATATATTTTTAAAACATTATGATGATATGCATACTTGAAAACAATTAGGATTTCCTTATCCCCTATTAGATTTTAATTGCCTCAAAGAGGGATTATCCATCCCACATTCATTTTACTGAAGATGACGCGGAATATCCAACCCACATCACATAGTTTTCCTAGGATAACTATAAACCATTAATTAAACATATGAAGATTATCCATCCCCCACACGATGTTAACTATCCATCAACACCACATAGTTTTCCCAGGATGACTATCAACCCTTCTTCAATCATATTGAGACTATCCATCTCCAACTTGATGTTGACTATCCATCAAACATCCCATGAACATACTTACATCATGCTATCCACGTGAGTAACCTATTTCCACTAGTATCCCTAATTTAGCTTACATCCCAATCCCCTGCTATCTACATGGTTGACCTATTTTCATTACTATCCCTAATTTAGGTTATATTCATTATAATTTACATTGGTATCCCCAGTGATTGTAAAAATATATAAGTGTTGATCCCCAACTATTTTCCAACCTCATTAAGCCCACCCCGGTATCCCCAAGGATAAAAACATTTATTTTATTTTATAAGGTTAAAGGAAAACAAATTTCCAATCCCTTCGAAAGTCTTGCTTTCGACTCTTTCAACAACAATGAAACTTCAGACATCCTACTTTAAAATGCTTAAAAACATTGTCTTAGAAAACCTTTGGAAACCTTCCATTTAAAACCTTTCGAAACCATTTAGAGAATAAACCTTTCGACCCCTTCGAATACTTGTCTTTTGACCCCTTCAAAACCATTCATTAAACAAAACCTGTTAAAAGCATTAAACCTCTAAAATACAAACCTTTCAAAAACTTACTGGGTTCAATCAAAAACATGTGGAGAATCTACTTTAAAACCTTTTGACTACATTGGAAGCTACCTTTCAACCTTGTCGAAAGGTCTGCTTTAAAAGCTTTAAAACATCTCTCTAGAACAATAAGCTTCAGCCTTTAAAACACCTTCTTCAAAAGCTTTGGGTTATACTTCAATTATAAAATAAAGGTAAATCTTCTAAGTCAAAAGCATTAATACCTTTGGAAAGCATGGAGAAGCGGCCGATTTAGAATAACAAGTAAACCTTTCGACTTTGTCAAAAGGTTCAAAACAAAACAATGATAAAGCGGCAATAACCTTTCAAATTTGTGGAAAGGTTTAAAACCTTTATTTTAAGTAATTGACCTGGTCAAAAGCAACCAAGTCGAAAACACTTATTCGAAAGCAAAGCAGGCGATTCTTTTGGTTTATAAAATAAACATACTCCAACCTCTTTGGCAACCAACCTTTCGACTAAGTACCCTTTGACTTTGTTCAATTCATTATGTACCAAGTAACTCGATACCATATGCATTGAACTTTGACCTTGTCGAAAGCTATATCCTTTCGACTTTGTCGGATGTTCTGGGTCGGAAGGTTTGATGCCTAAAATGGCAAAAACATGCTAGAAGCATTATTTTCTTATTTTTAACTTAAAAGGATAGCTTTTCAACTAACCTGCCTTTGTTTGTCAAATTCTCATTTGTTAATAAATACTTTTCAGAAAAGTGTTGCCACTAATTTCAGAATTAAATAATAGTTTTATTTTATAAAAAGCACCATCCCCTAATTAAATATATAAAACATTTAAGTCTCATATCTATAATAATTTTATATATTCATCAAGTCACTAAGGAATAATTTGGAAAAATCCTAGAAAATCTATTTTAATATGTTTTCCAACATATAAAAATTTCAAACCCAAATAATAATTATTTTAGCTGTAAATAATTTATAACCCAATAAATCATTTTCTTCACTAAAAATTTATTATAAAATCGACATAAATTAATAAAATTAAGAAAATTGGAAAACATTTCTAAAATTTCATTTTTGATCTATATTTAAATTTTCAAGGAATTTGGATGTCATTTAATAGGATTCTCATATCAAACTTTTCATAAATACTAATATGAGCATGCATAATTCACCAACAAACAAATTTATAACTTTAATCATCAAAACATGGCATATTCTTTCAAAAGCATTTCGAATCTAATCTTAAAACCGAAAACTATAAGAAAATGGGATGTAGAAATATTCACCTTAGCTTTGAGATTAAAAGATGTGAGATTTGATGTTGAATTAATTGATTATCTTCCTTATCATGAATCATAGCGTTAATCTTTCCTTAAGAACAATAATGGTGGCCACCGGCCTTAGATGTTTTTAGTTTTCAAAAATGAAAAAAATAGGGTATAAGCCTCTCCTATTTCCCATATTGACCTTCCTTATTTCCTAACACATTTGTTTATGTCATCTTATTTGATTTATATTTAACATGGTACGGCTACCCATGGTATAATCAAATCTCAACCCATTAATCTTCACATTATTTTATTTTATTTAGCTAATTAAATATCCTAAACAATGTTATAAAATATTGGGTGTTACAAGCATTTATTTCTTATATTTTTTAACATTAAAATATAAAGTAATTTAAATAAAAGAAAGATCAGTTTATAGTTTAATGTAAGAAGATAAATTATTATTATTTCATATATTAAAAAAATTAAATTCTTTTACCATTTAAAATAACAAACCAACAATTGTTTTTAGTCAAACAAGTGAAATGCACTTCTCTTTCTAATATGAAGCTCTTTGTGTATATCTATCAACATATTGAACAACATTATTTTTTATTGTGAATCTAAAATTGCATTCAGAACATTTCATTTAAAGTGGTAACTAGATCTATCATTTTATATAAAAAGATAGATTCTTTATAGGATGATAAATACCATTGTATTTCCACTTAAAATAATAAAAAATATTTTTCACGTATATTTTTTCCATAAAAAAATATATAAAAATGATATCCACAATCTTCCTTCCAAAACTCTATTTTTCATAAAAAATGATATACACAACCATCCTTTTACCAAACTCTATTTAAAAGGATAAAATTTGTTGATTGCAACCACCATCCCTATTCTACCAACATATTTTTTTACTTTATTTTTCTCTTTTTGTTGAAGTACAACGCAAAATCATTTTCTTCAATCACTCTGTAACGGCCCGCAAATCCGTACCCCTTGAGTCAACACTATTTTACATAAATCAACTCAAGTTGCACAGAAATATGAAACATTTGGGTTAAAGAAGAAGAGGTAGAAGAAGAAAATAGAAATCAACATCAGAATCTAACCATCGAGCGGAATAAAATATAATAGATAATAATGATCTTTACTCAAAAATCAAATATAACTGCTTATACATTACACCATCAGAGTACATCAATCACAGCTCAACATCAATATCGTACAAATGGATACACAACATCTCAACACAGCGGAGTATATATATATAAACAAGTACGGGAGTACGTATCATCATCCAGCTCGTCTCCTGAGCTCCACAGCATCATATCCTGTATCCTATAATACTCGGTCTGACCCAAGCATTACAGTTAAATAACACCCGAGTCAGTCTGGAATACCAGTGTGATAAAATCACACTCAACTGATTATTAGGGTTTCAAAAATCCTTTGAAAATAAAACATTTCGTAAAACCACGCCACAAATAAAAATGTCGGGTTTTTACCTTACGATAGCTAAAACAATTTTTATAGAAATCCTCTGATATTATAATAAGGTTTATTTACAAATACTTATAAAATAGCCGAAATTGTTACATTATTAAATTCCGGCTACTATCCACAAAGTGGGTAATACAAACAAAACTCGTACAAGCCTCGTAGGGAAATGGATTTCCAACTAATGAATAGGCACTAGGGTACCACCTGTTACAGTACGTGGCCTAGATCACAGTACCGAGTAGTACGCCCGCTCTCCTGCAACACAAGACCGGGACTATTCCTTACTAGATAATCCCGAGTGAGATCACCCCGTGGTTGGGATCAGCAACCGCCCACTAAGCCGAAATAAAAAGGGACATCTAGGCAGGAATGACCTCATCCTACTTGGGTGCTACCCACCTAGCCTTGCTGCATAACCCCTGATTTTCAGTCATTCCCATTTGATGAGGCTTGAGGCTAAGTGTTACCTTTCAGAACATATCCCTTAGAATGCCCATCGTCCACCTGACGATGTTTCGCAAGCATTCATCCATACAAGTCCGTCCAGGGTTCGAACGGAACCGAAGGCACTATTCCTTCTACATCCATTTCGGAAATATCCTCAGGATTAGTAGCGACTAGCCCTTGCACTTCACTGCTCCATCTTTGAATCCAAACTTGTTTCCACGAAATGTACAAACCAGATCGAAGTGGTTTTCGAGAAATTAATCTCAATTCCGGTCTCTTCGAAACGATCAGGGCATTTGGCCAATATTGATAGACGGTGATTTAACTATCAATTAATATTCACAAACAACCATCAGCCAATAAATAATTTTTCCAGTTTATTTATTTACCTTAAAATATCTTCACAAGATATATTCATATTTCCAACCCTTTTTAAAACAGTTCCAACCAAGTTTCCCCTCACGGAATACATTCCCCAGATATTTATTTCCTTTGGGACACCAAGTTCAAAATACTTTTAGATTTTAGAATAAATTTTAAAGAGCACTTTATTCTAGATCGTACTTTATAACTTTAAATATCAAACTACTTTAATACTTTATTAATATATATATATACATACACATATACTTTAAGAATATTCTAAATAAAACCACTTTATAAAATGTAAACTAATTTTTCTTTCAAAAACATAATACCAAGTCACTTTTATATAATTAATACATTAATAAATTTACAGCACTTGTTCTAAAAGTAAACATTAGAGATAATAAATTTTCTCAACATGCTTTTTAAAACCATTATTAAAACTTTTACTTAATTTAAAATTTCTTTGAAAACCATACTTGGCTATCCCGGGAAATATTCTTCTCTTCCACATCCTTCAAAAATAAATCTCCATTTATTTTTAAACAATTTTTCCATATCTTTAATAAATTCACACCTTGAATTTATATTTCCAAATCCACTTCACCTTTGCAAACCCAGTTTATAAATTTCAAAATCTCACTTCTCTTTCAAAATTCCAATTTCAAACGCTTAAATAAATTTCTAAATTGATTTCAAAATTTCTCCATTTTGAACTAAATTTCTTTAATTATTTATTTTAGATTCTGTTATTCCAGTGTTTATTTCTTAATTACAATTAAAAATCCTTTTTAACTGAAATACCGATTTCGTATTTTCCCAAATTCCTTTTTATCCTTTATAATAAAATTCAATCCATGAAATGTTAAAGTAAATTCTTTAATTTTTTAAATTATATCGCTTTAATTCATAATTCATTATTTCCCTAGTTATTAAACATCTCTTTTTTTGCATACTCGAAATTTCTTTATTAGGATTTTAGAATCACTTTTACCCCTTTTCAATTTATCCTTAAATTTATTCAAACTTCTATAATTATTTACTTAAAGATTTCACTTTTATTTTCTTTCCCAAAATCCGATTTATTTATTTATTTATTTTGATAACACAGCATATCCAAATAGATCCAACCAAACCATAACATCCAATTATCCATATAATTCATCACAGGATATCAAAAATCATATCACAGAATATTTAAACAAATGTAAATATTTTGAGCAATCCAGTTGGATCCCTCCAACCTGTTTCCCTACATCCACGGATGTTAGCACAATATAATATGCTAATTCCAAAATTTACCATAATATAGCACACCAATACATTCAACCATTCAAACAATTATTTAAATTTAATCATTTAAATTTGAATTTAATTGAGTGAGATTAACTCACCTTTTGCTTTGTTTTTTGCAATCCATTCCAAACTGGCATGCTTCTATTAGATTTTGACCTTGTACAATCATTATATAATTTATTAATATTTGAAATAAAATGAACTATTAATTTCCCATTTTATATTTTAATTAGCCAGTGATTTATTTTAAACTAATAGATTTATTTTAAACAAATTCTCTTTTCTTTTCTTTTTAGAATAAATAAAATAAATTTAACAAGTTACATAACAAATTAATCTCTATTATTTTAAAATCAAACTAGTAAAGATAAGTATATATATATACATTTCATTTAATTTATTATTATTTTAATTCTCGCTGAAAAAAAATATCTGCAAATTTATAAAATTTAAAGACTACATATATATATATCCCAATCTAGATTAATCTAATTCTAAAGTTAAATTCTGGGAAAAACGAACCAAGCTATGCACCTCGTTGCCGCAACGAGCAGTGCACACTACCCGATGCCAAAGCTCGAGCACGAGCTCCCACCCACATTCTTCAGCCTTCAACCGCTGCCACTAAATGATTCGATCAAGCCCTTCAACCCAGTTGCGACTTCGACCTCATCACTGCCTCGACTTTGGACGCGCTTCCCAGCTTTGACGTCGACGAAAACCTCCATTGATTCGAACGCGAGATGACGCTCAAACCATTTCGACTGACCAGATGCACGCGGCGATAACAAGCTGTCGCGACGAACTCAAGCTCCACTGCCAAGCCTCCTTCCTGAAATCGCGAGCTCGTGAGGGTCGAAAACCTCACCGATGAAACGAGTTCGCCCAATCACGAAACGAATCTGATTTTATTTGAGGAGAGGGAAGATTTTGATTCGATTTGAGGAAGAAATTGATTTGAGTCTGCCGTTAGTTTATTTCGAACGAGAATCGTTTGCCCCTTTTTTTCTTTTGTTTGATGACGAACGACATCGATTCGATTTACATGAAATTGAAAGAGAGAATAAAATCTCGGTTTGATTTTTACTTGATTTTGAAGATGAAGGCTTCAGCCATTTTTTTTAAGCTTTTTAACGAAAAGAAGGGAAGAAGATGCGTGATTTAAGAAAAGGGGGTTGCGTATGGGAGAAAAAAAATCACAGTGTTCTGATGGAGAAAAAATGTGATGGAAAAGAGAAAGGAATAGGCTGATGTTGCTATCAACTCAGCTAATATAAAAATGTTGGCCAACTTAAATACGTTAAATTGAATCTCGATGCAAATTTTAGCGCGTTTATATAACGTACGCTCACCCAACAACTCCGTTCACTACGAAAATTGAAATCCGATAATAATGCACTATTACGGATCCAGTGGAACTGGTTTCGTTGGATTTCGAGACTGTGCCTCGGAAGGCTATTTTTAAATTCAATTTAAAACGATAAATTTCAAAAATGAACAAATCACTGTTAAATTAAATTTTAACACTTCTATTATCTTCAATGTTATCAATAGAAAATTTATATGCCGTCAAATTATTTTCGACAGGCTTAAAGCTCCAGATTCAACATTTTACTCAACTCCAAATTGTTAAATTCAATAAGTTAATTATCAAATAAATAGTGATATTTGGATTTCAAGTTAAAACTTAACTTTTAAATATTTCAAATCAATTAAATATTCCAGTTTAAGTTGCTTAAAAATTCTGTGTCGTCACATTCCTCCCCCCTTAAAAGAATTTCGTCCCCGAAATTACTAGTTAGGAAGAATGGTCCAATACCCATTTACTTTTTCCAAAACCAATCAGTTCAACATCTAACCAACTATCTTTTATAAAGACCCATTACCATTTTTTACTCACTTTCCCAATCTTCCCATAGTTTCAAACAATATTACCTACTGAATCATTCAAATTTAAATTTTAAATCAAATTTAAAATTATCAAAATTTTCTCAAAATTTTTCTAACTCTCTAAATTTTCAAAATTTTTTACCAGCGTCTCCTTTGCGCGACTAGCTCGGTACAACTACAAAATGGCTCTACGGCCTCCCAAATCCAAAAGGAAACAAAAGCCAAGTGGCTAGATCCAAAAACCCAATCAAATTTCATATAGAAATTTTAAATACACACCTTTTTTGGTCAGGCAATTCTAATTTATTATCTGAAATCAAAACCACTTTTCATTTCCCTTTTCATACCTGCATATCCTGTTTAGCAATAATATCCAATCACAACATTCAAAAACATTTTATTGACTTCTTTTTCACATTTTCAATATTTGTTTTACTTAAGCCCGTACGATGCACATATATCATCCGTACGCAATATCAAATCCGATCGCTCACTCGATCACACAATTTCACTTCCGAACTAGTATCGTCCACCCGACTTCCTAGTGCGGACTCAGATCTGGTTTCTTGATTAAAAACCGTCGTTCTCCTTGCATAGTCATAACTATGACAGAGAATTTCTAGAATCAATCAAAATTCCATATCCAGGCTCGCCGTTGAAAATCGAGTGAAAATCCTCACTCGGATCGATATAATTATCTCGAAATTCTGTGCCTGAATCCAGATCAAATAGCTTTGCGAATAAAATAATATACGTACACCCTACGTATTTACCCTAATTGATTATCAACTATATCAATTTCCTTTTTATTCACATTTATTATGATTATTATTCACTTATTCTCACTTTCCCTTGTCACAACTTGCAGTTTTAATCTTCATTCAATTATTCACTTAGTATATTTCCAGTGCCAACTTACTTAAAATTTTCACCTTCATTTCTTAAGTTCAATATTAATATTTTATATACCTCTTGAATTTGTTTTCACTTCACTATTGGAGTTTATATCCATTTTATTCAATTTGCCTTTACAATTCCATAAAAATTTCAATTTGCTTCACTTTATTAATTGATTTCAAATATATATACTTCTTCCCAATTTTACCTGAATTCAATTCATTTCCAAACTCTGCATATTGAATTTTGCTTCACCCTATCTCAATCCATATTGAATTTTCCATTTCCTTTATTTGTTTTACTTACTAATTGTTAACGCTAAAATTTGAACGCTAACACCCCGGTGTATGAAGTGTAATTGTGAAAGCACCACCCGATAACTCGGGAACAGATTATAAGCAGATAATAGCGGAAAAGCAGTAAACAACAGCAATTTTATAGTGGTTCGGCTTAAGAGAGAGCCTACGTCCACTTTGAATATCTTTATTGTCGATTTGATTACAAGTCGATGCAATTACACTTTGATTACGACACACTTCGAGTTACAAGTGACTTAGAACAAGTAGCCTAAACTTCAATGTCGATCAAAATCTTTGAACTCATGTTGGACATGTATGATTTCTTCGTGAAGTTCCTTGAGGCATTCTTTGTATCTCAAAAGCTTTAAGTGTTGAAGTAGTTCGGAATGCAGCAGAGTAACAGCGCTTGAAAAATGAATCCCCCCCTCGAATGTTGGAGGTGGCCATGTATTTATAGGAGTTTTCAGCCCTGAGTCGTGAGTCGTGTTCGACTCATACTTGACTCGTGGTCGAGTCAAATTAGGTCGTGGCCGACTCATCGAACCAAGCCCTTGGTTTCTCCATGGCCCATTCCTTTGCTGGATTTTAAGCTAAGTCCTGAGTCGCTTACGAGTCAATCCTCATTGGCATAGGCACTGTGGCAATGGACTATGACTCAATGGCTTTAAGTCGTGGACGAGTCATTCTGAGTCATGAGTCGTTAAGTCGTTAACGACTTATCAGGTAGCGGTATATAGGTGAAGCGACTTAGGGACTTATCTTCTTAGGTCGTCAATCCTCTTGAGTCGTTTCTTATGATGAGTCGTGGACTTGTTGAGTCGTTGAGGCGATAGTCTTGATGAGTCGGTAATGCACTGAGTCGGCCTGCCTTGTGAACCGTTAACCCCTTGAGTCGTCCTATCCCTCTAAGTTGCCTTGAGCCTTAACTCGTCAGCTAACTGAGTCGCTACCAGTTGATTCGGTACCTTCCTTAAGTAGATGAGTCGGTAATGCACTGAGTCGGCCTGCCTTGTGAACCGTTAACCCCTTGAGTCGTCCTATCCCTCTAAGTTGCCTTGAGCCTTAACTCGTCAGCTAACTGAGTCGCTACCAGTTGAGTCGGTACCTTCCTTAAGTAGATGAGTCGGTCTAGTCCTTAAGTAGATGAGTCGTTGAGTAAAACGAGGTTAACACTTGCCCCTCGAAGTACACGCCTAAGTCGTAGGTCGTGTGCTTCGACTCATCCTGTCTCGTGTGCCGATTCAACTTTCACTGCTCACAGCTATAAAAGACTTGAGTCGTCACTCTTACCTCCTTCTTCTCATTACCTATCTCTTAAGTCGCATCTGCCATTAATACTTCTCCGAACCTTCGAAGGCGTTTTCGAGTTAATCAGTCGACGACTTATCCTTGCTATTACATTGTGTAAGTGAATTCAATATTTATCCAACCATGTTTGCTGCTAAATCGTGAATCCCCATCCTCTGATTCTAATCCAACGTCATGCGTCGCGTTGCATTCTCGAGCCAAGCTGCGATCGATTTCCAATCGTCATTAGCTATGTTGTTGCGGCTTACGAGAGCTCAGCTACGTGTTGGATGTACGATGGACCTAAGACGATTCGAATCTGTCTTGGGCTATTTGTTGGTGCAGAGAAATAATAGGTTTTACTGAGAAAGTGGTGGATTTTGTTATATAGACGATAACGGGTTAAGGGTTAGATGGCTAACGGGTTAGGAGTAGGAAGGCGTATTGGCCGAAGAGGATGGAACGTTGCTTCGGATGCGACTCAGCAATTTTCGACGACCCAATAACCTCCACGAGTTAACTCTGGACCGACCTACCAATTCTAGCAACACAAGTCTTGAGTCGTGGCCGAGACAAGACTTGGAGAATTTCACACTGCCTCGAACTAAAATCTTTTCCCATTACTATGCCTTACGACTTAGAGAACCAGTGACTCAAGGCATCAATGTCTTGGAGCATAAACAACCTAGCTTAACTTGCTTCATAACCTTTAAAACGTGGACGAGTTATCACATTGTACTGCTTTGAAGCATAATTCTGACTCGATCTTTGACTTGAATTGCTGAAATAAACTGCCTGAATATTGAATTGTCTGGAGTTTAACCTGTTAAACTTTATTGCATACTTTAGTTTTACAGATTGCTTCAATTTGCAAGTATACAACCTGTTTAATACAACAATCACAGAAGATTGGGACGAATATACTGCCATTGATTGTCCACATCTAATGACAGATTAGTCAATAGAAGATAATTAATTTAAATGGATTGCGTGAACGAAGTACTTTAAACCAACGAATCCAAGTAGAGTGCTAAAGCAATGTTGAAATAGTCAACTGAAATTGATCGGTTTGCACTAACACTATACCTGAAACTTTAAATTAACAAGTCCTGAAATTTAGTAATTGATCAATTGCCAACTAGCTTAACTTCAGTTATATTTACTTGTTTATCTTCATTAGTTCTGCACAACACTTCACACTTTTAGGAAATGTGCACCTTCGCATTTGAACATCCAGTTGCTTGTGTAGAATGACTTCTCAGCAAGAAGAACCGATGGGCCAGGCTGAAGATGTCTTCCCAATAGCTAACCCATTGGATAACCCTCCGGAGAGAACTTCCACAACTCTGAATCAGCGGGTGTTTAACCAATTGCGCATCCAGTTTGGCATTGCCGAAGCTGATGCCTTACTGTCGGGGCCAAATGATACTGCAGATAGGCCCCCTCTTGGCTTTATTGCTGTCAATCGCCAAATGTGCTTGAGCGGTGCCATCCCACCTTTTAATGACTTCCTTCAGCAGTTCCTGCTTCGGTTATCTATCTCTCCATTCCAATTGCACCCCAACGGCCATGCCATTCTGATGGGGTTATGTGTGCTATTTAGGAGAGTTTTGGACCGATTACCGAGCTTTGGGGAAATCTGCTACCTCTGCTCATTCACAAAAATTAAAGATCATCCCTCTATCGTAGTTATAAGGAGTGCTCGAAACCGCAAACTCATCACTGATCTTCCTGAAAGCGTTCATGGATTTCTAAATCAGTTTTTCTTTGTTCGCTGTCCTCCAGGGTTTTATGCCATCTGGAGAGTAGGAAGTAAGATTTCCTGTTTTTATTTCTCCATTCTTGAGCTTTTCGAAATCTGAGTTGCTAAATGCTAACTTCGCTTCTTTCTTTTTTTCTGTTTTAGCACTCCCTCCTCCCTCTAGAGATCCATGCTATAAGCAAATTTTTGAAAGACTGAATGCCGTGGCGGCAGAAGAGAGGAGTATAAAGTTTTTGTTAAATGATGAATTTTTACATCAATTTGGACTCCTTCACCCTTCTCGTTCCACTCAGCTTTGTGAAGTTCCCGATTCTCCAGCGGAGGCTGAAAAGCTTATGCCAAAAGATCCCTCCACTGAAACTTTACTGGTAAAGTGCCCCACTCTCACTGATGTTACGGGGCCGTCTAGCAATTTGACACTTGCCCCAGTTATCGAAGAGGAAGAACCTCCACGACCTTCCGGGAGATCTGCTGACGAAGGAGTTGAGAAAGCAAGTCCCAAAAAGCATGATGGTGATGATGTTTTTGAGGGGTTGAGCGACCTAATTGTGACTTCACAAGAACTTTTTAAAGATGATGTTTCCAAAACTATCTCTTCTGTAATCGAGGCGACATCTTCTCTACAACAAATGTCAACTCCTCCTACTCAAGTTATCACCACCTCTACTCCACAGAGTGGTCTGTAGCTTGATGCGTGTAGTTTACACATTACTCAACACTTAGGATTTTTCAGCACTTGTTTGTGTTTGACTTCTATTCTCTAAAGGCTTTTAAGACTTGTCTTTTTGCCTTTCAGATCCTTCAATGGGGCGTAGCGGCATCGGCTCTTATTATAAAGACTTTCAGCGCTATGGAGGGCGTGGAAACTATGATTATAGACGCTACCTTACCGGTCCTAGAGAAACCGATGAGCAGAGAGATGCTCGAAAAGCTAGAGAGAGGAGAGAATATGAAGAGCGTCATGAGAGGATAGATGTGCGACATGAGTCTTCTTCAAGAGGCGATGACTCTCATAAACGTAAAACACATGATGGTCGGGGAAAAAGCCACATTGTTGAGGACCCGAGCAAGCGGGCCAAACCTAGTGAGAAACACGCATCTGCAATATCTGAAAAGTTTGACGCTCCTTTCTCTATCGACATTCCTTCCAAATCCCCTGCTCTTGAAGGAAGCGCTATTCAAACACTTCTTAATAGGCCTTCATATCGTGTTGAAAGGGCCCACCGACCCTACAGAGCCGATTCCCGAATTGGTGCTTAAAGGGGGTTCGCTTTGATCTTGATTTAGTTCCCATCGATAAAGAAGCCATGTACCAAAATCTTGATGCCGTCAGACTCAATATTGAAAGAATGTCTGGATGGTAAAAGCTTGTTGATGAACTCCAAAGGGTCAATCGGGCCAATATCGAGGCGATGCTAACTATGGAGAACGATAAGTCGGAATGGCAGAAGATTCTTGACCAGCACAACATCGAGATGAAAAACATAACCGAGTATAACGAGAAACTTGAAGCTGAAGTCAAGCATCTTAAAGACGATCATACCACCTCTTCTAACACTTACACTCAAAGATAAGAGGTGCTACAAAAACAAGTGCGGGATGCACATGCTGGCCAAAGAGATGCCGAAGCTAAAGTTGAGAGGCTAGACGAGGTCGCAGAGAATTACCGCACTGATGTCGCTCAGTTGCGGAGTAAAATGAGCGCCCAAGACATGGAGATTGAAGCGTTAAAAGCTCAACTTGCTAAAAATGAGAAAGAACGAGATGAGGCCATGGCTGGTAAAATCGCAGCTGAAGAATCTATTCAAACCATGGAAGCCAATGTCAGTTCAAATCTATTTGACTTTTACTTGCACAGCGTCTTAGGGCATGGCAGTCTCTCTTTTCTTGGTCCTAAATACGAAATCACCTTGGCTGAAGTGTGGGAAGCTGCTCTCGACATGTTCAAAGGCGTCGGGTATACCGAGGAAGAGCTTGAGGCGCGCTACCTAGATGAGGAAACTCGCGCTGCTCTTGGAAGGGAAAAGAGCAACTCGCCAGAGTGCGGACTGGGATGGCGGAAGAGGAACGTTCTGAAAAAGAATCACCACCTACTACCTCTGAACATCCTTTAGTTTCTCCTGGAGTTGACATCACAGGTTCCAGTGCTCATTCCCCGCCTCCTACAAGAACCGAGGTAATTACCCCTACTGATGATGAGGCTTTGGAGGATATTGGAGCTCAAAATTATGAGATTGAACTAACGAAGCAAATATCTTCAGGTAACTTTGGCATTGGTCCGATTCAGGTGGATTGCCTGCTTGCTCCTCAAAAGTTTGATGAGCTTCTCGATTACTTTTTGAATCTTGACGAACCCATATCTCCCTTCTTTTGGGGAGATACTAATATTTTTAACTTCTCTTCTTCTGCAGTTGAAACACCAAGTGCTGTGCAAACTTCGCTTCCTCCGGTTATCCCTCCTCCGTCTCTTCAGGTGGCTCCTCCTTCTGCTTCACAGCCCGGGTCACAAGAGGAGCAAATAGAGGTTCTTCACGGCTTAGATGACCCTATCGCTTCGCAAGAGCAGAAAGACGAGGGACTTGAGGGAGGTGAGATATCTCCGGAGCGGACTCCTTCTGATGACATAATTTTGTCTGCTCTTGTTACTCCAGGGAGCGAGTCTTCTTCGAAGAGGAGAAAGAAAATCATTGCTACTGAAGAGGAACCGGAAGTTGCACCAGTTGCATCTCCCTCTCCTTCTTCCCTTTTGCCTACAGACCGACCTGAAAAGCTAATCATTCGGTCGGGTAAAGGGTCCAAAGGTGGTAAGAATAAATGAAGATTCCAGCTTTCAGCTTCTTGTCTTTTGCATGTACTGGTCGAGAATTGTGCGGGTACCGGCCCCTGCTTTTATTTTGAAACTTGTATCTGCAATACAATTGAATAAAATGATCCTTTATTTGTACAGACTCCTGTTTGAATTTGAGAATGCATTTATTATTCATTTTTGCACAAGTTTATTTATATGATATTGCAGCGGGCTTATGGCATGTTGTTTGAGCATTACTTTTGCCGATGTGGCTATACCATATTGTATGTAATTATACCATGTTGCCCCATACCATAAGCTTGCTGCAATATTTTATACTTCGAGGGGACTTGCACTCTTATTTTCTGAAGAATAATTATTTCATTCTTGAAGAAATTTTTCGTAGAGTACAACTCCCTTCATATAAGTTTTTACGCTCTGTCCTTCGAAGAAATCACTTTTTTCTTTTGCTTATGTACACATTTTACCAAGTGAATTCTTCTATGAGGTAAAGCGGGCCTCTGAAGGGTACTTTAACTTTCTCTTTTTTTTTTTGAGGAAGATTATTTTCCAGAATAGGTAAATCACTCTTCCTTTGAAAGTTAAAGTGTGCTTTTGATGAGGATTTTTTTTTTAAACACAGAAAGTTGTACCTCTGAGGAGGGATTTCTCACGTTTCAACACTCGGAAGTTTTATTTCAATCTTGGTGAAACGTGTACCTCCAAAGAGTTGTGCCTTTGAAGAAAGCCTTTTCACGTTTCAACACTTGGAAGTTTTATTTCAATCTCGGTGAAACGTGGGCTTCCGAAGAGGTCTTTCTTCTTGATTGTGTCTCCGGGAGGAGGTTTCTTTTTTTTTTTGCATTTCATCTCTGGTGAAGTGAAATTCCGAAGAGCGGCTGTTACACTTCAACTCCTGGTGAAATGTGCCTCCGAAGAGGTCTTTATTTTGTTTGCATTTTAACTCTGGTGAAGTGAAATTCTGAAGAGCGGCTGTTACACTTCAACTCCTGGTGAAATGTGCCTCCTAAGAGGTCCATATTTTGTTTGCATTTCAACTCTGGTGAAGTGAAATTCCAAAGAGCGGCTGTTACACTTCAACTCCTGGTGAAATGTGCCTCCGAAGAGGTCTTTATTTTGTTTGCATTTCAACTCTGGTGAAGTGAAATTTCGAAGAGCGGCTGTTACACTTCAACTCCTGGTGAAATGTGCCTCCGAAGAGGTCTTTATTTTGTTTGCATTTCAACTCCGGTGAAGTGAAATTCCGAAGAGCGGCTGTTACACTTCCACTCCTGGTGAAATGTGCCTCCGAAGATTGCCTGGAAGTTACTCTCTCATGGTTGGAGGGTCATGACTCTTCCAATCTTTTTTGGTTGAGTAGAGAACTTTCTTTTTTACGGCATATGCTTCGTTAGAGGTCTTTATCCTCCGAAGAGTTGTGCCTCCGAAGAGGACTTTAATTGTTCCTTGTCCACTTGCTTATGCCTTTTCAGTGATCCTCTAATTTTTTTTTAAGCTTGCACTCCCTTCTCTTACAAGTAGCCTGTTTAATCCAAAGAAGTGTACTTCATTGCTAGGACAGTTCACGAGAGCGGACATAAGCTTCTTAATTGGATGTTTGTTGGTTCAAACTTCTCAATTTATTAGCTAAAGCCCGTTTTCGGCGAAATCATTAACCGTTCAATTGAAGCACTTCTTATCTAGGATTTAAGCTCGGGAATTTTGCGACTTGGAATTTGTTTGTTGAATGATAACAAGAATCCCTTGGTCTTGTAATGTGCAAGTTTTGTTTTCGTTGCCTGCAAAAATTTAAATCGACATTTTAGTAATACATTTAATGTTCTTTTCATATCGAAAATAAAGCAAACATGTAATAATAATAAGGAACACAAGATTTATAGTGGTTCGGCCAAGAATTTGGGCCTACATCCACTTTATAGTCTTTCATTATTCACTGGCATCAGTTTTACAATCGCTTTCAATTACAGGAATCATACATTCATAATTCTTTTTACAATATTTCAACAAAGCTATCAAGTAAAGTATGGACGCAAGTGATTGCTGTTCCAAGCTCTTGGAATTTGATCTCCTTCGACAGTAGTGAGTTTGAATGTGCCGTCCAGAAGCTTTTGACCTATGACATATGGTCCTTCCCAATTTGGCCCAAACACACCTGTTGCTGTCATAATTCTCTTTAGGACTAGATCTCCAATTTCAAAGCTGCGTTGGCGAACTTTGGAGTTGAAATGTCTGGCTATCCTTTGCTGATGAGATGCGATTCTGAGCTCAGCCTCTTCTCTTTTTTCATCAAGGAGATCTAGTGCCTCAAGCTGTAGTTTCTCATTCTCCGCTTGATTGAAATGGATTCTTCTATGTGAAGGGACCTCTGTTTCTACCGGAATCATTGCCTCTGATCCGTATGCCAATGAAAACGGAGTATGCCCAGTCGCAGTTTTGTGGGTAGTTCTGTATGCCCATAGTGCCAGCGGTAGCTTATCGACCCAACCACCTTTTGCTCTTTCAAGTTGCTTCTTGATGGTTGACTTGATAATTTTATTTACTGCTTCCACTTGCCCGTTTGCCTGCGGATGGGCTACTGCTGAGAAGCTTTTTCGGATTTTGAATCGTCTGCAAAAATCTTGGAATTCTTCACTTTCGAACTGAGTACCATTGTCTGTAATTATTTTTTGAGGCACACCATATCTGCAAATGATACTTTTAGTCACAAAACTTATCATCTTTTTTGAAGTGATAGTAGCCAGTGGTTCAGCTTCTGCCCACTTAGTAAAATAATCTACAGCAGCAATGGCATATTTAATTCCAGATTTGGCAGTTGGTAACGGTCCTACAAGGTCTATTCCCCATATCGCAAACGGCCATGGACTAACCATCTGTGTGAGTTCAGTGGAAGGAGCTCTAGGAATTTTGGCGAATCTTTGGCATCTGTCACATTTTCGGGAATAGTCTGCTGCATCTCGATTAATTTCTGGCGAAAAATATCCGTATCGGAGAATCTTTTTCGCTAAAGTTTGACCACCTAAATGATCACCACATTCTCCCCCATGCACCTCAGCTAGGATTGTTTTTGACTCTTCCCTAGATACACATCGAAGTAACGGCATTGAGAATGCCTGTCTGTATAACTGGCCATCCTGGACTATATAGCGAGAGGCTTTCCTCAGTAGCTTCTTTCGTTCTTTTGAGTTTTCCGGTAAAGAGCCATTGAGCAGATATTCTGTTATTGGAGTCATCCATGATTTTTGCTCTTGAGACACACTCATGATCCAATCAATATCCATCTCATCAATGATCGGAGTCAACAAGACCTCCACTGGAGTTAACCCCAGAAATTGAGCTTCGCCTGTGCTAGAATACTTTGCGAGAGAATCTGCTTTCATGTTTTCTTCTCGAGGAATGTGACTTATCATGTAATGATCGAAATCACCCAGGAGTTCCCAAGCCTTTGACAAGTAGGCGGGCAGATTCCCCCCTTTCGCTTGGAATTCCTTTTTGACTTGGCATACAATAAGCTGAGAATCACTGAAGATCTGTAACGCTCGGATGTTTAATTCTTTAGCAATCCTTAAGCCAGTGATAAGGGCTTCGTATTCTGCTTCATTGTTTGTTGAAGGAAATTCCAATCTTAGTGCGTAGCATAATGATCGACCTTCAGGGGTCTCAAGTACAATTTCGGCTCCAGAACAGTAGTCATTTCTCGCGCCATCGACATATAACTTCCACTAGATTGGGGAATCGTCGATCATTTCCTCCTCACTGTTACCCTTATCTGTGAATTCTGCAATGAAGTCCGCTAAAGCTTGTCCGTTGATTGCTTTTCGGGGATGATAAGTGATGTCATATTGACTGAGTTCAATATTCCACTTTAGAAGACGGCCCGAAGTCTCAGGGCGAAACAGGACTTGCTTTAAAGGTTGATCAGTGAGGATTCCGATAGGATGAGCTTGGAAATATTGCCTCAACTTCCTAGATGCAATTAGTAGGCAATAGGCGAGTTATTCCAACTTAGAGTAATTCATCTCTGCCCCAGTGAGTCTTTTGCTGATATAGTAAACTGGATGTTGAATCCTCTTGTCTTCTCGTATCAGCGCTGCACTTAAAGCATGAGATGATACTGCCAAGTATATAAGAAGATCCTCGCCATCGCCAGGCCTAGAAAGTATTGGAGGCGTTTCTATATGGCGAATCAATTCATCAAAGGCTTTTTGGCATTCGGGAGTCCAATCGAAGTTTTTCTTTCCTTTCTTTAGGGCGTCAAAGAATGGGATGCATTTATCTGTGGCTTTGGAAATGAACCGACTCAAGGCGGCGACTTTTCCATTGAGACTTTGCAATTCCTTCTTCGTTCTAGGAGCTTTGACTTCCTTTAAGGCGGTAATTTGAGCTGGACTAGCCTCAATGCCCCTAGCGCTCACGATGAAACCTAAAAACTTTCCGGATTCCACTCCAAATGAACATTTTAAAGGATTGAGCTTCATTCTGTATTTTCGGAGGACTGCGAACATGTCTGCTAAGTGTTCTATGTGATCCACTGCTTTCTTAGACTTTACTAACATGTCATCGACGTAGACTTCCATAGTCTTGCCCAATTGCGGTTTGAACATAGCATTAACAAGTCTTTGGTATGTTGCCCCTGCATTCTTCAGCCCGAAGGGCATAACTCTGTAGCAGTAAAGACCAACGTCGGTGATAAAGCTCGTGTCTTCCTGATCTGGCTCATGCATCATGATCTGGTTATATCCGGAGTAGGCATCCATAAAAGATAACAATTCGTGTCCCGCTGTTCCGTCTACCAGTTGATCGATCCTGGGTAAAGGGAAGTAGTCTTTGGGGCAGGCCTTGTTTAGATCTGAAAAATCGATGCATACTCTCCATTTTCCGTTGGCTTTCTTAACCAGCACTGGATTTGAAACCCAATTCGGATAGGTAGATTCTTTGATAAAATTATTCTCCATGAGCCGATCAACTTCTTCTTTTAACGCTGCCGACCTTTCTGGACCTGGAGTTCTCCTTTTCCGCTTCACAGGTGTAAATTTTGGATCAATATTTAGGCGTGTACTGCAACTTCTGGGGATATTCCGCACATATCGACATGAGTCCAAGCAAAAACATCCAAATTTGCCTTTAAAAAAGATATTAAGATATTCTGAATTGACACATTAAGTTGTGAACCCACATTCAACACCTTGTTTGGGTCCTTTGGGTCAACGGGTATTGGTATTGTCGTTCCCACTGGTACCACTCTATTCTCCTGCAAAGACCCGTAAGTCCGTACTCCTTGAATAGACACTAATCTCCATTGATTAATTCAAGATGAACGAAAATACGAACCCTTAGGGGTTTAAGAAAAAGAATTTAGGAAAAGAAAAAGAGAGAAGAAGATAGAAGATAGATAAGGTAGAAAAGATAGAGGGAATAGAAAATAGAAATTAGAGAGAATAGAAAACAGAAAAGAAGATAGAACATTTTAAAATAGAAGAAAAAGAGGATAGAGAACATAGAAGGGGAAAGAAAAATAGAACATAATTTTAAAATAGAACGGAACAGAAAGAAAACAGAACAACATCAGAATCTCACAATTCGCAGCGGAACAACATATAATAATAAATGAATAATCTTTAAACAAAGAAATGTATCAGTTATTACATTACATCATATTACATTACATCATATCATCAGAGTGTACAACAACAACAAATAGTGCAGCGGAAAAAGAAATAATATACAAGTAGTAATACGCCATGCCATCCAGCTTGCCTCCAGCAACTCCAGAATATCCAGAATATCCTGATAAACCTTAACTCTTGACTGCCCGTGTGAAAATTGGTGGGCACCCAGAGTTTAGGAAGGAAAACAATAAACTCCGAGTCAGTCATGTGACTGGTGTGAGAACTCAAAACAGTTTATTTATCTTTAAAATCAAAATAGAGGAATATTTTTAATCAATTCGCAATGCTTTTAAAAATGAGACTACCATAAGGCCTCCCGCGCACACACACATGCAAACGCAGAATCGGAGGAGATTTCTCCTTATGATAGTCAAAGATGCTTGATATGCATTTAAAATAACATTTCATATTATTATTAGTGCATAGTGTAGGAAAAATTCTTTTCGAAAGTAGTATATAAATCTTAGCCAACATAGACATTTCGAACTATGCCTACTATAGCTACCATCCAAACAGTGTTGCGACACCATAAGTGAATGATAGGTTCTACAACTAAAACCGTACAAGTTTCGTATTGGGAATTGGATTTCCAACAAATGGTCAGGCCAAGGAACTTCCCATTGCCACATGAGAATGCCTCTGGAAAGACATCCCCGAGAACCAAACCGGAACTCTGCCAACACAAGGCCGGGTTACCCCTAACTGGGTAACTACTGACACGAGCACGCCATTCCCCGATCGTAAACGACCTTTCTCACGGGATCCCGATAGCCAACAACCACAAAGTAATAAATTCGTAGTAACCACATAGGTTAAATATCTGGGCTCCATACCTTGATACCACCTCTATCCAGAAGGAAATGTACATACCCTAAAGGGTGCTACCCCTCATAACCTTGCTGCATCTTTCCTGTTTTGAACATTTTCGGGGTGTGAGGTTCGACGAAGTCACGTCCACAAAAACATACTTTATACAAAAGCCATGCTTTGGGTCAACAAATGATCAACACAATGATCACAAGGATAGACGATCAAATAAACGATCCTATCACAAATAATCAACACAATGATCATTTCAGCATCACTCAGCATGTCACATTACCAAATTGGGAATATATCGCTGATAACTTCAACTATATAACCTCTGAGCTCGTACGTGTCAGAGAAGGGTGTTAAGCTAAAAGAATAAATTCTTCGCCACCAACAGAAATATATTTGAATGAAATCGGCTTTATATCTCAACTTGTAATGTCAGACACACAATCCATACAAGTCTGTTCCGGGATCGAACAAAACCGAAGGCACTTACAAAGAAGTCCTTGCAATCCGGATATTCACAATCCTGATCGGATTCACCGTCACATATGGAGAACTCTATACCGTAGCTACTCGGTGCAGAGTAAATCGACAGGTCATCCTATCGCTCTCGCAAATACCGGGTCTTCAACACCGATCTTCAATGCAATTCACAACGACGTATCACATATTCGGAATGGGTTATACGACCCCATGGTCCTTTCCCGGTTAACCCGAATAGTGAGCGCTTATTCAAAAATAAGTGTGGCATTCACATTCAAACAAATCACATCAATTACCCATTCAAAGGGAAATATTGATAGTCGGTTATTGAACTATCACTGGATATGCACACATCACCAGATTCCAAATAATTTTCCAAATTATTTATTTTCCAAAAATATCTTCACTAGATATATTATTTCAACACTTCAAAAATAAATCAATATTTATTTTTCTAAACCAATCCCACTTCTTTTATAAATCCCATAGTGAATTTATATTCCAAATATTCATGCATATACGATTTCACTTCTTCATTTCAATTTATCTTCAAAAAGATAAATTCTCAAAACGATTCATTTCACATTGGAAAACATTTCCATACTTATTTATAAATAAGTAATTCATAAATCTTTTTATTTTCAACACTTGGAAAATATTCAATATACTTAAATCGAATTAAGTATATATTTCATTCTTTAAGGAAATCATTCTCTTAACATATTTATTTGGGCCAAAACGAATGTTGCGTAAAACATCGTTACGACAACCCAAAATCACTAGTATAGGGATTCGAAATTAAAATAGATATATAAATCCCAATACTATACAAAACATTTCCTTTCGGAAATCATTTACTATAACAACACTGTTATAGTCCACCATTTCCTTTTATTTCTCGAAAACGTCTATTTCAACAATAAATGTTGAAATCCATGGTTTCGAATCTTAACATGTTTAAAAACATCGTTAGATCGTTTTAACTCTATTTAAAACATCACATTCTAAACATTTTCTTTAACGTATTATTCACTATTCAAAAACGTGAATATACTACGTTAACTAACTTCATCAATTCTATGCCTTTTATTTCAAAGGATTATTCACAGTCTAAAACGTGAATATAACTCCATTTACAAGTTATAACAATTTTACTTATCAAAATAAGTCGTTTGCGGATTTATAAAACAACGTTTATAAATTCCATTTCTATTTATTTATAAAAACTTCCTTTTTTTATAAATTCTTTTATTAACCTATTCAATTTCATATCTCCATTATAAACCAAAAGTTCATATTATAAGTTAAATACTTATAAAACGATTATTTTACAAAATCGTTCTTTTAAAGACTTTCCAAATTATAAATCTTATAACTTATAAGATTCATTTATTTAACCAAATTTATTCTTCAAATAACTTCACAAATTTATAAATCTTACTATTTATAATTTTCATTTATAACTTCACCGTTTATAATTCTATAAATTTCATTCACATATGCAATCCATTTTCACTTCATTCAAACACTTATAAAAACTCGTTTTATAATGTCACTATTTCAATTTATAAATATCCATTTATAAATCTCTTAATATAAATCAATTTATATTATTCTTTAAAACGACTTCAAATTCCTTTAAAATTTCACCCTTTTGATTTATAAAATAATTAAAATTTATATATCCTATATTTAAACTTTTCACAATTATTTCAGAAATCCCAATTTAACTATTTTATAAAGTCATTAATTCCTTATTTTCAAAAATCAGCTTTTAACTATATTTCTTAAAAATCATAATTTTTATAACTTTCAAAATTATAATGTTTATTTATTTAAAATGGATCAATTCCAAAATTATTTTATAAAACGTATACTTTCTAAAATCACTTTAAAATCATTTTAAAATTCCAAATTTGGTCCAATGATGCTACACACCAAATAGTCAATCACGACTACAACGATATCATATATCAATATGATAATCCATCAAATATCAAAATATCTGAAATCAAATAAATATTGTTGAGGAATCCAGTTGGATCCCTCCAACCTGTTTTCCTGCATTCACAAACATTAGCACAATACCAATTTCGCTCCAGTACGAAATTATCGCGGTATATGTTCTTATTAAATATTATCCGCTTAATAACGGCGTAATAGGGTCTCATCCGCTAAACAAAAAATGCGGGAAATCAACAACTCCAATATATACATATGCCAATATATATATTGCTATTATATATAATACCAATTTCACTGTTTATGAAATATTCGCGGTATATGTTTTTAATAAATAACATCCGCTTACTAACGGCGTATAATGTCTATTTTAACAATCAATAGATATCAATCATCATTCGAACATGGATTCAAATATTTTAAATCTAACTATTTAAAATAAAATCGAAACTGATTCGATTGAGTGAGAAGTTCTCACCTTGGTTTTAAATTCCGTTTTAGCGATTTATTTCGAATTACCCAAAATTCTCACTAACTCCAAACGACTCCAAACCAACCCCATCGCGTAGTGCTCGTCCATACGATTCCAACGCAACTGAGTTTGCATTTTTTCGACCTCGTATGAAAAAGTTATGATATTATGAAGTTTGTACACGATTTAAATAAACAAATTACAACATAATTATAATTTTTATAACCAAAAATAAATCACGGCCGTGTATTCAGATCCAACGCCTCAAGACCATGCACAAACTCCTTCCCTCTCGTATACGAACGCACGTTTCCAGTAACCCATCAACGCCGGCCCTAGGGCAAACCTACGCGACCACCACGAGCTACTCCACCATGATCAGACACCACCATGTCTTGCGCCCATGCGAGAGCTATGCTCGGCCCCAAAATCCCCCAGCTCGATCACCATTTCGAGCTCGAATTGCGTGCCGACTTCATGACAAACGCAGCCCCCTATCTCCCAAAATATAACCCCAATCTCGATCGTGACCGTTGACCACATAGAGCTCGTGAAGCTCGACAAGTTTGCAGTTGAAGCTTTAGTCTAAATGTTGATGAATTGGGAGATCGGAGGAGATGAAATTCGTCACTTTCTGGCCGTTGGTTGATGGGGTGTCGGCTGCGCATATTAGGGTTTTGTAAATTTTTTTTCTTCTTCTAAAGGGTTAAGGGCTATTTATAGAAGAACGAACGAACACTATTCATCCGGGAATTCCGAACTTCGATTTACGCGCCGAAACTGACGTACCTAGGGTTTATCCCGCGTTCCGGACACAATGGAACAGGTTTCGGAAGCTAATTCGAACATCTGTGCGAGTTATGGCTGCAAACGCTCAATTTAAATTAAACCGATTTAAATCGATTTCTAGGCGTTTTAATTTGTACCGGACAAACGGTAAATCCAATCGACTTGAAATTTTAAACCTTACAATAATATCACATTACGGATCCGATGAAACTTGTTTCGTCGAAATCCGAGACTTTTTGAAAAATGGCTATTTTAACTCGCTAAATTAAAATTAAAAACAATTCGATGCGTTTCGAGCTGCCACGATCAAACGATAACTCCGATTGACACGAAATTTGAAATCCGGTAATAACTAACTATTACGGATCCAATGAAACTGGTTTCGTTCAATTCCGAGACTGTTCAAAAATTGACTATTTTCACTAGTCGATTTTATTATTAAAATATTCAATTTTCACAAATTAACTTTTAATTCGATTTTAAAAGTTCTAAAATATCATTCTAACTCCAACATGATAAAATAAAATTTTACAAATCATTTTCAATTATATTTAACCCTATTTTCAATTATTTCCATAATTTAACTTATTAAATTATCGATTTAATTATCCAATTAAATCCAAAAATTCAAATAAAAATTTATTTGACTTATAAATTCACTTATTAATATTTAAAATTAATTAAATATTCAAATTTTAATTTCTAAAAATTCTGGGTCGTTACAATCTTCCCCCCTTAAAAGAATTTCGTCCTCGAAATTATAAGTAAGAAAAGTTACAGAATTTATTAACTTTCCAAAATTCATAGTTAAACTTCTTACAAATCTTTTCAAAAACAACTACTATTGTTTAACTTTCAATTCCAAAATCAAAGTTAAAGTTTTCAAAAATTTTCAATTTTTCTCAAATTTTTTCTAACGCCTTAAATTTTCGGAAAAATTCGCCATAGTCTCCTTTGCGCGGCTCGATCCGAAAAAAAATGACAGTATATATATCACAAATATACATCTCATCAAGTAATGAGGCATCCCGCAGGGAAAAAAGTGTAAAAGTACGATATTTAATCCGAGATATGTACCTTATATTTTATTAGCAAGCATATACGGCTAATATAGCGCAAAAGCGAGCTCCAAATGCGAAGCAAACGCGATCCGCACCTACTAATCACTCAACAAACAACATGAGAATCATGCATATAGATAATAGTATCGATATACAACATATAGCAACATACTAACTATACATGTCAACATATCAAATGCAATAAAAGCAATATATTCAACCATCAACCAACTATCATCCAACAAATTCATAACCAATATAAATTCATTCATATTCTCATTAATATTAAATGAATTGGTTTTCAATTTAATCACATTTGATTCATATACAGTGGATGTTCTTACTAACATTCACTTTCAATTAGTTTATATTCACTAATTTATATTCAAGTTGGTTCACTTCCAAATCAAATTCAATTCTATTTAAGATTCACTTAACTTTCAATCGAATTCCAATTACTTTAGCTTTCAATTTCATTAATTCTTAATGAATTTTATTTACAATCAATCAACTATCAATCATATAACAACCAATGTATATCAATTATAACCAAATTCCTTTGCTTATATTCATTCAATTTGGTTTAACACTATCACTTTCAATTGGTTTAATTAAATTGATTTTCATTCAATCTTTCAACTTCCAATAACATTAGATTTTAATGAATTAACACTTATATTCATCATTTCTTATCAATTATTTTCATTCAATTGATTAACATTCAATCCATTCATTCAATTCATATTCAATTACTAAAGTTGAATTTCATTTCATAACTCAAGTTCACATTCATTTTTTTATTTACAATTCATATTCATAAATATATTCATTAGTTTCACTTCTTACATATATAAGTTTATTCACAATTGTAAATCACTTTAATTATAATTCAATTCTTACAATTCATTTACTTATACAATTATCCTTTTATTTAGATTATTCAAACAACTAACCAATCAACTTATATACACTTTAATAATTTTGAAAAATTATTCCTTTATATATATAAAAATATACTCAAGGTAAAATTATTTCATTTACCCAATTTAAAAACAATATTATGTCGAATTGTTCTATTCAAGTGTTTAGAAACCCCTTCGGCATAGTTGTACATACCGTGCTGACGAAGGTTCATATGCCACTCAACAAACCAATCATCACAATATAAAACAATTTTATATTCACTAACAAATACGCTCTCATAGCTATTATTACACTCAAACTCATTCTAGAGTACTGCTGACTCTATCTCTAATGAGTAATACCCAACAGAACCATGGTTGTCGCTTAACCATAAGCTCTGATACCAGATGTAAAGACCCGTAAGTCCGTACTCCTTGAATAGACACTAATCTCCATTGATTAATTCAAGATGAACGAAAATACGAACCCTTAGGGGTTTAAGAAAAAGAATTTAGGAAAAGAAAAAGAGAGAAGAAGATAGAAGATAGATAAGGTAGAAAAGATAGAGGGAATAGAAAATAGAAATTAGAGAGAATAGAAAACAGAAAAGAAGATAGAACATTTTAAAATAGAAGAAAAAGAGGATAGAGAACATAGAAGGGGAAAGAAAAATAGAACATAATTTTAAAATAGAACGGAACAGAAAGAAAACAGAACAACATCAGAATCTCACAATTCGCAGCGGAACAACATATAATAATAAATGAATAATCTTTAAACAAAGAACTGTATCAGTTATTACATTACATCATATTACATTACATCATATCATCAGAGTGTACAACAACAACAAATAGTGCAGCGGAAAAAGAAATACTATACAAGTAGTAATACGCCATGCCATCCAGCTTGCCTCCAGCAACTCCAGAATATCCAGAATATCCTGATAAACCTTAACTCTTGACTGCCCGTGTGAAAATTGGTGGGCACCCAGAGTTTAGGAAGGAAAACAATAAACTCCGAGTCAGTCATGTGACTGGTGTGAGAACTCAAAACAGTTTATTTATCTTTAAAATCAAAATAGAGGAATATTTTTAATCAATTCGCAATGCTTTTAAAAATGAGACTACCATAAGGCCTCCCGCACACACACACATGCAAACGCAGAATCAGAGGAGATTTCTCCTTATGATAGTCAAAGATGCTTGATACGCATTTAAAATAACATTTCATATTATTATTAGTGCATAGTGTAGGAAAAATTCATTTCGAAAGTAGTATATAAATCATAGCCAACATAGACATTTCGAACTATGCCTACTATAGCTACCATCCAAACAGTGTTGCGACACCATAAGTGAATGATAGGTTCTACAACTAAAACCGTACAAGTTTCGTATTGGGAATTGGATTTCCAACAAATGGTCAGGCGAAGGAACTTCCCATTGCCACATGAGAATGCCTCTGGAAAGACATCCCCGAGAACCAAACCGGAACTCTGCCAACACAAGGCCGGGTTACCCCTAACTGGGTAACTACTGACACGAGCACGCCATTCCCCGATCGTAAACGACCTTTCTCACGGGATCCCGATAGCCAACAACCACAAAGTAATAAATTCGCAGTAACCACATAGGTTAAATATCTGGGCTCCATACCATGATACCACCTCTATCCAGAAGGAAATGTACATATCCTAAAGGGTGCTACCCCTCATAACCTTGCTGCATCTTTCCTGTTTTGACCATTTCCGGGGTGTGAGGTTCGACGAAGTCACGTCCACAAAAACATACTTTATACAAAAGCCATGCTTTGGGTCAACAAATGATCAACACAATGATCACAAGGATAGACGATCAAATAAACGATCCTATCACAAATAATCAACACAATGATCATTTCAGCATCACTCAGCATGTCACATTACCAAATTGGGAATATATCGCTGATAACTTCAACTATATAACCTCTGAGCTCGTACGTCTCAGAGAAGGGTGTTAAGCTAAAAGAATAAATTCTTCGCCACCAACAGAAATATATTTGAATGAAATCGGCTTTATATCTCAACTTGTAATGTCAGACACACAATCCATACAAGTCTGTTCCGGGATCGAATAAAACCGAAGGCACTTACAAAGAAGTCCTTGCAATCCGGATATTCACAATCCTGATCGGATTCACCATCACATATGGAGAACTCTATACCGTAGCTACTCGGTGCAGAGTAAATCGACAGGTCATCCTATCGCTCTCGCAAATACCGGGTCTTCAACACCGATCTTCAATGCAATTCACAACGACGTATCACATATTCGGAATGGGTTATACGACCCCATGGTCCTTTCCCGGTTAACCCGAATAGTGAGCGCTTATTCAAAAATAAGTGTGGCATTCACATTCAAACAAATCACATCAATTACCCATTCAAAGGGAAATATTGATAGTCGGTTATTGAACTATCACTGGATATGCACACATCACCAGATTCCAAATAATTTTCCAAATTATTTATTTTCCAAAAATATCTTCACTAGATATATTATTTCAACACTTCAAAAATAAATCAATATTTATTTTTCTAAACCAATCCCACTTCTTTTATAAATCCCATAGTGAATTTATATTCCAAATATTCATGCATATACGATTTCACTTCTTCATTTCAATTTATCTTCAAAAAGATAAATTCTCAAAACGATTCATTTCACATTGGAAAACATTTCCATACTTATTTATAAATAAGTAATTCATAAATCTTTTTATTTTCAACACTTGGAAAATATTCAATATAATTAAATCGAATTAAGTATATATTTCATTCTTTAAGGAAATCATTCTCTTAACATATTTATTTGGGCCAAAACGAATGTTGCGTAAAACATCGTTACGACAACCCAAAATCACTAGTATAGGGATTCGAAATTAAAATAGATATATAAATCCCAATACTATACAAAACATTTCCTTTCGGAAATCATTTACTATAACAACAGTGTTATAGTCCACCATTTCCTTTTATTTCTCGAAAACGACTATTTCAACAATAAATGTTGAAATCCATGGTTTCGAATCTTAACATGTTTAAAAACATCGTTAGATCGTTTTAACTCTATTTAAAACATCACATTCTAAACATTTTCTTTAACGTATTATTCACTATTCGAAAACGTGAATATACTACGTTAACTAACTTCATCAATTCTATGCCTTTTATTTCAAAGGATTATTCACAGTCTAAAACGTGAATATAACTCCATTTACAAGTTATAACAATTTTACTTATCAAAATAAGTCGTTTGCGGATTTATAAAACAACGTTTATAAATTCCATTTCTATTTATTTATAAAAACTTCCTTTTTTTATAAATTCTTTTATTAACCTATTCAATTTCATATCTCCATTATAAACCAAAAGTTCATATTATAAGTTAAATACTTATAAAACGATTATTTTACAAAATCGTTCTTTTAAAGACTTTCCAAATTATAAATCTTATAACTTATAAGATTCATTTATTTAACCAAATTTATTCTTCAAATAACTTCACAAATTTATAAATCTTACTATTTATAAATTTCATTTATAACTTCACCGTTTATAATTCTATAAATTTCATTCACATATGCAATCCATTTTCACTTCATTCAAACACTTATAAAAACTCGTTTTATAATGTCACTATTTCAATTTATAAATATCCATTTATAAATCTCTTAATATAAATCAATTTATATTATTCTTTAAAACGACTTCAAATTCCTTTAAAATTTCACCCTTTTGATTTATAAAATAATTAAATTTTATATATCCTATATTTAAACTTTTCACAATTATTTCAGAAATCCCAATTTAACTATTTTATAAAGTCATTAATTCCTTATTTTCAAAAATCAGCTTTTAACTATATTTCTTAAAAATCATAATTTTTATAACTTTCAAAATTATAACGTTTATTTATTTAAAATGGATCAATTCCAAAATTATTTCATAAAACATATACTTTCTAAAATCACTTTAAAATCATTTTAAAATTCCAAATTTGGTCCAATGATGCTACACACCAAATAGTCAATCACGACTACAACGATATCATATATCAATATGATAATCCATCAAATATCAAAATATCTGAAATCAAATAAATACTGTTGCGGAATCCAGTTGGATCCCTCCAACCTGTTTTCCTGCATTCACAAACATTAGCACAATACCAATTTCGCTCCAGTACGAAATTATCGCGGTATATGTTCTTATTAAATATTATCCGCTTAATAACGGCGTAATAGGGTCTCATCCGCTAAACAAAAAATGCGGGAAATCAACAACTCCAATATATACATATGCCAATATATATATATTGCTATTATATATAATACCAATTTCACTGTTTATGAAATATTCGCGGTATATGTTTTTAATAAATAACATCCGCTTACTAACGGCGTATAATGTCTATTTTAACAATCAATAGATATCAATCATCATTCGAACATGGATTCAAATATTTTAAATCTAACTATTTAAAATAAAATCGAAACTGATTCGATTGAGTGAGAAGTTCTCACCTTGGTTTTAAATTCCGTTTTAGCGATTTATTTCGAATTACCCAAAATTCTCACTAACTCCAAACGACTCCAAACCAACCCCATCGCGTAGTGCTCGTCCATACGATTCCAACGCAACTGAGTTTGCATTTTTTCGACCTCGTATGAAAAAGTTATGATATTATGAAGTTTGTACACGATTTAAATAAACAAATTACAACATAATTATAATTTTTATAACCAAAAATAAATCACGGCCGTGTATTCAGATCCAACGCCTCAAGACCGTGCACAAACTCCTTCCCTCTCGTATACGAACGCACGTTTCCAGTAACCCATCAACGCCGGCCCTAGGGCAAACCTACGCGACCACCACGAGCTACTCCACCATGATCAGACACCACCATGTCGTGCGCCCATGCGAGAGCTATGCTCGGCCCCAAAATCCCCCAGCTCGGTCACCATTTCGAGCTCGAATTGCGTGCCGACTTCATGACAAACGCAGCCCCCTATCTCCCAAAATATAACCCCAATCTCGATCGTGACCATTGACCACATAGAGCTCGTGAAGCTCGACAAGTTTGCAGTTGAAGCTTTAGTCTAAATGTTGATGAATTGGGAGATCGGAGGAGATGAAATTCGTCACTTTCTGGCCGTTGGTTGATGGGGTGTCGGCTGCGCATATTAGGGTTTTGTAAATTTTTTTTCTTTTTTCTAAAGGGTTAAGGGCTATTTATAGAAGAACGAACGAACACTATTCATCCGGGAATTCCGAACTCCGATTTGCGCGCCGAAACTGACGTACCTAGGGTTTATCCCGCGTTCCGGACACAATGGAACAGGTTTCGGAAGCTAATTCGAACATCTGTGCGAGTTATGGCTGCAAACGCTCAATTTAAATTAAACCGATTTAAATCGATTTCTAGGCGTTTTAATTTGTACCGGACAAACGGTAAATCCAATCGACTTGAAATTTTAAACCTTACAATAATATCACATTACGGATCCGATGAAACTGATTTCGTCGAAATCCGAGACTTTTTGAAAAATGGCTATTTTAACTCGCTAAATTAAAATTAAAAACAATTCGATGCATTTCGAGCTGCCACGATCAAACGATAACTCCGATTGACACGAAATTTGAAATCCGGTTATAACTAACTATTACAGATCCAATGAAACTGGTTTCGTTCAATTATGAGACTGTTCAAAAATTGACTATTTTCACTAGTCGATTTTATTATTAAAATATTCAATTTTCACAAATTAACTTTTAATTCGATTTTAAAAGTTCTAAAATATCATTCTAACTCCAACATGATAAAATAAAATTTTACAAATCATTTTCAATCATATTTAACCCTATTTTCAATTATTTCCATAATTTAACTTATTAAATTATCGATTTAATTATCCAATTAAATCCAAAAAATCAAATAAAAATTTATTTGACTTATAAATTCACTTATTAATATTTAAAATTAATTAAATATTTAAATTTTAATTTCTAAAAATTCTGGGTCGTTACATCTCCCCTGCACTGACTTTTCTAGGATCCATTTCTTTCCTTGCTCCGCTGTGCTTGCCAGTGCAGGGTCCGCCCTGTAATTGCTACAAGGCTGGTTCTTTGATGCGGACTGGGGCTGCCGCATCCTTTCCCATTTCTCTTTTTCTGGTTTCTCGTAGCTCTGTTAGATAACATTCCCGCCCCGCATTTTGATCCCCTTTTATGACTCCCACTCCATTATCTGTGGGAAATTTAATGGTGAGGGACCATGGGGCCAGAACAACTTTGAATGCTGCGAGAGTTGGACGGCCAAGGAAAGCATTATAAGCAGAAAATTCGTCGACAATCACAAAAGTTTGCTTGTGGACCACTTTTCTCTCTCCTTCTCCAAGTTCCACAAACAAATCAACGGTTCCTATCAGCTGTTTTGGCTCCCCAGTGAAGCCAGCGATTTTCTGCGATGAAGCTTGCACATCAGCCATAGGGATCTTCATTTGGTCGAATGTTTTCTTGAAGAGGATATTGCAGGATGCGCCACAATCAATGAGAACTCTTCTGACAATAGCTGGCCCGATACCAGCTGAGATGACTATGGGATCCAAGGTAGGAGCTTCAATACCTGCGGAATCCCTGGGTCTGAATACAATATCATCATTGAAAGTTCTTTGTTGCTTCAGGGGCATAGCACCTTCCAAAACGAATACATCTTCCTCGGTCGGTACATATTTCAAAGCTCGAGTATACCTTTCCATCTCACCCCAGCTCCTGCCTGCTGGGTGAGGTCCTCCCGTAATGACATTGATAACAGGCCTTCCGGATTCATGCCCTGCAGTCTTTTCACCTGTCCTGGGTTGATGGGCAGGAGCTCGTTGCCCCTGACTGGTCGAAGCGGGATTGCTGCTATTCTTTTCCACAAATTGCTGCAGCTTGTTTTCCCTTATCAATTCTTCAATCAAATTTTTCAATTGGCGGCATTCATCGGTATCATCACCGGGTTGATTATGGAAGCGGCAAAACTTTCCGCTTTGTACCGCTTTTTTCCCGGTTCTCAGAACGGGAGGCTTAGGATAATCAACAGAATCTTTAGTGGCAAGGTATATATGCTCCGGCGTATCTGATAAAGGAGTATATTCCGATGGTTTGAAGGAACGAGGCTTCTTCAGATTTTTCTGTTTCTTTCCATCGTTATTCTCCCTTTTCTGTCCTACAGATTCACTCTTGCGTGGAGCAGCAATGTTATCTTCAGCTTTTTCTAACACTGCCTTTACCGGTACAGGACGGCTTTCCAGGCGTATGAACTCATCTTCTTTCTTGTAGAATTTTTCAAGGGAATTTGGTTCCTTCATGTTAAGCCATTTTCCAAATTCGCTCGACTTGTCGATGGCCCTCATCAGATAGGTCAAGATCATCCGTGGTTCTGCATTGTCTACCTCGGCCAGCGCTATATTAAAGCGATTGAAGAAAGATCTGATAGTTTCACCTGGATTCTGCTCTAAACTTGACAACGACATAATATCTTTGGCTTTTGAAGCGTATAGTCTGAACTGCTCCTTGAATTTCCGCGTTAATTCAGAAAACTGATCTATAGACCGGACTGGCAGCTTGGTGAACCAAAGCAGAGCTACACCTTCCAGGTATACAGGAAAATATCGGCACTTTATTTCATCAGAAGCTCTGGCACCTGTCATGTGCCAATCATACTTATACAAGAATTCGTTCGGATCACTTGTTCCTTTGTAAGCTGGGATAGTTGGAGGGACGAATTTCCTTGGGAACTCAGCCTTTAAGATTCTTTCGGTAAACGGGGTTTTACATGGAGCAAAACCCCATTCCTTCTCATCTTCATTCCTTTGCATGCTTTCCTTCATGATTTGTCGAATCATTTCAGAAAGATATCCCTCATCATTTCGAGCTCTAGATCCACCAATTTCAAGAAATGTCCGCTCAAAGGGGCTGGCAGCCCTCTCAGGAATGTTTCTTTCTTCATCCTCATGAATGTTGCCAGCAAAGTTCCTTTCATTACCCGTTGGTTGACGGTTTACCCCAAGCAAGTCATTCAACTTATTCAAAATTAGGGCATTTTGGGCGTTCTGAGCTTCCAATTGTGCACTTTAGGCATTTATCTGCTGGTTCAGCCCTAAGATTACAGCATCCAACTCCGCTTTTGTAACCCCAACAGGTGGAGTGGCTTGATTAGGTACTGGGGAAGCGGAGGTTCCCTCTTGAGCATTTCCAGATCTGACAGATCTACTCTTTCTCCCCGGAGCCATGATTTCGGATAAACTTCTAGTCTTCAGAGAGGTTACTTCAACAAACTTTCGTGGAGCAATGATGACGATTTGCCTGAGTTCAATTCTCAGTGAAAGCACCAAAAATGTTAACGCTAAAATTTGAACGCTAACACCCCGGTGTATGAAGTGTAATTGTGAAAGCACCACCCGATAGCTCGGGAACAGATTATAAGCAGATAATAGCGGAAAAGCAGTAAACAACAGCAATTTTATAGTGGTTCGGCTTAAGAGAGAGCCTACGTCCACTTTGAATATCTTTATTGACGATTTCATTACAAGTCGATGCAATTACACTTTGATTACGACACACTTCGAGTTACAAGTGACTTAGAACAAGTAGCCTAAACTTCAATATCGATCAAAATCTTTGAACTCATGTTGGACATGTATGATTTCTTCGTGAAGTTCCTTGAGGCGTTCTTTGTATCTCAAAAGCTTTAAGTGTTGAAGTAGTTCGGAATGCAGCAGAGTAACTGCGCTTGAAAAATGAACCCCCCCCCCCCCCCCCCGAATGTTGGAGGTGGCCATGTATTTATAGGAGTTTTCAGCCCTGAGTCGTGAGTCGTGTTCGACTCATACTCGACTCGTGGTCGAGTCAAATTAGGTCGTGGCCGACTCATCGAACCAAGCCCTTGGTTTCTCCATAGCCCATTCCTTTGCTGGATTTTAAGCTAAGTCCTGAGTCGCTTATGAGTCAATCCTCATTGGCATAGGCACTGTGGCAATGGACTACGACTCAATGGCTTTAAGTCGTGGACGAGTCATTCTGAGTCATGAGTCGTTAAGTCGTTAACGGCTTATCAGGTAGCAGTATATAGGTGAAGTGACTTAGGGACTTATCTTCTTAGGTCGTCAATCCTCTTGAGTCGTTTCTTATGATGAGTCGTGGACTTGTTGAGTCGTTGAGGCGATAGTCTTGATGAGTCGGTAATGCACTGAGTCGGCCTGCCTTGTGAACCGTTAACCCCTTGAGTCGTCCTATCCCTCTAAGTTGCCTTGAGCCTTAACTCGTCAGCTAACTGAGTCGCTACCAGTTGATTCGGTACCTTCCTTAAGTAGATGAGTCGGTAATGCACTGAGTCGGCCTGCCTTGTGAACCGTTAACCCCTTGAGTCGTCCTATCCCTCTAAGTTGCCTTGAGCCTTAACTCGTCAGCTAACTGAGTCGCTACCAGTTGAGTCGGTACTTTCCTTAAGTAGATGAGTCGGTCTAGTCCTTAAGTAGATGAGTCGTTGAGTAAAACGAGGTTAACACTAATTTATTTAAAATCTCAAATAAAAGTTTATTTGCAAACTTTTTCCTTCTTTTAGTTTCTTTCAACAATTCTTCAGTTCATCTTACTTTACATATACAATCTAAATTAAATTTCAACATTCGGTTATAATTCTATTTTCTTAACAAATTTAAATCATTTGTCGTTAGTGAAAATTTTCAAAAGATTCAAAAAATTTCTAACTCCCAAAATTATCGAATTTTTTGGCAGAGTCTCCTTTGTACGGGGGAGCTTTTGCTATTTTACAAGGGATAAAAATTGTGATGCCCCACCTCTACGCTAGCCAATAACACTACGGTGTAGTGCTGTCAACTAGCACGGAGAATAAGGCTGTTGAGGAGCGACCATCCATGTGATTGCTTATCACACGGTGGTTATAAGTAATCTTCGGAAACAAACATAGAAATAAGCATAACACAAATCAGTCACAGACATCCATATCACAAATACGGAAGAAGATATGAATATATAACTAACACATGAAAGTGCACATCAGAGTAGTGGTCAATAAGATCCACAATAATACAAAAGAATAGCAACACATGCTATACAAAAGAATACAACTATGAGTCTATATCTCAAGTGTATACAACAAAAACTGCTAATCTAAATCGTTAGCCAAAAGTAAGAGTAGCAAATCCCGGGAAGAAGCCAAGCAGAAGCACCTGTAACCACTCGGTCTGACCCGAGTATTATTTAAGAAAATAGTAAACGGATCAGTCTAGCTATAAATATCAGATGACATTGTATAAAATAAAAGATATGGCATAAACATAAAATATCCATAGTGACATACTACTATAAGTATGCAAATGATGATCAACAGAAGATCAATCAATAAGAGATAAATCAATATCACAAGAATCTTCTCAAAGATCCAAAGAGGGCATCATACCCTAAATTTGTACTCATAACAAGTCAATGACATAAATTCCAGAAATCAACACAAGAAATCCAGAAATCACAGAAAAAAGGGAAAGAGGCCTATCACATGACGGTCCGAAGACCATGGGGAGCTACCCCATATGGGTGAATCGGAATCACCCAGATGAGGTCTAGGCTAACCAAAAAGAAAAAAGGTATGTGTGAGTGGAATCACACAAATGGTGTCTAGCCTAACCTCACAACAAAAAGGTATGTGTGAGTGGAATCACATAAATGGTGTCTAGACTAACCTTGCGGACCAAGAGATATGTGTGAGTCGGAATCACACCCATGAGGTCTAGTCTGACCTTGCAAACAAAGAGACATCGCACAATTGCTAGTCTAAATCATAAAATGATCGTCATGATCAACGAGAAGTGTCAATTACACTAAGCTAGTAAATATAAAAGTTTATCTTCGTGTACCATAACCACTTGCTTAACTTAAATATTTACGAACAAACTGTAAATCTTCACTAGAAAATTGTCACAAGAGGTTCAATCGAACAAGTTCAAGAATTAACCGACGAAGTGAATGCAAGCGTTTCATACCACTTGTTTTACTAAGTCGTTTAGTTAGATTTATCATACGAGTGAGGTAAAGGTTTGTATATACTAATAGATTGGAAATCGGCTTGAGAAAACGAGCTTTGTTATAAAATAGTGTTGAAATCATTTGAAGAAAGAGTTTTGATATTTACTACTAGTATAGAAAACCTTTATATTTTAAAGTGACAAATCATAGAAGTAATTGTAGAAACAATCAATCATAAAAATTCACATTCGAAGAAGTGAATAAAATCCAAAGAAAGAGATAAAGAATCCATCGAAATAGATATTCAAAAATCCATAAAATCGACCGAGAAGCCAAAGATAGTTTGTCTCAAAGATTGGTCAACTCAGCATCTCAACAAAGAAAGTTATGTTGAATGTTTTTCAGATAAGATCCCCTAAGGAGAGGGGGTCTAGGGAGGTGGAAACCCCCCAAGGTGGGGGTGCGGGGGCAACACCCCCGCTACGAAGTTCGACCTGCCCGGTCAGGTCGCGGGGGTCTAGGAGGCAGCGCCCCGTCCAAAACGGTACGACCTAGTGAAGACCTAAGGGAGGATAGGATCGAGCGACCTAATGGTTGCGACCTAGGGGCTAAGGGGTTAAGTGACCTAGTGGTTGCAACCTAGAGGTGTTCGCAAGTTAGAAGAAGCGAGCGACCTAACAGAGGCGAGCGACTTAAGTGGTCATGCGACCTAACTGGAGCAACCCTGTGGTCATGCGACCTAAATGAAATGGCCAAGCGACCTAACAACCCAGGCAAGGTCGAGCGACCTAATGACCTAATGGAGCAAGCGACCTAAAGGAAGTGAGGTCGAGCGACTTAAAGTTGTAAGCATGCGGCCTAGGTGGACGCGACCTAATGGTCATGCGACCTAGAGGGGTGAGCGACTTAAGCGAGCGACCTAGTCATTTGAGGCCGAACGACCTATTTAACCCGCGACCTAACACGTCTAACACGCGAGCAACCTAAGGGTTTAACACGCGAGCGACCTAAGGATTTTAACACGCGAGCGACCTATCGGTTTAACACGCGAGAGACCTAAGGATTTTAACACGCGAGTGACCTATCAGTTTTAACACGCGAGCGACCTATCATCCCAAGGCCTAACGACCTAACTCCGAACGAGCTAAATATGCAGGCAGATCAACCTATAGGCGAACGACCTAGAGGCAACGACCTAACTCCGAACGAGCTAAGGCCAGAACGAGCCAAATGAAGGTGAGACTTTTCCTAGGCAAACGACCTAAAGGTCCAGAACGACCTAACTACAGTTTTTCGCCTAAAACACCAAAAATTGGAGTTTTTCACCAATCCAGTCCAAACCAAATGCGAATGTGCATGCTAAAGTGATAGGAATTCATTCCCAACGATCCAATATAGTTAGACTAGAATTGTGAGATAAAAATCTCACCTTTTCACAAATTCAATGAAGAAGAAGCTTGAAGTCAATAGAGAAGCAACTACAAGCTTGAATCCAATGTCTTTACTTTGATTTTGGAGTTGGATGTTGAATTTGCTAATGAACTTGGGCTTGGAATTTTAATTTCCCTTTCCACTAACCATTAATGATAAAACTAGAGTTAGATAGGAATTTATGAAGAGATGAGTAGAAGCGGTTGGAACTTAGGTTTAATAGGCTAAACCAACCCAAAGTCCAAAGCGGAAAAAGTTAGTGGAATTCCACTAACCCCAAATATATCAAAGTTTATACTTAAAAAGATTATAAATGACATTTCAAACTCAATGGAAGTGGTCTCGGGTCCTAATTTGACCGTTTGCAAAATGTAGCTTTTCAGACCAATATCCGATTAACGACAAAATATTTATATAAAATATTTAAATATAAAATCGATAAATATGCGGGTTGTTACAAAAATATATATACATCGACCCACACGGTCGGAAAACAGAAAAACAGTTCATATTTCCTATTTGTATTGCGTAGGCGTACCTTATTTAGCATTTTAAGCAAACGACTTATTTATTTTAGCTGTTAGCGCGGGCAAAACCAGTCAACGGCTTCCAAAAACCTGTACTTACTCAATTTAAACATGTAAGTGACAAATATACAAAGCTTATTAACATTTCACTTAATTACAATAGCTAAACACATGTATAACGTAAGCTATATATCCGAAAAAACATTTCATAAGCAATTTTATATGGTTTCAACACCTATTTCAATTGTATATTTTCATAATTTTCATTGAAACCCATTTTATTTAGGCTCGGCCACTTCTCTTGCTTGCATATTAATAACCATTTCCTATGTAATTGAACTCAAACTTTTATTTAATGGATTTCATTTTCATCCGAAGCCAAGCTTCCATAAATTCAAACGTAAATTAATTTACTTCAAATCATTTCAATTTCATAACGTAAGTTCATTTCCATTTTATTTGATTCTCATCAAATTCCAAAATACCCAACAAATTTACTCAGGCTTATACTTTTCTTGCGGACTTTTATAAGTCATATACTTATTACTTATTCCCACTCCCATTCAAGTTATTATTCCATAACTCATCTCATCAAAAAAATTCAATTCCATCCTGAATTTTAATATTTTTTCTTTTTCTCTCTCAATTGTTTTATTCAAAATCATTTGATAAAACTCGACACAATCATCTCACAATTTTACTTAAACCAAGCTTTTATTCAAATATTACTTAAGTTATTTTATTTTTCATCAAGTTATTTCAACTTTAAAACTCAAGTTATATATATTTTATAAGCACTTTCCAATTTAAATCCTTAATTTGATTTCAATTACCAACCAATTTCATCTACTAACTAATTTAAATTAGTTTATTCAGTCAACCAGTTTGAATTTCATACTTCCAATTATATTCAATCCACTGACAATCCAAGCTGAATTCATTTACACTTCATTTCTACATTCAATTTATTTTTCATCCAAACAAGCTCGTATTTATTACAATTGATTCAAAAATCAATTTTATTGGCTTCTGTTAACCCATATAATTTATATAACCTCGGTTACGTCAAACGACAATTATTTTTATGCAAATTCAGTGATATTTACTTAAAGGAATATCTGTTTCAGATTATAACAATTTTAAATTAATGTCGATTAAATCTATACTTAATTTGATTTCATTTTAACTGATTCCGTTCAATTTATTTCGCATTCTATATTCTCATTCATTTATTTAAATCCATTTATTAATCTTGGAACATTTCATATTGGTTACATCAAATACTCATTCCACAATTTATTTACAAACTAAACATTTGCCACATTAAATTGGTATTCGACTTTCATTTAACCAATTCAAATTCCATCTCCATATTTCATTACCAATTAATTATTAGTTTGTTTATTCAAGGTTTATTCCAAATATTTTATTTTTATCTCAAACCCACTTTAACTATTTTACTGGAGGTCAATTTAATTTATAATTTAAGTTTTGAAATTTTCATTCACTTGCCAATATTCAAATCAATTTTATTTTGGTTTATTTATTTCACTTCTAAATTTTATAAGTCACAAACTTATTTATCTCCATACTTATATCTATTTATAATCAAGCCCATTCACGTTTTACTTTTAACTTGGAATTATACATTCTATTTAGCCAGTATATTTTTATTATTCCATAAACATGTAAAATAAAATTCCAGAGTTCAAACAATTTCCCAAAATTTCAAAATCACTTTTGAAATCAACTACATCCAAATCCTTTGGCAAATTCAATTATCCCTTTGGGTTTTCAAAACCAAACCCAGTTCGCAAACAATTCCAATTTAAAATATTCAGGTAGCAATTTCTCTCTTGGAAACTCGAAAATGAACACCGATGATGTCGCAATCATCATCGGAATTATTTTCCAGAGACCGTAAAAGTTTAATGCTTTTATCTCTTTAACAACATTTCAAATATTTTTAATTTCCAAATCTCACAAGAATTCAGATGCAACTCAAAATGTTTCCAAAAAATACTATTATTCCTCCAAATCTTTTGGAAACCGTTTTCAAATCCAATGGAATTTAAATTTTCCCTAAAAATTCCAAATTGCAATTTCTTTAAATCTATATTCAAACATTCTCTGGAATTTTATCTCATTTCAATTTCAAATGTTTCTCTGGAATTCTATTTCAAAATTATAATCTCATTTATATATGAAGTTTATTTCAATTTATAAATTACATTTATAATCTATATTTCAAATTCCACTTTGTTATATAAATTTATTCCTCAACTTTGGTTATAAGTTTACAATTTCTTATTCAATTTCTGCACAATAGTGTTGATTGTTTAATGTTATCATTCCTTAATAATCAAGCATCCAAATATTATAATACTTTACAAAAATTATATCTTTTATATAAAAAAATAATTTGGGTAAAATTATTTCATTTACCCTACTTTAAAACAATACTGTGTTGAATTGTTCTATTCAAGTGTTTAGAAATCCCTATCAATAACGTTAATTACTTGTATTAACCAGAATCCACAAACTACTCAATAAACCAATCAACACAATATAAAATCATTTTATATACACTAACAAATACGTGCTCATATCTATTAATATGCTCAAACTCATTCTAAAGTACTATTGACTCTATTTCAATGAGTAATTCCCACCAGAGCCCGGGTTATCACCAACCTTCTGATACCAACTGTAACGACCCGCAAATCCGTACCCCTTGAATCAACACTATTTTACATAAATCAACTCAAGTTGCACAGAAATACGAACCATTTGGGTTAAAGAAGAAGAGATAGAAGAAAAAAATAGAAACCAACATCAGAATCTAACCATCGAGCGGAATAAAATATAATAGATAATAATGATCTTTACTCAAAAATCAAATATAACTATTTATACATTACATCATCAGAGTTCATCAATCACAGCTCAACATCAATATCATAGAAATGGATACATAACATCTCAACACAGCGGAACATATATATAAACAAGTACGGAAGTACGTATCGTCATCTAGCTCGTTTCCTAAGCTCCACGTCATCATATCCTGTATCCTATAATACTTGGTCTGACCCGAGCATTACAGTTAAATAACACCCGAGTCAGTCTGGAATACCAGCGTGAGAAAATCACACTCAATTGACTATTAGGGTGTCAAAAATCCTTTGAAAACAAAACATCTCGTAAGACCACGTCACAAATAAACATGTCGGGTTTTTACCTTACGATAGCTAAATATTTTTTTATAGAAATCCTCTGATATTATAATAGGGTCTATTTACAAATACTTATGAAATAGCCGAAATCGTTACATTATTAAATTCCAGCTACTAGCCACAAAGTGGGTAATACAAACAAAACTCGTACAAGGCTTGTACGGAGAATGGATTTCCAACTACTGACTAGGCACTGGGGTACCACCTGCCACAGTACGTAGCCTAGATCAAAGTACCTAGGAGTACGCCCACTCCCTTGCAATACAAGACCAGGACTATCCCTTACTGGATAATCCCGAGTGAGATCACCCCACGGTTGGGATCAGCAACCGCCCACTAAGCCGAAATAAAAAGGGACATCTAGGCAGGAATGACCTCACCCTGCTTGGGTGCTACCCACCTAGCCTTGCTGCATAACCCCTGATTTTGAGTCATTCCCATTTGATGAGGCTTGAGGCTAAGCGTTACCTTTCAGAACATATCCCATAGAATGCCCATCGTCCACCTGACGATGTTTCACAAGCATTCATCCATACAAGTCCGTCCCGGGTTCGAACGGAACTGAAGGCACTATTCCTACTACATCCATTTCGGAAATATCCTTAGGATTAGTAGCGACTAGCCCTTGCACTTCACTGCTCCATCTTCGAATCCAAACTCGTTTCCACGAAACGTATAAACCGGATCGAAGTGGTTTTCGAGAAATTAATCTCGATCCCGGTCTCTTCGAAATGATCAGCGCATTTGGCCAATATTGATAGTCGGTGATTTAACTATCAATTAATATTCACAAACAACCATCAACCAATAAATAATTTTTCCAATTTATTTATTTACCTTAAAATATCTTCACAAGATATATTCATATTTCCAAACCTTTTTAAAACAGTTCCAACCCAGTTTCCGCTCACGGAATACATTCCCCAGATATTTATTTCCTTTGGGACACCAAGTTCAAAATACTTTTAGATTTTAGAATAAATTTTAAAGAGCACTTTATTCTAGATCATAATTTATAACTTTAAAAATCAAACTACTTTAATACTTTATTAATATATATACTTAAAGAATATTTTAAATAAAGCCACTTTATAAAATGTAAACTAATTTTTCTTTCAAAAAAATAATACCAACTCACTTTTATATAAATACTACATTAATAGATTTACAACACTTGTTTTAAAAGTTAACATTAGAGATAACAAATTTTCTCAACATGCTTTTTAAAACCATTATTAAAACTTTTACTTATATTTAAAATTTCTTTGAAAACCATACTTGGCTATCCCGGGAAATGTTCTTCTCTTCCACATCCTTTAAAAATAAATCTCCATTTATTTTTAAACAATTTTTCCATATCTTTAATAAATTCACACCTTGAATTTATATTTCCAAATCCACTTCACCTTTGTAAACCCAGTTTATAAATTTCAAAATCTCACTTCTTTTTTTGAAATTCCAATTTCAAACGCTTAAATTGATTTCCAAATTGATTTCAAAATTTCTCCATTTTGAACTAAATTTCTTTACTTACTTATTTCAGAATATGTTATTCCAGTGTTTATTTCTTAATTGCAATTAAAAATCCTTTTTAACTGAAATACCGATTTCATATTTTCCCAAATTCTTTTTTATCCTTTATAATAAAATTCAATCCATGAAATGTTAACGTAAATTCTTTAATTCTTTAAATTATATCGCTTTAATTCATAATTCATTATTTCCCTGGTTATTAAACATCTCTTTTTTTCATACTCGAAATTTCTTTATTAGGATTTTAGAAATCTCTTTTACCCCTTTTCAATTTATACTTAAATTTATTCAAACTTCTATAATTATTTACTTAAAGATTTCTCTTTTATTTTCTATCCCAAAATCCAATTTATTTATTTATTTATTTTGATAACACAACATATCCAAATAGATCCAACCAAACCATAACATCCAATTATCCATATAATTCATCATAGGATATCAAAAAGTATATCACAGAATATTTAAACAAATGTAAATATTTTGTGGAATCCAGTTGGATCCCTCCAACCTGTTTCCCTACATCCACAGATGTTAGCACAATATAATATGCAAATTCCAAAATTTACCATACTATAGCACACCAATCATTTCAACCATTCAAACAATTATTTAAATTTAATCATTTAAATTTAAATTTAACTGAGTGAGATTAACTCACCTTTTGCTTTGCTGTTTGCAATCCATCCCAAACTGGCTTGCTTCTATCAGATTTTGACCTTGTACAATCATTATATAATTTATTAATATTTGAAATAAATTGAACTATTAATTACCCATTTGATATTTTAATTAGCCAGTGATTTATTTTAAACTAATAGTTTGATTTTAAATAGATTCTCTTTTTTTAGAATAAATAAAATAAATTTAACAAGTTACTTAACAAATTAATATCTATTATTTTAATATCAAACTAGTAAATAAAGAAAGGTATATATATATATACATTTCATTTAATTTACTATTATTTTAATCCTCGCTGGAAAAAAAATTCTGCATGCATAAATTTATAAAATTTTAAGACTGCATATATATATATAAATATATATATATATATATATATATCCCAATCTACATTAATCTAATTCTAAAGTTAAAATTGTTATACCTTCTGGGAAAAATGAACCAAGCTATGCACCTCGTTGCCGCAACGAGCAGTGCACACTCCCCAATGCCATAGCTCGAGCACGAGCTCCCACCCACATTCTTCAGCCTTCAACCGCTGCCACTAAATGATTCGATCAAGCCCTTCAACCCAATTGTGACTTCGACCTCATCACTGCTTCGATTTCGGCCGCGCTTCCCACCCTTGACGTCGACGAAAACCTCCATTGATTCGAACGCGAGACGACGCTCAAACCCTTTTGACTGACCAGATGCACATGGCGATAACAAGCTGTCGCGATGAACTCAAACTCCACTTCCAAGCCTCCATCGTGAAATCGTGAGATCGTAAGGGTCGAAACCCTTACAGATGAATCGAGTTCTCCCAATCATGAAACGAATCTGATTTCGTTTGAGGAGAGCGAAGATTTTGATTCTATTTGAGGAAGAAATTGATTTGAGTCTGCCGTTAATTTATTTCGAATGAGAATCGTTCGCCCTTTTTTTCTTATGTTTGATGATGAACGACATCGATTCGATTTACATGAAATTGAAAGAGGGAAGAAAATCTCGGTTTGATTTTTACTTGATTTTGAAGATGAATGCTTCGGCAAATTTTTTTGAAAGCTTTTTAAAGGAAAGAAGGGAAGAAGATGCATTATTTAAGAAACGGGGGTAGTGTATGGGAGAAAACAAATCACAGTGTTCTGATGGGAAAGAAAAACTACGATGGAAAAGAGAAAGGAATAGGCTGATGTTGCTATCAACTCACCTAATATAAAAATGTTGGCCAAATTAAATATGTTAAATTGAATCTCGATGTAAATTTTAGCGCGTTTATATAACATACGCTCACCCAATAACTCCGTTCACTACGAAAATTGAAATCCGATAATAATGCACTATTACGGATCCAATGGAACTGGTTTGGTCGAATTTCTAGACTGTGCCTTGGAAGGCTATTTTTAAATTCAATTTAAAACGATAAAATTTCAAAAATGAACAAATCACTGTTAAATTAAATTTTAACACTCATTATCTTCAATGTTATCAATATAAAATTTATAAGCCTTCAAATTATTTTCGACAGGCTTAAAGCTCCAGATTTAACATTTTACTCAACTCCAAATTGTTAAATTCAATAAGTTAATTATCAAATAAATAGTGATATTTGGAATTCGAGTTAAAACTTAACTTTTAAATATTTCAAATCAATTAAATATTCCAGTTTAAATTGCTTAAAAATTCCGGGTCGTCACACACTCACAAAACATAATAACTAAATGAAGTTTGTTTTTATCTTGCACAGCATATTTAAATGCTCAAAAAATAAGTCACTACTAGACTGTTAAAAAAAATCCCTTTGGGAGAAATATGAATTGGAAACAAGATGTTGTTTAGAGGGATTTTTCGTTTTTCCGTAAACTTGTACCTATTCCAAAATTGGTTGGCGGTGGGTATAAAGAACAATACATAAAACTATTTGTCTATATATTCATATTTCACAACGAAAGAATAAAATATAAAAACGATAGTCATTTCATTTAAAATCCATAGCATAATAACAATAACAACCATCACATATCTATAGTACAATGTTTCAAAGTACATCATTATTCTTTAATGGGTACATCGGAAAATAATATAAGTGGTTAAATAGGTAAATTGCCACTAGTTTCTTCCTTGCCATCACCATCAGCATCGTCTTTCCTAACCTATGTTAAAACAAGGAGGGAGTCAAAAAAAATATGTCTGGTGAATAAAAATACCGTATCTTACTATAATAGTACTTGGGCAGTATAATTTAAATAGGAATATATCTTTCGTATATTGGCTTTATTATAAGTCTTTCCAAGATTAAGCACTAAGGCTATCCCAATTCCAATTCTATAACTGTTACTCTGACAACCCAGTAACCCATATCCATCATCACTAATATCCCATCGATGTAAGAAATAGCACCCAAGTTACTTAATGCATTGTTAATGGGAATTATGTAGACCCTAACATTTATTACCATATTTAAGGCAGGTCCCAAGTCATTTAATACATATCCCAAAAATGCTCATCACTAACACTTATCTGGCTGTCATTGCATGAAATCTTTTCAGTTGCTTGGTACTTCATATTGAAGTGGACCCTTTTCAAGATATCCACTATCGTGTCTAACCTTTAACTTGTCACCACATATCTCACTTTATCCATAATTTATAACACTCTCTAAACATATTATCACACATTTCACCATATCCATCATTATGGCCTTATAAGGAAACTTCTTATTTTGCCTCTACAATTAATTACTTTCACAAGGGGATTCAATATTAATTAATAACCTATTAACTATGTAATTAATACGTTATAAGTGTATGTTATTTATGCTAATATATGTGTGACGACCCAAACTCGATGTCCGATAAACGACATCAAATTCGCATCGCCGGAGCTTATAACAACAATTAGATGAATATAAAACAGCGGAACAGAATCAATATCATAAATCTCATCACAGTTACAACATAATATCCATACTACAACAGAGTATATAATACATACATCACAACTCCTAATACAACATCATGATAATACAACAATGATCATATATCCAAAAGTCCTCAAATGAGAGAGGTGATAACGAACTCCCAAAAGCTAAACACCTGAAATCTCCAAAAGCTCCCAAGATATCTCCTAGATAAGAGCTCCAAAAAACTGCTCGTCCAAAATGCATAAACCTGCTACTAGGCTGCCCGTGTGGAAATAATAGGCACCCAGAGTTTAGGAAAGAAAACAATAAACTCTGGATCATTCATGGGACTGGTATGAGTAAACAAAGAACAACAATTACTTTTAAAGATCAAGATTTATAAAAGAATTTTCGGTATGCTTTTAAAAATGGAACTACCATAAGACCTCCCGCCTCACACACAATGCAAACGCAGAATTGGAGGAGATTTCTTCTTAAGATAGTTAAATATGCTTGGTATGAGAAAAGAAATTCTTTGACATTATTACTAGTGCATAGTGAGGAAAACATTTCAAAAGTAGAATATTAATCTTAGCCAGCATAGACATTTTGAACTATGCCTACTATAGCTACCATCTAAATAGTGGTGACCACCATAAGTAAATGGCAGGTTCTACAACTAAAACCGTACAGGGTTTCGTATTGGGAATTGGATTTCCAACAAATGGTCAGGCCGAGGAACTTCCCATTGCCACATGAGAATGCCTCTGGAAGGACGTTCCCGAGAACCAAACCGGATCTCTGCCAACACAAGGCCGGGTTACCCCTAACTGGGTAACTATGACACGAGTATGCCATCTCCCGATTGTAACCAACCTTTAACCGGGGCCCCAGCAACAAATCACAAAGTAATACATATATATATCTGCGATATCAACATAAGTTAAGTATCTGGGCTCCATACCATGATACCACTTCTATCTAGAAGGAAATGCACATACCCTAAGGGGTGCTACCCCCAATAACCTTGCCGAATCTTTCCTGGTTCGACCATTTCGGGGTGTGAGGCTCGACGAAGTCTCGTCCACAAAGCTACGCTTTTCCCAAAGCCATGCTTCGATCAACAAATGATCAGCAACACTCAGCATGCCACATTACCAAATTGGGAATATATCGCTGATAACCTTCAACTACATAGCCTCTAAGGGTGTTAAGCTAAGAGAATAAATTCTCCGCCACCAACGGAAATATATTTGAAAGAATTCTGCTATATATCTCAATTTGTAATGTCAGACATACAGTCCATACAAGTTTGTTCTGGGTTCGAACAGAACCGAAGGCATTTCCAAAGAAGTCCTTGCAATCCGGATATCCATAATCCCGATCGGATTCCCTATCACATATGGAGAACTCTATACCGGAGCAACTCGGTGCAGAGTCAATCGACAGGTCATCCTATCGCTCTCCCAAATACCCGGTCTTCAACAACGGTCTTCAAATGCTATGCATAAAGTCGAATCACATATTCGAAATGGGTTATACAACACAAAGGTCCTTTCCCGGCTAATTCGAATAGTGAGTGTCAAATTTTAAAACATGTGGATGTCATTCACAAATATTCACAGGTTCGATGTGGGTTTCGGATAACCAATTGAATTCTGATTCCCTGTCGCATCGAAGTTTAAATGCCGTTTTACGGGCAACAGGGTTTTCACATCAATACAGAACAAACAAAAATCACTGTTCATCACAAAGCAATCACAGTATCACAATAGCAATATCAATCCAATCCAGAATATTTGATGATAGCAAATCATCCTCAACTTAAGTTCAATGTGATTTAATTAACTTATCCACTTGATTATTTTTATCTACTATTTAATACCAATGATTTATTCTTCGTAATGACAAATTAATTAAATCTCAATTTGACTATATTAATTTATTATTCCTTAATAAATAATCGTAATTTACCTATCAATTTTGAATTAATCAACTTAAATTATCAAATTAACAATTTCTTAATTTACAAAATAATCAGATACTTGGTTGTTAATTAACCAATCTTCAAGTACGACAAAAATCCTTAATTATTTAGTTAATTATAATTATTAATTTAATCATCCATGGTTGTTTTCCAAAATAATTTGTTATTTATATGATTTAACATTTGGAAATCTTCTTATTCAGAAATTTATTTCTACTATAACAAGCTTAAACATTAATTAACTTAAATTACCTTAATTCAATTATTTATTTAAAGTAGTAATTAGATTTTAAAACGTTGTTAAATATTTGTTAATTAATTAACTTGAAAACATGTTCTCGACTCAAAAGAGTTAATTGTTAATACTAATTTACCATTTTAAAACAAATTTGGATTTTAAATTATTTGAATTACATTTACACTTTAACTAACTCCAAGGTTCAAGATAGCACCATACCGAGCTAAAACCCCAGGTGCCTCGGGTTTGACCCCGTGCGGTTCTTCAAATCTTCCCGTGCATTCTCCCTTCTTCCCCACGCTCTCTTCCTTATACTCTGTTTTTTTTCTTTTCTCAAGTTTAAAACCTGGTAGCTTCATTTTAAAGACTCGAGCCTATGCGACGAGAAACTCAAGCAAACTTCCAAAAACCCAAAGTCTTCCCTGTTCATTCACGAGTCCATCTTCTTCTCCTTCATGTTCTTTTTTTTTCTTTTCTTCCCACTGACACATCATCACCACCGTGCACGTGCATGGTGGTTCGCCGCGACTCTGGTGATCGCCTCGATCACCGGCAAGTCGAAAAATCGTTGCCAATGCTAAATCGAACATCGGTTCGATCGAAAACACTCGAAATCGAAAACTCGCCTCTTCATCGAACTGTAACTCGAAACCCATCGAACAAAATCGCTTCGCCGCCACGCCTCGAGTCACCAAAAAGTTCGTGACTTCGGCCTTACCACGTCCATATCCCGAGCCATCATCTCCCTCAAAATCTTCGAACTCGATGCATTAGAGGTAGTATACGCACCTCGTTTCCAGACCGTATACATTTCGATTTTAAAACCCTAATTCGATCTCGAACTCCCAATACACCCAATGGAAAAATTAATTTACATTTTCCCAACATTATGAATGGTTATGCTTGCTTCAACTCAATTTTCAGCAATTTAAATTGATTTACTTACAAGAAACCGGAAAAATTAAATTTTTATTCAAATGCAAATTTCTCTTTAAATACTAATATGAAATTCTTCATTTTCGTTTTAAAAATCATAAATTTCAATAGGGATTCCAGTTATGATCTTTAATCAATTTTTTATAATAATCAAATTTATCACTTTTTCACTTGATTACCTGTAAACCATGTTTCCTGCATTAATATTTACTAATCATGTTTTAATCTACTTCGAAATTTCTGTTTGATGTTATAACATCTTGTTTAAAAAAAAATAAAAGCTTTACAATGATTTAGTCGAAAAACAAACTTAAGTTTGAATATTAACCCATCCCTGTAATTCATAACGGAGAAGAACCAGTGACAGATATATGCACAAATACATATCAACATAGAAAGCATATACAAACTATCTTTTTACGACTTCATGAACTGTTTAATTTAAACTTAAAACTTTTTAAAGAATATGGTTACTCACTTGGTAATCTTTGAAAACAGAGAACAGAGAGAACGTTATATATAATATTTGTATTATATTACCTATTTACATTTTAGTATTTAGAAATATATACAATTAATTGTTTATATTTCTAAATACTAAAATGTAAATAAGTAATATAATACAAATATTATATATAATGTTCTCTCACTTTGTTTTGTTTGGAAATCTGCAGTTGAAACTTACTTCAGTAAATTGCCTTTCAACTTGTAAGTATAAGGTGATGTCTTCTTTTCTTTTTAACTTCCTGTTCTTTGCTATTTTGTTTTCCTTTTTAAATTTCTGTTCTTTCTCAGTTTTGTTGAACGAAATAAAGCAGGGACTATGATGTTTATATATATACGAAGATGGTGTACATACTGCATTGTATAGGTAGGTAGAATGCTTCTTTTAATATTGACTAACCCATGCTGGAGAGTAACAACATTAATTGAAGCATCTTACTTTATAAATCTACAGCATGCCGTGTTTCATGCTTTATGTTTTGATAAGTACTAAATCTTGTTTCATTGATTTGTTTTATTTTTTATTGAGGCTTGCATACTTTAGTTCCCTGGTTTGTATATTCCTTCATTTGTTTACATTGCTATGGCTTACATCAACTTGTTTTATTCTTTTTGCAAGTATTATTTTATTTTTGTTTTTCTAAATGAAAGTGTTTGTTTTAACTATTGTTTTCTTATGTCTATATTTGAATGGAATAAAATTGGGTTCTTATTTAAAGTTTTTAACTATTATTATCTAAATTTCAACTTACTTTTTATTTTATTGTTTAATACAAAATCTTGTTTGTTACTTAATTTATTCATTATTTATTTAAAACTCAAACTATCAATTATTTATTTATATTAACTTTAACAAGTCTATCACCTAATTCGATCTAGCATGAAGTTGATCGACACAGACGACCATATAAAGCTTCGAAAGGAGCCATTTCTATACTGGCCTGATTACTGTTATTATATGAGAATTCAACCAGATGCAAATGGTCCTCCCAAGAACCAACAAAATCATGAACACAAGCACGCAGTAGGTCTTTTAAAATTCGGTTGACCCTCTCAGTCCGTCCATCAGATTGTGGGTGATAAGAAGTACTGAAATTTAATTTCATTCCCAAAGCGTCTTGGAATGCCTCCTAAAATCTATTAGTGAAGATCGGGTCACGATCACTCACTATACTGCTGGAAATACCATGGAGGCGAACAATTTCCTTTATATATATACCTGCCAAGCTTGCTGCAGTCCGAGTGGATTTAACTGGAATGAAATGAGCAGTTTTAGTTAGACGGTCCACAATAACCCAAATCGCTTCATTTCCTTTCTTGGTTCGTGGCAATCCGTCAATGAAATACATCGATACCTGATCCCACTTCCATTTCGGTACTTCCAAAGGTTGAAGTAAACCGGCCACTTTCATTTGGTCGCTTTTGATTTTCTGACAAGTAGCACAGCGACTCACATAAATCGATATGTCTCTTTTCATCGTCTTCCACCAGAAAGTTCTTTTAATATCTCGATACATTTTGTTGACTCCTGGATGGATACTAAGTTTGGACTTGTGGCATTCGTCCAATACTTCACGTTTTAGATCTGGAATGTCAGGGACACAAATTCTGCCCTTCATTCTTATAACTTCTCTATTATCTATCTCAAAACTAGTATCTTCACCGTGGCATATTCTTTTATGGATTCCTCGAAGAAACTCATCTTCTTTCTGCCGTCTTGCAATCCTTTTGAGAAGAGTAGGAGTGATAACAAGATGAGCTCGAATAGCATGTTTTCTACTTAAGGCGTCTACAACTACATTGGCTTTTCCCAGCGTATACAGAATATCTAAGTCATAAGATGCCAGAAATTCCAACCAACGTTGTTGTCGCAAATTTAGATCCTTCTGGGTGGAAAGATATTTCAAGAATTTACGGTCAGTGAATAATTCGAATTTTTCACCTAAAACAAAGAGAGTTTATTAGATATATATATCTTTAGTTAAGTTCATAAATTGTTTGAAGAAAGCTGAAAAGATTCTTACCCAGAAGATAATGCCGCCAGATTTTTAAGGCGAAAACAACGGCCAAAAGTTCCAAATCGTGCGTTGGGTAGTTTTTCTCATGCGGACGTAATTGTCTACTCGTGTAGGCAACTACCTTTCTATTTTGCATTAATACTGCACCTACCCCTTCACCACATGCATCAGTATAGACAGATAAGCCTTGGTTCCCGTTAACAATAGTGAGAATAGGAGCAGTGGTCAATCTCTTTTTCAACTCCTGAAAAACTTCTTCACATTCTGAAGTCCAGATGAACTTTGCATTTTTCATTGTTAGCTTAGTCCGCGGACTAGCCAACTTAGAAAAATCTTGAACGAATTTCCGGCAATAGCCTGCTAAACCCAAAAAGCTTCGAACTTCTATTTGAGTAGTGGGTTGTTTCCAATCAAGGATAGCGGAAATTTTGCTAGGATCTACCGAAATTCCTTCTTCATTAACAATATGGCCAAGGAATTTGACTTCATTGACCCAGAAGTGGCATTTGGAAAATTTTGCAAATAGAACATTTCTCCTCAATATTTCCAATACGATTTTAAGATGTTCGGCATGCTCTTCTTTAGTCTTAGAATAGATCAAAATATCATCAATGAATACAGGCACAAATTTATTCAAAAATTCCCGAAACACACGAGTCATAAGATCTACGAAGTATGCTGGAGCATTGGTTAGCCCGAAAGGCATTACTAACCATTCATAGAACATATCAGGACCTCTGAAAGCGGTCAAATGGACACAATCTTCGGCGATTCGTAGTTGATGGAATCCTTGGGCTAGATCCATTTTTGAAAAGAAACGAGCGCCATGAAGTTGGTCGAATAGATCATCAATTCTTGGTAGAAGGAATTTATTCTTGAGAGTTTGTTTATTTAGATCGCGGTAATCTACACACAATCTCAAAGATCCATCTGATTTGGCAACATATACGACGGCTGATCCCCATTCAGAAACACTGGGTCGAATTAATCCTTTTGCTCGTAGTTCATCAGTTTGATGAACCAATTCAATCTTTTCCCTGGTTGCCATCCTGCGACTTGCGTGAAAAACAGGACGAGCATTAGGTACAAGATCAATTCGGAATTCTATTTCTCGGTGAGGAGGTAAAGATTTCACTTCTTCAAATACGTCGGAAAAATCCCGAACAACAGGTATAGATTGCAAAGTGGGTTCAAGATATCCTAAGGTATACATCAATCTATCTCTCCTTGGACTTGGATCCTCACAAGAGATTTCAATAAAATTTCCAAGGTTCGTTTGAACTAAAACTATCCGATTATTACAATCCAATATAGCTTCGTATCTTGATAACCAGTTCATACCGAGTAAGATTTCAAATTCATTAAATTCGAGGACAAAAAGGTTGATAGGAAATTGATAGCTAGCATATGAAATAGGAACTCTCTTACAATATGAACAAAGATTTGCGGGACCTCCAAACCGGATTTTTGACGCAAATAGGATCGTCAACAACTTTAGTTTTAAGTCCTAATTCATTTACGGTTTGTTGAGAGATAAAGCTATGTGAAGCTCCTGTGTCAAATAAAACTCACAGATCTATTATAAATAGTAAGATTACCTTCCAAAACCCTTTTTCTTTTATCATCTTTTGAAGATGAGGGGTCCTTCTTTATCTCATAAACCTTTTCCACCTGCGCTGGCTTCATCACTGGGAAATCTTTAACAACATGTCCCGGCTGGTGACAATTGTAGCATTCTTTAACTTGCTTCTTCAGTTTTGGGAAGCTATTTGAATAATGGCCCTTTTCTTTGCAGTTGTAATAAGTGACATTTTCTGTCGCGCTTCCCTGAATGCTCCTCTTCTTCTCGTTGCCTTGCCAAGGTTTCTTGCCTCCAAATTTCCGCTTTTTACAATTTTGACTACCTGAATTTCCTTTCTCTTCCGGGGCTTCTTGCACATCAAGGGTAGCGTATCTGTAACCCATATCAACTAAATCTGAAAAAGATTCCTTAACGTGGCCCGTCATTCTTTCATGGAATTTCTTATTCATCCCGCGAATGAATCTTTCGTTCTTCTTTGAAGGCGTATTCACCAACTCGGGACCAAAACGAGACAACTCGTTAAATCTGTTCAGATACTCTTCAAATGATAAACTTCCCTGCTTCAGGTCCATGAATTCCTGATACATTCGGGAAATTCCGGCTGATGGCAGATTTCGCTTCTCAAACGCTTCTTTGAAATTTTCCGAAGAAAACTCATCTTCTGGCTTATCTACCGTGACTGTCTCCCACCAAGCTGAAGCTTCATCTTGCAGTTGCCAAGAAGCTATGAGTCGCTTCTGAAAGTCCTCAAATTTTAGCCATTTGAAGATTTTCTCACACGATCGTATCCAGGCTTGAGCCTCAACAATTGACTCTTTGTCGTTGAATGACTTACCACCAAGTCTCGAGAAATTTTTATATAAATCAGCCAGATTCGGCTGTTGCTGGGCTGCCGCTATTGCCGTTGGGGGACCTTGATCAGGTGCTGTGGCACCTCCTTGACCCCTAACTCTTCCCCTTCGTCCGCTCATTTCTTACTATCTGTAATTAGTAAGAAAATTGATTTAAATACACGAAAAAAATATCTTAAGGAATATCAGCAGTAAAAGAAACAGGCTAATAAATTTAGAGTTCCAGTCTCGGTTATACTCATTCTAGGGTATACTTCACCCTATCTCTAATGAGCCATCTAATGTGTTATACTCCGTAGCTAAAGTTCTTACTCAACCAACAGCTCTGATACCACTTGTGACGACCCAAACTCGATGTCCGATAAACGACATCAAATTCGCATCGCCGGAGCTTATAACAACAATTAGATGAATATAAAACAGCGGAGAAGAATCAATATCATAAGTATCATCACAGTTACAACATAATATCCATACTACAACAGAATAGATAATACATACACCACAACTCCTAATACAACATCATGATAAGACAACAGTGATCATATATCCGAAAGTCCTCAAATGAGAGAGGTGATAACGAACACCCAAAAGATAAACACCTGAAATCTCCAAAAGCTCCCAAGATATCTCCAAGATAAGAGCTCCAAAATACTGCTCCTCCAAAATACAGAAACCTGCTACTAGGCTGCCCATGTGGAAATAATAGGCACCCAGAGTTTAGGACAGAAAACAATAAACTCCGGATCAGTCATGGGACTGGTACGAGTAAACAAAAAACAACAGTTACTTTTAAAGAACAAGATTTATAAAAGAATTTTTGGTATGCTTTTAAAAATGGAACTACCATAAGACCTCCTGCCACACACACAATGCAAACGCAGAATTGGAGGAGATTTCTTCTTATGATAGTTAAATATGCTTGGTACGAGAAAAGAAATTCTTTGATATTATTACTAGTGCATAGTGAGGAAAACATTTCAAAAGTAGAATATTAATCTTAGCCAGCATAGACATTTCGAACTATGCCTACTATAGCTACCATCTAAACAGTGGTGACCACCATAAGTAAATGGCTGATTCTACAACTAAAACCGTACAGGGTATCGTATTGGGAATTGGATTTTCAACAAATGGTCAGGCCAAGGAACTCCCATTGCCACATGATAATGCCTCTGGAAGGACGTTCCGAGAACCAAACCGGATCTCTGCCAACACAAGGCCGGGTTATCCCTAACTGGGTAACTACTGACACGAGTATGCCATCTCCCAGTTGTAACCAACCTTTAACCGGGGCCCCAGCAACAAATCACAAAGTAATACATATATATATCTGCGATATCAACATAAGCTAAGTATCTGGGCTCCATACCATGATACCACTTCTATCCAGAAGGAAATGTACATACCCTAAGGGGTGCTGCCCCCAATAACCTTGCCGGATCTTTCCTGTTTCGACCATTTTGGGGTGTGAGGCTCAACGAAGTCTCGTCCACAAAGCTACGCTTTTCATAAAGCCATGCTTCGATCAACAAATGATCAGCAACACTCAGCATGCCACATTACCAAATTGGGAATATATCGCTGATAACCTTCAACTACATAATCTCTAAGAGTGTTAAGCTAAGAGAATAAATTCTCCGCCACCAAAAGAAATCTGCTATATATCTCAATTTGTAGTGTCAGACATACAGTCCATACAAGTCTGTTCCGGGTTCGAACAGAAACGAAGGCACTTCCAAAGAAGTCCTTGCAATCCGGATATCCATAATCCCGATCGGATTCCCCATCACATATGGAGAACTCTATATCAGAGCAACTCGGTGCAGAGTCAATCGACAGGTCATCCTATCGCTCTCGCAAATACCAGGTCTTCAACACCGGTCTTTAAATGTTATCCATAACGTCGAATCACATATTCGAAATGGGTTATACAACACAAAGGTCCTTTCCCGGCAAATTCGAATAATGAGTGTCAAATTTTAAAACATGTGGATGTCATTCACAAATATTCACAGGTTCGATGTGGGTTTCGGATAACCAACTGAAATCCGATTCCCTGTCGCATCGAAGTTTAATTGCCGTTTTACGGGCAACAGGGTTTTAACATCAATACAGAACAAACAAAAACCACTATTCATCACAAAGCAATCACAGTATCACAATAGCAATATCAATCCAGTACAGAATATTTGATGATAGTAAATCATCCTCAACTTAAGTTCAATGAGATTTAATTAACTTATCCACTTGATTATTTTTATCTACTATTTAATACCAATGATTTATTCTCCGTAATGACAAATTAATTAAATCTCAATTTGACTATATTAATTTATTATTCGTTAATAAATTATCTTAATTTACCTATCAATTTTGAATTAATCAACTCAAATTATCAAATTAACAATTTCTTAATTTACAAATTAATAAGATACTTGGTTGTTAATTAACCAATCTTCAACTACGACAAAAATCCTTAATTATTTAGTTAATTATAATTATTAATTTAATCATCCATGGTTGTTTTCCAAAATAATTTGTTATTTATCTGATTTAACATTTAGAAATCTCCTTATTCAGAAATTTATTTCTACTACAACAAGCTTAAACATTAATTAACTTAAATTATCTTAATTCAATTATTTATTTAAAGTATTAATTAGATTTTAAAACGTTGTTAAATATTTGTTAATTAATTAACTTGAAAACAAGTTCTCAACTCAAAAGAGTTAATTGTTAATACTAATTTACCATTTTAAAACAAATTTGGATTTTAAATTATTTGAATTACATTTACACTTTAACTAACTCCAAGGTTCTAGATAGCACCATACCGAGCTAAAACCCCAGGTGCCTCGGGTTTGACCCCGTGCGGTTCTTCAAATCTTCCCGTGCTTTCTCCCTTCTTCCCCACGCTCTCTTCCTTCTTCTCTGTTTTTTTTCTTTTCTCAAGTTTAAAACCTGGTAGCTTCATTTTAAAGACTCGAGCCTATGCGACGAGAAACTCAAGCAAACATCCAAAAAGCCAGAGTCTTCCCTATTCATTCATGATGTAGCGCGAGATACAGATTCACCAGGCTTAAGTCGGCCACGACCTAAAGGAGGATTTTTGGGTCATCTACGACCTAAGGAGTCACGAGACAAGAAGCCACGACTTAACCAAGTCTCAAGTCGCTCGGTATCTTTATGTCGTTTATGACCTATAGCAACAGGATCTATCAAAGAGGCGGCACGAGTTAACAGCCAATGACCTAGCGGTGAAGACTTAAGTCGCTCAAAAGGTGGGGACGAGCTATGACCTAAGTTGAACGACCTAACTCCTAGGTCGCCTAAAGAATTCCTGTGCCGCTTCGATAGGTCGCGAACGACCTAACTCATAGGTCGCGTAAAGAATCTTTGTTACCGCTTCTATAGGTCGTTAACCCGACCTACCAACCTATGATGAGTCGCTGAAGAGTTAAGCTGCTTGGAATGTTAAGTCGCTAGTAGTTGAGTCGTTTGTTTGTCTGTTTGTTAAGTCGTTATACTATATATATGTGTTGAGTCGTTTGTACTTAAGTCGTAGGTCGTGTGAGTTTGTTCGTAAGTATTTGTTTTGGTTAGGTCGGCAACGACCTTGGTAAGTCGTAGGTCGCCAAGCGACCTAAGTTGAGTCGCGTGTTATTTGGATGTGTTGTAGCCTATAAATAGGCGTGTGGGGGTCATTTGTAAAGTTGTTGATTTTGGAATAAACTCTTTTTGTTAGATTTGTGCTTTCATTAAATTGGTAGTTGAGTGTGATCTCCTATCTCCACTTACGGTATTTGAGTGCGCTCGAGTCAACGTTCGTTGAAGCCAATTCGCGGAATCAAGTGCGCTTGATCAACGCTCGAAGAATTGTATATCTCTTTTCACGGTATCGTGCGCGATCAACGTGTCATAGATAGCTAGAATTCGGTATCTTCGGATCAACGAAATTGGGCCTTTCAGTATTTGTCAATCCACCGATTGCTACTTTCACCGTTCCATCTAATTTTCGTATTATCCGCTGCGTCAGTTTGGTATCAGAGCTAGACTTAGCCAATCATAGCTAAGCCAAGTCTTGGAGCCAAGGAGTTTGAAGTTGGTGTTCATCGTGTTCATCTTGAAGTTGCAACAAGTTAGAAACTTCCGATCCATTTCATTTTGGATCAAAGTTGGGAAGGTGATTGAGTTTGAGCCGAGTTGGGTAGAGCCGTGCATCACTTGTTTAAGCCGAGAGTTTGAAGTGTAGGCCGAGTTTGTATTGAAGTGTTGAGCTTGTGCGAGCTAGTTGAAGTTTGATTTGTAGAAAATTTGTGAAGTTTTGAAGTGTTTGTTTTGATTTAATCATGCCACCAAGGAGAGCTAATCGTCATCAAAATGTTGAAGCATTGTATAGAAGAGAAGAAGCCGAGCAAATGGAACAACGCATTAATTAGAAATTTGATGAAGGTATTGGGAAGTTAGAGAAATTGATGAATGACTTGAATCAAAGTCAAAGGAGAAGGTCGCCGGTCTCGAACCATGGAGGAAACAGAGTTTCACCATCGGTTACGGAAGCGAGAAGGGTGTCGCCGCAATCTTTTAGAGAAAGAAGAGAAACGTCAATTTCATCAAGGAGAGATCACCATGACAATGGACATGAAGAGAGAAAAACTCCACGAGAGTTTGAAAATGAGCCATATAGAGATGAAGATAGACGTAGTAGAAGAGACATGGGTGATCAAAGGGATGTCATGGTCGAGATCGATATAGACGTACCTTTGATTTGGATGAAGAGGGTGAAAGAGCTAGCATTCATTATCAAGATCGAGACCAAGTTCGAAATTCATATCGGGATGTAGATGATGATCGTCGATGGGAATCGGGTATGAAGATGGAGATTATAGAGTTCAAGGGTGGAATGGTAGCTGAAGAATTTCTTGATTGGTTGTCTAATGTTGAAGAGATCTTTGATTTCAAGGAGCTTCCTGAGCATAGAAGAGTGAAGTTAGTTGCTACTAGGTTGAGGGGTAGAGCTATGGCATGGTGGCAGCAAACCAAACTTACATGAGAACGGATGGGGAAGTCGAAGATTGAATCATGGGAGAAGATGAAGAAGATGATGAAAGCTACATTTTTACCTTACAATTATCAATCACTCATGTATCAGAGGTTGCAGAATCTAAGGCAAGGGACGAAGACTGTTAATCATTATGCTGATGAATTTTATCAATTGATTGCTCAAAATGATATCATGGAGACGGAAGAACAACTAACTGCTAGTTTTGTTGGAGGGTTGCGAATGCAGATACAGGATATGGTGAATATGTTTGATCCTAGATCTATGACAGAAGCACACCAAAAAGCGTTGGCTCGGGAGAAGAAGGGAAGACGAGGTGGTGGCGTGTTTACTAATTCCAACAATCAAGTGAAGGGTGTTAGTGGGAGTTCCAATGTTCCTAAGACTGTCAGTAAACCTGTTGTGAATGAAGTTGCGAAGGCGAAGGTCAACAACAGTTTCAAATGTTATAATTGCCAGGAAGTGGGTCACAAGAGTAATGAATGTCCGAAGCCGAAGAAACGAACTATGGTTGCTGAAGTTGAAGGTGAAGGTGTTGGGGAAGGTTATCCTAGTCCAGTTGAGGAGGATGAACAGGATATCGCGCCAGGAGATGAAGGAAGTAATCTTATGATGAGGAGATCTTGTTTAACACCAAAGCAGGTAGAAGAAGCTAGTTGGTTGAGGAGTAACATTTTTCAGTCAACATGCACTATTCTGGGAAAGGTTTGTAAATTTGTGATTGACGCCGGAAGTTGTGACAATATCATTTCTACTGAAGCTGTGAGGAAGTTGAATTTGAAGACGGAGAAGCATCCAAATCCTTATAAGTTAGCATGGTTGAGAAAGGGAGGAGAGGTGAAGGTGGACAGGCGAGTTCATGTTCCATTTTCTATTGGGAAGAAATATAAAGATGAAATTTGGTGTGATGTTGTGGAAATGGATGTTTGTCACTTGCTTTTGGGAAGACCATGGAAGTATGAAGTGCAGCATGACGGTCGGACCAATAGCTACAGCTTTATGTTTGAAGGTGTTAAGATCATTTTGGTTCCAAAGAAGAGACAACAAGGAGAAAGCAAATCAGAAGAGATTGAGGAGCTGAAGACTTTGTTGACTTTGAAAGAATTTGTTGAAGAAATAAAGGAGAGTCCAGAGGTATTTTTGTTCATTGGACGTGAAACGACTGAATCTGTTGAAGTCCCAGAGGAAGTAAAGCCGGTATTAGAAGAATTCAGTGATGTGTTTCCTGAAGAGTTGCCAATGGAGTTGCCACCATTGAGGGATATTCAACATCAGATTGATCTTGTGCCAGGGGAAGTATTACCACACAGACCACACTACCGTATGAGTCCGAAGGAACACGAGGAGTTGAGAAGGTGGAGGATTTGTTAAAACAGGGGCGTACTCAACAGAGTTTAAGTCCATGTGCTGTGCCAGCTTTATTGGTGCCAAAGAAGAATGGTTCGTGGAGGATGTGTACGGATAGTTGGGCTCTAAATAAGATCACTGTGAGATACAAATTTCCTATGCCGAGGTTCGATGATTTAATTGATCAGTTGAGTGGAGCTGTTGTGTTTTCAAAGATTGACTTGAAGAGTGGATACCATCAGATTCGTATTAGACCGGGAGATGAGTGGAAGACTGCTTTTAAAACCAGGGAGGGTCTATACGAATGGTTGGTTATGTCGTTTGGCTTATCAAATGCTCCAAGTACTTTTATGAGAGTGATGAACCAGATTTTCAGACCATTCATTGGGAAGTTCGTGGTTGTTTACTTTGATGATATTTTAATCTATAGTGGGAGTATGGAAGAACACATCCAACATTTGCATGAAGTATTGTTGATTCTATGACAGGAGAAATTTTATGCTGCAATGAAGAAGTGTGTGTTTATGACGGACAATATTTTGTTTCTAAGATATGTTCTATCGAAGGAAGGAATTCATGTGGATGAAAGTAAAGTAGAAGCTGTCAAGAGTTGGCCACAACCCAAGACAATTACTGAAGTGAGAAGTTTTCATGGATTGGTATCTTTCTATCGAAGGTTCATTCCATATTTTAGCAGTGTAATGGCACCTGTAACCGATTGCATGAAAGGAAAGAAATTTGCATGGTCAGAGGAAGTAGGGGTTACTTTTGAGAAAATCAAGTCACTATTGACGACAACGCCAATTCTAGTATTACCGGATTTTCAGTTATTATTTGAGTTGCATACTGATGCATCGAAGGTTGGGATTGGTGGAGTTTTGAGTCAGAAAGGAAGACCAGTTGCTTATTTCAGTGAGAAATTGTCTGGAGCTAAGTTGAGGTATATCACTTATGACGTGGAATTTTACGCAATTGTTCAAGCAGTGAAGGACTGGAGACATTATCTGTTTCAGAAGGAGTTTGTTCTCTATACGGATCATGAAGCTTTGAAGCATTTGCAAGGGCAGGATAAAATTTCAGCTAGGCACGCTTCATGGGTCGCGTATTTACAACAGTTTACTTTTGTTGTTAAGCACAAATCAGGTGTGACGAATCGTGTAACTGATGCATTGAGCAGGAGGAATCATTTGTTGACAGCAATGAAAGTTGAAGTGACAGGGTTTGAACTATTGCCAGAGTTGATTGAAGAAGATCCTTACTTTACGAAGTTTTTTGAGAAAGTCAAGGATGGGAGTACTGATGAATTTGTGTTGGTAGAAGGATTCTTATTCAAAGGGAATCAATTGTGCGTACCAGAAGGCAGTTTGAGAATGAAGATTATCAAAGAGTTACATGAAGAAGGCCATATGGGTAGAGATCGAACATTGTAGTTGGTTTCTCAGTCTTATTGTTGGCCGTCAATGAGAAGGGAAGTTGAAAGGTTTGTGCGTAGATGTCATGTTTGTCAGGTTTCGAAAGGGACGGCTACCAATGCAGGATTATATATGCCGTAACCTGTACCGACTAAACCTTGGCTTGATGTGAGTATGGATTTTGTTTTGGGGATGCCTAGAACTCAAAGGGGTAACGATCCCATTTATGTGGTGGTTGACCGATTTTCGAAAATGACACATTTTATTGCTTGTAAGAAGACGGCAGATGTTGTTCATGTTGCACAGTTGTTCTTTAAAGAGATCTATCGTTTACATGGGTTACCAGAGTCTATTGTTTCGGATAGAGATACTCGTTTTCTGAGTCATTTTTGGTTAAGCTTGTGGAAGATGGTGGGAACAAAGTTGAACTTTAGTAGTGCTTATCATCCGCAAACAGATGGACAAACAGAAGTGGTAAATAGATCGTTGGGAAATTTGTTACGATGTCTTGTGAAGGATAATTTGAAAAGTTGGGATTTGAAATTGTGTCAAGCGGAGTTTGCTCACAACCATGCGGTTAATCGAAGCACAGGGTTCAGTCCATTTCAGGTTGTTTATTCGACAATTCCAAAGGGACCGTTGGATCTAACAACAGTGCCATATCAGAAGGGAGTTGTTAAGCGGGCTAGTGACTTCGTAAATGAGTTGCAGGAATGCCACAGAAATGTTCATGAACGGTTAATTTCATCTAATGAAAAGTATAAACAACGGGTGGATAAGAAGCGTAGAAGTGTGAAATTCGAAGAAGGTGATTTGGTTTATGCAGTGTTGACAAAAGATCATTTTCTGGTGGGAACGTACAATAAATTGAAGGCGCAGAAAATTGGTCCAGTGGAAATTTTGAAGAAAATCAATGAGAATGCGTATCAATTGAAATTACCAGATGATGTTCATACTTCCAATGTTTTCAACGTTAAATACCTAATTCCGTATTGTGGGAATGAGACTGTTGTGGAAGAAGATGGTAAAAATTCGAGGTCGAATTTCTGTTAACCAAGGGAGGATGATGCAGCGCGAGATACAGATTCACCAGTCTTAAGTTGGCCACGACCTAAAGGAGGAGTTTTGGGTCATCTGCGACCTAAGGAGTCACGAGACAAGAAGCCACGACTTAACCAAGTCTTACGTCGCTCGGTATCTTTAGGTCATTTACGACCTATAGCAACGGGATCTATCAAAGAGGCGGCATGAGTTAATAGCCAACGACCTACGGTGAAGACTTAAGTAGCTCAGAAGGTGGGGACGGGCTACGACCTAAGTTGAACGACCTAACTCCTAGGTCGCCTGAAGAATTCCTCTGCCGCTTCGATAGGTCGCGAACGACCTAACTCATAGGTTGCGTGAAGAATCTTTGTTACCGCTTCTATAGGTCATTAACCCGACCTACCAACCTATGATGAGTCCTTGAAGAGTTAAGCCGCTTGGAATGTTAAGTCGCTAGTAGTTGAGTCGTTTGTTTGTCTGTTTGTTAAGTCGTTGTACTGTATATATATGTGTTGAGTCGTTTGTACTTAAGTCGTAGGTCGTGTGAGTTTGTTCGTAAGTATTTGTTTTGGTTAGGTCGGCAACGACCTTGGTAAGTCGTAGGTCGCCAAGCGACCTAAGTTGAGTCGCGTGTTATTTGGATGTGTTGTAGCCTATAAATAGGCGTGTGGGGGTCATTTGTAAAGTCGTTGATTTTGGAATAAACTCCTTTTGTTAGCTTTGTGCTTTCATTAAATTGGTAGTTGAGTGTGATCTCCGATCTCCACTTACGGTATTCGAGTGCGCTCGAATCAACGTTCGTTGAAGCCAATTCGCGGAATCAAGTGCGCTTGATCAACGCTTGAAGAATTGTAGATCTCTTTTCACGGTATCGTGCGCGATCAACGTGTCAGAGATAGCTAGAATTCGGTATCTTTGGATCAATGAATTTGGGCCTTTCAGTATTTCTCAATCCATCGATTGCTACTTTCACCGTTCCATCTGAATTTCGTATTATCCGCTGCGTCAATTCACGAGTCCATCTTCTTCTCCTTCCCGTTCATTTTTTTTCTTTTCTTCCCACTGACACATCATCACCACCGTGCACGTGCACGGTGGTTCGCCGCGACTCTGGTGATCGCCTCGATCACCGGCAAGTCGAAAAATCGTTGCCAATGCTAAATCGAACATCGGTTCGATCGAAAACACTCGAAATCGAAAACTCGCCTCTTCATTGAACTGTCACTCGAAACCCATCGAACAAAATCGCTTCGCCACCATGCCTCGAGTCACCAGAAATTTTGTGACTTCGGCCTTACCACGTCCATACCCCGAGCAATCATCTCCCTCAAAATCTTTGAACTCGATGCATTAGAGGTGGTATACGCACCTCGTTTCCAGACCGTATACATTTCGAGTTTAAAACCCTAATTCGATCTCGAACTCCCAATTCACGCAATGGAAAAATTAATTTACATTTTTCCCAACATTATGAATGGTTATGCTTGCTTCAACTCAATTTTCAGCAATTTAAATTGATTTACTTACAAGAAACTGGTAAAAATTAAATTTTTATTCAAATGCAAATTTCTCTTTAAATACTAATCTAAAATTCTTCATTTTTTATTTAAAAATCATAAATTTCAGTAGGGATTCCAGTTATGATCTTGAATCAATTTTTTATAACAATCAAATTTATCACTTTTTCACTTGATTACCTGTAAGCCATGTTTCATGCAGTAATATTTACTAATCATTTTTTAATCTACTTCGGAAATTCTGTTTGATGTTCTAACATCTTTTTTAAAAAAAAGCTTTACAATGATTTAGTTGAAAAACAAACTTAAGTTTGAATATTAACCCATCCCTGTAATTCATAACCGAGAAGAACCAGTGACAGATATATGCACAGATACATATCAACATAGAAAGCATATACAAACTATCTTTTTACGACTTCATGAACTTTTTAATTTAAACTTAAAACTTTTTAAAGAATATGTTTACTCACTTGGGAATCTTTATAAACAGAGAACACTTTGTTTTGTTTGGAAATCTGCAGTTGAAACTTCCTTCAGTAAATTGCCTTTCAACTTGTAAGTATAAGGTGATGTCTTCTTTTCTTTTTAACTTCCTGTTCTTTGCTATTTTGTTTTCCTTTTTAAATTTCTGTTCTTTCTCAGTTTTGTTAAACGAAATAAAGCAGGGACTATAATGTTTATATATATACGAAGATGGTGTACATACTGCATTGTATGGGTAGGTAGAATACTGCTTTTAATATTGACTAACCCATGCTGGCGAGTAACAGCACTAATTGCAAGCATTAATTGAAGCATGTTACTTTATAAATCTACAACATGTCGTGTTTCATGCTTTATGTTTTGGTAAGTACTAAATCTTGTTTCATTGATTTGTTTTATTATTTTATTGAGGATTGCATGCTTTAGTTCCCTGGTTTGTATATTCCTTCATTTGTTTACATTGCTATGGTTTACAACAACTTGTTTTATTTTTTTTGCAAGTATTATTTTATTTTTGTTTTTCTAAATGAAAGTGTTTGTTTTAACTATTGTTTCCTTATGTCTATATTTGAATGGAATAAGATTGAGTTCCTATTTAAAGTTTTTAACTATTATTATCTAAATTTCAACTTACTTTTTATTTTATTGTTTAATACAAAATCTTGTTTGTTACTTAATTTATTCATTATTTATTTAAAACTCAAACTATCAATTATTTATTTATATTAACTTTAACAATATTTTTATTTCTCTTGAAATTTAGTTAATTTAAATTCAAAAGTTCAAATTATTTATCGAAATTAAATTAACTAAATTCTGGAATGTTACAATATGTATGTGTATATATATACACCCATGCGTGCACCTAGTAAATTTCTAAGCGTGGGAAGATGATGCCCTAAACTAGCATTTAAATGTCAGATCATCAAAAACTATACAAGTTATATTTTCATATTAATAAATAAACCATAAACCCAGTACCCATAATTCAATCAAAAGACTTGTATAGAATAGAATCTAAAGCCGATTTGTTTTCTACTAAAACATCAGAATAAATCGATATTAGAAACTTACAATTTGAACACTTTTATGCTATATCCAACTTTTTTTTACATGAAATTAGAAAAGGAGACATTAAAATTGCAAAATATACACAAACTCCATTATTTTAATATAAAATGGTCAATATTCAAACCTAAGAATTGACATTTCGTTTTGGGGGAAATTTATGGGTTTTAATGTGATGTTTCCGTAAACCAAAATTCCTTATTTCTTAAGGCATATACCAAATCCAAACCACATTATTCAATTAATAAAATAGAAAAACTAAAATTAGCACTTAAAACAGATTCTTAGCTCGTCCTCTTTTTGAATGTGTCACGCCTTCAATAATCTCTTTCAGATCGCCCTTGTTAGATATATACAAGGGGATTTATTTATAGATTAAATCTAGAAATTTAAGGATTGTAGAAGAATATAATTAAAAATAAAATAATAAACATCTAGAATCTGTTACCTAGAACCCTAAAGAATTTTTCTAAATTTTTTAAGAGAGATATCGATAGAGCATCATTTGGTTCCCAACATAATTTGTGAATAAAAGTAAGGGGGCTAAGCAGTTATTTATAGTGGTTGGAATGCACTAAAACCTTCGGATTTAAATCGGTCTAAAATAATAAAATCCGTATCGTTAACTGTTGCAACCCTAGCTGCTACACGATAGCCGACCGATAGCCCCTAACCTACAATCGACCACTAGCGATCGATCTGCCAAGGGTAGGCGATCGATAGTTTATGTTTATTTTGGCAGATATTTTTTTGTCGGTGTTTTTAGTTATTTATTAACCTAATTAATTTTTTAACGTTAGCATTAATTTTATGGATTACTTAACCTCCAAGTTTATTTACTGTTACTTTCAAATTTCAATTTTGAGGATTATTTAATTATCTGAATTTGAATTCTATTTATATGATTTTAAATCTGAAAACTTCAAACGTCTATAACTTTTTCGCTTGAGCACCATTTTCTATATATGTGTGTGTGTGTGTGTGTGTGTGTGTGTAAGAAAAATCGTCACGAACTCAACGACATAACTTTCGTGGTCAAATTCCGACTTTTGCAAAATTTCACTTTTAGCCTATTTTATTTAATTAATTTATCTTGTTTTATTTCTTATTAACTTTTACAAGGTGTTATAGGGTCCTCTCCATACTAAGAGAATTTATAGGATTTGGGCCGACTTTACAGTTTCTTGCACTTTTGAACTTGGGTCATGACCTTCTACTTCAGGGGCCTTCGAGTCTATTGACAAATTCCTATATAATACAGACTCTACGACTACTAAAACAGAACTTTTCACTCTTTTATTTTTCATCATCCCATAACTCTCCTCTCCATAGTTACCAAGACGGACATTTTTGATTATTCTAGGTTTAGGGACTCATCAATCCTTTATGTTTGTGACTCTCAATCAGATTATCTATAAATTACAGTAGACATGGGACAGAGATTGCAGAAACGCTATAAAAATTCATGTTCTCACTTTAATTTTCCTTTAATATTTGCTAGATCACAATTTTTCTACAAGTTTTTAGATGTTGTATAATTTTTGCCTTCAACACTATTTGTATAGATCGTTATACTTAGCATGTAGGACACTTCACCAACATCCTTCATTGAGAATAGTAAATATACATGCTTTGGATGATTGTAACATACATACCATTACCGATTAATAATAAGTCATCTATTACATGTAACTTCATAAATATCATAGAATATTTATCTTCCTTATAATTACATGCTTCTTTATCTATATATAATAGGAATACCTTCAAATGAAGCTTTTGAAATGTCCAAAATAACCTTCATTTTGAATAAGAAAACCCACGTGTAAAGGATATTTTCGACATTCTTTTGCTCCTTACCCATGTCTTAATTCACATGTTACGCTATCTCCCACTCACTTAGAATATCATTTTCTTATTCTTCCCTGCTTAGGCATCAGCCTCATATAACCTTACGTTTTGCATTTTAGCAGCTATGTTCAAAACCCAAATTTGTTATCTAGCCTTTTAAATTGATAGCTTATTTAATTTGTGGATTTAATAATCCATAGGAAAATCCTAAAACCAAAGCAATATAGGCATGCTAGGATCTCATTTTAGACAATCAGAACATGCGTCGGCCATTTTAGAGTTCATATACAAAACGCAGAGTCAATCTTGGACCTTGTATCATTGGAGAGAAATTTAGGGCAATAAGGGGCATACATTTCATTATGTTGGTTTGGAAGTGTCAAGAGTGAGATGGCGTGCATCAGTTGATTCGAGTTATATGAAGCTTTTTGATCGGTATTATCAAAACATGGTTGTTTGGTTTCATTCCTATATATTGATTTATTAAAATGATGAGAATATGGTGGTTGCGTTCGTTCTGCATGGACAATTGTATAGAAATATCCCATAAAATAATCTTTAAATTCTATACAAGCAAACATACTCAAAATTGGAACTGATACTATATTTTGTTTTTACCTATAGGCATCTCTAACTCTAAACAACTTTGATCATAACGTTAATGTGCACATGTTATTGAGTTAAGCTTATGAATTCATTACGATAATATGGATGGTGCAATCCCATGTCTGTTGGAATGTTTTCTCCTATTCATGTGCTTTAGTTATAATAATTTATACCTTGGCTCCTTAAGATTCCTTAGCCAGTAGTCTACTGTGACATATCGTACTTTAATTTGAGTTTTTACATTTATATTTTTAACATAATGAAAACATATATTATGTTATCTTGCATTGGTTTGTGTTAATATTTGTTTTATTTTGGGATCAGTTGTTGTTATAATGATTCACTTCAGCGAGTGTATATGGTTATTTCAAAAGCATCCAAACATACAGTATGTAATAATGATAATATTAATCATTTAAGCTTCATTAGGACCATAGAGTCTTACTGTCTCATGGTACAAAATAGGTAGCCTATCTGTATAGCTTATATATATGTAGTGTTGAAACTAATGGTCGAATTTCTAAGCACTTAGAACATACTTTTTATTATGTAAACAACGAAGCTAACTTCAAAAGTTGAAACATAAATGCGTTCAACATATAGAGAGATGCTAATGAAGGTTTTATTTGTCTTTGAAAAAAACACCTTGAATGCGGACCGTTAAATAATGGATGGTTCACAATATGGCATGTGGCTAGTGCATGCTTTGAAAATGGATACAAACGAGCATTAGTAAGATGCCAAATTTGTCTATCGCAGTGAAAATGATAAAGATAAAGGATCAATCTGATATGGTTCCCTTCAAAAATGGCACTTTCATCAATACAATTCTAAATCTCCAAAGGCTATACGGGTTCAAAAGTAAATAATAAAAAAAACATAATAAGGTAAAGTTAATTAACATATTTGGTATTTACTAAACTAACCCACTTTGTATTCTATCCCAATTAGGCCTATTAATGGACCGGGTTCAGTCCGGGTGTCATAAAACCCAGACCAATATCCAAGCCTGATTACAATAATCAAAACCCGAGTTTGGTCCAACCCTCAGAGCATTTAAAACCAATATTCGAGCCCGGACTGTAGGACTTTTTAAGCCCGTTGTGTAATACCTATATACCTAGCTTAGAATATTTATGTTAAAACAATATTTTAAAATTGCAACTTTGGTAAAATTTGTATACAAATAATGTTAGTATATAAATTGGGAAATGATGTAATCAAGTTCACAACAAAAGTATGTAAAACATCTACGTGTAAACAAACAAAATGGTAAACAAATAGCATACACACTCATGTTTTGATACAACGGAAGACTAATAGCCAGGTCGAGCGCTAACCTGACCGAGTTTTGATAAAACCATATCTGACCCTAATGGTAACCAGATCGGACTTGTGTAGTAAAAGAGAAAACTCGTATCCACATTATAGGGTGGATTCGGACCGGGCTCGGACCGAAACACTTACATTGATAGGCCTAATCCTAATAATGACAATTGAGAGCACATTTGGTATGTACTTCACCTAGTTTTCATTACACACGTGTTGTCATTTATAACTTCATGATCGTTTACTAAACGATCGCGTTTAGAATGACTGTATTAACATATACTCCAAATAATAAACTTTACATAGTAAATTTATTTACCTTCAATGTTTACACAATAACCAAATATATACATAAAAAGAGTACATTTATTGAGTTTTGTGCATGTTTGAACATATTATTTTGCACTAAAAATAGTTTAACTCGTGTTTTCCTTCGCATAGGTCAAACGAACATACTGGTTTTGACTAAAATCAAACTAATCGATTAACTTGTCAAAACACTTATTCCAACTTATACATGTTTGTTTAAGGACATAAATTAATCTTATAGCTCTACAAGTTTTATTACCACTCTTACTTACCTTAAAATCCCTTAGCTACAATGTATGAACAATATCTTATAATCAATATCGATAATACCCATTGAACTTCCATTTACTATAACATTAGACCTATGAACAAAAATGAAATACATTGATTATGAACTATATTGATTTAATCCATTGAATATGAAATCTTCTAAGGCATAATACATTAATGCTCGAGGATTTTATAGAAAATAAAGAACTGATATATTATTGAGCGCATATATATATATATATATATTAATTATTTGTGTAGTTTATAATGTTTTTGTATTACAAAGACTTCATCTGGTTTTCACGGAAATAGAAATACAAAACATATGACAAACTTAAAATAAAATATAAATTTGAAATACAATTCAAAAGCCATTTGGAGTTTAAAAAAAAGGAGTACTGCTAGAAGCTTATGTGCTATAGAAAATCTGGTAACATCTTATATAACAGTCATAAAACTTGAATTCCACCAATTGGAAGCATCTGACAATTGAAAGAAAAGAAACCATCTGACAATGGTAAATAAAATTCAAAATGTGGCAATATCCATTCATGATTCAACAAACTGACAACCGATAGGAAAGCAAACTTATCAAATAAATGCAAAAAATGGTAGATTGCAAAAGAAAATAACAGTTAAACCATTAGAAGCACCTGTACGTTTTCTTTTATAATAGCAAGTTACTTGTTTTGTAACTCAAATCATGACACTTTGCTCCCTGGTTACTACCCTACAAAATTCCAAAATAATGATTACCAGCTTAAAGTTTCTAAAATATTATCTGGGGAGTAATATGAAAACTACAGGGGAAAATGTCACATTCGTCTTCTAGCTCCTTGTGATTCTAAAATGGAAAATGAAAATATGTGCTCAATGACCTCGTGTTATTGTAGTTAAAATGGCCGGTGTTAATATAGAGTAAAATTTTGGATTTACAAATTAATACATAATTTTCCTTTCTTTTTTTTCTTTCTTTTTTTTTGGGTGGTAATGATCACATTAACATGATCCTAAAAGTCCAAAATGCAGTAAATAAATATGCTTGGAGTTTAAGAGTGCATCTCTTTACATATGCATAGAGTTTACCTGTCTTCATCTTCGTAAAGTATCCTCTTCATCTTCCGCACTGTATGGTTATAAGGTCCATTTTCTAATGTTTTCATATGTCGTACTACTTCGTATACATTAGAATGTTGATAATGTGCGGAATATGAAAACATTAGAAAATGAGCCTGATAGCCAAGCACCACGGGAGTTGATGATGGTACGTTACGACAATGAACAGGTAGATAGGTAAACTATATGCATATTTAAAGAGATGATTTGTTAAACTTTATTAGCATGATGTATCCAATGATGATAATCTGTCCTCTTTGCCATTTTTTAATCAAATTGGCCAATTGTACAGGATCCTTAATAAGCAGTTGGCTCCTAGAAATTCAACAATTATGAATAGCTGCAAGACCTTTGAACTTCACATAATAATGCCTCTCCTCCTCTATATCTAAAACCATAAACAAAAAATATATAGCAATGTGATACCAGAAATTAAATGTGAAACCATTAAAACTGTTTTATGTAAAGTGTAAACACACCTCTGTTGAATCCAAAATTGATTCGATCTCATGGGATATTGAATACGCTCCAAACTTCATTTTCTTCTGTAAACAGAAGAAACAGAGCCACGCCCCAGGCTGAATATTATTCAAAGTAGGAGCTGAACAAGAAGTATGGTAGCCTCTCCTACATCCTTTACCACCACAATACCTACACATGTAAAAAAATTCATAGAAATAACTTTGTGACAATTTGTCGTTATCAAGTTGGTAAGAATCCTTTTAGCTAGTCTCGTCCAAAAGGTGTGTCCCATCAACATTTACCACATGTAATACTGGTGGAAATACATATTTAGTATCTAAAGTTAAAATATTTTCATTGAATGAAGGATGTTATGAAAATATATACCACAAAAATAAACCGGCATAAATGATTGGATGATGTATAAATGAAAAGAGTATGGAGTTGAGATAATAGGCTTAGCCATTTTCGTATGAAATATAGATATAAATTATTCCAACATACCATGTCTCGAGTTTACAAATGCTTACAACAATTGCTTACTCTGCTGCACTAATGTGAAACAACGAGAAGCACAGAATAAAATAAAACATGAAAACAAGAAACGTGTTTAGGTATAACCAAAAGTCGAGGAACTATAATGTTAAGATTCACTATGCAAAGTAATTATTAGTAATAAATAAGAGAGGTGCTCACACGAGAGATCCAGGTTGATTGCATTCGACACATAAATCATAACTACCGTCACTCTGTCTGGTTTCACTAGAACATGAAGTTTTCATCATATGCCTTTCCGAGTCCTAATTTTGCAAAATGGAACAAAATCATTTGTGAAAAAAATAAGTTCTAGAAATATTATTTTAATCATCTTGGTAAACACCAGTTTTGGAACCAATGAGATAAAAACCATTAAACTTTAGTTCTTGAATATTAAGAAACCCATTAAAAATTTAGGAAATCAAACTAAAAACCAAAAAAAGAGTACCAGAAACCAAATTGATTTTTTAGATCATAAGCCTACGTGCATGCATTGGGGCGTGGTAAGCATAACTAGTGATAGCTTTGACGTGATAAATTTGTAGTGCTAGTTAATATTTCTTGAAGTTTATGTACACCAAAAACTTACAGCAAATGATCAAACTATGGTAACTGCTCATTCTTCTTCACAAAATTGGTTGTGTATGCTATATAGTAAAATATGAACAAGTAGCGGTTAAAATTTAAACAAGATAATCAAATCTTAAATGAAACTATCACACAAATTATTGACCATTAAATGCTAATTTGTACTGCAAGAATTAGATGTAAAGAAGACTATAATATTGATTCTTGTATATATTCCAATAAAGTTACCTCAAAAGAAGCAGCTAATTCATCTACTACTTTGGTACTACACGAGCAAACTCGGTGATGTGAGTCATCTCTCTTCCTATAAAAAATGTTTAGTTAACTTACAAATGGATACGTAGTAGCAAAGTACTGCATCTTCAAAACAAGGTTTAAGTAGTAAACAGAGTGTCTTGTTTAACCAAGCACAAGTGTAGAATACTATGTCGAACATCCATAAATAAATAAGAAACTATTGTCAACATAGTGATGTTATTGAGTCAATGCTTCATCACCTAAAGCATACTTGTCTACTTATGCCATATGAAAATGAGGCTAGTAGAGGAAAATATGTGCAAGATGCAGTATTATTTAGTGAATCAAAGCACATAAAATGTAAGAAAAGCTCGATGAATTCTAGACATCATCACTTGGAGTATTAAAGGAGACGTAGAACACGATTTACAAATAGTTAAAATACTTTGCTCATACATTACAACTTATATCTTATTAGACTGTCCAAAATTTAGATGAATAGTAGAAAATTCAAAATTGTACCTTGTTAACTTGATGCATCTCAAACACATGGATTTTCCTATATAATTCATCCCTAAATCACGGTGAGGAGAGGAACCTACACTAGGAAAAATACTTCTACATGAATCATAACCATTTTCTTTGCTCTGAATACACAAATCTCTAAATTTGGTTGCAACAGTTATGGATCGCATTTTTCTACGAATCATGGATAATCTTGGACTAGCATTTCCCTCTATTTTCAGTTTCATTTTATCTTTTATGCAAACATCGTTGGTTGAAGGAGATTTTGTGACATGGCTCTGATGAAATGATTTTTTCGTATCCTTTCCTTCAGCAATTTCCGGAATTCTTCTTTCAAATGAGACATTGTCTTCGATGGGTTGAGAGTAACCTGTTACAATACATTCAACCATAAAACTATAAAACCACCCAAAAATTTTATAAGCGTCTGCACTAACAACAATATTACTACATTTATCGTTACCCTTTTCTCTTTTCACGTTCAATGAATTTCTAAATCTACTTGGACTCGTAGCAATGGATGGCTTTTTTCTAAGAATCATGGGTGATCTTGGACTAACATTCCCTACCATTTTACGCTTCATGTCATGTTTTATCCAAACATTTGATTTTCTCATGTCATTTCCTTTCGTAGCATTGGTAACATTTCTTCCATATGAGACCCCAAATTCTTGTATGTTTCCTGAATCACTATGGGGAGAGTAACCTGTTTCAATATACCCAGCTGTAAACATATATGAACACTTAAAAGTTTTATAAGCATTTGCACTAAGAAAAACACTTACATGAATTGTCACCCTTTTCTGTTTTCACACTTGAAAGATTTGGAAATCTGCCTGCACCCAAGGCTATGGATAGCTTTTTTCTAAGAGTCATGGGTGATCTCGGAGTGGCATCCCCCTTTATCTTATGTTTTATTTCTTCTTTTAAAGCATCTTTATTTGAAGGAGAATTCTTGACTTTGCTACAATGATTTGATTTTCTCTTGTCTGTTTCTTTTCCAAAGTTGGTAATGCTTCTTCTGTATAAAACATGGGGTTCTTCCATGCGTCCTAAGATAGAAAAATATACATAATTGCTCCAGAAATTCACCGCAAAGGCTTATAAAACCAATGGCATGTACAAAGGTTTTAATACTTTCATCATTAACTTGAAGCAAACTAAAAAGTAGAAATTGTACTATGGTTTTTATACCATCACCGGTATCCAGAATAAAACTAAATGTACAACAACAACAACAAAGTCATTATTCTTAAACAAGTTGGGGTCGGTTAGTGATGGAACCCAAAACTAAATTACAAAGTCAATTTAAAAGTCATAATAATAAAATATCAATAACAAAATCAAATCAAATAAGTAAATTAATAATAATAATAATAATAACTAAGTAAAATAAAAATAAAGATAAATATATATATGTATGTATGCATATACATATTTATATGAAAGAGATGATGATGATAATGATGATAATGGTACTGATTGATAATATTGGTCAAAGACCAAACCTATGTCTTGGGCTCATGTTCTCTAGTTCTATAATCTAATACTTATAAAACTCCTAGCTCTTGATTCTGACATGTGAATGGCTAACTTCCACGTGCTCATGTCCGTCACCAGCTCTTCGGATATACTCCAACCCTTCAAGTCCCTTTTTACTACTTCCTCCTATGTCAACCTTGATCGACCTATACCTCTCTCGAGCATTCAACGCGGGTCTATAGTTCTAACACACATAGGTAGCTCGAACGGCCTCCGATGAAGATGTCCAAACCATCTTAAACGATACTGAATTAGCTTCTTCTCAATTGGTGCTACTCCAAGTTTATCACGTACATCATCATTTCTAATTTAGCCTCTTTTATATGACTGCAGCTCTATCGCAACATACGCATCTCTGCTACGCTTATCTTCTGGATGTGTTGGCTTTTAGTAGGCCACATTCTGCACCATACAACATCACAGGCCTGATTGCCGTTCTGTAGAACATTCCTTTAAGCTTATGTAAGACTTTCTTGTCACAAAGAACGCCCACCATAATTCTATTTTTCCATGATTTGACATTGAATGTAAATAATTCATAATCATCAATAAATCAGGTTAAGATCGATCTAAACCAACATATTTTATTATAAATATGTATGATGTATGATATGCCGACAATTAAACAACTCATTACAAACATAAGATAGCCAGTACACAATATTATGAAATCCCCAATATATTTCTGGAAAGTTGAAAACTCAAAGATAAATGTTTTGTGAAATCTTCTAGGATGTTAATTGGTAAAAGGATTGGAGTTGATTGAATGTAATTTTAAAAATGACCCAAACCTTTTTTGGAAAGACCCGCATAAAAAAATGTCACAGACGTGAACGTTTGTCGCTATTTCACTCATCTCGCTCGAATTCTAAAAATGACATATTCATCAATCTCACCATCATACTGCAACATTGATTCTAAATACCGAAAAGATTCCTTCTTGGAAACTATTTGTCCAGCCAAAGGGACATCTCCATCCCTTGACCTGATATCGTTGAACTCGCACTTTATATACTCTATTTTAGCTCCGCTAAGCCTAAATCCCTTTGATTCTAAAGTATGTCTCCACATCTTCATTTGCCTATCAACTTCAATCCTAGTTTCATCAATTAGCACAACATCATCAACAAAAAGTATACACCAAGGAATCTCATTTTGTATGCCCTTGATAACCTCATCCACCGCTAGGGCAAAAATTTAGGGGATCAGAGCTGACCCTTGATGTAATCCTATGTTAATTGGAAAGTCACTGGTTTCACATCGCATGTTTTGACACTAGTCACAACATTATCGTTCATATCCCTGATAAGGGTGATGTACTTTGTTGGGACTCTTTTCTTTTCCAAGGCCCACCACATCACCTTTCGTGGTCCTTGTTATAAGCTTTCTCCAAATCGATAAATACAATATGTAGATCCTTCTTTTGCTTCTTAAACCTCTTCATAAGTTGCCTTACCAAGAAAATGACCTTTGCGGTCGACTTTCCATGTATGAAACCAAATTGGTTTTTTGAAATGCTTATCATTCTTCTTAATCGATGTCCAATGACTCTCTCCTAAAGCTTTATTTTATGACTCATAAGTTCAATCCCTCTATACTTTGTGCAACTTTGGATATCTCCTTTATTCTTAAAAATTGAAACTAATATGTTTCTCCTCCACTCATCTGGCATCTTGTTTGATGTATTGAAAAAAAAACTAGTGTGACAACCTTTGAAAATTGGAAGTCCAAATTTTATGGTGTATCTTTATGGAAGACAGGAGTTAATGTACTCTAGTGTAATATTATTATAAGCTGTAATGAAAGGTGCAAATTGTGTAATGGGAAAGTATTCCGTGAAAACACTTTCCTCAAAATATATTACCTAATTATCACATTTATTATTTTTATATAATTATAGTACATATTTAGTTTATTGTCTCGGTGAAAGCACCAAAATTCTATATACTTAAAGTGTATTTTCAATGTATTTACAATGACAGTAAAATGTTAAACATACCTAACGATAAAATCAAATGATTAATCCGCTTAGTTTATTTATAAGTACAGAAAACAAAATTAAAAAGTAAATTGGAATGAAAATTCGAGACTGAACCTAAAATTTAAAAGTTAATAATGACCCAAGAACTAAAAAATGGGATTTCAAAACTTACATGTAAGTGTAAGCACACAACAAATATATAAAGTATAACCAGTGGAATGACTGTAGATACCACAACACAATAGTTTTGAGTCTATTCTAATACAACATTCGGCCATTGTGAAATTAAGATGAACCATAAAGGCATAAACTAAGGATTAAAAAAATAAACATCACATATGCAAAGAAACATGTCGCCTATAGCTATTGCCGTTGCTCAGATAAACCAAGTAGGTTTTGTAGTACGTAAGAGGCGACAAACATCGCCAAGCCTTGAAATGTCAAATGGAGGATGCTGACCACAAAACTATGCAAAAGTTACGAATTTAACATTCAATGTTGGTAAAAAATAGTTAAGAGCATAATTTTTTAAATTGTGGACAGAAAAATGACCCCTACATACAGTCATCTACTCCTCATCAATGGTGCTAATAAAATTAGTGTGCTGCACAAATAATTATAATTTAGTTAGTTCTCATTTGCAGTATGAAACTATATCTATCGTATTATTATGAATAATCCCATTACCAATATTTAATTGTTAAGAATAATTCCATTCAAAATAATGTCATTAAGGATCATACATATTTTGAAAAGTCAGCATTCACGTAACAGTTTGAACCTATGACGACAAGTGGTTCTCCAACACTAACCAAACTAAAGCGAAAAGAGGTTTTCGTATACAGTGATGCAGTCAAAATCTATCTTGATTTAAGATTTTAAAGTTCCTTAATTCAATAAGAGTGATGCTATTTACATTGAAAAAAACTTGGTCTAAAAAATGAAATTTGAAAAAAATTCCTTTATATAAAACCAAATGAGTCAACAATTTAGTCATAGATAAAGATATTCTCTTTTAGCTTGCGTCATTCATAGTATTACTTTCTGCAGAATTGAACTTTTCACTCCAATTACCACAGGGAAAGAAAATTCAAATTTTCAGTTTGATGATTGATACTACATGATAAATGGTTTTATAACGAACAAAACGACAAATCGAATGAGATTGAACAGATTTGAATTTCAAAAGGATTGAATAAATTTGAATTTCAAAAGGATCGAATTTCAAAAGTTGTTCTTTGGTTCTGTTTTAGAGAAGACAGGATTTTCTTTTTCAGGAAGAAAAAAAATTTAGAAAATGTTTTAGTATTTTAAACGAGAAGTGAAGTATTGGACATATGGAGATGGAATGTAATTTTAATTCTTCAACAATATCATAAGTACATATGTCTTGGAAATAAGTCCAATTATTACAAATAGATCTAATACTTCTATAGTATAATGGTGGAAACTAACTAATAAAATCTATTTTTCTATTTGACTTATTTCCTCCCAAATGTAAAAATAATATTAAGAATGTTTTCTTCATGAAAAAATTTTGAATTTTTTAAATTTTTTAAGAATATAATCATAATTTTCTAAATATGCAAATTATTTTAAAAAAATTATGGTTTATTTGAAAATTTTGATCTTTGTTGAAAATAATTGAATTAAAAAAGAACTTTTTGGTTTTTTTTAATCTATTGTTAAAACTCGTTTTTCCTAGATTTTTTGGCTCTAAAGTTTTATTTAACATTAACATGGTAAGGAAAACCTCCTCTTCCGTCTACTTGATTTAAGTTAATTATGTTTCTTTCCTCATTATTGGATTTGTAACATATTTTTCTTGGAACCATCCTTATACACATATCATCAACTCTACTCCACTTAATCTGAATGATACTATACAACATACATAGATTAACTCTAATACATGACCTTCTAGACCCACTAACTCTTAGACCGCCGATGCTTGAAACTTAAAGATAGCAGTAGATGCAGCATAAAAATATTTATAAAGGACTCCCAACTAGGTAACATGACTATGTGCAGTATTGGTCATCGTAAGGGACTTGAATATCATCCACTAATAAGTAAGCGGGGCTCCGTACAACCTTGGAGGATAAGAATTGCCCACTATAATTCGGTCAAACTCACACATGATAGACCACAAAACAGTTGTCTCACGCACTAATATGGCAATATATCACATATTCGCTCCATTAGAACGGCTCAACTACAAAACTTTTCCCTATGAATCATTTATGCTTCATACACTAATCTCACTTCATATACGCCCAAAATCAATCGAGCGCATCCTCCTAATATGCAATCCATCCCCTCAGACAATCCATCCACAAGAAGAACACTGGTATGTATACGCAAACCAAGAACTTTTCGAACTTTGGTTTTTGCGAATTAAAACAAGGAAACGCACTCCATTATCATACACAACACTACAACGATCTCCAATAAATAATCATTCTTAAACTTCAAAACTCACACATCTCAACCTTGTAACATCCACAGCGAAGACGAAGATGAATGTAAAGCCAACCAATAATACACACACTTTCTTAACGCAACTACTCCTAATACCAATCAATGTAACCGAATAATTCTAAAGCAATCCGCTCATATTTCCTCTAATCAATAATCAAAATTAACAACAATAAGATATTTATAACTTTACCGCATATTCCAACTCCTCAGCTCTCTCCGTCACAATATCACCCCTTCTCTTTGAAGATTTATCAAACATGCCCAATTACAATTTATCCTGGGATAATTTTTGAGGTGTGGTTCGGGTGCGGGGAAGAGGTGGGGACTGCAATGGAGGAGGTCGGGTAGAGGAGTAGAGATGGCTAAAGCGCAAGTGAAGCCTAACTCAGTGGATCTGGAAATAGGAGAGGGATAGAGAGAAAGGTGAGATAAAGGGAGAGGGGAAGATTGTCGTTGGCAGTTGAGATTGACGGTGGCGGTTAGAAGTGGAACCCGCCGGGTTGGAATCTGAAAGGTTTGTTCAGAACATGCAGAAAGGAGAAATGTGCATGAGAGAAGTACTACCTGTAACTTGAGTGAGAAAATGATATCTTGTCCAGTTTAGTGATGAAGCTTCCACTTATAGAGGTGTGATTAGGGGATTTTTCAATAAATTAGAAAGTAATTTGTTCCATTAGAAATTTTGTTTGAATATGGTCGATATTTCCACTTTATTTTTACTTTTATTTATTTTTTTGGAAATCAGTATACTTTAATTTCAAACGTAATATTCATAAAAACATGGTGTTTTCTAAAATTTGATTAAAGAAGGTACGTGCATTTTGAAACGAAGTTCCAAATTTGGTTAAAAGTAGCAAAAGATGATGGAAGAATCGTGGAAAAGAATAAGTATGCCAATGAGAAATATATACGCATGCCTATTCTTTATTTAAAATAAAAATACATAACTAGTTAGGCTAGAAATATCCTTCCATTTTCTATTGCTCACTTCTTGAGAAAAGTAGCCCTCTTATTGTAAATTTTTCTTTTAATTTGGAAAATTGATAAGTGCATAGCCAACGAGATCTTCACATTTCCCATCTTCGTTTGAAAATTCATTCGTATCGTTTTAGTCTAAGCATAAATTATTAATTTTATTTGAATAAATAAGAAAAGTGATACAAAAAAAGAAAAAATTAAACTCCATCGAACCATAAGATCTTAAACACCTTTCAAATACCTCAATGAATCTTAAATAAAATGAATGAAATCAATATCCGTATTACCTTATTTAGGTGGAAACATGGATGAAGATTGAGATGGGTTATCCTTTATGATTTTAATATTAGAGACTTAGGACTAAATTAGAATAATAAATGTACATTAGCAAGGAACCTGATCTGCCATTATATAGTTCCTTTGAATCCACTATAGATTTTCTTAATCTACATATTTCAGCTTTGAATAATTTTGGTTGATTTAGTTTACTGCAAATAGATCAACATCATTATATTTTGGATCATTTCGAGCCTTGTTACATCTATGAATAGTATAAATTAAATTCAATATATATGTTGCTTGTGTCTATGTATTAGCAACTCATGTTAATTATGACTTTAAGGGGTGTGAAGTTTTAGGATAATGTGAAAAAAAATTATGTTGATAAATACGATATAAACCTCGCAACTTCATTTATAAGGAAAATAGCCAAATTTGAAAATTGAAGATGAGGAAATTAAAGAAAGGATTTAACGGGGAATTATATGATGGCTACATGTATGTATGTACCGAATCCAAAAATTACATTTAGAAGGGAACCAATTGGTTTTCGTTTTATGTGAACTTATTAAAATATTACATCGTAATATTTGTTGAACATATACGATTTGACATACACATCATATATTATACTGAACATAAAATTATTTCTCTTCTCTTTTTTATAATTAATCACTAAAATCAATAAACTTTTATCGAAAATACCTTTTTATGTATAATATTACTTCTCAACTTATATGTGTTTCTACTTATAACAAGTTTCGAATCTGTATAGATATTATTTATATCAAGTTCACATGAAACACAAAATGATAAACCATTGTTTTTTTGTTAATATTTTTTAAATGTATAAGTTTGAAATGATGAACACAAAATGATGATGACAAGCACCATTGTCCCAGTGGTTAAGTGATTTGGCTTTGGTGCGAGAGGTCACAAGTTCGAAACTTGCCTAGCGTGATTCGAATGTTCATTGACATGTGATAAGTTGAAGTACCATTTTCAAAAAAAAAAGTTTGAAATGATGGAATGCAAAATCAATCACGCAGGTATTTTATGTTCGAGCGAATAAGAACAACGAGAGGACAAATACATAGGTATTTTGTAAATTTTAATACAATACTATTTGTTAGGCATTTTTGCACAATTCTATTCCTTAATAACTTAATACAAAATTTCCATGTACGTTAATCTAGCATTATCATTTTTGAAGCTATACGTAAGCCTTCCTAATACAACCCTAAGCATCATGTCTTTTGCAACTAACTACATATTCTAGAATGGAGATACATGTTTCACACCCCATATTATCCATTAAGTGGGTAAAACCATTTTGTTACCTTTCATCTTATAAACTACACCCTTGATCGTATGCAGTTCACCACAATAGAAGTTAATAATCCAAATTATAAATTTAAACTAAAAAACATCAATAAGGGCAATAACAATGATTCAAAGTGCTTCACTATTTTAACTGCAAGGTATGACGCAAAAAAAAGTACATTATTAATTATATTTTGATCGTTTGGTATGTTTATATCATTTATATGCATAAATCATGTCATTTTCATTGTTATAATCCAATTTATTTTTAGGAAAAACATATAATCTCTAAATCCTTATGTAACTTGCACCGTAAAAATGTAATGGAGCGAACCAAAGAAAAACATGTAATTGCTATTGAAAAAATGCAACGTACAATATAACCAACCCAAATTAAAACAAAACACATTATTATGGACATTTTCTAGTTTATAATGACATATAATTTTAATTACATGAGGCAAAACATTTTTGCAAAAATACATAAATTCAAGAGTTCCCATTAGGTTGCATTGTAAAGTGCCATGTAAAACCAAAACCACAAAATCTAAAATAGATAACATAAGTCGAAAAATTAATAATTCGTATCATTTATGATTAGACATTATTTCTTTTAATAACTAATATTAGGAATTTTAACAAAAAAGATATTTTTTAAATTATGTTGCATTGTAAGGAAAGCAAGGCCCACTCTACATTTTACGCACTTACTTTATAATATCTAAAAAATCAAAGAGCGATTTTTCTTTTAGTGTGTAAACATAATTTGCTATTTTACTAATGCGAAAATTCTCTAATTATTTCCTCCAAATAAGATAAAGTGGCCTTCAATATGGGCACCATACATAACTGCATATAGATATATGAAAAAATCATACATAATTGCAATGATAGACATAAGAAAGAAAGATAATACTAAATTGCTTTGATTGTGATTTAAAATATGAGAGTCATATTTAATTATAATCAATTCAATATTTGATTATTATTGTAACAAAGAATATTAATATGTAATTGATTCTAAATTTAGATATGTAATTAATTCTATTAATATGTAATTAATTATAATCAATTCAATACCAAATATAATCAGTTCTAAACGAATATTAATATGTAATTAATCCTATTAGCATGTAATTAATTATAATCAATTCAAAACCAAAATTTAATTTTACTTAATTCTTTAATTAGTCAAACTAAAAACAACTAAATCTACAGTAACCTAATATATAATTTTGCGATTGGAAAGTGGCTTTTATAGTCAAATTTCATAGTCCAATTCATAATCAAATTAGTAGCCACTAAATCAAACAATCACACCATCAAAGCTATGATAAAGGGAAAAACATCAAAGCAATCTAGCAAGGTCAAAAATCATGGTAGAAGCTACAAATATGGAACTAAATCTGGTGATTAAATTTTAAATTGACCAAAAGTCAAACATAAAATTTCTTATTAAATATGCTCACATATACGATACAAGGATATACGTTTCAATTCTTCACTTCTTTTATCTAATCTTCACAGTAATAGAGAAAAGGGTATATTGTACATAAATATCAATTTTGGAGAAAAATCAAGCAATTTAAGTTAGAACAAAAACACCATTAACAAAACAAAAGATAAGGAAAATACAAAATTTAAGAACAACAAACATAAAACTACTAAAGATTGCAGATCAAACAGCTGGCATATGAGATTGGAAATACCCAATAAATTCATATAGTGAATGGTATAAATAAAAAAGTTAAGTTAAATAGGGGAAAGTTGAAATACCTTGGAAATATTTTACTTTGAAGGATAGAGAACAACTACAACAATGCGTAAAGTAGGAGAAGTTTTAGTTGCCCTTTTTTCTTTAACAAAATTTACTTGAAGAATATGATATTTTGGTAAATGTTATCAAATGCCCAAGTCAAATGTAGCTGAAAGGAGATTTAGCTTAGGCTGTATTTAAAGCAAGGAAAATGTGAGAGCCATATTTTAGTTTGCATTTATTTGCGATATTTGTTTAAATGTTACAATTCAAATTAGGATCAAATATATGTAGAAGGAAATTTTGCTAAGGCTATATGTAAAATAATAAGAGTCCTATTTTTACTTTGCATTTATTTAAATGTCATAATTTCAAATTGGGTCCTATTAACTAGGAAGAGAATTAGAACGGGCTAATAAAAGAATAAAGGAACAAAAGAGGTTAAGTTTGAGAACTTCAACGGAAAGTAACGGATTTTACAACTTTGTGCCTCGTGTCCATTATTTCACTGTTAAATACGTTAATTTTGTAGCCATATGTGATCATCCTAATTAATATTCATTTAAAAAATAAGCTTAGATTCACTTAGATGGATATCAAAGAGACTTTACATTAATTTCAAATTTGGGTCTATATTAACGAGAAAATGAATTAAAATAAGCAAATAAAACAATAAGGGAGCAAAGGTTGGAAAGTTTGAAAACTTCAACAAAATATTGGTTTTTAAAACTTTTTGCCACTTGCCTATGCTTTTGTGGTTAAATACGTTAATTTTGTAGAATATATGATCATGATAATTAATATTTATGTAATAAATAAGTTTAAATTCTCTTAGATGGATATCAAAACGACTCCACATTAATTTCAAATTTTGGTTTGTATTAACTACGAAAGAAATTAAAATAAGCTAATAAAAGAATAATGGAGCAAAAGACGGTAAGTTTGAAAACTTCGACAAAAAGTAACGGTTTTCAAAAATTTTGTGCCTCATGTCCGTTCTTTTGTCCTTATATACATTAAATTTTGTAATGTATATGACTATCCTAATTAATATTTACTTAACCAATAAGTTTAAATTCACTTACATTTATATCAAAGAGACTCCACATCATAACGACCCGTCTTTTCGACCATTAAAAGTCGACACCGCATAATACATTCACGTTATTCAAACGCAAAACATCCAATCGTCGGACAAGCAGATTGTTATGATAAAATAAAAAGGAAAAAATAGAGAACGGGGAAAATAGAACCTCATAGTGGAAACGACAACATATAATGTAACAAAGACACTAAAAACTGTCACTCCAAAATATAGATTACATTGGAGTTAAAACAAATCTTATCATTTGGACAGTCATAAATTTCTGACCTTACAATTGCCGATAGCTATATATAATACAGCGGAAAATAAAATATTATGGCAAGTGAACATTGAACACTAGTCCACGAGCTCCATGTCCCACGAACGAAAATATGAAAAAAATACCAAGTCCGACTGGGCATTACAACAAAATAACACTCGGATTAGTCTGGAAAACCAACATGAGAAAAATTAAGTAATAAGGTGAACAATTATAATTCTATGGGGGCATGCTGCTAAATGCAACAGATTTTTACTTCACATGAACAACTTCCATATATGAAGAAATATGGAACAATCAAACAACAATCCAAACAAGAAAGGATGTATATAGGCAAAATCAATAATCCAAACTTAAAGAATGGTTACAAATAATTAAACATCGAGAGTCTCTCCAGGTGCTTTTCAATGTAATTAAGAAAATCAATTCAAAAGAATTGGGATCAACAACAAGGAAAAGAATTTTCCAAAACGGCTATGAGGGTGCTTCTCCCCATTTCAAAAGTATACCCCAAGAAATATTCTTGAGAAGTATGATGGTTCTCGAGAACTCCAAGCCGGACCTCGCAAACCTTTATCGAGAATCAGAGTATTTCACATCTCGGAAGCTTAAATCAATACAAAGTAGATGCGAAGATACCCTAATGGGAATAAGCCCACATAACTTGACCCCACTCTTGCTTTGGTTTTAGTCATTTCTGACAAAGGATAGCAACACTTGAATGAGCAACAAATCGTATTGGATTAATGAAACACAAAGAATTAATGATTAATTCCAAGGTTCGAATCGAAATATGGAAAATTAATTTATCCAACATAATTCGGAGGGTGCTCCCTCCAACATTGAAAGTATACCTCTAGATAAAATATACTTGAGAGTACATGCCCAATATGCAATGCTCTGGGGTACTTCCAAGATGGACCCCGTTAAATCCATAAGCATCCAAATATACTCACATCGACGCAAGCATGCTATTGACTTCACTAGATAAATGTGGGTATACCTTAAAGGTTGAGACCCACATGGCTTAGCTGCCACTTACGCTTTAGTTTTGGTTTTCATGATGTTAGATGCCAAATCTCAAAATGGATGATAGATCGTCTTAGAGTGACAAAGCACAACAATGACTAGGAGGGTTCGCCTCCCTTATGTTAGTTTTGATACCTAATTTCAAATCTGAAGAAGATGATGCCATTCAAATCTGAATAAAATATTTCGTTCGATGGCATACCGATCTAAGTCTTGTACTACTCCAAATATTTGGTTAAGTGATTATCTGGAAAAAACATTTTGTTCGGTGATTTGAATCATACCGGTCCAAAATTCTTTCTTTCGGATGTTGTAATGCTGTTCTAGATTTATTTCAACTACTGAACCAAGCCTTGAATAGAATGTCGGTCTAGATGGATGCCGAACCATTTTGGTATTTGTTGAACCAAACCTCGGGGCTGCTATCACATCTAGCCCTTTTTGTTTCTTCACTATGTAAATAGTGGAGCTTCTAGACAACAATGGAAGCAATCCTAGAGAGCTGAAACTCCGCAAAATTTTATAAGTCCTGTTAATTCTTCTCATGTATAGCCTTCAAAAGTGAATCAATCTTGTAACTCTAATCTTTCAGTGATCAATAAAATATTTTCCCTCCAAGTGGACGTACACTACCTTGCGGTAATGGAACCGCTATAAATACTTGTCTTATTTATTTTTCTACATTGCATAGATCTATGACTATCTGTTTTGGTATTTATCTCTGTTTATTTCATCTCACTATAATCACGATCCGATTGTTTTCTGCTGCATTGGGTTTTTTATTCACTTAGACTGATCATCTGAAGGGATTTTCCCCAACAGTCTTGTATCAAAGCTACAATGTTGATTGAGGAGTGTTAGATGCTATGGCAGGAGATGAAGCGACTCTAGTTGTTACAAGACCATATACTAGAGGGATATATATCGCGTCAGGATCGTAGTTGGCAATTGAGAAATGGAATGGGGATAAAGACTTTGAGAAGTGGCAATGGAAGATAAAGGTTGTTCTAATGAGGAATGAATTCCATCCAGTAGATTTGCCCCTGAGGAGTTGACGGCTGACATCTCAGTCGTGGAAGGAAGGAGATGGAGAATTGGACATTTACTACTTTATAACTAGCTATGGGAAAGAATGTTATCTCGAAGATTAACTGTAAGACCACTACTAGGGTCATTTGGACCAAGCTAGAAAATATCTACTTGAGGAAATCTCTGACTAACCGTCTGATATTACTAGAGACATTTTTCACTATGGGGATGAGCGACTGTTGATTTGAAGATAAAGACTGTTGACTTAAAGATGGATGAGGAGGAAGTGTCAATGATTCTTTTGTATTCTCTTCCGGAGTGTTATACAGGTCTCGCTAATAGCATTATCTTCGCTAGAGACAAATTAACAGTGGAAGATGTGAATTCAGGCCTTCTATTTAATAACTTCAGAGATCGGATGAAGGAGATAAGTGAAGGATGTAGAGATGGGAGAAGCAGTCATGGCCTGTTTGTTGAAAGAGGAAGAGATGATAAGAAGAATAGGCACTCTAGAGAGCATTCCAAGTCTAGGAAGCCTGGTAATGGCAGGAGAGGAAACTCTAAGGACGAGATGTGCTTTATTTGCAAAAACCTTGTCATTGGAGAAAGGATTGTCCAGATTTAAAGAAGAAGGAAGAACATGGATCTTCATCATTTGCGATGGAGAAGTCTGTATCTAACGATGTGCTGTCTGCAACAGTATTGGATGTCTCAGACCATTGGATGTTGGACTCACGGGTGTCTTTCCATATGACGCATAATAAGGATTACTTTAGCTCTTTAGCTAAACAAGAGGAAATCTCTATTCTTATGGCTAATAACACTAGTTTTAGTGCAATGGGTGAAGGTATAGTGACGATCAGGATGTTTGACGGATTGATATGCATTTTGAAAAGTGTCCATTATGTTCCAGGTCTTCGAAGTTCCATAATTTCATTAGGATAATTAGTATCTTTGTGATGCAAGGGAACTATCGAGAAGGATAGCTTGATGGTTTCGAGAGGTGCACTAGTTCTTATGAAAGGAGATATGTTTCAAAATCTATATTTGCTGAAAGAAACCACTGTTCTTGGAGAGTCATGTGTTGGAGTATATAGTTCTCGTGCATTGGATGCCATAAAGTTTTAGCACTTAGGTTGGGTCATATTTCAGAGAAGGGCTTAGAGTTGCTTCGAAGATGAAAGATGATCAAAGGAGGAAGCTTCGACAAGATGGACTTTTGCCAAGAATGTGTGTTAGGCAAGAAAACTAAAGTATCTTTTAAAATTAGACTCCATAGATCGAGGCGAGTACTTGAGTATGTGCATACAGATGTTTGGGGAACGATTAATACTCGTTTGTTTGGAGGAGCAAAGTATTTTATCTCTTTCATTGATGAATTTTATCGGAATGTATGGGTGTATGTGATGAATACCAAATCAGAAAGTTTTGAGAAGTTCGAAGACAGGAAAACGCTTATTGAGAACCAATCTGGTCCTTGGTTGAAGGCGCTGAGAACTAATAATGGCAGTGAATTTGTCTCTATCTAGTTCCTCGATTTCTATAGACAACATGGCATCTAGAGACATTTCACTACACCTGGAGATCTGCAATCCAATGGGGTTGCAGAAACGATGAACATGACTCTACTGGAGAAGGCTCGTTGCTTGAGATTGATAGTGGACTTGTCTAGAGGTTTTGGGAACGAGGCATTTTCAACTGCGGCACATATCATAAATCGAATTCCTTGCTCAGTCATAGATGGGAATATTCCAAAGGAGAAGTGGAGAGGTAGAGAGTGTATCTTGGTTACTTCTGAATTTTTAGTTGTCTTGTGTACATTCATCATATAGTGGTGACAAGTTGGAGGCTAGAGCATACAAGGGCATACTAATAGGATACACCAACGATATCAAAGGGTGTTGAATTTGGAACGCAGTTGATCGGAAGATTGTTCATTCTAGACATGTTTCTTTTAACGAGTCTATTATGTTTAATCCGAAGAAGAAGTTACCTACCACATCGGAAGATTCTAATAGGCCTAAGGAGATGGTAGAAGTTTCCATGTTCCAGCCAAATAGTAGAGATGTTGTTGATGCTGTCGAGGAAAACGCCATCGATGAAACATCATAGGATAGTTGACAGGTACCTTCTAGTAGTGCTTGTGATGTGCATGAATCGAGAGGAAGTTCAGTTCAAGGTGGATTCGAAAGGAGTTTAGGCGAAGCAGTACCTACCCGGTCAGTCGTAGGACTATTAGGCTGTCCGAAAAGTATGGTGATTGGAAGTTTGTAAATCTTAGCCTTGGTGATCAGTTGGACTATGCCCTACATGTGGTACATGAGGAGCCGGTTGACCTTGATGAAGCTTTAAAGTCATGTGACAGTTCGAAGTGGATGTGCGCTGTGGAAGAGGAGTTAGAGTCGTTGAAGAAGAACAAGGCTTGGGATTTGGTACCACCTCCTCAAGGAATCTGAGCCATAAGTTGCAAATGGTGTTCAAGGTGAAGGTTGATGGGAGATACAATGCTAGACTAGTTGCTAAAGGTTTTCACAAAGAAAGGGATTAGAGTATGATGAGATATTCTCTTCAGTAGTGAGGCATACATCCATCCGCATTTTGCTCGCTATCGTCGCAGCTCATGAATTTGAGCTGGAGCAACTGGACGTTGAAACCGCTTTCTTGCATGGAGACTTGGATGAGGCCATCTACCTAAAGCAGTTAGAAGGATTTGTTGTAGATGAGAAAGAAAATTGGGTTTTCAAATTAAAGAAGTCTTTATATGGACTTAAACAGTAGCCTAGACAATGGTACAAGAGGTTTGACTCTTTTATGCTTTCACTTGGTTTTGATTGTAGCATCAAAGGCGCTTGTATGTACTTCAAGTATTTAAATAATGGTAGATTGGTGTACCTACTCTTGTACATGGATGATATGTTGATTGATTCCAACGATAAGGATGAAATCGATAGTTTAAAGTGAAAGCTAAAAGCGGAATTCAAAATGAACGACCTTAAAGAAGCAAAGAAATTTTTGGGTATATAAAACCAAAGGGATAGAAAGCTAGGAATTTTGAGCCTCACTCAAAAGGGGTACATTCGGAAGGTGCTTGCTCAGTTTAGCATGGAAGGGGCAAATGAAATCAATACACCTATGCCTTTGCACATACAGCTTTCTAGTAAAGGCTCTTCGATCCCGGAAAAGGACAAGGCTTATATAATGAAGGTCCATATGCAAGTGCAGTTAGCAATTTGATGTATGTCATGGTCTACAATAGGCCTGACATTGCACAGGCAGTTGGATTGGTGAGTACACTCATGGCGAATCCAGGAAAGATGCATTGGAAAGAAGTGAAGTGTATCTTTAGATACCTTAAAGGAACTTCAAACCATGGACTTGTCTTTAGTGGCAAAGAAAGAGATTTCAGCTTAGTTGGATTTTGTGATTTCGACTATGCCGGTGATAGAGATCGAAGGAAGTCAACCTTCGGATATGTGTTCACCATTAGTGGGACAACGATCGGTTGGAGAGCAAGGCTTTAGACGATTGTGGCTTTGTCTATCACAAAGGCAAAGCTCATAGCTACGGTTGAAGCAGCTAAGAAGGGGCTTTATTTGAGGCGACTGTTGTGTGATTTGGGCTTCATATATGATTGCGTGGATGTGTACTGTGACAATCAGAGTGCAGTCCACTTTGCTTAAACTCTGGAGTTCAGCTCAAGGACGAAGAATATTGAGGTGAGAGAGTGGTTCCTCATCTCGATGAATGAAGAGAAGTTAGTTCATCTTCAGAAGGTTCACACAAAGGAGAATGCAGCAGAGATGTTTACCAAGTCGCTGCCTGCTGCTAAGTTCGAGCATTGCTCAAACTTGATTTGCTTAATGAAGTGCTAGGCGCTACGGGGTGGCACAGGGGGAGAGTTGAGATGGTTCATGGATACGTTTATTTTCATAGTTGAGATTGATAGGTTCTACACGGACTGGATACTTCGATCACTTTGTTTATGGGCAGTGACCTTGTCGGAGTTCGTTGATAGAGTGTAATGTGTGATGGCTTTGCCGAAACTCATTGGATAAGTATCCATTGCCTGAAGCATAAATATGTAGATGGAGTTGGAAGGCTTGTTTGGAAATCCTGTATCAAGGTGGAGATTGTTAGTTTTGATACCTGATTTCGAATCTAAAGAAGGTGATGCCATTAGAGATACTGACGAAGCTTGAAGAAGCCCTAACCCTAGGTGCGGTGAAGAAGAGGCTAAGTCATGGTGCTTTGTGGCTTCGTTCGATGGAGGCATCATTTTGATCGGGGTTGAGATGATTTAAGGAAGAAGGTATTTGGTTCGATGGCCAATGCAATGTTTGCTTAAAAGAGAAGGGAATGATGCTGAATGAAATATTTCGTTTGATGGCTTACCGATCCAAATCTTGTGCCACTCCAAATATTAGGTTCGATGATTTGCCGAACAAAACACTTCGTTCGATGATTTGAAGCATACCGGTCCAAAATTCTTTCGTATGTTGTAATGCCACTGCAGATATATTTCAACCGCCGAACCAAGCCTTGAACAAAATGCAGGTCCAGATGGATGCCGAACTATTTTGGTTTTGCCGAACCAAACCTCAAGGCTGCTACATAGTGCTATCCCTCCTCGTTTCTTCACTATATAAATAGTGGAGCTTTTGGACAATAATAAAAGCCATCCTAGAGAGCTGAAACTCTACAGAATTTTGTCTGTGTTATTAATTCTTCTTATGTACAGCCTTCAAAAGTGAATCAATCTTGTAACTCTAATCTGTCAGTGATTAATAAAATATCCTCTCCTCTAGTGGACGTACACTAGCTCGAGGTAGTGGAACCAATATAAATACTGGTGTTATTTATTTTTCTACATTGCATAGATCTATGACTGTCTATTCTAGTGTTTATCTCTACATGCTTTGTCTCACTACAATCATGATCCAGTTGTTTTCCGCTGCGTTGGTTTTTTATTCCCTTAGACTGATCATTCGAAGGGTTTTTCCCCAACACCTTACCTGCGTTTTGGTTTAGTCATTTTCAACCAAAGATAACAAAGCTCAAAAAGAGAAACACATCATCAGAGTGTGATGAATTACAAAGAAGGTAGCAAAATCGAAATCAATAAATAATCGATCAACAGTCGGGAATAACAAAGTGGTCTGTGCATTGAAATTAAATCCCATATATTTACTGCCAATAAATGAATCAAAATTTCAAAACATTTGGTTCACGCTTATGCTTGATTTTCACTTTGCAGATATGTAAAATACATTAAAAACACTCTTTAAAATATTCTTTCTAAAGAGGATGAATTATAATACTTAGTGTATTAAATTAAGGATAAAAAACAAATGTCATTACAGCATTATTTAGTGTAAACCCAAAACACTTTACACTTAGCATTATTTTTAAACAGTTTCTTTTAATGATTTTCTCATTTGTAAACCAGATTTTATAAATTTAGAACAAACCTTTCAATCTTAAACGATAATAAAGCAATTTAAATGTCACTATAAATGTAACGATCCCGGTTTTGAGTCAAATTTAATTTGATAATTTTTATAAGTTCTGGATTAAATTGTGAATTAATGGTAAAGTAGTTTGAATTTTCCCAAATTAAGAAAGATATGTGCTTGTTTATTTTTATAAATAGATTGTAATTTGAAATTTGAATTTGAAACTCAAGAATAAATAAAATAAGAATAAATTGGATTTAAAAACTTTATATTTGAAACTAATATATATGTATATGTGATTATATTAATGCATAATTAAGTTTTAAAACATTTTCTTTATACCTGAAATAAATTTAGTTTTGTGTATATTGAAACCAAACAGAAAATATATTACATAGATATATGAAAATGTAAAACAAAATAATAAAACATAAGATAAAGGGTTTTAACATAAAAAGACATGGCTTTGACATTTACAAAATTTTAACGCAAACAACTAACACGTGAAAGCTTGAGATAAACATAAATTAACAAGTGGCATTATGAATTTCTTTTAATTTGAATGAATAGAAATGAGAAACTAAAGTATTTCAGTTTTAAACCTCTCAAGCCTGAAAATCCACAAATTAGAAAATCAAAACAAAACTTGTTTAAATTCGAAACCTGTAAACAGTATCATCTCATCATCAACCTGATTCATAAACAACTCAAAGATCAAGCAGGCTAAAAACAACAAGTACAAAATCATCTCAACAAGAGAAGCATCTTAAACGTGGAAGCCAGAAAACCAAAGCATAAAGAAAATCCAATTCAACCAGTTTCTAGATTAAAGCAAGCAATGATTCAAAGCTTAGATCAGTTTAAAAACAAATACAAGTTCTAGATTTAAAGCTAAATCCAATAAACTAAAGCCTCTGAAAAATTTATAAAATATCATCCCAACTCAAATCAAGTACAGATCAAAAATGATTTCCAGATCAAAATCAAGAAGAAAACCTGTTCTCTGTTCTTCACTGGTAGGTGAGCAAACTCACTTGAACCCATCTATATGTTTTGATATCTGAATCGATACTTGAAGATTTATTGTGAAAAGTGTTTGTTAGTTGTTAATTATGTCTTCATGCTTGTAGATATATGTGCATATATATATGTATGCATATAGAAACATGCTTCTGTTCCAGGCTCCATAGCTTTTAAACAAATAAAACAATTTAAATTCTCTTTGCCAAATCTATTTTAGGCTTAGATTCCTAAAGAAGAAACGATGATAACAATGTATTATTATTTTTGAAAATAATTTCCAGTGAAAATATCTAGTAATTATTTCAAAAACTATAAATTACAGTAAAACTCTTTTAAACCCAGAAAATCGAATGTCTCTGTATTTCAAGTTGTAATCATAAGAACAAATTTGCGTTTCAAAAATATGATTTTTGATAATGAATTCACAATTTTTAAGTTTATGTTCATGGAGAAATTTCAAGATGAACTGAGATTAGGTTTTTGGGAAATTCTGGTGATCAGAGTGGTGGAGGTTCTCGGAATTGAAGTGGGAGGTGGCTGATGTGATGATGGTTGTCGGAAAAATAATAGGTGAATTATAATACGCCGTGGCGACGTCACGACGGTGATCTAGGGTTCAAACCCAGTTTTTGATCGATCTTCTTATTGGGAAAACTGCATCCAAATATTGAATCGGACTACATCGGTTCAGGTGGAAACGAAGCGTGGATCGTCCATGAAGGAATGGACGTGATGGCAAGGATTCTGGTGATCTAGATGATCGGTACGAGGCGATTTACTTGATCGAATATTGAGTTCTTGTAATATCGTGATGCTCGATTAGGTTTGCCGATGAAATTGAGGATGCTGGGTGATTGTGATATTTGCGTGGGTTATCGTTGACGTGCAGGAGGCTGCTACGTTGGTTAGAGATGATTAGATGGTTGGTGCACGTGCACTTATGCACATGTGTGCCTGGTTAATCAAGTTGTTGGGGAAGAAGGAAGCCACTCGGGTTGGATCTTGGGATGGATTCGTGTGTGACTCGAAGCAAAAGAGGAGGGGCGAAACTCAAAGTGGATCTCGGGTTTGACTTGAGATTGCCTCGGGTTCAAGATGAAACAGTTTTAAATTTTTATACAAATCAAGTTTTTTTTTAATCAACCAAGTTTTGAACTTTCTTCTTAAGTAAGTTTCTTTTAAATAATTTGATGTTGATTTAAAAGTTTGGAGAGATAAAAGTTGAATAATTTATTTTAACTTGAATTAATTAAGATAATTTTCAAGCTTATTTAAAATAAATTAAATGGTGTAATTAAAAGGTGAAATTAAGAAGATAAAAGTTTAATTTTATTAACTTAAAAATCTAAGTAGATTTATGGATTAGTAATAATTTTGTTTCAAGGATTCTATGTTTAAAGATTAAATGTTTTAAAGTTAATTGATGAATAATTACTTTGCGTAAATGATTTAAAAGCTAAATACTTTGTGTAACTAAATGAAAGATAATTAATTGCTTAAAGCCGAATTACTAGATGAAAGAAATTAAAGGTTAATCGTTAATTAGAGGTTGACTTATTAATTAAAGTAAAGGTTGATTAATTTATAATAAGTAATTAAAGAGTAATTAATTACCTAAAGACAATTACTTAATTAAAAGTAATTGATTAATGATTAAAGTGGATTAATCAAATGATTAAAAGATCATTACTCAGTGTAATTAATTTGTGATATAAGGGATTAAGGATAATCACTTATTGTATTTAATTAAGGATAGTTAATTAAATGGTTAATGTAATTAATTAAGGATAATTAATTAAAGAATAATTAAATAATTTAAAGTTGATTAATTAATAATTAAGGGTTAATTAATTTATTATTAAAGGCAAATTAAAAAACGATTAAAGGATAATTAATTAAAATGGTTTGCAATTAATTAATGTTAACTAACCAAGATTAGTAATTTAGTCATAAGTAATTTAATCTAGTTTAAATTAATTAGATGATTAATTAATCTTACATATCGATGTTTGGATTGTATTAAATGCTTTGAATTGTTTGAAATCCCTGATGTGTGATGCTTTGTTTTGATTTGAGCTGTGATGAATGTAATTTATTAATATGTGATGAATTTATATTATTTATCTGTGAATCTTTGAATGAAGTTAAGCGTTATAGGATTATACCGCTTATCGATACTGTTGTGCTTGGATTATGATGATTGATTATAATGTATTGTTGTGTGTAAAACCCCTGGACTGCACCTCACACACACACAAATATGGATTGCACGAGTAAATTGGTTAAGTCATAGATATTTTAAATTTAATATTATAAAATGGTTTTAAAAGTTGAATTATGAATCCAATTGGTTTGGAAATGAAATTGACTTGAATACAAAGAGCCTTTGTAAAGGAAGTTTTGAAATTAAAACTTAGTTTGAAAATAATATATCTTATTTAAGATTTGAAATTATTTTGGGGATTACGATTTGAAAGGGTATACAAGTATACCATTTTTTTAATCATTTTGAAGTACATTGAATAGATTATTTTGGAAGTTTGAATTTAATTCAAATAGAGCTTACAGATGATGCGACAGTTCGCTAATTTTTGGTATGTGCTTTTAAAAGGCTATAACTTGTATATTTTTGATCAAATTTTTCTGAAACAAAAAGTATTTGTTTACAAATAATAATGGCTTTCATATAACGAAAGAACTTCAAGTTTTTGTTGAAAGATTTCAAGTTTGAAATGGAAATTGTTTGAAAGCTATGAATGAATCTTTATAAAGATTGGTGAATTTTGTTTTCAAATTGAAAAGAACTTTAAAGGTGTTTATTTGTATAAAAGATTTGAAATGTAAATTGTTTTGGAAAGCAATGAATGAATCATTGTTAAAGATTTGGTGAATCTTGTTACAAATTGAAAAGGATCTTAAATGGGTGAATCTTTTGTTTAAAAGATTAAAAGTGGAAATTTGTTTAAACCATTTGAAGAAAAGGTTTTGGGCTAAAAGTGTGACTTAACTAAGATCCCAATATCCATATGTTTTGAAATTAATCGCTCATTATTCGGTTTAGCTGGGAGAGGACTTTATGTTATATAACCCATTTCGAATAGTGATACGATGAAATGTATAACATTTGAAGACCAGTGGTGAAGACCGGGTATTTTCGAGAACGAAAGGATTGCCTGTCGAATGTCTCTGCACTGAGTTGCGCCGGTATAGAGATCTCCATATGAGATGGGGAGACCGATCGGGATTGTGAATAACCAGATCCCAAGGGCTTCTTTGATTTACCTTCGGTTCTGTTCGAACCCGGAATAGACTTGTATGGATGTGTGCTTGACATTAAACCTTGAGATGTAAAACTAGTTTCTATCAAATAAATTTCTGTTTGGTGGCAGAGAATTTATTCTCTTAGCTTAACACCCTTCTCTAAGACATACGAGCTCAGAGGTTATGTAGTTGATGTTACTAGTGATATATTCCTAATTTGGTAATGTGGCATACGAAGTGCTGCTGATCATTTGTTGATCGAAGCATGGCTTTTCTTAAAAGCGTAGCTTTGTGGACCAGACCTCGTTAGCCCGCACAAACCGGAAATGGACGAAATAGGAAGGATGAGGCAAGGTTATTGGGGGTAGCACCTCCTAGGATATGTCCATTTTTTTCTGGATAAAAGTGATATCATGGTATGGAGCCCAGATACTGTGGTGACCCAGAATTTTGGGCAATATCAATTTAATAATCTATTTTTAAAATTAAATTGATTTGATAAATTTTTGTTAAATAAGATTTGATTTAATGATCTAATTAAATGAATATTTAATTAGTGAATTTTATCTTTTAAAAGCTAAAAAACTGTTTTCCTTTTTACAATGTATATATATATTTATATATATTGTGAATAGATAAGTTTTGAATTTAATAAATAAATCTTGTTTTTATATTCTACAATACAGTTTGATAATTTGGAAGATTATGATTTAATTGAATATATAACTTTTCAATGTTATCTAATAAATAAATTTTATGGTTTTAATTACTTAGGGAAATATTAATTTGTTTAGATTATGTCTTAGCTTAAGTAAAAATTAATAAAATATTTATTTGAGCTTCTTTTTAAATATAGCTTAATAAATATAATTTGAAATTATATATGAAAATTTAAAATACCATTTATACATTAAACATTAATGCATTTAAATAAGTTAGATAAGATAAGTAATTTATAATTTCTTTTATAAATTATTTAAATTTGATAAATATGTTATTTTCAAATAGTAATAAATGTAAAAAAAATAGATAGGTTAATAGGAATTCTATTTTAAATTTGTATATGATATAAGTTAGCTTTTAATTGGATTTTTAAATTTAAGTAGAATTTGAATTTGAATTAATTTTGAAATTCAAAAGAATAAACATATTTAAATTATGTGAGTAAGCTTTCATTTTTATAAAATTTGTTTTATTTCATTTTCTTTAATATGAAATGCACATATACCTTTACATAAGTCATTTATATGTAGATAAGTATTTAATAAATTAAGTTAATACCTTTATTTTCATTTAAGAATAAGTATTAACAACCTAAGTGACAAATGTAAGTGTATTAAGCCTAATATAACAAGTGTAAATTTTTAAGCAAATGTTTTGACAAATGTTATGTTTTTAGACAAGTGTCCTTTTAATTTTTGATTTCTTTTTATTTTTAAATGAATCATTTATATTTATAAAACAGGGTTTCTTCTTTCTCATTTCTCTTCTAATCTTCATTTTTTCAAAAGCTAAGACAAAAGTTTCAGCTGAAAATTTATTCAAAACAAATCTGCAACTCTAATACTTCCTCAAAACCAAATTTCATATTCCAATTTAAAATCTGGAAATTCTCCTCAAACCAAAAATCAAATCAAATCTTGCGTGTTTTAATCTGAACATCTGCAACTCAGTTTTTAAATTCCAAAATCATGCAAATCATTTTCTTCAATCTATGAAGCATTTTCAAAATTAATCTTGTATGCATTTTTCAAACCTGCAAGCATTTTTAAAATCCAAGTCTGTGAAGCATTTTCAAATGAAATCTGGGGATTGTCTTCTGGATACATTTTCTTAAATCTGGAATCTTGGACCTGCATGCAAATTTAAACAGCAAGCAACACAAGTTAAATCAAAGCAAGAAACTCAGTTTTAAAACAAAGAAGTAAAAGCATTCATGTGCAAATTTTAGTACAAGTTTTCAAAAGCAAAAGCTTTTCAAATTTGTGCTCTGATTCATCACTATTTCCAGGTGAGTAACATCACAATTTAAAATGCTATAAGTATATAATTTTAGTTGCATGCTTATCTCTGAACTTAAGTATGTTTGTGCAAGTATTTTTAAAAATATTTCTGTGTGTATATATGATTGTTTGGTGTGTGCATTGCTATATGTTTGGAACTTCTCTGGCTTTAGTTCCAGGTTCAAAAGATAATAATAAAAAATCATTTCCTAATAATCCAATCTATGTTATGACTTAAGTGTTGAACCAAATATATTTGTTATACCATCAGTTTGAGTTTAAAATTTGTTTAAGTTAAAAACAATTTATATTGCTTCTGGAAGTAATAAAACATCAGAGCAACTTTAAATAAGTCAAATTTCAATTGTCATGATTCTTGTATTCAGGAATCTAAATCAAATGCTTAAACCAAAATTGGATTTCTAAAACTAAAATCACTGTTTTTAGTGAAGAGATTTGAATATATTTCTGGTTTAACCAGAAATTGAAATTTTAGTGTTTTCTGGTGAACTCTGTAATCCGAAGATCAGAATTTCTTCCGGTGATGGATGAGTGACGGGTGAGTGGAGGAAAAATAGTCGAGGTGGTGGAAGATCATCGACGATGGATGATCGTTTTGTTTTGTAAACCTAGTTTGGCTTGGTTATGATTTTTTGATCAGCATTGTATCTCAAGTTGATCAAGTGTGACGAGACTCACGTGGATGAAGGTAGGCATGTAGAGGCAGGGATGTTGGAGTTCTAGGGGTCACGGTGATTGGAATTGTGTTGGCGAAGCATTTCCAGGTTTTGGAATAAAATCGTGACAGTTGTTCCAGGTTTGTTTTGGCAGCTCGATTTATGATTTTGGGAGAATGGACACGATTTGATGATCGTGGTGGGTGGTAGAGTTTGTTTCTGATAGGTTGCGATCATCGTCGATGATCAATGGTGGCCGGAGCCACCGTGCATATGCACGGTGTAGCGTTTGTGCTAGTTGATTTGGTGTGTTGCTGTGTTTTTTTGACTCGAGTAATTCTTGAGTAATTTGAGCATTTGCTCGAAGTAGGTAGGATTTTGGCTCGAAGCAGATTTTTGGTGGCTCGAGTAATTTGTAGGTTACAGGTTTAAACATGTAGATGTTTTAAAAATTTTAAACAGAATATAAAATGTAAAATAAAGATGTAAACTAAGTTTAAACCAAGTTTTTAAATTTGTATTCGGAGTCTAATTTGAATCTTTTTTTGACATAATTTAAGTTTTGAAATTTAAGATATTTTAAACAACTATAAAATGTTTTAATGGTTTGAATTATAAAGTAATGCTTTAAATAAAAATAGAGACTTAAACCTAAGTTTAAATCTGGAATCAAAATCCAAATTTGAATCATAATTTAGAAATAAAGGAAGTTTTTAAAATGTAAATGTTTAAATAACTTTGAAGGTTTAAGTTATATTTTAAATATGATCTGTATTTCAAAATGAATTTGGTTTTAAATTCTTTTAAACTTCTTTTATAAAATAAGTAATTCTTTAGCATAAGTTTTAAAAGGTTTTTAAAATGTTTTTTTAAACTTTGTAAAAGTTAAGTTTGATATCATTTTAAACCTTGAAATTAAAATAAAATTTGGAAGTAAATTTAAAAGTAATTTTTTTAAATTGCTTTGTTAATGATAATGTAGTCATTATAAGAAATGTTTTTATTTTAAATCAAAGATTAAATGAATTGCGATTCATTAAATTAGTAAGGTAATTTAAATAAGATGATTTATTTATTTATTTAATTAAGGGTTTGAATAAATTAATTAAGGTTAAGTTAAGTAATTAAGATTAATTAAATTTGTAATTAATATTAATTAATTTAAGTTAATTACTTAAGAAAAGTAATTAAAGAATTGTTAATAGTTAATGAAGGTCATTAACTTAAGATTATTTAATAATTAATTAATGTGATCAATTTTGATAATTAATTAGATTAATTAATTAAGGATAATCATTTATGAAATTGTTTATGTGTAATTACTTAATGAAAGTAATTAAGGAATTAATTACTCATTGTAATTAATTAAGTTAATTTGATTAGTTTAAGTTAACTAATTAAGTTCAATTAATTTAGAATAATCAATGGATGGTTTGATAAATAATTACTTAATGTAATCAATAAAGTATAATTACTTAGGGAAGTAATCAATAGATAATTACTAGATGTAATTAATTGAATGATGATGTATTAATGGATGTAATTTGAGTTTAATTACTTTGTGAATTAATCAAGGGATTAATTAAGAAATTAATTAAGGAGTAATTAATTTATTTAATAAAGTAATTAAGGGTAGTTAATTACTGTATGTGATTAATCAAGAGTGATTAATAATTTTGGTTTAATTAAGATTAATTACTTAATATAATTAATTCAAACGAAGTAATTAATTAAAAATGTAATTAAGGATCATTAATTAATATAATTAATCATGTAATTAAGGTTGATTAATTAAGATTAATTAACCAATGATAAGTGATTAAAGTAATTAATTAATGTAATTAATTAAGGATTAATGTAATTAATTATGTTTAATTAATTAATGAAGTAATTAAAGGTTAATTACTGTTTTTGGTTAAGGATAATTAATTTGTAAAATTAATTAAAGATAATTACTTGAATGTAATTAAAGGATAATTAATCAAGGGTGATTAATTAAGATGATTAATTTGAGGATAATTAATTAATTGATTTGTAATTATTAATGGTTAAGTAAGCAAGATTTATATTGATGAAGTAATTAATTGAATTCACTTTAAATTAATTAGAGATGGAAGTAATTAATTTAATTCATTTTAAATTAATTATAGATGGTGTGATTATTAAATCATTGCTTACGTATGGATGAATAATATTGATTGCCTTGAATTGTTTGTGATCTCAGATATGAGATTAGTAATGTTGTGTGATATGAATGCTTTGGTTGCATTGTGACGATAATATGGATTTTCTGTTTATAATGATAAGGTGGATTATTTGTTTATGATGATAATGTTGATTATCTATTGTGATGATGTGAATTATCTATCTTTATACATATAGATAATTAAATTGAATTATTTTAAATTTTAAACAACTTGGCCTTAAAAGATACGCTTTGGATTCGATGAGATCGGGATCAGGTTTCCAGATTTAGATATCCGAAAACCACATCGATCCAAAGTAACGATAGGTCGTGAAGCTGAAGTGAAGATGAAGATTCAGAGTGCAAGGGTTATCGTCGTTAACTCTGAGGGTGATTCCAAAGTGAGTGTAACGAGAGAATGCCTTCGGTTTCGTTTGAACCTGGAATGGTCTTATATGGATTGAATGCTTTCAGCACATCGTCAAGTGGACGATGAGCATTCTAAGAGATGTGTTCTCAAAAGGTAATCGTAGCCTCAAGAGTCATCAACCGGGTATGGCTAAAACAAGGGAGATGCAGCAAGGTTAAGTGGGTAGCACCCAAGTAGGACAAGAGCTTCCCCTGTCTAGAAGTCCCTTTATATTCGGCTGTGTGGGGTAGTTGATTCACGACAACTACCGGGGTTGTCTTGTTCGGGACTATCTAGTAAGGGATGGTTCCGGCCTTGTGAGCAGGGGATTCAGAATGGATCCTTGGTACAGCGATCTAGGCCCCGTACTGTGACGGGCGGTACCCCAGTAGCCCTACCATTGTATGGAATCCAAAATCCAATAAGTGCCAACGGTTTTGATTGTATTACCCACTTTTGTGGCTAGTAGCTGGAATTTAATGAATGTAACAATTTCGGGTATTTCATATTTACTTGAAAACCCTAGACCTATTATAATATCACTGGATTTCCTATCAAATGTTTTGGTTAGCGTAAGGTAAAAACTTTTCCATGTTTATGTGTGGGAAGTCTTACGTGATACCTTTCTTTCCAAAGGTTTTTCAAAAGTTAAGTAACTTTAACCTGTTACTCACACCAGACTCATGTGTGACCCAGAGTTTATTCTGTTTTCTTAAACTCTTGGGTACTCAAATTTTTACGAGTAGCCAAGGGATTCAGGTTATCTTTGACTAATTGTGGAGGAGCAATGGAGAAGGAAGCTTCAGCGTTGTAGATATTTATAGCGTTTCGCTGTGTGTTCTCTGAGTCATTTGTTTGTGTTGTATTGAATTGTAATAACTAGACAGGTGTTTATAACTGTCTAGTATGTGACGTATAATCTGTGTAACTCTGATAATGGTTGTATTCTATGTAATACTTATTTGATTAATATAATTTATTCGTTCCACTGTTGAGATTCTGCTGTTGTTTCTCCTTTCTTCTCTATCTTTTCTCTTTTCTACCCCTTTCTTTATTCAAGATGATGCGTCATTCTGGGCTTGGAATAGCGGGTCGTCACAGTTGGTATCAGAGTTATAGGTTGAGCGAATACCTAGACTCTGGGGTGGTGTCTATCTTGAGAGAGCGTATTTGTAATTTTGATATATATATATTTATATATTAGTTCCTACCTATTTGTTGGGTTACCCGTTCAGGTTTTTCCAATAAGCTATAAAGGTAGATAGGGTAGTGGTGTGTATAACATGACTACCAAAGGTTGGAGTTTGAATGTTGAGGTTGGTAGTGTATTTGTCGATACTGTAGACCTAATACCGTTTCGAGTGGGCTTTGTAGTGATGTAAGGATTTCATTGATCTCTGAAGGTAACCTATAAAGGTTCGGAGTTCATCTTTGAAATTGGATGAGTCGATTTGGATCTGTCGGTTGGGAAAAAGGGTGTGATGGTATCTTGATACCGCAGGATAATTACAGCTGTGTGATGAGGCACAGTGGCTGTGGATGTTTCCGAAGATGTTTTCTTTGGGAACAAGTTTTAGGAAGTATGTCTGCTTCGGTGTTATGGCTGGTTTCAGTAGGGTGTTTGTGTTTGGCTTTGAGGTCCGAGTTTCTCGAAGAGCTTTGGATTAGGAAGTCTTTGGCATCGGTGTCAGCAGAGCAGCTCGGAGTGTTCTGTGTTTCTGCAGGAAGTTTTTTGGCTTAGCATTTTTCTAGAGGTGGAGTTCAGAAGCAGCAGAGTGGGTCCATTTCTTCGATGGATTGGCTAGATAAGTGTAAGCTGTTCTGATTGGTAAAGATAGAGCAGTTTTTATTTGGATATTAGTCTGGGTTGATCACAAAAGTGACTTGCGATTGGTTGACTCTTCTCTTGGGTTGTCAGAGATTTTTTTTCCGGATATCTTCAGGGAAGTCAGAGGATTATCCGCATCTGGAGATTGAATTTTCTTATCGACTTGGATTCCAAGAGTGGTTCTTGTTGGGAGTATTTCGACCGGGTTAACATCGCCGAACCAACTCCCTTCCTATGCATAACCGAACCAACCCACACTCCATCTCCCTGCCAAACCATCTTCATCTCCACGCACTACCAGACCACCAACTACCGGACCACCTACTACCGAACCAACTACCGGACCACCTACTACCGAACCAACTACCGGATCACCTACTACCGAACCAAACACCTACCGGTCCAACACCAGCCGAACCAACCAACTTCCCCTACATAGCCGAATCAACCTCTTTCCCATGTCCAACCGAATCAACCCACCTCCACACGTTGCCGAGCCAGAAGCTAGGAAAGACACGACCGGACCAACTCTGTCAGGCCAGATTGCTTCAGCCCAGGCCCACCAGCAGCTATATATATCCAAGACCTCTGCCCCCAACCTCACTCTATAAATAGAGGGGCAGGGGTACAACAATGGCAGACAAGTTTGAGAGCTCAAGCACGGAAGGAACTTTCAAACAACTTTCATATACTTATATACAAAGCTTTGTACTTGTAATCTGAAAGAAAAAGGAGAATAACATATAAAATGGACGTAGGCACGTTCCGGCCGAACCACTATAAATCTGTGTGTCTTTTACAGTTTAGTCCATCTATTTCGTATTTTTGCATAAATCACCCAAACCATCCAGATCAACATATAATCAACTAAATCATACGACTTGGAGGTGTTTGCCCATTTTTTGTGCAAACATTTTTGGTGCTTTCACTAAGAACAGAAGGAGCTCGAAGCTTCAGCTTCTCCCACTCAACCCTTTTCCTATCAACACCGTTAATTGCTTGGAAAATATGGCTCCCGGACGGAAGAAAGATACCAACAAAGGAAAGAACGTTGCAACTGGCAGTATCCCAGATCCAGTGATCAGGGACCAAGACAATCGTCAGGTTCCAACGGCAAATTTAAATTAGGCAAATCCGACATCCCCCGCTACGGAACAACCAACTACAAGGGCAGATCTGGACAGGATTGTGGCCGAAGTAACTAACCGCTTCGCATCTCAACAAGAAGCCTTGGTGGACTAACTCATGTCACGCTTAAGGGATGCTGAAGAATCCAACCGTAACACTGAATCATGGGGTGAGTCCCAGTCTGGAGGATCTAAGAGACGACAAGGGTCTTTCTTCTTCGAAGAGGCCAACAACAGAAACCGTCATGGTTGGAGCCGAGCCCGGACTCAGCCCGAATTCCGACCCGAGGAAACACTTGGAACCGAACCCAACGGAGGAGGTGCCAAGCAGGGGTCGAATGTGGCTGAGCCTGTCATGCTACCTAACCATGAAAACACCAGTAGACAGGGCCGAGCTGGAGTCCGGCCCGAAGTTGGACCCGAGGAAGTGCTGAGAACAGAACCCAGAAGGGGAAGATCAAGGCAAGGGCCAACTGTGGCTGACCCCAGCATTCCCCCAGAAGACCAGAGGCAGCCATTGGAGAATGTTAGGAGTGACAGACGATACCATCCCTACAAGCCGTCTGGACGGAATCAGTCCCGCAGGGAAGAACCAAACTCATTTCTATCCGCTCTAAGTTCCGATGAGAGGATGGGACGATTGTTCAGAGAGTGCGTCCAACGGGAGCAAAGGGATCGGGGGAGAGGTGCTAGGGTAACCAGCCCCTTCACCTGCAATATCGAAACCGCCATCACCCCCCATAGTACACTTACAGAGATACACCATAGTACACTTACAGAGATACACCAAGCATATGCTCATGAGCGGAGAAAGGGAGGGAGTATTGTGTAAATGCTTCCCACTTTTCTTGGCAGATCTAGCTACCTCATGGTTCTGCCACCTACCCCAATGGTCCATCAGCTCATGGGAAATGTTGAAAGAAAAGTTTATCAGCCAGTTCCGCATTCATGTGGAACAACCCAAGGACTCTTATTCCTTATCTAATATCAAACAGAGACCCGGAGAGACAGTGCAACAATATCTAACCTGATTCAACGCCGCGGCGGCCGCAGTCCAAGATGCCGACGAGAAACTTATCCTAATGGCTCTCTGCAGTGGTGTACATCCGGATACTAAATTTGCTAGAAGACTAACCAAGGAAAAGCCAGCTACTTTACCTGATTTCTTCCATGAAGCTGGAAAGTATATGAGACTTGAAGACGCTGCCGCTGAGAGGCAGTCAGGGCAACCGCCTAAGACAGCTACAGACAGGGTTCCCGCTGCAACAAAGGATGTTCGAAGAAATGACTCTAGAGACAATGCTGGGGGCAAGAAGGGGAAAAGCGCCTATATCGACCTGGACCAAGATTTGACTCTTACACTCCTTTGAATGAAACAATCGAAAACATGTTCCTAGCTACTCAAGACGAAGTTAGATACAAGCGCCCCCCCGCACAAGAAGGAGTCAGATAACGCATTCAAGGCTGGAAAATTTTGCCGCTTCCACGAATCCCATGGACATGACACCAATGAATGCCACCATCTCCGGGACTTGATTGAAGAACACATCAGAAGGAAGAAACTGGAACGCTACGTAAAAAACCAGAACAGGACTTCGACTCCTGCCAATGAGAATCCTGGGCTACCCCTCCTAGAAGTAGGCGGAGGAAATCGCAACACGAGCGGCTCTAGTCAAGAGAAGATAGTGGTCCATACCGTATCAGGAGGACCACATATCGCCGACAGAAGCTGGCAGAGATGGAAAGATACGGTAAGTCACTTAGAAACGATGAAGGCTACGTTAACTCTGTTATGGAAGAACGCCACCCGAAACGGAAAGAGAATGACGATATCACATTCAGTAGGCGTGATTTAGAGGGAAGACAGTACCCACACATGGATCCTATGGTCATCTCTGCCTGGTTCGGTCCAGCCAAAGTTTTTCGAATTTTAGTAGACACTGGAAGCTCGGTAAATATCCTATTCAAGCATGCTTTCGACAAAATGAAGCTGTCAACGAAGGATGTGTCTCCCTGCAACAAACCACTACATGGTTTCACTGGAGATGCGAAGATTCCCCTCGGGCAACCGGACCTTTTTGTTGAAATAGGTAGTCATCCCCGCTCCGTTGTGTGAAAACAAACATTTGTGCTAATAGAAAGCCACTCGGCCTCCAACGCCTTTTTGGGAAGACCAGCCTTGTCTGACTTCCGAATTGTCCTAGCCCCATGGTGCCTGAAAATGAAATTCCCAACGGATAACGGAGTAGGAGAAATGGAGGGGGATCAAGACGCTGCTAGAGACTGCTATGTAACTGAACTTCGCAATAACGCAGTGCATGAAAAACTTGGAAGCATAGCAAATAAAGAAAGCCCCTCCTCTTCGATATACCAGTGACCCTTTCAATGAATTAGACCCCAGGGTCAAAGAGGAGGAGGCCACCGCCGGGCCTGCAGAGGCTATGGAATTCGTAGCTGTAGACAAACATGACTCAAGTATACTATTGAAAATCAGATCTCAACTAAAAGAAGAATTAAAGGAACAACTCATTGATTTTCTTCGCCACAATATGGATGTATTTGCATGGACGCACGCTGATATGACAGGAATCTCCACAGATGTAGCATGCCACGTACTGAACATCGATCCCACCAAGGCGCCAGTAAAGCAGAAAAAGAGAAGCATGGGGGCAGAACGATCAGCAGCCCTAGAGGAAGAAGTGAAGAACCTACTTGCCAATAACTTCATACGAGAAGCCATCTACCCAGAATGGATCGCCAACCCGGTACTGGTAAAGAAAGCTAATGGGAAGTGGCGAACATGCATCGATTTCTCCAATTCAAATGACGCTTTCCCGAAGGACTGCTTCCCACTCCCCCGAATCGACCAATTCGTGGACAGCACAGCCGGACACGAACTCTTATCCTTTATGGACGCATACTCAGGATATAACCAGATCCCTATGCACGCCCCCGATCAAGACCACACTAGTTTCATCACTGAACGGGGATTGTACTGCTACAAAGTAATGTCTTTTGGACTTAAAAATGCCGGAGCTACTTATCAGCGCCTTTCCAACAAGATGTTTGCGGAACTAATAGGACGAGCTATGGAAGTTTATGTGGATGACATGCTGGTAAAATCGAGGGAAGCCAACGATCATATAAACCACCTGGATGAGATGTTTAAAGTACTTCGCCAATATGGAATGAAGCTGAACCCTCTAAAGTGCTCCTTCGGAGTATCGTCGGGAAAGTTCTTGGGATTCATCGTCCATGCCAGGGGGATTGAAGCAAACCCCGAACAGGTTCGGGCTTTGCAAGATATCAAGACACCATCCACTCGAAGAGAGATGCAAAGCCTAAACGGGAAAGTGGTCGCCCTAAGCAGGTTCATCTCTAAAGCAACCGACAAATGCATCCCTTTCTTTGAAGCTCTAAAGAAAGACAAAGGAAAGTTTGAATGGGCTGACGAATGCTCGACAGCCTTCCTCAACTTAATCGAACACCTCCAGAGACCACCAGTACTCTCAACTCCGAATGAAGGCGAGGAACTATACCTATACCTTGCTGTATCGTCCCATGCTTTAAGCGCCGCTTTGGTGAGAGAAGACGACCGCGCGCAGCGGCCCGTATACTTTGTAAGCAGGAGGTTTACGGGGGAAGAAGCCAGATACCCTAAACTTGAAAAGCTAGCATACTGTTTGCTAATCACTTCACGGAAATTGCGACACTATTTCCAATCTCATTCCATCAGAGTTTTAACCGATCAACCGCTAAGGCAGGTACTCCATCGCCCCGACACTTCTGGGCGACTACTTAAGTGGTGCATTGAACTGAGTCAATATGATATCACCTACCATCCTCGCACTGCCATCAAGGGGAAAGGCATAGCTGATTTCATTGCCGAATTTACTACTAACGAAGGTAAGGAGCAATCTCAAATAGCAGAAGACATCAAGTGGAATCTCTTCGTAGATGGAGCATCAAATGAACAAGGCTCGGGGGCACGTGTTGTGATAATCACCCCCAAGGGAAGGAAGCTGCACTACACCCTAAGGTTGGAATTCGCTGCCACCAACAATGACGCAGAATACGAAGCAGTGATAACCGGATTAGAACTTGCCCTGGAGATTGGAGTCGGTTCTTTATGTCTCCATAGTGATTCTCAACTTATTGTAAATCAAATACTGGGAGAATTCCAGACTCGAGGAGAATGACTCACAGCATATCTAAAGAAGACCAAGCTGCTGCTCAATCAATTGGATCACTATTTAATCAAACACATTCCTCGAGAAGAGAATCAGGAGGCCGACGAACTGGCAAAGCAAGCTAGCATGAAGGACGGCGCTACTTCCCGAACAATAACCATCTCAAAGCAACTGGCTTCGAGCAACGAGCCAATGAATATGATAGCTGCAATTGAAGAAGAAACTTGGATGCCCCCCATCCGGAAGTACTTACAAAGTGGCACACTGCCCGACGGACGTAACGAAGCTAAGAAAATCTTAAGGAAAACTTCCCGATACACATTACAAGAAGGCGTCCTCTATCGGTGTGGCTTTTCTAATCCCCTATTAAGGTGTATCGCTGGAAGGGAAGCCAGGGAAGTCTTGTCCAACATCCATCAAGGAAGTTGCAGAGATCACACCGGAGGACAGACTCTAGCAAAAGAAAATACTTCGATACGGGTATTACTGGCGCACTTTAAACAAAGACGCCTTAGACTTCGCCAAAAGATGTGACAGATGTCAGAAATTTGCTAAGATTCCTCGACTACCAACAAATGAAATTACTCAAATGACCAGCCCTTGGCCCTTTGCAACATGGGGAATTGACTTGATTGGCGAACTGCCACTGGGCCGAGGCGGAGCCAAATATGCCGTAGTAGCAGTTGACTATTTCACCAAGTGGGTGAAAGCGGAGCCTCTAAATAAAATATCTTCGGCAAAAGTTATTAACTTCTTGATCAAAAATGTTTTATGCAGGTACGGGGTTCCACTCAAAATCATATCGGACAATAGACTTCAATTTGACAGCGAGGAATTCGCCGACTGTTGCCAAGAGCATGAAATTCACAAAAGCTTCTCATCTGTGGCTTACCCCCAGGAAAACGGACAAGTCGAAGCTGTCAACAAAATCCTCAAAACCCTAATCAAGAAGAAACTTGTAAAGTCGAAAGGCGCTTGGGTGGATGAACTTCCTACGGCACTTTGGGCATACCGCACATCTTACAGAACATCAACAGGGCATACTCCTTTCTCTTTGGCATACGGATCGGAGGTCATGCTCCCAGTTGAAACTGTAGTGCCTTCCCACCGTAGGATCCACTACAACCCAGAAGAGAACGAAGAACTCCTCCACATGTCTTTGGATCTAATTGAAGAGAGAAGAAACGATGCAGCACTCAAAGCAGCAGCTCATAAGCAAAAAGTTGTAGCACAATACAACTCCAAAGTCAAGCACCGCCGCTTACAAGAAGGAGGTCTTGTCCTCAAGCGGATCTTCCCGCGCCCCGGAGCGCTAGATCCAATCTGGGACGGACCCTATGTAATTCATAAAGATCTCAGCAACAGAGCCTATATTTTGTCAACAGTGGACGAAGAGGTGTTCTAGAGGACATGGAACATCCGACACCTCCGTCGATACTTTTCTTAACTTGTACTGCCCATATGAAATGAATTAACAAAGAGAATCAGTGGACGTAGGCATTTTCGTGCCGAACCACTTTAAAAATCTTGTCTCTTTTTAACTTGTTCCTTTATATCTTGGCTGCTTATTAAGCTTTATCCTTTTCTGTTGAACAAAATCATGTATAACGACATTTCCATATTGGAACTTCACGGCGCAACCTCACCTGGACAAGACCCAACAGGTACTATGCGATTCTATGCACTCGCCAATGAGACACTTTTGCTCTAGCATCCCTCTGCTGCGGCTTAACTCATTGCTCGCGACTGCCCTCAAAGCCAACTGTAATGAGCCGATTATAAGCCATCAAGAAGGCCGATTATAGCCGATGGCAGCTCATTACGGCGTTCGGCTCGCTGGCAACTGTGAACCTACCTTAAGCCCCAACATAAGGTGTGGCCAGCCAGGGGTAGTTCACGGTTGACGATCGGCACCCACGCTAGCCGGCCACAGTAAATCGAATAATGCCCACGATTACGGGCCATAATGGCTCGGGTAGTTACTGTGCGCGATCTCGGCTCCGATATGTCTTAAGTGCGGTTGTGGTAAAAAAGATAAACTCCCCGCGGAGGCGTAAGATGGGTGACAAATGTCTCCAAGGCCCACAGCTAGGGAAAGTAACTACGAAACCCGTTTGCCACGAACTTAAGCATATCGACGGCCTTCCGTGATTGGAAGTTTTACTGTTTCTCATATTTCCATTTCATTCAAAAACTTTCCTCCTATCCTATATAACAATCCTTAAAGTACAGGTCACAAAATAGGGGAACTCTCGCTTGTGGAAATATGAACTCACATCCGGATGACGGAACACTCAGCTACATTCCATACTCAGTCACGCAAGACAATCAAAGAAACCCTCTACAACTAAAACACGAAGGGCGGTACTATCTTCTCTTGTATACAAATATGTAGCTTTAAATTATTCACACATCATATTGGCATTACAAGACATGAAAAAATATTTTGAGCAGAAACTTAGCATCAAATGCGATTAAGTCACATGCATAAACACGCGGCTGTATTTCCTATGCAACATATCAAAATAACAACCACATTCAAACATAACAGAATCAGCTTATGTTATAAAATTACAGAAAGTCATTCTTTAGAAATAATATAATTACAAGTTACATTAATGTTTCGAACTAACATAGACGACAACCAAAATATGTACAAGTCAAGTCAAGGAATCGGAGCTTCGCCTCTATCCCGCTAGCCCTCCTGATCTACTTAACTATAGGGTCTGAACTCCCCGCATGTATTCCAGTGGTCCCGCCTACCCAATTCAAAGGAGAATCCATCAATAATCACGAAAGATAAGAAATCAAATCATGAAAATGTTAAAAGGAAAGACTTACCAGCGTCTGCTCCCTGATCATCATCATCTAGCTGCACGCCTACCTCATCCGCAGCAAGCAGCCGCATGCCCTCCTTAACCGCCACCTTCTCTTCCTTAGTGAATTGGGCCGTAACCACATCCATCCTGAAAGCCGCACCACCTTCCTTATCCGCATCGGCCTTAGCTTCTTCCAAAGCCCGGAGATATATCCTAGCCATAACCCGTGGATAATCGTCCATCCAGGACAGGTTGCTCTGCCTCCAAGTACGGAAATACATGTCCTGGAGCATCTCGTCCATCATCCCCTCGTTCTCCTCAAACTCTTTCATCCGGGCCTCAGAAGCTAACAGTCGTGCGACAGGGGCATCTCTCTCCAATCGGTATCTCGAGCAGTCAGCCTGAAGGGACTTCCGCATCACTTCCATCTCCTCCTTCAGCTTGGCCTAAGAAAGCTCTACGGCCTCAAGCCTCCCAGATAACTCTTCTACCTACTCAAGATCCGCTCTCCGAACCTCGTCCACAGTTGCGATGGCCATGTCAATCCGTTCCTTGCAGGCAGCCTCCATCTTTCGTAGTTCTGCCTTACTAGCCTCTTCCATCGTCTTCTTCAACCTCCTGGAGGCTGCCTCATGCTGAGAAATCTGAATGGCTTGATCGGCAAGCTGTTTGGCCTGATCAGCAACCTTTAGCCGCAACCGAATATTAGCACTTCCGATTTCCTCCCCAGCCTTGGCCAGTCGAGCGTGATGCTCCATTAGCCTCTTGGTCTCTTCAGCCACCCGATCGATGTTTGCCTTAGCCTCATTCCCCATGGTCACAATCCGAGTAGTAAGCAAATCGAGGTCTAAGGACTTAGCCTCATCAAGCACCCGTACCATGGGATTGCGGGGAAGAATATGCTCACCCGTGGCCTCGTCAAAAGAGATGTCCTGAAAACTCGGGTCCAGATTCGGGTGGCCGGCAAATGGGTTGCGAACCAAACCAGGATGGTCTATCGGGGTGATGGTTGGATTTTCGGATGGATATGGGGAAGGCATAAGCTCATTATCCTCCTCAGTAATATCATGGATAGGCTGGATTGGAGGCTGAGGGCCAGGTGAAGGTTCAAACGAAGATCGGCCCCTCTTTCTCTTTTGCATATCTTCTTCAATAACTCCGAGAAGAGGGAGATATCTAACCGCATCTCCAGGACGGCTAGCTGACGGCTTTGGTTTGGCAGAAGCTTTGAGTAGCTTGTACTGTTCAAGGCGGTGCCGAATATCTGATGTCTTGGCCACCTTACCTGTTCCTGGAATAAAAAGCAGGTGTTACAAGCATGCATGAAACTATGATCCAAGAAATATGTTAAGTAGGAAAACAAGCTTATTTTACAAACCCTGAGAGGGAGAGGGATACTACAATAAGTCCTGAATTTCATTCCAGGACGGGAGCTGGCCGTAAAATATTCCTAAGACCTTATCATAAAGGAAGTCTGCAGAAATCAAGAATTCACCTTGAGTTACCCTAGCTGGAGGACCCTTAGAAGATGAATCGGCACCAGTCCCAGCCTTGTCAGCCTTCTTCACCTTCTCCACCGAGGATGATCCTTCCTCCAACCCCTCAAAAGCCTGGCAGAAGGCATCATCCGTCCACTCTTGGATCTCCCCCGCCTGCTCAGAAGACAAAGCCTTCAAAAGATTAAAAAAAATCATTTGCTAATAATCCAATCTATGTTATGACTTAAGTGTTGAACCAAATATATTTGTTATATCATCAGTTTGAGTTTAAAATTTGTTTAAGTTAAAAACAATTTATATTGCTTATGGAAGTAATAAAACATCAGAGCAACTTTAAATAAGTCAAATTTCAATTGTCATGATTCTTATATTCAGGAATCTAAATCAAATGCTTAAACCAAAATTAGATTTTTAAAACTAAAATCACTGTTTTTAGTGAAGAGATTTGAATATATTTCTGGTTTAACCAGAAACTGAAATTTTAGTGTTTTCTGGTGAACTCTGTAATCTGGGGGATCGGAATTTCTTCCAATGATGGATGAGTGATGGGTGAGTGGAGGAAAATAGTGGAGGTGGTGGAAGATCATCGTGGGGATGATGGTTAATCGTTTGGTTTTGTAAACCTAGTTTGGCTTGGTTATGATTTTTCGATGGGCATTGTATCTCAAGTTGATCGAGTGTGACGAGACTCACGTGGATGAAGGTAGGCATGTAGAGGCAGACGATGCCGGACTTCTAGGGGTCATGGTGATCGGAATTGGGTTGGCGAAGCATTTCCAGGTTTTGGAATAAAATGGTGACACTTGTTCCAGGTTTGTTTTGGCAGCTCGATTTTTGGTTTTGGGAGAATGGACACGATTTGATGATCGTGGTGGGTGGCAGAGTTTGTTTTTAATAGGTTACGATCATCGTTGATGATCAATGGCGGCCGAAATCACCGTGCATATGCACGGTGTAGCGTTTGTGCCAGTTGATTTGGGGTATTGCTGTGTTTTTTTGACTCGAGTAATTCTTGAGTAATTTGAGCATTTACCCAAAGTAGGTAGGATTTTGGCTCGAAGCAGATTTTTGGTGGCTCGAGTAATTTGTAGGTTATAGGTTTAAACATGTAGATGTTTTAAAAAATTTGAACAGAATTTAAAATGTAAAATAAAGATGTAAACTAAGTTTAAACCAAGTTTTTAAATCTGTATTCAGAGTCTAATTTGAATCTTTGTTTGACATAGTTTAAGTTTTGAAATTTAAGATATTTTAAACAACTTTAAAATGTTTTAATAGTTGAATTTAAAAGTAAAGCTTTAAATAAAAATAGAGATTTAAACCTAAGTTTAAATCTGGAATCAAAATCCAAATTTGAATCATAATTTAGAAATAAAGGAAGTTTTTGAAATGTAAGTCTTTAAATAACTTTGAAGGTTTAAGTTATATTTTAAATATGATTTGTATTTCAAAATGAATTTCGTTTTAAATTCTTTTAAACTTCTTTTATAAAATAAGTAATTCTTTAGCATAAGTTTTAAAAGGTTTTTAAAATGTTTTTTAAACTTTGTTAAAGTTAAGTTTGATTTCATTTTAAATCTTAAAATTAAAATAAAATTTGGATGTAAATTTAAAAGTAAATTGTTTTAAATTGCTTTATTAATGATAATGTAATCATTAATAAGAATTTTTTTATTTTAAATCAAAGATTAAATGAATTGCGATTCGTTAAATTAGTAAGGTAATTTAAATAAGATAATTTATTTATTTATTTAATTAAGGGTTTGAATAAATTAATTAAGGTTAAGTTAAGTAATTAATATTAATTAATTTGTAATTAATAATAATTAATTTAAGTTAATTACTTAAGAAAAGTAATTAAAGAATTGTTAATAGTTAATGAACGTCATTAACTTAAGATTATTTAATTATTAATTAATGTGATTAATTTTGATAATTAATTAGATTAATTAATTAAGGATAATCATTTATGGAATTGTTTAAGTGTAATTACTTAAAGAAAGTAACTATGGAATTAATTACTCATTGTAATTAGTTAAGTTAATTTGATTAGTTTAAGTTAATTAATTTAGAATAATCAATGGATGATATGATAAATAATTACTTAACGTAATTAATAAAGTATAATTACTTAGGGAAGTAATTAATAGATAAATACTGGATGTAATTAATTAAATGATGATGTATTAATGGAAGTAATTTGAGTTTAATTACTTTATGAATTAATCAAGGGATTAATTAAGAAATTAATTAAGGAGTAATTAATTTATTTAATAAAGTAATTATGGGTTGTTAATTACTGAATGTGATTAATCAAGAGTGATTAATAATTTTGGTTTAATTAAGATTAATTACTTAATGTAATTAATTTAAATGAAATAATTAATTAAAAATGTAATTAAGGATCACTAATTAATATAATTAATGATGTAATTAAGGTTGATTAATTAAGATTAATTAACGAATGATAAGTGATTAAAGTAATTAATTAATGTAATTAATTAAGGATTAATGTAATTAATTATAATTAATTAATTAATGAATTAACTAAAGGTTAATTACTGTTTTTGGCTAAGGATAATTAATTTGTAAAATTATATAAAGATAATTACTTGAATGTAATTAAAGGATAATTAATCAAGGGTGATTAATTAAGGTGATTAATCCGAGGATAATTAATTAATTGATTTGTTATTATTAATGGTTAAGTAAGCAAGATTTATAATGATGAAGTAATTAATTGAATTCACTTTAAATTAATTAGAGATGGAAGTAATTAATTTAATTCATTTTAAATTAATTATAGATGGTGTGGTTATTAAATCATTGCTTATGTATGGATGAATAATATTGATTGCCTTGAATTTTTTGTGATCTCAAATATGAGATTAGTAATGCTGTGTGATATAAATACTTTGGTTGCATTGTGATGATAATATGGATTATCTGTTTATAATGATAATGTGGATTATCTGTTTATGATGATAATGTTGATTATCTATTGTGATGATGTGAATTATCTATCTGTATGAGTACAGATAATTAAATTGAATTGTTTTAAACTTTTACCAACTTGGCCTTAAAAGATATGTTTTGGATTCGATGTGACCGGGATCGGGTTTCCAGATTTGGATATCCGAAAACCACATCGATCCAAATTAACAATAGGTCGTGAAGCTGAAGTGAAGATGAAGATTCAGAGTGCAAGGGTTATCGTCGTTAACTCTGAGGGTGATTCCAAAATGAGAGTAAAGAGATAATGCCTTCGATTTTGTTTGAACCCGGAAGGACTTGTACGGATTGAATGCTTTCAGCACATCGTCAGGTGGACGATGAGCATTCTAAGAGATATGTTCTCAAAAGGTAATCGTAGCCTCAAGCCTCATCAACCGGGAATGGCTAAAACAGGAGAGATGCAACAAGGTTAAGTGGGTAGCACCCAAGTAGGACAAGAGTTTCCCCTGTCTAGAAGTCCCTTTATATTCGGCTGTGTGGGGTAGTTGATTCGCGACAACTACCGGGGTTGTCTTGTTCGAGATTGTCCAGTAAGGGATGGTTCCGGCCTTATGAGCAGGGAATTTAGGGTGGATCCTTGTTACGGTGATCTAGGCCCCGTACTGTGATGTGCGGTACCCTAGTAGCCCTGCCATTGTATGGAATCCAAAATCCAATAAGTGCCAACGATTTTGATTGTATTACCCACTTTTGTGGCTAGTAGCTGGAATTTAATGAATGTAACAATTTCGGCTATTTCATATTTACTTGAAAACCCTAGACCTATTATAATATCACTGGATTTCCTCTCAAATGTTTTGGTTAGCATAATGTGAAAACAATTCCATGTTTATGTGTGGGAAGTCTTATATGATACTTTTCTTTCCAAAGGTTTTTCAAAAGTTAGGCAACTTTAACCTATTACTCACACCAGACCCATGTCTGACCTGGAGTTTATTCTTTTTTCCTAAACTCTTGGGTACTCAAATTTTTACGAGTAGCCAAGGGATTCAGGTTAGCTTTGACGAATTGTGGAGGAGAAATAGAGCAGGAGGCTTCAGCGTTGTAGATATTTATAGCGTCCCGCTGTGTGTTCTCTGAGTCATTTGTTTGTGTTGTATTGAATTGTAATAACTAGACAGGTATTTATAACTGTCTAGTATGTGATGTATAATATGTGTAACTCTGATAATGGTTGTATTCTATGTAATACTTATTTGATTAATATAATTTATTCGTTCCGCTGTTGAGATTCTGTTGTTGTTTCTTCTTTCTTCTCTATCTTTTCTCTTTTCTATCCCTTTCTTTCTTCAAGTTGATGCGTCATTCTGGGCTTGGAATGGCGGGTCATCACAGATACTTAACTTATGTAGTTGCTGCAAATTTATTGCTTTGTAGTTGTTAGTGTCGAGGCCTCGGATAAAGGTCGGTTGCGGCTGGGGGATGGCATACTCGTGATAGTTAGTTACCTAGTTACAGAGGTAGCCCAGCCTTGTGTTGGCAGAGATCTGGTTAGGTTCTCACGGCGTCTCTCCAAAGGCGTACCCATGTGGCCCAGGAAGTTCCTTAGCCTGACCATTTGATGGAAATCCAATCACCAATTTGAGCCCTTTATGATTGCAGTTGTATAACCTGCCATTCTGAAATGGTAGCTATTGCAGACATAATATAATGGTACATATGCTGGCTAATATTAATATTATACTTTCGAAAGGTTTTCTGCACTATGCATTAATAATAATATCAAAAAGAATTTTTTCGTATCAAGCATGTTCGACTATCATAAGGAGAAGTCTCCCACAAGTGTGCGATTGCATTGTGTATGTGCCGGGAGGCCTTATGGTAGTTTTATTTTCCAATAAGCATTGCGGATTTCAAATTTAAATTTTGTTGTTGTTTTGTTTCAAATAAAACTGTTTTTGTTTGCTCACACCAGTCCCATGACTGACCTGGAGTTTATTGTTCCCTATCTAAATTCTGGATGCCCACAATATTCCACATAGGCAGCCGAGAGTTGGGATTTTCAGATAATCAAATAGTAGGTGTAGATTCGATAGCATCCAGCCTTTGGATTTTGGCGATCGCATTTCGGACCGAATATGCTTAGTTCAACTTGATGGTGGTTCGAGCTTGAAGTTTAGAGCATTGTCTTTGGAGCTTTGGTTCGGTGATGCAGTTTATGGATTCTTTTTCTTTTGAAGATCATGTTGGAGTTATCTCCTCCATTGTTATCTTTTCCGCTATTGTGTATCTCTGATTATGTGATATTCATTGTAACAGAATGTTGTATTCATGGTGTTGTATCAATGATATATTATTCATTTCTTCTGTTGTGTTGTTGTACTTAATATGTTATAAGCTCTGGTAAATCGGATTCGACGTTTGAATCTGCGGCATTCGAATACGGGTGATGTATTTGGTGCCGATTTTCGAAGGTCGAGTCAGGGTCATTACATTTGGTATCAGAGATGAAGGTTGAGTAAGAACTTTAACTCAGGAGTATAACACATTAGGTGACTCATTAGAGATAGGGCAAAGTATGCCCTAGAATTAGTATATCCCTAAGATATCCGTCTGTATGCCTAAGTAAATTCTCTTATTATCCACTGATAGTGAGTATGACTGCAAGAAGAGGATGAGGTAAGGGACATGGGAGTACCACTATAAATGGTCAATACCCTACAACAACAAGGAAACAACTTCTCTATCAATCTCTTTTGATCATCATCCGATTTTAACTCTTTGTTGGCTTCGTGGCAACTACAAGAAGAAGCTTCGGTGTGGTGGTGGCCATGCGAATCGTTATGGAAAAAGGTTCTAAATTCCTATTCCGTACTCTAATAATCAGTTTCTTATTAGTCTTCACGTTTTAACGTTAATGAATTTGAAAATTTATTTAAGATAAATTGGTTAACAAAATATAAAGTTAATTTGGATTGTATCTATAGAACGATTTCGGCCAAAACCAAATTTGAATTTTTTTTTGTAATTTCTTATGGGGATCCAAGTCCAAAGAGGGACAAGCTACTTTGGGTTATTATGACCTAAGTTGAGTATCCATTCATCTATTCTTTAGGGACCGATATGTTCTACGAATGGTTAGTTATCTTTCGGACTAACCAATACCCCTGCATATTTCGTAGACTGGATGACCTGAGTATCTGAAGTATTAAACAAGTTGTGCTCGTATTTATTGATGATATTCTAGTTTGGTAAAACAAATACAGAATAAATGCTTAGATTAATCAGGTGAACCATTTCTATGTGTGTCTATCCATTCTTCGTTGTCTCCCTATTTAGCAAATTTCGGGGACGAAATTTTTTAAGGGGGACTCTGTAACGATCCTAGTTTTGAGTCAGATTTAATTTGATATTTTTTATAAATTCTGGATTAAATTGTGAATTTAATGACAAATTAATTTTAATTTCCCAAATTAAACAAGATATGTGCTTCTTTATTTAAATAGATTGTAATTTGAAATTTGAATTTGAAAATGAAGAATAAATAAATTGAGAATAAATTGAATTTAAAATATTTTATATTTGAAACTAATATATATGTATATGTGATTATATTAGTGTATAATTAAGTTTTAAAACATTTTCTTTACACTTGAAATAAATTTAATTTGTATATATTAGAACCAAATAGAAAATATATTACATAGATATATGAAAATATAAAACTAAATAATAAAACATAAGATAATAGGTTTTAACATAAAAAACATGGCTTTGACATTTGTAAAAGTTTAATGCAAACAATTAAGAAGTGTAAGCTTGAGACAAACATAAATTAATAAGTGGCATCACGAATTTCTTTTAATTTGAATAAATAGAAATGAGAAACCAAAGTATTTCAGTTTTAAACCTCTCAAGGCTGAAAATCCACAAACAAGAAAATCAAAACAAAAAGTGGTTTAAATTCAAAACCTGTAAACAGTATCATCTCATCATCAACCTGATTCATAAACAACTCAAAAATTAAGCAGGCTAAAAACATCAAGTACAAAATCATCTCAACAATCAAAACAAAAATAAACCAGAAGCGTCTTAAACCTGGAAGCCTGAAAAGTAAAGCGTAAAGCAAATCAAATTCAACTAGTTTCCAGATTAAAGCAAGCGATGATTCAAAACATAGATCAGTTTTCAAACAATTACAAGTTCCAGATTTAAAGCTAAATCCAGCAAACTAAAGCCTGTGAAAAGTTTATGAAAGATCATCCCAAATCAAATCAAGTACAGATCAAAAATGATTTCCAGATCAAAACCAAGAAGAAAACTTGGTTCTCTGTTCTTCAGTGACTGGTGAGCAAACTCACTTGAACCCATATACATGTTTTGATATCTGAATTGATACTTGAAGATTTATTGTGAAAACTGTTTGTTAGTTGTTAGTTATGTCTACATGCTTGTAGATATATGTGCAAATGTATGTGTGCATGTAGAAACATGCTTCTGTTCCAAGCTCCACAGGTTTTAAACAGATAAAACAATTCAAATTCTCTTTGCCAAATCTGTTTTAGGCTTAGATTCTTAAAGAAGAAATGATGGTAACAATGTAACATTATTTTTGAAAATAATTTCCAGTAAAAATATTTAGTAATTATTTCAAAAACTAGAAATTACAGTTAAATCATTTCAACCAAGAAAATCGAATGTCTGGATTTCAAGTCGTAATCATAAGAACAAATTCGCATTTCAAAATTATGATTTTTGATAATCAATTCACAATTTTTAAGTTTATATTCATGGTGAAATTTCAAGATGAACTGAGATTGGCTTTTTGGGAATTTCTGGTGATCGGAGTGGTGGAGGGTCTCGGAATTAAAGTGGAAGGTGGCTGATGTGATGATGGTTGTTGGAAAAATAATAGGTGAATTTATAATACACCGTGGCGACGTCACGGTGGTGATATAGGGTTAAAACCTAGTTTTTGGTTGATCTTCTTCTTGGGGCAACTGTGTCGTAAACATTGAATTGGACTGCAATGGGTCAGGTGGAAACAATGCGTGGATCGTCGATGAATGGATGGACATGATCGCAAGGATTCTAGTGATCTTGATGAGAGGTACGAGGCGATTTAGTTGATCGAATTTTAAGTTCCAGTAATGTCGTGACGCTCGATTAGGTTTGCTGATGAAATTGAGGATGCTAGGTGATTGTGATGTTTGCGTGGGTTATCGTCGACGTGCAAGAGGCTGCGATGACCAGATAGTTGGTGCACGTGCACCTGTGCACATGTGTGTCTGGTTAATCAAGTTGTTGGGGAAGAAGGAAGCCGCTTGGGTTGGATCTCGGGATGGATTCGTGTGTGACTTGAAGCAAAAGAGGAGGGGCGAAAATTCAAAAGATTGTCTCGGGTTCAAGATGAAACAGTTTTAAACTTTTATATAAATCATTTTTTTTTAATTTAATCAACCAAGTTTTGAACTTTCTTCCTAAATAAGTTTCTTTAAAATAATTTGATGTTGATTTAAAAGTTTGGGGAGATAAAAGTTGAATAATTTATTTTAACTTGAATTAATTAAGATAATTTTCTATCTTATTTAGAATAAATTAAATGGTGTAATTAAGAAGATAAAAAGTTTAATTTTATTAACTTAAAAATCTAAGTAGATTTATGGATTAGTAATAATTTTGCTTCAAGGATTGAAGGTTTAAAGATTAAATGTTTTAAAGCTAATTGATGAATAATTATTGATTTAAAAGCTAATTACTTTGTGCAACTAAATTAAAGATAATTAATTACTTAAATCCTAATTGCTAGATGAAAGAAATTAAAGGTTAATTATTAATTAGAGGTTGACTTATTAATTAAATTAAAGGTTGATTAATTTATAATAAGTAATTAAAGGGTAATTAATTACTTAAAGATAATTACTTAATTAAAAGTAATTGATTAATGATTAAAGTGGATTAATCTAATGATTAAAGAATAATTACTTAGTGTAATTAATTTATGATATGGGGGATCAGGGATAATCACTTATTGTAATTAATTATGGATAATTAATTAAATGGCTATTAATAAATGGTTAATTAAGTAACGTAATTAATTACTGATAATTAATTAAAGAATAATTAAATAATTAAAGGTTGATTATTATTAATTAAGGTTGATTAATTAATAATTAAGGGTTAATTAATTTATTATTAAAGGCAAATTAATAAATGATTAAAGGATAATTAACTAAAATGGTTTGTAATTAATTAATGTTCATTAACAGGATTAGTAATTTAGTCATAAGTAATTTAATCTGGTTTAAATTAATCAGATGATTAATTAATCTTACTTATGGATGTTTGGATGTTATTGAAAGCTTTGAATTGTTTGATATCTTCGATGTGTGATGCTCTGTTTTGATTTAAGCTGTGATGTATGTAATTTACTTATCTGTGATGAATTTATATTATTTATTTTTGAATCTTTGAATGAAGATAAGCGCTATAGGATTATACCGCTTATGGATATTGCTGCGCTTAGATTGTGATGATATTGTATTGTTGTGTGTAAAACCCCTGGACTACACCACACACACACAAATATGAATTGCATGAGGAAATCGGTTAAGTCATAAATATTTTGAATTTAATATTATAAATTGGTTTCAAAAGTTGAATTTTCTATCTAATTAGTTTGGAAATGAAACTGAGTTGGATATAAAGAGATTTTGAAAAGGTAGTTTTGAAATTGAAACTTAGTTTGAATATAATATCTTATTTAAGATTTGAAATTATTTTGGGGATTATGATTTGAAAGGGTATACAAATTATACCATTTTTTAACCATTTTGAAGTATATTGAATAGATTATTTTGGATGTTTGAATTTAATTCAATAGAGCTTGTTGATGATACAGTAGTTTGCTGATTTCTGGTTTATAATTTTAAAAGGCTATAACTTGTATATATTTGATTGGATTTTTCCGAAACGAAAAGTATTTGTTTTCAAATAATAATGGCTTTCATATAACGAAGAACTTCCAGTTTTTGTTGAAAGATTTCAAGTTTGAAATGGAAATTGTTTCGAAAGCTATGAATGAATCTTTTTGAAAGATTAGTGAATTTTGTTTTCAAATTGAAAAGAATCTTAAAGTTGTATCTTTTATATAAAAGATTTGAAATGGAGACTGTTTTGGAAAGCAATGAATGAATCTTTGTTAACGATTTGGTGAATCTTGTTTCAAATTGGAAAGGATCATAAATGGGTAAATTTTTTATTTAAAAGATTAGAAGTGGAAATTTGTTTAAACCATATGAAGAAAAGGTTTTGGGCTAAAAGTGTGACTTAACTAAGATCCCAATATCCATATGTTTTGAAATTAAGCGCTCATTATTCGTTTTAGCTGGGAGAGGACTTTATGTCATATAACCCATTACGAATAGTGATACGACAAAATGGAGAGCATTTGAAGACCGGTGGTGAAAACCGGGTATTTTTGAGAACGAAAGGGTTACACGTCGAATGTCTCTGCATTGAGTCGCGTTGGTATGGAGATCTCCATATGTGATGGGAAGTCCAATCGGGATTGCGAATACCCAGATTGCAAGGGCTTCTTTGAAGTGCCTTTGGTTCTGTTCGAACCCAGAATAGACTTGTATGGATGTGTGTTTGACATTACACCTTGAGATGTAAAGCTGGTTTCTGTCAAATACATTTCTGTTTGGTGGCGGGGAATTTATTTTCTTAGCTTAACACCCTTCTCTGAGATGTACGAGCTCAGAGGTTATGTAGTTGATGTTACTAGTGATACATTCCCAATTTGGTAATGTGGCATATGAAGTGCTGCTGATCATTTGTTGATCGAAGCATGGCTTTTATGAAAAGCGTAGCATTGTGCACGAGATCTCGTCGGACCTCACAAAGCGGAAAATGGTCGAAACAGGAAGGATGCGGCAAGGTTATTGGGGGTAGCACCCCTTAGGTTATGCCCATTTCCTTTTTGATAAAAGTGGTATCATGGTATGGAGCCTAGATACTTAACTTATGTGGTTACTGGAAATTTATTACTTTGTGATTGTTGGTGTCGAGGCCTCAGATAAAGGTCAGGGCTATTGCACATACATCATTAATTAAATTATTAATTAAAACAAAATATCATTAATTGAAATGATTAATTCAAATATTGTTAATTAAATGATTAATTAGATTCAAAACATATCCTCGAGCATGACTCAGTAGGTCAGGGCTGTTTAGCGACCATGGAATGATGTTTCTTGATGTTGCGGGTTCAAGTCATGGCAGACCGAACTGTGTCTCATAAGGCTTGGAGTGGATTTTCCCTATCAAAAACTGAATAAAAAAGGTATGGGGATTGAATCTCTATATTGGGCAACCTAAATGGGGGACCGATGTGGCGAGCAGTCGAGTTCCTTAGCTCCACTCTCAGGAGTGGAGTTTTTCTTTCAAAAAAACTATATTCAAGACGTGATTAACTAAAATGATTAACAAAATTTAAAAAATCATTAACTAAAATGATTAACTAAAGTTAAAACATTATTACTAAAAATGATTAATTAAACTCAAATATCATTAGTCAAAATGATTAATTAATTTTTTAACATCTATTTTGCAAAAGCTCAGGTTCAACACACAAAGGTTTAGGGAGATGATATTGAATAAGTGACGAAATAGCGAAAAATCGCTATAACGACGCTTAAACAATTCCTAAACATGACTATAAGCAATAAGGAATAAAATTAAGTAAGACATAGGCAATAATAAATAAATAAATAATGGTGGGAAGCCCCTTCGGGCCTCCCTATAAAAACCCCTGTATAACACACATATGTATGTGTATTTTTTGAAGTGTTCCGTAATGACCTATTCACTACGGAAGCAATCCAACTACTTCTTTTATCCTCGGCAACAAAATGGTTATTTATGCCATCCACTACTTGGCAGCAACAAACAATAATACATATTTGTGTGAATTTCAAAAATGTGAATCTAATGCAAACAATATTGTATTAACATCCAGCTGGAAATAAATGATTTTAATCTACTATATATTATACTGATTAACTAAAAAGGTGAGTTCAACTCACCGAATTTCATTTATCGTTTTCGTATTCGAATTCCACCTAAAATCGAAAAGCGTTTGATTTTAGCTTGAAATTTCACAAACTCAAATCTTAACCAATCCAATTCCAAGATGAAGACGTCGTCGATGTGAGTCTAATGCGATTAACTGTGTTCGATTTGGACCTCGTATGAAATAGCTATGGATTAAAGAAATTTCAAAAATTGATGTAACGTCCCGCCTTTTTGCATACTGTAAATCGATACCCGTGCCAATTCAAACCATACGGAAGGAAGGATTGTTGGGTAAATAAGAAAAAGCAAAGAAAGAAAAAAACAAAATAGAATCTTGAAGCGGAACAGTAAAATATAATAATCATATATATACAGTTCATGAAGCTGTTTTACAAAACATTTGATTATATTTATACATTACATATCAGAGTACACATACCAGAGAATAATAATTAATGCAGGGGAATTAAATGGTGTAGTGGAATAATATAGTAGATAATGGTACTACAAATCTTCGTCTTCGTCCTCCAGAATAAAATCTTTGATCCTAAAACGCTCGGACTGACCCGAGCGAATGAAAAGACAAAACACTCGAGTCAGAACTAAAAGATCTTATGTAAGTTAAATCAACTGAAATAAATATGAGTGTAACGGCGTCGGAGATGTTTACGGGGTTTGACGTCTCCTATCCAGTGTCTAACGTGAGTGCAGTAACTCAAGAGATGCTTGGGATTCACACCTCCTAAGGATCCGTTAAACTATTTACTATGTAGTAATATTTCGCTATTATAATAATGTCTATAGTAAAATAAACATACTTTTAAATAGCGTTAAGGAGTGACCCAATGTTCCCCTTAACACATAATAGTCCCAGTAGTCCATCCAATATCATAGTCCCTCCTGATCGGGAAGCCACCAGAGGATATCACACGGGCTACGGGAGAAAACCAAACTCGTACAGGGCACGATAGGATAGGTGGCATGGCACAACTAGGCAATTCCATGGTAGATATACCAATTACGCATCTGGGTTGGTGGTAACGCGTAGCAGCTACTACCGCCCACCTCGAGCAACACCCTCAAAATCAAAAATCAAAAGTGGCCACTGTGACGACCGCCCAGGACTCCCGTACGGAAACAAGAGAATGGTGCGCTGAAGGTGTGCCAGGCAGCCATGGGTGACCGTCAAGGTAGAATAAACATCGCAGAATCTATCGTACAACTCACAGCGCATGGATAAATACAATAGAGAAATATAATATAGTGAAGCTCTATAGAACAGGACATCAACATATAAGCATCATAATAGTTTTATACAAACATATGAATCATCCATACATCAAAGCCTCACTACATAACACTCAAACAAATACAGTAGCGGAACACCCAGTACATATAATATGAAATAATATGCAAAAGCGTCCTGCTCGTCTTTGTCATCATCAGCGTAGATCTCCAAGAACAGCACCTGTCACCTGCTACCTAGTCTGCCCATCCCAACATGGATGAACAGCCCAAGGTAATGAGAGGAGACATAAAACCTTGAGTCAGACAAAGTCTTAGTGAGCAGTAAATCAACTATCAAACATACCAAAAGAGCATAAGGGATAAAAGGAATAGGAACCAAACCATCCCACTCCACCTCTTTCTACAGTGATAGCCCTCAGACACACATTAAGGAGAAGCAAGCATAACATAGCAAGCCATTAAAGTAAAGCAATAATCACTCGAGTCAAGGTCGATGTTTTCCAAATACAAACCCCCAAGGCCTAAACCAAGATCAGATAAGCACCCAGAAAACACCGCTCTTGAGACCGAATGATGATACAATCAAACGTCCAAACATCCATGACTCTGGCTATCACTGTTATCATTGCCTTGATTTCATCGTTAGTTGAATGACCATCTGTCAAGGGCTAATGGTAAACCCCGGTTCTAGACATAACTCCGCACGTCGTCGCAGCCCGTGCCTAGGAATTTTCGCAACTACCCAGAGTACTAGCACGTCGTCGCAGCCCGTGCTTGGAACGTCGTCGCAGCCCGTTCCAACGTACTCTTGCTTTGAGCATGCTAGAACCTTCAACAACGATGAGATCTCAGCCTCCTAGTCATCTTCCTTGACGACTATTTTCATACTAGCTCAAGCGCCTCTCAAGCTAACCATTATCATCAACCCGGATCGCATCACCGAGTTATCAACATAACTTCGCACGTCGTCGCAGCCCGTGCTTGGAACGTCATCATGACCCGTCCCATCTCATCATCATGCTTTGCCTCCTCGCATCATGGCAAAGTCCATCTCAATACCATACTTTGCCTCCTCGCATTATGGTAAAGTCCATCTCAACATCATCTAATCCATACATATGAGCTTCAACATCCGCTTTATATGCCACAAGCAGCTTTCACCATTCAAGAGCCTTTCCACTTAGCTTTTGAATCATCTTCAACCATCTTGTCTAGATCTAACTATCAATAAACTAACATTCATAGCAATCAATCAAATCAATCATTAGCTTAAGCAATCAAGTAGTCAAATATGGTCTAAATAGGCATTTATAACTACAATGGCAATTTCGTAAATAAATGAGCATAGATATAACATACATGAATCATGGGTTTCTAGCATAGATCTAACAAATATAAATCATGGGTTTTGTCTCTACAACTTGATGAATGAACTTGCATAAGTAAACATTTTCATAAGTAATGGATCTACACTTGGATCTAAGGAAAATGTATGAAATCACTATCTACAACACTCCAACAAACCACCAATCCAATATACTCCTTTGGGTCCGCGTGAGAGATAACCACCACTCGCCAAATCACCCAAACACTTCAAAAACTATCAACTTCAGATCTGGACAGCGAAGATTCAAGCTTGATTCGTCGAAATCCCGCTTGAAACGATGAAATCTAGCTTGGTTGGATGAAGATCTTCAACTTTGGCTCTTGGATCTTCGATCTTGATCTTCGATCTTGGATGGATGTTAGAACTAGATTGGAATGGAGAAAAAAAGTGAAGAAATGTTGTAGTCGAGCTCTCAAAATGGCAGCACTCCGTCGCTTCAAAAACCGGTGCCAAAAAGTGAGCCAAACCCCTCTATTTATAGGCTGAATTCCCCTTAGGTCGTAACTCGTAGGTTCGGTTTTAGGTCGTTGCCGACCTAAGAAATCTCCAACCTAACTAAGTCGTCTACGACTCATAGAATCCCTACAGCTTACGACCTACCCACTTCACGACCTAACAACCCCAGGGTCACACGAGTTAACACGTGGCCGACCTAACTCCTATACGACCTAAGAACCTACCGAGTCAACGACCTACGACTCATCACTAAGTCGTTCATACGACTTAGCACTCAACAGCTTAACATCATCACGAGTTAACAACCTTACGACCTAACTGTGTTATGACTTACGACCTAAAACAAACACGACTCAAGCTGTGACGACTTAACAGCCTTGCGAGTTACGACTTAATTCTAATACGACCTAAGACCCACAGCATCCTAACTAAGGTCGTCTACGACCTAACACACTCACGACTCATCAGGGTTAACGACATACGACTTATCGTTAAGTCGTTCCAAACGACTCACGACCAAAGCACCTTAACCCGCTAACCTTTAGGTCGGTCCAAACCTTAACTCGGTCAAACTCTATAAGTCGGTCATCCTATAGGTCGTTAACTCCATTAACTCGCTCACGACCTAACTCCTCAAGGTCGCTGCAACACTTTAGGTCGTAACCCAATAACTCGTAACTCGTGCACCCTCCTAAGTCGGTTACGACTTAAAACTCCACTATCTCGTTAACTCGTACACGACTCATCTCTTAACCCATTAACTCCTCTAATCCAACCTAACTTCCACACGGGTCAATTCCTTACGAGTTAAAAACGTACGACTTAAGCTATAGATGCCATAAACAACACTAATGACCTGTAAATTCTACGATTTATCGACACGTAAAATACGGGTCGTTACATTCTCTCCCCCTTAGGAATTTCGCCCCCGAAATTCCAAACAAACAAGAGCAACCAAAACTATTTTGCATGCCTACCATCCATAGCAATCAACAAACCATGCATCCAATTACTATCCTAGCATGCAGAATTCTAAGATTAGAACAAGTTACAAATTCATGAGATGCCACGACACCTTAGGGCCATACCTCGAAGAGTTCAGGATGAGCTGCCTTCATCCTCTCTTCCTCCTCCCATGTACAGTCGTTAACATCATCACTCCATTGTATCTTGAGCAACGTAATCGTCTTCCTCCTAAGCTGTTTCGTGTCGGTTTCAACAACACGAAGCGGCTTACAAGGTCTCGTAACCACTGGATCAACCTCCAAGTCTTCACAGCTATCAGCAGAAACCACCGTATTCGAGTCATGCACATACTTCCGTAGATAAGATACACGAAAGACATTGTGCACACCCGCCATCTTCTCCGGTAACTCCAATCTATAAGCGAGCTTTCCAATTCGCTCAATAATTGGGAATGGTCCAACAAATCTCGGAGTTAACTTTCCTTTCTTCCCAAATCTAATAACATTCTTCAGTGGAGAAATCTTCACAAAAATCATATCACCCACGTCTAATTCCAAATCCTTAACGACGCTTATCGGCATAACTTTTCTGACGATCTTGGGCTGCCTTCATTCGTTGCCGAATGATCTCTATACAATCCGTAGTCTGTCGAATCATCTCTGGCCCAAGTATCAGCTTTTCTCCAGTTTCCAACCAACATGTCGGAGAGTTACACGGTCTTCCATACAGTGCCTCATATGGTGCCATACCAATGCTTGACTGGTAACTGTTATTATACGCAAACTCCACCAAATGAAGATGATCCTCCCATGATCCTCCGAAATCCAAAACACATGCTCTGAGGAGATCTTCCAAAATTCGGTTGACTCTCTCAGTCTGACCATCTGTTTGAGGATGGTAAGCTGTACTCAAACACAACTCGGTTCCTAAAACCTCCTGGAAGCTCTTCCAAAATCCACTAGTGAACAATGGGTCTCGATCGCTCACTATACTCTTCGGAATACCATGGAATCGAACTATCCACTTAACATACAACTCAGCCAACTTTGATGCAGTCCTAGTCGATCGAACAGGAATAAATCTTGCACTCTTGGTCTAACGATCTACGATGACCCAAATCCCTTCATTTCCCGCTCTTGTTCTAGGTAGACCATCAATAAAATCCATCGATATTTGCTCCCACTTCCATGTAGGAACTTCTAATGGCTGAAGCAATCCACTTTGCTTCTTCTGTTCGGCTTATACCAACTGACAGTTCATACATTTGGAAATAAAATTTCCAACATCCTTCTTCATACCTTCCCAATAATAGGTTCTCTTCATATCCCGATACATCTTATTTCCACGTGGATGAATTGTCAACTTCGAGTGATGACTTTCTCTAAGAACTTCATCTCTCAATCCATCTACATCGGGAACAACTAGTCGTCCTTGCTTCCGAAGCCAACCCTCTCGATCGACTTTGAATCCTTTATCCTTTTCTGGGTCCAATCCAGATTCCAAATCTCGGATAATCTTGACAAGCTTATCGTCTCGCTTTTGGCTCTCGCCAATTCTCTCTACCAGAGTAGGCCTTATCGATAAGTTTGCCAACATCTCAGGTTCCAATTCACATCTGGGCCTGAAATCAAATCCAGCCAAATACTCGAGACTCTTCCATTCCGAAAACATGGCTCCCAATCCGGCATGTCTTCGACTCAACGCATCAGCTACTGCGTTACCTTTTCCTGGAGTATAAGCTATACCAAAATCATATGATGCCAAAAACTCTAGCCACCGTTGCTGCCGAAGATTCAAATCCTTTTGGGAGAAAAGATACTTCAACGACTTATGATCCGTAAACAACTCGAATCGAACTCCCAATAGATAATGTCTCCACATCTTCAGAGCAAAAACAATTGCCGCTAACTCCAAATCATGAGTCGGATAATTCCTTTCATGCGGCTTTAGTTGCCGACTTGCATATGCAACAACTTTATTCTTTTGCATTAGTACTGCTCCAAGTCCAGTACCACATGCATCGTTGTAAACCACCATCTCATCATTCTCACTTGGAATAGTCAAAACAGGAGTACTCGTCAGTCGCTCTTTCAGGATTACGAAAGCTTGCTCAGACTTATCATCCCATCTGAACACTTGGTTCTTTTTCGTCAATCTTGTTAACGGTGCAGCTATCTTGGAAAAGTATTTGATAAACCGTCGATAATATCCAGCTAATCCAAGAAAACTTCTCACATCAGATCCATTCTTAGGTCTAACCCAATCCTGGATCGCTGCCACCTTAGCGGGATCAACCGCTATTCCATTTCCAGAGATAACATGGCCTAAGAATCTCACTTCACTCTTCCAGAAGTGACACTTCGAAAACTTAGCCTTCAGCTGATGTTTCCGTAAGATTTCCAAAACAATACGCAAGTGCGTCTCGTGTTCTTCTTCAGTTCTGGAATAAATTAGAATATCATCCACAAACACAAGTACGAACTTGTTCAACTGATCTCTGAATACTCTATTCATAAGATCCACAAAGTATGCTGGTGCGTTAGTCAATCCAAACGGCATTACCAGCCACTCATAAAAACCGGATGGTGTCCTAAAAGCAGTCTTCGGCACACTATCCTTTGCCACTCTCAACTGGTGAAATCCCGTTGCCAAATCCATTTGAGAAAACACTTTAGCATTGTGAAGCTGATCAAACAAGTCATCTATTCTAGGCAATGGATACTTGTTCTTCTTAGTCACCTTATTCAGCTCACGATAATCCACACACAACCTCAACGATCCATCCGCTTTGGTTGCGAACACAACTGGTGCACCCCATTCGGACACACTACGCCGAATGAATCCTTTCCGTAAAAGGTCATCAACTTGCACCTTCAACTCTTGTTGTTCCCTAGGCGCCATCCGCCTAAGAGGCATCACAACGGGTCTGGCTCCCTCAACTAGATCAATACGAAACTCGATCTCTCTATGCGGCGGTAACCCTTTGACCTCGTCAAAGACATCCTTGAATCCATTCACGATTGGCATCGATGACAGTCCATCCGGTGGAACAACCAGCGAATACATGAAGCTCATGAAGACGCCTTCTTCATGCTTACATCGTATCACAACCTTTCGCCCCTCTACATTCTCGAATGTCACCTCCAATCTCTCACAATCAACCTTTGCCGCATACTTCCTAAGCCAGTCCATACCCAAAATAATTCCGAACCCCGCAAAGTTCAGAACAAAACAATCACAAACAAAAGAGCAATCATGACTCGACACAACTAGACCACGGCATATCATACACAAACATGACGAACCCCCAACTGGATTAGTCACAACCAATGGCCTATCAACAATATCCGGTTCCAAACCTAACCGGCCTACAAGATCATCACAAACAAAAGAATGCGACGCTCCAGTATCAAACAACACTCTAACTGGAACACCACAAATGGAAAGAGTACCTTGAACCACCACACTCTTCCCTTTCTCTTCAGCAGTAAGAGCTTTTGAAAACGACGGCACAGCTCCCAAAGCATAAGCTTGCACAATTTGCCTGTCCTTCCTCGGTTCTGGACAATCTTTCCTGAAATGCCCTGGCTTGTCACAGTTGTGGCATTTCGCCGGCGCCTTTGGATTCCTACAATCTTTGGAGAGATGGCCCTTCTGCTGGCAATTATAGCAAGTCATTTCGCCCCTCGGCTTCTTCTGGCCATCCTTACCCTTCTATTGCTGTTGCTTCCTCTTCTTGTTTCCACCCTTCTGTGGCTTAAACCCTTCCTTGGTTACAGCAACAACAGAACTCTCCCTAGGAAACAAACTCTCATGCCTGAGAGCTTTCTCCACAAGCTTCTCAAACGGATCATCCAGATGATCCACCAACTGTCTTCCAAGATAAGCATCCAAACCGGTCACAAACTTCTCATTCTTCTGATAGGGAGAATCAATATACGATCTGGCATACTTGGACAAAGCTTCAAACTCAGAAACATACTCAAGAACGGGTCTTCCACCTTGCTTGAGCTCCACAAACTTTTTAAACAAGACAGATTTCTGAGCCGTAGAGATGAACTTAGCTTCAAATCTAGCTTGGAATTGCTCCCAAGTAATCTCCTCCTCCGGGGTATCAATGGTGATAGAGTTCCACCAATCAGAAGCCCTTCCTTGAAGCTGCCTTGATGCAAGCTTCCTCTTAGTTGCATCCTCAATTCCCAAGTCACCAAAGATCCTTCTACAAGCATCAATCCATCTTTGCACTTCAATGGTTGATTCCGTTCCCAAGAAAACCTTTCCTCCAAGAGAAGTATAGTCCTTGCAAAGCTTAGCAAAATCCACTGGCCTTGGAGCTTGAACTTGAACTCCAACATCTACTGATGGCCCCGAGGTTGGTATCCTTCTCATGATCGAAGTCATCATGGCCTCAAACATAGGAGCATAATCAACAGCTTCCCTAGCAGCACGGCCTTCCCTAGCAGCTGGTCTCCCCCTTCGACTCATCCTTAATATCTACAAAAAGGAACGACTTAGAACACCTTGAGAAATAACTACATAAGGAGTTCAAATCCTTCTAAACTACTATATTATATATAGTAATCTTTCATCAAAATACAATTACGTCTCTCATACGTAGTTACGTCAGCTAGCGTTGGCTAAAATCGATTAACCAAAGCTCTGATACCAAATGTGACGACCGCCCAGGACTCCCGTACGGAAACAAGAGAATGGTGCGCTAAAGGTGTGCCAGGCAGCCATGGGTGACCGTCAAGGTAGAATAAACATCGCAGAATCTATCGTACAACTCACAGCGCATGGATAAATACAATAGAGAAATATAATATAGTGAAGCTCTATAGAACAGGACATCATCATATAAGCATCATAATAGTTTTATACAAACATATGAATCATCCATACATCAAAGCCTCACTACATAACACTCAAACAAATACAGCAGCGGAACACCCAGTACATATAATATGAAATAATATGCAAAAGCCTCCTGCTCGTCTTTGTCATCATCAGCGTAGATCTCCAAGAACAGCACCTGTCACCTGCTACCTAGTCTGCCCATCCCAACATGGATGAACAGCCCAAGGTAATAAGAGGAGACATAAAACCTTGAGTCAGACAAAGTCTTAGTGAGCAGTAAATCAACTATCAAACATACCAAAAGAGCATAAGGGATAGAAGGAATAGGAACCAAACCATCCCACTCCACCTCTTTCTACAGTGATAGCCCCCAGACACACATTAAGGAGAAGCAAGCATAACATAGCAAGCCATTAAAGTAAAGCAATAATCACTCGAGTCAAGGTCGATGTTTTCCAAATACAAACCCCCAAGGCCTAAACCAAGATCAGATAAGCACCCAGAAAACACCGCTCTTGAGACCGAATGATGATACAATCAAACGTCCAAACATCCATGACTCTGGCTATCACTGTTATCATTGCCTTGATTTCATCGTTAGTTGAACGACCATCTGTCAAGGGCTAATGGTAAACCCCGGTTCTAGACATAACTCCGCACGTCGTCGCAGCCCATGCCTAGGAATTTTCGCAACTACCCAGAGTACTAGCACGTCGTCGCAGCCCGTGCTTGGAACGTCGTCGCAGCCCGTTCCAACGTACTCTTGCTTTGAGCATGCTAGAACCTTCAACAACGATGAGATCTCAGCCTCCTAGTCATCCTCCTTGACGACTATTTTCATACTAGCTCAAGCGCCTCTCAAGCTAACCATTATCATCAACCCGGATCGCATCACCGAGTTATCAACATAGCTTCACACGTCGTCGCAGCCCGTGCTTGGAACGTCATCATGACCCGTCCCATCTCATCATCATGCTTTGCCTCCTCGCATCATGGCAAAGTCCATCTCAATACCATACTTTGCCTCCTCGCATTATGGTAAAGTCCATCTCAACATCATCTAATCCATACATATGAGCTTCAACATCCGCTTCATATGCCACAAGCAGCTTTCACCATTCAAGAGCCTTTCCACTTAGCTTTTGAATCATCTTCAACCATCTTGTCTAGATCTAACTATCAATCAACTAACATTCATAGCAATCAATCAAATCAATCATTAGCTTAAGCAATCAAGTAGTCAAATATGGTCTAAATAGGCATTTATAACTACAATGGCAATTTCGTAAATAAATGAGCATAGATATAACATACATGAATCATGGGTTTCTAGCATAGATCTAACAAATATAAATCATGGGTTTTGTCTCTACAACTTGATGAATGAACTTGCATAAGTAAACATTTTCATAAGTAATGGATCTACACTTGGATCTAAGGAAAATGTATGAAATCACTATCTACAACACTCCAACAAACCACCAATCCAATATACTCCTTTGGGTCCGCGTGAGAGATAACCACCACTCACCAAATCACCCAAACACTTCAAAAACTATCAACTTCAGATTTGGACAGCGAAGATTCAAGCTTGATTCGTCGAAATCCCGCTTGAAACGATGAAATCTAGCTTGTTTGGATGAAGATCTTCAACTTTGGCTCTTGGATCTTCGATCTTGATCTTCGATCTTGGATGGATGTTAGAACTAGATTGGAATGGAGAAAAAAAGTGAAGAAATGTTGTAGTCGAGCTCTCAAAATGGCAGCACTCCGTCGCTTCAAAAACCGGTGCCAAAAAGTGAGCCAAACCCCTCTATTTATAGGCTGAATTCCCCTTAGGTCGTAACTCGTAGGTTCGGTTTTAGGTCGTTGCCGACCTAAGAAATCTCCGACCTAACTAAGTCGTCTACGACTCATAGAAACCCTACAGCTTACGACCTACCCACTTCACGACCTAACGACCCCAGGGTCACACGAGTTAACACACGGCCGACCTAACTCCTATACGACCTAAGAACCTACCGAGTCAACGACCTACGACTCATCACTAAGTCGTTCATACGACTTAGCACTCAACAGCTTAACATCATCATGAGTTAACAACCTTACGACCTAACTGTGTTATGACTTACGACCTAAAACAAACACGACTCAAGCTGTGACGACTTAACAGCCTTGCGAGTTACGACTTAATTCTAATACGACCTAAGACCCACAGCATCCTAACCAAGGTCGTCTACGACCTAACACACTCACGACTCATCAGGGTTAACGACATACGACTTATCGTTAAGTCGTTCCAAACGACTCACGACCAAAGCACCTTAACCCGCTAACCTTTAGGTCGGTCCAAACCTTAACTCGGTCAAACTCTATAAGTCGGTCATCCTATAGGTCGTTAACTCCATTAACTCGCTCACGACCTAACTCCTCAAGGTCGCTGCAACACTTTAGGTCGTAACCCAATAACTCGTAACTCGTGCACCCTCCTAAGTCGGTTACGACTTAAAACTCCACTATCTCGTTAACTCGTACACGACTCATCTCTTAACCCGTTAACTCCTCTAATCCAACCTAACTTCCACACGGGTCAATTCCTTACGAGTTAAAAACGTACGACTTAAGCTACAGATGCCATAAACAACACTAATGACCTGTAAATTCTACGATTTATGGACACGTAAAATACGGGTCGTTACAGCCACCGAATCAAAACAAAAGTCAGAGTATAATATCGAAGGAGTGCGTGATCAGAGGAATGACCTCATTGGCTCGAGAATCGCTCCTGTTTTAGCCACTTTATGACAACTCAGGGGAGTCGGGTCCACGTATTTACCTCAAAGGAACGCCGCCACCATCCTACTTCATTATGGAATCCCCATCGCGTACACGGTTGTTAAAGTGGTTTTCGGAGTTGGCAGAGAGTATGACAACTTCTGATCCCGGTCTCTTCAACAACCAATCGTTATAATAGCACTGCGGTCTTTTCAAAATAGTTTATACTTTAAAACCAGAACATAATATCCATTTCAAAACCATATAAATATGATATCATTTTCGTTTTAAAACCCAAATCAATATGATATCATTTTTATTTCATATATATCCTTTTCTAAAATCATAGCACTTCAAATCTATATACCTTGAAAACCCATGGCTTTGAAACATAACTTCAATTACTTAAATGGTTTAAATATTAAATTACTTTATATAATAAAATAGCTTCTTTAATTCCATAAATAAATTCCAAATTCAAATTTGAACCTCCAGATAAACCATTTCAAATTTCTATACATTTCAAAGCTTTGAATATTCCACCATTTCTAAACTAATTCTTTGATAATTCCATATATATCAAATTCAATTGCTATTATTTAGATTTGAAACGTTTAATTAATAAATCCCATATAATTTAAGTAAAACTTTTAACTTGTAACGCCCCGAAAATTTTCGACTTCCGAAAATTCAACATCGACACTCACTTTATCGACTGCCGAGAAATCGAAGGCCGGAAACACGGAATGTTATGGGTTTTTTTTTTAAAAGAATTTAAGAAAAGAAAGAGGTAGAAGAAGATAGAAAATAGAGAAAGAAAACAAAAAAACAGAAAAATAGAGAACATTTTAAAATAGAACGGACAGAAAGGAAACAACAGAACAACAACAGAATCTCACAATTCGCAGTGGAACAACATATAATAATAAATGAATAATCTTTAAACAAAGAACTATACCAGTTATTACATTACATTTCATTACATCAAATCATCAGAGTGTACAATAACATACAACATCAAACAATGCAGCGGAAAAACAAATACTATATAAGTAATACGCCATGCCATCCAGCTTGCCTTCAGCAACTCCTGAATTCCAGAATATCCTGATAAACCTTAACTCTTGACTGCCCGTGTGAAAATTTGGTGGGCACCCAGAGTTTAGGAAGGAAAACAATAAACTCCGAGTCAGTCATGTGACTGGTGCGAGAACTCAAAACAGTTTATTTATCTTTTAAAATCAAAATGAGGAATATTTTTAAATTCAATTCGCAATGCTTTTAAAAATGAGACTACCATAAGGCCTCCCGCACACACACACATGCAAACGCAGAATCGGAGGAGATTTCTCTTTATGATAGTCAAAGATGCTTGATACGCATTAAAAGAAACATTTGATATTATTACTAGTGCATAGTGTAGTAAAACAATTTCGAAAGTAGAATATAAATCTTAGCCAACATACGACCATTATCGTATGCCTACTATAGCTAACTATGTTCAATAGCAGGTTACCGCCACATTACATAGCAGGTTATACAACTAAAACCGTACAAGTTTCGTATTGTTTCTTTGGATTTCCAACAAATGGTCAGGCCAAGGAACTTCCCATTGCCACATGAGAATGCCTCTGGATGGACATCCCCGAGAACCAAACCGGATCTCTACCAACACAAGGCCGGGTTACCCCTAACTGAGTAACAACTGACCGAATATGCCATCCCCCGGTCCTTTGGGACCTTTATCCGAGAGCTCTCTAATCAATTCACACAATCATAAAAACAAAGTGTTTCAACATGAGTAAGTATCTGGGCTCCATACCATGATACTACCCTTTTCCAGAAGGAAATGCACATATCCTAAAGGGCGCTACCCCTCATAACCTTGCCGCATCTTTCCTGTTTTGACCATTTCCGGGATGTGAGGCTCGACGAATTCACGTCCACAAAAACATACTTTATACAAAAGCCATGCTTTGGGTCAACAAATGATCAACACAATGATCACCAAGATAGACGATCAAACAAATGATCCTATCATAAATAATCAACACAATGATCATTTCAGCATCACTCAGCATGTCACATTACCAAATTGGGAATATATCGCTGATAACTTCAACTATATAACCTCTGAGCTCGTACGTCTCAGAGAAGGGTGTTAAGCAAAGAATAAATTCTCCGCCACCAACAGAAATATATTTGAAAGAAATCGGCTTTATATCTCAAATTGTAATGTCAGGCATACAATCCATACAAGTCTGTTCCGGGATCGAACAAAACCGAAGGCACTTACAAAGAAGTCCTTGCAATCCGGATATCCACAATCCTGATCGGATTCCCCATCACATATGGAGAACTCTATACCGGAGCAACTCGGTGCAGAGTCAATCGACAGGTCATCCTATCGCTCTCGCAAATATCCGGTCTTCTACACCGATCTTCAAATGCAATCCACAACGACGTATCACATATTCGGAATGGGTTATACAACCCCATGGTCCTTTCCCGGTTAACCCGAATAGTGAGCGCTTATTCAAAAATAAGTGTGCATTCAAATTCAATCAAATCACATCAAATACCCATTCAAAGGGAAATATTGATAGTCGGTTATTGAACTATCAATGGATATGCACACATCACCAGATTCCAAATAATTTTCCAAATTATTTATTTTCCAAAATATCTTTACAAGATATATAATTTCAACACTTCGAAAATAAATCAATATTTATTTTCCATACAAATTCCACTTTCACATATAAATTCCATAATGAATTTATATTTCAAAATATCCATGCATATATGATTTCAATAATTAATTTCAATTTATCTTCAAAAAGATAAATTCCAATTATTCACTTCATATTGGAAAACATTTCCATACTTATTTATTCATAAGTAATTCACAAATTTTATTTATTTTCAACCTTTGGAAAATATTCCATATACTTAAATCGAGATTAAGTATATATTTCATTCTTTAAGGAAATCATTCACTTTAACATATTTATTTGGGTCAAAACGAATGTTGCGTAAAACATCATTACGACAACCCAAAATCACTAGTATAGGGATTCGAAATTAAAACAGATATATAAATCCCAATACTATACAAAACATTTCCTTTCGGAAATTATTTACTATAACAAAATTGTTATAGTCCACCATTTCCTTTTATTTCTCGAAACATCTATTTCAACAATGAATGTCGAAATCTACGGTTCCGAATCTCAACACCTTTTAAAAACATTGTTAGATCGTTTTAATTCTATTTAAAACATCACATTCAAACATTTTCTTTAACGTGTTATTCACTATTTAAAACGTGAATAAACTTCGTTAACAAATCTCATCCTTTTATTCATTTTTATTCAAAGGATTATTCACTATTCAAAAATGTGAATATAACTCCATTAATAGGTTATAACAATTAACTTATCAAAATAAGTCGTTTGCGAATTTATAAAACAACGTTTATAAATTCCATTTCTATTTATTTATAAAAACTTCCTTTTTATAAATTCCTTTATTAACCTATTCCAGTTTATAACTAAATTATAAACTAAACGTTCATATTATAAGTTAAATACTTATAATTTATTCGTTTACTAAAATCGTTCCTTTGAACTTCGTAATTATAAATCTTATAACTTATAAGATTTATTTATTTATCCAAAACCATTCTTTTAATAACTTTACAATTTTATAAACCTACTGCTTATAAAATTCCATTTATCACTTTACCGTTTATAATTCTATAAATTTCATTAATTAATGACATTCATTTTCACTTCATTCAAACACTTATAAAAACTCGTTTTATAATGTCTATATTTCAATTTATAAATATCCATTTATAAATCTCTTAATATAAATCAATTTATATTATTCTTTTAAAACGTCTTTAAATTCCTTTATAATTTAATCATTCTCTTGATTTATAAAAAAATCAAATTTTATAAATACTATATTTAAACTTTTAATAATAAACTCAAAAATCCAGTTTAAACTATTTTATAAAATCATTGGTTCATATTTCTCAAAAATCAACTTTATCCGTATTTCTCAAAAATTATAATTTTTATAACTTTAAAAATTATAACGTTCATTTATTTATAATGGATCAGTTCCAAAAAATATTTTATCTTTTCAAAAATCACTTTAAAAATCATTTTAAAATCCCAAAATCTGGGTCCAATGATGCTACACACCAAATAGTCAATCACGACTACAACGATATCATATATCAATATGAAAATCCATCAAATCTCAAAATATCTGAAATCAAATAAAAACTGTTGAGGAATCCAGTTGGATCCCTCCAACCTGTTTTCCTGCATTCAAAAACATTAGCACAATACCAATTTCGCTCCAGTACGAAATTATCGCGGTATATGTTTTTAATAAATATTATCCGCTTAATAACGGCGTAATAGGGTCTCATCCGCCAAAAAATACGGGAAATCAACAACTGCAATATATACATATGCCAATATATATATATTGATATTATTTATAATACAAATTTCACTGTTTATGAAATATTCGCGGTATATGTTTTTATTAAATAACATCCGCTTACTAACGGCGCATAATGTCTATTTTAACAATCAATAGATATCAATCATCATTCAAACATGCATTCAAATATTTTAAATCTAACTATTTAAAATAAAATCGAAACTGATTCGATTGAGTGAGAAGTTCTCACCTTGATTTTAAATTTCACTTTAGCGATTTATTTCGAATAAAATTAAACGCGCGTTTAATTTTACCCAAAATTCTCACTAACTCCAATCAACTCCAAACCAACTCCATCGCGTAGTGCTCGTCCATACGATTCCAACGCAAAAAATCTCGTCCGAAACGGACCTCGTACGAAAGAGTTATGATTTTTATAAGATTGTACACAAATTTTAAACTATAATTACAACATAACCATATAGTTTCAACCTATTCAATCTGGGCCACAGGATCTTGCTTCCCCTCATCTCCACCGTCCCCTTCTTTCTTCTTCCTGCGTGCATTCTACAGGTAAAGGCCGTCACCACAAACCCATACAACAACAACTAGGGTTTAATAATACTCCACCAATACTCGACTATACTCGATCAAACTACCGCCATTTCGAAGCACTCAACACTAGCTACACTCGGCCCCAGGCACACGAAGCTCGGCCCCCTCTACATGCGCGCGTACGAGGGTGAACACGGCACGCACGCGACCCCCTATCTCCCCCATCGTCGCTCCAAACACGATCTCCACCGTTGAACTTGTAGATATCACCATGCTCTTCGATTCTCTAGTTGAAACTTTCTTGAATCGTTGAGTGGATTTGAAGATTCGGAGGGAAAATGGTTGGCAATTTTCGGCCATTGGTTGCTTGAACTGGCGGCTGGCTTATAGATTAGGGTTTAGAATTTTATTTTTAATTTTTTTGTGAATTTTTGAGCTATTTATAGAAGAAAATCGAACACTATTCATCCGGAAATTCCGAACTCCGATTTACGCGCCGTAACCAGCGTTTCTAAGGTTTACCCCGCGTTTCGGACACAATGGAACAGGTTTCGGAAGCTAATTCGGACATCTGTGCGAGTTATGGCTAAAAACGCTCGATTTAAATTAAACCGATTTTAATCGATTTCTAGGCGTTTTAATTTGTACCGGACAAACGGTAAATCCAATCGACTTGAAATTTGAAACCTTACAATAATATCACATTACGGATCCGATGAAACTGGTTTCGTCGAAATCCGAGACTTTTTGAAAAATGGCTATTTTAACTCGCCAAATTTAAATTAAAAATAATTCGATGCGTTTCGAGCTGCCACGATCAAACGACAACTCCGATTGACACGAAAATTGAAATCCGGTAATAACTAACTATTACGGATCCAATGGAACAGGTTTCGTTCAATTCTGAGACTGTTCAAAAATTGGCTATTTTACAGTCGATAATTAAATATTAAAATATTCAATTTTCACAAATTAACTTTTAATTCGATTTTAAAAGTTCTAAAATATCATTCTAACTTCAACATGATAAAATAAAATTTTACAAATCATTTTCAATCATATTTAACTCAATTTTCAATTATATCCATAATTTAACCTATTAAATTATCGATTTAATTATCCAATTAAATCCAATAATTCAAATTAAAATTTATTCGACTTATAAATTCACTTATTAATATTTAAAATTAATTAAATATCCAAATTTTAATTAATAAAAATTCTGGGTCGTTACAATCTTTCCCCCTTAAAAGAATTTCGTCCTCGAAATTACAAGTAAGAAAAATTACAGAATCTATTAATTTTCCAAAATTCAAAGTTAAACTTCTTATAATAAATTTACTAAGTTTTCAAATCATACTTAGTTATATTTTCAAAAGAAATTACTATTGTTTAACTTTCAATTCCAAAATCAAAGTTAAAGTTTTCAAAACTTTCCAAATTTTCTCAAAATATTTCTAACGCCTTAAATTTTCGGAAAAATTCGCCATAGTCTCCTTTGCGCGGCTCGATCCGAAAAAAAAATGACAGTATATATATCACAAATATACATCTCATCAAGTAATGAGGCATCCCGCAGGGAAAAAAGTATAAAAGTACGATATTTAATCCGAGATATGTACCTTATATTTTTATTAGCAAGCATATACGGCTAATATAGCGCGAAAGCGAGCTCCAAATGCGAAGTAAACGCAATCCGCATCTACTAAACACTCAACAAACAACATGAAAACATGCATATATGCAAATAATCTAAATATACAACATATATCTCCATAACAACTATATATGTCACATAGAAATGCAACTAAACAACAAATGAAACCATCAACCAACTAATATGCATATCCAATAAATATTCATTCATATTCTCATTAATATTCAATGAATTTGTTATCAATTTAATCACATTTGATTCGATAACAGTGGATGTTTACTAACATTCATTTTCAATTAGTTTATATTCACTAATTCATATTCAAGTTGGTTCACTTCTAAATCAAATTCAATTTTATTTAAGATTCACTTAACTTCCAATTGAATTTCAATTAATTTAACTTTCAATTTCATTAACACTTAATGAATTATATACAATCAATTAACAATCAAATAACAACCAATGTATATTCATTATTTCATATCAACTTAATTCACATTCAATTGATTAACATTTAATCCATTAATTCAATTCAATTTCAAAGTTGAATTTCATTTATATAACTTAAGTTCACATTTATTTAATCCACTTGATTATTTACTTCGATACCCAAATCAATTCCATTCAACAACACTTAAGTTATATTCCATTTAACTTTAAATTCATTTTTATTTATAACTCATATTCATAAATATATTCATATAGTTTCACTTCTTATATATATAAGTTTATTTCACAATTGTAGATTACTTTAATTATAATTCAATTCTTATAATTCATTTACTTATACAATTATTTTTTATTTAGATTATTCAAACAACTAAACAATCAACTTATATACACTTTAATAATTCTGAAAAATTATTCCTTTATATATAAAATACAATCAAGGTAAAATTATTTCAATTACCCAATTTAAATAATACTGTGCCGAATTGTTCTATTCAAGTGTTTAGAAACCCCTTCGATTCAGTTTCGAAGCTGCGCCGATGAAGGTTCATATGCCACTCAATAAACCAATCATCACAATATAAAACAATTTTTATATTCACTAACAAATACGCTCTCATAGCTATTATTACACTCAAACTCATTCTAGAGTACTACTGACTCTATCTCTAATGAGTAATACCCAACAGAACCATGGTTGTCGCTTAACCATCAGCTCCGATACCAAATGTAACGCCCCGAAAATTTTCGACTTCCGAAAATTCAACATCGACACTCACTTTATCGACTGCCGAGAAATCGAAGGCCGGAAACACGGAATGTTATGGGTTTTTTTTTTAAAAGAATTTAAGAAAAGAAAGAGGTAGAAGAAGATAGAAAATAGAGAAAGAAAACAGAAAAACAGAAAAATAGAGAACATTTTAAAATAGAACGGACAGAAAGGAAACAACAGAACAACAACAGAATCTCACAATTCGCAGCGGAACAACATATAATAATAAATGAATAATCTTTAAACAAAGAACTATACCAGTTATTACATTACATTTCATTACATCAAATCATCAGAGTGTACAATAACATACAACATCAAACAATGCAGCGGAAAAACAAATACTATATAAGTAATACGCCATGCCATCCAGCTTGCCTTCAGCAACTCCTGAATTCCAGAATATCCTGATAAACCTTAACTCTTGACTGCCCGTGTGAAAATTTGGTGGGCACCCAGAGTTTAGGAAGGAAAACAATAAACTCCGAGTCAGTCATGTGACTGGTGCGAGAACTCAAAACAGTTTATTTATCTTTTAAAATCAAAATGAGGAATATTTTTAAATTCAATTTGCAATGCTTTTAAAAATGAGACTACCATAAGGCCTCCCGCACACACACACATGCAAACGCAGAATCGGAGGAGATTTCTCCTTATGATAGTCAAAGATGCTTGATACGCATTAAAAGAAACATTTGATATTATTACTAGTGCATAGTGTAGTAAAACAATTTCGAAAGTAGAATATAAATCTTAGCCAACATACGACCATTATCGTATGCCTACTATAGCTAACTATGTTCAATAGCAGGTTACCGCCACATTCCATAGCAGGTTATACAACTAAAACCGTACAAGTTTCGTATTGTTTCTTTGGATTTCCAACAAATGGTCAGGCCAAGGAACTTCCCATTGCCACATGAGAATGCCTCTGGATGGACATCCCCGAGAACCAAACCGGATCTCTACCAACACAAGGCCGGGTTACCCCTAACTGAGTAACAACTGCCGAATATGCCATCCCCCGATCCTTTGGGACCTTTATCCGAGAGCTCTCTAATCAATTCACATAATCATAAAAACAAAGTGTTTCAACATGAGTAAGTATATGGGCTCCATACCATGATACTACCCTTTTCCAGAAGGAAATGCACATATCCTAAAGGGCGCTACCCCTCATAACCTTGCCGCATCTTTCCTGTTTTGACCATTTCCGGGATGTGAGGCTCGACGAATTCACGTCCACAAAAACATACTTTATACAAAAGCCATGCTTTGGGTCAACAAATGATCAACACAATGATCACCAAGATAGACGATCAAACAAATGATCCTATCATAAATAATCAACACAATGATCATTTCAACATCACTCAGCATGTCACATTACCAAATTGGGAATATATCGCTGATAACTTCAACTATATAACCTCTGAGCTCGTACGTCTCAGAGAAGGGTGTTAAGCAAAGAATAAATTCTCCGCCACCAACAGAAATATATTTGAAAAAAATCGGCTTTATATCTCAAATTGTAATGTCAGGCATACAATCCATACAAGTCTGTTCCGGGATCGAACAAAACCGAAGGCACTTACAAAGAAGTCCTTGCAATCCGGATATCCACAATCCTGATCGGATTCCCCATCACATATGGAGAACTCTATACCGGAGCAACTCGGTGCAGAGTCAATCGCCAGGTCATCCTATCGCTCTCGCAAATATCCGGTCTTCTACACCGATCTTCAAATGCAATTCACAACGACGTATCACATATTCGGAATGGGTTGTACGACCCCATGGTCCTTTCCCGGTTAACCCGAATAGTGAGCGCTTATTCAAAAATAAGTGTGCATTCAAATTCAATCAAATCACATCAAATACCCATTCAAAGGGAAATATTGATAGTCGGTTATTGAACTATCAATGGATATGCACACATCACCAGATTCCAAATAATTTTCCAAATTATTTATTTTCCAAAATATCTTTACAAGATATATAATTTCAACACTTCGAAAATAAATCAATATTTATTTTCCATACAAATTCCACTTTCACATATAAATTCCATAATGAATTTATATTTCAAAATATCCATGCATATACGATTTCAATAATTAATTTCAATTTATCTTCAAAAAGATAAATTCCAATTATTCACTTCATATTGGAAAACATTTCCATATTTATTTATTCATAAGTAATTCACAAATTTTATTTATTTTCAACCTTTGGAAAATATTCCATATACTTAAATCGAGATTAAGTATATATTTCATTCTTTAAGGAAATCATTCACTTTAACATATTTATTTGGGTCAAAACGAATGTTGCGTAAAACATCGTTACGACAACCCAAAATCACTAGTATATGGATTCAAAATTAAAACAGATATATAAATCCCAATACTATACAAAACTTTTCCTTTCGGAAATTATTTACTATAACAAAAGTGTTATAGTCCACCATTTCCTTTTATTTCTCGAAACATCTATTTCAACAATGAATGTCGAAATCTACGGTTCCGAATCTCAACACCTTTTAAAAACATTGTTAGATCGTTTTAATTCTATTTAAAACATCACATTCAAACATTTTCTTTAACGTGTTATTCACTATTTAAAACGTGAATAAACTTCGTTAACAAATCTCATCCTTTTATTCATTTTTATTCAAAGGATTATTCACTATTCAAAAATGTGAATATAACTCCATTAATAGGTTATAACAATTAACTTATCAAAATAAGTCGTTTGCGAATTTATAAAACAACGTTTATAAATTCCATTTCTATTTATTTATAAAAACTTCCTTTTTATAAATTCCTTTATTAACCTATTCCAGTTTATAACTAAATTATAAACTAAACGTTCATATTATAAGTTAAATACTTATAATTTATTCGTTTACTAAAATCGTTCCTTTGAACTTCGTAATTATAAATTTTATAACTTATAAGATTTATTTATTTATCCAAAACCATTCTTTTAATAACTTTACAATTTTATAAACCTACTGCTTATAAAATTCCATTTATCACTTTACCGTTTATAATTCTATAAATTTCATTAATTAATGAAATTCATTTTCACTTCATTCAAACACTTATAAAAACTCGTTTTATAATGTCTATATTTCAATTTATAAATATCCATTTATAAATCTCTTAATATAAATCAATTTATATTATTCTTTTAAAACGTCTTTAAATTCCTTTATAATTTCATCATTCTCTTGATTTATTAAAAAATCAAATTTTATAAATCCTATATTTAAACTTTTAATAATAAACTCAAAAATCCAGTTTAAACTATTTTATAAAATCATTGGTTCATATTTCTCAAAAATCAACTTTATCCGTATTTCTCAAAAATTATAATTTTTATAACTTTAAAAATTATAACGTTCATTTATTTATAATGGATCAATTCCAAAAATATTTTATCTTTTCAAAAATCACTTTAAAAATCATTTTAAAATCCCAAAATCTGGGTCCAATGATGCTACACACCAAATAGTCAATCACGACTACAACGATATCATATATCAATATGAAAATCCATCAAATCTCAAAATATCTGAAATCAAATAAAAACTGTTGAGGAATCCAGTTGGATCCCTCCAACCTGTTTTCCTGCATCCAAAAACATTAGCACAATACCAATTTCGCTCCAGTACGAAATTATCGCGGTATATGTTTTTAATAAATATTATCCGCTTAATAACGACGTAATAGGGTCTCATCCGCTAAAAAATACGGGAAAATCAACAACTGCAATATATACATATGCCAATATATATATATTGATATTATTTATAATACCAATTTCACTGTTTATGAAATATTCGCGGTATATGTTTTTATTAAATAACATCCGCTTACTAACGGCGCATAATGTCTATTTTAACAATCAATAGATATCAATCATCATTCAAAATGCATTCAAATATTTTAAATCTAACTATTTAAAATAAAATCGAAACTGATTCGATTGAGTGAGAAGTTCTCACCTTGATTTTAAATTTCGCTTTAGCGATTTATTTCGAATAAAATTAAACGCGCGTTTAATTTTACCCAAAATTCTCACTAACTCCAATCGACTCCAAACCAACTCCATCGCGTAGTGCTCGTCCATACGATTCCAACGCAAAAAATCTCGTCCGAAACGGACCTCGTACGAAAGAGTTATGATTTTTATAAGATTGTACACAAATTTTAAACTATAATTACAACATAACCATATAGTTTCAACCTATTCAATCTGGGCCACAGGATCTTGCTTCCCCTCATCTCCACCGTCCCCTTCTTTCTTCTTCCTGCGTGCATTCTACAGGTAAAGGCCGTCACCACAAACCCATACAACAACAACTAGGGTTTAATAATACTCCACCAATACTCGACTATACTCGATCAAACTACCGCCATTTCGAAGCACTCAACACTAGCTACACTCGGCCCCAGGCACACGAAGCTCGGCCCCCTCTACATGCGCGCGCACGAGGGTGAACATGGCACGCACGCGACCCCCTATCTCCCCCATCGTCGCTCCAAACACGATCTCCACCGTTGAACTTGTAGATATCACCATGCTCTTCGATTCTCTAGTTGAAACTTTCTTGAATCGTTGAGTGGATTTGAAGATTCGGAGGGAAAATGGTTGGCAATTTTCGACCATTGGTTTCTTGAACTGGCGGCTGGCTTATAGATTAGGTTTTAGAATTTTATTTTTAATTTTTTTGTGAATTTTTGAGCTATTTATAGAAGAAAATCGAACACTATTCATCCGGAAATTCCGAACTCCGATTTACGCGCCATAACCAGCATTTCTAAGGTTTACCCCGCGTTCCGGACACAATGGAACAGGTTTCGGAAGCTAATTCGGACATCTGTGCGAGTTATGGCTAAAAACGCTCGATTTAAATTAAACCGATTTAAATCGATTTCTAAGCGTTTTAATTTGTACCGGACAAACGGTAAATCCAATCGACTTGAAATTTGAAACCTTACAATAACATCACATTACGGATCCGATGAAACTGGTTTCGTCGAAATCCGAGACTTTTTGAAAAATAGCTATTTTAACTCGCCAAATTTAAATTAAAAATAATTCGATGCGTTTCGAGCTGCCACGATCAAACGACAACTCCGATTGACACGAAAATTGAAATCCGGTAATAACTAACTATTACGGATCCAATGGAACTGGTTTCGTTCAATTCTGAGACTGTTCAAAAATTGGCTATTTTACAGTCGATAATTAAATATTAAAATATTCAATTTTCACAAATTAACTTTTAATTCGATTTTAAAAGTTCTAAAATATCATTATAACTTCAACATGATAAAATAAAATTTTACAAATCATTTTCAATCATATTTAACTCAATTTTCAATTATTTCCATAATTTAACCTATTAAATTATCGATTTAATTATCCAATTAAATCCAATAATTCAAATTAAAATTTATTCGACTTATAAATTCACTTATTAATATTTAAAATTAATTAAATATCCAAATTTTAATTAATAAAAATTCTGGGTCGTTACATAACTTCAAACAACTAGATATTCTTTCAATTTATTTAACTTGATAAATTCATTTATCTCAACTTTATATTTAATTAAATTACTTTAAACCAAATCAAGTTATAAGAATTATATCCGTTTTTATTTAAATTCCAGATCAAAATTTATTCATGTACAATTCTTAAATAATTCAGTTTAAACCAATTTCATATCTGTCTCCCAACAAGTTATTTAAGTCAATTAAAAACTCTATATACACAATATCTCAAATAGGAACTAAACCATAGAATACAAAACAATCAAACTCCATTATTAAACTCATTTTTATTAATCAATTTTGTACAAAGCTTAAATTCAAGGATTTAACTATATATATATATAATAATATTTATATAACACCAAAATTTAATATTTATTAAACCGTATATTCCTTTCCAAAACCATAGAAAATCATTTCAAAATCTTACACACACACACACACACACACACAACGTGATGCCTGTATAAAATTTTCTATCCTATGGTCAAGTGATACAGATATTTATCATTTCAGTCCGTAATTTAAAATAAAATTATGGTTATAGATCATTTCAAACCGCGATCCCGAATGAAATGAAAGTGCATAATAACTTGCAGTTTATAACAATATAAAATACAGCATCCATTCACCCAATATCAACCATCAACCATTTATTACAATCATTATCAAATTCAATCAATAGCATCAATATAGAACGGAAAATAAACAATAGGTATTAAATAGCAGTTTATATTCAATAATAAATTAAGTAACTATTTAACTGGCAGTTTATACGCAATGAAAAATAATTAACAATTTAACTGGCATTTTAAATGCAATGAATAAATTAAATAGCAATTTAATTTAAATAAATGAAATTAACTGAGATGATGATTAAAAATATGTCAAACAACCATAATTACATTTTAAATCACATCATACATCAATTTAACAACATAAGAAATTTTATAAGTTGTGAGTGGGTTAACACTCACCTTTTGGATTTAAATTGATTTTAAATCCAATTTAAACCCAAAAATTTGACCGGCTCCAAATTCGACCAAACCAGCGTCAAAATGTCTGGAATTTTATTACGATCCTAACAAAAAAATCGTGCGTGAAATGGAGTTCGTATGTGGGAGATATTCGAATTAAAAGATTTGAAATCAAAATTTAATTAAAAACTAAAATAAACAAACTCACCCAACCTTACTCTCCACGTCATCCACCATCACGCTATAGCACTTCACGCGTAAACCCTACTATAACTCGCGCATACACGAAAACAAGAACGACGGCTGCCACCTCATCAACGCAATTTGCCACCGCCAGAGACACCAACCCTAAATCCAACGTCACTTTTGACCGCCAAAGCTTCGGCAGACCCAAACCCCCTCCACGTGCATGCAAATCGAGGCTGAAGCCTCCCCGCCGTTGAGAAACTCTAATCTAAATCGATGTGATTCCAGTTGACAATAGCTAGAACTAACTGCATGGATCTGAAGCACAAGCCCCCCCCTTCGCAGCAGCACCATCGGATCGAGCCATCAACACAGGTCTACCGTTGATCGAGCAAATGGCCTATGAACGGTCGAGGATTCATTAGTGATTTCAGGACAACTAGTGATTCAAATCCAAAAATGAATTACACCATTGAATTACGCTCGTCGAGAGCTTCAACATATATTTTTTCTGAATTTTTCTGAGGAGTTTGGAATTTTGATTTCGATTTTGAAATGGAATTGGATCTGAAATTTTGTTGTCTGCCATTGAGGAGGAGAGATAGCTGAATTGCGTACAGACAAATGAGAATTAGGGGAATTAGGGTTTATAACCGGGCTCATATAAGTAGGTCAGAAATTAGAATGGATGGATAAGGTTGGATATATACGTTAACGGCAAAGTGGCCCAAAAAGCCCGTTCTGACCCTGGAACGAAATTGGGTAAACCCATATATCAAAATAGGTGTTTTAAAATATTTTAAACGCAATGGAAAAGGTTTCAGGTTCAAATTGTATCATATGAAGAAGTTATGCTAAAATCAATATTTTTCAAATTGATTTCAATTGATTTCAATTTCATTGATTTCACGGCGTTTCAAGCCCATACGATTAAATGACAAGTCCGATCGATACGAAACTTGAAATCCTATAATAATTCACCGTTTCGGATCCGATGAAACTGGTTTCGTCGAAATCCGAGTCAGTGCCCAAAATGGTTATTTTTATATTAATTAAGTAAATTAAAAATTTATTTATTAAATCAACTTTCAATTTCAATTCTAAAACTCACAAATTTTATCACTTTTGATTTATTTAGCCATTTATACAAATTTAAACAAATTTTCCAAGTTGGTTCAATAATAATTATTTCGAAAATTACATCTATGCTTCCAATTTCAAAAATCCAGAAATTACAAATGCTAATTGACATTCATCCTATTATTCAATTAATTATTATCACATGGGAGAAATTTACATTGGTTCATAGTTATTGTATTAATATTATCTAGTTTCACCTTAATTCCCCTTAACGTAATAATTTAATATTTAATTCCACTCATTTGCAATAAACCCAATTATTTAATTTTAAATTCAAATAAATTAATAAATCCTAGCTCCGATTCTCTTAATTCAACTAATTATCATATTATGAATAAAATTACATTATTCCCACTTATTGCGTTACTTTACATTACTGTAACATTTAATTTAGGTTTATTGCAATCGATTACCAGTTTTAACTTAATATACTAAATAAATGGTTAACCTAAAGAATTGTTACCATTTAACATTCAATTTCACTTACAAGCTATCATTAACAACAATTGTTGCCATTGATTTAGATTTAATTAAATAAATTAGATGAATGGGTAAAATTTGATAATTATCACTAATGCCAATTTACTCACATTCATACTTAATTACCAACTACAGTTCACTATAATTACTTATTTAACATTGATTCAATCAAATTCTAATTTATTACGTATTATTTCCTCAATTAACATTAACGTAACATTTTCTTTATTTTTGTTGCAATTGATTCAAAATTCAATTCCTAATTCTTAATATCCTCTAAATTACAACTTCCAAACATTAAATTACTCCTCACATAAATGTGACATTAATTAAAATTTATTTCCAATAAACGTACTACTGAATTTCCCCTTAATTGCAATTTGATTTCCCAATTTTATTTAACATACTAAATAAAATAAATAACATATATAGATTGTTACTTATTCTCCTTTACTTGCATTTATAAGTTTATTTCATAACAATCACAGGCTAAAATTTCCTATATAACACAAATTTTAATTAATTGCCATTAACCCTATATTATTTCATTAATTAATCAAATACTTACATTATCACTATTTCACTTATTTGTGCCATTATTCCAAGCATAGGTCCCAAGTTTTCGTTTCTTTATATTATCCTATGGAAATAATATACATTTAAATACTTTTTACATTTATTGAGATTTGTTTTCCAAATTTACTAAATACCACAAATTATGACCTTACAGTTATTTCAATTAATTTGGATTGCGCTACATAAATTATTCATTAACTTACATTAACATAATTGCATAATTTACATTCAGTTACAAATAAATCAATATATTATTTCACACACTAATACACTTATTGCATTTGTTTATACTATATTCCATTTATTTCATTATTAGCTTTGACACCTTTCGTTACAATTCATAAATACTTCTGCTTTTATTTAATTACCGTTACTATATTATTATTATTATTCCATTGGCTAATTAAGTAATTCCATTAATACATCCGGGTATAATCTTTTCACTACTTTCATTCATTAGAATTTTATTCAAATTTCAATTTCTTGCAATAACTCATTTACTATATTCCATTTATTTCATTATTAACTTTAACACCTTTCGTTACAATTCATAAATACTTCTGCTTTTATTTAATTACCGTTACTATATTATTATTATTCAATTGGCTAATTAAGTAATTCCATTAATACATCCGGGTACAATCTTTTCACTACTTTCATTCATTAGAATTTTATTCAAATTTCAATTTCTTGCAATAACTCATTTATTATAAATTTGCATACCAATAAATTAAGTTTCAATAAATAGGATTTATTCAATTCAACCTTTTTAATTAAGTCTATTTTAATCAATATAATATTTCATAGGTTAATTCTTAACATTTACTTCATTACAAATTACAACAATTATATTTCTTTATAAATTTAGTTCCAAAATCTTATTAATATGAGGAATTAAATTAACGAAATTCATGGGTCGTTATAATTCTTGGATTGAATATTTCAATGCTGTACTATTCTAAATTTTTCAAAAATCTTTTGAAACATTTTACAAACAACTCTTGGATTTAAGTCCAAAAGTCATTTGTAAAGCATATTTCTATAAACCAAATTTATATAAAATTACCTTTATATGATAATAATTTCATATTATAATAATTCTTCTTTATTACAATTAAATTTTCTCAAATATCTGCCCTCTAAATTGCTTATCTTACCATTTAGATTATACTAAACAATTTTTATCAAAGTTTACTTTAACTCACCATTATTAATAGGTGAATTTTAACATAAAATTTTCTCAAAAGACCTTACACTCAAACTGCGAAACTTAATTCATAAGGAGTTCATTTTAACGTGCTTACAACTATTAAACTATAGTCAATGCTTTAAATTATCCAGGCACGATAAATAAAACAATAATGATAATAACTAAATATTATTTTTCAAACTAACACATTGTAATAACTATATAGATTTAAAAAATTATTCTTATATATATAATCCTAGGCAAAATGTTTCATTTTTCAGATTTTCAAAATCCAATTTCGTGTCTGTTTGCCTTGTTCAAGTGTTTAGAAATCCCCATCGACACCTTGAAGTCCAATATCTCGGCCGGAATTCTATAATAACTCAATAGACCAATTAACACAATACGTTTTTCTAACAATAACAAATACACTCTCGTATTTATGTTAATCTCAAACTTATTCTAGTGTGTCATTTACCCTATCTCTGATGAGCCATACCCTAGCAAAGCCAAGGTTCTTGCCTAACTTGGCTTTGATACCAATTTGTAACGAATCACCTTTTCGACCATCAAAAGTTGACACCTTATATATCTACGGCATTCAAATGTTGAACATCCAATCATTGAAAAAGCAGATTGTTACGATAAAATAAAAAGAAAAGATGAGAAGAGAGAACATGGAAAATAGAATCTCATAGTGGAAACGACAACATATGATATAGTTGTTTAACGGTAAATTTTCTATCAATTAGAAAACTACCAATAAATTTCAAATTAAATTTTACCGCAAGCGCACAGTGTACACTTGCAGTACGTGATGAATACGGGTCGATCCATAGGGAATTGATGATTTTAAAAATTCGATTCAATCAAATTATACCAAAGTTGAGTGAAAGTTAAGCTAGAAAATTAGCTAACTAACTAAAAGCAAAGAGATGAAAATATAAGAGTTAAATGACAATTTAGAGAATAAATCCACTCTCTAGATCACATAGTTCAACATATATGAAATCATGATCTCTCTTTTATGTTCACTAGTGCTTTAATTGATGTGTTTATCATAAGTGCTATTGATTAGCCAACATAAGCCATCAGACTATAACACATACCTTAAAGCACTTTCTAACTTTCATGAAACTTGACAAAGAAAATAAAAATGAAATCTATTTTAAGTATAGCCTATTAACTATTGATTAGAAATATAGACCATCAAATATTAATTTCAAATCAGTTTCTTTTGCCATAATCATATTTTGATGAAGTGGCATTTTTGTTAGTGATTGTTTAAGCATAGCCTATTTGATGTCAACAATATAGGGTGTCAAATCCAAAGCAAAAACAACGAATAAAACACTTCATTGATCATCATTAAGCACAAAAAGAAAGCATGAATTAACAAATAGTTGAAGCCACATAATTAGAGAGCTTCATTACTCCCTAAATTAAAGGGGTTTAGCCTCTCATATTTGTCATTTGATTAACAAATGTAGCTTGCAACATGAAAAAAAAGAAAAGGAAAAGAATAAAGTTAAATGAAAAGCTATTCTACTTGCATAAAATAAAAGAGATCTACACTACAACATGAAAGGAATAAACAAGAAAAGAAAATGAACATGTATTAAATTGCATTAAGTAAAGAATTACCTAAGAGAAGAAATGGCTAATTAGCCATGGAAAAAAGAAAAGAGAAACTTTCTTTTTATTTGATCTAAGCTAAAACTAACTAGTAAGAGGAAGAAGGCCTAAGAGAGTAAGCAAGAGACTAAGGAAGAGGAGGGTTACATGAAACATAAGGGGTATATATACATGTGTTAAATCCTAATTCATATTTTTAAGAAATGCCCAAAATGCCCTTGAGGTAGTGTGGAGGCCAAGTAATCATTAGCTTCTACTAATCATCATTTAAGTGTACATGAAGCCATTAATTCCATAAGCATGTGCGTTAGCCTCTAATTTGCACATTAAGGTAGGTGGGTAAGTGGGATCCTCCATGTTCTTCACTTTGAATTATTTCCATCTTCATTCCTTTGTATTCATTTTATGCATGCATGTGTCTTCATGAAACCATTCCTATTTGAGATCAAATTCCTACACAAATATGAACAAATTTCCAATCAATTTTTTTCAAAGAATATATGCACACAAATGACCGTTTTAGCCCCATATGAAGATGGATATGTGACAATTTAGAATTAATATGGATTTTTGTTAAAACAAGTTAAAATACCTAATATGATCATTTATTTAATTTAAATAGAATAAATATGGTGGTAAAAATATGCACGTTTACGTGCACATCAAATACCTTCACACTTATCTTTTTATTCGTCCTTAAATAAAGAAAAACTAAGATAAATCCTTTTTCGTAGGGAGCACGATTGCATTGAGTGTATGCAGCAAGCCGTTAAACCTCTGGGTGTCCTCAGTAGGACGAGTGTTGTCTCGTGAGAGTTTTCGATGGATACTACCCACAAAATCCAAATGCAGGATGAAAATATTTACAAAATGCAAGATTTATTTGTAAAGAGATGAATGCGAGTTTTTGGAAATATTTACAAATGAAAGGTTTTCTTTTAAATAAACACAAATAAGTCAAATATAGCTTTCGGTCATTATCTTGAAATTTAAGTTATTTACTCGTCAAAATTTCGAACAAAAATCAAGTTATCATAACAATTAGACTATAGTTTAACTTGTTATTTTGGTTAATAAATAGTGTAACTATGAATTGGATCTTAAGTTGATTATCAAAGTTTATTAAAGTGGTATTTTCATTTCTTCTCAATAACAAATAAAATGAAATAAGTAAAAATAGTGCTAGAAATTTAATTGCTTGCCCTCTCATTATTTGCAAGAAAAAGTACACACCTAGCTCAGGTAAACTAAGGCTAGATATACCATCCATGCACTGCCTTTCGGGCTTATGTGAGAGGAGTATAGAGCATGGCGAGCACACACATTTGTGCATACACCTATCGACCGTAGGTGGTTTTTATTAAGTTTGTTCTTTTTTTACATGTGTTCCATAATGCATAACCGTGAGGACTTTTAAATAAGTATGAAGCACACAATTAAAGATTCCAAGTAGTTCATCCATGCATTACCGTGAGGACTTTTAAATAAGAGTGGATATTTTGGATGTTATTAATTTTTATTTTTTTAAGAGAGAAATAATTTTGCAAAATCATCTTAGCACCATTTAACTTAAAAGACAAAAAAATGTTATATTTTTACTTTAATCAACCACTTTTTGAAACAAAAATTTTCAATTAGGATGTATTTCATAATAAACACATATGAATCTTCCGATACCAGTTAAACCATTGTTATTTGTAATAAAATTTCATTTTTATTTTTGTTAAGATAAATAAACTTTCGAAAATTTCTATTTAATAAGCCAAAACCATATATTTATCCTATAGTATTTTTTTAAAAATAAATAGTAAATGCTTAAATAAAATTGTTTTTTTGAGATTTTTTTTGCAAAGAAAAAGTAAAAATAAATCATGAAAAAAAAAAAATGAAGATGTGCTCCACCCACACTTGATTTTGACTGTGTCTCCACAGTCAACCCAAGTGGAAGGAGAAAAATAAAAACATAACCTTTATTTAAATGAAAATGAAAAGATGATTATTTACATGACATCGGAAAGTATTCCGTTAAAAAGTAAATGAACCGGTCTTCGAAAGACAGATTCATTTGTCTCGACAAGTATGTGAGACATAGCTTAAGCTCGAAAAACCAGATCGTAAAAGATTTCACTATTGAATATTGATTTGGAAAAACGAATGTCGTTTTGTTAAAAACCGTACGAGTTGTTATATTTTCGACGATTTTTGGGGTAGATATAATGATTGATTGAAATTCAAGTTTATTTTTACCAAATTGAAATTCAAGTTTGTCATTGAAAACTTCTTCAAAATTATTGAATTCAAAATCAAAATGGTGATGTAAATTTTCCCCTTCAGAATTTAACAACTCATTTTTGAAAATTCCAAAGAATTCGTGTTCATCAAAATCGTCTTCCTTTGTTGGACTATCAACAACTTCATTGCGTATCTCAAGTTCAAAATACAAAGTTGTCGTATTCAAATTTTCAAAATCGAGAAAAGGAAGATTGAATTTTAAATTTGGTTCCACACTCTCAAAAGAATTGAAATCCAACTCTGTTTTCAACAACTTCATTAAGATTGTTATTTTCAATTTTTAAAGTTGTTATTTGAAAATCATCTATTTGGGTAAAAGATGGATTATCACTCGACTCATCACACGTTGGGATTTGGTTTTGTTTTTTACGTTGTTTTATATATATTTCAAACAACAAGTTTGTGTGATCATCGTAAATTTCGTTCATTTGTTCAACAAAATCCAACATATAATTATTGACTTGAGAATTTTCGATTTGGATTTGTTGAGAACAGAAATTTTCACTCGTAATGTGGTTAAGGTTATCCCATTGCCAAATTTATTTGAAAAGTTGTTCCCATTTTTATGTTGAGTTTGAAATTCATTTTGCGGTTCAAATTGAAGTGGCATGGGTTGTAATCGAAATCGTTCGAATGTTTGGATTAAATTCAAAATTTGAAATCCTTGACTCGAATTATTATACAAATATGAATTACACAAATAATTTATATTTTGATATTGTTGTGCAGAGAATTCAAGTAAAGACGAAATATTATTTTCAAGAGTCGAAGGTTGGTTATTGTTTTGAAAATTTTGTTGTTCAAAATTTGAATTGTTTATGCAAAAGTTGTCGTTAAAATATCCATAAGAATTTGAAGTGAAATTATATGGATTATATTGATTTTCACAACTATCGTAAAATTCATGTGAACATGGAAATTAGGACATTTTCTGTAACGACCCTGGATTTTGGCCCCGTCTATTTTAATAAATATTTAATCCAAGTAAATAAAATGTGAACTGATCATATTAAAATGATTTAATCATTTGGAATAATTGCCATTTGTTTAGAATGGATTAGTATTTTAAAAAGGAAATTGGTTTGAAAGTTTAAAATAAATCTCTTAAAAATATTTAGAATAAAATATCTCAATAATATTTACAACAAAATTTCCTTATATAATTTCATTAAAATACTTTGTCTTGTTAACATGTGATAAATAAATGTATAGATGTGGATGATGCTGTTTGAAATAAAAATCAAATCCTATCAACATAAAAATAAGTCAAATATATGAATGTAACTTAATTGTGGATAGTTAAAATACAAATAGAAATGAATAAATATATATATATATAATAATGTTTGAAATGAAATCAAATTCTACCAGTAAAATATAAGTAAACCATAAGAATATAATTTAAATAGTGATTGTTAAAAATTGAAATACAACATAAGTTGAAGTTTTGCAAGAAAAAAATAAAATAAAATAAATTAAGACAAATATTTGCATATGAATCAAGCAAGAAAATAATAAAACAAATATTATCATACAACATAAACTGAAATTAAGTACTAATGTAAAATATAAGACAAACATGTATATCTAAACTATTCAACTAGATGTCAGGTAAAACAAAACATATCTAAAACATATATCTTCATTCATAAGCCAATCCATTTGCAGATATAAAAAAAAAATTATAGAAACACAGGCCTACCTGCAAAGAGAACGTTTGTAAACAAAATATCTTCATGTTACCTACAAGTGTACATTTATCCATGTACAGGCGAACATAATTATGGTATGCAACCCTATTATGAAGCAAGCCATTTAATTTCTATCATTTCAGCACAATATTTTGTCAATTCAAAATGTTTACAAATCTATACAATTCAGGAATAAAATCTGATAAAACCAAATGCAGAAAACAACTCAACTAGATAATACCTTCCTTTACAATCCACTCTCTTCTATTTATATATGTATCCATCATGCTACTGCAAATTCGTGAAACCAAAAGAAAAAAATGAAAACCATAAGAAGCTAAAATAAGAAAACAGAGAAAACATATGCAAATCAAAAAGGAAAAAGGCAGATTCATGAACAACTCAGGTTATTCCATCTGCAATTTTCAAGATATCAAAAAGGGTTTCCTATTCAACAATTATTTGAGGTGAGTAAACATCAACCTTAAGTTTTAAGTTTAAAAAAAAATTAGTAAAGATAATGCATTTATTATGTGGTATTGTATCTTGTTGGTCTGGAATATGATTCTGTGTGATGCTCTGTATATTACAGTTTGTACATTCTCATCAAACTCAAATTTATTCTCATGTAATTATGAAAAGCTTAGAGTTTTAATGTTTCAAACAAGATGTTTAAAACTAAACCAAGATTTTTAAATTTTTTTCTAAGAATATTGCAAACACAGTGACCCGGAAACCATGTTTACAGTAAACTAGTAAGAAAATGTTATAAATTCAACTGATGAAATAAATTAATTCAACTTTATAATTTGAAATATAACTGGAATTCATGATTTTTGAAACAAAAATGACGTCTTTTACTTAAGTATTTCACGAGCAGTTCGACTTTGAATGGAAAATGAAGTTTTATCAAATCTCAAAATTTACTCATTGTAAAATGCTCAAATTTAACCTGAAGTTAGTACAAAGATCAGTGATCTTAGGAAAAATATTGAATAATTTTTCCATTGCTTAGAATTGTGATATGAGAACGAAATAGGGTTTTCTGCGCATTTTCGTTCATGCCAATAAACAATGGGTTTCGACTCGCGCACATGACCGAGTGAAACGAGGCTTGAGAGGAAGGTTTCTGGTGATGTTGACGAGGTGTAGACGAGGTTGCATCACCTATGGTGGTTTGCGTTTTGGTGGCGAGGCGTTTGCTTGCTGTGGGTGGAATTCCTTCTTTCGTTCGAACTGTAATTTTTCGATTGTGAATTTTGATGGTACTGTGACTTTGGTTTTTATCGTATTCGTATTAATTGTGATTTGCGCGACGCCTCAGATGATCGCCGGAGCCATGAACGGCGATGTACACGTGTACAGACACTAGGGCGTATCAGTTTTTGACGTTGGGGTGAAGGGGGGGTGCTGACTCGAGTTATACTCGAGAGTTTTGATTGTTTGCTTCGAGTTTCCTTGTGTTCGAGTGCGAATATACTCTGTTGGTTATTCTTTAATTAAGTTTTATATAAAGCTTGCTGTAAATCAAAATGAAGGAAGAAGGTGAAGTCGCGTTACTGGGTTGGTGACTCGGGTGAAGGGGTCTTTACTCGAAGCAGAGAGTGAGTGTAATCAGGGGAGATCTCGGGTTTTTGTACTTGAGTATAAGCTGTTTATAAAATTTGTTAATAAATATGGGATTCAGTAAGGTATCACAGTGAAAAAACAAATACTGTTCAAAGTTTTAGTTTAAATTTAATCCAAGTATTAATTAGCCTAGTTAAGACTTAACATTAGTTTTTAACTCGTGATTAACTATTTGAATTAACAAATTATTTTGTTTAGGCTTAACCATGTTTTAAAATCTTGGTAATAAATTAAGTGAATTAACAAATAATGTTCAGTTAGTAATATAGTTGATATCAAGTTTAAGAAAACTCGAATGTTAATTAAGAATAATCAATAGTGATTGATTGAATTCAAAAGTAATTAAGAGTAATTACTTTGTAATTTTAATTAGTAATGTATTATAAATAATAAGTGAAATTGTAATTAACCACTTAATTAATTAATAAACGAGTAATAGTAATTAATCAAGAGATTTAATTAAAAAAAATGATTAATGAAGCAATTAGCAATAAATAAACAAGTGATTAAGTTCTATTTAGGTCGAAGAATAGTGATTAAGAAATAATTACTTAAGTAATTAAAGTTAGATAACTTGATTAAGAAAGTAATTAGTTAAATAATGTGAATAAAGTAATTAAATAATTAAGCAATTAAGACATATATATATACTAATTAAGAAATGATTTGTTGATTGAATAATTTGAAGGGAAATAAGTGATTAAACAGGGTTAAGAGATTAATTCTCATGTAATTAAGTAACTGATGGATAATTAAGTTTTATAAGTTAATAATTAAAGTTATTAATTAATAATTAGGAGTAATTAACTAAGTAATTAAGATATAATTATTAATTAAGAGTTGATTATTAATTAAATAATTTGAAGTGGAATAAGTAATGAATTATTAACTAATGATTAATCTATCAGGATTAAGAGGTTAATCCTCAAGTAATTGGTTTAATTGAATTGATTAAATTGAGAATTCAAGATGATTACTTATGGATGTTGTATGTGTTGTATATTTGTTTGTGATGTTTGTTGATGATATTCTGTGATGCTCACTGATATGCTGTAATATATCCATGGCAATTGTATATGATTCATCTGTGATAAATGTTATGTTAATTCAATTGTTGAATTTAAATTATTAAACTGTTTAAGTTAATTAGACAACTTGGCCTTTAAAATGGCGTTTGGATTTCGATGAGACCGGGATCGGGTATCCAATTGATATTCCGAAAACCACATCGATCCAAATTAAACGTTAGGTCGTGAATTCTCAAGTGAAGATCAAGATGGTGCTTTCAGAATGCAAGGGTTATCGTCGTTGACTCTGAGGGTGATTCCAAAATGAGTGTGATGGGATAATGCCTTCGGTTTCGTTCGAACCCGGTACGAACTTGTATGGATTGAATGCTTTCAACACATCGTTAGGCGGACGATGAGCATTCTAAGATATTTGTCCTATAAAGGTAATCGCAGCCTCAAGCCTCATCAACCGGGAATGGCTAAAACAGGGGAGGTGTAGCAAAGTTAGGTGGGTCATGCCCAAGCAGGACGAGATATACCCCTATCTAGATGTCCCTTTATTTCGGCTGTGTGGGCGGTTGGATATGCGCACCAACTGCGGGGTTATCTTGTTCGGGACTATTCAGTAAGGAATGGTTCCGGCCTTGTGTTGTAGGGGAGTTAGGGTGGCTCCTCGGTACAGTGATCTAGACCACGTACTGTGACGGGCGGTACCCTAGTAGCCCTGCCATTGTATGGGATCCAATTTCCAATAAGCGCCGTACATTTTGATTGTGCCCAACTATGTTGGAATGTGAGATGTAAGCATTTCAGCTATTTCTGTATTTTACTTTAAAACCCTAGACACTTTTATAATATCACTAGATTTCCTATAAAAATGTTTTGGTTAGCGTAAGGTAAAAACTTTCCCGTATTTATTTGTAGGGAGTCTTACGTGATACCTTTGTTTTTAAAAAGGTTTTCAAAGTTAAACAATTTAAACTGTTTACTCATACCAGACCCATGTCTGACCCGGAGTTTATTTTTGTTTTCATAAACTTTCGGGTACCCAAATTTTTACGGGTAGCCAATGGATTTAGGTTTGACTTTGACGAATTCTGGAGGAGCAATGGAGCAGGTGGCTTCAGCGTTGTAGATATCTATCTTGTTCCGCTGTGTTAGTTGATGTATACTGTATCTCTGATGTTTATAGTGACAGATGTATGTATGATTGTCATGTGTATTGATATTATATAACTCTGATATATGTAAATCTATGTAATAAATATGTGATATATTATATTTTGTTCCGTTCCGCTGTGAGATTCTGATGTTTTGTTTCTTCTTTTCTATTCTTTTCTATTTCTATCCCTTTCTTTCTTAATGATGATGCGTCTTTCTGGTAGTGAGAAGGGCGGGTCATCACACTTGGTATCAGAGCGCTAGGTTGAGTGAATGCCTAGGCTCTTGAGTGATTTATTCCTTGAGAGAGCGTATTTGTAATTTTGCTATATATATATATATTTATTTATTTATTTCTACCTATTTATTGGGTTACCTGTTCGGATTTTCCAATATAAGTTATAAAGGTAGATAAGATAGTGGTGTGTGAAACACGACTACCGATGGTTGGAGTTTTGAATATTTGTAGTTGGAGTGTATCTATTGAGACTGTGGACCTATTACCGTCTCGAGTGAGCTTTGGGTGATGTGAGGAATTTCATTGTTGGAATGAAATTTTGGATAAGCTTGAGTTTGGATCTATCGGATGGACAAGAGCAAGTTATGGCATCTTGATATCTCAGGGTGTTGAAGCTGTGTGATGAGACTCAGTGAGTTTGGATGTCTCCGAAGATGTTTTTTTGGAACAAGTTAAGGAAGTATGTCCGTTTCGGAATGGTGACTAAATCCAGAAGGGTATTTTTGTTTGGATGAGGCCCGAGTTTCTCGAAGAGCTTTAAATAGAAGTCTTTGGACATTGAGGTTAACCTTATGGCTGGAAGTGTTCTGTGTGCTGTAGAGAAGGTTATTGATTAGCAGTTTTCTTGAGGTGATTTCAGAAGTAGCAGAGTGGATTGATTCGAGCAATATATGACTGTTCTGGATTGTGAAGGGAGAACAAACTTGTTTGGGTAGAATTGCCAGAGTGTTGTGCGACAATTCTAGAATTCATTTGTGTAGTCTTTTATTTGGAGTTGGGACTTCTCAAGAGAAGTTTTAAGTTATTGATGTGATTCAAATTGTTTGTCTTCCCATCGAGAGATAGAGTTTCGTGTTGATTTGATTTCAGGGTAGTGATGGTGATTCAGCCTAGAGGAGAGTGGTTCCGAGAAAGGAAGTAGAGTTAGTTGAGGAGATTCGGGATCTTCGGGGAAAGGAGTTGATCAAGTCTTGTTTTTCTTGTTAGGGTTCTGTGAGGGTGTTGTCGCTAAATCGGATGGATCAATGAGGATCTGAATAAGTTTGTTTTGGTAAATTCTAAGTTTGAAAAAGAGTTCAAGCTGTATTAAGAATAGTGTTGGAGACACTGAGGGAACATGTTTTGAAGGCGAGTTCTGTAAGTGACATTTAAGGGAACCGGAAGTTAATTTTTTTGAGGCACATAATTATGAGTGAAGATATCTCTGTAGATCCAGCGAAGGGAGAATCTATTCTAAGAATGGAAGATGAGGCTAACCAGAGCTCCAGTGATTGTTATTCTGGAAGGAAAGGGCAGCTTTGGAATGTATACGGATGCTCGTATAATTGGTTTGGGAAGCAGTATTGATGCAAGATAGAAGAGTAACTGAGTATGCGTGTCAGTAATTAAAGCAACATGAAGGTGTTCAGATTGTAAGTGGGTGATCAAGGTGCTTAAAGGATTAGTGGCCGTTTGTATGCTTGATATGGATGAATTGAGGCAATAAGTTTTAGATAAATGACATCACTCCAGACTGAATATTCACCCGGAATCTTTAAGATGTATAAAGATGTGAGAAAAATTTTCTAGAGACCGAGGATGAAGAGGGTCGTAGTTGCTTTCGTTTATAGTTGTACTTTCTATCAGTAAGTTAAGGTGATCAATAGAAGTTGTCTAGGACTATTGCAATCTTTAGAAATCTCAGATGGAAGTAGGCGATGATTTCGATGGATTTCATCGACGGTTTGCCAAGAACTAAGAAAGGAAACGATGGAATATGGATTATTGTGGATGGATTAACTAAGAATGTTCATTCTATAATAGTTAGATAACTCAGACTACAGTTTCAGGCCGAAAATTTTCTTGAGGGAAATAGTAAAATTGTTTGGTATTCCTGTTAGCATAATAAGTGATCGTGACCCTATTTTTCACCTGCAAAATTCTGGAAGATTCTACAATTGACTTTGGGATCGGGTTTGAAATTTAGTATAGCCTATCATCCTCAGACGGAAGAACAGAGAGACTGAACCGTATTTTAGAGGATATGCGGTAAGTTTGAGTTTTGGATTCTGGTGAATTATGGAAAGACTATCTTGTGTTCGGACCAGTTTTGTTTTGTGAAGTTTCTACTAAGATTAGGCTTATCAAAGGATAAGATGAGAGCTTCTCAAGACCGTTAGAAGAAGTACGCAGATAAGAAGGAGACAATTGGAATTTGAGTTTGGTAATTTGTTTTGACCAAAGTTTCCCGATTAAAGTGGAACTATTAGATTCGGAAGGCGGAAAACTTGACCTGAGTTGTATTGGACCATTGCGGATATTGAAAAGATTGGAACTGTAGCTTGTAGAGTCGAATTGTCAGAACAGATGTCTGGAATTCATAGTGTATTCTGTGTGACCCATCTAAAGAAATTTGTTCTTGATTCAATATTAGTTGTAGAATCAATAGTACAGGAAGACTTGAAAGATGAGCTAAATGTGATTGTGGATAGAGATTTAGTTCGGATTGTTAGTTAAGGTGAGAGGCAACTCAGGAGTATAGTAGTGTAGCTTATCATAGTATAGTGGAATGAGGATTCCGGAGATTTCACCCAGGAAACTCTGTATAGTTTAAGAAAGCTTATCTGGATTTGTGTCCGGATGATTAGAGATGTTTGTTAGAATAGATTATTGGTTGTTTGCTAATATATGAATGATATATATGTTTGAATGGTTGATATGACAACTTTTAAATTATCTTTGTTTTAAATTTCAGGGACGAAATTCTTTTAAGGGGGGAGGAATGTAACGAGCCTGGATTTTGGCCCCGTCTATTTTAATAAATATTTACTCCAAGTAAATAAAATGTGAACTGATCATATTAAAATGATTTAATCATTTGGAATAATTGCCATTTGTTTAGAATGGATTTGTATTTTAAAAAGGAAATTGGTTTGAAAGTTTAAAATAAATCTCTTAAAAATATTTAGAATAAAATATCTCAATAATATTTACAACAAAATTTCCTTATATAATTTCATTAAAATACTTTGTCTTGTTAACATGTGATAAATAAATGTATAGATGTGGATGATGCTGTTTGAAATAAAAATCAAACCCTATCAACATAAAAATAAGTCAAATATATGAATGTAACTTAATTGTGGATAGTTAAAATACAAATAGAAATGAATATATATATATATATATATATATAATGATGTTTGAAATGAAATCAAATTCTATCAGTAAAATATAAGTAAACCATAAGAATATAATTTAAATAGTGATTGTTAAAAATTGAAATACAACATAAGTTGAAGTTTTGCAAGAAAAAAATAAAATAAAATAAATTAAGACAAATATTTGCATATGAATCAAGCAAGAAAATAATAAAACAAATATTATCATACAACATAAACTGAAATTAAGTACTAATGTAAAATATAAGACAAACATGTATATCTAAACTATTCAACTAGAAGTCAGGTAAAACAAAACATATCTAAAACATATATCTTCATTCATAAGCCAATCCATTTGCAAATATAAAAAAAAAATTATAGAAACACAGGCCTACCTGCAAAGAGAACGTTTGCAAACAAAATATCTTCATGTTACCTACAAGTGTACATTTATCCATGTACAACCGAACATAATTATGGTATGCAACCCTATTATGAAGCAAGCCATTTAATTTCTATCATTTCAGCACAATATTTTGTCAATTCAAAATGTTTACAAATCTATACAATTCAGGAATAAAATCTGATAAAACCAAATGCAGAAAACAACTCAACTAGATAATACCTTCCTTTACAATCCACTCTCTTCTATTTATATATGTATCTATCATGCTACTGCAAATTCGTGAAACCAAAAGAAAAAAATGAAAACCAGAAGAAGCTAAAATAAGAAAACAGAGAAAACATATGCAAATCAAAAAGGAAAAAGGCAGATTCATGAACAACTCAGGTTATTCCATCTGCAATTTTCAAGATATCAAAAAGGGTTTCCTATTCAACAATTATTTGAGGTGAGTAAACATCAATCTTAAGTTTTAAGTTTAAAAAAAATTAGTAAAGATAATGCATTTATTATGTGGTATTGTATCTTGTTGTTCTGGAATATGATTCTGTGTGATGCTCTGTATATTACAGTTTGTACATTCTCATCAAACTCAAATTTATTCTCATGTAATTATGAAAAGCTTAGAGTTTTAATGCTTCAAACAAGATGTTTAAAACTAAAACAAGATTTTTAAATTTTGTTCTAAGCATATTGCAAACACAGTGACCCGAAAACCATGTTTACAGTAAACTAGTAAGAAAATGTTATAAATTCAACTGATGAAATAAATTAATTCAACTTTATAATTTGAAATATAACTGGAATTCATGATTTTTGAAACAAAAATGACGTCTTTTACTTAAGTATTTCACGAGCAGTTCGACTTTGAATGGAAATTGAAGTTTTATCAAATTCTCGAAATTTACTCATTGTAAAATGCTGAAATTTAACCTGAAGTTAGTACAAAGATCAGTGATCTTAGGAAAAATATTGAATAATTTTTCCATTGCTTAGAATTGTGATATGAGATCGAAATAGGGTTTTCTGCGCATTTTCGTTCATGCCGGTAAACAATGGGTTTCGACTCGCGCACATGACCGAGTTAAACGAGGCATGAGAGGAAGGTTTCTGGTGACGTTGACGAGGTGTAGACGAGGTTGCATCATCTATGGTGGTCTGCGTTTTGGTGGCGAGGCGTTTGCTTGCTGTGGGTGGAATTCCTTCTTTCGTTCGAACTGTAATTTTTCGATTGTGAATTTTGATGGTACTGTGACTTTGGTTTTTATCGTATTCGTATTAATTGTGATTTGCGCGACGCCTCAGATGATCGCCGGAGCCATGAACGGCGATGTACACGTGTACAGACACTAGGGCGTATCAGTGTTTGACGTTGGGGTGAAGGGGGGGTGCTGACTCGAGTTATACTCGAGAGTTTTGATTGTTTGCTTCGAGTTTCCTTGTGTTCGAGTGCGAATATACTCTGTTGGTTATTCTTTAATTAAGTTTTATATAAAGCTTGCTGTAAATCAAAATGAAGGAAGAAGGTGAAGTCGCGTTACTGGGTTGGTGACTCGGGTGAAGGGGTCTTTACTTGAAGCAGAGAGTGAGTGTAATCAGGGGAGATCTCGGGTTTTTGTACTTGAGTATAAGCTGTTTATAAAATTTGTTAATAAATATGGGATTCAGTAAGGTATCACAGTGAAAAAACAAATACTGTTCAAAGTTTTAGTTTAAATTTAATCCAAGTATTAATTAGCCTAGTTAAGACTTAACATTAGTTTTTAACTCGTGATTAACTATTTGAATTAACAAATTATTTTGTTTAGGCTTAACCATGTTTTAAAATCTTGGTAATAAATTAAGTGAATTAACAAATAATGTTCAGTTAGTAATATAATTGATATCAAGTTTAAGAAAACTCGAATGTTAATTAAGAATAATCAATAGTGATTGATTGAATTCAAAAGTAATTAAGAGTAATTAATTTGTAATTTTAATTAGTAATGTATTATAAATAATAAGTGAAATTGTAATTAACCACTTAATTAATTAATAAATGAGTAATAGTAATTAATCAAGAGATTTAATTAAAAAAATGATTAATGAAGCAATTAGCAATAAATAAACAAGTGATTAAGTTCTATTTAGGTCGAAGAATAGTGATTAAGAAATAATTACTTAAGTAATTAAAGTTAGATAACTTGATTAAGAAAGTAATTAGTTAAATAATGTGAATAAAGTAATTAAATAATTAAGCAATAAGACATATATATATATACTAATTAAGAAATGATTTGTTGATTGAATAATTTGAAGGGAAATAAGTGATTAAACAGGGTTAAGAGATTAATTCTCATGTAATTAAGTAACTGATGGATAATTAAGTTTTATAAGTTAATAATTAAAGTTATTTATTAATAATTAGGAGTAATTAACTAAGTAATTAAGATATAATTATTGATTAAGAGTTGATTATTAATTAAATAATTTGAAATGGAATAAGTAATGAATTATTAACTAATGATTAATCTATCAGGATTAAGAGGTTAATCCTCAAGTAATTGGTTTAATTGAATTGATTAAATTGAGAATTCAAGATGATTGCTTATGGATGTTGTCTGTGTTGTATATTTGTTAGTGATGTTTGTTGATGATATTCTGTGATGCTCACTGATATGCTGTAATATATCCATGGCAATTGTATATGATTCATCTGTGATAAATGTTATGTTAATTCAATTGTTGAATTTAAATTATTAAACTGTTTAAGTTAATTAGACAAATTGGCCTTTAAAATGGCGTTTGGATTTCGGTGAGACTGGGATCGGGTATCTAATTGATATTCCGAAAACCACATCGATCCAAATTAAACGTTAGGTCGTGAATTCTCAAGTGAAGATCAAGATGGTGCTTTCAGAATGCAAGGGTTATCGTCGTTGACTCTGAGGGTGATTCCAAAATGAGTGTGATGGGATAATGCCTTCGGTTTTGTTCGAGCCCGGAACGAACTTGTATGGATTGAATGCTTTCAACACATCGTCAGGCGGACGATGAGCATTCTAAGATATTTGTCCTATAAAGGTAATCGCAGCCTCAAGCCTCATCAACCGGGAATGGCTAAAACAGGGGAGGTACAGCAAGGTTAGGTGGGTCATGCCCAAGCAGGACGAGATATACCCCTGTCTAGATGTCCCTTTATTTCGGCTGTGTGGGCGGTTGGATATGCGCACCAACTGCGGGGTTATCTTGTTCGGGACTGTTCAGTAAGGAATGGTTCCGGCCTTGTGTTGCAGGGGAGTTAGGGTGGCTCCTCGGTACAGTGATCTAGACCACGTACTGTGACGGGCGGTACCCCAGTAGCCCTGCCATTGTATGGGATCCAATTTCCAATAAGCGCCGTACGTTTTGATTGTGCCCAACTATGTTGGAATGTGAGATGTAAGCATTTCAGCTATTTCTGTATTTTACTTGAAAACCCTAGACACTAATATAATATCACTGGATTTCCTATAAAAATATTTTGGTTAGCGTAAGGTAAAAACTTTCCCGTATATATTTGTGGGGAGTCTTACGTGATACCTTTGTTTTTAAAAAGGTTTTCAAAGTTAAACAATTTAAACTGTTTACTCATACCAGACCCATGTCTGACCCGGAGTTTATTTTTGTTTTCATAAACTTTCGGGTACCCAAATTTTTACGGGTAGCCAAGGGATTTAGGTTTGACTTTGACGAATTCTGGAGGAGCAATGGAGCAGGAGGCTTCAGCGTTGTAGATATCTATCTAGTTCCGCTGTGTTAGTTGATGTATACTGTATCTCTGATGTTTATAGTGACAGATGTATGTATGATTGTCATGTGTATTGATATTATATAACTCTGATATATGTAAATCTATGTAATAAATATGTGATATATTATATTTTGTTCCGTTCCGCTGTGAGATTCTGGTGTTTTGTTTCTTCTTTTCTATTTCTATCCCTTTCTTTCTTAATGATGATGCGTCTTTCTGGTAGTGAGAAGGGCGGGTCATCACATTTTCAAGAATGTTTTTGGTTTTTTATACAAAGGGAAAATATTTACAAGTAAAATTTAATTTTCAAAAGGAAATTGATTTTTGTTTTTTTTTTGATTTTTCAAAAAAGATTGAAAAGATTTTATATATTTTTTTTTGGATTTTTGATTTTCTAATTTTTTTTTTGGATTTTTGAAATTCCAAAGGAAAATGATTTAAAAATTTCAAAGAAAATGAATATTTACAATTTTTTTGTATTTGATTTTGAATTTTTTTTTAAAACATGTATAACTAATGCAACTAAGTGAATGCAAGGTTAATTACGAATGATTTATCCCAAGTTAACCCAAAATTGTATAATCACACATTGTCTTAATTCAACAAGATAGTTCTTGGCCAGGTAACGGGTAGGATTTATCGGTACACTACGAATCTAGCCGAAGGTTTAAGTACTTTCAGAGAAACAACCACTATAATATTTACGAATCACCGTAATATTTATAAATGGTTATTGCTCTACCGTAGCCTATGCACCAAGAAATTAAATTGTTAAAAGAAGACAATATAACAATATACAATTAAGTGTAATCGTTATAATTAATCAAAATTATAGGATGATATGCAAAGCAGAAATTAAACGTGTATTAACAATGCAACTACAAATGAAATTTTTGTTTTTTTGAAATTTTTTATATGAAAATTCAAATGCAAGCAACGATGCAATTCAAATAAAAGTAGAAATGAAAGCAGATTTTTTTGAGCTAGCAAGCGGAGCAATTTATTTGGTTAGCAAAGCAAGTAACTCCTCTTGGTTTTCTGCTTTGATAACCTGAAAATTAAAACAATATATATATATACAAGTTTTTTATATATCAACGAAGAAACTAAAATAAATTAAAAACAATACAATTTAAAAAAACTTTTTTTTGGGCATAACAAAAGGCAAAAGAAACTTAACAAAATAAAAGAAAAATTTAACCGAAAAGTTTTAACAAAAGAAAACTAAAGTGGAAATTTTTCTATTATTTTTTTTTAGAGCAACTTAAAAACGAAGATAAAGCTTTAACAAATTTAAAAGAAATGTGAGCCTGGCCCAAGAAGATAAAAATGTCACAATTCTCAGTTAAAAATAAAAATTCTTTCACAGTTCAAGCACACAGTTCCTTAATTCATTAATCATTATTACTCAAACAAGATTTCATAAGAAAACTCGAACTCTAAAATTTCCTTAATTCAATAATTCCCACAAGCAATTCAAACTTCCAATTTCAAATCCAAATTTCGAAAACAATTTAGTAATTCCGTTATTGGTTTTGAGGAAGGCGCAGGTAGTCGCAGTTGGAGTTTGTTAAAGGTAAGGTCAACGGATTTGGTTGAAGTTTGTGACTGCAAGTCGGACGAAAAGTAAGTGGTGGTGAAAATTTTTGAAGTTGCGATTTCAAAAACTTGTTCATCGATAGGTGAATTCAGGATGTAAGGTGCGGTTACGTGGGGATTGGAGTCACTGTTGTAGGAGGTGACTGAGGTGTTCGAGTGGGGTGAGGAGATTGGTCACAGTTTTGGGTGGAAAAAAAATTGGTTGTGCCATTCAACTTCTTTTGGTCAAGATTGGATTGTAGAGGCATTTGGATGAAGGCTTGTTTGGGTAGTCGAGTTTGGATTTTGAAGTGTCACGAATTGGATGATGGAGGCGATTGTTGTTGGATCTCTGGCAATTTTGTGGTTTTGGGGAATGTAAGGTAGGGTAATTTGATGAGGCGTGGTTGTGTGGATGCTACAGTTATATGCAATGTGAATGTTGTGAATGGAAATGTTGTTCGAGGAGATGAAGTTGTTGAGAATGTTGTAACAGAGGCAGGTATGTGGATGTTAGGTGAGTTTGAGTGGCGGTCGTTGTTTGATGGGGGATATGACTATGATATGTATGATTGCAGTAGGAAGAAGTTAAGGGTCTACCAGTGATTGATGGAAGTTAGTTGATAAAGCAATGTTCAGGGTTGTGGTCAGAGGATGGTGTTGGCAATTTTACAATGGTTGACGGTTTTATGTGTTGTATATGCGTAGGGCTACGCAGTTTTATATGAGGAGTATTGCAGTGGGTTGCTTGTTCTTTTGGTGATGACAGTGGTGCTACAACAGTGGCATAAATGGTGGAGGAGTTCGGTGATGTGATGGAGTGTTTCAATGGTAGTTGTTGGAGTAGAGTTAAACTAATGCACTGTGCTATAAGATGAATTAGAAGTGGATATATAGTGTTGATAGTATTGTTGATTGGTGAGCGGAGAGAAGTGGAGCAGGCAGTAGGATGAATTAGAAGTTAGCAGCAGGAGGTAGGAGATGGTAGTTGGTCGAACATAGCTAGAGTGTACTGCAATTTTTATAGACAATGAAGTGGTGGTTGCATGAAGGCTGGATGTTTTTGTGGTGACTGAAGTTGTGAGCAAGGAGTGGTAAGGCGGGGAGGTTGATGTTAGTTTGGATAAGATGAAGTCAGAGAGGTATGTGTAGTTAATGAAGTGGAAGTGGTCAGAGATGCTTGTGCACTGCGTGTCGGGGGTGGTAGGATCTGCAAGAGGATGATGTATGTGCAGGGATGAATGTATGTTGATAGCAAGTAGGTGGCAGTAGTGTTAATAATGAATGTGGGTGAAATGGCGATGTGATGACAGAAGCAGGTTGCGTGTTTGGTGAAGGAAGTAAGGTTACTGGTGGTTATGTTTGTGGATGATCGATGATGAATGAAGAATGACTGGTGGTAGACTTGAGTAGTGAAAAATGAACAGAGGTAATGGCAGTGAATGGCAGTTATAAATTTCTGACCTTATAATTGCTGATAGGTATATATAATACAGTGTAATAAAATACTACGACAGGTGAACATCCAGTTCTACTCTATATGCTCCATGTCGCACCAATAACAATCTAAGAAAATACTTGATCTGAACCGAGTATTATAATAAAATAACATCCGGATCAGTCTAGAAAACCAACTAAGAAAACTCAGGTAATAAGATGAACAATTAATAATTCTACGAGGCCACATTGCTAAACATGGAATGGGTTTTAACCTTATAAGAACAACTTCTATATATAAAGAAATAGGAACGATGAAAACAACAATCCGAACCACAAAGGATGTACACAGGCAAGATCAAAATCCAAACTTAACGAATAAATACAAATGATTAAACATCAAGAGTCGCTCCAGCCGCTTATCGATGTAATTAAAAAAAATTCTAAAGAATTGGAAGCAATAATAAGGAAAGGAATTTTTCGACAAATGATTAGGAGGGTGCTCCTGTGACGCCCCACCTCTATACCCACGCTAGCGAAGGACACTACGGGGTAATGCTGTCAACTAGCACGGAGAATAAGGCTGTTGAGGAGAGACCACCCGTGTAATTGCTTTGTGCGAGCATCGATATGCCAGATAAAATATAACATGCATTTCATCTCAAGAGGAAATCCGACTTACCGTCGTAAACTCAAAGCTACTACACAGTGGCTATATATAATCTTCGGAAACAAATATAGAAATAGACATAACATAAATCAGTCGTAGGCAATTCATATCACAAAGGCGGAAACAGATATGAATATTACACATAAAAGTGTATATCAGAGTAGTGGTCAAACAAGATCCACAATAACACAAAAGAATAGATGCAAGTGCAAGATAAAAGAATATGTATACATCAAGGAGTCAATATCTCAAATGTACACAACCAAAAACTACAACCTAAGTAGTTAACCAAAAGATGAGATGATGGTCCGATAAGGAGTCAAGCAGAAGCACCTGTAAAATCTCAGTCTGACCCGAGTATTATTTAATAAGAAAATAATAAACAGATCGGTCTAGCTATAAATATCAAATGAAATGATATAGTATAAGAGATATAATAACAAGACGTATGATAATTAAAAATGTCATACTACGACAAGTATACATTAGAAAATCCACAAAAGTCATACAATATCTCAAGAATCTCATAGCATCAAAAGAATGTCATATTCTTTATTTAATTCACCAAGCCACAATAAATGACATACATATCAACGCCAACTGAAAAAGGTGGTGAAACATAAATTCCAGAAATCATCATATAGAAATCCAGAAATCACAAGAAAAGGTTGGCCAAGACATTGAAGTAGTGCAAACGGTACATCCAATGAATCCAAAAGGCCAAGACATTGATGTAGTGCAAACGGTACATCCAATGAATCAAAAAGAAAAGACATTGGTATAGTACAAACGGTACATCCAATGAATCCAAAAGAAAAGACATTGATGTAGTGCAAACGGTACATCAAATGAATCAAAAAGCAAAGACATTGACGTAGTATAAATGGTACATCCAATGAATCCAAAAGCAAAGACATTGATGTAGTGCAAATGGTACATCCAATGAATCAAAAAAATCAGAGACATTGATGCAGTACAAACGGTACATCCAATGAATCAAAAGCAAAGACATTGATGTAATACAAACGGTACATCCAATGAATCCAAAAGCAAAGACATTGATGTAGTGCAAACGGTACATCCAATGAATCAAAAAAGCAAAGACATTGATGTAGTTCAAACGGTACTTCCAATGAATCGAAACACATTAGAAGTACATGGATCGCTAGTCCACAGAGAAATGAGACGAAGCTCAATGAATTGTGGTATGGATCTCCACGCGGACAAAGAGACATCGCACATTTCTAGTCTAAACCATAAAATGATCATCATCGATCATCAAGAAGTGTCAATTACAGTAAGCTAGTAAATATATGAGCTTAGCTTCATGTCCCATAACCACTAGCTTAACTTAAATATTTACAAACAAATTGTAGATCTCCACAAGAAAATCGTCACAAGAGATTCAATCGAACAGGTCCAACAATTAACCGACGAAGTAAACGCAAGCGTTTCATACCACTCGTTTTACTAAGCCATTTAATTAGATTTCTCATACGAGTGAGGTAAAGGTTTGTATATGCTAGTAGATTGGAAAACGGTTTAAGAAACGAGCTTTGTAATAAAATAGTGTTGAAATCATTTTGATGAAAGAGTTTTGATATTTACTACTAGAATTGAAAACCTTTATATTTTTAAAGTGACAAACCATAAAAATGATTGTAGAAACAGTCAATCATTAAAATCCACATACGAAGACATGAATCAAATCAAAGAAACCGATAAAGAATCCATCGAAATGGATATTCAAAAATCCCTAAAAAGGAGTCATCAAAGTCATAATAAATGATAACAACAACTAGTATCATCACGAATCGATTCAAATTGGAAATTCAATCCCAAAAGGCAAAGTGGGCTGATATAGCAAAATCAGTTGACTAAACAGAGATTTTCAGTTGATTAAACAACAGATTCAGTCGACTGAAAAGAGATTTTCAGTCGATTAAAACCTGCCTGGAAACTTTCTGTTTTTAGGTTCAGTCGACTGAACAGAGATTTCAGTCGACTAAACCCTACCTCGAAACTTTCTTTTTTCAGGTTCAGACGACTGAACAGAGATTTTCAGTCGACTAAACCCTGCCTGGAAATTTTCGGGTTCCAGATTCAGTCGACTGAACAGAGATTTCAGTCGACTGAATCATGCCTGGGCTGTTTTTCAGCCTATCCAAATGAAGAGCAAACTCTTCCAAAATGCAACCGGACAAACGTTGGCTCTAAGGGTTTATGCCAATCGGCAACCTGGCCCTATATGCTCCTCGATGCATCACCAAAAGCATGATCAAACATCCATAAAAGGATTTTCACACAAATTTGACTTAAAAACCCAAAAATTGGAATATTCACAAAACCAGTCCAAATCAAGAGCAAATTCACATGAAGAAGTGTTAGGAGTTCATACCCAACAACCAAAGATAATTATAGTCATAGATGTGAGATAAAAATCTCACCTTTAAACCCAAAAGCACAAGATTGAGAAGCTTGAAAACAAAGGAGGATCAACCATTCTTCAATCCCAACTCAAGAAGCTTGATTATAAGCTTAAAAGAGAAATATTTCCCAAATTAGGTTTAGGAATTTTCTGAAATCAAAGAGAGAATGAGTTAGGGAAGATGAAGAGAAGGCTTAGCAATGGGTTCTCTTGAATTTGGAGCTAGAAGTTGGATTTGCTAATGAAGACTAGGGCTTGGAGTTTTAATTTCCCATCTCTCCCACCATTTTTACTTTAGAACTGAAAAGAGGCGGAAGTGAGAGTGAATGGGGAGGGATGGTTCAAATTTGGGTATTAAGTTAGCTAGTGAGCTGAACCCAAACCCAAACCCAAAGTGAAAAAGGTCAAATTTTTAGCTAGCTCCAAACATATCAATGTTTATACTCAAAAAAGTTGCAAACGGCATTTTGAACTCAATGGAAGGGGTCTTGAGTCCAATTTGATTGTTTGCAAAAAGTAGCTTTTCGAACCAAAATCCGACGAACAATAAAATATTTAAATGAAATATTTAAATATACAATTGATAAATATGCGGGTTGTTACAGACTCCCCTCGTTAAAGAAATTGCGTCCTCGCAATACTTAAAAAGAAAATAAAAAGTAACAACCATGGAAGCATATCAACACAAGAGAAAATTTGAAATAGGAAGTTCACCATAAGAAGCACAAAAGAGTAAGCCTGAACGGGTTCGCACGGTGAATTCTCTAGATTCCCAAGAGCAATCCTTAGGATTTGAGAACCATTGAACTCTCACAAAAAGAACATCTTTATTTCGAAGGCACTCAACCTCCGAAGCAATGATGCGAATAGAATATAACTCCTAAGTCAAATCTGGTAAAACTTCACTTCCTTTAACAATACCAGCCTCAAGAATAAAAATCGGAATCCCTAAGGCATTTCCGTAGTAGAAAGACGTGAGAAAATGTCATGACTAACAGAAAATTAAGCCGGTGCAACGACGTAGTAAAAAAACGGTACGCCCGAGAAACTAGAAACTCGAATAATTTGGAACACCGACGTAGTACAAAAACGGTACGTCTAATGAACCGATAAACTGGAACAACGATATAGTATAATAATGGTACATCCATTGATCCAGATAAGACGGAACATCGATGTTGTATATTAACAGTACATCCGGTGAACCGAACACCATAAAAGAACATCGGACGCTAGTCCATTAAAGAAATGAGATAAAGCTCAATAAAACGAAGTATATCAAAACGTCCGATGAACTTGATAAAAAGATAATCCATTCAGACAACATCAAAGAATCAACAACTTGTTGCCTACGACGAAGCGCATTGGCAACACGATTTCCAGAATATCAAGATCATAAGATGCTAGGAACTTGAGTCGATATAAAGTTCCTTATGAGAAAATAAATATTCCAAAGATTTATGATCGAGGTGGAGAACAAATTTCTCCCCCAAAAATGATGATGCCAAACTCTAAAAGCGAAAACAATAGCCGCGAGCACTAGATCATGAGTGGCATACCTAGTCTCAATCGGCTTTTAATGATTTAGAAGCACAAGTGATAGCACGTTATCTTTTACAAGAGAACGGCATCCAAACCAATACGATTAGCATTGGTACAAAAGATAAAGTCTTGGTTCCCTTCGGGAAAACACAAGAATAAGAGTATCGGAAAAGAATTCTTTCAAATAATCTTCTTTCCCAAAAAGCTAAAACTTTCAAAATTACAATTATCTCAATGTAAAAATCTTTCTAGAAAATTTTACATTTTACAAGTCAATATATCGTGTCTGATTGTCTCATCTAAGCGTTTAGTAAATTCCTATCGATAACGTTGATCAAGCGCATCGACCAGAATTCTTAAAACACTCAATGGGCAATACAATCACAAAATCATCTTTTATAGGATAAACATGTTTCTAAAAACTTTTGAAAATTCTCTTTGTTCGTTTTAAAAACAGAAATCCTATTTGTTTGCATAAAAAATGGGCAAACACCTCCAAGTCGTATGATTTAGTCGATTTTAAGTTGTTCTTAGTGATTTGGGTGATTTATGCAAATATATAAAAAGCAGGGACTAAATTGTAAAAGACACACGGATTTATAGTGGTTCGGCCAGAACGTGCCTACGTCCACTTTATATGTTATTCTCCTCTTTTATTCAGATTACAAGTACAAAGCTTTGATTACAAGTAACTGAAAGTTGTTTGAAAGTTTTATCCGTGCTTGAGCTCTCGAACTTGTCCTTCATTGTTGTACCCCTGCCCCTCTATTTATAGAGTGAGGCTGGGGACAGGGGTCCCGGATGTATATAGCTGCTGGTGGGCCTGGGCTGATGCAGTCTGGCCTGGCAACGTTGGTTCGGCAAGGCCTTGGTTCGGTGGTGCATGGAAGTGGATTGGTCCGGTAGAGATTGGTCCGGTGGTAGGTGAAGTGGGTTGGTCCGGTAGAGGTTGGTCCGGTGGGTTGGTTCAGTCGTTCATGGAAGTGGAGTTGGTCCGGTGGGACGTTGGTCCGATAGTGACTCGGTGGAGTTTTGGTCCGGTGATGGAGGAGAGGGACTTGGTCCGGTAGGTGTTGGAGAAGCCTTGGTTCGGCAGTGAAGTGGAAAGGCATGGTTCGGCAATGAAGTGGAGGGGCTTGGTTCGGCAGTAAAGTGGAGAGGTTTGGTTCGGCAGCGAAGTGGAGGGGCTTGGTTCGGCAGTGAAGTGGAGTGGTTTGGTTCGGCAGTGAAGTGGAGAGGTTTGGTTCGGTGGTACCCTCCTTGTAATGGCTCGGTGGAAACACCCCCAACACTTGCCCCCTAAAGTGGGGCATATGCTTGTATATGTCGCGCTTTGTTCTAGCTTGGGTGTTCTCATCCGGTCCTATGTGCCGAATTAGTCGGTTCGGTCATCCTGCGTTCGCCTATAAGAAGGGGTGTTATGCCTTCGTTATTCCCTACCAAGCTTGATAGCTGAATCAGATTCTCTCCTGCTGAATCAAACTCACTGCCGAATCACGTTAGATTGCCGAATCAGGTGATTGCCGAATGGGGTTTTAATCTTGAACTACCGAGTGTGCTTGAGTGCCGAATGAGCAGAGGAGTATAGCGCCGAATGGCCTTATGCCTTGTACTACCAGATGGACTTGGGTGTTTGAGAAGTGCGAGGCCGAATGGACTTCAGCCTCAAACTTTTATGTTTCGTATTGAGAATAAGACTCCAGGTCGCATGTACTTGTTTGTTTATATTTTCATACTCCTGCTCTAACGATGTACTTTCTTGTTTTGCAGATAATGTCTCACAAAGTGGAAACTCGATCAGAAAAGAGAAAATCTGCGGACAGAAGAAGTCCCCTGTGGTGCCCCCAGCCCAGCCAGGACAGGGACGATAGGGACCCACCCTGAGATCACTAGTGGACGGATATGGTCCTCAAGAGCTTCTGAACTCTCCTCCTGATTGCTTTTCGAGCTCTCTCAGAGAGGAGCAGCTTGATGTTATCTCCCACTCCTTTGGGATTGATAGAGCACGCATGCTGTTGCCAGGAAAGGGGGTCATGCCATATAATCCCCCTGAAGGATACTTCGCTTATAGTAGGTACCACTGCATGTGTGGGGCCATTCCTCCAATCAATGCTTGGATAATTAGCTTCGTCACCTATTTGAAGGTGGCCCCTTTCCAGCTCCAGCCCAACTCCTACGCTATCTTGGTGTGCCTATTCGTGATTTTCCAAAGAAAGTACGGGCGCCCCCCCTCTAACCGGGAGATTCGATATCTATATAACTTGAGACGTTACAAGAAGGGGTCTCCATACATCATCTTGGAATCGGCCGTGTCCTTCAAGCCGGTTCTGGACTTGTATTTAAAGTTCACCATGTTTAAGATGGAATGGTTCTTTGTCCAGGATGACTCCGTTTCTATCCACCGCTTCACCTCTGGCTGTAAGTTGAAGCTTATTTATAATTTCCGTTCTGGATGAGATGCTTCTTCTTATGTTTTTTTATTTCTTGCTAGCGACAGGTGGCTTTGCGGTCGTGGAGAATGATCATCTGGTTTAGATGGCCGTGGAGATAGAGGCCATTTCAGAAAGGGATAGGTCAGCTTATTACTTAATCAGGAATGCCACTCTCCTGGGACACAACTTGATTCTACCACATCGGTCTTTGGTCAAGCAGAGGGATACGGCCGAGGAAAGAGCTGCCAAAGCTAAAGGAGGGGCCACGACAAAGAGTAGCAAGGGGAGACCCTTCTCGATACCTCCAGTCGTCGGGGGGAAGAAGCTCAAGAAATCTGATGGACCCTCTCCCAGCACATGCCAGATGTTCCGGAGGAGGAAATTGAAGAGGAGGAAAGAGGCAAGGAGGAGAGCGAAGGCGATGGAGAAGGTGATGGTGGTAACGATGGCGAAGGACAAGGTGGTAGCGGCGTTGGTGCCTTGACCTCTGGGCAAGCGGGTGAGATTCAAGAGTGGACGGATGATGCTTTCCGCCAAGCCTTTGAGGGGTTGGAGGAAGGGTCGGCTTTGGTGGAGAAATCGAAGAAATCTGATAAGGCCGAGACTGGTGCCAGTCCATCTTCTGAGAGTATTTCGGCTAGGGCAACTCCGGCGGTTCAAGGTGAATTCTTGACTCCTCTTTTAACTTCACATGTTTCTTGGATTATAGTCTCATACATGCTTGTGACACTTGGTTTTTATTTCAGGAACGGCTAAGGCGGCCAAGACATCAGACATTCGGCACCGCCTCGAACAGTTCAAACTCCTCAAAGCTTCTGCTAAACCGAAGCCCTCGACCGACCGTTTCGGGGGCGTAGTCGGCTACCGTCCTTTTCTCGGAGTCATTGAAGAGGATATTCAAAAGAGGAAGTGGAGGCATTCCATGTTCGATCCTTCGCTCGGACCTCAGCCCCCAACCTAGCCTATTCATGATATTATGGGGGAGGATACCGAGTCCATACCATCTCCACATCCATCAGAGAATCCTACCGTTACTCATGTTGATCATCCCGGCTTGGCTCGTAACCAATTTGCGGGTCATCCAGATCTAGACCCGAACCTCCATGATATTTCCTTCGATGAGGTTACCGGTGAGCACCTCCTACCCCGCAATCCTATGGTAAGGGTGCTTGATGAGGCTAAGTCTTTGGATCTCGACTTGTTGACCACTCGGATTGTGACTATGGGGGATGAGGCCAAGGCAAACATCGATCGGGTGGCTGAGGAGACCAGGAGGCTGATGGCGCATCATGCCCGACTGGCCAAGGCTGGAGAGAAATCGAAAGTGCTAACATTCGGTTGCGGCTAATGGTTTCCAATCAAGCCAAACAACTTGCCGATCAGGCCATTTAGATCTCCCAGGATGAGGCAGCCTCCAGACGACTAAAGAGGACTATGGGGGAGGCTATCAGAGCTGAGCTGTGAAAAATGGAGGCCACCTGCAGGGAACGAATCGATATGGCCATTGCCACGGTGGATGAGGTTAGGAGAGTGGATCTTGAGAAGATAGAGGAGTTATCTGGGAGGCTTGACGCCGCAGAGCTTGCTCAAGCCAAGCTGAAGGAGGAGATGGAGGCGGTGCGTAAATCCCTTCAGGCTGACTGCTCGAGATACCGATTGGAGAGAGCTGCTGCCGTTGCAAGGCTGTCGGCTTCCGAGGCCCGGATGAGGGAGTTTGAGGAGAACGAGGGGATGATGGATGAGATGCTCCAGGACATGTACTTCCATACTTGGAAGCAGGGCAACCTGTCCTGGATGGATGATTATCCCCGGGTCATGGCTAGGATATAACTCCGGGCTTTGGAGGAGGCCAAGGCTGAGGCGGATAAGGAGGGTAGTGTAGCTTTCAGAATGGATGTGGTCACGGCCTAGTTTACTGAGGAGGAGAAAGTGGTAGCGAAGGAGGGCATGCGGCTGCTTACCGCCGATGAAGTGGGTGTGCAGTTGGGGGATGATGATCAGAGAGCAGATGCTGGTAAGTCTTCCCTCTCAATCTTTTCTTAACTTGATTGTGTATCATTTATCTGATGGATTCTTCCCCTGAATCGGACAGGTGGGACCTCTGGCCAGCATGCTGGGAGCTCTGATCCAGCGGACAAGTAGGTCCCGGAGGGCTGGCAGGATAGAGGCGGAGCCCTGCTGCAGCTGACTACTTTTTGGTTTACTTGGCATTCCTGAATATACTAGTCCAAAACATTAATGTACTTTCAGGCTGTAATTATGTAATTATGTCATTGTAGCGAATGATTTTATTCTTATATAATTTTATAACATAAGCTAATTCTGTCATATTTGAATGCTGTCGCTATTTTGATGTGTTGCATAAGAAATATAGCTGTGTATATGCAAGTGCTTTAATCGTGTTTGATGCTAAGCTTTTGCTTAAAATATAATTTCATGTCTCGCAATGTTAGTGTGATGTGTGAATAGGCTATAGCTACATTTTTGTGTACAAGGAAAGGAAGTACCGCCCTTCATGTTTTAGTTATAGACGGTAGCTTTGATTGTCTTGTGTGACTGAGGATGGAATGCAGCTGAGTGACCTGTTATCCCATTGTGAGTTCTCATTTCCACTAATGAGTGTCTCCCATTTTGTGTCCTGTACTTTAGTGATCGTTATAGAGGATAGGAGGAAAGCTTTTATAAATAAAATGGAAATATAAGAAATAGTAAAACTTCCAATCACAGAAGGCCTTCGATGTGCTTAAGTTCGTGGCAAACGGGTTTGTAGTCACTTTCCCTAGCTGTGGGTCTTGGATACATTCGTCACCCATCTTACGCCTCCGCGGGGAGTTTTCTTTTTTACCACAGCCGTACTTAAGACACATCGGAGCCCAGATCGTGCACAGTAACTACCCGGGCCATTATGGCCCGTAATCGTGGGTATTATTCGATTTACCGTGGTCGGCTAGTGTGGGTGCCGATCATCAATTGTGAACTGCCCCTTGCTGGCCACACCTTATGTTGGGGCTTATAATCGTTTCATAGTCGCCGTCGAGCCGAACGCCGTAATGAGCTGCCTCGGCTATAGTCGGCCTTCTCGGTGGCTTATGATCGGCTCATTACACTTGGCTTTGAGGGTCGTCGCGAGCAATGAGTTAACCCGCAGCAGAGGGATGCTGGAGCAAAAGTGTCTCATTGACGAGGGCTTAGATTCATATAGTACCTGTTAGGTCTTGTCCAGGCGAGGTTGTGCTGTGAAGTGCCCAGAATGGAAATGCCTTATACAGGATTTTGTTAAACAAAAAAGGATAAAGCTTAACAAGAAGCCAAGATATAAAGGAACAAGTTAAAAAAGAGACAAGATTTTTAGAGTGGTTCGGCACGAAAATGCCTACGTCCACTGATTCTCTTTATTAATTCACTTCATATGGGCAGTACAAGTTAAGAAAAGTATCGATGAAGGTGTTGGATGTTCCATGCCCTTTGGAACACCTCTCCGTCCACTGTTGACAAAATATAAGCTCCGTTGTGGAGATCTTTATGAATTACATAGGGTCCGTCCCAGATTGGATCTAGCGCTCCGGGGCGTGGAAAGATCCATTTGAGGACAAGATCTCCTTCTTGTAAGCTGCGGTGTTTGACTTTGGAGTTGTATTGTGCTGCCACTTTTTGCTTGTGAGCTGCCGCTTTGAGTGCTGCATCGTTTCTTCTCTCTTCAATGAGATCCAAAGACATGTGGAGAAGTTCTTCGTTCTCTTCTGGGTTGTAGTGGATCCTACGATGGGAGGGCACTACAGTTTCAACTGGAAGCATGGCCTCTGATCCGTATGCCAAAGAGAAAGGAGTATGTCCTGTTGATGTTCTGTAAGATGTGCGGTAGGCCCAAAGTGCCGTAGGAAGTTCATCCACCCAAGCGCCTTTTGACTTTTCAAATTTCTTCTTGATTAGAGTTTTGAGAATTTTGTTGACAGCTTCGACTTATCCGTTTGCCTGGGGATAAGCTACAGATAAGAAGCTTTTGTGAATTCCGTGCTCTCGGCACCAGTCGGTGAATTCCTCGCTGTCAAATTTAAGTCCATTGTCCGATATGATTTTGAGTGGAACCCCGTAACTGCATAAAACATTTTTGATCAAGAAGTTAATAACTTTTGCCGAAGATATTTTATTTATAGGCTCCGCTTCCACCCATTTGGTGAAATAGTCAACTGCCACTATGGCATATTTTACTCTACCTCGGCCCATTGGCAGTTCGCCAATCAAGTCAATTCCCCATATTGCAAAGGGCCAAGGGCTGGTCATCTGAGTAATCTCATTGATTGGTAGTCGAGGGATTTTAGCAAATTTCTGACATCTGTCGCATTTTTTGACGAAGTCCAAGGCGTCTTGTTACGGTGGGCCAGAAATATCCATATCGGAGAATCTTCTTTGCCAGAGTCTGCCCTCCAGTGTAGTCTTGATCGGGGGCATGCATAGGGATCTGGTTATCCCTGAGTATGCGTCCTTTAAGGATAAGAGTTCGTGTCCGGCTGTGCTATCCACGAGTCGGTCGATTCGGGGGAGTGGGAAGCAGTCCTTCGGGTAAGCGTCATTTAAGTTGGAGAAGTCGATGCATGTTCGCCACTTTCCATTAGCCTTCTTTACCAGTACCAGGTTGGCGATCCATTCTGGGTAGATGGCTTCTCGTATGAAGTTATTGGCAAGTAGATTCTTTACTTCTTCCTCGAGGGCTGCTGATCGTTCTTCCCCCATGCTTCTCTTTTTCTGTTTTACTGGCACCTTGGTGGGATCGATGTTCAGTACGTGGCATGCTGCGTCTGGGGAGATTCCAGTCATGTCAGTGTGCGTCCATGCAAATACATCCATGTTGTGGCGAAGAAAATTGACGAGTTGATCCTTCAATTCCGCTCTTAATTGAGACCCGACTCTCAGCAGTTTACTTGGATCGTGTTTGTCTACAGATACAAATTCCATAACCTCTACAGGCTCGGTGGTGGCCTCCTCCTCCTTGTCCTTGGGGTCTAATTCATTGAAAGGATCGCTGGTATATCGAAGAGGAGGGGCTTTTTTTAATTTCTATGCTTTCGAGTTTTTCTTGCAGAGAGAAGTCTCTGCGTCCTTCCCTTTATCCTTCCTGCGGTTATTAAGAAGTTCGGTTACATAGCAATCTCGAGCGGCCTCTTGATCTCCCTCTATTTCTCCTATTCCGTTATCTATTGGAAATTTCATCTTCGGGCACCACGGGGCTAGGACAATTTGGAAGTCAGAAAAGGCCGGTCTTCCCAAAAAGGCATTGTAGGTCGAGTGGTTCTCTATTAGCACAAATGTTTGTTTTCGCACAACGGAGCGGGGATGGCTTCTTATTTTGACAAAGAGGTCCAGTTGCCCAAGGGGCATCTTCGCATCTCCAGTGAAACCATGTAGCGGTTTGCTGCAGGGAAACACATCCTTCATTGACAGCTTCATTTTGTCGAAAGCATGCTTGAATAGGATATATACTGAGCTTCCAGTGTCTACTAGAATTCGGAAAACCTTGGCTGGACCGAACCAGCCAGAGATGACCATAGGATCCATGTAAGGGTACTGCCTTCCCTCTAGATCACGCCTACTGAATGTGATGTCATCATTGTCTTTCCGTTTCGGGTGGCGTTCTTCTGTAACAGAATTAACGTAGCCTTCATTATTTCTAAGTGACTTACTGTATCTCTCCATCTCTGCCCAGCTTCCGTCGGCGATGTGTGGTCCTCCTGATATAGTAAGGACCACTATCTTCTCTTGACTGGAGCCGCTGGTGTTGCGATTTCCTCCGCCTACTTCCGGGAGGGGCAGCCCTGGGTTCTCATTGACAGGAGTTGAAGTCCTGTTATGACCTTTCACATAGCGCTCTAGTCTCTTCCTTCGGATGTGTTCTTCAATCAAGTCCCAGAGATGAAGGCATTCATTGGTGGCATGCCCATGAGATTCGTGGAATCGGCATAACTTTCCAGACTTAATTGCATTATCTGATTCCTTCTTGTGCGGGGGGCGCTTGTATCTAACTTCATCCTGGGTGGCCAAGAAGATGTTTTCGATTGTTTCATTTAGAGGAGTGTAAGAGTCAAATCTCGGTCCTGGCATATATAAGTGCTTTTCCCCTTTCTTGCCCCCAGCACTATCTATGGAGTCATTTCTTCGAACGTCCTTTGCTACTGCGGATGTGTTGCCATGAGCTGCCTTGGTTTGTTTCCCTGTCTTCCTTTCAATGGCAGCATCTTCAAGTCTCATATATTTCCCGGCTTCGTGGAAGAAATCGGTAAGGTAGCTGGCTTTTCTTTCGTTAGTCTCCTAGCAAACTTAGTATCCGGATGCACACCACTGCAGAGGGCCATTAGGATAAGTTTCTCGTCGGCATCTTGGACTGTGGCTGCTGCGGCGTTGAATCGGGTTAGATATTGTTGCACTGTCTCCCCGGGCTTCTGTTTGATATTAGATAGGGAATAAGCTTCCTTGGGTTGTTCCACATGAATGCGGAACTGGCTGATGAACTTTTCTTTCAACATTTCCCATGAGCTGATGGATCCTTGGGGCAGATGGCAGAACCAGGAGGTAGCTAGATCTGCAAAGAATAGTGGAAAGCATTTACACAACACTCCCTCTGTTGCTCCGCTCATTAACATATGCTGTGTGTATCTCTGCAGGTGTACAACGGGGTCAGGGGTTCCCTTGTAAGGTTCCATTGTAGGAATTTTCCATTCCCGGGGGGTGATGGAAGTTTCGATATTGCGGGTGAAGGGGCTGGTTACCCTAGCACCGATCCCCCGATCCCTTTGTTCCCGTTGGACGCACTCTCTGAACAATCGCGCCATCCTTTCATCAGAACTTGGAGCGGATAGAAATGAGTTTGGTTCTTCCCTACGGGATTGATTCCGTCCAGATGACCTGTAGGGATGGTATCGTCTATCACTCCTAATATTCTCCAACGGCTTCCTCTGGTCTTCCGGTGGCATGCTGGGGTCAGCCACAGTTGGCCCTTGCCTTGATCTTTCCCTATTGGGTTCTCTTCTCAGCACTTCCTCGGGTCCAACTTTGGGCTGGACTCCAGCTAGGCCCCGTCCCTTGGTGTTTCCATGGTTAGATAGCATGGCGGGCTCAACTGCATCCGACCCTTGCCTGGTACCTTCCCCGTTGGGTTCGGTTCCAAGCGTTTCTTCGGGTCGGAATTCGGGCTGAGTCCGGGCTCGGCTCCTACCATAGCTGTTTCTGTTGTTAGCCTCTTCAAAGAAGAAAGACCTTTGTCGTCTCCCAGATCCTCTAGACCAGGACTCACCCCATGATTCAGTGTTGCGGTTGGCTTCTTCAACATCCCTTAAGCGTGACATGAGTTGATCCACCAAGGCTTCTTGTTGAGATGCGAAGCGGTTAGTTACTTCAGCCACAACCCTGTCCAGATCCGCCCTTATAATTGGGTGTTCCGTAGCAGGAGCTGTCGGATTTGCCTGATTTACATTTGCTGTTGGAACCGGACGATTTTCTTGGTTTTTGATCACTGGATCTGGAATACTGCCAGTTGCGATGTTCTTTTCTTTGTTAGCATCTTCCTTCCGTCCGAGAGGCATGTTTTCCAAGCAATGAACGATGCTGATAGAAAAAGGGTTAAGTGGGAGAAGCTGAAGCTTCGAGCTCCTGTTCTCAGTGAAAGAACCAAAAATTTTGCACAAAAAATGGGCAAACACCTCCAAGTCGTATGATTTAGTCGATTTTAAGTTGTTCTTAGTGATTTGGGTGATTTATGCAAATATATAAAAAGCAGGGACTAAATTGTAAAAGACACACAGATTTATAGTGGTTCGGCCAGAATGTGCCTACGTCCACTTTATATGTTATTCTCCTCTTCTATTCAGATTACAATTACAAAGCTTTGATTACAAGTAACTGAAAGTTGTTTGAAAGTTCTATCCGTGCTTAAGCTCTCGGACTTGTCCTTCATTGTTGTACCCCTGCCCCTCTATTTATAGAGTGAGGCTAGGGGCAGGGGTCCTGGATGTGTATAGCTGCTGGTGGGCCTGGGCTGATGCAATCTGGCCTGGCAACGTTGGTTCGGCAAGGCCTTGGTTCGGTGGTGCATAGAAGTGGCTTGGTCCGGTAGAGGTTGGTCCAGTGGTAGGTGAAGTGGGTTGGTCCGGTAGAGTTTGGTCCGGTGGGTTGGTTCGGTCGTCCATGGAAGTGGAGTTGGTCCGGTGGGACGTTGGTCCGGTAGTGACTCGGTGGAGTTTTGGTCCGGTGATGGAGGAGAGGGACTTGGTCCGGTAGGTGTTGGAGAGGCCTTGGTTCGGTAGTGAAGTGGAAAGGCTTGGTTTGGCAATGAAGTGGAGGGGCTTGGTTCGGCAGTGAAGTGGAGAGGTTTGGTTCGTCAGTGAAGTGGAGGGGCTTGGTTCGGCAGTGAAGTGGAGAGGTTTGGTTTGGCGGTGAAGTGGAGAGGTTTGGTTCGGTGGTACCCTCCTTGTAATGGCTCGGTGGAAAGTTGTTTGAAAGTTCTATCCGTGCTTGAGCTCTCGAACTTGTAATCTGAATAGAAGAGGAGAATAACATATAAAGTGGACGTAGGCACGTTCTGGCCGAACCACTATAAATCTGTGTGTCTTTTACAATTTAGTCCCTGCTTTTTATATATTTGCATAAATCACCCAAATCACTAAGAACAACTTAAAATCGACTAAATCATACGACTTGGAGGTGTTTACCCATTTTTTGTGCAAACACTATTTATACTTTTAAATAAATCTTATGAAAAAGATTTGCTAAAATTTTAAATTGCTAATTTCATCCAAAATCAATAAACACAAGAATGGTCTCATCGAAATACTCTTAGAATACTCCGCTTATAAAATGGATGAAATAAGCTGGGCAAACTGAATGATATAATAAGTCATTCATAAGAATCGTAACGAGTGCGGAATGCGATAAGTGGAATGCTAACTCCCGTAACTCGTAACCAAATGAAAATCGATGGCAAGGTCGAACTAGAAAGACCTTAACACCACACAAAAGATTTCTTAGGTGATAATCCTAAGACAAGCTCAAAAAAATGCCAGAAAATTCTCAAACTACATGAATGAGAGAAAGAACACTTTCCCCATCATGTGAGCTTAAAGAATAAAATGATGCCATCAAGTTGGAATCAAAATCACAAAGGAAAAAATAGAAATCTGCTTAACAGATTGAAAATGTCGAAGATGAACAGTCCACACGGGACAAAGGATAAGGCTTCATAATAATTAAGCCAATCTTCACAAAAGTCAATTCCAAAGCATAAGTAAAAATCGGCTCGGAGAGAAAAATCACATAAAATAATTTCGACATCAATAGAAAGCAAATTGAGTGTTGCGGATCCACTAATCCAGATTCGCAATCCTCAAAGAAGTCATCAAGCCCATAAATGTTTAAAGAAAAAGAATCACAAGTTCTCTTGATATAAAATAACGAGATGATTATATCAACAAGAAATTGAAAAGGATAATCACAAAACAAATGAAATCAAGGACTGAATGAGAAATACCTTGACCAAGAGAAGAGTTGCCAGGGGCTTGCAGCTTTCCTTCTCTCTTGCTTGGAAGCTTAGGACACGAAGATAAAAGATGATCCGAACCTTTGCAATAACGACAAAAGAGGGGTTTCGGGCACTCCTTTGCATGGTGGTCTGTGGAGCCACAATTGTAGCATCGTCCACGACTAGAGGTAGGAGTCTATGCTACCGGAGTTTGTTGCTTCCCTTTCTTATTAGAATTGGGTCCTTTGAATTTGATAGGCCTCTTCAAGTTATTGTCGAAGTTCTGTTGGGCACGCACAACTTCAACATCACCTTCATTATCGGCCTCTTCAAGACGAAGAGCGATATCAATAAGCTGATCAAATGAAACGTCAAGTTTCAGAAGTAATGGCTTCTTAAGATCCTTATTCAAGCCATAGACAAATCTCTGATTTTTTTTCAATGGGGTATTAATGTACTCAACCCCGTATTTGGACAGAGATTCGAAAGATGAGACATAGTCTGTCACAAAAGATTCACCTTGAACAAGGTCAATAAAACGTCGTGCTAAAGTTACTTTTTCAGCCTCCGACACGAATTTCAATTCGAATCTTTCTCAGAATTGCTCCCAAGTGAGATCCGCTTCAACGATTTCAGAAATTAAAAGCTCATACCAATCTAATGCTCTTTCTTGGAGCATGCTAGAAGCCATTTGGACTCGATGTAGATCAATAAGGTTCATGCGAGAAAAGATGCGATCACATGATTTGAGCCAAGCCTGAATTTCTATAACACTCTCGGATCTTTTGAATGGCCTTCCACCCAAATCGGTATAGTCTCTACACAAGCATGCAAAACAAAATCTAGGATGAGTAGGCTCTGGATTGGGTCCTGCACCTTGAGCATTCTTCACGAGATCTAAAAGCTGCTGAGCAGACATGAATACTCCATCTTGGGGAGTAGCACTGGACTGACCCGCACTGGGTCGGTTAGACCTAACCATTCTTCTTCTTTAAGAAAGAAAGAAGGAGAAAAGTTATTCTCAAAATAAATATCAAGCAATCTTGATAGATAAAACAAGGAATCATAAAAGAAAATAGGATAGGATGGTACGAAGACCCAAATAAAATCCTAAAGCACGACTCCTAAGATGGGCTTAGGACTATGATCCTTGTTAAATTATTCTACATTGTTTCAAAGTTTGGCTTTGATACCAAGCTGTGGCGCCCCACCTCTATACCCACACTAGCCAAGGACACTATGGGGTAATGCTGTCAACTAACGCGGGAATAAGGCTGTTGAGGAGCGACCATCCGTGTAATTGCTTTGTGCGAGCATCGATATGCCAGATAAAATATAACATGCATTTCATCTCAAGAGGAAATCCGACATACCGACGCAAACTCAAAGCTACTACACAGTGGCTATATATAATCTTCGGAAAGAAATATAGAAATAGACATAACATAAATTAGTCACAGATAATTCATATCACAAAGGCGGAAACAGATATGAATATTACACATAAAAGCGTATATCAGAGTAGTGGTCAAACAAGATCCACAATAACACAAAAGAATAGATGCAAGTGCAAGATAAAAGAATATGTATACATCAAGGAGTCAATATCTCAAATGTACACAACCAAAAACTACAAGCTAAGTAGTTAACCAAAAGATCAGATAATGGTCCGATAAGGAGTCAAGCAGAAGCACCTGTAAAATCTCAGTCTGACCCGAGTATAATTTAATAAGAAAATAATAAACAGATCAATCAAGCTATAAATATCAGATGAAATGATATAGAATAAGAGATATAATAAAACGACATATGATAACCAAAAATGTCATACTACGACAAGTATACATTAGAAAATCCACAAAAGTCATACAATATCTCAAGAATCTCATAGCATCAAAAGAATGTCATATTCTTTATTTAATTCACCAAACCACAATAAATGACATACATATCAATGCCAACTGAAAAAGGTGGTGAAACATAAATTCCAGAAATCATCATATAGAAATCCAGAAATCAAAAGAAAAGGTTGGCCAAGACATTGATGTAGTGCAAACGGTACATCCAATGAATCCAAAAATCCAAGACATAGATGTAGTGCAAACGGTACATCCAATGAATCAAAAAGGAAAGACAATGATGTAGTGCAAACGGTACATCTAATGAATCCAAAAGCAAAGACATTGATGTAGTGCAAACGGTACATCCAATGAATCAAAAAGCAAAGACATTGATGTAGTACAAATGGTAGATCCAATGAATCCAAAAGCAAAGACATTGATGTAGTGCAAACGGTACATCCAATGAATCAAAAAAAGCAAAGACATTTATGTAGTACAAACGGTACATCCAATGAATCGAAAGCAAAGACATTGATGTAGTACAAACGGTACATCCAATGAATCCAAAAGCAAAGACATTGATGTAGTGCAAATGGTACATCCAATGAGTCAAAAAAGCAAAGACATTGATGTAGTACAAACGGTACATCCAATGAATCAAAACACATTAGAAGTACATGGATTGCTAGTCCACAAAGAAATGCGACGAAGCTCAATGAATTGTGGTACGAATCTCCACATGGACAAAGAGACATCACACATTGCTAGTGTAAACCATAAAATGATCATCATCGATCATCAAGAAGTGTCAATTACAGTAAGCTAGTAAATATATGAGCTTAGCTTCATGTCATAACCACTAGCTTAACTTAAATATTTACGAACAAATTGTAGATCTCCACAAGAAAATCATCACAAGAGATTCAATCAAACAAGTCCAAGAATTAATCGACGAAGTAAACGCAAGCGTTTCATACCACTCATTTTACTAAGCCATTTAATTAGATTTCTCATACGAGTGAGGTAAAGGTTTGTATATGCTAGTAGATTGGAAAACGGATTAAGAAACGAGCTTTGTAATAAAATAGTGTTGAAATCATTTTGATGAAAGAGTTTTGATATTTACTACTAGCATTGAAAACCTTTATATTTTTAAAGTGACAAACCATAAAAATGATTGTAGAAACAATCAATCATTAAAATCCAGATACGAAGACATGAATCAGATCCAAAGAAACTGATAAAGAATCCATCGAAATGGATATTCAAAAATCCCTAAAGAGGAATCATCAAAATCATAATAAATGATAACAACAACTAGGATCATCACAAATCGATTCAAATTGGAAATTCAATCCCAAAAGGCAAAGTGGGCTGAAATAGCAAATTCAGTTGACTAAACAGAGATTTTCAGTTGACTAAACAGCAGATTCAGTCGACTGAATAGAGATTTTCAGTCGAGTAAACCCTACCTGGAAACTTTCCGTTTCCAGGTTCAGTCGACTGAACAGAGATTTCAGTCGACTAAACCCTGCCTGGAAACTTTCTGTTTTCAGGTTCAGTCGACTGAACAGAGATTTTCAGTCGACTAAACCCTGCCTGGAAACTTTCGGGTTTCAGATTCAGTCGACTGAACAGAGATTTCAATCGATTGAATCATGCTTGGGCTGTTTTTCGGCCTATCCAAATGAAGAGCAAACTCTTCCAAAATGCAACCGGACGAACATTGGCTCTAAGGGTTTATGCCAATCGGCAACCCGACCCTATATACTCCTCGATGCATCAACAAAAGCATGATCAAACATCCATAAAAGGATTTTCACACAAATTTGACTTAAAAACCCAAAAATTGGAATATTCACAAAACCAATCCAAATCAAGAGCAAATTCACATGAAGAAGTGTTAGGAGTTCATACCCAACAACCAAAGATAATTATAGTCATAGATGTGAGATAAAAATCTCACCTTTAAACCCAAAAGCACAAGATTGAGAAGCTTGAAAACAAAGGAGGATCAACCATTCTTCAATCCTAACTCAAGAAGCTTGATTCTAAGCTTAAAAGAGAAATATTTCCCAAATTAGGTTTAGGAATTTTCTGAAATCAAAGAGAGAATGAGTTGGGGAAGATGAAGAGAAGGCTTACCAATGGGTTCTCTTGAATTTGGAGCTAGAAGTTGGATTTGCTAATGAAGACTAGGGCTTGGAGTTTTAATTTCCCATCTCTCCCACCATTTTTACTTTAGAACTGAAAAGAGGAGGAAGTGAGAGTGAATGGAAAGGGATGGTTCAGATTTGGGTATTAAGTTAGCTAGTGAGCTGAACCCAAACCTTAAGTGAAAAAGGTCGAATTTTTAGCTAGCTCTAGACATATCAATGTTTATACTCAAAAAAGTTGCAAACGGCATTTTGAACTCAATGGAAGGGGTCTCGAGTCCTAATTCGACTGTTTGCAAAAAGTAGCTTTTCGAACCAAAATCCGACGAACGATAAAATATTTAAATAAAATATTTAAATATACAATTGATAAATATGCGGGTTGTTACAGCTCCCTTCTTTTTGAAAGTATACCCATAGAAATATACTTAACAACTATGATGGTTCTTCGGAACTCAAAGCTGGACCGCACCAACCATTACCGAGAATTCGAGTATTTCGTAACTCTAAAGCATACAATCGAATCCAATATAGAATAGATGCAAAGATAGCCTAATAGGAATTATCCCATATACCTTGGCCTCCACTCATGCTCTGGTTTTAGTTATTTCTAACAAAGTATAACAAAACTTAAATGAGCGACAAATTGTCTTGGATTGACGAAACACAAAGAAGAAAATATTAATTCTTCGATTCGAATTGAAACAAGGAAAATAAATTTATCCAACATAACTAGGAGGTTGCTCCTCCATATATCAAAAGTATACCTCCAAATAAATTAGACTCGAGAGTCCACGCTAAACATGCAACACTCTCGGGAACTTCCAAGCCTGACCCCATTAAATCCACAGGCCTCCGATCATACACACATCAATGCATGCATACTATCAACTTCACTGGATAATTGTGAGTATACCGCAATGGGTACGACCCACATGGCTTGCCTCCTACTCGTGATTTGGTTTTAGTTCCCATGGAATTTGATCCCAACTCTCAAAATGGACGAAAAATCATCTTAGAGCGACGAAGCACAACAATAACTAGAAGAGTGTGTCCCCTTACCCGCTTTTTGGATTTAGTCATTTTCAAAAAAAATATATAATAAAGCTCAAAAGGAGAAATACATCTTCTTAGAGTGATGAGTTACAAAGAAGATATGAGAATTGAAATTGTTAATTGATAGATCAGCTGTCAGCAATAACAAAGTGGTTTTTGTACAGGAATTAAATCATATAGACTTATCGCCAATAAATGAATCAAACTTTTAAAAAAATTGGTTCATGCTTGTGCTTGATTTTCGCTTTTCATACATATATGTAAAATACATTAAAAACACTCTTTGAAATATTCTTTTTAAAGAGGGCAATTTATAATACTAAGTGTATTAAAACAAGGGTCAAAAACAAATGTCATTAAAACATTGTTTAATGTAAACCCAAAATACTTTACACTTAGCTTTATTTTTAAACAATTTCTTTTTAAGTATTTTCTCATTTATAAACCAACGTTTATAAATTTAAAACTACCTTTATTATCCAAAACATAATAAATCAATTTAAATACCTTTATAAATTTAAAACAATGTTATTATTCCAAAGGATAATTACATACGACTTTATAATATTTTTAATGAATAATCAATTATCTTTAAACACATTTGTCAAATTAATTAATTAACTTTAAAAAACTTTTATTCAATTAATTAAGTAACTTTAGAACACTTAAGTACGAACACTTATAAATATTAGTTTATAACTTTTAAAATGCCATTAACTAAAATTACCAATTAAATCTAAATACCATTAGCCAAATGAATTAATTAAACTTAAACATCACTGATTAAATTATTGATTAAATCAAAATATCCTTAATTAAAATGATTAATTAAATTCAAATATCATTAATTAAAAAGATTAATTAGATTTCAAAACATGCCCATGAGCATAGCTCAGTTGGCCAGGGTTGCTTAGCAACAATGGAATGATGTTCCGTGAGGTCGCGGGTTCAAGTCCTGGCAAATAGGGGTCTGTTTCACTTAAGGCTTGGAGAGGTTTTTCCGTGTCAAAAACCGAATAAAAAAAGGTAAGGGGATTGAAATCTAGGTCAGGCTAGCTAAAATGAGGGACCGATGTAGCGAGCAGCCGAGTTCTCTAGCTCAACTCTTCGAGATAGAGTTCCTCTATAAAAACTAGACTTTAAACATCATTAATTTAAATGATTAACTAAATTTTAAACAACATTAATTAAAACGATTAACTAGGTTCAAAACATCATTAATTAAAATGATTAATTATACGCAAATGCATTAGTTAAAATGATCAATTAAATTCAACTCTCATTAACTAAAATAATTAATTAATTTTTGAAATATCGTCTTAGAGTGATGAATTAAAAAAAGATAGCAGAATCGAACCCACTGATCGATAAATCAACTATTGGGGATAATAAAGTGATTTATATATAGGAATTAAATCGCATACACTTACCACCAATAAATGGATCAAACTTTTAAAACATTTGATTCATGTAACGACCCGTAGTTTAACCACTTTGAAATGAAATATTTAATATATTTCAATATTCAAGTATATAAATTTCAAACTTAAATAATTATGTTTTATGTCCTAAATAAAAATGAAAAACAAATTTTTAGAATATGATTACAAAATCAAGACATTTGGATTTTCATCGAAAAGTGACAAAAGTTGGTTTGCGATAAAATTGAATGTATATTCGAGTTTTGTTTTAGTGATGAATAATTCTTTTTAAACTGTTATAAAATGGTAATAAATGATTGATAAAATATTTATAAGTAAAAAAATACTTGTTTGATAAAGTTGAAAATTTTCATCGCACGTTGACAATATTTTTGCAAATGGATTTTAATATTATTAAATATGGTTTTATAAGTCTAATACACTTGTTTTTAATTATTTATAAATAATAGGAAACTTATTTTCAAGTTTTTTTATATAAATAGTTTAACAAAAACGTCAAAACATGACAATAAAACGTTGGTAAAAAATCAACGTTTTGTTCAATATAAATTGTCGCAACGTTGTTGCACCTTTGTTAATATGTTTAACACACACAAGCGCACGCGCACACACACATATACATACAACATATGTATATTTATTTATACATACATATATACATACACACATATATATATATATATATATATTTACAAATAATCAAGTTCACTTTTACTAAGTATCATAATAAAATTTTAGACTGTCATAAGTAAAAAGTAAGTAAGGTAATTAAAAAAGTTAAAAAGCAAACATAAAATCAAATCTCACCAAAATTAATGCAAATCTTCACATTAATTCAGTTTTCCATCCCAATAAATTTCTTAAGTGAAAATGATATAATGTAATGAAGTAATAGATCATGATAAGTGTTGAAAAAAGAAGTTTACTTTAAAGTTAAGGAAGGATATTTTGGTAATTAATTAGTTAAATTGGTAACATACCCTTTCTTTATTTTCCTATAAATACACGAGCTTTCCTCTCGTGTCATCACACAAATTCTCTTCTTCTTTTCCTTTAAGCCATTTTAATGGCTTTTTCTTCTCTTCTTCTTTCTTACCAACTTTTCAAACAATATAAAATGAAGTCAAAACACCTTCAAACTTTGCCAATGTCATTACTTCATCTTTAGAAGGTTGTATGCCAATTTTATAGTCAAGGCAAGAAGGTTAGGGAGTCAAACCACACATGGTTGTTAGTTATGAGGAGAGGAAAGAGGAATTCAGCCTTATTTTGGTCGGTTCCGAAGCATGGTATGAAGTATGGTTTAGATTTTGAGTTCCCTGCTTTATAGTTTGACGGGGTGGAATCCAAAATGAGTTATTTCTACCTTTAAGTTCATAAAAATAATTGATATGTTAAAGAAACTTTAAGTATAAAGTTTTGCTTGAAAATGCTTGTTGAAGCCTTGTTTACTTTATTTGCTAAAATAATAGTTTGATTTCCTTGTTTGACTTTGTTTGGATGGTTAATTAAGTATTTTAAAATTTAGAAGTTAAACACTTAATGGGGTATGAGAAATGACTAGTACATTTGTTTCATCTGTGAGATCCAAGGAGACTTGGGCAAGGGACGAAACATCTTAAAGAGAAAGTCTAGATGTTTCAAAATAAATATCAAACCATTTTGACCCAAGATAAAATTAAAGGTGTTATAAATATTTGATAGAATGAAGTGCTGATTATCATTTGTTGTTGTGTTTATATTATCGGTCGATTGTTTGAATTAGGATCAACTAGTTGATGAGCAATTTACCTTTTTATATGCATGGGCTGGGAAGACAGTAAATTGAGAATGATTAAATACGAACAGCTTGTGATTAGAATTTCACAGTCTGACTATAAGGTGTTCAATAAAAATATTAGTTAAGCATGAATTATAATAAAAGATGCTTATTATGATTTTGGAAACAGAAAGATATTTTATCTTTTGAATTTAAATGATTTCTTTTGGGAGGAATAAAATATTTTGGGAATAAATATTTTCAAGTGATTTTATATAAAAGTGATTTATATAAAGAATGGTTTTATAAAAGTGTTTTATAAACGAAGAGAATTTCAAGGATAGAAAATCCAGTATTTAAAATGATTTCAAACAGTTTTGAGAGCTGAATATATTATGATTGAAAGTATTTGTGAATGTTAGTGAAAATAATTTATCGCTTCGGGATATAAAATGATTGTTACATTACCGATGATTCGGTTAACTCATAACTAAAAAGTGGGCATATGTTTTTGGTATAGTTCACTCTTGGAATAGAAGGTTGCACTTATTTATCGACTATATGAAGGCTGGCACACAATTGTCTTATTATTGGGAGAAAACTCCTGATCCGATTGCATATATTTTGATATGCATTTATAGTAGTATTTTGAGATTTCCAAATAAATATTTCAGAAGTGATCTATTTTAAAATCCCAAAGTAAAGTATAATTTGATACAAATGATGTCTATATATTATTTCAAAGGTTTTTAAAGAAAAAAATGGGAGTTTGATCCAAAGAAATATTTTCAAAAATGATTATATTTTGAAAATAATAAAGGCAGTTGAATTTCATAAAATCTATAAGTGAGGATTAAGCCAAGTGGGAAGGTTTTGGAACCTACATTTGCATGACATATATAGTTTGGGATTGCATATTTGTTTGTGCATCGTAGGCTCCTTTGGAGTCCTAATTGCTGTAGGAGCACTATGTTAGCTTGATCTTGTATCTAATTGGGTACCAATTAGATAGGCTATGTAGGCAATCACAAGTCTTAGTATGTACCTTCAATGATAACATAACATTTTTCGGTTTATTATATATCATGTGTTGATGTATTTTTCCTACTTACTATTTTAGACCAAATTTGACATGTTTATTGAGTTTACAGGAATGGCTATTGCGGTCTCTCTCATCAGAGTTGTACAATGGTAGATTTATTTCTATTTTTACTAGGTATGTATTAAAGCACACCTAGTAGATTATATTGATTACTCCGGTAACTTGTACAATCGGAATTATATCCTATACGATTAATAGTGTTATATATTTATCATATATTATATGTTAGTATGGTGGTTTTCATTCGAAGTTTTAGAACGAATGGAATTTTCGATGCTTTTAGCTAGTCCGAAAATCCAGGTCGCCATGGATGGAGTCATAGGTTAGGTTATGTGCTTAATTAAAATTTGTTTAGATTAGTAAATCGACCTACGAATCTTAAAATGAAATTACCTTAATTTGATAAATAAAATGGATAGGATAAGGCGTCGTTCCTACGACCGAAAACATGGATGATGTTTAATTTTGGATATAATTAATTGTAACGACCTGGTATTACGAACCATTCGCTTCCACACATATCGGACTTGAATTGCTTAAAACAATAGATTGTTAATTTATATTTGGCAAAACTCAGCACATACAGTAAATAAATAAATCATAGAACCACATACACAGAGTATTACAACAATAAGCAGTAGAATAGATAAATAGTAGTTTATGAAGCTACTATAAAACATCAAAGTCTAAAACAAAATACAATAGAATCTAAAATACAAACGAAACTCTAATACACAAATAACTGATGTATGAACATAAACGACTGGAATAAACTGAAAGCTGAATAGATGGATCTTCAAATAAAGATCCAATCTCCAAAGGTGAGTCTCAAATGTTGTGACACTCAGTCAGACCCGAGCATAAAGCAAAATACAATACACTCGAGTCAGGATTAACATTCTTATATCAGTAAATTCAACTCAAGTGAAATATCAACTGAAATATATGTAACTTAAAGAATAGTTGGGATTTCCACCCTCTAAGGATCCGTAGAACTATCTACTATGTAGTAATATACGCTATTATAATATGTTTATAGTAAAGCAAAAGTATTAAAATTGTGTTAAGGCGTTACCCATATCCCCCTTAATATTTTGTATATTCCTGTAGTCTATACTATGCCGTACGCTCCTCTGTAAACTGGAGGTTTACCCAGATGATAGGACATAAGTACGATACAAAATAAACTTGTAGAAGGTGCGATAGGGCATGCGACAAGGGACTCGAGGCAATGCCAGGGTAGATATACCATTTGTACTTCTAGATTGGTGGTAACACATAGCAGCTACTACGGCCCACCTGGTGACACGCTCCCAAATCGAAGGTGCGCCCAATCAAATCACAAAAGCAATAGAATGGTATCGATTATATGTGGCCGATAGGGGGAATGACCCCGCTTGGCTCGGTATAACTCCTGTTTTAGCCACATCAAGCTGACTCACGGGAGTCAGGGCTACGTAAATACCATATAGAATTGTCGCCAAACTATCCTACTTAATTCTGGTGTGACGCCCCACCTCTATGCTCACAATAACAAAGAGTATTAGAGGAAATACTATCTGTTATCACGAAGAATAAGGCGGGATAGTAGCGGCCATCCGTAGTTAGGCCTTACACTAGTATTGGCTATTTCGATAGAAGCGGTATATATTTTTACTTTTCATCTCTTATTTATTTACTCCCATCGACATACACAATTCCAGTATAAAACGAACTACGATGGTTCATAATAGTTTAGGACAATAAATATAATAATAACACAGATAATATAAATGCGGAACACAGATAAAACAAAGAGTCTCATATATATAATAACTGATGTCAGTTACAATACATGTGATACAATACATATGATACAACTACAACTATCAACTTAGGAAGTTATATGCACATGTACATTATCGTATATAATATACAAGAATACATATCTTCCTATACTACGACAACGACTACTCCAAATGATATAAAGAAACTTCATAGCTCAATCAGCAATCCAAAGCAAGATATCTACAACCTGTAATAACTCGGTCTGACCCGAGTATTAAATTCAAAAGAAATAATACACGGATCAGTCTAATTCAAACTCAGTTATTAGTGCACAGAAGCAATAATAATTAAGTACAAATAGACGACAGTCACAATAAATCTCGTCTATCCGATCCTTAAATAAAGAAATTGGATAACGATAAATATAACACGTAACAATGTTAAACAACAAATCAACAAAAATCCAAATTATCAACGAAGGTAAATTAAAAAGATTAGCAATGAAGATAATTTAGAAAACAATAGAATTGCCTAATCGGCAATTAACAACAAATTCTAATTATTAAGCAAATAATTAGAAACTCATAATCTAATTATCAAATTGATAATTAGACAACAATAAAATCATCAAATTAACCAATCAAAATACAAATCCAAAACATATTGAAATATCAATTAAAATGTCAATTCGGGTAGGGTTGCAGTACACGCACGCGTGCACTGCCTCGCCACTACAGCATATGGAATATGCAAAAAGATCAGTGAATCAAAACAAAATAGAATATCATAAAAACAATACCGTGTGGCTGCAGTACACACTTGCGTGCACTGCCTTGCCACTATAGTGATGATGTACACAAAAGATCAACGAACCAAAATCAATGAAGAATCAAATATCGATGCCACGGCCTCAACGTCAAAGTAGAATGACATGGAAAATGTGCACGTATGTGCACAATGAAAATTCACAATCAAGCACAAGGTAAAATCCAAAATAACGGATTCAACACAAGTACAAAGCCAAACCAAAACAAACAGCAGTACCAAGAAATCACATAAAATCAGGTCCGGGCGACAATGAATGACCAATAAGTTCACATCACTGCCCAAACATATTATGAAACAAAATTGTCAAATGCCTCAAATGGAGCAGCATATAGTGGAAACTAGAATAATAAGTAGAACTGACCACCCAATGAATCAAATGACACATACTCGAGGAATACTTCAACTACCAACGAACAGTGATACAATAATGGGCTAGGTAATTAACCTGCAGGGATATACAGTGACACATGAACTAAAGGTCAAGCGATGGCATGGCAAATTGCACAGACCACATACTACTCCAAATAACAACAAAGTCGCCAACGAATCCAACAATGCAACAAAATAAAACTGCAGACACCCCATAAATACAAGGGCAGAACTGCAATAAAAACTGCAGCCACCACAAAATTATAAGGGCACAGCAAATACAACAGCAACAAAACTGATGCAACATGGCAAACCCAAAATGCAACTGCACTAATCCATACTACATGAAGTGGCCAGCTTATTAACTAGCAGGTGATACACGGCAGCGGACAAAATAGTGCCGCAGTTTAAAGTAGCGAGCAACAGAGGCAAAAATGCACCAAAACCGACAGCAAGCATATAGGATAATCAAAGTCTAAAAGAGTGCATATAAATGTAAACAAATGCAAAGTCTAATGAATGCAACAGTGACTCAAAACATATGCAGTTAAGAGGCAATGCTCGAGTCATACCAGATTCATGTATACAAATGAGGACACATATAAGTGCGCATATGTAATGTTAGCAGTGCCAACAATTGTGACAGCAGTTGCAAAGTACTTAACAACACACTGGATCGGTTCAAAGTTCAGGTGAACCAAATAAAGCAGTGTACACAAAAAAACTGACGAATGCAACTGTGTACAAGTAAGTGGGACAGCAAGCACACGAATGTAAAGTACAACTACAACAGACAACGAAATTAAAGTTCAATTTTCAAGCAACACCGTATGACCAAAGTCTGAACAAGGGTGAAAACTGGAATATAACCAGAAATCAAATTCTCAAAGCAAGTGCACAGTCAAAGCTTAAAGAAATAAATGTCGAACAATTCTTGTAGGTAGCCGTTTCATATCCAGACAGTACCATACCCAAAATCTTTCCATAAAACTAACATAATCCATTCAAGTGACCAAAGGCAGTAAACACGAGTGGTCAAATCCCAGTATCAATTTATACGAAATGGAAAAATCAATGAAACCATCAACATCCAAATGAAAACAGTGCCGAGATAACCAAGAGAACGGGAAATCGAATCAGTTAAAAATCAAGTCAGAATTCATCAGCGACGGAATCAAATCAAACGCAAAGCAAAGTACTTAGTTGAACTAGATGTGAGGGTCACTCATCTTGCTTTCTAGAGCACGACCCAACTAGAAGCGGCCGTGAGCAACCCCAATCGATCGGCAAAGCAAATCGATCGAACAACACTCGATCGAACTATTGAAAGAGGCACCCTCGATTTTGCACGGAACCCTAGCTGAAAGGAAGAACGAACGAGAAGAACAAAGCCGCCACCATTATTTTATTTCGTTTGTTATGCTAGGGTTTGCCAATGAAAGGGTAAAGGGGGAACGGTGTAAATAATTATCACGGCACAAAAGAAACGTGGGCCAAATAAATTTTAAAGCCCGTATAATTCTTAACAATTTTTGAAAAGAATTTCAGCTGATTAAAACTCCCGATAGCAATAAACCAACAGATTAATCGTTTAATGACGATATGAAATTAACAGCAAAACCCCGGGTTGTTACAGACTCCCCTGCTTATAAAAATTGCGTCGCCGCAATTTTCATGTCGTCAATAACAATTATTTTTCTAACATAAACTGGTTAAGCTAGAAAAATAAACATCGAGAATATAAACACCAAAGAAATATTTTAATTTCATAAAAAAAATTCACAAATTCTCAACAAAATCTAACTATCAAACAGATAATCAGAAAACACCTAAACTGAATAAATGCAATTATCAGCAATATTCAATTATCAATTAGATAACTGAATACAGAAACCGCAAAATAGCAATATCTAATTATCGATACGATAATTAGAAAACAGCAAACTCTAATTATCAACAAAGATAATTAGAAAACACAAATCACAATTCGCAAAACCGCAAACATCTAGTTATCAACCAGATAATTAGAAAACACGAACTTCATAATCAGCAAACTCTAATTATCAACAGAGATAGATAGAAAACAGCAATTCAATATAATCAACAAAATCTAGAATCAATTTGGGACTAGAAAATCTCATAATCAACAAAATTTTAGCAGTTATCTAATCATCAAAACGATAATCAGAATCAACAAATATTCAATTATCAAAAAACGATAATCAAATCTCAAATCAACAAATATTCAATTATCAAAAACGATAATCAAATCTCAAATCAACAAATATTCAATTATCAAAAATGATAATCAAATCTCAAATCAACAAATATCTAATTATCAAAAACGATAATCAGAATCAACAAATATTCAATTATCAAAAACGATAATCAAATCTAAAATCAACAAATATCTAATTATCAAAAACGATAATCAGAATCAAAAAATATTCAATTATCAAAAACGATAATCAAATCTCAAATCAACAAATATTCAATTATCAAAAACGATAATCAAATGTCAAATCAACAAATATCTAATTATCAAAAACGATAATCAGAATCAACAAATATCTAATTATCAAAAATGATAATCAGAACCAACAAATATCTAATTATCAAAAACGATAATCAGATTCAGCGGATATCTAATTATCAAAAACGATAATCAGAATCAACAAATATCTAATTAACAAAAATGATAATCAGAATCTACAAATATCTAATTATCAAAAACGATAATCAGAATCAACAAATATCTAATAATCAAAAACGATAATCAGAATCAACAAATATCTAATTATCAAAAACGATAATCAGAATCAACAAATATCTAATTATCAAAAACGATAATCAGAATCAACAAATATGTAATTATCAAAAACGATAATCAGATTCAACAAATATCTAATTATCAAAACCGATAATCAGAATCAACAAATATCTAATTATCCAAAACGATAATCAGATTCAAAAAATATCTAATTATCAACCAAATAATTAGAACTCATATCAACAAATATCCAATTACCTGCAGATAATTTAAACAACAAATATCTAGATATCAATTAAGATACTCTTTAAAATCAACATAAAAGGTTGGATCGATCCCATCAAATGACGAGTTTTTAAGCTACACTGCACGTGCATCTCAGAGTGGCCGAAGCCTACCAAGTACTATAAATTTTAGCGCCCATCAGATTGACCCGAAGGTCCGCAGAGTGACCCGAAGGTCTAGTACTGGTATTTGACCCAAAGGTCCGCAGAGTGGCCCGAAAGCCCAACAAATGACCCGGAGGTCCAGAAGAGTGGCCCGAAAGCCCAACAAATGACCTGAAGGTCCATCATATGACCCGAAGGTCCAACATATGACCCGAAGGTCCATCAGAGTGGCTCGAAAGCCAAATAAAATCATCAGAATCATCAAAACAACTGATATTTCAATTAACGAGTCCGGAATTAACCAAAATAGAAAACGCACATGTCCTATAACCACGAGTTTTACTAAAGTGTTTAATTCTCTTCATCTTTTTCTTGAAAGTGCAAAATTGTGTATTCCAAAAATAACATTTCACATTCTCAAACGAACAAGTCCGGAATTAAGCGAATCAGTAAAAGAAAGGGGTCATAGTCCTCGATTTTTCTGAAACGTTTAAATCGCTTCCTCATTCTTTTGAAAGCGCAAACTGTAAAAATTCTGAAAACAATTTCATTTATTTTATAAAAGTATTAATTTACATTCTCAAACGGACAAGTTCGAAATTAAGCGAATCGGTAAAAGAAAGGGTTCATAGTCCTCGATTTTGCTGAATCGTTTAAATCGCTTCCTCATTCTTTTGAAAATGCAAACTGTAAAATTTTTGGAAAACAAATTTATTTTTAAAACGATTTGCAAATCCGTGATAAAAAAGGTAACATTAGTGATAATTTTGACAAGGAAATTGTACTTCTCAAAACACCGTAGAAACGGATCTCAAAATCAGCATTGCGGGATAACCGCTTGAAAATCCACTTTAAAATTTGACGGTTAATGAAGTCAAAGCGACAGTAATTCTTTTATACGCCAAAATCTCATCAAAATAATTTGCATCAAAATATAATACCAGTGAATTTTCATTCATTAAAAATGTCAACAAAACACCATGCTTCAAAATTTAGCAACGGCGTAAAAATTCCGTTATAAAAATAACGACAACAAAATACGTTTAAAACCAAACATCGGTTTTACGCAAAATTAATGCAATAACGTACGACTCAAATTTGCATGTATACCACAAAATGAACAAAGAAATCATTCGAATATATCTTCAATGAAGATAATTCAAAACAACAAAAATCTCAGCAAAATCACATAACCGCAATCGCTTCAGATCCTCAAATCGGATTCGAAATTTTCAAAGAAAACAAATTAAACACAGTTATGTAAACAACAAATGAAATCTATTTCAACTTCATATTTTGATTTTCAAATCAAAAAGGTTATCGGCCGTACTTAGCGAAGACAGTCTCACTGTTTTCGCTGCGCACTCTGATAAACAAAACACGAATCAACCAATCATCAAAACACAGTTTCACCTTTTATTTTTAAATAAAGATATTTAAAAATTTCAACATATTTTCAAAACTTTATTTTTGACTCAAAGCAAAATAAAACATCGACTAATAGTTGTAACATATGTTCCGTCTAAGTTATGTTTTATATTATGTCCATAAACCCCAAGCTCTGATACCAACTGTGACGCCCCACTTCTATGCTCACAATAACAAAGAGTATTGGAGGAAATACTGTCTGTTATCACGAAGAATAAGGCTGGATAGGAGCGGCCATCCGTAGTTAGGCCTTACACTAGTATTGGTTATTTCGATAGGAGAGGTATATATTTTTATTTTTCATCTCTTATTTATTTACTCCCATCGACATACCCAACTCCAGTACAAAACGAACTATGATGGTTCATAATAGTTTAGGACAATAAATATAATAATAACACAGATAATATAAATGCGGAACACAGATAAAACAAAGAGTCTCATATATATAATAACTGATGTCAGTTACAATACATGTGATACAGTACATATGATACAGCTACAATTGTCAACTCAGGAAGTTATATACACATGTACATTATCGTATATAATACACAAGAATACATATCTTCCTATACTATGACAACGACTACTCCAAATGATATAAAGAAACTTCATAGCTCAATCATCAATCCAAAGCAAGATATCTACAACCTGTAATAACTCGGTCTGACCCGAGTATTAAATGCAAAAGAAATGATACACGGGTCAGTCTAATTCAAACTCAGTTATTAGTGCAAAGAAGCAATAATAATTAAGTAACAAATAGACGACAGTCACAATGAATCTCGTCTATCTGATCCTTAAATAAAGAAATTGGATAACGATAAATATAACACGTAACAGTTTTAAACAACAAATCAACAAAAATCCAAATTATCAACAAAGGTAAATTAAAAAGATTAGCAATGAAGATAATTTAGAAAACAACAGAATTGCCTAATCGGCAATTAATGACAAATTCTAATTGTTAAGCAAATAATTAGAAACTCATAATCTAATTATCAAATTGATAATTAGACGACAATAAAATCATGAAATTAACTAATCAAAATACAAATTCAAAACATATTGAAATATCAATTAAAATGTCAATTCGGGTAGGGCTGCAGTACACGCACGCGTGCACTGCCTCGCCACTACAGCGTATGAAATATGCCAAAGATCAATGAATCAAAACAAAATAGAATATCATAAAAACAATACCGTGTGGCTGCAGCACACGCTTGCGCGCACTGCATTGCCATTATAGTGATGTGTACACAAAAGATCAACGAACCAAAATCAAATATCGATGCCACGGCCTCAACATCAAAGCAGAATGACATGGAAAATGTGCACGTATGTGCACAATGAAAATTCACAATCAAGCACAAGGTCAAATCCAAAATAATGGATTCAACACAAGCACAAAGCCACCCAAAGCAAACAGCAGTACCAAGAAATCACATAAGATCAGGTCCGGGCGACAATGAATGACCAATAAGTTCACATCACTGCCCAAACATATTATGAAACAAAATTGTCAAATGCCTCGAATGGAGCAGCATATAGTGGAAACTAGAATAATAAGTGGAACTGACCACCCAATGAATCAAATGACACATACTCGAGGAATACTTCAACTTCCAATGAACAGTGATACAATAATGGGCTAGGTAATTAACATGCAGGGTTATACAGTGACACATGAACTAGAGGTCAAGCTATGGCATGGCCAAATTGCACAGACCACATACTACTCCAAATAACAACAAAGTTGCCAATGACTCCAACAATGCAACAAAATGAAACTGCAGACACCCCGTAAATACAAGGGCAGAACTGCAATAAAAACTACAGCCACCAAAAAATTATAAGGGCACAGCAAATACAACTGCAACAAAACTAATGCAACATGGCAAATCCATAATGCAACTGCACTAATCCATACTACATGAAGTGGCCAGCTTATTAACTAGCAGGTGATACACGACAGTGGACAAAATAGTGCCGCAGTTTAAAGTGGCGAGCAACAGAGGCAAAAATGCACCAAAACCGACAGCAACCATATAGGATAATCAAAGTCTACAAGAGTGCATTATGTAAACAAATGCAAAGTCTAATGAATGCAACAGTGAATCAAAACATATGCAGTGAAGAGGCAATGCCCGAGTCATACCAAATTCATGTATACAAATGAGGACACATATAAGTGCACATATGTAATGTTAGTAGTGCCAACAAATGTGACAGCAGTTGCAAAAGTATTTAACAACACACTGGATCGGTTCAAAGTTCAGGTGAACCAAATAAAGTAGTGTACACAAAAAAATGACGAATGCAACTATATACAAGTAAGTGGGACAGCAAGCACACGAATGTAAAGTACAACTACAACAGACAACGGAATTCAAGTTCAATTTTCAAGCAACACCGTATGACCAAAGTCTGAACAAGGGTGAAAACTGGAATGTAACCAGAAATATAATTCTAAAGCAAGTGCACAGTCAAAGCTTAAAGAAATCAATGTCGAACAATTCTTGTAGGTAGCCGTTTCATATCAAGAGAGTACCATACCCAAAATATTTCCATAAAATTCACATAATCCATTCAAGTGACCAAATGCAATAAACACGAGTGGCCAAATCCTAGTATCAATTTATACGAAATAGAAAAATCAATGAAATCATCATCATCCAAATGAAAACAGTGCCGAGATAACCAAGAGAATAGGAAATCGAATCAGTTAAAATCAAGACAGAACTCATCAGCAACGAAATCAAATCAAATGCAAAGCAAAGTACTTAGTTGAACTAGATGTGAAGGTCACTCACCTTGCTTTCCAGAGCACGGCCCGGCTAGAAGCGACCGTGAGCAACCCCAATCGATCGGCAAAGCAAATCGATCGAACAACACTCGATCGAACTATTGAAAGAGGCACCCTCGATTTTGCACGGAACCCTAGTTGAAAGGAAGGACGAACGAGAAGAACGAAGCCGCCACCATTATTTTATTTTCTTTCGTTTGTTATGCTAAGGTTTGCCAATGAAAGGGTGAAGGAGGGAACGGTGTAAATAATTATCACGGGACAAAAGAAACGTGGGCCAAATAAATTTTAAAGCCCGTACCATTCTTAACAATTTTTGAAAAGAATTTCCGTTGATTAAAACTCCCGATAGCAATAAACCAACAGATTAATCGTTTTAATGACGATAGCAAATTAACGGCAAAACCGCAGGTTGTTACATCTGGAATCTCCACCATGCACGCAGTTGTTAAAGTGGTTTTCGGTATTAGCAGAGAGTATGACAATATCTGATCCCGGTCGCTTTAACAAATAAACGCTTATTTCACACCATGGTTATTTCATTTTCAAATAGTTCATACTTCGTATCAAAATATCATATTCATTTCAAAATCATGCAAATTCGATATTATTTTTCACTCTAAAAAATATTCATTTCCAGAATCGAAACACTTTCAAAATTATAACCCTTTCGAAACCATAACACTTTTGAAATCATATTTTTTTTTAAAACATGACACTTTGAAAATCATAACACTTTGGAAATCATGACACTTTCGACTTAAACGGTTTAAATACTGAAAATAGTATACATATTAAAATAGTTATAAATTAAAATAGTTTATATATTAAAATACTTTTCATAATAAATCTATTCCCTCCAATTTCACAAATCGATTCGAATCATCTTAAATTCCTAAATTCAATTTAAATCCATTCCAGTTTAACCATTTCAATTTAAAGTCTAATGATTCAAGTTTAAATATTCAAACATTTACAATATAAATTTGATTTATATTTCAATATTTAACTTAAATTTTAAATTGAAAAATATCCACTTAACCATTTTAATAATAATTTATTTGAATCATAATTTTTATATATTAAATCAATATTAAATATCCAATCTCAATTTTATTTAAATTTGAGAATATTCATTTAATCACTTTTTATCAAATCAAGCCATAAATCATATTTTTCAAACCTCAAAATCAATAAGTTCAAACAAATCCTTATTTGAATTCAATTATTAACTAATTTAAATTCCAAATCAACATTAATTTATATTCCCAACCTTTATTATTAAAGTTAAAAAAAGATATTTTAAAGCACTATTATAAATTTAGATAAATACTTAACCATATTATATTACTTATACTAAACTTATTAAATTAAATCTTATTACTAAATGTATTTTGTATTAAATCTTATTTTATAAAATTTTAAAATAATAAAATTAGTAGAAAGTCATAAATTTTATATTTTCGAAACCTAACTTATAAATTAAAATTTCCATTTTAAAAATCTAAACTTTTAAACATATATAAAAATAGCATTATATTTTTTATAAAAACAATATTTATTAGTACCTATATATTTCCTTTCAAAACTTTGGAAATCATTTTCAAAATATAGACCAACGGTGTCCGTATATAATTCTCTATCCTATGGTCAAGTAATACATATATTTATCATTTCAATCCGCAATATCAATATCTACGGGTATGTATCATTTCAAGCCGCAATCCCAAAAATTTAAAATCAATGAAAATCGCTTGGGTTTATCATTTCAATCCATAAAGATTTTCCCTTATTCTGGAAAATCGTTCGGGTATGTATTATTTCAACTCAAGGTGAATTCAGCTAACTGGGAACTTGTAGAGTGAGAACAAATATGATAAAATATAACATATCAATAACTGCATATATCATCAGTAACAGATTAAATAAAACATATACAACAGGATATGGTGTCATATATCACAGGTGAACAATTTCAGATGATGGCATATCATATTTAACGATTAAATAACTAGCAGTTCAAATTTAACAGCATATTTCAATTGTCGTTTTAAGTGAAATAAATTTACTAAATATAAGGATGTTAATCATGAGTGATTTCTCACCTTTCAAAGCTAGAGAAATTTGACAATGAAATGAGTTACGAATCTAAGCACGAATTTCAAAGAAAAGCAAGATTGGCAAGAATTAGACGAACAAAGCTGGTAATAAGGAATCGATGAAACAATTAAATCGGCTTGATATAAATTGAAATAAATATATGTATATATATAACTTTTTTTTCAAAATTATATTTGAAACACATATATAAAAATAAAATCTATATATATTTTCAAATCACTGTTTAACTTGACGCTTATGAAATAAAATTTCTATATATATATATGGAAACCAAACTAATGTATACTTATAAACTAATATAAATAAACATACATATATAACCTACATACATATTATACTTTAAGATCAATATTTATTACAAAAGTCCATATAAGCTGTAACGACCCAATTTTTCGACGCTCGAAAGTCGACATTGATACGTCCACTGTATCAAATGTCGAACAATCGAATGCCGGAAAGCCGAACCGTTAGGGTAAATGAAGAAGAAGATAGAAGAAGAAACAGAAACAACAAAAGAATCTCACATTCAGAGCGGAACAATATATAATAGACAAATGAATAATCTTTAAACAAAAGAACTATATCAGTTTATACATTACATCATCAAATATTACAACACAACAAAGTAGCGGAAAAGAATAACATATACTAGTTGTGATGCCCCACATCTATACCCACGCTAGTCAAGAACACTACGATGTAGTGCTGTCAACTAGCACGGAGAATAAGGCTGTTGAGGGGCGACCATCCATGTAACATCTTTGTGCGAGCACCGTTATGTCAGATAATATAGCATGCATTTCATTTAAGGAGGAAGTCCGACATACCGATACAAACTCAAAGCTATCACACGGTGGCTATAAATAATCTTCAGAAACAAACATAGAAATAAGCATAACACAATCAGTCACAGACATCCATATCACAAAGGCGGAAGAAGATATGGATATATAACTAACGCATGAAAGTGTACATCAGAGTAGTGGTAAAAAAGATCCACAATAATACAAAAGAATAGCAACACGTGTTATACAAAAGAATACAACTATGAGTCTATATCTCAAGTGTATACAACAAAAACTACTAAACTAAATAGTTAGCCAAAAGTCAAAGTAGCAAACCCCGAGGAGAAATCAAGCAGAAGCACCTGTAACATCTCGGTCTGACCCGAGTATTATTTAAGAAAATAATAAACGGATCAGTCTAGCTATAAATATCAAATGACAAGGTATAAAATAAAAGATATGGCGTAACATAAAATATCCATACTGACATACTACTATAAGTATGAAAATGATGATCAACAGAAGATCAATCAATAAGAGATAAATCAATATCAAAAGAATCTTCTCAAAGATCCAAAGAGGGCATCATACCCTAAACTTGTACTCATAACAAGTCAATGACATAAATTCTAGAAATCAACACAGGAAATCCAGAAATCATAGAAAAAGGGAAAGAGGCCAATCTCATGATGGTCCAAAGACCATGGGGAGCTACCCCATATGGATGAGTCGGAATCACCCAGATGAAGTCTATGCTAACCAAAAAGAAAAAGGTATGTGTGAATGGAATCACACAAATGGTGTCTAGCCTGACCTCGCAACAAAAAGGTATGTGTGAGTGGAATCACACAAATGGTGTCTAGGCTAACCAAAAAGCAAAAAGGTATGTGTGAATGGAACCACACAAATGGTGTCTAGCCTAACAAGGAAGCAAACAAAGAGACATCGCACAACTGCTAGCCTAAATCACAAAATGATCGTCATGATCAACGAGAAGTGTCAATTACACTAAGCTAGTAAATATAAAAGTTTAGCTTCATGTCCCATAACCACTTGCTTAACTCAAATATTTACGAACAAACTGTAGATCTTCACTAGAAAATTGTCACAAAAAGCTTCAATCGAACAAGTCCAAGATAATGCTGATCTTGCTGAAGTAGACTGCTCATTTGCTTCATATGAGTTTGATGAGCTTCTTGATTATTTCCTGAATCTCAATGAGCCTTTATCTCCTCTCTTTACTGATTTTAACTTCTTTTCTTCTGTAGAGAAAGTACTGAGCATTGTTCAAACTTCCCCTCCTCCAGTTATTCCTCCCCCGTCTCTGCAAGTAACTCCTCCTTCTGCCTCTCAACCGGGATCATAAGAGGAGCAAATAGAATCTCTCAAGACTTGGCGATCCCATTGCTTCTCAAGAACATAGGGGAGAAGAAACTAAGGAGGGCGAAAAGACTCCGGAACTAACTGGCTCCGACGACATGCCGTTGGCCACACTTTTTACTCCAGGAAGAGGGGCTTCTCCTAAGAAAAGGGGGAAACGCGGAGTGTCAAAGAAGAAAGAAGCTTCAACTGGCGAGGAAAAAGCAGAAACAAGTCCGATCGTTCCCCTTTCTCCTTCTTCTCCTACTCTTTCAGGCCGGCGCAGGAAGTTGGCTATCCGGCCAGGTGCAGGCTCAAAAGGTGGAGGGAAGAAGAAAAGATGGCTTTGGTCCTGTGCTTTTTATCTCGCTCTTTGCTGTTTTGCTCATATATAAGCTTGTGTTGACTGAAGATTGTGCGGGTACCAGTCCCCGCTTTCTTTTACTTTAAAACCTGCATATGTATAAAATTCTCGTAATATGGAATAAAATGGTTCTTTTACTTATACAAATTTCTGTCTGTATTTGAGAACACTTTTATTTTCTGTTTTCATGCAAATTTCTTTGTCCTTTTTATGTGAAGTTGCAGTAAACCTATGGCATGTTTCTTGAGCATTGTTTTCATTTTAATGATGACTATATTGGCAACGTTTCGGAGGACAATTCTTCTGTTTCGAGAAGACTTATGCTCTTTCTTTAGAGAGCAACTCTTCCATTTGGAGGAAGTTTGCATTTGTACTTTATAGGATAATATTTCCGTTCCAAGGAAATATTTTTCTAATTTAGTAGAATGCACTTCATATTGGAGGAGTTTTCTTTTAAGTTTGATCTTTTTTTTTGCGAAGTTTTTACACTTCACTTTTTTTTTTGAAAAAAGTCACTTTTGCTTTGGCAAGTGAATTTTACTTCGTAGTACAGTGGGCCTTCCGAAAAAGGACTTCAAGCTGCTTGAGCCTCCGAAGAGAGTTTTCTGTTTGATTGTCCCTTTGGGAAGAGGTCTTTTTGTTTGGTTGCGCCTCTGGGAAGAGGTCTTTTTATTTCTGCCTCTTGGGAGAGGCTTTTATCTTTTCCCTGTTCGCTGGGAAGCGGGCCTCCGAAGAGGGCTTTTCACATTTCGACTTGTGTGAAGTTTTATTTCAGATCACGGTGAAATGTGTACCCCTGAGTAGGGCTTTTGCCTGGAAGTTTGGAGTTTCTTTCTCTTAGTTGGATGGATTCACGGGGTTGCCACCGATGAGTCCGCAACTTTCTGTCGAGAAAGAACTCTCTTTTTCTGGCGAGACCCGCTCGAGGTCTTTTGTCATTTCAACTATGGTGAAATGGGCCTCCGAAGAGAGCTTTTCACATTCCAGCACTTATGAAGTTTTATTTCAAATTTCGGTGGAATGCGTGCCTCTGAGTATACCTGGAAGTTTCTTCCTCATGGTTGGCTGGATTCACGGGGCGGACGCAAGTTACTTGGATGCTTATTTGCGCAGATTGTCTCAACTAGTGAACAAGCGCCTTGCCTTCCACTTGGGAAGGTGCCTCCGATCATCGTATGGATTCACGGGGCGGACGCAAGTTACTTGGACGCTTGTCTGCGCAAACTGTCTCAGCTAGTGAACAAGCGCCTTGCCTTCCAGTCGGGAAGGTGGTCCCGGTCATTCCATACCAATCTTTTTTTTTGTTGAGAAAGTCTTCTGGCATGCCTCGTTTGAGGTCTTTATCCTCCGAAGAGTTGTGCCTCCGAAGAGGGCATGTGCCTCCGAAGAGGTCTTTTGCTGTCTGATGCTTGCTCGCCCATGTCTCTTTGCCATCTATTCACATCGCCGATCCCCGTTATCTTTTCCAAATACACTTCCCTTTTAATTGCCAACAATTTCCTTTATCCAAAGAAGTATACTTCATAGTTCAGCGAGTTGGTGGTGGCAGGCACAGGCTATTTAACTGGATGCTCGTTTGTACAAACACCCACAATTAGTTAGCAAGAGCCCACTTCCAGCAGAATCACTAACTTTTGTTTGAAGCACTTCTTCCGTAGGATTTGAGTATGGAAATTTTGAACGGCTTAGCGTTTGCTTGTTGGGTGATGTCGGGGATTCCTTGGTCTTGTGACGGGTAAGCTTTGTTTTTATGGCCTGCATTATTAGATCGACATTTTAGTAATACAATTAACGTATTTTATATATCGAAATGAAACAAAGCAGTTTATAATAGTAAAGAACACAAGAGTTATAGTGGTTCGGCCAAGAACTGGGCCTACATCCACTTTATAGTTCTTATTATTCACTTGCACTGGCTTTACAACGGCTTTCAATACAAGAATCATACATTCATCATTCTTTTACAATATTTCATTAAAGCCTTTAAGTAAAATATGGGCGCAAATGATTGCTGTTCCAAGCTCTTGGGATTGGGTCTCCTTCAATAGTTACAAGTTTGAATGTGCCATCAAGAAGTTTTTGGCCTATAACATACGACCCTTACCAGTTTGGTCCAAGCACGCCTGTAGGTGTCATAATTCTTTTTAAGATTAGATCCCCAACTTCAAAGCTGCGTTGGCGAACTGTGGAATTGAAGTGCCTAGCTATTCTTTGCTGATGAGCCGCAACTCTGAGCTCAGCTTCTTCCCTTTTTTCATCAAGGAAGTCAAGGGCTTCAAGTTGCACCTTTTCATTTTAGGCTTGATTGAAATAGATTCTTCTATGTGAAGGGACCTCTATTTCTATCGGAATCATTGCCTCTGATCCATATGCCAATGAAAATGGAGTGTGCCCCGTCGTAGTTTTATGTGCAGTTCTATATGCCCATAGTGCTAGTGGAAGTTTATCGACCCAACCACCTTTTGCTTTTTCCAGCTGTTTTTTGATGGTTGATTTGATAATTTTGTTTACGGCTTCCACTTGCCCGTTTGCCTGCGGATGGGCCACTACTGAGAAACTTTTCTGGATCTTGAATTTCTTGCAAAAATCTTAGAACTCTTTACTTTCGAATTGGGTTCCATTGTCTGTGATTATCTTTTGAGGCACACCATACCTGCAAATGATATTCTTAGTTACAAAGTTTATCATTTTCTTAGAGCTAATAGTGGCTAAGGGTTCAGATTCAGCCCATTTAGTAAAATAATCAACAGCAACAATAGCATATCTGATTTCGGATTTTGCAGTCGGCAAAGGCCCGATGAGATCTATTCCCCAATTAGAAAATGGCCACGGACTGACCATCTGTGTTATCTCAGTGGAAGGTGCTCTTGGGATTTTTGCAAATCTCTGGCATCGGTAACATTTTTGGGCGTAACTTGCGGCATCACGATTAATATCTGGCCAAAAATACCCATAACGGAGAATTTTCTTTGCTAAAGTTTGACCACCTGAACGATCTCCACACTCTCCTCCGTGTACCTCAGTTAGAATTGTCTCAGCTTCTTCCTTGGTCACACATCGGAGTAATGGCATTGAGAATCCCCGCCTATACAATCGGCCATCTTGAATTACATATTTGGATGCTTTTCTTAACAACTTCTGCCGCTCTTTTGAGTTTTCTGATGGAGAAATGTCACGCAGATATTCTAATATCGAAGTCATCCATGATTCTCGCACCTGAGACACAGTCATGATCCAGTCAGTATCCATTTCATCGATGCTTGGAGCTGACAAGACTTCCACAGGGACCAATCCCAGTAATTGAGCTTCACCGGTGCTTGCATACTTTACGAGTGAATCTGCCTTCATGATCTCTTCCCGGGGTATATGATTTATGGTATAATGGTCAAGGTCCTCGAGAAGCTCCCAGGCTCTTGACAAATAAGCAGGCAGATTTCCCCCTTTAGTCTGAAACTCTTTCTTGACTTGACATACAATAAGTTGTGAATCACTGAAGATCTGCAACATTTTGACATTCAATTCTTTAGCAATTTTCAAACCAGCAATGAGAGCTTCATATTCTGCCTCATTATTAGTCGAAGGAAATTCTAACCTCAATGCACAACACAACGACCGTCCTTCAGGGGTTTCAAGCACAACCTCAGCCCCGGAACAGTAATCGTTTCTTGCGCCATCAACATACAATTTCCATCGAATTGGGGAATTACCAGTTACTATTTCCTCACTATCACCTTTGTACGTACATTCTGCGATGAAATCTGCCAAAGCTTGTCCATTGATTGCTCTCTGGGGATGATAAGTGATGTCGTATTGGCTGAGTTCAATATACCACTTCAGAAGACGACCCGAAGTCTCAGGACGAAACAGGACTTGCTTTAGAGGTTGATTAGTGAGGACTTTGATAGGATGAGCTTGGAAATACGGCCTCAACTTTCTTGATGCAATCAGTAGACAATAGGCGAGCTTTTCCAGTTTTGAATAATTCATCTCTGCCTCAGTGAATCTCTTGCTGATATAATAGACCGGGCGCTGAATTTTTCACTACAACAAAAGTTAGTTTAGACAGCATTCGTTCTCAGCGTTTAAATGTTGAAAGCTGTAGAAATGTCTTCGTAGTATTTTTTTTAGGGTTTAACGCTGACAAAAAAATTTTGGTTTTCCGCCTTAACGCGCTCTTCATTTCCCTCTTTTCCAATATATTCGCACGGTATGCCTTTCCCTCTTTCTCAATTTCAATTTCCCCCAAAGTCATTTTGATTTCAATCCATCATTCCCCAACGTCGATTTCCCTATCGCTAGCTATACTCAGTGGTTTCCCTTTCCTCTTCGATTTCCTTACCAGCTGTTACACTGAACTTGGCAGTGATTTCCCTACCTGCGGTTGCCCAACAGCGGTGGAAAATAGAAATTTGGTGAGAATTTTTTTACCCTATTTTTTAGTTCGATTTCAAATGATTGCTTATTAATTATCAGATCTCTGGTAGCCACGGGTAAAATGTTTCTATTTTTTTGTTGCATAGGAATCGATGATACCCATGTTTTGGGTTTGTAATGTAGTATTAAACCGATATTTTTTCATTGTTTTCATTATTTATGATGTTTTGGTAGTTTTGAATAGCATATATCTTCATATCTCCATCCCAATAATTATATAGGAATACAAAGATGATAGCTTAAGATAAAACTCATGTGATAACTCCTACTACTAGCCACTGGTATTATTCGTGGTATGGCTAAAGTTAAATAGGTTGCTGGACACAAATCTGGCAAAGAAGATATTTGTTTTGCACTGTCTACACAAATCTGGCAAAGAAGATTTAGTCTATATTTTTATTATCTGTTGTTAATATAGGCACTTTTTTGTGAGGAGTTGTTTATATGATACAAACTTACGCACACACTGCATATGCATAGGATGCTAACTCAATAAAATTCCATATCCCATACATATATGCTACATATAAAAAACCATAAAACAAGAAGCCTTCCAGTTTATACTCCTGTTGTATTTGTTACAGGCTATTTTCATAAACAGTTATTTATACGTGACTACAGATATACATTTTTATATATTTATATCTATCTCTGTGAGTATGTATTACTAATTCGCAAATAGTTCCAGACATACAGCTGTGATATATGATTTTGTATTTACAATCAATATTAGTTTTGGCTGCACTACTTAGTCTACCTTCCTAATTTTAGTTTAAAGAGGTGATATTATGAATAATATTGGTATATATTAATTTACAAACTACTTGCTTCTTCACTCTGCCGTGTTATACTATAAAATACAACAGACTATGATTAATTAAGTTTTCAAAAGTTTACCGATTCTTTTCTACGAGTTTCTGGTAGACCACATTTGATCATACTCTTTTTACAGTCTTTAATAATAACATACTGTCCCTGGAAACATTGTTTTACTACATACAACTTCTATAAAAGACATGCGATATTTTTTAGCTGTCCCTGTAATAACATGTTGTCCCAGTCATTCACGTGGAATACATTGCATGTTATAAGAGGTGGTTTGATGCAGAATGATATGTAGCAAGTGAGGATGTCAAGGGGTTGTTGAATGATGTAGGTGGGTTGTTGATCAGGTTGAGGGAGTAACAGATGTGGTAATGGCAAGTCAGTGGAGTAGAGGAGAAAGAGATGGATGTGGGAAAATTGCTTGCAGGCAGAGGCAGTTGATATGGTAGGGAACTGGTGTTGTGAGAATGGTGATGTAACTGTTATGATGATGGAGAGATTTGGTTATGGTGACAGTCTTGTATGAGGATGATGTTTGTACTGTGATGTGTTGGATGGTTAAAGTGGTAAATGGGTGATGTTGGAGAGGAAGTAGGGTATGGTTAGTGAGGTGAGTTTGAGTCATTGTGTGCACTGTTTTGATGCACAGAAGTGCACAGAATGTATGTTGGCAATGCAAGTTTGTTGTGATTTAGATGAATGAGGGTAGCAGTTGTGTGGTATGACAGGGTGATGAAGTTATGACTGTTGTTAGGTGATAACAGTGGAATGTTTGGAGTTTAAAGAGGTAATGACAGGCAGTAAGGAATTTATATTGGGAGGTGGCAGAGGGTAGCTGCTATATGAGCCAGCAGAGATAGTGCGCTGTGATGGTGCATTGGTGTGCAGGGGCAAGAGTAAGGATGTGAACAGAAATGTGCACAGTTTATGTTTTTTTGTAACAAAAAGAAATTTGTAAAACCAAGATAGAAATTGTAAATGTAAGCCATTAGACTATGAGAGGATGGCTGAAGGTGCAAGGGCAAACATTCCAAGCAAGTGAATTGCCTGATGTAAATGGAAGCAAATGATCGGACTCTTTACTGACATCAAGTATCAGGAACCAAATTTATTGTTAATGGCGCAAGCCAAGTATCAGGAGAGGGGTAATGCATAGACATTACTCCGGTGCTACAAAATAGCGCCGTCGTAATGGCAAATTTTTTGGAAACAGTTTGGCTTACAGAATTAATAGCAGTATTAATGGACCAATGGATCGGTATGATTGCAAATCTTTGAAATAAAACTTCCTAGATTCTACAGGTAACTAAATTCACTTGAAAACAGTAGCAATATATGTTCCAATACCAGTGAATATGGTTCCCTTTTTATTAAAAAGTTATAAGTTACGTTAATTATTGAATTGTTTTCATTTTAGTTTACTGTTTACTATGTATGAAGTGGAAATTTTTTGTTTGCTCCTCCGACTGCTAAACATTTTGTATCGAACCATCAACTGATGAATTTGCTACTGGTTCCCGTATTTTTAATGTACTTGGTCAAAATAATGCCCATCAAGATAAATATGGTGCGTTACTTAAAAATACGAATAACACCATCATGGAAGCAGACACTTATAATCAAAGCATACATCTAAACCAAACCAACCCTAATATACAATGGTTTGTTTTTTATTTATTTTTCAATTTCTTTGTGTTACGAGAAGGCAAAGTGTTCATATTATGAACGCGCATAATACAGCCCTCTTTGTAGCATTGCTTGTCAGGGAACCTAATTCTTACTCATATTAAACCTTCAGTTTGCAAGTATGCCAAATTGATGACCTGATGTTAGATGAATAGATTAGTTGATTAATGTAGGTCTCAAGAAGAAACTCGTAATGAGTATAAAGTCACAAGTTAAATGTTGGAATTCTAACTACCAATTTCCATTAATTATTTGCATGTTGTCTCTTCCTATTTTTTGTTTTGATTTGGCCAAGGGCTTGAGTTGGATTAATGTTTCAAATTTTGGCAGTTCTGATGTCCACTAGTCCGTTTGATTCATTATTGATTTATTCGTCATGTGAAGGTGCTACCTAAGCACAACACGTGTCTCGTTCCTTTTCTTAACCTGAGAAACATGGAATGCATGGTGTATTATAGCATAATTAACTAGCAGTCACATATAAGCCATAATGCCAAATTTCTCTAATTAGTTTATTTTTAGTCAACAATTAATTTAGATCTGATTGATTTATTTTTAGTCAATAGTTAATTTAGTATTTGCTTAGTTGCAGATGTATGTATGTTTACTGGTTATGTTAACACAGGTTCTTAATGCTACTTTAGATAATTATAAAAAAGCATTTTCAATGTTGCTGTTTTGTTTAAGCTCGTCAATTTAGTGAAGTATGTGGCAATTGATCAATTGAGATGTCTCTGCCTTAATTTTGTCTTCTTTTTCGTTGTTATTATGTTCTAAAAGGCGTGCATTATATTTTTAATGTTCTCATTTTATTTTTTAATGCTTATATATGTTTTAATAAAAATATATTAACATAATAACCAGATCATAAATGCTACAAATAATGATTAAATAGTTTGAATTTGTATCCATTTAATATTCTTTCAATTATTTTGCTCTTTTAAAGATATTTATATTCCATGTAAAATAATGGAGGAACCTATTATCGAACAGGAGTCAATATCCTTCATAAATGCATCATTATGTAAAGAGGCTAAACAAAAAAACACAATCCAATAATAAAGGTGACTTTTTCTTAACTATAATTATATTTTAAATACTTATTGTATTTTTCTGTGCATCAAACGTGCAACTATCACGCATAATTTGATTTGAATGCATTATCGACTAACAGTGATGTGGAATTATTTCAAGGTTGTAGTACTCATATCGATATCCTCAACAAAAGCTTCATTGTTTAAAGTTGTTCAATCATAAGAAAAAGATCAAGGTAATTGCTTCAATAATGTTTATTATAAATATTCCATGCATTGAGTAATGAGTATAAAGGCCCAGAAACTCTTCTAGCATTCATTACTTGTTTAAATAGTCTAATTTCCAATTACTATTTTGAATTTTAGATACTTGATTGCTTCCATATTATATATGATGGAGAAAGACTGGTTGCGTCTACACAGGTAATCATATACAAGTAAATTTACACATAACTTTAGACTTAACATGTTTTGAAAATGAAAGCTAACATTCTTGTTGCTTTCAATTTTAAACATAGAACCAGTAAAGAGTATGGAAAAGGAGCTCAAAATTTTGTACGTGTTGCGAAGAAAAAGTTAGGGGATGTAGAGAAAATTTTGTGTCCTTGTTTAGATTGTCGAAACCTTAGTCATCATTATGGTGAAACCGTCATTGAGCATTTAATTATAAAGGGAATGGATCCTAAGTACAAAGATGGTAGGTGGTATAATCATGGCGAGCAAGTAGATGTTGAAAATAATAATAAAAAGAGTGAGGCGTACGACTTACTCAAAGCAATTCACTATGAAGATGAAGACTACTTTAATCATAATTTTTTTGATGATGATAAAGATATGGATGATGCACAGAGACGACACGATGATTTACTTAAGAACTTGGAAGATGCAGAAACCCCATTATATCCTGGTTGCATAGATCATACAAAGTTATCTGCCATCACTATTTTGTATAACCTTAAATGCGAAACTGGATTATCCGATTCTGGTTTTGATAAGCTTCTTAATGTGCAACAACTGTTTTTGCCAAAGAATAATGTACTTCCTAAGACTTTATATGAAGTAAAGAAATTCCTCAAACTATTTGATATGGGGTTTGAAAAGATTCATGCATGTGAGAATGATTGTTGTCTTTTTCGTAAAGAGTATAAAAATTTGAATGACTGTCCGAAATGTGGTTCCTCAAGATGGAAAATGAATCAGGATACAAATGAGATTATGCAGGGTATCCCGGTTAAGGTGTTGAGATATTTTCCAATAATTCCAAGATTCAGAAGAATGTTCAGATCTGAAAAGATGGCAGAAGCATTAAGGTGGCATTTCAATAATAAAAGCAGTGATGGAAAGATGCGACATCCCGTAGATTCTGTAACATGGAGCACAATTGATGAAAATTGGGAATCATTTTCAGCCGATCCACGTAGTCTCAGACTTGGTCTTGCTACAGATGGGTTTAATCCATTTTCCATGTTGAGTTCCAAATATAGTTGTTGGCCAGTAATGCTTGTGACATATAATTTGTCGCCTATGTTGTGCATGAAGAAGGAAAATATTATGCTAACACTTCTAATTCCAGGTCCAAAGCAACCGGGGAATGATATTGATGTATATATGGCGCCATTAGTAGAGGATTTGCATTACTTGTGGAGTAGTGGAGTTGAGACGTACGATGCATTTAGTAAGACACTTTTTAATATGAGAGCTATTTTATTATGGACGATAAATGATTTTCCAGCTTATGGTAATCTTGCTGGATGTTGTGTAAAGGGTAAAAAGGCTTGTCCATTATGTGGTGTCAATACTCATCGTCGATGGTTGAAATATAGTCGAAAGAATGTTTATATGGGTCATAGAAGATTTTTGTCTATTTCACATCCGTTGAGGAAAAAAAAAGCTTGGTTTGATAACACTATACAGGATGGAAAGATGCCTAGAATTCTAACAGGTAAAAACATCTTTCTTATTTTGAAGGACTTTCCAAATGATTTTGGAAAAGAGCAGATTAAGGGAAAAAGTAAGAAAAGGAAGATCGATGATAGTAGTGAGGATGAAGATAATGAAGATGATAATTCTGTAAAAAAGGAGCTATCAAGGTGGAAAAAAAGATCAATTTTTTTTGACTTGCCATATTGGGAGGTTAGTATTCAAATCTCTTTTTTATTTATTAATCTAAAAAAAGAATATATAGAAAATTTAAATGTTAATTTTTTTCATAGGAACTTCCATTGCGTCATAATTTGGACGTAATGCATGTTGAGAAAAATGTTTGTGAAAGCACACTAAGTACAATGTTGCATGATAACAAATCAAAAGATGGGATTAATTGTAGACATGATTTAGAGGATTGGGGTATTCGACATGGTCTGTATGCACAACCCCGTGGAACTAAAACATATCTTCCACCAGCTCCGTATACATTATCAAAAGTGGAGAAAAAAATATTTTGCAAAAGGTTGTATGATTTCAAAGGTCCCGATGGTTATTGTTCAAATTTCAAAAAATGCGTGTCGTTGGTGGATTGTAAAATTAGTGGTTTGAAGTCTCATGATTATCATGTTTTAATGCAACAATTATTATCGGTTGCAGTAAGAGGTTTATTGCCAACCAGACCCCGAAATGCAATAATTCGTCTATGTTCATTTTTCAATAAAATATGTCAACGTGTTCTTGATAGGGAGAAGTTGCAACAACTTGATGATGATATCGTTAAAATATTGTGTGAACTTGAAAGATATTTTCCACCCTCATTTTTCGATATTATGATACACTTGACAATTCATCTTGGAAGAGAAGCACGATTGTGCGGACCAGTTCATTTTCGTTGGATGTATCCTTTTGAAAGGTATATGAAAACACTGAAAGACTACGTAAGAAATTATGCACGACCTGAGGGGTGCATTGCAGAATCATATCTTGCCGAAGAATGCATGAAATTTTTTAGTGAATTTTTGAGTAAGTCGGTAGATATTGAAAAAAAAGATCGAAATGAAGATTATGAAGATAACGCAATACTTGAAGGGCGTCCAATTTCAATGTCCAAATCAATTACATTGTCTTCCAATGAGAAAGAAATTGCTCATTTAGCTGTGTTAATGAATATGGCTATGGTGGAACCATTTTTAGAGTGAGTATATGTTATGTCCCACTTTCATTGATTTGATGTGCTTGTATTGGCAACTGTAATTTAACATCACTTTTACTGTACTAGTTTGCATTTGGAGGAGTTGCAAAATTCAAACAGGCGCTTAGAAAAAAATGCGACCTTACTGTGGAAAACACATAGAGATAGCTTCGCTGATTGGATTAAAAGGAAGGTTTGTTAAAGAATTTCAATATTTTCATATATGAATTAATGAAATTACTTGTTTAATATGTTTGAATATTTTTTTAGATACCTGTTGACTCAAAGGATCATGATAAAATATTAAAATGGATTGCATACGGTCCTAAAAAGACGGCATTCTCCTGCAAAGGATATATTATTAATGGACAACGATTTCATACAAAAGATGTTGATAGAGAAACCCAGAATAGCGGAGTAACTTATGACGCGACCACCATGTGTAGAGCAAGTGCAAAAGACATTTCTCAAGTGGTTGATGTGGTTACGTACTATGGGATACTGACTGAAATAATTTTACTAGATTATAATGTTTTTTATATTCCTGTTTTTAAGTGTCATTGGGCGAACATAGGAAACGGGATAAAAGTTGAAGATGGATTCACTCTTGTTAATTTACATCAAAGTCAGGTTTCATTTTCAAAAGATCCTTATATCCTCGCATCTCAAGCGAAACAAGTCTTTTATTCAAGAGAAAATGATTCTTCTAATTGGTATGTTGTAATGAAAGCACCGCCAAGAGGTTTTCATGAATTAGAGATAGATGATTTTGTTGAAGAAGCTAACTATGTTGCGAGCGGCCCTGAAGAAAACGATATGGATGCAGATGATTTAGTTGAGAATGTTAGTTATGTCAGGGAGGATTGCGAAGGCATACTTGAGTAGTTTTGATGTCTTGTTTTCTTATGAGAAGTTTAAGTTAGATAATGAAGTCTTATTAAATGTTGAAATTTGAAATTTTGTTTTGAACTTTGATGTATGTATATGGTGATGTCAGTAGCAACTTTGGAAACGATATGGATGCAGATGACCCATCAATATATTAAAATTATAGTAGTATATATGTTTCATATGGTTTTCTTGCTAATTGCTATAATCAACACAAAGCCTGTGATTTTTTTTCCTAATATGGCTACACAAATGTATAGTGTATACTAATTGCAGTTGTATATTCTTGCAAATATTGTTTGTTTGATGACAATCTGTACAGAAAATAACACAATCTGTACAGTTGTATATTCTTGCAAATATTGTTTGTTTGAGTTGATGTACCAGATATTGAGTGATGCTAATCAAATCTTGAACTTTACATATACACTCTCAATGATAATATTCATCTTCTTTAATTAAAATCTTTTGACAATGTAAAATAACCACTGCACCATTCATACTGATTCCAAAAAAATTGACCAGTGCATTATATTAATATAATTAGAAGAATAAATCTTCAGTAACTATAAGATACATTTCAAATGAATGAATCATATATTTACTAGGTCATTTGAACATAACAAGGTTTCTAAAAATAAAAGGGTGATTAATTCTTCTATTTATTAAATACTAAGTGAAATACAGCATATGATTTTTGATTACTTATCCCTTCCCAACAATATATGGCAAGCATTCATTAGATACACTAAGGTATACCTCTGGATCACTTTGATGTCTGCAATAAAAAAAGTTAATTGTTGTCATAATATTCCAACAAGTATAATTATAAAAACATTTAACACACTGATTTCCATAAAGTTTCTCTTAATATGTTTGATAGACATAGTGCAACAGATGACAAAATAATATATGCAGACAACTTGTATATCTCTTACACAAATTTTATTTCTAATATTCCATTTTGTCACATCTTCATAAGCTTATCTCATTGAATTACAGAAAATTTTAGATGCAAACAAATAACACTTCAATTTTTTGGTATGTAAAGCTCAAATAAACCATCTGTACAGAAAATAGCATCAATCCTCATCCTATTTGCATCTTTTATATATTGCATTTTTTACAAGGCCTACTGCTCAAAGACTTAACTGCTCCTCGCATGATCGAAATTGGACCTGAGTTCTGATTTTGGTAAGACGCAGGCCAATTTGTACTTTCTATATGTTACAATTTTTTTAAGGCAAACTGATTTTTGGCTATGAAAATATATTGGATGATTAATTTAAAAAAAACACTCCTGGTAATTATGCGCATACTGCATGCTCTGACAAAGTCTTTTTTATTTGTACCTTAAAAGTTTTACCTAGAATATGCTCTTATAAATTGAAATTCATATGTTGCTATGTTATACTTGCAGAAAATGGTTAGAAGTACGAAAAAGACAGTGGATAAGAGGATTACGCGCAATCAAAAAAGACTCGAACAATCCACATATGCAGTCGATGGGTCTAATGCAATAGGAGAGCATATTGAGCCACCTTTGGAAAACAATGATGTTGGGAATGCAAACAACTCAATCGCAGACATTGCTATGCAAGTCGATGGAAATCTTGAAACAACAATGGAAATCGAGAGACCAATTGAAGACATTGATGCAAATCAGATTTCGAAAAAGAAGACTAGAGGCCCAACCAAAGTGAAAAGACTTCCTTCAGATGTTGCAAGCCGAATCGAAGTCGAGTTTAACTCATCGGGCGAACCGATAGGAAATGGGTCGGTGAAGCTATCTTCTTATCTGGGGCCACTTGTGCGCGAGCATGTTCCATTTACACTTGACGACTGGAGGCAACTTGGTGAAGAATTGAAATCAGTTCTATGGGAATCCGTTCAGGTTTGCTTATCTTGCAATGTTCTTAGTTACTGTATACTGATTACTGCTATTAAATCTGTTTATTTCTTTACTTTTTATACATCAGCAACCCAGTGACCATTAAGTACCAAATTAGTATCAAGTGGTAAAATATGTCAACATCTCTAAGTTAGGATAAGACACCGATCTGGCTAAATCCTATCTATAATTCGATCAATTCATATTTCCAAATACATACTGTGTGTTGTTTGCTAGATGTTTTTGCATTTGAATTTGAATTTTTTTTTTTTTACACAATTGCATTTGAAAAAAAAGGTTTCATTCCATTTCATTTTCAAGTACATTTTCCCTTTTCAATTTACAAATTACAGTCCATTTACAATTTCCCATTTAAAAAAGGCATTGTTTACATTTTTTTTTTACATTTCATCGAGTTACAAAACTGCTCTCTACCTGCATTCTATGTACAATCCACCCCCTGACAACTGCTTTACATTCCCTACCAGCTCTGTGCATACAAACTTACCAATCACCAACAATACAAACTGTTCCACCTCACAACCACCATCTCACAATCTTCTCCTCAAAACACTTCACAAACCTGCTCCTCCATAGACAACATGTATCCACAAACTACTGCCTCATACCTTTACAATCATTGCACATTCCCTTCAGTTCAAATACACAACCATTACAATAATGCCCCATCCACTGTGCCATCCATAGAACCAAACTGTCAACACATATTCATCACCACCCACAAATCAATACACAACTGCCTTTGCTCCTCCTTTTACGATCCCTGCCTTCGACCACCCCTAACCAAACCTCTGCCACATCACATCACAGTGCTTACTGTCAAGCATCACCAATTTCTGCCACAGACCCACTTCTTCCTCGAGCAACATCACACAACACCACCTGCCTTGGCTCAATCACATACATAGCCACAAACCAATACCCACCCTTCCACTAACAACCCCTGTCACATACACAACCAGCCATCATCAGAACTTCAACAATCACCAATCGTAACCCTTCAGTCGAACTTCATCTGACAACTCCACTCGACAACTTGCTGCCTCACTGATCACCAGAAGTAATTGTTACATGTACATTTGGTCAACTTGGTTTATATATAATGCTAACTCCTATACATATATTAGATTACTGGACATAATGCTTACTCTATGCTGCAATACATTAATGAGTATAACATTTTCAATTACTGTTCATGTTTGGGATTATTGGAATAAATTTTATAGTAATTGTTACATGTGAACAAATTTTGATATTTTTCTTTGTTACAGGCTAGATTTAAACTAGATGAAGAATGGCAAAAGGTTCCCATTCTTCGGCAAATGGGATGTATTTGGAGGTGTTCAAAAAGCAAACTAGTTGACAAGTTATTAAAGGCAAAAAACACGGAGGAACGGCTTCGACTAAAACCAGATAATGTCAAAACTATGAAGGAATGGAAAAGGTTTGTTGAGTCTAGAACTAGTAATGAGTTTAAGGTAATTATATAGTAATTGTTTTAATCATTTCTATATATAAAATATAAGTGCACAAAGAATGCAAATTAACTAATAAATGTGATAAATCTTTATACATAGTTACGAAGCGAAAAATTCAAATCCATGAGGGGTAAACAAATGCCACATACTTGTAGTCGTCGAGGAATGGCACGATTAACTGAAGATATGGTGAGAAAAAATATTTGATTAATTTACTATGATTAGTTGTTTTATCTAATGTTATGTCATTTTTAATGCAGAAAGAGGAAAGTGTACAGCCTTCTTCCATTTCTAGAGTTGATGTTTGGGTTAAATCTCACACTCATAAGAATGGCGAACCCGTGAATGCACATGTTGCCGAAATTGTTGTAAGTGCTTTTGACCTTTTTTAAAGTAATTATTTTGAAAATAATATAAATTAGAACTCATATTTAAAATATATTTTTTGTAGGAGAAAATAAAAAAGGTGGAAAATGAATCACAACCTAGCTTAACATGTAGTTTCAAAGATGATGCTCTCTCACAAGTGTTGGGACAAGATAGACCGGGACGACTACGTGGAATGGGAAGAGGCATGACTGCGACCAAGGCGGTTCTCTCACAAATCAAAGATACTCAAGTAGCTCAATGTCAACGTAGTGTCTCAGAACTAAAGCAAGTGGTTTACATGTTAATGAAGCGTCTGGTACGACTTTTAATTTATAATTTAAATGTTTTTGGTGTTCAGAAATTTCGAGAATGATTTTTTTACACTGTTTTATTGTTTTACATTTCACTCAGTGTTACAAAACTACTCTCTGCCTGTTACATTTACAAACCCCCTGCATACTCCACTGTCAAACTCTCGCATAACAGCGCAGCACATTCTTCCCGACCACATCCACTTCTCTCTTCACTGATTCCACAATCTAACTGCTGTCAACATTCTCACCTTCAAATACATCCCCTAATAGGAAAACTTCCCACCTGCATCTTCAGGGTGTTGGTTAATTGGTCTTTATTTCTTATCCCTTCCTCGAAGAAAACATGGATTTATGTTTGTTCATTTGTAACCCAGTAGCTTGATTTATTTTTTCCATGATTGCACAAATTGTTTTGGCACTTTGAATGGTTGCTTTGGTTAGAACAAGTATCATCAATACATAATAAATGTGTTAACATAGGTTCTATATTATAAATTAGAGTTATATTGCCCTTGATGAGTTCTAGCTCAAATAGTACTGATATATATTCCATAATCATGGGGAATAGATACGGAGATAGAGGATCTCCTTGTTTTAGTCCTCTATTGCTTGTGAAATAGCCTTGTCGAAATTCATTGATGATGATAGAAAAAGATGGCGTGAAAATACAAACATAAATTAAATATGAGAATTTACTTGAGAATCCCATTGACTTCATCATATGGAGGATGAATTCTCTACCGATTTTGTTATGTGAAAATCGATCTTAACACATAAATTATTTGAAGTTTTCTTGTTAAAACCGCTAACCAATTCATGTGCAAAAAAGGAATTTTCATTTATGTTTCTAGGTATGAATGCATTCTGGTTTGGTGAAATGAGATCATTCAACGGGTCTTTCATTCTACCATATGATAAATTGACCAATATTTTGTTAAGGACATTGCACAATGATATTGGTCTATAATGCGTTATTGATTGTGGGTTTTGCTTCTTAGTGAGTAGGCAAATAAATGTATGATTTATTTCCTTAATTATTTTCTCGGTACTAAGAATTCCGTTCGTGGTTTCAAGTGACTTTATTTTTTTATCAAATCCCAGTGAATTTTAATTTTTTTTTGCATTGAAACCATCACGTCCTGGTCTGCCATTGATTGCTGGGAAAGCTTTTTTAAGTTTATGAAGTTTGAATGGCTTGTCCGTTTCCTTACTGGCTTTCTCTGATATTATTTTTTACAAGTAATATCAGAGAAATTACTATTAACTAATGTACGATTAAATCGTTCAGTAAAAAAAGGTAATAGCTGCTCTAGTTATATTCAGTTGAATCTTAAGTATTACCTTCCTGCTTGATAAGTTGGATTGATTTAATACCCGTCAAAGTCTCTGCAGGACTTGAATGGAAATTTTTTGTTGCTTTATCTTATCACCCTAGGTTACTATATGAACTTATTCTGCTGGAGGTTTTGGATTGATTTTGCTTGTTCCAGTTCGTTCAGTTTTGCACTCCTTTATATTGGTTTTGCAAGTTTTTGTATGTAGGATTCCGATAGAGTTACTGATAAATTAGGTCATTCCAAAGTGAAGAACACTGCATCAGGCATACCAAAGCTGCGAAAGTATAGTTATAACTCACTGGATGTTCAGTATTTTTTTCTTTGTTCTTTTCTGAAAAGATTTTATACTGTCAAAGATTAAAAGCTTTATTATAAGTTTCTGTGATTATTTTTCTGTGATTATTTCGACAATTTATTCTTTGGTTAAATGAACGTCTATTTATTTTTACCATTAATTTGCAATATTATTGATTTGGCAGGATAAAGGAAGTTGGGGAGAAGAGAACACATCCGTAGTGGTAAAAATCCAACGGTTGCAACATCATACATAATTTGATATCTAAATCAATAATCAATATAATATAGTTTTGGTTAATTGCAGAGTAAGTACAGTCAAATAGGTGATAATTGTAGTTTACTGCCTTGGCATGGAGATGATGACGAGGTTGTCGCCGAAGGAAAAATTGTGTCAAGCGATCCGAAAGAACTGTGCAATGAAGTCCCTTTAGGTCCAAATGCCAAAAAAATTTTGATTGTCCATCCAAGAAAATTAGATGTTTTCTTATGGAGGCCTTCTCCTGGTTTGGTATATTTAAGAGATGCCAAGGATGAGATAGTAGCATGGCCAGCCGATAAAGTTGTTATACACAAAAATGAGGACTCCAGAAAACAAAACAATGTAAGTTTAACACTAATTAGCATTTTTTTTAATATGTAGGGCCATCGTAGATAATAATCTCTATCCATAAATTTAGCATTTTATGGTAGTATGGTAGTATGGTTTAGCATTTTTTTGTATATTTCTATTGCTACAACGCTTTAAAGATGTGTTACTGAAATTTGTGCAATGTTTTTGTATATTTCTATGTTCAACTTAAACAAATGTATTTTTTTAATAGAGTAAAACTAATAGCATGGAAACCAATTGCAAGCTGTATGATTGGGGTGGGAGCAAAGAACTGGTTGCTGAAGGACGAGTGTACTCGAGTGATCCAAATCAGATAATTAATGGTATTCCTCTCGGACCAGATGCCAAGATAGTTTGGGTGGACAATCCGAAAAAAGAAGATGCATTTTTGTGGAGGCCTATAGTTGGCATGACATGTATTGGAGAAGCTATTGGTAAGAAAATAGCATGGCCAGAATCAACAGTGGTTGTTGAAACGGTTAACGCTAGCACATGTCCTGTTCCTATGATCAATGCTCCAACATCTCTTACGGTAACATGTTCATATTGCTAATATTCCTCTCAAAGAATTGTTGATATCGTATTATCATTTTTTTTGTTATGTGATAGAGTGCAAATTTTTCTGCAAATACCAAATGCAAGTTGATTGATTTAGAGGGTACGGGAAAAATAGTAGCAGAAGGAACCGTGTCTTCAACAGATCCAACTGCTTTGGTACATTCTGTTCCACTGGGACCAAATGCGATAAGAGTTTGGGTGGATGTTGTAAAAGTCCCAAATGCACCCATATGGCGGCCTACATCCTTCATGGAATGCTTATCAGATGCTATTGGCTCGACTGTAGCATGGCCTGTCGCGAATGTTAGAATTGGCTCAACTTCCATGTAAGTTTCACATCTTGTTTATATGCAATAGACAAGATAAAAAACTACTATAGTTTCATATCCTTTAAGTTTAACATGTAAGTTTCACATCTTGTTTATAAGAGTTTGGTGACTGTTTGGTGACTGTTGATGACTGTTTGAGTCCCTTGTTTCTTAAATCAACGGTTTCTTCAAATCTATTGACTTCAGAGCAGTTTGGTGACTGTTGGTGAAGGAACTGTTGTATGATGACGTTAGTGGCGGCTTTATAGTTGTAGATGGATGAAGGAAGGATGGTGGTAGATGAGTGGTTGTTGTTCAAGGTTGATGTTGTTCAGGGGTGATGTTGTGAATGGTGGAGATAACTATATTTGATGACTGTTGGTGTTACTGGTGGAGAAGGAGTGTGCATAGAAACTGGATGTTGTAACAGGTTGATGGATGTTTATTGTATGTGAAGTGTTGGTTTTTTGTACGGAAATATTTGTATGTTTGTGAAGGTTTTTGTAATATGAGTGCTGTAAGTTCTCAGGTAGTAGATGACGTGATGGTGCAGTGGAAGGTGGTCAGGTGTAAATGGTAAAGGGGATGTATTGGTAGGTTGTTCAAAGTTTGTGTGATTGAACTGGGTTGAAGTTGCTTGCAACAGTAACAGTTTTATGCATAGGGATTTAGAACAGGTTGTTTGTTTGATGACAGAGGGGCAAGGGAAGAACTGCAATGTTGCTGTAGTTGGTTGGTTGTTGGAGTTCAGGTAGTTGTTGATGTAATAGTGGTTGAAGTTGAACAGTTGAGGTATGTGCAGGGGATATGCGGTGGTGAATGATGAAGCAGTTGCAGTGTAGGTGATGAAGTTGTGTTGTTTGGGTATGTTAACAGAGGTGAGTAAGGGAAATGAAGCAATGAGGCAAACCCAAACCCGGCCCAACAATTAGTTTAGCAAACCCAAACCATTCTTCTTCTTTCTTTTTTTAATCTTGTTTATTAAGCAATGAAATCTTGTTTCAATTGCAGTGGTTGTGGGTATTAGAGGTTTGGTATGAAGATGATATAGTATGTTCGGTTTGATCTAGTTCAGTGAAGTCGTAGGCTGTTGTATTGTTTGTGGAAGGTCGAGGTGGAGTGTTGATGGAATAATAGCAGAAGGCGTTTGTTTTGACAGAGGAGGTAGATGCAATGATGGTCAGAGAAGGCTGGTGAGAAGTGCAAAGTGATGTGCAGGTTAAGGGAAAATGTATCAGTGTAGTGGGTTGTTGAAGATTGTATGAATAGCTGTTGATGTTGTGTAGTGTTAATGTCATCTTGTAAATGGCAGAGAAGTGGGAAGTACCTTATGGCTGAAGTGAATGAAGGTGAAGTGTCAAGATAGAGAACTGGATGTGGTAACTATGATGGTCAGTGATAGTCTTGTTGTGTTAAGGAATGTAATAGTGACAATGGCAGAGTTCATATTAACAAACTCTGTCATTTGTTTATTTTAAGTTGGTTGGTTGTTGATTTAAAGGTTGTTGTTGGAGTTCATATTAATAAATAAGTTGCATTTCTACTTTTTTTTTAGTATATATTGCTTAAATTTGTGTAGTTTTCACCATACGTTTACATCTTTATTGCCTTGTAGCTTTGTTTGTATGCTTATTATTCCTATTAACTCTAACTTTTCCTTTTATTGCTACTGTGCAGGGTAGAGACATGAGCAGGAGATTCTCTTTGCCAGTTTTGGAATGTTTGTTCTTCTTTATCCAATCTATTCTCTCACATATAAATATGAATATCTAGAGGAGGAGCATATCTGCAAATATATTTGTTGTTATGTTAATTATGCAGAATAGAAAGCACGTTGTATTTAGAATGAAATTTCTGTTAGTGGTGGTTATGATTATTATCTGGGAAGACGAGTCTTGAAACAGTCAATCCAAAATATAGCATGATTAATTGTCATTTTGCTTTTGCTGTATATCTTAATTAATTGTTCATGTTTTCATGCTAATTTGATAAACTTATATTAATTCTCCGTATATTCAAGAATTGACTGTAGATGAAAATGGGAAAAAGGGAAAAAAAATAAAAGGGAAGACAGCGGTTGGTTAATGCTGTCAATGAAGAAACAACAGCGTTTATTTTGTGCTGTAATTATCTTGAAATTGTCAATAACAGCGTTTTTTACATGCTGTCGAAATAGTTGATGATTCAATCACAGCGTTTTTAACATGCTGTCGAAATTGTTGATGATTCAATAACAGCGTTTAGAAAAAGCTGTTGTAAACAGTCAAAGTAGAATTTGAACATCTTCGACAACTAAATTATAAACGCTGTTGAAACATAATACAGCACGTCTGAAACGCTGTAAAAAATATTATTGACAGCTCCTAATAAACGCTGTCACAGAGATGTTTCAACAGCGTTTATATAAACGCTGTTGTAAGTTATGTATATACGACAGCATGTCGTTATACAGCGTTTCTAATAACGCTGTTGTATCATATTACAGCGTTTATCAAACGCTGTTAAAAGCCTTTTGTGGTGTAGTGTTTGTGTCTTCCCGTACCAACGCTGCACTGAGAGCATGAGACGAGATTGCCAAATATACAAAAAGATCTTCACCAATGTCCGGCTTAGAAAGTATTGGAGGCGTTTCCATATGACGAATCAACTCATCGAAAGCTTTCTGGCATTCAGGAGTCCAGTCAAAAATTTTCCTTCCTTTCTTTAGTTCATCAAAGAATGGAATGCATTTATCAGTAGCTTTGGAAATGAATCGACTCAAGGCAGCGACTTTTCCATTAAGACTTTGCAATTACTTCTTCGTTCTAGGAGCTTTTACTTCTTTTAAGGCAGCAATCTGAGTAGGATTAGCTTCAATGCCCTTAGCACTCACAATGAAACCCAGAAACTTTCCGGACTCCACCCCAAACGAACATTTCAAAGGATTAAGTTTCATTCCATACTTTCGAAGGATTGCAAACATTTCCGCCATGTGGTCCATATGGTCTACCGCTTTCTTTGACTTCACCAACATATCGTCAACATAAACTTCCATAGTTTTTCCAATCTGCGGTTTGAACATAACTTTGACGAGTCTTTGGTAAGTAGCCCCTGCATTCTTAAGTCCGAAGGGCATGACTTTACAGCAGTAGAGTCCAACATCGGTGACGAAGCTTGTATCCTCCTGATCCGGCCCATGCATCATAATCTGGTTGTATCCGGAGTAAGCATCCATGAAAGATAACAATTCATGCCCCGCCGTTCCATCCACCAACTGGTCAATCCCGGGTAACGGGAAGCAGTCTTTGGGGCAGGCTTTATTTAGATCTGAAAAGTCAACACACTCTCCACTTCCCATTAGCTTTTTTGACTAGTACAGGATTTGAGACCCAATTCGGATAAGTAGATTCCCTGATAAAACTATTCACCATGAGCCGATCGACCTCTTCTTTCAATGCTACTGACCTTTCAGGACCTTGAGTTCTTCTTTTCTGCTTTACCGGTGTAAACTTTGGATCAATGTTCAAGGTATGCACTGCAATTTTTGGGCATATTCCACACATATCAGCATGAGTCCAAGCGAACACATCCAGATTAGCTTTCAAAAATGATATCAAACATTTTGAACCGTTGCATTAAGCTGTGAACCCACATTTAACATTTTGTTCGGGTCTTTTGGGTCAACAGGTGCTCACACTGTTACTTCAACTGGCACCACTCGATTCTCCCATGCACTGGCTTTTCTAGGATCCATCTTTCTTCATGCTTCGCTACATTCGCCAGTACAGGGTCCGCCCTGTAATTGCTACAAGGTTGATTCTTTGATGCGGACTGGGGCTGCCGCATCCTTTCCCATCTCTCTCTTTCTTGCTTCACGTTGTTCTATCAGATAACATTCCCGCCCCGCATTCTGATCCCCTTTTATAACACCAACTCCATTATCTTTGGGGAATTTCATGGTAAGGCACCACGGTGCGACGATTAATTTAAAGGCTGCAAGAGTTGGACGACCTAGGAAGGCGTTGTAAGCAGAAAATTCATCAAGAATTACAAAAGTCTGCCTTCGAACGACCCACTTCTGCCCCTCGCCAAGTTCCACGAACAGGTCAACAGTACCAACCGGCTGCCTGGGTTCCCCAGTAAACCCAACGATCTTTTGCGATGAAGCTTGAACATCAGTCATTGGGATCTTCATCTAATCAAAAGTCTTCTTGAAAATAATATTGCAAGAAGCACCACAATCAACAAGCACTCTTCTTATAATAGCTGGCCCAATGGCAGCAGAAATAACCAAGGGATCTATGGTGGGGGCTTCAACACCCATAAAATCCCCGACTCTGAAGATAATGTCATCATTAAAAGTTTTCTTCTGTTTCAGAAGTGCAGCATCTTCCAACACAAAAACATTCTCCTCTGTTGGGGTATATTCCAATGCACGAGCGTACCGTTCCATCTCACCCCAGCTTCTGCCAGCTGGGTGAGGTTCTCCTGTAATCACATTAATAACGGGCCTCCCAGATTCATGATCCGCTGCCTTTTCACTTGAGCTTGGACGATGAACAGGAGCCTGTTGTGCTTGAGTTGGCGAAGTTAGGCCATTCTTGCTCCTCCTTACATATTGCTGGAGCTTGTTTTCTTTCAATAGTTCCTCAATCAATTCCTTCAAGTGACGACACTCATTGGTATCATGCCCGGGTTGGTTATGGAACCGACAAAACTTTCCATTCTTATCGGCTTTCTTATTAACCCTTTGCTTAGCTGGTGCGAGGAACTCGACTGTGTCTTTGGTTGCAAAGTAGATGTTTTCCGGGGTACTTGTCAGAGGGGTGAATTTGAAAGGACGACTTTTCTTTGCATCTCCTTGCTTCCTCTGACCATCGTTTCCCCTCTTCTGATTGCCAGATTCCTTCCTATTTGGAACAGCATTACTATTTCCAGCCCCTATCGATACCGCCTTAGCCGGTGCTTGGAGGCTTTCTAGGCGCATGAATTCATCGGCTTTCTTATAAAACTTGTCGAGCGAATTCGGTTCTTTCATTTTCAACCACCTCCCGAACTCACTTGCCTTATCAATAGCCTTCATCAAGTACGTCAAAATCATTCTCGGCTCTGCGTTGTCTACTTCAGCCAGAGCTATATTGAAGCGATTCAAGAAAGCTCTAATGGATTCTCCAGGATTCTCCTCCAAGCTGGATAATGACATTATATCTTTCGCCTTCGAAGCGTACAATCTGAACTGTTCCTTGAACTTTCGAGTCAAATCAGAAAATTGGTCTATCGACCGGACCGGCAATTTTGTGAACCACAGTAAAGCAACTCCCTCCAGATATACCAGAAAATACCAGCATTTGATTTCATCTGAAGCTCTGGCACCATTCATGTGCCAATCATACTTGTATAGAAATTCGTTAGGGTCGGTTGTCCCCTTATAAGCCGGTATGGTAAGAGGAACAAACTTCCTAGGAAATTCTGCTTTCAAAATCCTTTCAGTAATGGAGTCTTGCTTGGAGCGAACCCCCATTCTTTTTCGTCTTCCTCCCTTTGCATACTTTCCTTCATGATTTGTCGAACCATCCTTGAGAAATATTCCTCATCATTAAGGGGCACAGCAGGACAGGCATCGGCCGTCTTTTCAGAAGTTTGCCTTGACAGGCATTCACGGATAGTTGGCTGTTGTCCCGATCCTCCAACTTGGGGAGGTGTGTCTTTACCCGGGCTAGCTGCCCTTTGAAGAACATCTCTTTCTTCCACATCATGAACATTATCAGCAAAGTTTGGTTCGTTATTCACCGGTTGACGATTAGCCCCAAGCAAAGTGTTCAACCTTTCCAACATCAGATTTGTTTGGGCTTCCATCTGCTGATATAGCCCAGAAACCGCAGCATCCAATTCTGCTCACGTTACTCCAACAGTCGGAGTTGTTGACTTAAAGGAGGAGAAGTGGCAGTAGTCTCGCGAACATCGTCGGATCTAATAGACTTGCGCTTTCTTCTAGGAGCCATTATTTCTGACAAATTTCTGGTTTTTAGAGAGACCCTTTCCACAAATTTCTGCGAAGCTATGATGACTGTATCCTGAGTTGGTTTCTCAGTGAAAGCACCAAAAATGTTAACGTAAAAATCAGACGCTAACACCCCGGTGTATGTAGAGTAAACCTGAAAGCACCACCCGTTGGCACGGGAATCAGAAAATAAGTAGGAAAATCTCAGAAAGACAATAAAAAAGGCACAGTTTTTATAGTGGTTCGTCTTATAGTCAAGCCTACATCCACTTTATATCTCTTTATTGCTGATTCAAGTACAACTTATACAACTTTCTTCAATTACAACACACATTAGACTAATAGTCCCAAACTTTGATGGAGAATAATCTTTCGAATAAATGTTTAATGATGTAGATTTTCTCTTGAAGTTTGTCATAGTACCCTTGGTATTTGGAGTGCTTGAAGTGCTGTTCGAGTTGAGAAAATGGTAGAGTATCAGCGCTTCGAGAATGAGCCAAAAAGATCCCTCGAACGTTGGAGCTCAAGCTGTATTTATAGGAGTTTTTTAGCCATAAGTCATAGGTCGAAGGTTGCGACCTAAAGCAGGTCGTAGGTTGAAGGTAGCGACTTAAGATGGGTCGTAGACCACATGTGAGCAACCTAGTAGAAGGAAGCTTCGGCCCTCCCTGGTAACGCTGGTCTCTTCTGGACGAAGTACTAGGTCGTGGGTGACTTAGGGGAATGGTCGGTGACCTTATAGCGCTAAGATACCCGATGTAGCGACCTAAGCTAACTCGTTAACCCACTATGTCGCATAACCCAATAGGTCATTAGGTTGCTAGGTCGCGGACCTCTTAGGTCGATAAGTCGCTGCATGTTAGGTCGGTAACCCGCCTCTTTCTATAGGTCGCTAAGTCGCTTCTTTCTTTAGGTCGCTAAGCCGCTTCATTCTTTAGGTCGCTAAGCCGCTTCTTTCTTTAGGTCGCTAAGCCGCCAGGTCTTTTAGGACGCTGAGTCGTGGCTTCCTGTAAGCAGTTAGGTCATCCACCTCTTGAGTCGTTAGGTCGTACCATCTCTTAAGTCGTTAGGTCGTACCAACTCTTAAGTCGTTAGGTCATTTTCAAAGCGGAGTTAACACAATTCAAATTATCCTTTGAATTTCAAAACCCAAACCTAAATTTTCGAAACAACTTCCATTTAAAACAACTTGGTAGCAATCCCTCTTTTGGAACCCGAAAATGAACACCGATGATGTCGCGATCATCATTGGAGTTATTTTCCAACGATACAAAAGAGTTTAGAGCTTTTATCCCTCCAAAAACATTTTTCCGACCCCTTCCAAAACATTTCCAAATATTCCTCTGGAATTTTACTTCAATTACAAATCACATTTACAATTTATATTCCCCAATTCTATTTGTATGTAAATTTATTTATTAACTTTGGAGTTACGATTTCAATATCGTTTTCAACTTCAATGATAATAATTTAATGTCATCACTTTCTAGCAACCAAGCAATGATATATTATAATAATTCACAGAAATTTTTTCTCTTTTATATACGAAAATAATTTAGGTAAAATTATTTCATTTACCCTATTTTAAAATGATATCGTGTCGAATTTGTTCTGTACAAGTGTTTAGAGATTCCTATCAATAACGTTAATTACTCGTATTAACCAGAATCCATATACCACTCAACAAACCAATCATCAGAATATAAAACAATTTTTATATTCACTAACAAATACGCGCTCGTATCTATTATTACACTCACACTCATTCTAGAGTAGTGCTGACTCTATCTCTAATGAGTAATTCCCAGCAGAGCCAAGGTTGTCACTTAACCAAATGCTCTGATACCGGATTGCAACGATAAGGATTTTCGACTCACAAAAGTCGACATCAATACGTCCACTATATCAACTGGCGAGCGATCGAAGGCCAGAAAACCGAATAGTTAGGGTTAAAGAAGAAGAAGTAGAAGATAAAAGAAAGAAGAAGCAACAAAACAATATCATAATCTCACAACCGCAGCGGAACAACATATAATAGATAAATGAATATCTTTAAAACAAAGAACTATATCAAGTATTACATTACATCACATCACATTACATTATCAGAGTTTACAACAACAGCGGAAAAGAAATACTATATACAAGTCGATACGCCATGCCGTCCAGCTTGCTCCTAATCTCCACAACATCTCCTGAATTCCAGAATGACCTAATAACCTGACTCTAGACTGCCCTTGTGGAAACTGGTGGGCACCTAGAGTTTAGGAAGGAAACAATAAACTCCAGGTCAGTCATGAGACTGGTGTGAGAACTTAAAACAGTTATACTTTAAAAATAAACAAAGAAATATTTTTAAATAGATCTGCAATGCTTTAAGAAAATGTAACTACCATAAGGCCTCCCACACACATACACAATGCAAATGCAGAATCGGAGGAGATTTCTTCTTATGATAGTCAAACATGCTTGATGCACAAATTTCTTTGATATTATTTCTATAAGTGCAAAGTGGAAAACCTTTCGAAAGTATAATATAAATCTTACCCAACATACGACCATTATCGTATGCCTACTATAGCTACCATCTAAATAGTGGGGCGCCACCATAAGTAAATGGCAGGTTCTAGAACTAAAAACATAATAGGATCATATTGTTTCTTTGGATTTTCCAACAAATGGTCAGGCCAAGGAACTTCCCATTGCCACATAAGTACGCCTCTAGAGAGACGCCCCGAGAACCTAACCGGATCTCTGCCAACACAAGGTCGGGTTACCTCTACAAAAGTAGGTAACTACTGACACGAGTATGCCATCCCCCGGTTGTAAAAAACCATTATCTGAGGATCCTCAACCAACAATAATCACAAAGTCATATATATATTTGCGTCATTCACATAAGTTGAGTACCTGGGCTCCATACCATGATACCACTTATATGAAGAAGGAAATGCACATACCCTAAGGGTCGCTACTCCCTAAAACCTTGCTGCATTACCATGATACCACAAATGATCGGCAGCACTTCGTATGCCACATTGCCAAATTGGTAATGTATCACTAGTAACCATCAACTACACAACCTTTGAGCTCGTACATCTCAGAGAAGGGTGTTAAGCTAAGAGAATAAATTCTTCGCCACCAACAGAAATGTATTTGGTAGAAACCAGCTTTACAACTCAAATTGTTACGTTAGAAACACATCCATACAAGTCCTTCCGGGATCGAACGGAACCGAAGGCACTTCCAAAGAAGCACTTGCAATCCGGATATTCACTAATCACGATCGGACTTCCCATCACAAAGGGTGATAAAATCTCTATATCGGAGATCAGCCGATGCAGAGACATTCGACGGTAATCCTTCCGTTTTCGAAAATATCTGGTCTTCAACACCGGTCTTTAAATGCTATCAATTACGACGTATCACTATTCGGAATGGGATTCAAAACCCAAAGGTCTTCTCCCGGCTAAACCGAATAACAAGCGCTTATTTTTAAGTAAGTGTAACATTCAAATTCAAGCAAATCACAACAAGACCCATTTAAAGGTAAATATTGATAGTCGGTTATTTAACTATCAATTGATATGCACAACATCACCAAATCCCAAATAATTTCCCGAATTATATATTTTCCAAAAATATCTTTACAAGATATATTTTACCACCTTCAAAAATAAATCAATGTTTATTTTTAAACAAATGCCCCTTTCCATTATAAATTCCATGTGAATTTAAATTTCCAAATTTCCATTGATATATGATTTTCAAATCGATTCCAATTATTCACTTTCAATTTATCTTTCAAAGATTTAATCTCAAAACATTTCATTTCATATTGGAAAACATTTCCATACTTATTTAATAATAAGTAATTCACAAATCTATTTATTTTCAACATGTGGAAAATATTCAATATACTTTAATTACAATGAAGTATATAATTTATTCTTTAAGGAAAACATTTTTTTAAACACCTTTATTTGAGTCAAAATGAATGTTGCGCAAAACATCGTTACAACAACCCAAAATCACTAGTATAGGGATTCGAAAGTAAGATGGATATATAAATCCCAATACTATATAAAAACATTTCCTTTCGAAAATCATTTACTATAACAACAGTGTTATAGTCCATCTTTTCCTTATTTCTCGAAAACGTCTATTTCAACAATGAATGTTGAAATCTATGGTTTCGATACTTAATACATTTAGAAACACTTATAAATCATTTTATTCTATTTAAAATATCATTTCCCCAAAACATTTTTTTAATATATTTTTCACTGTCCAAAATCGTGAATATAAATCGTTTACCAAATTCAACACTTCTACATATTTAAATTTAAAGGATTATCCCCAGTCCCAAAATTATGAATATAAATCGTTTATAATAATTAAAAAATCCCAATTTAAACCATTTTACAAATTAATCAACTACTTATTTCAAAAATCACATTTCGGTTACATTTCACAAAAATCATAATTTTTATAACATAAAAATCATAACGTTTATTGATTTAAAATGAATCAATTCCAAAATTCAATCAAATGTATACTTTCAAAAATCACTTGAAAACCCTTTTAAATTCGAAATCTTTACTTTAATATTTTTAAAACTCCAAAAATAGGCCCAATACTGCAACAACACCAACACATCAACCATGGCATCCAAACATCATATATCAATATGATAACAGAATATATCGCAAATATCTGTAAATAAATCAATACTGTTGAGGAACCCAGTTGGATCCCTCTAACCCGTTTTCCTGCATCCACAGATGTTAGCATAATACCATTCCCGTTTCAAGATGAAATATCGTGGTACATGGGTTTATATAAAATATTATTTGCTATTATGCGGCGCAATAGGGTCTCATCCGCTATATAATGCGGGAAAATCAACTCCAAGTACATATATAATACCAATTCCACTTCAAGGTGGAATATCGTGGTATATGTGTTTAATAAATAACATCCGCTTAATATACGGCGTATAGGATCTATTTCAATTCAACAAATAGAAATTTATCATTCAATCACCAATCAAGCAATTTTAAATTTAACTATTTAAAATTTAAATTGAAACACAATTCGATTGAGTGAGAAGTTCTCACATTGTTTTCAAATAACAGTTGTAGCGTTTTATTCCGAATAAAATTAAACACGCGTTTAATTTTATCCCAAATTCACACTAGCTCCAACCAATCCCAATCCAGCTCCATCGCGTATTGGTCGTCAATACAAACCCGACGCAATTTGTTTCGTCAATTTTTGACCTCGTATGAACAAGATATCAATTTTTAAAGGTTGAACGAATTTAATATATAAATATTTACAATTTCTTTTATATTTTACAACCTGCATCAATCATAGCCATTCGTTTTCGAACCCTAGATCCTGGCCGCACTTTTCTTTCTTCCCCAGGTAAAATGAATGTGACCGAATCCATATGTCGATCAAAACCCTAGCTAGCCTCGACCAACTCGAGCAACTTGAAGACGATCAGATGCCATGATTTCGAAGCTCAACACGAGACCCACCATCTGCTTGAACGACGTGGAAGTCAGCCACCCCCTTGCGCATAAAAACGCGTGCGAACACGCTGCGTACTCGGGCAAAATCTGGCCCCTAAGATGCTCCATCGATGACTATCCCCGTATGGATAGGAAGATCTCGCTTAGCTCTACAATTCTCATGTTGAAGGTTTCTTGAATTGATGCATGGATTAGAAGAGATTAAGGAGAGAAGAATCGAAATTTTTGGCCATTGAAAAATCAAGTTGCGGCTAAAGCTTGAACTAGGGTTTAGTGTAAATTGTGAAACATGGAGGCCTTTTATAGAAACTTGACGAACACTATGCATCCAAAAAAATTTCGAACTCGAAACGACGCGTGCCACCTTGCGTTTATAATGTTTTACCCCCATTCCAAACGCAATGTGTAACGACCCAAAATTTCTGTCAATTAAAATTTGTATATTTAATTTGATTTTAAATATTAATAAGTGAAATTTATAAGTCGAATAAATTTTATGTCGAATAATTGGATTTAATTGGATAATTAAATCGATAATTTAATATGCGAAAATACAGCAATAATTGAATATTGGGTTTAATATGATTGAAAATGATTCGTAAAATTTTATTATATCATATTGGAGTTAGAATGATGATATAGAACTTCTAAAATCGAATTACAAGTTAATTAGTGAAAATTGAATATTTTAATATTTAATTAACGTGTAAAAATAGCCATTTTTCAAACGGTCTCGGATTTCGACGAAACTAGTTTCATCGGATCTGAAATGTTATATTATTGTAAGGTGTCAAATTTCGTATCAATCGGATTTACCGTTTGTCCGGAGCAAGCCAAAACGCATAGAAATTAGTTTAAATCGAATTAATTTAAAAACAATCGTTTATTGCCTTAACTCGCACAGATGATCGAATTGGCCTCTGAAAAATATTCCATTGTGTTCGGAACGCGGGGTAACCTTACAAACGCCAACCGGCACGCTTCGTTTGGAGTTCGGAAAATTTCGGATGAATAGTGTTTTGAAGCTTTTCTATAAAAGGACCTCCCTCTTCACAAATTTGCAAAAATATTAACTAGGGTTCCAACTCTAAACCCTAGCCTCCATCAGAAATATTCAATGGCCGAAAGTTTTCGTTCTTCTCCCTCCTTTTTCTTCAAATCCACAAATCGAAACGAGAAATCTTCAACTGCAAACTTGAAGAGCATCACGAGTTCCACGAATCCAACGGTTACGATCGTTTAAAACGAAGCCGATCAACGGCAAATTGAGTTTGAATTGCTGTAGTTCGTTCATGTTTTCACAGTGATTTGGGCGACTGCGTTTTCCTATGTTGTGGCCAAGCATGGAGTGGAGCGTGGGCTTCAATTTGGCGCTAGCCGATCGTCTTCAAAGGCGATGTGGTGGTCGCATGATTTAGGGCATGAAGGCGGTGATTGGGTTCGATGTGACTGGGAGTATACATGCGTGAGGGAGAGGGAAGAGGGGTCACGACACTGATGCATTCAAACATGATCAACGGCCCAAAGGAAATGTGGGTTAAAAATATAAGAATGAAATTGTAGACTAATTATTTTAAATTCGTTCAAACTTCTAAAACGCGATAACTTTGTCATACGAGGTCGGAATTTAACGAAACAAATTGCTTTGGCTTCGTTTTGTTGAGCACTATGCTAAGGAGTTGGAATGGAGTCGTTTAGAGTTAGTGATAATTTTGGGTAAAATTAAACGCACGTTTAATTTTATTCGAAATAAAACGCGGAAACTGAATTGAAAGCAAGGTGAGAACTTCTCACTCAATCGAATAGTTTCGATTTAAATTTTAAATAGTTAAATTTAAAATTGCTTGATTGTACGATTCAATGATAAATTATTATCTATTGATTGTTAAAATAGACATTATACGCCGTTAGTTAACGAATGTTATTTATTAAAAACATATACCGTGAATATTTCACTGCAAAGTGAAATTGGTATTATTTATGTACTTGGAGTTGATTTTCCCGCATTATATAGCGGATGAGACCCTATTGTGCCGCATAATAGCGGATAATAATTTATAAATCCCATATACCGCGATAGTTCCATATTGGAACGGAATTGGTATTGCGCTAATGTTTGTGGATGCAGGGAAACAGGTTGGAGGGATCCAACTGGATTCCTCACCAGTATTTATTTGATTATAGATATTGTGATGTTTGTTGATTATCATATCGATATATGATATTTGGATGTCGTGATTGACTATTTGGTGCTGTTGCATCATCGGATCCATTTTTGAAGTTTAAAAATAATGATTGTGATTTTTAAAAAGAATTTTAAAGTGATTTTTGAAAGTATACGTTTTATTAAATTTTGAATTGTTAAAATAAATAAACATTATAATTTTATTGTTATAAAAGTTATATTTTTGGAAAATAGTACTTAAGTATGATTTTGGAGTTTTATAAGTTTTAAATAACGTTTTGTAAATTATTAAAAGGATTGGTTTATTTAAATTGAGATTTTTGAATTATTATAAACGGTTTATATAAAAGATTTCTAAGATTAATATTTATAAATTAAAAATATAGGAATTGTGAAACGAGTTTTATTAAGTGTTAAAATGAAGTATAAATGGATTTCACAAGGGAATAAAATTTGTAGATTTATAAATTGTGAAGTTATGAAATGAATAGATTTTGTAAAATAAAAGATTTATAAATAATTAACAAATAAATCGGATTTTTGGTATAAAGTTGAGTTATAAATTGATTTGATTTAAAAAAAGGGATTTTTTAATTAAAGTTTTTACAAATAGAAATGGAATTTATAAACATTATTTATAAATACGAAATCAATTGAATTTGATAAATTTAATATAGAAGGTTATTAAAGGAGATATATTCCTGATTTCGGATAGCGAATTATCCTTGAAATGAAATGTGCAGAAAATATTGAATTTGGTTAGTGAAGTATATTCACGATTTTGAACAGTGAATAATATATTAAAGGAATGTTTTAGGGAGAGATCTTTTAAATGGAATTAAAACGATTTGAAATTGTTTTAAAATGCATAAGTGTCCAAACCATAGATTTCAACATTCATTGTTGAAATAGACGTTTTCGAGAAATAGAAGGAAATGGAGAACTATAACACTGTTGTTATAGTAAATGATTTCCGAAAGGAAATGTTTTTTGTATAGTATTGGGATTTTTATATCTACCATAATTTTGAATCCCTATACTAGTGATTTGGGGTTACGGTAACGATGTTTTACGCAACATTCGTTTTGACCCAAATGAATGTGTTAAGAGAATGTTTTCTTTAAAGAATGAAATATATACTTAATTTCGACTTAAGTATATTGAATATTTTCCAAGAGTTGAAAATAAATGGATTTGTGAATTACTTATTATTAAATAAGTATGGAAATATTTTCCAATATGAAGTGAAATGTTTGAGATTTTATCTTTTAAAGATAAATTGAAAGTGAATATTTGAAATCGATTGAAAATCGTATATTAGTAGATATTTTGAAATGTAAATTCACTATGGAATTTATAAAAGAAAAGGGGAATTTGTTAAAAAAATAAATTTTGATTTATTTTTGAAGTGTGGGAATAAATTTACGGATTTGAATCGTAAGTATAAAGTAAATCGTTAAGGATTTATTTAATTGGTTTAAATGAACCATTTTGAAATGAAAGTTTTTTCCGCGTTCGGAAAATGATTGAAATTTGTTTTCAAATGGTTGAAGTGTGGAAATTATATATCTAGTAAAGATATTTTTGGAAAATAAATAATTTGGGAAATTATTTGGAATTTGGTGATGTTGAACGCGCCTATTGATAGTTAAATAACCGACTTTCAATATTTACCTTTAAATAGGTATTCGTTGTGAATTGCTTGAATTTGAATGCCACACTTATTTTTGAAATAAGCGCTCACTATTCGGGTTAGCCGGGAAAGGATCGTGGGGTCGTATAACCCATTCCGAATATGTGATACGTCATTATGGATTGGATTTGATGACCGGCGTTGAAGATCGGATATTTATGAAAACGGAAGGATTACCGTCGAATGTTTCTGCATCGGCTGATCCCCGATATAGAAATTTATTACCCTTTGTGATGGGAATTCCGGTCGTGATTAGTGAATATCCGGATGGCAAGGACTTCTTTGTAAGTGCCTTCGGTTCCGTTCGATCCTGGAACGGACTTGTATGGATATGTGTCTGACATTACAATTTGAGATGTAAAGCTGGATTCTATCAAATATATTTCCATTGGTGGCGGAGAATTTATTCTCTTCGCTTAACATTCTTAGAGGTTATGTAGTTGATGGTTACTAGTGATACATTCCCTAATTGATAACGTGGCATACGAAGTGCTATTGAGCATTTGATGACCAAAGCGCAGCTTTTGTATAAAGCATGGCTTTATGGAGGAGACTTCGTCGGACCTCACACACTGAAAATGGTCAAAACACGAAGGATGCGACAAGGTTATTAGGGGGTAGCACCCCTTTAGTGTATGTCATTCCTTCTGGATAGAAATGGTATCATTGTATGGAGCCCAGATACTTAACCTATGTTGCTGCTGCAAATTTATTGCTTTGTGGTTGTTGTAAATCGAGGATCCTTGGATATAGATCGGTTACGGTCGGGGAATGACATATTCGTGTCAGTAGTTACCCAGTTAGGGGTTACCCGGCCTTGTGTTGGCTGAGATCCGGTTAGGTTCTCGGGTCGTCTTTCTAAAGGAGTACCCATGTGGAAATGGGAAGTTCCTTGGCCTGACCATTCGTTGGAAATCCAAAGAAACAATACGAACCTTGTACGGTTTTAGTTGTAGAACCTTCCATCTAATATGGTAGCTATAGTAGGCATAATATAATGGTACCTATGCTGGCTAAGATTTATATTCTACTTTCGAAATGTTTTCTACACTATGCACTAATAATAATATCAAAAATGATTTTATTTTACGTAGTAAGCATCTTTGACTATCATAAGGAGAAATCTCCCCCAAGTCCGCGTTTGCATTGTGTGTGTGCCGGAAGGCCTTATGGTGGTTTCATTTTTAAAAGCATTTCGAATTGACTTTAGAAATATTCCTCTGTTTGGTTTTAAAAAAAAATTAAACTGTTTTACTTCTCACACCAGTCACATGACTGACTCGGAATTTATTGTTTTCCTTCCTAAACTCTGGGTGCCCATCAATTTCCACACGGGCAGTCTAGAGTTAGGTTATCAGGATATTCTGGAATTCAGGAGTTGCTGGAGGCAAGCTGGATGGCATGGCGTATTACTAGTTTATAGTATTTCTTTTCCACTGTTTGTTGTTCTACACTCTGATGATGTAATGTAATGTAATATGATGAAATGTAATATGATGTAATGTAATAACTGATATAGTTCTTTGTTTAAAGATTATTCATTTATCTATTATATGTTGTTCCGCTGCGATTGTGAGATTCTGATGTTGTTCTGTTGTTTCTTTCTGTTTTGTCCTATCTTTCTTCTTTTCTATTCTTTTCTTCTTCTTTAACCCCAACGGCATGGTTTTTCGGCATTCCCTGCTCGGCGGTTGATACAGTGGACATATTAATGTCGGTTTTCAAGCGTCGAAAAATCGAAAATGTTACACAATGGAATATATATCGGGAGCCAATTCGATCATATTTTGAAGATAGGTTTTCAATTCAACTATTTAAATTTAAAATTCACTCAAACCGATTTCTACGCATTTTAGTTTGCCCGGACAAACCGTAAATCTGATTGACACGAAATTTGAAACCATACAATAATTAACATTGCAGATCCGATGAATCTGGTCTCGTCGAAATCCAAGACTGTTTGAAAAATGACTATTTTTACTCATCAATTTAAATATTTAAATATTCAATTTCTACAATTTAAATTTTAATTCAATTTTAAAAGTTCTATAACATCATTCTAACTCTAATATGATTTAATACAACTTTAGAAATCAATTTAAATCATATTAAATCAAATTTCCAATTATTTCTGTAATTTCAAATATTCATTATCGATTTAATTATCCGATCAAAACTAGATATTCAAAATAAAATCTATTCGACTTACAAATTTTACTTGTTAATATTTAAAACCAATTAAACATACGAATTTCGAATGACAGAAATTCTGGGTCGTTACAAACTTCCCCCCATAAAAGAATTTCGTCCTCGAAATTACCAAGTAAGAAAAAGTTACGGAATCCATTAACTTTTCAAAACCATTTGTTCAAACTAAATTTCAAATTCATTTAAACATTTTAACTTTTCTAAAATCCATAGTTAAACTTCTTACAATAGCTTTACTAAGTTTTCAAATCATACTTAGTTATCTTTTCAAAACCAACTATATCGTTTAACTTTTCACTCCAAAATCAAAGTTATAATTTTGAAAAATTTCCAATTTTCTCAAAAATATTATAACGCCTTAAATTTTCGAAAAATTTCGCCAGCGTCTCCTTTGTGCGGCTAGCTCGGTACGACTACAAAAATGGCAACATGGCCCCAAAATTTCAAAAACAAAAGAAAAAGACAAGTGGCTGGACAAGAAAATCATCAAATTTCATACTGAAATTTAAATACATACCTTTTGTCGAGCAATCCAATTTTTTTTTCCTTTGAAATCAAAATTCCAATTTCTTTCAATCCACCTGTATATCCTGCTAACCATAATGTCCATTTTCATTCAATCTCACATTATTAGTTTCAGTTAAATTCAATTGTCAATTCTATTTGGATTCAATTTACCTTCTGAATATTGAATTTTTATCAATTAGTTTTCATTCACAACTGATTCATCTTGCTATTTTAAATTAGCTTCTTTTACTAATTCATTACAAGTTCTAACTCATTTCATCTCGCACAATTCAAATTGGTTTTCGATATTCAGTTTCTATTCTTTTGTTCGTTCCCAAACACAATTCAATTCACTATTTCGGTTTATAACCACTTATATTTAAATTGCATTTCAAATTCCATATGAATTAAATTTCCCCTTTATTTATAAATGTTGAATTCAATTCATTTCAACCTATATTAAATTTGTCATTTCTTCAATTAGTTTTACTTAGTAATTTTATTTTAATACTTAGCTTCATTTGATCTAACTTGACAAATTTTCAATTTACTTGGAATTTCAAGATGAATCTCAACATTTAGTTTCGATTTCATTTACTCGCAATTGTCAATTCATTCTTTCATAAATTTATTTCCATAATTCAAACTCAACTTCAATTCATTTGTTTCTACTCCAAATTTATTTTCAACTCAATAAATTTTATTCCATAACTATTTTTATTAGATTCCAGAGTCTTTTCAACATTTCAAAACCATTTTTTGAAACCAATTCAAATTATCTTTTGAATTTGAAAACCCAAACCCAAATTTTCCAAACAACTTCCATTTAAAACAACTTGGCAGCAATCCCTCTTTTGGAAACCCAAAAATGAACAGCGATGATGTCGGGATCATCATCAAAATTATTTTCCAGCGACCGAAAAGAGTTTAGAGCTTTTATCCCTCCAAAAACATTTTTCCAAACCCTTCCAAAACATTTCCAAATGTTCCTCTGGAATTTTACTTCAATTAAAATCACATTTACAATTTATATTCTCCAATATAATTTATATCTGAATTTATTTCTTAACTTTGGAGTTACGATTTCAATTTCCTTTTCAACTTTAATGATAATAATTTAATATCATCACTTTCTAGCAACCAAGCAACATATATTATAATAATTCACAGAAATTTTTTCTCTTTTATATACTAAAATAATTTAGGTAAAATTATTTCATTTACCCTATTTTAAAACGATATCATGTCGAATTTGTTCTGTACAAGTGTTTAGAGATTCCTATCAATAACATTAATTACTCGTATTGACCAGAATCCATATACAACTCAACAAACCAATCATCACAATATAAAACAATTTTTTATATTCACTAACAAATACGCGCTCATATCTACTATTACACTCATACTCATTCTAGAGTACTGCTGACTCTATCTCTAATGAGTAATTCCCAACAGAGCCAAGGTTTTTGCTTAACCAAATGCTCTGATACCGGATTGTAACGATAAGGATTTTCGACTCACGAAAGTCGACATTAATACGTCCACTGCATCAACTACCGAGTAATCGAAGGCCGTAAAACCGAATTGTTAGGGTTAAAGAAGAAGAAGTAGAAGATAGAAGAAAGATGAAGCAACAGAACAATATCAGAATCTCACAATTACAGCAGAACAACATATAAGAGGTAAATGAATATCTTTAAAACAAAGAACAATATCAGTTATTACATTACATTACATTACATTACATTACATTACATTACATTACATTACATTATCAGAGTTTACAACAATAGAGGAAAAGAAATACAATATACTAGTTGATATGCCATGCCATCCAGCTTGTTCCTAATCTCCACAACATCTCCTGAATTCCAGAATGACCTAATAACTTGACTCTAGACTGCCCGTGTGGAAATTGGTGGGGACCTAGAGTTTAGGAAGGAAACAATAAACTACACGTCAGTCATGGGACTGGTGTGAGAACTTAAAACAGTTATACTTTAAAAACAAACAAAGAAATATTTTTAAATAGATCCACAATGCTTTTAGAAAATGTAACTACCATAAGGCCTCCCACACACACACACACACACAATGCAAACGCAGTGTAACATTCCTGAAAATTTATCAAGTTTAATTTGGCAATTAAATTTATTTTTGGAAATAAATTGTGAATTTATTAGAAAATTTTCTAGGATAAATAAATAATTTTGATTTTTAAATAGTAATTTATATTAGAAATTTAAGGATAGTGATTTATAAAATAAATATTGAATTTCAAAATATAATGTATTAAAAATAAAAATAGAATTTAAAAGCTTGAGATTAATAAAATGACAGTGATAGTTGTTTTCTAAAATATTAATTTTATTTGGAAGATATAATAAATTTCAGAAAAGGATTTATTTTTAGGATTTAATTCTCTTATCTAAACAAATGTGACCTTTGTTAATATGAAATCAAAAATTTTACATTCTTCTTTTCTTTTAAAGGTTGTACAAAATAAATAAATAAATAAATGTATGAATGAAAATTGTAAAAATATATGAGTATATGGACATTATGAAAAAAAAATTAAGTGTAAGCAATAATTGAAATAAAATTTTGTTTTGAAAATATAAAAATAAAAAAATTTAGCTTATAAAGTAGGATTGGTTTAAGATTTATGAATAAGTATTTTATAAACAAATATTGAATTTAAAAATAAGATGTATAAAATATATTTATATTAATATGTGAGCTAAATTAAAAGATTTAAAAATAGAATCTATAAAATAATTTAAACTAAGGAGTTGAATATGATTTGTATATTAAACATTAAAAATAGAATTCATGAATTAATAAAAAAAAAATATGATTGGTACAATGACTTGAGTTTAAAAATTTAAAAACAAGAATGAATATGAAATACTTACCTTTTGGAATTTAATAAATGTATTGTAAATAAATTGATGTAATAAAATAAGTTTACAAAAGCACCATAAACTAAGAAATGTATATTTATGTGTGATTTATTTGTTGAGTGTACAAATTGTTATAAATTCATTTCTTTTTAAAATTTTGTAAAAGTAAAATAAATACATATGTTGTATTTCAAGTTTAAGATTGAAATTTAAATTTAAAATGAGTAGCATTTAAAAAAAAAAATTATTAAGATATAATGTATGTATATATATATATATATATAAATGTTGACTAAATTCTTTTAGCATTGAACATGTACATACATATACAAATGAATAAACAAATACATTTATTTATAAAGTATATATGATAGAAAAAAAAATAATGATAAATAAAGTTTATAAATTTATTTTGTCTTGGAAAAAATCACCCATGTGAACATACATACACATGTGAGATGGAGTAGAGTAAGACAATCAACAAAATCCAAAGTTTATGATATGTTTTTACAAATGGCATGAGTGCATCATTGCTTAGATAAAATAATCTAATAAAAAAAATTCAGAAACCCTTCACATCCCCAATTCGATTTTTTTTTAAACCTCCAACCTCTGAAAAGTTCAATAATCAAAGATCTAACATTTCAAATCTCAACACTCAAGCAAGAACAAAATTCAGAAGAAAAAAAAATAGAAAAAGAGAAAAAAAAAACTGTCAAGCTTTCTTCAATTCAATTCAAAAGCAAAAGGGAAATATCTGAATCATCTTGAAGCATTGATCTCTCAGGTGATTTTTTTTTTATTTAAAAGTTTTATAGTTAATAAAATTTTGATTTTTAAATCAAGTTTTAACACAAACAAAAAAATTCAAACTGCAGACTTATGAAAGTGTAGAGCTGCAGTTTGACAGTGCAGAATTTCTGGAAAACAATCTAAAGGCAAGTAAACTTCTTTAAGGAATTTTGAACTTGAAGTTGCTAATCAGTAAATAAAACAAAAGATTTAAACAACTTTATTAATAAAGTTGCAGGAAGAAAATAGAGTGCAAGGTAGAAATCAAGTTCTTTTGATCAGGGCAGTGCAAGTATCCCTGTAATGAATCAAGATAAGTAAAACTCTCTTAAAAAAAAAATAAAAAAAAATTGAATTTGAAGTGGTTAATCAGTAATGAAGAAAAGGAATTTAAACAATCCTATTTAATAGTTGCAGGAGATTAAAAGAAAAAAAAAACAGGCTTTGCAACTGCCTCTGTTCCTCTCTGTCTTCTGAAGTCCAGGTGAGCAAACACACTTGAACACATTCTTATGCTTTGATATGTGAGTTGATGCTTGAAATATATGAGTTTAGTGATGACTATGTCAGTATGTTTGCATGAATTTGCTTGTGCATGTTTGTTTTTCCTCTGAATATCTCTGTCTTAGTTCTAAGGCTCAGGGTTGTTTCAAAATTCAGTACTCCTTGAATTAAATTTCTGTATAAATTTGAAATGTAGATGTCATGAATTGGTGTTTCAAGTTTACTAACAGAATCATTTAGTAAATTCAAGAATTTTAAAACTAAAAGTAAAATTTACAGTGTTAAAAAAAAAAAATGCAGTCAAGAAACACTGTATTTTTCACCTTTGACAAGTTCAGTTGAATCTTGCATTTGAATTGTTTGAATTTGTTCTGGGAATAGATTATCTATTATAAAACATATGAAATTTTTTGAATTGATCCACAATTCAAGTTTGAGATGGAAATTTGGGATTTTTGATGATGAACCCTAGTTTATTTTGGGTTACTGTTTTGGGTCAATTTTGAACTCCTCTGTGCATCGAGTTCAAAGGTGTTTAGGGTATTGATGGATGGTGAAGTGATGAAGCTAGTGCCGGAGTTTGGATGTTGATAGTGGTCGAGAGGTGGAGAGATTGGTGTTGACAGGTTTGAAGTGGAGGGGGTTGGTCTGTTCCAGGTTTGGGGTAGGTCCTGGGTTGCAGGGATTTTGACTCGGGTTGGTCTCGGGGAAAAGTGGAAATGACTCGAAGTAGAGGTGGGTTTGCCTCGGGTTATTTTGTTTCAGGTTTGTATGTAGGAAAAACAGAATTGTATTTCCAGTTTTTTTTTTTTTTTTTAAAAAGAATAGTGTTGTAGTGATAATAGGAATGTAAACTTAGAGTTTGAAATTAGGTGGAACCTGAATTTAGTTATGGATTTAAATAATTCAAATCGGGAATTTGAAAACATTTTTAAAATTCAAGAATGTAAGAGGGTTAAAATTTAACAGAAACTGTTCTGTTTTTTTTTTAGAATTTTGAAAGATAAGTTTTAAATTAAATCTGAAATTGAACTTAAGATTTAACTTGAATCTAAGAATGAATTCAAATTGTTTGAATTCTTATTTTGTATTAATTTAAATGCAGAAATTCAAATCGGTTTAAAATTAAAAAAAGAAAGAAAGGGGGAAACAGGAAACTGTTCCCAGTTTTATGAAGTTTGAATCAAAGTGCAAACTATATTGAGACTTTGGATTTTGAAAACTGAATTTAATAATGAATTTAAATAAGTTTAAATTCTGGTCTTTAGAAATAGTTTAAATTCAGGGAATTTCAAAGTTTGATTTTAAACAGAAAATTGTTTCTGTTTTAAATGTAAAAGGTGAATTTAAATTTTAGGTGGAGATTTAAAACTTGGTTTAAGTTTGAGTTTAAAAGTTTTAAAATATTTAACAGTAAGGTTCCTAAAATTTAAACAAAGATAATATGATTTGTAAATGATTAAAGTTTTAAACAAAAGTTAAATAAGTTTATATATAAAACTAGATTTGTTTCAAAATTATGTTTAAATAAGTTTTATATATAATAAATATGAAAGTTTAAAAAAAAAAAAAAAGAAGTGGATTTTGAAACTAAGTTTGTATTTAATTTTTTTTTAAAGAACTTTAGAAAGGTTTAAAAGATTTAAAAGTTCAATTTAAAATGTGTTTAATTACAATTGATTTATGAATGTTATATTTTATTTCAAATAAAGTTTAATGATTTAAATTTGGGTAATCAATTATAATAGAGATTATCTTGAGTAATTTAAAATTTGATTTAATTAAAGACAAATAAATTTGTGAAGATAATTAAATCATTTTTAATTATCAAGAGTTATGGGTTAATAAATGATTTAATTAAGATAGTGGTTTTCTTAATTAAGAATCTTTTAATATAATAAGTTTAAGACTCATTTAATTAATTTTAAATGATTAAGTTAATTAGTTAATTAAGTAATTAAATTATGATTAATTAAGTTAATCACTTTGGATTAATCTAATATAATACTTAGGGAAGTAATTAAGTAATTAATTGCTAAAGGTAATTAAGTAAAGGACAAATACTTTATTAAAAGTAATTAAGTAATGTGATTAAGAGTTAATCATTTGAGTTATTAATTGAAGAATTAATTAATAATTAGTTAAAGGATTAAATTATTTGATTAATGATTAATGAATAAAATAGTTAAGAATAATTAATTAAGTGATTAATTACATGTTAAAGTAATTAAGTATGGATAATTAATGATTAAAGTTTTATTAATCAAATGTTTGAAGGTTAATTAATTTAAAGAAAAATTTATTTAATTAATTAATGAAGGTGATTAAGACTAAATCAATTGTAATTAATGATAATTAATTAAAGATTACTAATGAAAGTAATTATATGGTTAATTAATTTTAAACCATACAATTTATTCATCTTAATTGTAGATGTTTGATTGTTACTGAATGATGTGTGTTGGATTGATATTTTGATATGTGATGTGATGCTATTTGATGCTTCGTGCTAAGATGTTATATCTGTGATATATATATGATTATATGAATATGCAAATCCTTTGACCTGTAAAACGGCATTTGAATTTCGATGCGACAGGGAGTCGGATTCCAGTTGGTTATCCGAAACCCACATCGAATCGTGATGATTGAATCTGTGATGATTGATGTTGTGTACTATTGTGTTGAACCCTTGGACCACACTTATACACACACAAATATGGATTGCACGTGGAAATTAGTTAAGTCACAGATTTTTGAAATTGTTTTAAAATTAAATTTTTAAATCCAAAATAGTTTTTGAACTAGAATTGAAGCTTTTGAAAATGGTTATTTTTAAATAACTTGATTAAGTTTTGAAAATTTAGATAATTGGATTTAAATTTGAATTCAATATTTGGAATTGAATTCTAAAATTTGGAAACTATTGTTTAAAAAGTTATCCAACTTATAAATGGATTTATATGGGTTTTTAAACCATTTTAAAAAGTGATGTTTGGAATTTAAATTTAATCCAAGATTTCAACTTGTATAAATCGGATTTTTCTGAAACGAAAGCTGTTGTTTTCAAATAATAGAAGCTTTCATATAAGAAATGGTTTCCCAATGTGTGTTAAAATGATTTCGAATCTAAAATGAAATCGTTTTCCAAGTTATAGATAAATCTCTGGAAACGGGTTTTGAAAGCTGTAAGTTAAATCTTTAATTTAAAGATTTAAATGAGTTAATCAAATTGAAATAGAAATTGTTTTGGAAATCTATGAATGGATCTTTGTGAACTTTGAGAAATAAATCATTTTGTTTGAAGATTTTAAAATGGTAATTTGTTTAACCATTTAAAAGAAAAGTTTGGATTTTTAAGTTGTGACTTAACTGAAATCCCATATCCATATGTTTTAAAATATGGCGCTTACTATTCGGTTTAGCCGGGAGAGGACCTTGTGTCATATAGCCCATTCCGAATAGTGATACGACGTTATGGATTGCATTTGAAGACCGGTGTTGAAGACCGGGTGTCTTCGAGAACGTTAGGATAACCTATCGATTGTCTCTGCACCGAGTAGCTACGGTATAGAGATTCCCTTAGTGATGGGAAGTCCGATCGGGATTGTGGATACCCGGATTTGCAAGGGCTTCTTCGGAAGTGCCTTCGGTTCTGTTCGAACCCGGAACAGACTTGTATGGTTGTATGTCCGACATTACACTTTGAGATGTTAACTGATCTCTATCAAATACATTTCTGCTTGGTGGCGGAGAATTTATTCTCTTAGCTTAACACCCTTCTCTGAGACGTACGAGCTCAGAGGTTATGTAGTTGATATTTATCAGTGATATTCCCAATTTGGTAATGTGGCATGCTGAGTGCTGCTGTGTGATGATCATTGGTTGATCATTTGTGATATGATCATTTGTTTGATCATTTATCTTTGTGATCATTGCTTTGGCCATCTTTTGACCCAAAGCATGGCTTTGTTGCACAAAGCGTAGCTTTGTGGACGAGACTGCATCAGGACCTCACTCCCCGGAAATGGTCGAAACAGGAAAGATGCGGCAAGGTTATGAGGGTCGCGCCCTTTAGGGTATGTCATTCCCTTCTGGTAAAGGGTGGTATCATGGTATGGAGCCCAGATACTTACTCATGTGGATACTGCAGATCTATTACTTTGTGATACTTTGTGGTTGTTGCGAGCGCTCGGATAAAGGTCCCAAAGGACCGGGGGATGGCATATTCGTGTAGTAGTTACCTAGTTACAGAGGTAACCCGGCCTTGTGTTGGCAGAGATCTAACCGTAACGTTAGTTCTCGGGACGTCCCGCCAGAGGCGATCCCATGTGGCAGTAGGAAGTTCCTTAGCCTGACCATTTGTTGGAAATCCATTCATCCAATATGTGCCTTGTACGGTTTTAGTTGTAGAACCTGCCATTTAACATGGCAGCTATAGTAGGCATAGCATCATGGTACCTATGCTGGCTAGGATTTATATTATACTTTCGAAATATTTTCCACTATGCACTAGTAATAATATCAAAGAATTTTTCTCGTAGTAAGCATGTTTGACTATCATAAGGAGAAATCTCCCCCATGTGTGCGTTTGCATTGTGTGTGTGCCGGGAGGCCTTATGGTAGTTTCATTTTCCAAAAAGCATTGCGGATTTCAAATTTAAATTCTTTTGTTTGTTTTAAAAGACCAAATGTTTTTGTTTGCTCATACCAGTCCCATGACTGACCTGGAGTTTATTGTTCCTTTCCTAAACTCTGGGTGTCCACTATTTCCCACACGGGCAGTCTAGAGTTGGGATTTTCAGATAATCTATAGTAGGTGTAGATTCGATAGCTTTCAGCCTCAGAATTTGGCAATTGCATTTGGATCGAGTTGCTTATCTTCATGCATCATTATTGGGAGTTCGAGCTATTGCTGGATTGGTATTTTGAAGATGGAGTTCTTTCTTGAAGATTATTTTGGAGTTTTGTTCCGCTGCTAGTATTATCATTATCTTTCCGCTGCTATTCTTTGTATCTCTGATAATGTTGATATCTATTGTACCATTCTGTTGTATCATTCATGTTGTATCAGTTATTGTATCATGTTGTGTATTGATATATTCTGTTTTTCTTCCGCTGTGTTGTTTTACTTGATGGTGTTATAAGCTCCGGCGAACCAGATTCGACGTTTGGATCTGCGGCATTTGAATACGAGTGTCGTATTCGGTGCCGATTTTCGAAGGTCGAGTCAGGATCGTTACACGCAGAATCGGAGGAGATTTCTCCTTATGATTGTCAAACATGCTTGATGCACAAATTTCTTTGATATTATTTCTATAAGTGCAAAGTGGAAAACCTTTCGGAAGTATAATATAAATCTTAGCCAACATACGACCATTATCGTATGCCTACTATAGCTACCATCTAAACAGTGGGCGCCACCATAAGTAAATGGTAGGTTCTACAATTAAAACCGTACAAGGCTTGTATTGTTTCTTTAGATTTTTCAACAAATGGTCAGGCCAAGGAACTTCCCATTGCCACATGGTATGCCTCTAGAGAGACGCCCCGAGAACCTAACCGGATCTCTGCCAACACAAGGCCGGGTTACCTCTGCAAAAGTAGGTAACCACTGACACGAGTATGCCATCCCCCGGTTGTAAACAATCTTTATCTAAGGATCCTCAACCAACAATAATCACAAAGTCACATATATTTTCGTCATTCACATAAGTTAGGTATCTCGGCTCCATACCATGATACCACTTCTATCCAAAAGGAAATGCACATACCCTAAGGGGCACTACTCCCTAAAACCTTGCTCATCTTTCCTGTTTTGACCATTTCCGGGGTGTGAGGTCCGACGAAGTCTCCTCCATAAAGCTACGCTTTTCACAAAAGCTATGCTTTGATCAACAAATGATCAGCAGCACTTCGTATGCCATATTGTGCATCCCTAGTAACCATCAACTACATAACCTCCGAGCTCATACGTCTCATAGAACGGTGTTAAGCTAAGAGAATAAATTCTCCGCCACCAACAGAAATGTATTTTATAGAAACCAGCTTTACATCTCAAATAGTAATGTCAGACGCACATCCATACAAGTCTGTTCCGGGATTGAACGGAACCGAAGGCACTTCCAAAGAAGCCCTTGCAATCCGAATATTCACTAATCACGACCAGACTTCCCATCACAAAGGGTGATAAAATTTCTATATCGAAGATCAGCCGATGCTGAGACATTCGATGGTAATCCTTCCGTTTTCGAAAATATCCGATCTTCAACACCGGTCTTCAAATGCTATCCATTACGACGTATCACTATTCGGAATGGGATTCATGACCCAAAGGTCTTCTCCAGGCTAAACCGAATAACGAGAGCTTATTTTAAAATAAGTGTAGCATTCAAATTCAAGCAAATCACAACAAAGACCCATTTAAAGATAAATATTGATAGTCGGTTATTTTACTATCAATTTATATGCACAACATCACCAAACTCCAAATAATTTCTTAAATTATTTATTTTCCAAAAATATCTTTACAAGATATATTTTACCACCCTCCAAAATAAATCAATGTTTATTTTTAAAAAAATTCCCCTTTCCTTTATAAATTCCATGTGAATTTAAATTTCCAAATATCCATTGATATATGATTTTCAAATCGATTTCAATTATTCACTTTCAATTTATCTTTCAAGGATATAATCTCAAAACATTTCACTTCATATTGGAAAACATTTGCATACTTAATTAATAATAAGTAATTCACAAATCTATTTATTTTCAACATGTGGAAAATATTCAATATACTTTAATTACAATTAAGGATATAATTTATTCTTTAAGGAAAACATTTTTTTAAACACATTTATTTGAGTCAAAATGAATGTTGCTCAAAACATTGTTACAACAACCCAAAATCACTAGTATAGGGATTCGAAATTAAGATGGATATATAAATCCCAATACTATATAAAAACATTTCGTTTCGAAAATCATTTACTATAACAACAGTGTTATTGTCCATCTTTTCCTTATTTCTCGAAAACGTCTATTTCAACAATGAATGTTGAAATCTATGGTTTTGATACTTAATACATTTTAAAACACCTATAAATCGTTTTAATTCTATTTAAAATATCACTTCCCCAAAACATTTCTTTAATATATTATTCACTGTCCAAAATCGTGAATATAAATCGTTTACCAAATTCAACACTTCTACATATTTAACTTTAAAGGATTATCCACTGTCCCAAAATCATGAAAACAAATCGTATATAATAATTCAAAAATCCAAATTTAAGACATTTTACAAATTAATCAACTGCTTATTTCAAAAATCACATTCCGGTTATATTTCACAAAAATCAAAATTTTTATAACACAAAAATTATAACGTTTATTTATTTAAAATGAATCAATTCAAAATTCAATAAAATGTATACTTCCAAAAATCACTTGAAAACCCTTTCATATTCGAAATTGTTACTTTAACATTTTTAAAACTCCAAAAATAGGCCCAATGCTGCAACAGCACCAATACATCAACCACGGCATCCAAACATCATATATCAATATGATAGCAGAATATATCGCAAATAGCTGTAAATAAATCAATACTGTTGAGGAATCCAGTTGGATCCCTCCAACCTGTTTCCCTGCATCCACAGTGTTAGCACAATACCAATTCCGTTTCAAGATGGAATATCGCGGTACATGGGTTTATATAAAATATTATCCGCTATTATGCGATGTAATAGGGTCTCATCCGCTATATAATGCGGGAAAATCAACTCCAAGTACATATATAATACCAATTCCATTTCAAGATGGAATATCACGGTATATGTGTTTAATAAATAACATCCGCTTAATATACGGTGTATAGGATCTATATCAATTCAACAAATAGCAATTTATCATTCAATCACACAATCAAGCAATTTTAAATTTAACTATTTTAAATTTAAATCGAAACACAATTTGATTGAGTGAGAAGTTCTCACCTTGTTTTCAAATAACAGTTGTAGCATTTTATTCCGAATAAAATTAAACACGCGTTTAATTTTACCCAAAATTCACACTAGCTCCAATCAATCCCAATCCAGCTCCATCGCGTAGTGCTCGTCAATACAAACCCGATGCAATTCGTTCGTCAATTTTCGACCTTGTATGAACAAGATATCAATTTTTAAAGGTTGAACGAATTTAATATATAAATATTTACATTTTCTTTTATATTTTACAACCTGCATCCATCATAGCGTACGTTTTCGAATCCTAGATCTTGGCCGCACCTTGCTTTGTTCCCTAGGTCAATGAACGCGATGGAACCCATATGTCGATCAAAACCCTAGCTAGCCGCGACCAACCCGAGCAACTTGAAGACGATCAGATGCCATGATTTCGAAGCTCAACGCGAGAGCCACCATCGACTTGAACGACGTGGAACTCGGCCACCCCCTTGCGCATAAAAACGCATGCGAATGCGCTGCGTACTTGAGATGACCCACTTTCTTTTAACAATTTTTTTTTTTTTTTTTTTTTTGTTGTATATGCTTATTTTTATTTCAGTGGTCATCTATTTAAGAGATCATCTCCTCCATTATCTCTTCTTTCCAGGATCTTTCAATCAATAAAAATATTGATATACTCAAATTATTTTGAACATTCCTATCTGAAAACATGTGTGAATAATGTTTAGTGTTTTAAATCAGAGTTAGGAAGCTTGGGGAACCAAAGGAAATTTACTTTGTATTTCCCTGTGTGGTTTCCCCCCCCCCCATAGCAAAGTAATTTCTAAAGTGTTTTTCTGTGTTACTTGTGTTCATACAAGTTTCTGATTTAAAATTTTCCTAGTCTTAGCATATATTTTTTTTCTTTTTACTCTCCTATAATTTCAGTTAATATATATACTATAACTGTTGCCTATGCTTGAGTGTACATGTGACCTCTGCATGTATATTTCTTTGCATATAACTAGTGCCTGTTATTCATTATCATCAAAATAGCTAAATCTGCCATAAGTCTCTGGGTTATTGAATTTTAATTATTTGAAGATGGTTGAACCCAGGCTTGTAAAAGTGGTCAAGTAAGCCCTATTTCTTTTGTATGCATTTTGCACATATTATCAAATTGTCTAGAATTCTGTTTTGGCCAGTTCTTATATTTCTGTTTAGCAAATTTTTCCTTCTTAAGACCAGAGTTTCCTACATACTACTAACTACCATTTTCCTTGCAATTTCATACATTACTGGCATCTCAAGTTTTATATTTTTCAGTAGAATCATTGCATGAGTTAAGAAAAGAAACTTCCATACTCAGAAAAACATTTTCTAAAAACAAACTGTAGTTCTAACTGAAACACACAATTTCCCCAGTTCTTACAAACAAAAGACAACATCACTTTCTTTCTAAATAGTTTTAGCAACATAACATGCCATAAGTTTGGCTTAAACATTCATTTTTAATATCAGAAAGTATATAACTAATGCATCCCAATTCTTAGCAGCCAACACATCCAGAGCTAGCTCATTGCAGTGCTTATCTTACCTGCACAATCACCATAGTCTGCCTCATAATTTTTATGAGACACCCAATGGTGAACAAACACACAAAGGGTCAGACAAAATTGTCTGGTATGAGCAATCTACTGCAATCATATCATAATTCTAATTTTTCATTTATTTATTACTTGAGTATTCTTCATGGACAATAAGTGGATTCAGTGTCCTTTCTATGATGTTGCTATAAGACTATTACTTCATATCAATGCAAACTGGTTAGAGGTGATTTGTGCAATCCAATTCAGGAAAACAAACATAAAATCCAACTAATATACATCCAATACAAGCTTAAATACAACCATTAAGTCACTTTTCAAATTTTCCTTTCACTAGCCATCCAGGTTGTACCCAACCCCCATTTGACATTACTCCTATTGTTTTTCATACAATATCAGTTTAAGATCAGTAGCTACATTCTCATGTTTAATACACACATTGTCTGGGGCCAATCTCTGTTAACCCAGCACACTCAGGCCCCTGGGTATAAACATACCATGTGTGAGCTTGCAATATTCCCCTTGCCAAGCCATCTTTTGTAGCCCAAAGATCCTTAATTCTTAGTTGTCTTACTAAGTGTTATTCCCTCTTTCCTTAATCATGCTAATTTCCCCCTATGGATCCCATTTCAATCAGAGAAAAGAATACATAATACAGCCATTAAGCATGAACTCCAGGCATAGTGGGTCCTATTCTCATAAACATAAATTTAATTACACAATCTAGCATATATTCTTAGTACACACATTATTCAGATCATGGATTTTGAGTGAATCATGTTTATAAATATATGGTCATACATATTATATAATTTTTTTTTCTCTGTTGCATCCAATTGCCTCTGGGTTAATCAGATACTCACAGATTCATGAGATCTGGCTAAACCATAAGCATTTAATCAAATCTGGATTCATTTGTAAATATGGAAGTTCAGCACATGTATCTCATTGCACTTCTATATTTCATTTTTTTTTTTCATGGGACATAAGCAACAACAATTCCATGCTGCAGTCCCATTTTCTTTTCCCTTTTAGACCATAGATTTATAACACAATTACTGAGATCTTAAATAAATATTTATGTAGAAAAACTCATAAAAGCAATCATTTCATTTCAAGACTGATCCATACTCAAATGATCATTTAAACAAGAGACCCACAAACCATATCTTCAGGGTATCAATATAAAGAGTTAAACACCTAACAGATCAGCAATACCAAAATAAACACAAATTATATAAATAAAATATAACACTATTTAGGCTGCCTTGATTTTTTTTTTAGGACTTAATGCCAGATTTACCAGTGAGATTACTCACCTCACTTTCTTCCTTAATCCTTCTATTTCTTCTTATCCTTAATGGTCAGTGTTCCTCATTTCCTCTGGCTTGTATTTCCATTGCTATGTATATATATTTTTTTTCTGTTTTTAAAAAAAATAATCCCAGATCATACTATCCCTTAGGCCCTCTTATACCAGACCCTGGTTGCCACTAGGGTTTTGAAAATTTACTTAATGTCAATTTTACCCTGTCACTATGACCAGTCTCTCATTCTGTTTTTAGAGAAAATGGGTAAGTGGTCCCTATTCTTATTAACAGAAATTTTTCCTTACTACCCCGGTCATCTTATTTGCATGATCTGTGATTTTCTTTTTCTCTTATTTTTTTTTTAAAAGATAAAACCATATCTGCAATATCTATATTTACTTACTTGTTCAATTATAACTTATTCATTCCAACTCACAAATTAATTACTGCCTATGTCTCCTTACAGAAAGTTATGTGTATGTGTGTGTTCCATACTGCATATATATTGATACTTATACAATGCATTTGTAGTCAATCTATTATACATGCATTTATTTTTAGCAACAAAATTTTAAACAAGCATGACTAAATTAAATTATAAAACTTGTCCATAAAATTGTTTCATAAAAATCAGGGTCATCACATACACCCTTCCTTTTAGGAATTGTGTCTCACAATTCTTTTCATACTTAGATTAAGCATTATCAATTCAGAAATGCAATCATTTTCAAACTAAACAGTCAAAATTTAATGCATGCCTAATCTAAACATCTATCAGTATACATATATCATACCTTCCATTCAATCAAATAATTGTGGATAATCATTTCTGATTTTATCTTCTACTTCCCATGTGCAATCATTTGGGTCAAGACTCCATTGCATTTTTACCAGTCTTATTTCTTTGTTTCTCAATTTCTTGATCTCCTTTGCAACTATGCCTACAGGCTTCTTCTCATATACCATTCTAGGGTCAATCTGCACATTCTCAGGGGATTTTAAAATTGTTCCTTCATCATGAACCCATCTTCTTAATTGAGATACATGAAAAACATCATGTATTGCCCTCATTTCTTCGGGTAATTCTAGCTTATAGGCCACATTCCCAATTCTTTCTAGAATTTTATATGGTCCTATGTACCTTGGAATCAGTTTTCCTTGTTTTCCAAATCTCAAAATCTTTTTCATGGGTGATATCTTAATAAATACATAATTTCCCACATCATACTGCACTTCTTTCCTCTTCTGGTCTGCATATTTCTTTTGCCTATCTTGGGCAGAAGCAATTCTTTTTCTAATCAAAACTATTTTTTCAGAAATTTCTTTTACATTTTCTGGTCCTAAGACCACCTTCTCCCCTGATTCAATCCAACTTGAAGGTGATAAACATGGTCTACCATATAGTGCTTCAAAGGGTGCCATGCCTATACTACTGTGATAGCTGTTATTATATGCAAATTCTGCCAGAAATATGTGATCTTCCCAACTTCCTCCCCAATCCAAGATACATGCTCTCAACATGTCTTCAAGTAATTTATTCACAATTTCTGTTTGACCATCAGATTGAGGGTGATATGCTGTGCTCAAGCATAAATCAGTCCCCATTGCCTTATGAAAACTTTGCCAAAATTTTGAAGTGAAGATGGTATCTCTATCACTTACTATAGTCTTTGGTATTCCATGCAACCTAACTATTTCTTTAATAAATAACTGAGCTAATGTGCATGCATTCCTATCTGATTTCACTGGTATAAAATGAGCTGATTTAGTTAGCCTATCTACTACAACCCAAATACTATCATTTCCCTTCCTAGTTTTGGGCAAACCATCAATGAAATCCATTGATATCTCCTCCCATTTCCACTGTGGTATTTGTAAAGGTTGGAGCATTCCTGAAGGTCTCTGGTATTCTGCTTTTACCTGCTGACAAATCATACATTTGGACACATATAATGCTACTGCCCTCTTCATACCACTCCACCAATAATTCCTCTTGAGGTTATGATACATTCGGGTGCCCCCTGGATGTATGGTATACTTGCTTTTATGGTAAGCATCCAAAATTTCTTGCTTCAATTTTTCAATAGCAGGAACACATATCCTATTTCCCTTCTCCAAATGGCCTTGCTTATTCAATTGAAATCCTTCCACTGCCTCACCATTTAATATCTGAGTTTTCTTCTCAAGTAAAAATGGATCTTGGTCTTGTAGCTTGACAATTTTATTTTTCAATTCTGATCCCAAAGTAACAAAACTCAACTTTCCTATTTCCTCTTTCTCACTGCATATGTTCATATTTTCCACATTATCCCTTTCTACCTCTGAATCAATCAGTAATGATAAAGTATTAAATTCTTCTATCATCAATCTAGCCATTTTGGCATGTTGTCTACTTAAAGCATCTGCTACTTTATTAGCTTTGCCAGGTGTATACAATATTTCAAAATCATATGAGGCTAAAAGTTCAATCCATCTTTGCTGCCTCATATTCAATTCTTTTTGTGAAAACAAATATTTGAGTGACTTATGATCTGTGTATACTTCAAATTTAGCCCCTAACAAATAATGTCTCCATAACTTAAGAGCATACACTATAGCAGCTAATTCAAGATCATGTGTAGCATACTTTATCTCACTGGGCTTCAACTGTCTAGAGGCATATGCTATCACTTGATGTTGTTGCATCAACACTGCCCCAAGTCCCTGACCACTAGCATCAGTATATATCACCAAATTCTCATTTCCTTCAGGCACCTTTAATACTGGGGCTTGTACTAGTGCTTCCTTTAGCCTCTCAAAGGCTTTTTCACATTCCTCAGTCCAAACATAGGCCTGATTCTTTCTAGTTAATCTAGTCAATGGAATTGAAATTTTTGCAAAATCCCTTATAAACCTTCTATAATATCCAGCCATTCCCATAAATGACCTGACCTCTGTGACACTAGTAGGCCTTTTCCATGCTTGCACTACCATTACCTTATTGGGGTCTACTGATATGCCTTTTTCTGATATCACATGACCTAAAAAGCTTACTTCATTCTGCCAAAAAGTACATTTTGAAAATTTTGCTTTCAAATTTTCCTGTCTTAATTTCTGTAATACTATATGCAAATGATTCTCATGCTCTTCTACTGACTTAGAATAAATTAGTATATCATCAATAAATATCAATACAAATTTATCTAAGTATTTTCTAAAAATTCTATTCATCAAATCAACAAAGTAAGAGGGAGCATTTGTCAAACCAAAGGGCATCACCAAGAATTCATAAAGTCCATATCTAGTATTAAAAGCTGTATATTTAATACTTTCCTCTTCTACTTTCATTTGATGAAACCCTGAAGCCAAATCAAGTCTAGAGAATATTTTTGCACCACTCAATTGATCAAAGAGATCATCAATTCTTGGTAAGGGGTATTTGTTTTTAACTGTGATTTTATTTAACTCTCTATAATCAATACATAATCTAAGAGATCCATCATGCTTCTTAACAAAAACCACTGGTGCTCCCCATGATGAGCTACTAGGCCGGATAAAGCCTTTTTCTTCAAGTTCAACAAGTTGCTTTTTCAGCTCTATTAATTCTTTAGGCCCCATTCTAGTTGGTCTTTTAACTATTGGGCTTGCTCCTGGAATAAGTTTAATAGAAAACTCTACTGGTCTATGATTGTCAACCCCCTTTACTTCACCAAACACATCAGCATATTGATTTACTATAGGGATTTCTTCTATTGCAGGCATGTGCTTTTCACCAGACAAAGTATTAAGGGTGGCTATGTTCCTATTCTTATTTACTTCACAAAGAACAACTACTCTTTTCCCATCAGAAGTTCTCAGAGATATAGTAGAGGTTTCCATGTTTATAACAGCCCTATATTTTCTTAACCAATCAACCCCTAAAATAACTCCTATACCTGGGTATTTCAATACATATAGGTCTGCACTAAACACATATCCCCCTATATTCAGTTCTAGTTGCATACACATCATACCCAAAATACAAGAATTTCCTAAAGGACTTTTAATGAGTAATGGCTTATCAACTATCATGCAATTCAATTTTAGTTGTTGTACAATATCATGAGAAATTAAGGAGTGTGTAGCCCCAGTATCATACACTACTACAAAAGGTATGGAGTGAATAAGCAAAGTACCTTCAACTTGGCCATGCTTCTCCACATTTGGTCCCTCAATTGCCTTGCTTTTTACCTCCAAAGTACTCATTTTTCCTTGCTTAAACTCTGGGCAGTTCCTCCTTATGTGGCCTTCCTTTCCACACTGATGACATTTAAAGGATGCTGGTTTTGGATTTGTACACCTATTTTTCATGTGTCCCTCTTGTCCACAATTATAGCAAGTGAATTTTTTCTTAACTTCAGCAGTTTTGATTTCTTCTGACTTCTTGGTGGAAGCTACATCCGTTTTCTTTTTATCATAAGGGTGAAACTTTCCCTTTCCCTTCTTATTTTGGTTATTTTTAAATGCTCTGAAATTTTCTCTGGCTTTATCATGTTGTTCAAAGCTCAAAGCCAGATCCAAAACTTGATCAAAGGTCCTGTCCTTATATGGTAGCATAGCTCTACTAATGTGGGCATTCAGTCCTTGAATATATCTGCCATTTTTAGCTTCTCTGGTTGTAATAAGCACTGCACCATATTTTGCTAGAGATTCAAACTTCTGTGTATATTCAGTTACACTCATAGTTCCCTGTCTTAGTTTAATAAATTCTTCCAGCAAAGATTCTTTAGCTGATGCAGGTACAAATCTCCCTTCCAACATCTCTTTGAATTGGTTCCATGTCACCTCCCCTTCAAGTCTTCCAGCTATAATAACTTCCCACCAATCCAAAGCTGCTCCTCTCAGTTGTCTAGATGCTATTAACCTCTTCTTCTGGTCTTCAACTTGCATATCAGCAAATATTCTGTCCAAAATTCTGAGCCAATTTTGAACTCCCATAATTCCTTCTGTCCCATCAAAAGTCTTGCCTCCAAGATTGGTAAAGGTCTTGAGAAGCTTGGAGAGCTCTTCATGTGGATTTTCTTGCCTATTACCAACTCCATCTCTTATGGCTCTCATAAAATCTTGCATATTCATCATGGGTGGTTCACTTGGTCCTACATCTGGTTGTCTAGGTCTCACCATTGTTCTATGGATACAATACTTAGGTTAGTCCATTATTTATTCCTTTATAAGCTAACCTATTCTAGCTTATTGCCATTTAATTATAACAGATATTGCATCAGTATAAAACAAAGCATTCAAGACAGTCAATATTTTTCATACATTCAAAACAAACAAGTTCATCCAAGGTTTTTTTTTTTTTTTCTTTCTGCTATGTTATCTAACAACATAGCTCTGATACCAAATTGAGATGACCCACTTTCTTTTAACAATTTTTTTTTTTTTTTTTTTTTTGTTGTATATGCTTATTTTTATTTCAGTGGTCATCTATTTAAGAGATCATCTCCTCCATTATCTCTTCTTTCCAGGATCTTTCAATCAATAAAAATATTGATATACTCAAATTATTTTGAACATTCCTATCTGAAAACATGTGTGAATAATGTTTAGTGTTTTAAATCAGAGTTAGGAAGCTTGGGGAACCAAAGGAAATTTACTTTGTATTTCCCTGTGTGGTTTTCCCCCCCCCCCCCATAGCAAAGTAATTTCTAAAGTGTTTTTCTGTGTTACTTGTGTTCATACAAGTTTCTGATTTAAAATTTTCCTAGTCTTAGCATATATTTTTTTTCTTTTTACTCTCCTATAATTTCAGTTAATATATATACTATAACTGTTGCCTATGCTTGAGTGTACATGTGACCTCTGCATGTATATTTCTTTGCATATAACTAGTGCCTGTTATTCATTATCATCAAAATAGCTAAATCTGCCATAAGTCTCTGGGTTATTGAATTTTAATTATTTGAAGATGGTTGAACCCAGGCTTGTAAAAGTGGTCAAGTAAGCCCTATTTCTTTTGTATGCATTTTGCACATATTATCAAATTGTCTAGAATTCTGTTTTGGCCAGTTCTTATATTTCTGTTTAGCAAATTTTTCCTTCTTAAGACCAGAGTTTCCTACATACTACTAACTACCATTTTCCTTGCAATTTCATACATTACTGGCATCTCAAGTTTTATATTTTTCAGTAGAATCATTGCATGAGTTAAGAAAAGAAACTTCCATACTCAGAAAAACATTTTCTAAAAACAAACTGTAGTTCTAACTGAAACACACAATTTCCCCAGTTCTTACAAACAAAAGACAACATCACTTTCTTTCTAAATAGTTTTAGCAACATAACATGCCATAAGTTTGGCTTAAACATTCATTTTTAATATCAGAAAGTATATAACTAATGCATCCCAATTCTTAGCAGCCAACACATCCAGAGCTAGCTCATTGCAGTGCTTATCTTACCTGCACAATCACCATAGTCTGCCTCATAATTTTTATGAGACACCCAATGGTGAACAAACACACAAAGGGTCAGACAAAATTGTCTGGTATGAGCAATCTACTGCAATCATATCATAATTCTAATTTTTCATTTATTTATTACTTGAGTATTCTTCATGGACAATAAGTGGATTCAGTGTCCTTTCTATGATGTTGCTATAAGACTATTACTTCATATCAATGCAAACTGGTTAGAGGTGATTTGTGCAATCCAATTCAGGAAAACAAACATAAAATCCAACTAATATACATCCAATACAAGCTTAAATACAACCATTAAGTCACTTTTCAAATTTTCCTTTCACTAGCCATCCAGGTTGTACCCAACCCCCATTTGACATTACTCCTATTGTTTTTCATACAATATCAGTTTAAGATCAGTAGCTACATTCTCATGTTTAATACACACATTGTCTGGGGCCAATCTCTGTTAACCCAGCACACTCAGGCCCCTGGGTATAAACATACCATGTGTGAGCTTGCAATATTCCCCTTGCCAAGCCATCTTTTGTAGCCCAAAGATCCTTAATTCTTAGTTGTCTTACTAAGTGTTATTCCCTCTTTCCTTAATCATGCTAATTTCCCCCTATGGATCCCATTTCAATCAGAGAAAAGAATACATAATACAGCCATTAAGCATGAACTCCAGGCATAGTGGGTCCTATTCTCATAAACATAAATTTAATTACACAATCTAGCATATATTCTTAGTACACACATTATTCAGATCATGGATTTTGAGTGAATCATGTTTATAAATATATGGTCATACATATTATATAATTTTTTTTTCTCTGTTGCATCCAATTGCCTCTGGGTTAATCAGATACTCACAGATTCATGAGATCTGGCTAAACCATAAGCATTTAATCAAATCTGGATTCATTTGTAAATATGGAAGTTCAGCACATGTATCTCATTGCACTTCTATATTTCATTTTTTTTTTTCATGGGACATAAGCAACAACAATTCCATGCTGCAGTCCCATTTTCTTTTCCCTTTTAGACCATAGATTTATAACACAATTACTGAGATCTTAAATAAATATTTATGTAGAAAAACTCATAAAAGCAATCATTTCATTTCAAGACTGATCCATACTCAAATGATCATTTAAACAAGAGACCCACAAACCATATCTTCAGGGTATCAATATAAAGAGTTAAACACCTAACAGATCAGCAATACCAAAATAAACACAAATTATATAAATAAAATATAACACTATTTAGGCTGCCTTGATTTTTTTTTTTAGGACTTAATGCCAGATTTACCAGTGAGATTACTCACCTCACTTTCTTCCTTAATCCTTCTATTTCTTCTTATCCTTAATGGTCAGTGTTCCTCATTTCCTCTGGCTTGTATTTCCATTGCTATGTATATATATTTTTTTTCTGTTTTTAAAAAAAATAATCCCAGATCATACTATCCCTTAGGCCCTCTTATACCAGACCCTGGTTGCCACTAGGGTTTTGAAAATTTACTTAATGTCAATTTTACCCTGTCACTATGACCAGTCTCTCATTCTGTTTTTAGAGAAAATGGGTAAGTGGTCCCTATTCTTATTAACAGAAATTTTTCCTTACTACCCCGGTCATCTTATTTGCATGATCTGTGATTTTCTTTTTCTCTTATTTTTTTTTAAAAGATAAAACCATATCTGCAATATCTATATTTACTTACTTGTTCAATTATAACTTATTCATTCCAACTCACAAATTAATTACTGCCTATGTCTCCTTACAGAAAGTTATGTGTATGTGTGTGTTCCATACTGCATATATATTGATACTTATACAATGCATTTGTAGTCAATCTATTATACATGCATTTATTTTTAGCAACAAAATTTTAAACAAGCATGACTAAATTAAATTATAAAACTTGTCCATAAAATTGTTTCATAAAAATCAGGGTCATCACAGTACTCGTTCAAAATCTAGCCCCTACGATGCTCCATCGATGATCGTCGCCGTGTGGATCAGAAGATCTCGCTTAGCTCTACAATTGTCATGTTGAAGGTTTCTTGAATTGATGCGTGGATTAGAAGAGAGTAAGGAGAGAAGAATCAAAATTTTCGGACATTGAAAAATCAAGTGGCTGTTGAAGCTTGAACTACGGTTTAGTGTAATTGTGAAACATGGAGGCCTTTTATAGAAAATTGACTAACACTATTCATCCAAAAAAAATTCGAACTTGAAACGACGCGTGCCGCCTGGCGTTTATAAAGTTTTACCCCCATTCCGAACGCAATGGAATATATATCGGGAGCCAATTCGATCATATTTGGAAGATAGGTTTTCAAATCGACTATTTAAATTTAAAATTCACTCAAACCGATTTCTACGCGTTTTAGCTTGCCTCGGTCAAATCGCAAATCCGATTGACACGAAATTTGAAAGCATAAAATAATTTAATATTACGGATCCGATGAAACTAGTTTCGTCGAAATCCAAGACTGTTTGAAAAGGACTATTTTTACTCGTCAGTTTAAATATTAAAATATTCAAATTCTACAATTTTACTTTTAATTCAATTTTAAAAGTTCTATAACATCATTCTAACTCCAATATGATATAATACAACTTTACAAATCAATTTGAATCATATTAAATCAAATTTCCAATTATTTCTATAATTTCAAATATTAGATTATCGATTTAATTATCCAATTAAATCTAGGTATTCGAAATAAAATTTATTCGACTTACAAATTTTACTGTTAATATTTAAAATCAATTAAATATATGAATTTCAAATGACAGAAATTTTGGGTCGTTAGAAAAAGAGATAGTAGTTCATGAAGCTACTATATAAATACATCAGAGTTAAACAAGATACAATAGAAGTTCAATACAACAATCAAGAACAAAGCTTAATACATCACTGGAATCGACTGAATAACTAGAATCAACCGAATGCTGAAATTGAAATAGATAGCTGGATCTTCAAGCAAAGCTCAAACTCGGAAGGTGTGTCTCTAATGTTGTATCACTCAGTCTGACCCGAGCGTAAAGCGAAACACAAAACACTCGAGTCGAAACATACATATTTATACAGTGTAAACCAACTCAAGTGAACTGTAATATAAGGTATAAGTAACTTAAAGGATGCGTGGGACCCCCATCCTCTATGGATCCGTTAAACTATTTACTATGTAGCAATATTTCGCTATTATAAAAATGTCTATAGTAAAATAAACTTACTTTTAAATAGTGTTAAGGAGTGACACAATATTCCCCTTAACACATAATAGTCCCACTAGTCCATCCAGTACCATAGTCCCTCCTATTCGGGAAGCCACCAGAGGATACTCAATGGGCTATGGGAGAAAACCAAACTCGTACAAGGTGCGATAGGGTAGGTGACATGGCACAACTAGGCAATGCCTGGGTTGATATACCAATTACGCTTCCGGACCGGTGGTAAAGTGTAATGACCCGGAATTTTGACGATATATTTTGATAGATATTTAATCTAAATTAAATCAAATATAAGCTTGTCAACATTTAAATTGATGAGATATTAAATATTTAACAGTTATATATGTTTATAAAAGGAAATTTTGATTTGAAATTTAAAATTTAAATACTTCAAAACCATTTAAAACAAAATAGGATTTATTCAATAGAATTAAATCAAAGATTCATTATTTGATATTTGATAAAAAAACATATGAATACACTTTTAGTTTTTAATATGATAAGTTTTAAAATAAACAAACATGAAATTGTTTAACATAAATATGGAAGTGCAAAATTAGTATAAAACACAGATTATAAATAAGATGTAATCAAAGTTACATAAATATACAAAATATAAATTATCATTTGACATATACAAAAACAAGTATTTTCAAACAAACAATGATCTACAACATTTAGATTGTGCAACATAACAACCTTAAATAAAATGTTAAAGCATCATTTGAACAAGTAAACAATCTCATATAAAATATAACTATCAATATAAATATACATATATGTTAACTATAACTTTGAGTTGGTGCTGTGTACAGCTTTGCGCTTCGGTAAAATAGAGTGAACTTAAATATAAAACTAGTCTCACTTCAAAATAACAATGAACAAGAATCTGTAGCTTGTATATAAGCAAACAAGAAACAAAGTTTACTTCAAATAGAATACAAACAAAACCTGTATCTTGCAAGATAGGCTAGCCGAAATGAATTTAATATCTTTGTACAACAAATAGTAATTATCAGTATACATTTATTACTTGCTGTCATAATTAATAACATAACATTTATTAGCATAACATATTGTTCAATTAGTACAGAGCCGAAATCTCTTATATCATTACTTTCTGCAGAATTTACTAGCCAATATAAAAAAAAAGGGAAAATGACTTGCAAATAAGACTGTCCAGTTGCAACCTGTATTAAGCTTCTATATGAATCTACTTATATATCATCAGTTTATACATATATCACTTATAACCTTTAATTTACTCAGAAACACTGAACACAAACTTAAACTAAAAGAGAAAAAAAAGAAAAAGAAAAAGAAAAAAAAAACTGTAAACAAGCAAAGAAGAGAGAAACAGAAAAGAAGAGTAGAGGGGAGCTTCAGGAAAGTTTCAATTTGCAAGTATCTTCTTCAACATCTTCTGCTCAAATTTGATAGGTGAGTAAACAAACTAAGTTCAACTTTAGCTGTGTATTTGTTTATGATATGTGCTTTATATAGTTTAACTCACTTCTCTGTGTATGTTTGTTGATCTGGAAACTCATATAGCTGTTCTTGATCAATACTTTAAGTTGTTACAAAGTGAATCAATATAAATTTACAAATCTTATTCATATTAACTATTTAAAATTTTGTAAATTCAAGTTGTTATATGAAAACAAAGCCTGTAAGCATGTTTGATGTTTCACAGTAGGATATTAACCCTGTATTCCAAACTACAGGTTTAAAAAGAAGATTTAGCTTTAAAATTCAAATGTCGAAATTTGTAAATCCAATAGTATAATTAGTTTTCATAAACAAAATTATGATTTTACACATAAAAATTGTAATTTATAATCAAAGATTTGTTGAGCAGTTTTGCTTTTAAGTTTCACTGCATATTTGTCAAATTTGGAAGATTAATGAAATGTTAATTCCTGGAATTTGGTATGAAACAAGATTTAAGAGGTATTAACACTAGAAAAATAGTAAATTATTTTTCGAATTCATATATTTTGAGTTCGAATCATAAATAGGGTTTAAACCCATTTTTTTCAAAGCTCTGTACAAAAATTGATTTTGGCTCCAATATGAAATCTAGTGGGCCGCGACGTTTAGAGGAGCTAGGTGGTGGTGTAGGCGATGTCTTGGTGAATTTTCATTACCTCTGGTGATGTGTGGTGGCCACGCGGTCGTTTTGACAGTGGCGTAGCTGATGTTGTTTTTGGAGCTACAGGTCGAATTCTTCATTTCGACTTGAAATTTGATTTTGGGCTTCAAATTCACTTAATTGGGTGTTTTGTGGTGTGTGGGGACTGTAGGGAGTCGCCGCAGGCAAGGGAGACCACCGTGCACGTGCACGGTGGCGAAGTGGGGTTCGGTGATCAATGTCGCGATGTTTTTCTTTGGGTTCTGGGTTAACGCGTGGGTTGCTCGAGACAATTGTGAGGAATGCTTCGAGTAAATTCCCGTGTTTCTTCGAGTAGCGTGTGAGAGTAGCTTCAGGTACGATTTCAACTTAACTAAAAAAAAAACAAGAAGAAGAAGAAAAGAACTGGAAAGAAGAAGGGAAGGAGAGTTACACGGGTGAGACGCGGGGAAACTCGAGTTTTTCTCGAGTAATGTACGATGTTGTCTCGGTGTTTTAAAATGGGTCTGCACTAATTTGTACAGGTGAGTTACTGGATCAATAAACAAACGTTAAATTGTTAAGCTAATGTTTTAATTAAAGACTTGATTTAAGTAATTATATAAAGGTAGAAGATTGGTTAGTAAATAGTGGAATGTTGATTAAAATTTTTACTTGAATTTTTAAATTAATAACTTTAAGCTGATTTTGAAATAAATATTTAATCAAATAAAATATCAAGAACATAAGCTTATCATTAAAAAGTTAGTTAGTGAATGGAAGTTAACATACGAGATTAATTAAAGATATTACATTTTAATTAAATTGATAATTAAAGTAATTTATATAATTAAATAATTAATTCCTTTTAATAAGTAAGTCATTAATTATTAAGTGATAATTGTGAATTAAATAATTATTCGTTTAAATGAGAAATAGTTAATGAATAGATAAATAATTAAGTAAAGGTTAGATAATTTATAAATGACAAATTAATGATTAACTAATTAATTAATTAATCGTTAATCAGCTAATTAATCAGTAATTAATTTACAGAATAAAATAGTTTATTCTTAAGCAAATAATTTTGTTAAGTAAAACCAAACTAATTGATATGCATTGATAACTCTATTTGGTTGACTGTGATATCTGTTGATGATATTTCTGTGATATGTTGATGATATATTATGAATATCTGTGATAACTGTATGTGATTTATCTGATATATCTGTTATGTTAATTTCTAATATTTAATTAAACTGTTAAATTAAATAGACAACTTGGACTTTAAAATGGCGTTTGGATCTGATGAGACCGGGATCGGAAGAATCAATTTTGATTCTCCGAAAACCACATCGTTCCAAATTAAACGATAGGTCGTAACTTATCAAATGGAGATCGAGATGGAGTTTCAGAATGCAACGGTTATCGTCGTTAACTCTGAGGGTGATTCCAAAATGAGTGTAACGAGATAATACCTTCGGTTTCGTTCGAACCCGGAACGAACTTGTATGGATTGAATGCTTTCAACACATCGTCAGGCAGACGATGAGCATTCTAAGATAATGTTCAATAAAGGTAATCGTAGCCTCAAGCCTCATCAACCGGGAATGGCTAAAACAGGGGAGATACAGCAAGGTTAGGTGGGTCATGCCCAAGCAGGACAAGATTTTCCCCTGTCTAGATGTCCCTTTTTATTTCGGCTTAGTGGGCAGTTGTTGGCCACAACTGCGGGGTTATCTTGTTCGGGACTGTTCAGTAAGGAATGGTTCCGGCCTTGTGTTGCAGGGGATGAAGGGAGTAATCCTCGGTACGGTGATCTAGGCCCCATACTGTGACGGGCGGTACCCCAGTAGCCCTGCCATTGTATGGGATCCAATTTCCAATAAGCGCCGTACGATTTGATTGTGCCCAACTATGTTGAAATGTGAGATGTAAGCATATCAGCTATTTCTGTTTTTTACTTGAAAACCCTAGACACTATTATAATATCGCAGAATTTCCTATAAAATGTTTTGGTTAGCGTAAGGTAAAAACTTACCCGTATTTATTTGTGGGAAGTCTTACGTGATACCTTTATTTTCAAGTGATTTCAAAGTTAAGCAATTTTAACCTGTTTACTCATACCAGACCCATGTCTGACCCGGAGTTTATATTTTGTGTTTTCATAAACTCTTGGGTACTCAAATTTTTACGAGTAGCCAAGTGATAGGTATCTAGAAGTGTTGCTTTTCTGGAGGAGCTATTTTGGAGAGAAGACCAGACGTATGTATCTATATATGTAGTTCCGCTGTGTAGTTAGTGTATGCTGTATTTTGGATGTATGTATGGACATGTATGTATATGACAGTACTGTTATCTGATATTGTAAGACTCTGATGTATGTATAACTATGTAATAGTTATGTGATGTATTATATTTTGTTCCATTCCGCTGTGAGATTCTGATGTTGTTATTCTTTCTTTCTATTCTTTTCTATTTCTATCCCTTTCTTTCTTAATGATGAAACGTCTTTCTGGGGTTGAGAAAGGCGGGTCGTCACAGTTGGTATCAGAGCGCTAGGTAAAGCGAGTACCTAGGCTCTAGTGTTATAGTTCTCTAGAGAGTGCGTATTTGTATTTTCATATAATATTATATATATATCTATCTATCTAAATTGGTTAAGTTACCTTTTCAGGTGACCGACATGAGTTCAGGAAGAAGAGGCAGAGTTAGGGCCAGTACTTCTACAGATAATGGACGGAGTCAGAATGTTAGTGAGGCTGTCAATCCAGTACCATCTCAAGTTAGCTTTGCAGCCTTATGCAAGGATTTCAAACATCTTGGAGGTCAACCATTCAAAGGTTCGGAGTCAATAATTGAAGTTCAGGAATGGTTACGCTCTTGCGAGCGCATTTTCAAGAGCATGAGATTGTCTGATGAGCGTAAGAGGCATATGGCATCGTGGCAGTTGCAAGGTGGTGCAGCAGCATGGTGGGATTCAACTATTGCAAATATTTCTGAGGATGATATTTCTTGGGACAGATTCAAGGAGTTATTTGAAGAGAAGTATGTGCTGACGGCAGGGAGAACTCAACTGTATCAAGTTTTTCTGAATTTGAAGCAGGGTAGTATGTCTATTTCGGAATATGAAACCAGGTTCAACGAGCTCTCTTGTTATGGTCAAGGACTCATTAATACTCCTCTGAAAAAGAATGAGAATTTTGTGCAAGGGTTGAGGCCTGAATTCCATGGAAAATTGATAGTGCTTCTGAAGGGATCTTTTGTTGATTTGATTGATATCGCATTGAGGTATGAAAGTTTGATGAGTAAGAAGCCGGTCGATTCAGTTGCAACTTCAAGTGGGAATTTCACTAATCCGAATAAGCGAAAGTTCGATCCTAGATGGAGGAAGCCGAATAAGAAGAAACCTGGGAATAACAACGGACCCCGAAAGTGCTACATTTGTCATCAGGAAGGGCATTTGGCGAATAAGTGTTCTAGGAAGGGATTCCAGCAGCAACAGCAGCAACCGCACCAGAGTGGCCCAGGATCAGCTATGGTTCAGAAATCATTGTGCTTTAATTGTCATCAGCCAGGGCACATGATCAAGAACTGTCCACTTCTGCAAAGAGCACCTCAGAATAAAGTTTTTGCTTTGGAAGCTGGACCATCTTCTTCTTCGATGGGCAAAGGAGTATTAGAAGGTACTTTACTTTTAAATGGAAAGTATATTAGAGTTTTGTTTGATTCGGGTGCTTCCTTGAGTTTTATTTCTTTGGACTCTGTTGAAAAGTTTTCTCTTGCTCCTAGTTCAGTAGATAGTTCTATCTTGGTGTTTAATCCTATAGGAGGGGTGACCAAATTAGACTCTATCTGTAAGGACTTGAAGATCTCTTATCTATCCCACAGTTTCTCTTGTGACCCGTATGTGTTGAATTTTAAGGGATTTGATCTTATTTTGGGTACGGATTGGCTGGATAAGTATAAAGCCGTCTTGAATTGTGATGAGAGAACAGTTTCGTTGGAAACTGATCTGGGTAGAATTGCCAGAGTGTCGTGTGATAATTCTGGAATTCACTTGAGCAGTCTTCTGCATGGAATGGAGACATCTGAAGAGAGTGTTGAAGTTATTGATGCGGTTCGGGATTTTGCTGATGTTTTTGAAGCAGTTAAGTGTTTACCACCACATCGATAAATAGAGTTCCGTATTGATTTGATTCCAGGAGCTGTACCAGTAATTCAACCCAGTAGGAGAATGGCTCCCAGAGAAAGAGAAGAGTTGATTAAGCAGACGCATGATCTTTTAGAGAAGGGATTGATTAGACCTAGTTTTTCTTGTTGGGGTTCAGCGGCGGTATTTGTGACCAAACCGGATGGATCACTGAGGTTCTGTGTGGATTATAGAGAATTGAACAAAGTGACTATCCGTAATAAATATCCTCTTCCTCGCATTGATGATCTTTTCGACTAGTTGCATGGTGCATCTACCTTTTCTCAATTGGATCTAGCTTCAGGTTTCCACCAGTTGAGGGTAGCTGAAGACAGTATTCCCTTGACTGCATTTAGGGGACCGAATTGTTTCTACGAGTGGTTGGTTATGCCGTTCGGATTAACCAATGCTCCTGCTTATTTCGTTGATCTCATGAACCGAGTCTTTAGAGATGTGTTGAATAAGTTTGTGCCGGTATTCATTGATGATATCTTAGTCTTTTCTAAATCCGAAGAAGAGCACAGAGAGCATTTGAGGATTGTATTGGAGACTCTGAGAAAGAATGTGCTGAAGGCGAAGTTTTCGAAGTGTCACTTCTGGAAATCGGAAGTTAAATTTTTAGGGCACATTGTTTCGGGTGAAGGCATTTCTGTAGACCTAGCGAAAGTGGAAACTATTCTGGAATGGAAACAGCCAGAGACACCGACGGAAGTTCGCAGTTTTCTAGGATTGGCTGGCTACTACAGGAGATTTATTAGAGATTATTCCAAGATTTCTTCGCATCTGACTAAGCTGACCAGAAAAGGAGCAAAATTCAAATGGACGCCTCAATGTGAAGAAGCTTTTCAGGAATTGAAGATAAGACTTACTAGTGCACCAGTACTTGCTGTTCCGGATGGGAAGAGCAAATTCGAGGTTTACACTGATGCTTGTATTGTTGGTTTGGGAGCGGTTCTGATGCAGAACGGAAGGGTGATTGCGTATGCTAGTCGGCAGTTGAAGCCTCATGAGAAAAACTATGCTACGCATGATCTTGAATTGCTTTCCATTGTTTTTGCTCTGAAGATTTGGAGACATTATCTGTTAGGAGAGAAATTTGAATTGTTCACGGATCACAAACCGTTGAAATATTTATTCTCTCAAAAAGACCTTAATCTGAGACAGCAGCGGTGGGTTGAATTTCTTGCATCCTATGATCTGGATATTCTGTACACTCCGGGGAAAGCGAATGTCGTAGCTGATGCTCTCAGTATGAATGCAGTTTTATCTCTTCTGGAAGTGGTTCCATCTCTTATTGAAAGGATCATTAGTAAGCAAATGGAAGATAAATCTTTTGAGGAAATAATTCTTGGAGCTAAGGACGGGCGATATTCAGATTTCAAGGTGGATGATCAAGGTACTCTAAGGATGAATGGTCGTTTGTGTGCGCCTAATATTGATGAATTGAGGCAAGAAGTCCTAGCTGAGTGTCATCGTTCTAAATTGAATATTCACCCGGGAATTTCGAATATGTATAAAGATATGAGGAGAGCTTTCTGGTGGCCGAATATGAAGAAGGATGTAGCTGCTTTTGTGAACAGTTGTGCCATCTGCCAACAAGTTAAAGGTGATCTACAGAAATCTGCCGGGCTATTGCAACCTCTGGAAATTCCGAATTGGAAATGGGAAATGATCTCGATGGATTTTATTGATGGTTTGCCTAGAACCAGGAAAGGAAATGACGGTATATGGGTTATTGTAGATCGTTTAACTAAGAGTGCCCATTTTATACCAGTAAAGGCAACCCGTACTGCAGTTTCTTTGGCGGAAATTTTCTTGAAGGAGATAGTTCGATTGCATGGAGTTCCAATCAGCATAGTAAGTGATCGTGATCCTATTTTCACTAGCAAATTTTGGGAAGCTCTGCAATCAGCAATGGGAACAGATTTGAGATTGAGTACAGCCTATCATCCTCAAACGGACGGACAGACGGAGAGGCTGAATCGTATTCTTGAGGATATGCTACGGACTTGTATTTTAGACTTTGGGGGATCTTGGGAAGACCATCTTCACCTGGTGGAATTTTCTTATAATAACAGTTATCAAGCAAGTATTAAGATGGCTCCTTATGAAGCTCTATACGGAAGACCATGTAGATCTCCATCTTGTTGGATTGAATCGAAGGATCGTCTTGTGCTCGGACCCGATCTTATTCGTGAAGCTTCTACGAAGGTTGAGCTTATTAAGAAAAGGATGAAAACTGCTCAAGATCGTCAGAAGAAATATGCTGATAGAAGACGAAGGCCATTGGAATTTGAGATCGGAGACTTGGTTTTTGTTAAAGTTTCCCCAATTAAAGGTGCTCTAAGATTCGGAAAGACGGGAAAACTTGCTCCGAGGTACATTGGACCGTTCCGAGTGTTGGAAAGAATTGGAGCTGTAGCCTACAGGATTGAATTACCAGAGCGGATGTCTGGGGTTCACAATGTGTTTCATGTATCGCATTTGAGAAAATTTGTTCATGATCGCTCACTGGTTGTGGAACCGGTAATTCAAGAAGATTTGGAAGTGGAACCCAATTTAACTGTGGTCAGAAATCCAGTTCAAATTGTGGACAGAGACGAGAAGCAACTCAGAAACAAAGTGGTGAAACTCGTCAAGGTGCAATGGAGTGAGGATCCCAGAGACTGTACCTGGGAAACTCTCGATAGTCTTAAGAATGCTTATCCGGATTTATGTTTGGATAACTAGTGTTGTTTGTTAGAATAGACTGTTCGTTTGTTTGCTATTGTATAAATGATATGTATGTTTGGATTGTTAATATAAAAGCTTTTGAATTTACTGTTGTTTAAAATTTCGGGGACGAAATTCTTTTAAGGGGGGATGTAACAGCCCGCAAATCCGTACCCCTTGTGTCAACACTATTCTACAACAATCAACTCAAGTTGTACAGAAATACGAACCATTGGGTTTAAGAAGAAGAGGTAGAAGAAGAGAAAAAAAAATCAATATCAGAATCTAACCATCGCAGCGGAATAAAATATAATAGATAATAAATAATCTTTACTCAAAATCAAATATATCTGTTTACATACATCACATCATCAGAGTACATCAGTCACAGCTCACATCAAAACAATACAATGGATACACAACAACTCAAGGTACACAACAACTCAAACAGCGGAATATATATATATATAACAAGTACGACTATACGTATCGTCATCCAGCTCGTCTCCTGAGCTCCACAGCATCATATCCTGTATCCTATAATACTCGGTCTGACCCGAGCATTACAGTTAAATAATACCCGAGTCAGTCTGGAATACCAGAGTGAGAAAATCACACCCAATTGATTATTAAAGTTTCAAAAATCCTTTGAAAACCAAAAGCATCTCGTAAGACCACGCCACAAATAAACATGTCGGGTTTTTACCTTACGATAGCTAAACCAATTTTTATAGAAATCCTCTGATATTATAATAAGGTCTATATACAAATACTTATAAAATAGCCGAAATTGTAACATTCATTAAATTCCAGCTACTAGCCACAAAAGTGGGTAATACAAACAAAACTCGTACAAGGCTCGTAGGGAGAATGGATTTCCAACAATGACTAGGCACTGGGGTACCACCTGTCACAGTACGGGGCCTAGATCACCGTACCGAGGACTACTCCCTTCATCCCCTGCAACACAAGGCCGGAACCATTCCTTACTGAACAGTCCCGAACAAGATAAACCCCGTGGTTGGCGCGACCAACCACCCACTAAGCCGAAATAAATAAGGGACATCTAGACAGGGGAATTATCTTGTCCTGCTTGGGCATGACCCACCTAACCTTGCTGCATATCCCCTGATTTTCAGTCATTCCCATTTGATGAGGCTTGAGGCTAAGCGTTACCTTTAGAACGTATTTACTTAGAATGCCCATCGCCCTCCTGACGATGTTTCGCAAGCATTCATCCATACAAGTCCGTCCCGGGTTCGAACGAAACCGAAGGCACTATTCCTACTACATCCATTTTGGAAATATCCTCAGGATTAGTAGCGACTAGCCCTTGCACTTCACTGCTCCATCTTCGACTCCGAACACGTTTTTCGCACGAAACGTACAAACCGGATCGAAGTGGTTTTCGAGAAATTAATCTTGATCCCGGTCTCTTCGAAACGATCAACGCAGTTGGCCAATATTGATAGTCGGTTATTTAACTATCAATTAACATTCACAAACATCCATCAACCAATAAATAATTTCCCAAATTATTTATTACCTTCAAAATATCTTTATAAGATATATTTCTATTTTCCATCCCTTTGAAACCAGCTTCAAAACCCTTCTTCTTTCCAGAATACATTTTCCCCAAATATTTTCTATCTCTTCTGAAATCACCAAGTACAAAACTAGATTTAAAAATAATTTAAAACACTTTACTTAGAAATATATACTTTCAAAACATTTAAATTAAAACTATTTCAATAATTTGTTAAAAACGCATATTAAATGAATATTTGAAAATAAGGTTACTTAATAAATATACAACTAGATTTATACTTTTAAAAACATAATATTAAGGCATTCTTTGAATAATTACTACTATAATAGATAAAGAGAAAATACTTACTTAAGAACTTAAATATTAGAAATAAGAAATTTTCAACACTTGCTTTTAAACAACTTTTAATCTTTTAACTTATATTTAAAAATTTACTTTAAAAACGTACTTGGTTATCCAGGGAGAATTTCAACTTCAATCACTTAAATCAATTTCCCAAATTGATTTCCAATTTATTTCCTTTTAATTCGGAATCTATTAATTTCAGATTTCATCTCTTGATTATAATTTAAAAATACTTTAACTAAAAATTCCAATTTTTAGATTTCTCAATTACTTCTTTATTCTTTTAAATAAATTTAAACTTTGAATTCTAAAATAATTCTTTATTTCTTTAATTGATATAACTTAAGTTTACAATTCATCAGTTTCATTTATTAAAAATTTCATTTCTCTTCATACTCGAAATTATTTATTATTATTTTCATATTTCTTCTATTTCTTTTCAATTCATTCTTAATTTATTCAAACTTCCTATAATTATTTCGCTTACAAATTTACTTCCTTTTAATTTCCTTCAACAATCCAATTCATATATTTTGGTAATTCATTATACCCGAATATCCAATCAAACCATACATTCAATATTCCAATATAGCTCATCATAGGATATCAAATAATCAAACAGAGAATATTGAATAATTTAAATAAATGTGAGGGGTCCAGTTGGATCCCTCCAACCTGTTTTCCTGCATCCACAGATGTTAGCACAATATAATATGCCAATCCCAAAATACCATATTATACCACATCAATCAATTCAGTCATTCAAACAATTATTTAAATCTAATCATTTAAATTTAAATTTAAACTGAGTGAGATTAACTCACCTTTGCTTTGCTATTCGCAATCCATTCCAAATCGACTTGTTTCCTTGATTTTAAACCTCACAGACGAGTACGCTCACGAGAATGATTCCATCTCCATCGCGAAGCCTTAACTCGAGCCCGAGCTGCTGGCATCACCAACCTGAATCCATCGAGCACACTGCCTCGCTCGATAGCGCGAGCCTACACTACATCGCCGATCTGACCATCTGCCCCCAATAGCCACACAATTCGCTCGCAACCCTAGTTGAGCTCTTCAATTTGTCGCCGCACCTGAACGAGCTCGTGCTCGAAGCCGTAGGCCAACGCGACTTGATTGGTCGCGAAATGAAGTCGCGTGAAGCCGCGAATTCTCGGCCATTTTTTTTTCTTCTGAAATTCAATTCGATCTACTTTTAGAAAGAGGGAAATGTTCGACTTCGAGTTTGGATGGAGGAAAGAGGGATGCGACTCGTGCCTGAAGAAGAAAAAATGGGGGTATGCGACTTTTCTTCGGCCATTACAGAATTTTCGAATTGAAGGGGAGTGGAGTTTTTACTTCCGGAGAAAACAAAGGAGTTCGATTATATTATTTTTTCTTTCGGTAGCTTGCTTTAGAATCCTTACATTGAACGGCTCGGGGTATTATAATTATTATTATTCTCTAAAAAAAAACAAAGCATGTTCAAGAAGGCTCGACCAATTATAAGCTTACCTTAGCTAACGTGAAATTATTTCTACGGAAGGTTAACTGGTTAAAAATGTATTCATTTAATTTCGAATTTCAATTTAAATCGACTACTATCTATGAAATAGCGCGAATATACTTCGTACACTCATACACAAGCTCCAAACAATACGAAATTTGAAATCCGATAATAATTCAATATTACGGACCCACTAGAACTAGTTTCGTTGAATTCCGAAATTGTGTCTCGGAAGACTATTCTTAAATTCAATTTAAACTATTAAATTTCAACACTTAACAAACCATTGTTAAATTTGATCTCACAACTTCTATTGTCTTCAGTAATACTAATATAAATTTTATAAGCCTTCAAATTTTATCCAACAGGTTTAAAATTCGAGATTCAACATTTGAACCAACTTCAACTTATTTAATTTAATAATTTAATTATCAAATAATTGGTGATATTTGAATTCAAGTTAAAAATTAACATTTAAATATTCAAAACCAATTGAATATTCCAATTTCAATGGCTCAAAAATTTCGGGTCGTCACATTCCTCCCCCCTTAAAAGAATTTCGTCCCCGAAATTACTATTTAGGAAGAATGGTCCAATACCCGTTTACTTATTTCCAAAACCAAACAATTCAACATCCAACCAAATATCTTCTATAAAAGACTATTATCATTCTTATTAACTTTCCAATCCTTTCCCTAGTTTGCAAACCATCCTATTCGCTAAATCATTCAAGTTTTATTCTTAAAATCAGTTTTGAATTATCAAAATTTCTCAAAAAATTTCTAACTCTTTAATTTTCCGAAAAATTTCGCCAGCGTCTCCTTTGCGCGGCTAGCTCGGTACTGCTACAAAATGGCTCTACGGCCTCCCAAATCCCGAAAAGAAAACAAAAAGCCAAGTGGCTCAATCCAAATCCAAATCTCAATCAAATTCCATACCAAATTTAAATGCGTACCTTTTGTTGGGCAATTCAGATTTGTCTCTTGAAATCAAATCCAATTTCCTTTCTTTTTTTTTTATAATACCTGCATATCCTGCTTAGCACTAATATCCAATTACAATATCCCAAGACATTTTATCGACTTTTTCACAAAACGCCAATATCTATTTATCCAAATATTAACTTGGAATATATTTATATTACCAATTTCCAATTAAGACTTCACCATTCCTTTTTAAAGTTTAGCATAAGCATTTTATATGTTTCTTATCTTTATTTCTCTTTACCTCTTTTAGTTTATACCTATTTCCATTTATTTTCAACTTTGAATTTTTAATTTTTATCCTTCATTTATTCCTAATTTAAGTCATTACTTTAATTAATTTCATTTACTAATTAGTTTCATTTAATAACTTATTTTAGTTTCCCATTCTAAATAGTTTTGTCGTTAACAAAATTTTCCAAAATTTTCAAAAAATTTCTAACTCCCAAAATTTCTGAAAATTTTTGGCAGAGTCCCCTTTGTACGGAGGAGCTTTTGCAATTTGACAAAAGAGATAAATATATATACATCGACCCACACGGTCGGAAAAACCAAAAACAGTTCATATTTCCTATTTTTATTGCGTAAGCGTACCTTATTTAGCATTTTAAGCAAGCAGCTTATTATTTTTAGCAAGTAGCACTACCAAATCCAGCCTCACGGCTTCCAGGTACCTGTACTTACTCAGTTTAAACTTGTAAGTGCTAAATAAAAGGAGTTTAACACATTTCACTTACTTGCAATAGTTAAAACATATGAATTCTAAAATAAATTCACACTAAACATTTTTCTGAAAGCAAATTATACAATTTTCATGCTAATCTAACTGTTTCAATTAATTTATAACCATTTTCATTTAATTCGAATGGTTTTCAATCCATTCGTATACAACTTCATCAATGTGAATGGTTTAAAATTCAATCACTTACATTAATTCATTTTTAAGCAACTAAACTCATATTTAATCCAATTGCTTCCAAAATCAATTTATTTTACTACTCTCACTCATAGAATATTTAATTACCCCATTTACAACAAACAACAATTTATTTCATGCAATTTGACGAGATTTAGGTGAATAAATAAGCATTTTTGTTTTATAACTAATTCAAATTGATTTTACTCTATTTCCAAATTTATTCACAATCCAATTATCCTCGCTTCCATTTCGGATTTGAATACATTCACTTGTATTTCATTTATTAACCAAACTAGTTCATACAAAACTATTAACATCTTAGGTCCGTCTTCATTACCAATTTAATTACTCTTTTATTTTAATTCATTCACAAGCATTTATTTACATTTCATTCCATATTTGTTTATTCCAATCTATTTTATTTAGCTCGAAAACAATTCGGGCTATTTTATTCAATAACCATTTCTCAACTTATTTAAACTATATTTCATTTGATACTTATTTATTCCATCATTTATTCATTCAATATAATCTGTTTATCCACATTTACTTGAACCATTTCAAATAAACTCGAAACATTCTATTTCCTTATTGTCTCAAATTATTTCAATTCCTTAATAATGTAAATGATTTACAATCATTTATTCTAGAACTTCATTCCATTGACATTATTTATAACTCACCGAATTTTTATTTCGGTTAAAAATTTATTTTCACTTGATTAAAACCAATCCAATATTATTAAACTTTGTTTAAGTTGAATTCAATTCAACTCTCCTGCATTTATTTAGCTTAAGTCAATTTCCTTCAATTTATTCAAATTTTATACTTAAGCTCATTCTCATTTTGCAAACAAAGTTCTCTTTTATACTCAACTCAACTCAATTAATTCCAAGGCCATATCCAATTTATTTCCACTTATTGGATTTCATTTGCATATTCAAACCATTACTATTTTAATCCATTTACATTTTTATTTTATACATCTCAAATTATATTTACTTTGTTAACACTTCAAGTCTAATTTTTAATTAATAACTCAAGTTCTGATTCTATTATCCACTTTTAATTTACCATCCAATTTATTAACTCACAATTCAATTTTATTAACTAATTTATTATCTAATTAGTTCTCCCATTATTTATAATCCAACACTTGAATTTTTTTTTTCCATTCCAAATATCACTTTTATTTATTTTCCTTAGTTCAATATATTTTACAATTCAAGTTTGGATTTTCCTCTCATTTCCCTATTCATCTAAATATTTATTTGGATTTGTATTCCATTTTCAATTTTATAAGTCGCAACTTATTATTTACACCATTCCATTCCTCATAGGCTTGAATATATTATTCTTTTTTTTTTAACTCAAGCCTTATGCTTATTTATAACCCAAGCATATATTTTATTCATGCATTTTAATTCTTTTATAAATTATTCTGGTTTATTTATTTCAATTAAATTCTTATCCAATTTATTTCTTATCCAATTAAGAATCAATTTCAATTCAATTTTACTTTAAACTCAGAATTTACTTGACTCAATTCGATTTTAACTTAATTCGAATACAACTGAATATTATTTCCAGCCTATTCAATGAATTTCAATCCAATCAAATTTTTATTTCCAACTCCAAGTAAATTTTCATTTTCAATTTTTATCTTTAAATTTAAATTCCAACCTTCAAAGTTTATATTCCATTCCTGATTTAAAATCATCGCAATTTATAAGCTGACAACTTATCTTATCCGGATTTTTAAACTCCCGGCTTTGGTTTCAAATCATTTTGAAATCTCCAACGTCACAAATCACATTTCTCAAAAGTTACACCAATCCTGGTTTTACCCACAACAAATTCCCTTTGAAAATTCCAAAACCAACTAACTTTTCTGAATAAATCAATTTGGTAGCAATTCATCACTTAGAAACTCGAAAATGAACATCGATAATGCTGCAGTCATCATCGAAGTTATTTTCCAGTGACTGAAGTTAATTCAATGCTATATCACTTTCAAAACCTATTTAAAATAAATTTCCATCCAGAAATACTTCCAAACTAATAATGTTATCATTTATCTTCAAAACACTTCGATAACATTCCCAAAATCTCTGAAATTTTGAATTTCCAAATCCTGCTTAAATACATTTTAACTATGATTCATTTGTATAATTTATGCTTATACAAATTTCTATTTGATTGTATTTCAATTCATAAATTACATTTATAATTCATATTTATAAATTTCATTTCATAATTGGATTTATCTTCTCAATCTTTGTAAATCATTTCCAAATTCAAAGGAACTTAAATTCCAAAATTTTCAAATTCCAACCGTTTTAGATTAATATTCAAACATTACTTTGGAATTTTATTTTATTTAATCATTAATCATACTATAATTTACATTACAATTTACATTTACAAATTCATCTGATATGAATTGGTTTCTTAGTTTTGAATTATGAATTCAATTCTTTATTCCATTATGAATCACATTCATAAATTCCATCTATTATGTTAATTTACTCCTTAATTTTTAGTTATTATTTCAAACTTAATTCAATCATCATACAATGATAATAATATAATATTTATCACTTCTATCATCCAAACATCCATGTATAGCTATAATAATTAAGAAAATCATTTTCTTTTATATACATAAAATAAATTTGGGTAAAATTATTTCATTTACCCCAGTTAAAACAATACTGTGTCGGTTTATCTTGTTCAAGAGTTTAGAAATCCCTATCGATGACATGGCGTCCCATACATCGACCACAATCCATAAACACTCAACCGATAAGTCAACACAATATAAAAACAATTTCATATTCACTAACAAGTACGCACTCATATCTATTAATACGCTCCAACTCATTATAGAGTACTACAGACTCTAATTTAAATGAGTAATTCCCACCAGAGCCAAGGTTATCACCAACCTAAGCTCTGATACCAACTGTAACAGCCCGCAAATCCGTACCCCTTGAGTCAACACTATTCTACAACAATCAACTCAAGTTGTACAGAAATACGAACCATTGGGTTTAAGAAGAAGAGGTAGAAGAAGAGAAAAAAAAATCAATATCAGAATCTAACCATCGCAGCGGAATAAAATATAATAGATAATAAATAATCTTTACTCAAAATCAAATATATCTGTTTACATACATCACATCATCAGAGTACATCAGTCACAGCTCACATCAAAACAATACAATGGATACACAACAACTCAAGGTACACAACAACTCAAACAGCGGAATATATATATATATAACAAGTACGACTATACGTATCGTCATCCAGCTCGTCTCCTGAGCTCCACAGCATCATATCCTGTATCATATAATACTCGGTCTGACCCGAGCATTACAGTTAAATAATACCCGAGTCAGTCTGGAATACTAGAGTGAGAAAATCACACCCAATTGATTATTAAAGTTTCAAAAATACTTTGAAAACCAAAAGCATCTCGTAAGACCACGCCACAAATGAACATGTCGGGTTTTTACCTTACGATAACTAAACCAATTTTTATAGAAATCCTCTGATATTATAATAGGGTCTATATGAAAATACTTATAAAATAGCCGAAATTGTTACATTCATTAAATTCCAGCTACTAGCCACAAAAGTGGGTAATACAAACAAAACTCGTACAAGGCTCGTAGGGAGAATGGATTTCCAACAATGACTAGGCACTGGGGTACCACCTGTCACAGTACGGGGCCTAGATCACCGTACCGAGGACTACTCCCTTCATCCCCTGCAACACAAGGCCGGAACCATTCCTTACTGGACAGTCCCGAACAAGATAAACCCCGTGGTTGGCGCGACCAACCACCCACTAAGCCGAAATAAATAAGGGACATCTAGACAGGGGAATTATCTTGTCCTGCTTGGGCATGACCCACCTAACCTTGCTGCATATCCCCTGATTTTCAGTCATTCCCATTTGATGAGGCTTGAGGCTAAGCGTTACCTTTAGAACGTATTTACTTAGAATGCCCATCGCCCTCCTGACGATGTTTCGCAAGCATTCATCCATACAAGTCCGTCCCGGGTTCGAACGGAACCGAAGGCACTATTCCTACTACATCCATTTTGGAAATATCCTCAGGATTAGTAGCGACTAGCCCTTGCACTTCACTGCTCCATCTTCGACTCCGAACACGTTTTTCGCACGAAACGTACAAACCGGATCGAAGTGGTTTTCGAGAAATTAATCTCGATCCCGGTCTCTTCGAAACGATCAACGCAGTTGGCCAATATTGATAGTCGGTTATTTAACTATCAATTAACGTTCACAAACATCCATCAACCAATAAATAATTTCCCAAATTATTTATTACCTTCAAAATATCTTTATAAGATATATTTCTATTTTCCATCCCTTTGAAACCAGCTTCAAAACCCTTCTTCTTTCCAGAATACATTTTCCCCAAATATTTTCTATCTCTTCTGAAATCACCAAGTACAAAACTAGATTTAAAAATAATTTAAAAAACTTTACTTAGAAATATATACTTTCAAAACATTTAAATTAAAACTATTTCAATAATTTGTTAAAAACGCATATTAAATGAATATTTGAAAATAAGGTTACTTAATAAATATACAACTAGATTTATACTTTTAAAAACATAATATTAAGGCATTCTTTGAATAATTACTACTATAATAGATAAAGAGAAAATACTTACTTAAGAACTTAAATATTAGAAATAAGAAATTTTCAACACTTGCTTTTAAACAACTTTTAATCTTTTAACTTATATTTAAAAATTTACTTTAAAAACGTACTTGGTTATCCAGGGAGAATTTCAACTTCAATCACTTAAATCAATTTCCCAAATTGATTTCCAATTTATTTCATTTTAATTCGGAATCTATTAATTTCAGATTTCATCTCTTGATTATAATTTAAAAATACTTTAACTAAAAATTCCAATTTTTAGATTTCTCAATTACTTCTTTATTCTTTTAAATAAATTTAAACTTTGAATTCTAAAATAATTCTTTATTTCTTTAATTGATATAACATAAGTTTACAATTCATCAATTTCATTTATTAAAAATTTCATTTCTCTTCATACTCGAAATTATTTATTATTATTTTCATATTTCTTCTATTTCTTTTCAATTCATTCTTAATTTATTCAAACTTCCTATAATTACTTCGCTTACAAATTTACTTCCTTTTAATTTCCTTCAACAATCCAATTCATATATTTTGGTAATTCATTATACCCGAATATCCAATCAAACCATACATTCAATATTCCAATATAGCTCATCATAGGATATCAAATAATCAAACAGAGAATATTGAATAATTTAAATAAATGTGAGGGGTCCAGTTGGATCCCTCCAACCTGTTTTCCTGCATCCACAGATGTTAGCACAATATAATATGCCAATCCCAAAATACCATATTATACCACATCAATCAATTCAGTCATTCAAACAATTATTTAAATCTAATCATTTAAATTTAAATTTAAACTGAGTGAGATTAACTCACCTTTGCTTTGCTATTCGCAATCCATTCCAAATCGACTTGTTTCCTTGATTTTAAACCTCACAGACGAGTACGCTCACGAGAATGATTCCATCTCCATCGCGAAGCCTTAACTCGAGCCCGAGCTGCTGGCATCACCAACCTGAATCCATCGAGCACACTGCCTCGCTCGATAGCGCGAGCCTCCACTACATCGCCGATCTGACCATCTGCCCCCAATAGCCACACAATTCGCTCGCAACCCTAGTTGAGCTCTTCAATTTGTCGCCGCACCTGAACGAGCTCGTGCTCGAAGCCGTAGGCCAACGCGACTTGATTGGTCACGAAATGAAGTTGCGTGAAGCCGCGAATTCTCGGCCATTTTTTTCTTCTTCTGAAATTCAATTCGATCTACTTTTAGAAAGAGGGAAATGTTCGACTTCGAGTTTGGATGGAGGAAAGAGGGATGCGACTCGTGCCTGAAGAAGAAAAAATGGGGGTATGCGACTTTTCTTCGGCCATTACAGAATTTTCGAATTGAAGGGGAGTGGAGTTTTTACTTCCGGAGAAAACAAAGGAGTTCGATTATATTATTTTTTCTTTCGGTAGCTTGCTTTAGAATCCTTACATTGAACGGCTCGGGGTATTATAATTATTATTATTCTCTAAAAAAAACAAAGCATGTTCAAGAAGGCTCGACCAATTTTAAGCTTACCTTAGCTAACGTGAAATTATTTCGACGGAAGGTTAACTGGTTAAAAATGTATTCATTTAATTTTGAATTTCAATTTAAATCGACTACTATCTATGAAATTCCAGCGCGAATATACTTCGTACACTCATACACAAGCTCCAAACAATACGAAATTTGAAATCCGATAATAATTCAATATTACGGACCCACTAGAACTAGTTTCGTTGAATTCCGAAACTGTGTCTCGGAAGACTATTCTTAAATTCAATTTAAACGATTAAATTTCAACACTTAACAAACCATTGTTAAATTTGATCTCACAACTTCTATTGTCTTCAGTAATACTAATATAAATTTTATAAGCCTTCAAATTTTATCCAACAGGTTTAAAATTCGAGATTCAACATTTGAACCAACTTCAACTTATTTAATTTAATAATTTAATTATCAAATAATTGGTGATATTTGAATTCAAGTTAAAAATTAACATTTAAATATTCAAAACCAATTGAATATTCCAATTTCAATGGCTCAAAAATTTCGAGTCGTCACAGGGGAGGAATGTAATGACCCGGAATTTTGACGATATATTTTGATAGATATTTAATCTAAATTAAATCAAATATAAGCTTGTCAACATTTAAATTGATGAGATATTAAATATTTAACAGTTATATATGTTTATAAAAGGAAATTTTGATTTGAAATTTAAAATTTAAATACTTCAAAACCATTTAAAACAAAATAGGATTTATTCAATAGAATTAAATCAAAGATTCATTATTTGATATTTGATAAAAAACATATGAATACACTTTTAGTTTTTAATATGATAAGTTTTAAAATAAACAAACATGAAATTGTTTAACATAAATATGGAAGTGCAAAATTAGTATAAAACACAGATTATAAATAAGATGTAATCAAAGTTACATAAATATACAAAATATAAATTATCATTTGACATATACAAAAACAAGTATTTTCAAACAAACAATGATCTACAACATTTAGATTGTGCAACATAACAACCTTAAATAAAATGTTAAAGCATCATTTGAACAAGTAAACAATCTCATATAAAATATAACTATCAATATAAATATACATATATGTTAACTATAACTTTGAGTTGGTGCTGTGTACAGCTTTGCGCTTCGGTAAAATAGAGTGAACTTAAATATAAAACTAGTCTCACTTCAAAATAACAATGAACAAGAATCTGTAGCTTGTATATAAGCAAACAAGAAACAAAGTTTACTTCAAATAGAATACAAACAAAACCTGTATCTTGCAAGATAGGCTAGCCGAAATGAATTTAATATCTTTGTACAACAAATAGTAATTATCAGTATACATTTATTACTTGCTGTCATAATTAATAACATAACATTTATTAGCATAACATATTGTTCAATTAGTACAGAGCCGAAATCTCTTATATCATTACTTTCTGCAGAATTTACTAGCCAATATAAAAAAAAAGGGAAAATGACTTGCAAATAAGACTGTCCAGTTGCAACCTGTATTAAGCTTCTATATGAATCTACTTATATATCATCAGTTTATACATATATCACTTATAACCTTTAATTTACTCAGAAACACTGAACACAAACTTAAACTAAAAGAGAAAAAAAAGAAAAAGAAAAAGAAAAAAAAAACTGTAAACAAGCAAAGAAGAGAGAAACAGAAAAGAAGAGTAGAGGGGAGCTTCAGGAAAGTTTCAATTTGCAAGTATCTTCTTCAACATCTTCTGCTCAAATTTGATAGGTGAGTAAACAAACTAAGTTCAACTTTAGCTGTGTATTTGTTTATGATATGTGCTTTATATAGTTTAACTCACTTCTCTGTGTATGTTTGTTGATCTGGAAACTCATATAGCTGTTCTTGATCAATACTTTAAGTTGTTACAAAGTGAATCAATATAAATTTACAAATCTTATTCATATTAACTATTTAAAATTTTGTAAATTCAAGTTGTTATATGAAAACAAAGCCTGTAAGCATGTTTGATGTTTCACAGTAGGATATTAACCCTGTATTCCAAACTACAGGTTTAAAAAGAAGATTTAGCTTTAAAATTCAAATGTCGAAATTTGTAAATCCAATAGTATAATTAGTTTTCATAAACAAAATTATGATTTTACACATAAAAATTGTAATTCATAATCAAAGATTTGTTGAGCAGTTTTGCTTTTAAGTTTCACTGCATATTTGTCAAATTTGGAAGATTAATGAAATGTTAATTCCTGGAATTTGGTATGAAGCAAGATTTAAGAGGTATTAACACTAGAAAAATAGTAAATTATTTTTCGAATTCATATATTTTGAGTTCGAATCATAAATAGGGTTTAAACCCATTTTTTTCAAAGCTCTGTACAAAAATTGATTTTGGCTCCAATATGAAATCGAGTGGGCCGCGACGTTTAGAGGAGCTAGGTGGTGGTGTAGGCGACGTCTTGGTGAATTTTCATCACCTCTGGTGATGTGTGGTGGCCACGCGGTCGTTTTGACAGTGGCGTAGCTGATGTTGTTTTTGGAGCTACAGGTCGAATTCTTCATTTCGACTTGAAATTTGATTTTGGGCTTCGAATTCACTTAAGTGGGTGTTTTGTGGTGTGTGGGGACTGTAGGGAGTCGCCGCAGGCAAGGGAGACCACCGTGCACGTGCACGGTGGCGAAGTGGGGTTCGGTGATCAATGTCGCGATGTTTTTCTTTGGGTTCTGGGTTAACGCGTGGGTTGCTCGAGACAATTGTGAGGAATGCTTCGAGTAAATTCCCGTGTTTCTTCGAGTAGCGTGTGAGAGTAGCTTCAGGTACGATTTCAACTTAACTAAAAAAAAACAAGAAGAAGAAGAAAAGAACTGGAAAGAAGAAGGGAAGGGGAGTTACACGGGTGAGATGCGGGGAAACTCGAGTTTTTCTCGAGTAATGTACGATGTTGTCTCGGTGTTTTAAAATAGGCCTGCACTGATTTGTACAGGTGAGTTACTGGATCAATAAACAAACATTAAATTGTTAAGCTAATGTTTTAATTAAAGACTTGATTTAAGTAATTATATAAAGGTAGAAGATTGGTTAGTAAATAGTGGAATGTTGATTAAAATTTTTACTTGAATTTTTAAATTAATAACTTTAAGCTGATTTTGAAATAAATATTTAATCAAATAAAATATCAAGAACATAAGCTTATCATTAAAAAGTTAGTTAGTGAATGGAAGTTAACATACGAGATTAATTAAAGATATTACATTTTAATTAAATTGATAATTAAAGTAATTTATATAATTAAATAATTAATTCCTTTTAATAAGTAAGTCATTAATTATTAAGTGATAATTGTGAATTAAATAATTATTCGTTTAAATGAGAAATAGTTAATGAATATATAAATAATTAAGTAAAGGTTAGATAATTTATAAATGACAAATTAATGATTAACTAATTAATTAATTAATCGTTAATCAGCTAATTAATCAGTAATTAATTTACAGAATAAAATAGTTTATTCTTAAGCAAATAATTTAGTTAAGTAAAACCAAACTGATTGATATGCATTGATAACTCTGTTTGGTTGACTGGATATCTGTTGATGATATTTCTGTGATATGTTGACGATATATTATGAATATCTGTGATAACTGTATGTGATTTATCTGATATATCTGTTATGTTAATTTCTGATATTTAATTAAACTGTTAAATTAAATAGACAACTTGGACTTTAAAATGGCTTTTGGATCTGATGAGACCGGGATCGGAAGAATCAATTTTGATTCTCCGAAAACCACATCGATCCAAATTAAACGATAGGTCGTAACTTATCAAATGGAGATCGAGATGGAGTTTCAGAATGCAAGGGTTATCGTCGTTAACTCTGAGGGTGATTCCAAAATGAGTGTAACGAGATAATACCTTCGGTTTCGTTCGAACCCGGAACGAACTTGTATGGATTGAATGCTTTCAACACATCGTCAGGCGGACGATGAGCATTCTAAGATAATGTTCAATAAAGGTAATCGTAGCCTCAAGCCTCATCAACCGGGAATGGCTAAAACAGGGGAGATGCAGCAAGGTTAGGTGGGTCATGCCCAAGCAGGACAAGATTTTCCCCTGTCTAGATGTCCCTTTTTATTTCGGCTTAGTGGGCAGTTGTTGGCCACAACTGCGGGGTTATCTTGTTCGGGACTGTTCAGTAAGGAATGGTTCCGGCCTTATGTTGCAGGGGATGAAGGGAGTAATCCTCGGTACGGTGATCTAGGCCCCGTACTGTGACGGGCGGTACCCCAGTAGCCCTGCCATTGTATGGGATCCAATTTCCAATAAGCGCCGTACGATTTGATTGTGCCCAACTATGTTGAAATGTGAGATGTAAGCATTTCTGCTATTTCTGTTTTTTACTTGAAAACCCTAGACACTATTATAATATCACAGAATTTCCTATAAAATGTTTTGGTTAGCGTAAGGTAAAAACTTACCCGTATTTATTTGTGGGAAGTCTTACGTGATACCTTTATTTTCAAGTGATTTCAAAGTTAAGCAATTTTAACCTGTTTACTCATACCAGACCCATGTCTGACCCGGAGTTTATATTTTGTGTTTTCATAAACTCTTGGGTACTCAAATTTTTACGAGTAGCCAAGTGATAGGTATCTAGAAGTGTTGCTTTTCTGGAGGAGCTATTTTGGAGAGAAGACCAGACGTATGTATCTATATATGTAGTTCCGCTGTGTAGTTAGTGTATGCTGTATTTTGGATGTATGTATGGACATGTATGTATATGACAGTACTGTTATCTGATATTGTAAGACTCTGATGTATGTATAACTATGTAATAGTTATGTGATGTATTATATTTTGTTCCATTCCGCTGTGAGATTCTGATGTTGTTATTCTTTCTTTCTATTCTTTTCTATTTCTATCCCTTTCTTTCTTAATGATGAAACGTCTTTCTGGGGTTGAGAAAGGCGGGTCGTCACATAAAGCATAGCGGCTAATATCGCCCACCTCGAGCCATACCCTCAAAATCAAAGGGCCTCAATCAATCACAAAGTAATTGAATGGTATCGAAGGAGTGTGTTCGATAAAAGGTGCTACCTTCTTAGCCCGTCAATCGCTCCTATTTTGGCCACCTTATGCCAATTCATGGGATTCGGGTCCACGTACATACCTCAACAGAACGTCGCCACCATCTGACTTCATTCTTAAACCTCCGCCGCGTACATGGTTGTGAAAGTGGTTTTCGATATAGAAAGAGAGTATGCCCATATCCGATTCCGGTCTCTTTAACAACCAAACGTTATTATTACCCATGGATATTTCTGTCAAAATCATTTACATTTAAAACAAAAAATATCATATCCATGTCAAAAATAAATAATATATTATTTCCTTTCAAAATCAAATCAATGTATCATTTTCCCATTTCAAAAACCAAAGTAAAAATATATCCTTTATTTTCCAAAAACCAAATCAATATCTCATTTAAATAAAACCTAAGTTTCCAAATCACTGAATATTTCCTTCAATTTATTAAACTTGAAATATTCCTTTAAATCACCTTAACCCAAACCACTTTATAGGGTCATATTCTTAAATCTTCTGTTTCCAATAAGTTCCAAGTTTATATATTTAAAGGCAATTCTTAGTTAAATACAATTTCCAATAGTTTCATTTCCAAAGCCATATTACTTTCAAGTTATAACAACTCTGAAAACAAGCATTTTGAAACATATTTATTTAGACCGTCTAAATTCAATGTCAATATCTTCCAAACAAGATTCATTTAACTATTTAAATTCAATGTCAAATAACATTCATTTCAAAGTTGTAGCATTTATAAGTTTATTTATTTAATTATAAACTTTCCAAAACATCGTATATTTCAGCTGCATTAAAATTTCAATTTTTTAGCCAATCTAACTTATAAAAATCACAATTCCCACTTCAAAATATTCATTTGGATATCACTTAACTTATGATTTAATAAAATAAAATTTTATCAATAAATATCCAAATTAAACTATAATTCATTTGTTAAGTCAAAAACACATTCTTTTACTTCTTTTATTTCAACAAATTACTTGCCACTTTATTTTGAAGTACCCGCTTCATAAGCAATACTGAATTCCATTTATATATTTAACGTAACAATTTCAATTAAAACCAAATTTCCAATTATCAAGTTAAGTCATATTTTGAAAATACACTTTTCCACTTAAATCATAATTATTCAATTTCAAACATTTACATTTCATAAACAAAGTAATTTATCATAGTAAATATAACGATTAATTTCTTTGCAAATTTATTCATTTAGGCATCAATTAAACTATGATTTTAGGCTAAATACATTTAATACAAAATGTACAATTAAAACTATATTTCATTTTAACAATTCAAAGGACATCATTTATTTTACAAATATATTCATTTCATAAGATAAAAATTGATTGCAATTACCAGGCTAGACTATAAAATTCCATATTAATGAACTTTAATTATTAAGTTTTTTATCATAATTAAAGCTCTTCAAAATACCACTAAAACAAAATAAAGATTTTTGAATTACAATCTAAACTCATCAACCTATAAAATTTTAACTTGCTGAATGCCAATATCTCTTTATATTTTAAATCATTAAATCAAATTTCAAGGTAAAATTTCATATTTTCTAAATATTCAAATACTTAATAAAAATTTTGGGAAAATATTACTTTAAAAATATTAACCATGGGCCTGTATAATATTTTCTAACCTAGGTCAAGTGATATGGATATATATCATTTAAATTTTTAATTTAAAAGAAAATACAGGTTCTATCATTTCAAACCCGCAATCCCGAGTAAAATAACTTCAATAAAAGTCAATAAAATCACTCGAACCTATCATTTCAGTCATAGTGATTTTCCTTATTCTAAAGTCCATTCGGGTATGTATCATTTCAACCCATAGTGATAGGGAACATGTAGTGATACAGTAAATAAAATGAAGAGTACAATATAACATATCATATCAGATGATGTAACAGTTATACAAATAGCATTAAACGTCATATAAATATGTCACAGGCATGTATGAACATAACACATTAATTTATACAATTCACTTGTCATCATTTCACAATAATATAAATATGTAAGTCTAGAGTGATAACTCACCTTTTAAAAGATAGAATTGACAAAATCAGAATAAAAATCCAAACTCCGCAAAGCACGAAAAAGCACGACAAAGCACAATGCAAACTTGAGTGGATGAAGAGTCAGAGCCAAATCCTGTATGCAAACAAATATTACATGCATAAGAATATGATTCAATAAAAAAGAATAGAGGTTAAAACAATAGAAAAATAACGAATCAAAGTGGCATAACTTGCCTTAATTAGTCAATGGCTTGGCTACACTACATATGGTTCAACCATCATCTTGTGTTGCTTGGTCATGATTCTAGGAGAAGATGGAGGCTAAGCCTAACTTGAAGGAAGACAAAGAAAAAAAAATGAAAATAAGGAGGAGAAAGAAGAAGGAAGCCATGACTTTAGATCTTGTATATATATATTTTTCTTCCCGCAAATGAATAAGATGAGGAGATGAGAAACTTTGTATGTGAAAAAAAATAGATGGTGGCTAGGTTTTAGTAAATACACGTACAAAAGAATGAAATGACAAGAAATAAAGAGACTAGGCAATAAAAGGCAGGAGTTTGAATGGTTTGGGAAATAAAAAGGAAACAAATAACTTGATGTATTTATTAATTTTTTTCCTTTGTTTGCATGCAATGAAAAGAGGAGTTTGAGGAACAATATGTATGTGTATTACGAGAAGAATTCACGGCTATGAATGTGGGAAGTAAGTGGCTATGTAAATGAAAAGGCAAGGGAAAAGAAAAAGCAACAAATAAACAAAACAAGTAACCTATATCTCTTGAAATTTCTAATCTACTATAAAAAATAAAATCAATCAAAAATAAAATAAATATATTCAAAGTTTATACAAACAAAATAGAAAATAAAAATTAGAGAAGCAAACATAGGGCAATAAAATATAGAAAGTCATTGCGTGCAAACACTGTATTTTATCTAATTTAAAAAGTATAAGTTTAATTCCCCAATAAATCCATATATTTGATTTCTTAATTTTGTTATTGAATCAACTATTAACTTATCTTTTTATGGGTAATATTAACATTGGTTTATATACTAATACATTAATAGCTTCCTAATTCATCCAAATTTCAATTTACATAGCAATAAATATCATTTGCCTACAATAATCCATTTTATTATAGATTACATTCCAATTAAATAAAAATTGCTTCCAATAATTTGATTTGGTTTAATTGCCATCTTTATACTAGGTTCATTACTACCGTATATACCAGTTACATTAGTTTTATATTCCATTGCACTAGTCTACTCCTATTTTCTTCTTAAATTTGTATTAAATGTTACATTTCTAAATGTGAAATCTTGTTAATTGTACACATTAATTAAGGTTTAAAACCAGTAAATTAATTTAACTTAGTTCCATTCCTTTTACCAATTTATTACTTTATAAATAAATTTACGTTTCTATTTAATTCATACATCCACACCTCTCGTTACTGCATTAATTCTCATTAATGACATTAAAGATTTCCTATTTATTTTATAGACTAAATAGGCAACTTATAATAGTTGTTATCATTAGCCTTTAATTTACACTTAAGTTTATTATATTCAACTAAGTATTATAATTAACTACCTAATATTGAATTCATTTAATTACTATTAATTATACTAATTCATTTATTTATACACCGCTTACTCTTATTTACTTATATTCAAATTTATACTCAAATATAACAGTTACAACTAACTTATAGGCCAACTAATTAGTAAATTACTACCGTTACTATTGCTTTAAGTCACATTAATGAATTCATTATTGTTCACAAATCAAATGTTACAATTACTTAATTAACACTGATTTACTTCAATTTATATTAATCATATATTATCTCATTAATGATTCAACATTCACACCTGTGACTTCATTGTTCACAACAAATGTTACCATTCTTATATACCCAATCTTTATTCAAGAGTCATTTATTTCATATTATTCCTTTATAAATTTAAATTTTTGCATTAGGTTTCTTACATTAATTTATAGCCAAGTATACTAATTTTCATTACTTCACTAAATTGTAATTTCATTTTAATTGTTACTAATTAGTTCTTATTACCATCGTTCAATTTTGAATTAATAAGTTTTTTCCTTTCATATTAAACTACCAAAACTTATTAACTTAACAAATAAATTATTGAAAATTTATGGGTCATTACACTTTCCCCCACTCAAAACTTTTCGTCCTCGAAAACGAAAAGAAGGGAAAAGAAAGAATTAAGTAATCAATATATCTTATTTAAAATACTAACTTTATAAACAGTTAAATTTACAAAATTAATTAATTTGAATAAAATATACCGATTTATTTATAAATTCCTTTAACACCATTTTATATCGTAAGTTATTCAATTAACATTTTATTCTATTTACCTCAATTAATCTTTTTTACAACTAAACTTTAAGTGTATAACATTTATTCTAAACACTTAAATTTTATTTATAAAATCCCTTTTATATTATATATTATCTAATTACATTATTAACTTCTAATAATTAAGGTAAGTTATATTGGAATCATGACAAGGAAAACAATAATTTTCGACGGTTGAAAACTATCAGCGGCAGCCGTCGGAAAATAAGGCGTCGGGAAGCAGTGTTTCCGACGTCTTCCGACATAGGGCGCCGAACATTTTTCCGACAGTTTCCGACGGCTTCCGACAGATTCCGACATGTCTCAGAATCTGTCGGAAACCGTTGGAAAAAATTGTCCTGCAGGCTGTCGGAAGTTGTAGGAAAATGCCTACCTGGAAGCCGTCAGAAGCCGTCTTAATCTACTGTATTTTTATCTATTCCTGCTGCAAATATAGCCTTCCATTCACATTTCTCTTCCAAACAATATTACACCAATACTATAGAATCTAGTATACAATATTACAACCAAATATCAAAACCCAAACTACACAAAATTCATCAAATACACAAATACATCAAATTGCAATAAAATAAAATACGTAATATACATAACCATTTGATTGCCAAATTTAAGATAAAATTATATATTCCAACTTAGAATTATGACTTAAATATCAAATTAGCAGTAAAATAAATTATTTACCACTTGATTGTCAAATCTGTATCATCTGCCATGCTCTGCTGGATCCATAACGGACTCAAAAATAGCATCCTCCTCATCAGTCGTCAGTTGTTCTAGACTCGTATCAACAAGGAGTTTCTGACGCTGCTCCATAAACTTTTCCTACATTAACAAATTAATAACATCATGTCTTATTTCATTATAGTTTAACAAGCAGAGCAATTACTAACACTACATAAAATGAAATATGCATACATGGCTCTTGCTGGATTTATCGTCCTGCCATGTATACGAAACAATCCCGTCCGGATTTACATGCTCGACAGCATGCGTACGAGTGAACACGTTCATATAGCCTACGGAACCATGCGCATCAGCTTCCTGAAGTTGATTTTTACATACAATTATTATACATTTAAAATTACATAGCATAATCTATTTACAATTATCATTCAATAAATTTACCAATTCCTGTCGATACTACTGAAATGACTTCGATCCTCCGCGATGAGTGACGGGATTTTTATTTCTGTTTGTAGAGTTTCTATCCGACTCTGCCTGTACACTCAAAATTTGATGCATTATTTTTCGATCATGTTAAATTAATAATTCAAAAAAATTTAGTATACTTGCCTTCGCCTCGTCCATTTCCCAGTATCCCAACCATGCTAGTCATACGCTCTCCCCCATCCACCTTGGTTTCTTACCAGATTTCTTAATTTAAGATATCGAGCACCTATTGTTCTTGCGCATCTTCTTCATCTAGTATCCTCGTGCCAGCAGCATATCGTCTGTTTGGTTGTCTATCTCAGCATGTCTTTCACGATAAAAAGTAAAAAAAAAGATTACACTGTAAACGATAAATGGTAGAAAAACGACAAAAAAGAATTACAAACGGAAAACAGAAAAATATACATACTAGGACATCCTTCCAATACACTCTATGATGTGAGGAGGGATGTTACCCCACTTCGGCCAGCAAGCACTCATCCTACTACGATAAGAAGCTCTAGAGACATCCAGCACAACCTTCGAGGGAAGTAGGTCGAACCCCCTGTTTTTAAATACGACATAGATAAGTATGTATGTATATCATAAAAAATAAGATGCTGAATAAAATTTAATTCACACCCGTCTGCTTAGGGACTAACGAAACTACTGGATGTTGTGACTCTTGCGATGGGCCACTGTCATCGCCTCCGGATGATCGAGAAGAGCTCCTACCTCTATATGACATTATGATAAACCTGTGACATACATACACATTATTATATAATAGAATAATAGCATGATAATGAAATATATTTCATATGTAAATGACATCATTGGTAAAATTGCTTAATTAATGACTGAAATGGAAATAGAAATGGAAGTGTGTTTGCCTGATTCATAATGGGTGTACTATTCCAACGATAAGCAGATTTCATTACAATTTTAATAAAAATTGCTAAATAAATGACAAATGGAAATGATATAAAACATGTAAACAATGGTAAACAGATTTGGTTTCATAGTCGCATCAATTTCATAATACATCAAGAATTCAACATAATTACGTCAGTTGCAAAAAAATTAGATTTAGATTTATATCAGTCATCATCGGCTTCTAATTCAGATTTGGTCTCGTTTTCTACAATATTTTCCACTACACTGTCAAACACTTCTACCAAAACATTTGATTCATCGATCAAAGGACCAAAATCTGTATAATCGTCTGTAATTATTTTTTCATTATTTCGCTCAAGATCTGCCTGATAAGCTTGTTCGTCCGGAATATTCTTCCCATCGAATGTGAATTTGGCCTTTATTTTAAAAACTGTAGATCAATCTGCTTTATCTTTTTTTACAGACGGATAAGGAGCATAATAAAATTGCAATGCTTTCTTGGCTAGTACAAAAGGATCATACTTGTGATAGTGTGATTTATGCTTTATTTCGATAAGATTATAATCCTTGTGCACATTAATTCCAGATCCTGGAACACTACTAAACCAATTGCATCTAAATAGAAACACCTCCTACGTGGGTCATGAGGAATATGTCAGTTGCAAAATTTGTGTTAGAACGCCGTAAAAATCATTTATGTGATTTTCTGGATCGTCACCACCTTTAACAAATGCACCGGTATTATTTGTTAATTTTTCTGCACCGTATCCTTTGGTGTTAAATTTATATCCATTAACGAAATATATTGGATATGTCTTGACCACTCTTGTTGGTCCCATCGCAAGATGTTTCAGCCCTTCGTCAACAACACAATTTCTCGGCTAATAAACGTAATTTGAAAACCAACCGGAAAATTCTTTACTAAGTTCTCCGTTCGGATGTTCACGTTCATAAACACTGTTTATATAAACAAATTATTACATTCGGTTATACACACGCATGCATTATAGAAAAGAATAAAACACAAATTATTATTTTAGATTACCTAACAAACGGTGCAACCTCGGCACAATTTAGAAGAATATAAGTATGTGCTACATGAAGATCTCTATCGTCTAGCCATATTTCCACACATTTTCCACAAGGCCGACCATGTTGTCTAAAAATAGATAAAATTGCTTGAGAGGACTCTTGTTCGTCGCCTTCGTCATTACGAGGAACAATTTCAAATAAAATATTCACATAGTTACTGAAATTGTGAGAGAAAAAGAACGAAGCTTCTTCTTCGATGTAAGATTTACATCGAACCTTCAACTCGTGCTTTTTGCCTCACTTTTTTCTTCAGACGATTCAAATATCTATGCAAAATTAATTTATATTAATTTCATCTTTCAAATGCAATTAAATTACGTGATAACATATTACATACCTCTCAAATGGATACATCCATTCATATTGAACAGGAGCTCAAAGTCGTGCTTCAGATGGGAGATGAACATGTAAATGTTCCATTACATTAAAAAGACACGGTGGAAATATTTTCTCTAATTTGCAAAGAAATATAGGAATATCCACTTCAAGTTTATGTAAACGTTGCACTTTTAAAGTATTCGAACAAAGCTCTTCGTAAAACATACTAAGCTCCATTACTACCTTCCTCACTTTTAACGGCAGTAGTTCTTTGAATATAACGGGAAATAAATTTTCCATCATTATGTGACAGTCGTGACTTTTCATTCCGTGCAATCTACCATTTTTAAAGTCCACACATCTATGAAGATTTGATGATATCCCATCAGGAAATCTTAACCATTCCACCCATTTTAACACAGCTTTAACTAGATTATTATCTAATTCGTAACATGCTTTGGGTTTTTCACTGTCATTTGGTTTCATATGAAGCTTAGGGCGTTTGCATAATTCTTCTATATCACATCTTGATTTCAAATCATCCTTCTTCTTCCTTTTCACATTCAAAATTATGTTAAAAACATTATCAAATACATTTTTCTCATTGTGCATCACATCTATATTATGATGAAGCAGAAGATGTTTCCAATACGGCAATTCCCAAAAAATTGTTTGTTTGCACCAGTTATGAACAACTGATTTGCCTTCAATTTTTGTTTGCTCTCCAGTTTCATATATCTTCGGATAGTCCCTTACAAGTTCATATATGTCTTCGCTTAACCATATCGTCGGTGGTTGTCTGGTTTCTACTCTATTAGCTAAAAAGTTTTTCTTGTCTCCTCTGAAGGGATGATTTAGATGGAGAAAATATCGATGACAGCCAAACCATGAAATTTTCTTTCCATGAGGTAAAGAAAACGCTCGTGTTTCATCCATGCAATATGGACATGCTAGACGACCGGCAGTACTCCATCCTGAAAGCATTGCATAGGCAGGAAAATCAATTATAGTCCACAACCAAGAAGCAAACATACGAAAAAAATTCTTCTTGGACACATCGTATGTTTTTAATCCTTCGTTCCACAGTATTTTTAACTCCACAATCAACGGTTGTAAATATACATTGATTCCTTGTGTCGGATCGTCGGGGCCAAGAACGACAACAGTAAAAAACATATATTGCATTTTCATACACATCGATAGAGGCAAATTATACGGTGTGACGATAATGGGCCAGGATGAATATTTAGAACCAAATTGAGAAAATGAAGAAAATTTTTCCGTACATAATCCTAATCTAACATTTCCACTCTCCGCTGCAAAATTTGGATACGTTTTATCGAAATGCTTCCATGCTTCTTCATCGGCCGGATGTGTCAACGTACCCTCTTCCTCCGTTCTCACGCTATGCCATCTTATATTAGATGTAGTTACAGAAGATTCATATAACCTTTGAAGCCTTGTAGTTATGGGTAAGTAATGCATACGCTTTTACGGAACTTCCTTCCCCTTCTTTTTTCTTGGTTTGTATCTCTCCTGGTTACAAATTTTATAATTTCTAAGGTTTGCGTCTTCTTTCCAAAACAACATGCAGCCTTTTAAACATGTATCTATTTTCTGATAAGTTAAACCAAAAGTCGACATAATTTTTTTAACTCCATAGTGATTTTCACACATTAGATCATCGGGCGGCATATGTCTTTTGCATCTTGTACAACAGCCGTAAACCCAGCTTCAGTGATGCTGTATTTTGACTTCGTCGCAATGTATTCTGCGATTATTGACAGCTGAGTGCCGCTTTTACAAGCATCCCAAATAGGTTTCTTAGCAGCATCTAGTAAATCATAATTTATTTTGCTTCATTATTTGGTTCTTCAACATTTCCATCATCGTGGTCAACTTCAACCATAGGAAACATTGATCGTGCTGCATCTTCGACCATATTTTCTATACGGGTCGTCGTAACTATTTCGTTAACAACACGCAAATACTCTACAGAAGTATTTGCTACAACTTTTCCATGCCGATTCCAAACATAATACTCGGGTACGAAATCGTTTTGGCACAAATGAACTTTCACAATATCTGGTAGCAAATACTTCAAATGTCTACACTCACTACACGGACAACGAATTTCTGGATCGTTTCTGTTATTACTTAAAACGAATTCAGCAAATATGTTTATACCATTATAAAAATCTTCTTTTACTGAGGCCCTCGGTCCTTTTCTTTGGTACATCCAACTCCTTCGATCAACGAAATAATCAATCATTCTTCCTATTTGAGAAAATGAGAAGTTCAAAATTTAATATTTATTTTCAAGGATAAAAATTAGAAAAAGATTATTTTCGTGGTCGTATAATATTTGAATTTAAAGAACCACGTCACAAATTTAAAAATATTTTCAAATAGGGAACATTTTATTTTTTAACGTATCGATAAAAAAAATTGTACAAATTTTTTTTTTCATGATCAGGCATCTTACTTCCCATTACAAACACAGTAAGCATTTGAGACGTTCGGAAACAAAAAAGAAAAGTTCGGCCGAAATTTTATGAACCGTTTGAGACGAAGTAGTATGCAAAATGTAAATGCTTACTGTGTTCATAACTTGTCTAATACAGGGACAAAGCTAACAAACATTGTACCAGATGAATATAAATGGTCGTTTTTCGAAAAAAACAACTATTTATACAACGATCATGTACAACACTCGTCAAATGGGGCCAAAAACTCTCCAAGGGACATTTGTCAATTAGATGTGCGCATTTGACGAAAAAATACAGTTGCACTAACTGTTCACATCTACAAAAATATATTTTAATTTAACACATTTATTTGACGTATTACATCAACTTAAGGCTCGTTCGAGGTATTTTTTTGTTGCATAAGTCAATACGTGCACAATATAATATTCCTAGCTTGTGCATTCATTTTATCTTATTCCAACTAACACAATACAAGGATAGCAGTGCTGCACACATATAAAATCTTAGAATCAAAGCATACACAACGATTTACATATACACGAACAACCACAAATTATACATGTTTTTCACAATTTCACGATGAAAGATGAAATAGGAATACCATGGAGTGTTAGAAACTATTATAACTCTCTTGGAAACAATTTCAATCACTAATTAGCCCTTATCTATCAACTTATGCAAATCTAGAATTAGGGTAAAAACTGAATTTTTCACAAAAATAAGAGATTATACCTGAGCTGGAGAGCAAGAGGTGTTGAATTCACAGTGGGGGAAGGAAGAGAAATCATAAAATCAGCGATTGGAGGTGGAAAATAGTGATTTACGGTTTTTTTGTTTTTTGATGTGGTTGGAAATTGAGGAAGAAAGGCTCGGCCAAGCTGCTGTAATTCGCGATTTTCCGACGGCTTCCGACGGCCGGCGACGGCTCGTCGGAAGTCGTCGGAAAATGGCCATCAGAACCCGTCGCTCCCCTTCCCCCCCCCCCCACGTCGCTATTTGACTATTTTCTAGTAGTGAATGTAATAGAATATTATACAAATAAATTTTATAATTCAATTATCTCAAGCTTAATATTTATTCAAAATTTTGGTTTCATTGTATATTTGACATTATCCTTTAAGACAAAGTTTAAGAATTAGATTTCCGATTAACTTCAGACAATTTTAAAGATAAATAAATGTACACAATATATATCAAATCAAATTTTAGAAACCAAATCCATTTAATTCTCCAAAGCAAGACTGTAGCAAAGCTACAGGATTGTCTCTTCACTTCGAAACTCAAAAATGAAAGTCGATGATGTTGCAGTCATCACCGAAATTAATCTCCAGCGGCAAAGAAAAGAGCGCTGATTTACAAAATAAGATTCCTTGAAACAATTTCTACTTGAAATACTTTAATAGTACACCCTTAAAGCTTTAAACACAAAGTCTGAAAGTATCGGAAATTAAATTCTTAGTATCTTGTTTTAAATTCATTTAAATTCCCATATTAATTTATAACCATGTTTTAGCTCAATTATTTATATATGAAACCAAAGCCAATAGTTACAAGACAGAGTCAAATATTATTTCTTAACATCCAAGTCAATTAACTATCAAAATTCAGAAAATTATACTAATGCATATAAAATATGATCATGCAAAATTCATTCATTTACTAAATTTGAAAACAATATTGTGTCTTTTTGCTCTATTCAAGTGTTTTGGTGATCCTATCGGTGGCATTGATCAGACGAATCGATCGAAAACCCAAATCAACATCAACAACTCAAATAACACACTATATAAAACATTTTAAACATAGATTTACAAATACACTATACAGGAATAGATTTTCAAGACAAGGATAGAGATTCAAATTTGATTAATTCAAATCAAAGAAAATTTTGATTTGAGGATAAGTTGAAACAAAAAAAGACGATTAACTAACTATAACATCCCGCTTTTTCGCACGCTTTAAGTCGACACACATGCCGATTCAAACCGTACGGAAGGGCGGATTATTATGGGGTAAATAAGAAAAGCAGGGAAAGAAAAAAAACAAAATAGAATCTTGCAGCGGAATGATAAAATATAATAATCAAATATACAGTTCATGAAGCTGTTTATAAAATATTCGATTATATTTGTACAATACATATCAGAGTTGCACATACCATAGGATAATAATTAATTCAGCGGAATCAAATGGTGTAGTGGAATAACATAGTAGATAACAGTAATATAAATCTTCGTCCTCGTCCTCGTCCTCCAGAGCTAAAGTCTTCGAATCCTGAAATACTCAGGCTGGCTTGAGAGAATTGAAAAGACAAAACACTCGAGTCAGAACTAAAAGATCTTATGTGAGTTAAATAAATATGAGTGCAGTAACTTAAGAGATGCTCGGGATTCATATCTTCTAAGGATCCGTTAAACTATTTACTATGTAGTATATTTTGCTATTATAATAGTGTCTAATTGTAAAATAAACTTACTTTTAAATAGCGTTAAGGAGTGACCCAACATTCCTCTTAATACATAATATATTTTCATAGTCTATACAGTACCATAATCTCCCCCGTACTGGGCATCGTCAGAGGGCACTGCATAGGTATGTTACAAAACAAAATCGTATAAGGCGCGCTAGGATAGGTGACACGGCACAACTAGGCAATGCCAGGGTAGATATACCAATTACGCTTATGGGTCGGTGGTAATGCATAGCCGCAGCTACCCCCACCTCGAGCCACACCCCCAAATCAAAGAAATCAAAAGTGGCCACCGAATAAATCCAAAAGTCAGAGTATAATATCGAAGGGATGTGTCCTATAAAAGGTGCTACCTTCTTAACCAGTCAACCGCTCCTATTTTAGCCACCTTATGCCAACTCGCGGGAGTCGGGTCCACGTAATTACCTCAAAGGAAACGCCGCCACCATCCTACTTCATTCTGGAATCTCCACCGCATACACTGTTGTTAAAGTGGTTTTCGAAGTTGGCAGAGAGTATGACAACTTCTGATCCCGGTCTATTCAACAACCAAACGTTATTATAACACCGCGGTCTTATCAAAATAGTTTATACTTTTAAAACCAGAATATAATATCCATTTCACATCCATATAAATACGATATCATTTACTCTTTGAAACCTAAATCAATTTTTGATATCATTTTCAAATATATCATTTTATAAAACTATAATATTTCAAAGTCAATATTTCAGAACCAACTCGAAATATCACCTTTCAAAATGTAAAACTTTAAATTTCATAACTTTGAAACACACTACACCACTTAAATGGTTTAACTATTAAATTACCTTATAAAATAAAATACTTCTTTAATTTTACAAATAAATTCCAAATATCGATTTGAACTGTGACGACCCGGAAAATTAAGAAATATTATTTTGATCAGAATTCAATCTAATTATTTAAATATAAACTAAAAATAGCTATATATATGTATTCTAATGTAAATAAAATATACCTTATCAACGTTGAACATAGGTATAAAATAAAAATATGGGTACAAAAATAAATATATAAACACTAGGAACTATGAAGTTAACATGAATATTAAATAATAATAAAATAGATAAGTAAATTAGTTTGGGTTGTTAACTTTCAAAAGAAATAAAAATCAATCTTATATTAGCAATAAATAGTATCTCAAATAAATTATGGTTAAGTGAAATATAAAGTAAAATATATCATATCAATAAATTAACATAAGTATAAACAAGTACATGATAAAATAAAAATAAATGTATATCATCACTAGAACTATGAAATGAATAGAAGCATGAAAACAAATAATAAATATAAATTATATGTTGGATAGTTTAACCAAAAATAAAAAATTGGAATGTAAGCAAGTAATGAAATGAGACAAGATAGTAACCTGATCATAAATATGCTCATAAATCAAGTGTACATAATATAAAGCCAAAAGAGATATTAGCTTCCAAAACAAGACAAACAAAATTAATGTAGCACCACTTAATTCTTTTCAGCCTACAAATTGAAGGAAAAATCTCTGGCCAACATTCATAGAATCATTTCCAGTACAAGAAAAAAAATCTGGCATCATATCCTATATCTATCATAACCCTGTACACTCTCTTATATATCATTTTCATGTTTTTCATTTCGTTCATCAATCTAAAGCTGAAGAAAAAAATTGCAAACCAGAAAACAAGAGCAAACAAGCAACATTAATTTACAAATTTAAACAAGAATCAGGCAAGTAGGATAGCAACTTTAGTTCAGTTTGAATCATCTCAGTAGATGAATGGCAGCATAACAGGTCCCAGGTCTTCTGTCTTCAAAGCAAAGTGCGTAAACAAATTGTTGGATAAAGTTTAAATCTGGTAGTAACTTTGATACACAAGATGGTAGTTTGAAGTGATTTAATATATATTGCTTGCATGAATGATGGCTGTGTATATGGATATGCACATATCTGTCAAATTTAACTTCTCTGTTCTTAGTTCAGAGTCTATGAATTTGTCCAAAATTCAAAATCTTTACATGTGACCTCTTTTAAGCTTTGAGGTTTAAAAAAAAATATTTTAGTTTAAGCTTAATACGAAAGTTAAAAATAGATTCAAGAAAGAAAAGTTTATACATTAAGAAATAATTGGTTTTTACAGTGGAAATTCAAATTTTTGAAGTAATTCGACCATAGTAATTTGAAGATTTGATTATATAATCTGAATCCTTACATAAAAATAGGTATTTTAAGCTTGGTTTGGTAATTTTCAGAAGCGTGGTTTATGAGCAGTTCGTAGATGATCAAAATATGCTTTTTAACCTATTTCTGCCCATCAATCAAACATTAGGTGCTGAAACTTTGCTTGAAGCAAGTTTAGCTATGGATTTCATCAGGAAAATTATTGATAAATTTTTCTATTGCAAGATTTGAGGGGAGGAGGGAAATTTAGGTTTTGCTACATGTTTTTGTCGAGCTCTGGAAAAGAGGTGATTTCTTCACCAACAATCAATCGAGTCATGAGTGTTTTGGGGAAATGGTGGCTGGAAGTGTGATGCGTTCATGACCGGAGGCTGGAAGTTTACGGTGGAAGGAAATGCTCAGGCGAGGCAAGTTGGGTCGGTGGTCAGAACTCGAGATTTATCGAGTTATACTCGTTTTCGACTATGGACGAGTGTGAGTCTTTTGTCGATCAGAACTCGATGACGAAGAGTTACTTGATGTGTTGGGATCGCCGGAGCCGGTCAGAGTTCGCCGGCGAGGATGTGTACGTACATGATGTTTTCGTGTATCAGGCGAGTTCGTTCGCATGGGAGACTCGGTGATGTTCTCGTGCAACTGAGCTTGGTGCTCGAGGTCAAGCTCGAGTTCGTGGAGTGTTTTGAGTGTTACTGTGTCTTTAAACTTAAATCTTGGAAAAAAAATAAAGAAGAATAGAAGCAAAGGAAACTCAGAGGAAAATGTAAAGAGCTCGGGTCCAACCCGAGTAACCTGGGAAATTTGCTCGGGTTAATGATTGAATGCTAGTCTGTTAAGTATATAATATGGACAGTTGTTGTGTAAATGCAAGATTAAGGATTGTTGATTTTAATTAAGAGTAAGGTGAGCAATAATGTTAAGAAATTTAAATTGGAAATTTTAGATCAAATAAATTGTAATTAAGAAATTTTATTTATTAAATGCTTAATAAGTTTGAAATTAAGAGATTTTAACATTACCTAATTGAAGTTAATTAAGAGTTAACTAATTTGAAATATAATTAAGGAATAATATCTAATTGATTAAGTAATTAATTAAGAAATTGGCGATTGATAATGGGTAATTCAGATTTAATTAAAAATGAAGGTTATAAATTGATAATAAATTAAGATTAATTTAATTGATCATAACGATAATTTAGAAATGGTTAATTTGAATGTTTGAAATTAATTGATTAATTAATGAAGGATTTATTAATCAAGAAAGTGGTAAATTCATAAGTAAACAATCTACTTTAATATAAGTCAATTAGACTAACTATATTATACTTTGATGATTTCTGTTCATTGACTTTTGAATATCTGGATTATGATGATTATATAATGTTATAAATGGACAAATCCATGGAAACAAGTCAGTTTGGAATGAATTGTAAACAGCAAAATAAAAGGGTGAGTAAATCTCACGCGTCTGGGTTTTTATTTAAATTTAGATGGCTACATTGAAATGATTGATTGAATGGTTGAACTGAATTGATATGCTATATTTTATAGTAATATCTAGATTATATAGGAATGAATGGTAGTTTGGAATGATTATTACTGGCAATTGAAATAATGAATGCTATGAGTCGTCTGAATATTTTGGTACCCTGAGTTATCGAAATATATATAAATTGGATTCTGTAAGGAATATAAGGGTGAATTTGGAAGTGAAATAATTGTACAATAAAAAAAAATAAAGAATGAGCTGGAAAGGAACGAAAATGATATTTAGAAACGGAAGTTAAAATTGTAAAGTAGAGATGTAAAACAAGTTCTAAATCAAAGTTAAATCTAACAAATAAAGTTGTAAAATATTAAGGGTTTTAACAACTTGAATGTTTACGTGTAATTGTAATTTGACTCGAATTTAAAAAAAATGGCTTTAAATTCCTTTAAGCTTCTATTATAAAACGAGTAATTAATTTGTTTAATGAAGTAAATAAACAATAGTTAATTGCATGATGAGATTTATCGAGAATGATTAATATTGTGGTTTAATTAATGTAATTAAATTTGATTAGGATAAATTAAAATATAATTGGAAATCCTTAATTTATGTAATTAAAGTTGTAATCAAAGATTGACAAATTAAGATTAATTAATCCATAATAATTGACTTATGAGAAATTAATTAATATAAGTAATTAAGGATAAATGAAATTAATATAGTTAATTAATTTATGAGGTAACTAAAGATTTCTTATTGATTTTGGTTGAAAATAATTAACATCGTGAAATGAATTAAAGTTAAATTCTTGAATATAATTGAACGATGATTAATCTAGAGTGATTAATTGAGATGAAAATGAAAGGATGATGGATTATCAAATCAATGTTAAATGGAGAAATCTAAGTGGATGAGGTTAGTAATTCAATTAGGATTAATTTAATTCAATTTGTATGTGATTAAGCTTTGCTTATGGATGATTTGATGGTATTGGATACTTTGAATGAGCAGGTATCCCTGATATGAAATGTTGTGTATTTCATTTGAATAACTTAGGTTAGGATAACATGAGTTTCGAAGAAACCGGGCCGGGTACTGGGAAATACCCGAAACCACTTCCAATTTTTATAAATTATTTTGTGAAATAAATAGGATGGAATGAAATGATTTTAGTGAATTGGGTTATTTATCTAAGTTTGGTACTTACAAATTGACATGTAAAATAAGTATTGTCGATAGCAAATTGTGAATTTGTTAAATTGATATAAGTTACCTCGGGTTTATATAAGTTGTTCGCTTTGGTATTCCATGTTAGTTGGGTTTACTCACGCTGGTTTCCAGCCTGTCCCGGGTGTTACTTTGGTGTAATGCTCGGGTCAGACCGAGTATTACAGATTTTCAGGTAGATACGTGCTGGAGCTCAGAAGGCGAGCTGGATGGCGATATCGTATAGAGTATTCCGCTGTATTTATATTATTGTTAATCTGAGACATGATAATTGTAAATATTCAGTGACTGTATATATGTAAAACTTTGATGTATTGAAATGTAATCGACAGATATAGTATTCTGTTGTAAGCTGTTATTATTATTATATTTTACCCGCTGCGAATGTGAGTTGTTGATGTTTCTGTTCATCTTCTTCTATCTCTTTCTTCTTTTTCATAAGTATCTGAAATTTTCGGGTTCGAAAATTTTGGGTCGTTACAGTTGGTATCAGAGCTGAAAGGTTAAGCGAGAACCTTGGCTCTGGTGGGGATTACTCATTAAATAGAGTTCGTAGAACTCTAGAATGAGTTGAGTGTATATATATATGAGCGCGTACTTGTTATTTTCTTATATAGGTTTTAAATGGTTTTATATAAAAGTATATTTTGATATATAAAGCAATATTCTCTTCTAATGAAATATTTAGGTGATTGGTTGTTAAATTATTTGAATTAAGTTACGAAGTAATATAAGATACAACCAAATTAAAATTAAATTAATTAAAAATGAAATTCTAGAATTAGAACTCAGAAATTAGGATTGTTTGAAACTTTAAATGAACAAAGTTAAATTTGGTTTAAAAAGGTTAAACCAACCTTTAAGAATTTAGCTCGAATTATATAATTCGGGATGGTTTAAATTTGAAGTTGGAATTGAACTCATTCAAATTGAATTCGATTTGAATTAATTGGATTTGGGATGGAAGATGTATAAGTTCAAAAATTTAATGGACGATTTGGATTGGATTGAATTGAAATGATTGAAATTGAAGTGAGTTCAATTGAAGGGATATTAGTCCAAAGTAATTGGAATAACTTTGGACTTGTAATTAAAGTGGAATTGGTTTAAAATCAAAAAGGAATTTGAAATATAGATTGTAAATGTAATTTATAAATTGAAATAAACTTCATAAATAAATGAGATTATAAGTTGAAATAGAATTCCGGAGAATATTTGAAAATAAAGTGAGATGAAATTCCAGGGTAATGTTTAAATACGAGTTGGAAGAATTGGGAATTTGGAATTTTGGGAAAATCTAAAATTCCTTTGGGTTGAAAGTGGTTTCCAAAGGTTTTGAAGAAATAGTAGCATTATTTCAAAAATATTGGAAGTGTTTTTAGAGAGATAAAAGCATTAAACTCTTTCGGTCACTGGAAAATAACGTCGGTGATGACTGCAGCATCATCGATGTTTGTTTTCGAGTTTCTAGAAGAGAAATTGCTACCAAATTGTTTTACATTGGAATGGTTTGTGAACTGGGTTTGGTTTTGAAGTTCAAAGGGATAAATGAATTTGCCAAGGAATTTTGTGTATAGGTGAATTCTATGGTGATATTGAAATTTTGGAAATTTGTTTAAACTCTGGAATTCTTGGTTAAATGTTTATGGAATAATAAAAATATATTGGCTAAATAAAATGTATAACTTCGAATTAAAAGCAAAACGTGAAAGTAATTGATTATAAATGGAAGTTGTAAAATTGAAATTATAACTAAAGTTGTACAAGTTTAAAGACTAAATGGAATTTGATTTGAAGTTGGAACTATATTGAGAATCAATTCAACTTGAATTGGGATTAAATCAATTTCAATGGAAATTGAAGATTATTTAAATTGGAATTGGGTTAATTTAAATGGGAGTGAAAACTTAAATTGAATTGTTGGGGAAGTGAACAGTTTTGACTCTGGGCTATTTACAATATAAATTGTCTTAATATAAACTTATTTTTCTAAGCTATTAAATATATACAACCTTTCTTTCTTAAAGTCAAATTATTTTATACTTGTTTTACAATTATTTTGAAATTATTTAACCTTTTTTCAACTATTTTCTAAACTTATTACTATATTCTAACTATGTTACAAATTAATTACTAATTTACAACTATTTTGCAATTATTAAGATTTCTATAACTATTTAACTATTTTCCAACTATTTTATAATTAGTTAACTATTTTACAATTATTTTGCAAACTAATAATTATTTTTCAACTACTTAACTATTTTTTTTAAATTTTCAAGCTATTTTTCTAAACTGGTCGGAGTTCAAACTGTTATTGATTAAAGTACCCAACTGAGATAAGGATTGAAGTAATAATCCAAATGGGAATTAATGTAAAGGTGAATAAGGAATGTGAAATGGTTCTTTTGAACTGAAAGAATATTTTGAGAAATATGAAATGAATAAAGATGGAAATTGGATATTTCTATGGTTTTTGAGAGTGTTTGGAGTATAAAAGGTGTTTTATACAAGAAAGTAAGGATCCAAAGTTTTAAATATATATATATATATATATATATATATATGAATATATATAAAGGATCTTATGAGGATTTTGGGAAAGAATTTTGATTTTTGGGAAAAATCAATATTGCGTTTTGGAAAGCCTATTTTGAGAATTATCGATTTTGGGATAGTCGATTTTGTGTGAAGGAGCTTTGTATAATATCATACTAGGTGTATGATTTCAAGATACTATATGTGTATAGTATAAAATATTTTGATGATGGCTCTGGGGAAAAAGGCGCTCCCTTGAAATGAACTTCTCAGGAGTGCCACCGGGTGGTGATGCCTTAAGCCCAAGGGGGGTTCTAAAGTTGATCCTGTGAGGAGTTTGGGCAAAACTAGTTCCTGGGGATTATGAGTAGTGTATACCATAGCGGAAGTCGTGTGTGCCGCGGAGAGCCAACAGTTTACGTTTGATTCTATATCGGTAGACTGCGACCTATGGTATAACATAGCGAAAGTCGTGTGTGCCGCTGGGAGCCAACAATCTGCATTTGAGTTTATCTAGGTAGACTGCGACCTATGTAGGAGTGGAGAAGTTTCATTTCGACAGCGAAAATCAAAGGCCGCGGAGAGCCTACAGTTACATGGACTTTTTCTGCGACGGCAACGTAACCCTGGAATGTAACTGCGATCTGTTGTGGGTCCCATGGTGTAATCAGTTACATGGACTTTTGCTGCGATGACAACGTAACCCAGGATGTAACTGTGACCATGGATGGGTGTGATGATTTCCAGAGCATTCTCACCAAAGATATTTCCTCTATTTTCAAAAATGTTTTCTATATTTTCAATAAAAATTATTTTCTAAGAATTTTCACTGGGTGTTGAAAACGAGTTTACTAAGTACTTATAGATTTTCAGTCCTACGCCTGATCAACGTATGACCAAATTTCTATAAGAACAAGGATGGACTTGTTGAAACATCGAGTTATAAAAGAATTTTTATCAAAACTATTTTGGAAAATATAATGTAGATATTAAAAAGTGTTTTAAAAATGATCAAGGAATACTTATCTGATTTTAACCATTTTCATGAATTCTGGCTTCGTTCCTTTTCGAGGAGAAAAAGTTCTAAAGGGGGGAGGAATGTGACGACCCAGAAAATTAAGAAATATTATTTTGATCAGAATTCAATCTAATTATTTAACTTTAAACTATAAACAGCTATATATATGTATTCTAATGTAAATAAAATATACCTTATCAACGTTAAACATAGGTATTAAATAAAAATATGGTTACAAAAATAAATATATAAACACTAGGAACTATGAAGTTAACATGAATATTAAATAATAATAAAATAGGCAAGTAAATTAGTTTGGGTTGTTAACTTTCAAAAGAAATAAAAATCAATCTTATATTAGCAATAAATAATATCTCAAATAAATTATGGCTAAGTGAAATATAAAGTAAAATATATCATATCAATAAATTAACATAAGTATAAACAAGTATATGATAAAATAAAAATAAATATATATCATCACTAGAAGTATGAAATGAATAGAAGCATGAAAACAAATAATAAATATAAAATTATATGTTGGATAGTTTAAATATAAAAAAATTGGAATGTAAGCAAGTAATGAAATGAGACAAGATAGTAACCTGATCATAAATATGCTCATAAATCAAGTGTACATAATATAAAGCCAAAAGAGATATTAGCTTCCAAAACAAGACAAACAAAATTAATGTAGCACAACTTAATTCTTTTCAGCCTACAAATTGAAGAAAAAATCTCTGGCCAACATTTATAAAATCATTTCTAGTACAAGAAAAAAAATCTGGCATCATATCCTATATCTATCATAACCCTGTACACTCTCTTATATATCATTTTCATGTTTTTCATTTCGTTCATCAATCTAAAGCTGAAAAAAAATATAATTGCAAACCAGAAAACAAAAGAAAACAAGCAACATTATTTTACAAATTTAAACAAGAATCAGGCAAGTAGGATAGCAACTTCAGTTCAGTTTGAATCATCTCAGTAAATGAATGACAGCATAACAGGTCCCAGGTCTTCTGTCTTCAAAGCAAAGTGAGTAAACAAATTGTTTGATAAAGTTTAAATCTGGTAGTAACTTTGATATACAAGATGGTAGTTTGAAGTGATTTAATATATATTGCTTGCATAAATGATGGCTGTGTATATGGATATGCACATATCTGTCAAATTTAACTTCTCTGTTCTTAGTTTAGAGTCTATGAATTTGTCCAAAATTCAAAATCTTTACATGTGACCTCTTTTAAGCTTTGAGGTTTAAAAAAATATATTTTAGTTTATGCTTAATACAGAAGTTAAAAATAGATTCAAGAAAGAAAAGTTTATACAGTAAGAAATAATTAGTTTTTACAGTGGAAATTCAAATTTTTGAAGTAATTCGACCATAGTAATTTGAAGATTTAATTATATAATCTGAATCCTTACATAAAAATAGGAATTTTAAGCTTGGTTTGGTAATTTTTAGAAGCGTGGTTTATGAGAAGTTCGTAGATGATCAAAATATGCTTTTTAACCTATTTCTGCCCATCGATCAAACATTAGGTGCTGAAACTTTGCTTGAAACAAGTTTAGCTATGGATTTCATCAGGAAAATTGTTGATAAATTTTTCTATTGCGAGGTTTGAGGGGACGAGGGAAATTTAGGTTTTGCTACATTTTTTTGTCGAGCTCTGGAAAAGAGGTGATTTCTTCACCAACAATCGATCGAGTCACGAGTGTTTTGGGGAAATGGTGACTGGAAGTGTGATGCGTTCATGACCGGAGGCTGGAAGTTTACGGTGGAAGGAAATGCTCAGGCGAGGCAAGTTGGGTCGGTGGTCAGAACTCGAGATTTATCGAGTTATACTCGTTTTCGACTGTGGACGAGTGTGAGTCTTTTGTCGATCAGAACTCGATGACGAAGATTTACTTGATGTGTTGGGATCGCCGGAGCCGGTCAGAGTTCGCCGGCGAGGATGTGTACGTACATGATGTTTTCGTGTATCAGGCGAGTTCGTTCGCATGGGAGACTCGGTGATGTTCTCGTGCAACTGAGCTTGGTGCTCGAGGTCAAGCTCGAGTTCGTGGAGTGTTTTGAGTGTTACTGTGTCTTTAAACTTAAAGCTTGGAAAAAAAATAAAGAAGAATAGAAGCAAAGGAAACTTAGAGGAAAATGTTAAGAGCTCGGGTCCAACCCGAGTAACCTGGGAAATTTGCTCGGGTTAATGATTGAATACTAGTCTGTTAAGTATATAATATGGACAGTTGTTGTGTAAATGCAAGATTAAGGATTGTTGATTTTAATTAACAGTAAGGTGATTAAAAATGTTATGAAATTTAAATTGGAAATTTTAGATCAAATAAATTGTAATTAAGAAATTTTATTTATTAAATGTTTAATAAGTTTGAAATTAAGAGATTTTAACATTACCTAATTGAAGTTAATTAAGAGTTAACTAATTTGAAATATAATTAAGGAATAATATCAAATTGATTAAGTAATTAATTAAGAAATTGGCGATTGATAATGGGTAATTCAGATTTAATTAATAATGAAGGTTATAAATTGATAATAAATTAAGATTAATTTAATTGATCATAACGATAATTTAGAAATGGTTAATTTAAATGTTTGAAATTAATTGATTAATTAATGAAGGATTTATTAATCAATAAAGTGGTAAATTCATAAGTAACAATCTACTTTAATATAAGTCAATTAGACTAAATATATTATACATTGATGATTTCTGTTCATTGACTTTTGAATATCTGGATTATGATGATTATATAATGTTATACAAGGGCAAATCCATGGAAACAAGTCAGTTTGGAATGAATTGTAAACAGCAAAATAAAAGGGTGAGTAAATCTCACGCGTCTGGGTTTTTATTTAAATTTAGATGGCTACATTGAAATGATTGATTGAATGGTTGAACTGAATTGATATGCTATATTTTATAGTAATATCTAGATTATATTGGAATGAATGGTAGTTTGGAATGATTATTATTGGCAATTGGAATAATGAATGCTATGAGTCGTCTGAATATTTTGGTACCCTGAGTTATCGAAATATAAATAAATTGGATTTTGTAAGGAATATAAGGGTGAATTTGAAAGTGAAATAATTGTAGAATAAAAAAATATATAGAATGAGCTGGAAAGGAATGAAAATGATATTTAGAAAGGGGTAAAGTAGAGATGTAAAACGAGTTCTAAATCAAAGTTAAATCTAACAAATAAAGTTGTAAAATATTAAGGGTTTTAACAACTTGAATGTTTACGTGTAATTGTAATTTGACTCGAATTTAAAAAAAAATGGCTTTAAATTCCTTTAAGCTTCTATTATAAAATGAGTAATTAATTTGTTTAATGAAGTAGATAAATAATAGTTAATTGCACGTTGAGATTTATCGAGAATGATTAATGTTGTGTTTTAATTAATGTAATTAAATTTGATTAGGATAAATTAAAATATAATTGGAAATCCTTAGTTTATGTAATTAAAGTTGTAATCAAAGATTGACAAATTAAGATTAATTAATCCATAATAATTGACTTATGAGAAATTAATTAATATAAGTAATTAAGGATAGATGAAATTAATATAGTTAATTAATTTATGAGGTAATTAAAGATTTCTTATTGATTTTGGTTAAAAATAATTAACATCGTGAAATGAATTAAAGTTAAATTCTTGAATATAATTGAAGGATGATTAATCCAGAGTGATTAATTAAGATGAAAATGAAAGGATGATGGATTAATTGATTTGAAATCAATTAATGTTAAATGGAGAAATCTAAGTGGATGAGGTTAGTAATTCAATTAGGATTAATTTAATTCAATTTGTATGTGATTAAGCTTTGCTTATGGATGATTTGATGGTATTGGATGCTTTGAATGGGCAGATATCCCTGATATGAAGTGTTGTGTATTTCATTTGAATAACTTGGGTTAGGATAACATGAGTTTCGAAGAAACCGGGTCGGGCACTGGGAAATACCCTAAACCACTTCGAATTTTTATAAATTGTTTTGTGAAATAAATAGGACGGAATGAAATGATTTTAGTGAATTGGGTTATTTATCTAAGTTTGGTACTTACAAATTGACATGTAAAATAAGTATTGTCTATAGCAAATTGTGAATTTGTTAAATTGATATAAGTTACCTCGGGTTTATATAAGTTGTTCGCTTTGGTATTCCACGTTAGTTGGGTTTACTCACGCTGGTTTCCAGCCTGACCCTGGTGTTACTTTGGTGTAATGCTTGGGTCAGACCGAGTATTACAGATTTTCAGGTAGATACGTGCTGGAGCTCAGAAGGCGAGCTGGATGGCGATATCGTATAGAGTATTCCGCTGTATTTATATTATTGTTAATCTGAGACATGATAATTGTAAATATTCAGTGACTGTATATATGTAAAACTCTGATGTATTGAAATGTAATCGACAGATATAGTATTCTGTTGTGAGCTGTTATTATTTATTATTATGTTTTACCCGCTGCGAATGTGAGTTGTTGATGTTCCTGTTCTTCTTCTTCTATCTCTTTCTTCTTTTTCATAACTATCTGAAATTTTCGGGTTCGAAAATTTCGGGTCGCTACATGAACCTCCAAATAAACCATTTCTAATTTAATATTTTCAAAGCATAAAATTCAATATTTCCAAACTAAATTTTATAATTCATAGACACACACACACACACCCCAATTTCACTTTTCCTGTTATTTAGTTTGAAATATGTACATAATAATCTAGTATCCCTTTGATGAAACTCCAAATTTCAAAAATTGAATCATCCTCAATTCATTAGACTAGATATTTTTACTTAAACCATCTTAACCCCAAATTTTAGTTTTAAAACCATATTCTTTTAAAAATCTAAAGTTTAATAAGTTCCAATGGATTTTTATTAAATAAAATTCTTAATCAAATAAAATCTCAAGTCAATTTCAAAACTATTTTCTCATACTTGATTTATAAAATTAATATACTCTCTATATAAAAATAATATTTAAGTAAATACTTCCCATAATATAATTTAATAAAATCAACTTTATTATTAAAATTATTTATACTTTAAACAATTTTATACCTAGCTCAAAACCAAGAATTTTACTATATGTCAAATAACCTTTATCAAATATCCGAATCGATATCTCATAAAACCATATATATTTCTTTACGAAACCATAGAAAACATTTCAAAATATTATTATATATAGACTGCAGTGTCTGTAAAAAATTTTCTACCCTATGGTCAAGTGATACAGATATTTATCATTTCAATCCGTAATTTAAAAATGAAAATTTTCGGTTATATATCATTTCAAACCGCAATCCTGAATGAAATGAAAATGCATAATAACTTGCAGTTTATAACCATATAAAATACAGCTTCCATTCATCCAATACCAACCATCAACCATTTATCACAATCATCATCAAATTCAAGCAATAACATCAATATAGAACGGATAATAAACAACAGGTATTAAATAGCAGTTCATATTCAATAATAATTTAAATAAATATTTAACTGGAAGTTTATATGAAATGAATAATTAATTAACAATTCAACTGCCAGTTTAAATGCAATGAATAAAATAAAAAGCAAATTTATTTAAATAAATGAAATTAACTGAGATAATGATTAAAAATATGCCAAACAACCATAAATTAATTTTAAATCACATCACATATCAATTTAACAGACATAACAAATTTTAGAAGTTGTGAGTGGGTTCAAACACTCACCTTTTGAATTTAAATTGAATTTAAATTCAATTTAAACCCAAAAATTCAAACTGTCTGTAACGACCCAGAATTTTGGGTCGCTAAATTTGAACATTTAATTCATTTTAAATGTTAATATGGATTATAAATTCGAATTATGATATAAAAGATTTGGTTAAATTAATAAAATTGATTAAGACTTTGTATACGATAATTTAATTGAAATTTGAATAATAATGAATGAATATTAGAATTGGGGTAAATAAGTAATTCTGAGAGTAAATGGAGATAAAATTTGATTCTAAAGTTTATTTCGAGTCTAATTGGCTTTGAATTATCATTTTGGATCGTTGGATGGAATTAATTGGCGATAGATTGAATTTGGAATTTTATATTAATTTAATAATAGAATTTAATAACAAAATATTGCCATTAATCAGATTTTAGTCCGGAATGAGCCAAAATGATTTTTAATGTGAATATAAATTTTATACGAGTTATAATAAAGTTTTAAAAGTGAAATTTTAAGCGTTTTCGTTAGTTTCGAAAATCGCCCAATTAAATAGACGAGTTAAAATAGCCTTCCGGACACAGTCTCGGAATTCGACGAAACCAGTTCCATTGGATCCGTAATAGTTAGTTATTATCGGATTTCAATTTTCGTAGCAATCAGAGTTGTCGTTTGACCGTGGTAGCTTGAAACGTATAGGAATCGTTTTAATCGGTTTAAATTAAAATTGAACGTTTAATTCCGTAACTCGCGCATACGATCAAATTAGCTTACGGAACCTGTTCCATTGTGTTCGGAACGCGGAAAAACTTTAGAATCGCCTATCGGAGTGCGTAGTTTGGAGGTCGTTTGCATAATCTGTTAAAAACGAGAATTTTATTAATTAAATAATATTAAACCATATATATATTAACATTTTTATCAAAACCCTAGCAAACTAACGTGCCGCCGCTCTCTTTTGTTATAATGGACGAAAATGAATATCGTTCTTCCTCCTAGATCTCCTAATCCACTAATTATTTTCAAAAAATTTCAACTGCAGATTCGAGGAGGGCTGTGAGATCTTCGTTGTGTACGGTGGTGATGGAGTTTAGTGCAGCGTGGAGGGAGCACAGAGGCCGCGTTGATTATAGGCTCGGCCTCGTTTTCAAGGTGGAGGAGGGCACCGAGTTCAGTGTGCTTCTGGGCGTGGGTGCTGGGCGATGAGCTCTTCGATGTGGTAGAAGCTGATCGTTCTCAAACTCGTCGTAGTGGCCGAAGTTTTCAACCCTAGTTGGCAAGCTATGGGTTCAATTTTTGCGTGTGTTCCTGTACGTTGCGTTCGAGTAGAAGATGAGGAGCGGCCTTCTTTGTTTGTACGTGACAGTTATTGTTTTGGGGTAATTATAATTAAAAGAGAAATTCGTTTTCAATTCAATATGAACTTTAAAAATTAATAACTAATTCAAATTGTATCAGAAATTAACGAACTTGATAGCGCCGGAATCGCAGAGTCGAGCATTACGAGATGGTGCAGATCCGGAGTCATTCCGGGCAAGTAGAAATTTGGGTTAAATCGAACATCGTTCGGTCTAATTTAAATTTCGAACGCTCGCCGAAACTCAAGGTGAGTTATTCTCACTCACATCTGGATATTGGCTGATTTAAATAATAAATATTTAAATATCCATGTGATTGGTTGCATATTATTATTATTATTATCAGTCTGGATTGATATTTATATATGTGATGTGCTAATATTTGTGGATGCAGGGAAAACAGGTTGGAGGGATCCAACTGGATTCCTCAAAATGTAGTAATTATCTTTATAATTGATGATGATGCATGTTTATATATTGTGATTTGATAAATGTGGAATTAAATTGTTCTGTGATATTGTGGTATAAATTACAAACCAAGAATGTTAATTATAAAGAAATTTGGAGTTTAATTATAAAGAAATTAAATTGGGTTTCCAAAGAAATTAAGAAATTTATAAATAAGGAATTTAAAAGAATATAAAAATTAGAATCTGTTTGAAGGGAAATTGAAATAAAAATTGTATTGGAATATTGTTGAGTAAATTATAAATCCATAATTAATTATAAATGGAGGAATTGAATTCTAGAGAAATAAAAGATATTGTTAAATAATGAATTTTAAAGAATTAAAATTTGAAATCTATTTAGAATGGAAATTGAAAATTGGTAAAATCTGGAATGATAAACAAAGAGAAATGTTATCAATTGATAAATGTGAAAGTAAATTTATGTTATTAAACCATAAAACTAAATTGAAATAAATCGACAGAAATCGTGAGAAGGATTTCTGTGATGTTTAAGTGGAAATGAGATTCCTTGGGATAACCAAGTTCGAGTTTAAACTGATTTTATAAAAAGAAAGTTTTAAAAATTCAAACTTGTTTAAAAGTGTGTTTGGAAAATTATTATTTTAAAATAATTATTAATAATTAGCAATAGTAAATTTTATAAATACCTTAATAATTATTTTTACAAATGGATTTGTTTAAAAGACTAGTTTTGGACTTAAGTCATTTGAAATTAGTATTTACCTTATTGAAACACTACTTTTAAATTTAGTTTATTAAAAACCTTATTTAAAATCAAAGTTTATATCTTAATAAATGGTTTTACTGTACATATTTTGAAATTATATTTTGAGTAAGTAACTAGAAGTGAATTTACGTATTTTAAAGTATATTTCAGTATAAAATATTTTAACTGTTTTAAATTTAAATTGTTTTGAACTTGGTTATTTCCAATGGGAATATAGGGTAAAGGATTTACCTTGTAAAGGAAGAACTTTGGGAATTGTTTGCAAGTGAGCTTTGGAAATTTGAAAATATATCTTTTAAAGATATTTGAGGCAAATAAATAATGTGGGAATTATTTATTGTGTGATGGATGCTTATGGATGTTTATGAATATAAATTGATAGTTAAATCACCGACTATCAATATTGGACAAATGCGTTGATCGTTTCGAAGAGACCGGGATCGAGATTTATTTCTCGAAATCCACTTCGATCCGGTTTGTACGTTTCGTGCGAAAAACGTGTTCAGAGTCGAAGATGGAGCAGTGAAGTGCAAGGGCTAGTCGCTACTAATCCTGAGGATATTTCCAAAATGGATGTAGTAGAAGTAGTGCCTTTGGTTCCGTTAGAACCCGGGACGGACTTGTATAGACGAATGCTTGCGAAACATCGTCAGGTGGACGATGGGCATTCTAAGTGAAAACGTTCTAAAGGTAACGCTAAGCCTCAAGCCTCATCAACCGGGAATGACTGAAAATCAGGGGATATGCAGCAAGGTTAGGTGGGTCATGCCCAAGCAGGACAAGATATTTCCCCTGTCTAGATGTCCCTTTTTATTTCGGCTTAGTGGGTGGTTGGTCGCGCCAACCACGGGGTTTATCTTGTTCGGGACTGTTCAGTAAGGAATGGTTCTGGCCTTGTGTTGCAGGGGATGAAGGGAGTAGTCCTCGGTACGGTGATCTAGGCCCCGTACTGTGACAGGTGGTACCCCAGTGCCTAGTCATTGTTGGAAATCCATTTTCCCTACGAGCCTTGTACGAGTTTTGTTTGTATTACCCACTTCGGTGGCTAGTAGTTGGAATTTAATAGATGTTACAATTTCGGCTATTTTATAAGTATTTGTAAATAGACCCTATTATAATATCAGAGGATTTCTATAAAAAGAGTTTTAGCTATCGTAAGGTAAAAACCCGACATTTTTATTTGTGGCGTGGTCTTACGAGATGCTTTTTTTTTTCAAAGGATTTTTGAAACTTTAATAATCAATTTGGATGCATTAGTATCAGTTGGTATTCCAGACTAACCCGAGTGTTATTTCATTATAATGCTCGGGTCAGACCGAGTATTATATGTTCAGGACAGGTTGCTATGGAGCAGGGGAGGAGCTGGAGTCCGAGACGTATTATATGTACCTATATATATCCGCTGCTATGATTTCATGGTATGTGTGACGCCCCACCTCTATGCTCACAATAACAAAGAGTATTAAAAGAAATACTGTCTGTTATAACGAAGAATAAGGTTGGATAGGAGCGCATCCGTAGTTTGGCCTTACACTAGTATTGGTTATCTCGATAGGAGTGGTATATATTTTTATTTCTCATCTCATATTTATTTACTCCCATCGGCATACCCAATTCTAGTATAAAACGAACTACGATGGTTCATAATAGTTTAGGACACTATATATAATAATAACACAGATAAAGTAAATGCGGAACACAAATATAACAAAAAGTCTCATATATATATATATATATAACTGATGTCAATTGATATACACGTGATACAATACATATGATACAACTACACTGTCGACTCTGGAAGTTACATATACAAGTACATTATCGTGACTAATATACATGGATATACAACAGCCTATACAAATACACTGACTACTTAACATGACGATGACTACTCCAAAAGATATGAAGAGACTTCATAGCTCAAGCAGCAACACAAAGTAAGATATCAACAACCTGTAAATACTCGGTCTGACCCGAGTATTATATTCAAAAGAAAATAATACACGGGTCAGTCTACTTCAAACTCAGTTATTAGTGCACAGAAGCAATAATAATTAAATAATGAATAGACGACAGTCACAATAAATCTCGTCTACCCCATCCTTAAATAAAGAAATCGGATAGCAACAAATATAACACGTAGCAGTGTGAACAACAAATCAGCAAATTAAACCAAATCAGAATACAATTCAGAATATTGAATTGAATAAACAAATCAGTTCAAACTATTGAAATATCAATTAAAATATTAATTCAGGTAGGGCTGCAGTACACGCACGCGTGCACTGCCTCGCCACTACAGCATATGGAATATGCAAAAGATCAAATAATCAAAACAAGATATAATAACATAAAAGCCATACCGTGTGGCTGCATTTCACGCTTGCGTGCACTGCCTTACCAAAACAGTGATGATGTACACCACCGAGCACAGGGTCAAACCCAAACTATTAGTTGGATTCAACACAAGTATAATTAGGAAAACAATCTAATTGCATCAATACGACGCAAACCAGCAAGGGCAGGACTGCGTACAAAACTAAACTGCAGTCACCACATAAATGCTACGGTTCAAGGGAAACCAACTCAAAAATGGTCAAAGTTCAAAATCCAGTACACCACAGTGCACAAGTACGAACAACAACTATAATATAGCCTCCTTTTGCGAAACACAGTGTCGCATGTGCATAGCCACAGTAGGAATACACATGTACCACATCCAACAACATGAAGGAACCCAAAACACAACAATAATGCAAACAGAAGCAGCAACAACGAATGGTTTAAACAGTGAGTATATACTAGAATGAACAAGTTCAGACAGGAGATAGTCTGACAATGACTGCACAAGGTGTATATGAGACCCAAGACTAAAATATGCTCAAGAGAAGTCAACCCATCCGGAGTGAATGCAAGTCAACAATCGAACCAATCGAATCAGTTATACACATGAATGAATGCTAGCACATCAACCTTCAGGTAATATGCAAGTGGTGCAGAAAATAAACAGTGAAGCAAAGGCATGCATACTTGTATATATATATGCAAGAAACAATATATATAAACTCAGGTGGACTGCAATCTGGAAAGGCAGTGATGGATCAAAAAATCCAAATTTATAAGCAATGAACCTTTAAATTCCCAGCTCTTTAAATCATTATCAATTAAAGCCAAAATATATTAAAAGAGCTGTATCTGTTTCAGAATTGGAAGGTGAGACTCACAAAGAAGACTATATTCTATAGCTACGTAAGCTAAGGTGGTAAATTTGCATGATGCAGTTGCTTTATTTTTACTTTGAAATTACATAATGATTTATTTCCAAAGCAAAGATCTGCAAATAGTAGGCTAAAATAATGGATAGGTCATGACTTCATATAATTTCAAGTGCTAGAAAACCAACCACAAGGTAATTGATAGTAAAAGTCCGCAGTAAAACAATAGAATCATAAGATAGGTGCTAGGAATCAAATTATATAAATCCAATCATCTTTTAACTCCCTACTTTGCTTTTACTTACAGCTATGTGGTAAAAATGATATGGAGGCTATGAATAAGTTGGCAAGTAAATATTAATTCACAGTATGATACCAAATGAAATAACAGGTGCAGTGCCGAAGCAAAAGACAAATGTATTGCTTTTTCAAAACAAACACAGTACAGTGAAAACCCACGAATGCAGAGTGTAACTACATCAGAGAGTGCCGAGGTTATCCAAATCATAAACATAAGGGCCGAAGGATAACCAATCGTCGAACAACCCAAAATCATCACCACAGAATCAAAACCATACTAATCAATTAAATTGAAAAGGCAGTAAAGACATAGTGGCCAAAACAGCAAGTATAGTGGAACAAGATCAACACCAAAAATCAAATGACCGAAATCAAGAGAAAACCAGTGTCGTAATGGCCATGAAAACAAACTAAGTCAAAATCATCAACGACGAACAAATCAAACTGCGGAATAAACCAATAACAAATTCGATAATTATAGAATGAATTAGAAGTGAGTGAAATGAAATAACTCACCTTTTAATTCGAGAAGCATGCGGCGAAACCCATCACTCGATTGAGCAAGCCGAAGTCGCGGCACCTCGGAGTCGAACGAAGCCTCAATTTGTACGAAGAAGAGGCCGCCATTTCTATTCTTTTGTATGTTTAGGTTTTGGGTTTTAGGGTTACGAATAAAATGAATAAGAGGATCGGTATACATTATTATCACGGCACCAAAGCATTTGCAAACGTGGGCCAAGATCCAAAGCCCACATAATCACTTGATAATTTAATCCAAAGAACTTTTTTTTTTCAACCTAATTAGAAACTCCTAATAGTACTTAGCAAACCATATTATTCATCTAAATGGCGAAAAATTAATTTCCACAAAACACCGGGTTGTTGCAGACTCCCCTCCTTATAAAAATTGCGTCCCCGCAATTTTCATAATTAAAGTCGTCTACAACAATTATTTTTCTAACATAAACTGGTTAACCTAGAAAAATAAAGTCGGGAATACAACCGTCAAAGGAATCTTTTAGTTTCATAAAGAGATTCACCAATTCTCAACAAAATCCAGCTATCAATTAGATAATCAGAAAACGACAAAACTGAATAAATGCAATTATCAGCAATATTCAATTATCAATTAGATAATTAGAATACAGAAATCACAAAACAACAATATCTAATCATCGATACGATAATTAGAAAACAACAAAATCTAATTATCAACAAGGATAATTATAAAACCCAAACCACAAATCACAAAACCGCAATTATCTAGTTAGCAAAACGGTAATCAGAAAACAATAAAGTTCTAATTACCAAAAACAATAATCAAAATTCTCAAATCAACAAATATTTAATTATCTCAAGCGATAATTAAATCTTAAGTCAATCAAATATTCAATTATCCCAAGCGATAATTAAATCTCAATATCTAATTATCACAAGCGATAATCAGAAATCTCAAATCATCAAATCAATAAATCAACAAATCAACAAATATCTAATTAGAAAAAACGATAATCAGAAATAACAAATATTCGATTATCAAAAACGATAATCAAATCAACAAATATCCGATTATCAAAAACGATAATCAGAACACATATCATCAAATATCTAATTATCACAAGCGATAATCAGAAACAACAAATATCCGATTATCAAAAACGATAATCAAATTGACAAATATCCGATTATCAAAAACGATAATCAGAACACATATCATCAAATATCTAATTATCACAAGCGATAATCAGAAACAACAAATATTCGATTATCAAAAACGATAATCAGAACTCATAACATCAAATATCTAATTATCACAAGCGATAATCAGAAACAACAAATATCCGATTATCAAAAACGATAATCAGAGCTCATAACATCAAATATATAATTATCACAGGCGATAATCAGAAACAACAAATATCCGATTATCAAAAACGATAATCAGAACTCATAACATCAAATATCTAATTATCACAAGCGATAATCAGAAACAACAAATATCCGATTATCAAAAACGATAATCAGAACTCATAACATCAAATATCTAATTACCTGCAGATAATTAGAGTCAACAAATATCTAGAAATCAATTAAGATATTCTAGAAAATCAACATAAAAGGTTGGATCGATCCTATCATATGGCGAGTTTTTAGCTACGCCGCACGTGCATCTCATATGGCCGAAGCCTACCAAGTACCCATCATAATTTTTGGCGCCCATCATATGACCCGAAGGTCCAACATATGACCCGAAGGTCTGGTACTGGTATATGACCCGAAGGTCCATCATATGACCCTAAGGTCTATCATAGTGGCTCGAAAGCACACGAAAATCATCATATATTCAATTAACGAGTCCAAAATTAACCGAAATAGCAAACGCACATGTCCCATACCACGTGTTTTACTAAATCGTTTGATTCTCTTCATCGTTTCCTTGAACGTGTAAAATCATCAAAATCATCAAACAACAAATGTTTCAATTAACGAGTCCGGAATTAATCGAAATAGTAAAAGTGTGGTTCCATACTCCGTACTTTTTCTACATCGTTTAAATCTCTTCATCGTTTCCCTGAAAGTGCAAATTGTGTATTCCAAAATAACATTTCACATTCTCAAACGGACAAGTCCGGAATTAAGCGAATCAGTAAAAGAAAGGGGTCATAATCCTCGATTTTTCTGAAACGTTTAAGTCACTTTCTCATTCTTCTGAAAACGCAAACTGTAAAAATTCTGAAAACAATTTCATTTATTTTATAAAAGTAATAATTTACATTCTCAAACGGACAAGTCCGGAATTAAGAGAATCAGTAAAAGAAAGGGTTCATAGTCCTCGTTTTTGCGGAATCGTTTAAATCCCTTTCTCATTCTTTTGAAAACGTAAACTGAAAAATTTTGAAAACAATTTTTATTTTTGAAACCATTTGAAAATCCGTGCTCAAAACAGCAACATCAAAAACAATTTCGATATGGAAATTGTACTTCTCAAAACACCATAAAAACGGATCTCAAAATCAGAATTGCGGAATAACCGCTTGAAAAATCCACTTTAAAGATTTGACAGTTACTGAAGTCAAAGTGACAGTAATTTTTTAAACGTCAAAATCTCATCAAAATAATTTACATCAAATTCTCATATCAGTGAATTTTCATTCATTAAAATGTCAACAAAACACCGTACTTCAAAAGGTAGTACTAGTGTGAAAATCCCGTTATAAAAATAACGGCAACAAAATAAGTTTTATAGCCAAGCATCGGTTCAACGTAAAATTAATATAGTAACGTGCAACTCCTGTTTGCACGCATACTACAAAATAAACAAAGAAATTACTCAAATATATCTTCGGTGAAAATATTTTAAAATAGCAGAAATCTAATCAGATATGATTAGCATCAAAGAAAACCAGCAAGAATTTCAACAAATCAGAACCACTGGTTAAACAACATAATGAAATTAAATTCATTTTCATATTTTGATTTTTAATCAAAATAATTATCAGCTGTACTCAGCGTAGCAGTCTTACTGTTTCCGCTGCGCACTCTGATAAACAAAACACAATTCAATCAATCATCAAAACACAAATTCACTTTTATTTTTAAATAAAGCTATTTAAAAATTTCATCAAAATTTCAAAACTTTAGTTTTGACTCAAAACACAACTAAAACATCGACAAATAGTTGTAACACATGTTCCATCTAAGTTATGTTTTATATTATGTCCATAAACCCCAAGCTCTGATACCAACTGTGACGCCCCACCTCTATGCTCACAATAACAAAGAGTATTAAAAGAAATACTGTCTGTTATTATGAAGAATAAGGCTGGATAGGAGCGACCATCCGTAGTTAGGCCTTACACTAGTATTGATTATCTCGATAGGAGTGGTATATATTTTTATTTCTCATCTCATATTTATTTACTCCCATCGACATACCCAATTCTAGTATAAAACGAACTACGATGGTTCATAATAGTTTAGGACAATATATATAATAATAACACAGATAAAGTAAATGCGGAACACAAATATAACAGAAAGTCTCATATATATATATATATATAACTGATGTCAGCTGATATACACGTGATACAATACATATGATACAACTACAATGTCGACTCTGGAAGTTACATATACAAGTACATTATCGTGACTAATATACATGGATATACAACAGCCTATACAAATACACTGACTACTAAACATGACGATGACTACTCTATAAGATATGAAGAGACTTCACAGCTCAAGCAGCAACTCAAAGTAAGATATCAACAACCTATAAATACTCGATCTGACCCGAGTATTATATTCAAAAGAAAATAATACACGGGTCAGTCTAATTCAAACTCAGTTATTAGTGCACAGAAGCAATAATAATTAAATAATGAATAGACGATAGTCACAATAAATCTCGTCTACCCGATCCTTAAATAAAGAAATCGGATAGCGATAAATATAACACGTAACAGTGTTAACAACAAATCAGCAAATTAAACCAAATCAGAATACAATTCAGAATATTGAATTGAATAAACAAATAAGTTCAAACCATTGATATATCAATTAAAATATTAATTCGGGTAGGGCTGCAGCACACGCACGCGTGCACTGCCTCGCCACTACAGCATATGGAATATGCAAAAGATCAAATAATCAAAACAAGATAGAATAACATAAAATCCATACCATGTGGCTGCAGTTCACGCTTGCGTGCACTGCCTTGCCACTACAGTGATGATGTACACCACCGAGCACAGGGTCAAACCCGAACTATTAGTTGGATTCAACACAAGTATAATTAGGAAAACAATCTAACTGCATCAATACGACGCAAACCAACAAGGGCAGGACTGCGTACAAAACTAAACTGCAGTCACCACATAAATGCTACGGTTCAAGGGAAACCAACTCAAAAATGGTCAAAGTTCAAAATCCAGTACACCACAGTGCATAAGTACGAACAACAACTATAATATAGCTTCCTTTTGCGAAACACAGTGTCGCATGTGCATAGCCACAGTAGGAATACACATGTACCTCATCCAACAACGTGAAGGAACCCAAAACACAACAATAATGCAAACAGAAGCAGCAACAACGAGTGGTTTAAATAGTGAGTATATACTAGAATGAACAAGTTTAGACAGGAGATAGTCTGACAATGACTGCACAAGGTGTATATGAGACCCAAGACTAAAATATGCTCAAGAGAAGTCAACCCATCCGGAGTGAATGCAAGTCAACAATCGAACCAATCGAACCAGTTATACACATGAATGAATGCTAGCATATCAAGCTTCAGGTAATATGCAAGTGGTGCAGAAAATAAACAGTGAAGCAAAGGCATGCATACTTGTATATATATATGCAAGAAACAATATATATAAACTCAGGTGGACTGCAAACTGAAAAGGCAGTGATGGATCAAAAAATCCAAATTCATAAGCAATGAACCTTTAAATTCCCAGCTCTTTAAATCATTATCAATTAAAGCCAAAATATATTAAAAGAGTTGTATCTGTTTCAGAATTGGAAGGTGAGACTCACAAAGAAGACTATATTCTATAGCTACGTAAGCTAAGGTGGTAAATTTGCATGATGCAGTTGCTTTATTTTTACTTTGAAATTACATAATGATTTATTTCCAAAGCAAAGATCTGCAAATAGTAGGCTAAAATAATGGATAGGTCATGACTTCATATAATTTCAAGTGCTAGAAAACCAACCACAAGGTAATTGATAGTAAAAGTCCGCAGTAAAACAATAGAATCATAAGATAGGTGCTAGGAATCAAATTATATAAATCCAATCATAAGCAGGACAAGATATTTCCCCTGTCTAGATGTCCCTTTTTATTTCGGCTTAGTGGATGGTTGGTCGCGCCAACCACGGGGTTTATCTTGTTCGGGAATGTTCAGTAAGGAATGGTTCCGCCCTTGTATTGCAGGGGATGAAGGGAGTAGTCCTCGGTACGGTGATCTAGGCCCCGTACTGTGACAGGTGGTACCCCAGTGCCTAGTCATTGTTGGAAATCCATTTTCCCTACGAGCCTTGTACGAGTTTTGTTTGTATTACCCACTTCGGTGGCTAGTAGCTGGAATTTAATAGATGTAACAATTTCGGCTATTTTATAAGTATTTGTAAATAGACCCTATTATAATATCAGAGGATTTCTATAAAAAGAGTTTTAGCTATCGTAAGGTAAAAACCCGACATGTTTATTTATGGCGTGGTCTTACGAGATGCTTTTGTTTTTCAAAGGATTTTTGAAACTTTAATAATCAATTTGGATGCATTAGTATCAGCTGGTATTCCAGACTGACTCGGTTGTTATTTCATTATAATGCTCGGGTCAGACCGAGTATTATATGTTCAGGACAGGTTGCTATGGAGCAGGAGAGGAGCTGGAGTCCGAGACGTATTATATGTACCTATATATATCCGCTGCTATGATTGCATGGTATGTCTGATTTGTGATTGTTGATGTATGAGACACTCTGATGATATGATGTATAAAAGTGATACAGTTTTCATTTTGTGTAAAGATCTATATTTACTATTATATTTTATTTCGCTGCGACTGTAAGATTTTGATATTGTTTAGTTTCTTCTTCTTCTATCTCTTCTTCTTTAACCCTAATGGTTTGTATTTCTGTGCCACTTGAGTCAATTTGTATAGAATAGTGTTGATTCAAGGGGTACAGATTTGCGGGCTGTTACACTTGGTATCAGAGCGTAGGTTGGCGACAACCTAGGCTTTGATGGAGAAATTACTCATTAAACAGAGTCAATAGTACTCTATAATGAGTTGAGTGTAATAATATATGAAAGCATACTTGTTAGTGGATATAAAATTGTTTTATACTGTGTTGACTTATCGGTTGAGTGTTTATGAATTCTGGTCGGTACGGGAAATACAACCGTATCGATAGGGGTTTCTAAACTCTTAAACAAGATAAACCGACATAGTATTGTTTTTAAAGTGGGTAAATTAAATAATTTTACCCAAAATTATATTTTGATATAAGAGAAATAAATTTTCTGAAATATTATATATGTTTGATTGTTTGGATGTGGATACTATAATCAAATAAGAATCTAAAATTTAATCTAGAATTTGAAATGGTTATAACCAAATAAGTTCTGTGAGTATAAATTACATAAAAGAGGATAACTAAACTTAAACTAAGCTAGAATTTAAATCCCGGAAGTTTTGGAAAGGATTTTAAATAAAATAAAATAAAAGTTTGGAAATTTAAAATCGTGGGAAAGTTTGAAATGTTTGTTGTGATTTGAAGGTGTTTGAAGGCAATGTTGGAATATTGTTTTGGGAAATATTTTTAAATGGAAACTGTTTTGAAATGAATTTAGAAAAGTAAGAAGCGTTGAACTCACTTTAGTCGCTGGAAAATAATCCAGATGATGCTGGCCACATCATTAGAATTCATTTTCGAGTTTCTAAAGTGATGGATTGCTTCCCAAATACTTGGTTACGATATTGTTTGGACTGGTTGGTTATAATAGTTGTTTTGGAAATTTTTAGAATGGGAAAGTTTGTTTGGTATAAACAAATTGTTTTGGGAAATCTGGGATTTGATTTGATATACCAAATGGGTATGAATTGATATAGTTCAAAATGGTTTTGAAATGAAACCGGGCAATTGAATTCTGGGAAATGATATTTAAATGATGTGTAAAATTAAAATGAACTAACTATTGAACTTATTAAGTGAAATTGATATTAATAAGAAGTAAGAAATGAAAATTTTAGTCTTGGAATGAAAATTTAACCTAAGTAAATGAAAGTGAATAATATATATTGAAGTAAATAGAAAATTTGAATTTAACTTGGACAAGTTCAATAAATTGAACTTAGAAGTAATGGATTTGGGGTTAGATTGATATGTAAGTTAGCTTTGAAAATTGTGGGTCGTTGTGAAATGGATTGTACCCATAAGTTATTAAGTTGTATACTTATAATTTGAGATTGAGGATTTAAAATTGTGTAAGGGATTAAATTGAAAGAAGATCTGTATCCTTAAGAATTTAGTGGTACATATATATATGTAAGATCTGAAATTGTGATTATAAGATGTAGATGGATTGAAATGAGCAATATGAGCTTTAAAATAAATAAGTTAGTGAACTTATAAATAGAGAAATAGATTATAATTCACAAATGAGAAATAATTGAATGGTATGGTGAGCCCAAATTAATCTCAAATGAAATGTGAATTGTGATAAGATAAAGTGAGATATAAAAGAAGTAAATGAACTTAAGTTAGTAAATAAGTTTTGAACTTGTATATGGGAGATTAAAATTGAGAATTCGGAATTGAATTAAAACTAAATGAAATGGAATTAAATTGAATTGGATATGAAGGTGAAATGTAAAAATTTCTTATAATTGCATAAAGAAATTCATATTCTTGAGCTATTAAGTATTATAATTTGAACTTTGATTATAAAATGGAAATGGACTTAAATAAGCAATCTAAACTCTTGAATGGAAGTGAAATTGCAATTCATTAATGGAAAGAGTTGAATGATGTGGCAAAGTCAAAACTTAACCATAAATGAAATGCGAAGTGTAATAAAGCAAGGTGAGAATATAAAGGTGGATGTTCTTAAATTAGCAAATAAATCTTGAACTTATGAATGAGAAAACTGAAATTTATTTTGATAATAGAATTGAATTAAAATTTCAGTTGGGTAATAAATAATAATAAAAAAAACAACAAATTAAATTTGCTAAATGAAATAATTGGAAAATGGTCGTATTGTAAATAAGTTCAGTATGAATTGGGAAAGTGAATTAACACCTAACATGGATTAGGTTAGTGACTAAATGGAATTAAAATTAATTGGGATTTATATTGTAACGGATAGAATTTGGTAGTTAGTCAAAATTTGAAGGTAAATAAGAATCCTGATTTGGATTGGGATTTAATTGTGGTAACAAATATTGAAGTGTGAATGAATATGGAATTGAATTATAATAATGATGGTTTGAATTGTAAATAGATTCAAAGGAGTGAAATAATTTAAAGTGGTTTCTTTGCTAATAAAATAAATCTAAAAATGGATTGAATAAATAAGCAAAGTGCATTGCAATTTGTAAATGGATAGGAATTTGATTTGGATGAGAATCGAATGAAAATAAAATAAAATTGATATAAGAAGATAATGAAGATATGGTGAAAGAACATAAGCAACTTAAAGGTAAAACAATAATGTCTGTGAATGAGCTTTATTAAGTAATCTTGAATGTAATCTGTTAGATAATTAAACTGAATTACAAGTGAATGGTATTAATTAATTATTGTGATTAATCGTTATAATTTTGTTTGGGATAAATTTTGTTTGAGTAATAAATTTGAATTGCAAGTGAAATGGTTTTATTTAATATTGTGATATGGATATAAGAGTTGTAAACAAATCCAAGATGGAATGATAAAAGTAACTTAAGTTAAATAATGGATTTGAAATACGAAAATCAAGACTTGGTTTAAAAAAAAAAAAAAATATAATAAAAATAAAAATAATAAAAAAACAATAAACAAATAAACTTAAGATGGATAATAAATTTGGAAGGTGAGAATAAGGATTGATTTAATAATTGAAATGGAATAAGCATGCTTGGATTATGAACCATGCAGGATTGAATAAAATTAATATGAATCTAAACTGAAATTAATTTTTAATGGTTAAGAGCTTAAGTGGTGATTATTTTTGGCTTGAATGACATGAATATTTGAATGTATTCAGAATTGAGTTGTCTAAACAATAACTGAATTGGTTTTGAATAAATTGGAATGGATTGAAATGTTATTAAGTAATTTTGCAAAATAATGAAAATGAATTATAAAAGAAATGCAAATGCTTCAAATTTGAAATAAGAATTTGGGTTTGTGAATCAACTTGATATTGAAATGATATAGAAAGATGTTAGTGAAGCACATGTTAACCATATGTTAAATAACAATGAATTGGTTGAAATAAATATGGATTGTATATGGTGGACTTGCAGTATAAATCATTCAAGTGAAATAAAAATGAAGTTGGACTTGAATAGGTAATTTGAAAGGTGATTTAAATCTTTAAATTGTTGGTAGATATGGCTAACATAGTAAATGATGAAGTTTTCTTGGTTTGCCTATGCAATGGATGTGTTTGGCTTGCATTTACATTTGAAATATTGTTAAAATGCTTATATCTTGAAATTGATGAGTTTGTTTGAGTTTAGCACAGGAATGCGAGGCGTTCGAGAGGTTTGGAGCACGTATATGCATTATATATTAGTTACTTGCTATTAAAATTTGCCAAAAAGGTACGCCTACGCTAATAAAATTGGGAAATGATATATTTGGTTTGTTATATTTTGGTTTCCGACCGTGTGGGTCGATGTATATATATTTGTTTGTTTCGCGATATCGCGAAAGCTCCTCCGTGCAAGGGAGATTCTTCCAAAATTTTGGGAGTTAGAAAATTTTTGGGTTTTGGGAAAAGTTAAGTAACTTAGGAAGTTATAAGTTAAAATTAAAGCTTTAGAGTTAATAAAGCAAAAGGGTCTGAAATTGAGCTAAAGGTTTTTGAAAGTGTATATAAGTTGTAACTAGAGAAGTTTGGGTTAAGTAAATGAGTGTAGGAACATTCTTCTACCTTAGCAAATTTCGGGGACGAAATTTTTATAAGGGGGGAGGAATGTAACGACCCGGAATTTTGGGTCGCTAAATTTGAACATTTAATTCATTTTAAATGTTAATATGGATTATAAATTTGAATTATGATATAAAAGATTTGGTTGAATTAATAAAATTGATTAAGACTTTATATACGATAATTTAATTGAAATTTGAATAATAACGAATGAATATTAGAATTGGGGTAAATAAGTAATTCTGAGAGTAAATGGAGGTAAAATTTGATTCTAAAGTTTATTTCGAGTCTAATTGGCTTTGAATTATCATTTTGGATCGTTGGATCGAATTAATTGGCGATAGACTGAATTTGGAATTTTATATTAATTTAATAATAGAATTTAATAACAAAATATTGCCATTAATCAGATTTTAGTCCGGAATGAGCCAAAATGATTTTTAATGTGAATATAAATTTTATATGAGTTATAATAAAGTTTCAAAAGCGAAATTTTAAGTGTTTTCGTTAATTTCGAAAATCGCCCGATTAAATAGACGAGTTAAAATAGCCTTCCGGAACACAGTCTCGGAATTCGATGAAACTAGTTCCATTGGATCCGTAATAGTTAGTTATTATCGGATTTCAATTTTCGTAGCAATCGGAGTTGTCGTTTGACCGTGGTAGCTTGAAACGCATAGGAATCGTTTTAATCGATTTAAATTAAAATTGAACGTTTAATTCCGTAACTCGCGCATTCGATCAAATTAGCTTACGGAACCTGTTCCATTGTGCCTGGAACGCGGAAAAACCTTAGAATCGCCTGTCGGAGTGCGTAGTTTGGAGGTCGTTTGCATAATCTGTTAAAAACGAGAATTTTATTAATTAAATAATATTAAACCATATATATATATTAACATTTTTATCAAAACCCTAGAAAACTAACGTAGCCGCCGCTCTCTTTTGTTCTAATGGCCGAAAATGAATATCGTTCTTCCTCCTAGATCTCCTATTCCACTAATTATTTTCAAAATATTTCAATTGGAGAATCGAGGAGGGCTGTGAGATCTTCGTTGTGTACGGTGGTGATGGAGTTTAGTGCAGCGTGGAGGGAGCACGGAGGCCACGTTCGTTATAGGCTCGGCCGCATTTTCAAGGTGGAGGAGGGAACCGAGTTCAGTGTGCTTCTGGGCGTGGGTGCTGGGCGATGAGCTCTTCGATGTGGTAGAAGCTGATCGTTCTCAAATTTGTCGTAGTGGCCGAAGTTTTCAACCCTAGTTGGCAAGCTATGGGTTCAATTTTTGCGTGTGTTCCTGTACGTTGCGTTCGAGTAGAAGATGAGGAGCGGCCTTCTTTGTTTGTACGTGACAGTTATTGTTTTGGGGTAATTATAATTAAAAGAGAAATTTGTTTTCAATTCAATACAAACTTTAAAAATTAATAACTAATTCATATTGTATCAGAAATTAACGAACTTGATAGCGCCGGAATCGCTGAGTCGAGCACTACGAGATGGTGCAGATCCGGAGTCATTCCGGGTAAGTAGAAATTTGGGTTAAATCGAACGTCGTTCGGTCTAATTTAAATTTCGAACGCTCGCCGAAACTCAAGGTGAGTTATTCTCACTCACATCTGGATATTGGCTGATTTTAAAAAAAAAATATTTAAATATCTGTGTGATTGGTCGCATATTATTGTTATTATCTGTCTGGATTGATATTTATATATGTGATGTGCTAATATTTTTGGATGCAGGGAAAACCGGTTGGAGGGATCCAACTGGATTCCTCAAAATGTAGTAATTATCTTTATAATTTATGATGATGCCTGTTTATATATTGTGATTTGATAAATGTGGAATTAAATTGTTCTGTGATATTGTGGTATAAACTACAAACCCAGAATGTTAATTATAAAGAAATTTGGAGTTTAATTATAAAGAAATTAAATTGGGTTTCGAAAGAAATTAAGAAATTTATAAATAAGGAATTTAAAAGAATATAAAAATTAGAATTTGTTTGAAGGGAAATTGAAATAAAAATTGTATTGGAATATCGTTGAATAAATTATAAATCCATAATTAATTATAAATGGAGGAATTGAATTCTAGAGAAATAAAAGATATTGTTAAATAATGAATTTTAAAGAATTAAAATTTGAAATCTATTTAGAATGGAAATTGAAATTTGGTAAAATCTGGAATGATAAACAAAGAGAAATGTTATCAATTGATAAATGTGAAAGTAAATTTATGTTATTAAACCATAAAACTAAATTGAAATAAATCGACAGAAATCGTGAGAAGGATTTCTGTGATGTTTAAGTGGAAATGAGATTCCTTGGGATAACCAAGTTCGAGTGTAAACAGATTTTATAAAAAGGAAGTTTTAAAAATTCAAACTTGTTTAAAAGTGTGTTTGGAAAATTATTATTTTAAAATAATTATTAATAATTAGCGATAGTAAATTTTATAAATACCTTAATAATTATTTTTACAAATGGATTTGTTTAAAAGACTAGTTTTGGACTTAAGTCATTTGAAATTAGTATTTATCTTATTAAAACACTACTTTTAAATTTAGTTTATTAAAAACCTTATTTAAAATCAAAGTTTATATCTTAATAAATGGTTTTACTGTACATATTTTGAAATTATATTTTGAGTAAGTAACTAGAAGTGAATTTACGTATTTTAAAGTATATTTCAGTATAAAATATTTTAACTGTTTTAAATTTAAATTGTTTTGAACTTGGTTATTTCCAATGGGAATATAGGGTGAAGGATTTACCTTGTAAAGGAAGAACTTTGGGAATTGTTTTCAAATGAGCTTTGGAAATTTGAAAATATATCTTTTAAAGATATTTGAGGCAAATAAATAATGTGGGAATTATTTATTGTGTGATGGATGCTTATGGATGTTTATGAATATAAATTGATAGTTAAATCACCGACTATCAATATTGGACAAATGCGTTGATCATTTCGAAGAGACCGGGATCGAGATTTATTTCTCGAAAACCACTTTGATCCGGTTTGTACGTTTCGTGCGAAAAATGTGTTCAGAGTCGAAGATGGAGCAGTGAAGTGCAAGGGCTAGTCGCTACTAATCCTGAGGATATTTCCAAAATGGATGTAGTAGGAGTAGTGCCTTCGGTTCCGTTCGAACCCAGGGCAGACTTGTATGGACGAATGCTTGCAAAACATCGTCAGGTGGACGATGGGCATTCTAAGTGAAAACGTTCTAAAGGTAACGCTAAGCCTCAAGCCTTATCAACCGGGAATGACTGAAAATCAGGGGATATGCAGCAAGGTTAGGTGGGTCATGCCCAAGCAGGACAAGATATTTCCCCTGTCTAGATGTCCCTTTTTATTTCGGCTTAGTGGGTGGTTGGTCGCGCCAACCACGGGGTTTATCTTGTTCGGGAATGTTCAGTAAGGAATGGTTCCGCCCTTGTATTGCAGGGGATGAAGGGAGTAGTCCTCGGTACGGTGATCTAGGCCCCGTACTGTGACAGGTGGTACCCCAGTGCCTAGTCATTGTTGGAAATCCATTTTCCCTACGAGCCTTGTACGAGTTTTGTTTGTATTACCCACTTCGGTGGCTAGTAGCTGGAATTTAATAGATGTAACAATTTCGGCTATTTTATAAGTATTTGTAAATAGACCCTATTATAATATCAGAGGATTTCTATAAAAAGAGTTTTAGCTATCGTAAGGTAAAAACCCGACATGTTTATTTATGGCGTGGTCTTACGAGATGCTTTTGTTTTTCAAAGGATTTTTGAAACTTTAATAATCAATTTGGATGCATTAGTATCAGCTGGTATTCCAGACTGACTCGGTTGTTATTTCATTATAATGCTCGGGTCAGACCGAGTATTATATGTTCAGGACAGGTTGCTATGGAGCAGGAGAGGAGCTGGAGTCCGAGACGTATTATATGTACCTATATATATCCGCTGCTATGATTGCATGGTATGTATGATTTGTGATTGTTGATGTATGAGACACTCTGATGATATGATGTATAAAAGTGATACAGTTTTCATTTTGTGTAAAGATCTATATTTACTATTATATTTTATTTCGCTGTGACTGTGAGATTCTGATATTGGTTAGTTTCTTCTTTGTTAACTCCACTTTTTCAGCATGGCCGTGATATCAAAAATCGACCGAGAAACCAATGATAGTTCGTCTCGAAGAATAGTCAACTCGGCATCCCAACAAAGCAAGTTCTGTTGAATGGCTTTTCAGATAAGATCCCCTACGGAGGGGGGGTCCAGGGGGTGCCAACCCCCCAAGGTGGGGCTGCGGGGGCAACGCCACCGCTACGGTGATCGACCTGCCCGGTCAGGTCGCAGGGGTCCAGGGGGCAGCGCCCCCGGCGGGGTGCGGGGCAGCGCCCCGTCCAAAACGGTATACGACTTAGAGAATGGAGCGACCTATCTTCTACTCGAAGTCAACGACCTAACTGATGAAGCGGGTTAACGAGCTAACAAGTGGCACGACTTACCGACTTAATAAGGTTGCCGACTTAATAAGGTTGCCGACTTAACAAGGTTGCCGACTTAATAAGGTTAACGACTCAATAAGCTTAACGACTCAAGGATTGGACGATCTAAGAAGTGCCACGACTTAACGAGTTAAGGTTCAAGGCGACTTAGAGGAATGGAACGACTCAAGAGGGTTAACGGTTCATGAGACAGGCCGACTCAGTGGATCAACGACTCAAGAACTGTGCGACTCAAGGTCTTCACGACCTAACAATTCAAGGGCTGAACGACCTACGAGTTAAGGATCTACGAGTTAAAGACTCTACGAGTTAAAAGATCTACGAGTTAAGGCCACTACGAGTTAAAGACTCTACGAGTTAAAAGGTCTACGAGATAAGGATCTACGGCTTAAGGCCTCCACGAGTTAAAGAGTCTACGAGATAACAATCTTACGAGTTAGAAGAAGGCGCGATAGAAAGTCTACGACTCAAAAGATAAGTTGTTCACGACCTAAGACTTGGAGACAAGTTCAACACCACGCTGTAGTAAGAAGAATCGCTGACGACTTACGACCTATGATGAGTCGTGTACGACTCATGCTAGCATAAAGGAAACTGCATTTGGTTAACTCGTGAACGACTTAGAACTTGTATCATTCATTCAGATGGGTGCATAACTCTGGGCCAAGCCATGAACCCAGTAAATCAGCCGCGACCTACCATGAGTCGTACACGAGTTACGACTCATCATGAGTCGTACACGAGTTACGACCTAACTCCGAAGATGCCTATAAATACGCCCATAACTCCAACATAAAGAGGACTTTTGGCTCATTCTCTTCAAGCGCCGATACTCTGCTGCATTCCAAACCAATCCAACATTCAAAGCTCTCAAGACACGAAGAACGCTACAAACAACTTCAAGAAGAGATCACATACATCCAACATGGATTTGAAGACTCTCATCTCCATTGAAGTTTGAGCTACTCGTTCAAAGTGTCTTGTAATTCAAAGTGTATTGTACTTGGGAAGAATTGTACCAGCTTGTAACGAGATCATCAGTAAAAATACTTAAAGTGGACATAGGCTATACCCTCAAGCCGAACCACTATAAAATTGCTGTTGTTTACTGCTTTTTTGCTATTATCTGCTTATAATCTGTTCCCGAGTTATCGGGTGGTGCTTTCACAACTACACTTCACACACCGGGGTGTTAGCATTCAAATTTTAGCGTTAACATTTTTGGTGCTTTCACTGAGAACCCAACTCAGGAATACTTTCACCATTGCTACGCGAAAGTTTGTTGAAAGAATCTCTCTAAAGACCAGAAGTTTATCCGAGATAATGGCTACTGGAGGACAGCTCAGATCTGACAGATCCGGTGATGCTCATAAGAATACTACCACTTCTCTTGCTCCAAATGAAGCAGCTCCAAATGAAGCAGCTCCGAGTGTTGGAATTACACAAGAGGTGTTTGATGCTGCAGTTTCTGGGTTATATCAGCAAATGGAAGCCCAAAACGCTCTAATGCTGGAAAGAATGAATGCTTTACTTGGAGGCAACCGTCAAGCAGAAAATAATGAAGAGACCTTTGCAGATGATGCCCATAATTCCCGAGAGAAAGGTATCCCTCAAAGAGGAGTTGGCACCGCCGCAAGGGCACCTTCTCAAGCTGAAGGTTCAAGGCCGCAGCCAAATTTTCGCGAACATTTGCCCAGGCAAACTTCTGAAAGAGGAGCTGACTTCTGCCCGGCAAAGCCTCTGAACGATAAGGAGTACCTATCAGGGATGATTCGCTCAATTATGAAAGAGAGCATGCAGTGGCAAGAGGATGAAAATGATTGGGGGTTTGCTCCAAGTAAGACACCGTTCACCGAAAAGATCTTGAAGGCAGAGTTTCCAAGGAAATTTGTACCTCCTACTATCCCGGCCTATCGAGGCACAAGTGACCCTAATCAGTTCCTGTACAAGTACGATTGGCATATGACCGGGGCAAGAGCAACAGATGAAATCAAGTGCCGATACTTTCCGATATACTTAGAGGGAGTGGCCTTACTTTGGTTCACAAAGCTACCAGTTAGATCCGTGAATCAATTTTCCGACTTAACACGAAAGTTCAAAGATCAGTTCGGGCTATATGCTACAAAGGCCAAGGATATAATGTCACTCTCTAGTCTAGAACAAAATCCCGGGGAGTCTATCAGATCGTTCTTAAACCGCTTCAATATAGCCTTGGCCGAGGTTGATAACGCAGAGCCACGGATGATTTTGACTTACCTGATGCGGGCTATCAATAAATCGAGTGAATTTGGCAAATGGCTAAAAATGAAGGAGCCAAACTCACTTGAGAAATTCTATAAGAAGGCCGACGAGTTTATGCGCTTGGAAAGCTTTCCTGTGCCAACAAAAGCAGTCGTGACCGAAATTCAGAATGTCAATGTTACTTCTAATAAAGGAGAATCTGGAGGACAGAAAAGGAAGAATGATGATGGGAAAAAGCAGGGAAATCCAAAGAAAAACCGCCACTTTGAACCATCGGATTATACTTCCTTAACTGATACTCCAGAGAACATTTTCTTAGCAACAAAGGATATTGTTGAATATCCTAAACCACAAAAGTTGAGACTTAGGAAAAATGCCACGCAAAGTGAAAGATTCTGTAAATTCCATAATCAACCTGGCCATGACACTGACGAGTGTCGCCATTTGAAGGATCTGATTGAGAAGCTATTGAAAGAGAATAAACTTCAGCAATATGTCCGGAGAAACAGGAATGATCCATCCTCATCCACTCAGGGGCAAATACTTCTCACTCATCATTACGGCCCAAATGAAAGAACTGCAACGCAGGGATCTGAGAGGCTTATCATTAATGCTATCACAGGGGGCCCTCACCCAGCGGACAGAAGTTGGGATGAGATGGAAAGATATGCTCGTGCTTTGAGACAAGCCCCGGAGGGAGAGAATATCCTTGTTCTGGAAGATGATGCCTAATGGCTATATTTCACTTAATGGCTTTTGCTTAAAATTCATAGAATAATACTGGTTTTATGATTCCTGTATAAAATGACGTTGTAAAAACAGTGCAAATAAATAATAGAAACTATAAATCTTGAGCTTTCTATTACGATAAAATGCTTGTTTCATTTCGATATGCAAATATCTTAAAATATATTGCTAAAATGTCGATTTAATGTTACAGGCAATCAAAGCAAAGCTCACCTAGTCAACACATCACAAAGCCAAGCGATTCCTACAAATCGCTCAACAGGCGAATATCAGGCCACAAATATTCCAGACCCAAATCCTACAAAATAAGTGCTTCAAGCAAACAGTGAGTGATTCAACTGGAGGTGGGTCCTTGCAAACTAATTGAGATCGTTTGTGCAAACGAACATTCGATTAAGTAGCTTGTGTCCGCCCCTCCAAGCTCACTTAGCAATGAAGTACACTTCTTTTGATAAAATAAACTACTTCCAAAAGAAGGAAATGTGGGTTTGGAAATGATAACGGGGAATCACTGAGGATCAAATGGTGAAAAGACATGGGCGAGCAGGAAGGAAACAAATAAAGAGCTCTTCGGGGGCACATTTCACCGCTGAAGTGCAAACTCTTCGGAGGCCCACTTCTCCAGAGCTGAAATGCCAAATAAAGACCTCTTCGGGGGCACATTTCACCAGAGATGAAGTGAAAACTCTTCGGAGGCCCACTTCTCCAGAGCTGAAATGCCAAATAAAGACCTCTTCGGGGGCACATTTCACCGCTGAAGTGCAAACTCTTCGGAGGCCCACTTCTCCAAAGCGGAAATGCCAAATAAAGACCTCTTCGGGGGCACATTTCACCAGAGCTGAAGTGAAAACTCTTCGGAGGCCCACTTCTCCAGAGCTGAAATGCCAAATAAAGACCTCTTCGGGGGCACATTTCACCGGAGCTGAAGTGCAAACTCTTCGGAGGCCCACTTCTCCAGAGCTGAAATGCCAAATAAAGACCTCTTCGGGGGCACATTTCACCAGAGCTGAAGTGCAAACTCTTCGGAGGCCCACTTCTCCAGAGCTGAAATGCCAAATAAAGACCTCTTCGGGGGCACATTTCATCAGAGCTGAAGTGCAAACTCTTCGGAGGCCCACTTCTCCAGAACTGAAATACCAAATAAAGACCTCTTCGGGGGCACATTTCATCAGAGCTGAAGTGCAAACTCTTCGGAGGCCCACTTCTCCAGAGCTGAAATGCCAAATAAAGAGCTCTTCGGGGGCACATTTCACCGCTGAAGTGCAAACTCTTCGGAGGCCCACTTCTCCAGAGCTGAAATGCCAAATAAAGACCTTTTTGGGGGCATATTTCACCAGGGCTGAAGTGAAAACTCTTCGGAGGCCCACTTCTCCAGAGCTGAAATGCCAAATAAAGACCTCTTCGGGGCACATTTCATCAGAGCTGAAGTGCAAACTCTTCGGAGGCCCACTTCTCCAGAACTGAAATGCCAAACAAAGACCTCTTCGGGGGCACATTTCACCAGAGCTGAAGTGCAAACTCTTCGGAGGCCCACTTCTCCAGAACTGAAATGCCAAATAAAGACCTCTTCGGGGGCACATTTCACCGGAGATGAAGTGCAATCTCTGTGGAGGCCCACTTCTCCAGAGTTGAAATGTCAAATCAAAGCCCTCCAACGAGGCGCAAAAAAAAAAAAAAAAGAAAGGCTTATCCAACACAAGGCACACTCTACTAAAGCAAGAATAATATTTCCTCAAAAATGGAAAATTATTCTCTAAAGAAAGAGTGCATGCCTTCTCAAAATGGAAGAGTTATTCTCTAAAGTAAGAGTACAAGTCTTCTAAAAACAGAAGAATTGTTCTCCAAAATCTCCTCAAAATGGAGAATATTACAATGAGTTGTGGTATGGGGGCAATATAATATTGCTACATTAATAAAAGCAGTACCCAAGCAACGTACCACAAGCTCACTGCAATATCATCCAAAGAGAATAAAGAAACTTGTATGAAAATGAGGAATAAATACATTCTCAAATACAGACAAAAGTTTCTATAAAATTTGTTGTGCACGTGCGGGTTTCAAAAGGCAAAACAAGAAGGATGACCCCACACCATCAAATGGAGTAAAACATTACACCAATAAGGCTTCCGCAATAGGTTCCATTGATGCAAGTTCCTTTGCGAAAGCTGGGACATCTGAAGTTTCTTCTTGAAAACCAGGGGCATCGTGAAGCTAAGTCAACCAAAAAGAGTGCAAAAGTCCGAAAGGATCTACGAGTTAAAGACTCTACGAGTTAAAAGATCTACGAGTTAAGGCCACTACGAGTTAAAGACTCTACGAGTTAAAAGGTCTACGAGATAAGGATCTACGGCTTAAGGCCTCCACGAGTTAAAGAGTCTATGAGATAACAATCTTACGAGTTAGAAGAAGGCGCGATAGGAAGTCTACGGCTCAAAAGATAAGTTGTTCACGACCTAAGACTTGGAGACAAGTTCAACACCACGCTGTAGTAAGAAGAATCGCTGACGACTTACGACCTATGATGAGTCGTGTACGACTCATGCTAGCATAAAGGAAACTGCATTTGGTTAACTCGTGAACGACTTAGAACTTGTATCATTCATTCAGATGGGTGCATAACTCTGGGCCAAGCCATGAACCCAGTAAATCAGCCGCGACCTACCATGAGTCGTACACGAGTTACGACTCATCATGAGTCGTACACGAGTTACGACCTAACTCCGAAGATGCCTATAAATACGCCCATAACTCCAACAGAAAGAGGACTTTTGGCTCATTCTCTTCAAGCGCCGATACTCTGCTGCATTCCAAACCAATCCAACATTCGAAGCGCTCAAGACACGAAGAACGCTACAAACAACTTCAAGAAGAGATCACATACATCCAACATGGATTTGAAGACTCTCATCTCCATTGAAGTTTGAGCTACTCGTTCAAAGTGTCTTGTAATTCAAAGTGTATTGTACTTGGGAAGAATTGTATCAGCTTGTAACGAGATCATCAGTAAAAATACTTAAAGTGGACGTAGGCTATACCCTCAAGCCGAACCACTATAAAATTGTTGTTGTTTACTGCTTTTCTGCTATTATCTGCTTATAATCTGTTCCCGAGTTATCGGGTGGTGCTTTCACAACTACACTTCACACACCGGGGTGTTAGCGTTCAAATTTTAGCGTTAATATTCTTCTTCTATCTCTTCTTCTTTAACCCTAATGGTTCGTATTTCTATGCCACTTGAGTCAACTTGTATAGAATAGTGTTGATTCAAGGGGTACGGATTTGCGGGCTGTTAAGCAGTCTCGGAATCCGTCCAAACCTGCGTCAAAACGTCAGAAATTTTATTACGATTCCAGCCGATCCAACCGCGTGTAAATCTGAGTCCGAATGCAAAAGTTATTATCATTCGAAGTTCAATAAATCTAAACTATGAAATAAAATAAAAAATAAAATAAAAAGAAGAAGCCGAACAACAAGATTGAGCCACGTCAACAACAAAGGCTACAGTAACCCTAACCTACTTTTCTTCTGCTCGCACGCGATACTCTGGCCGTCGATTATCGAGCAACTAACACCAACGATCTGCATGTCAACGCCTACTTCAGGAAGCCCCACCGTCCTTGCCAACTCCAGCCGCCCAATAGCCCCACGTGCGGGACCCGCCGGTTGCGCCTAGCGTCGTTGCCGCCACCGCTGTCTTGGTCGAAATTCGGTAAATTCGAGGCACTAACGGACAAGTGAATCGCATGGATGACTACTTCTCGACAAGCTCTTCGAGATGGTGCACCCCGATCGTCTCCAGGACGAAGATCCACCGTCGAATAGCACCGCCCACAATCAACGGCCGTGAAGACGAAGCCAATTCCGGTCAAACTATGATCCAAATTGAAAACGAACCACACAAGAAGATTACGCACTTCGAGAGCTTCAACGTTATTTTTTTGAATTTTTCCTAGGAATTTGAATTTTCATTAGATTTTTGAATTTGCAATTGGATCTAGGGTTTGCAGCCATTGAGGAAGAGGAGCATAGAAGTTTCTATACGTATAGAGATGAGGAATAGAGGCTGCGAGGGTTTATAACGGGGTTTATATAGGTAGGTCAGATATTAGAATGGATGGATAAGGTCGGATATACCCGCTAACTCCAAAATGGCCCAAAAAGCCCGTTCTGACCCGGAATGAAATTGGGTAAACCGATATATCAAAATAGGTGTTTAAAAATATTTTAAACGCGATGGAAAAAGTTTCACGTCCAAATTCCATAGTATGAAGAAGTTATGCTAAAATCAATATTTTTCAAATTGATTTCAATTGATTTCAATTTATCGATGTCAAGGCGTTTCGAGTCTGCACGATCAAACGACAAGTCCGATCGCTACGAAACTTGAAACCCTACAATAATTCACCGTTACAGATCCGATGAAACTGGTTTTGTCGAAATCAGAGTCAGTGGCCAAAATGGCTATTTTTCCATTTATTAAATAAATTAATAATTAATTAATTAAATCAAATTTTCTATTTCAATTCCAAAATCTACAAATTTCATCACTTATGATTCCTCAATCATTTACAATGATTTAAACAAATTTAAAATGTCAATTTAGAGATGATTTATTTATAAATTTCAATATTAATTCTCAATTTCATTAAATTCAACATTATAAATTTAATTCCATATAAATCTATTAAATTCACTTCCATTCTATTATTCAATTTATTGATGTCAATTGGATGAAATTAACATTGGCTCAAAATCTATAACATTAATAATCTCCAATTTAAACTAAATTTTCAATTAACGTAATAATTAATGTTTAATTCTACTTAATTGCAATAAACTTAATTATTTACTTTTAATTTCAAATAAATAAATCGTGATTCCCATTTTTTTAAAATTCTCTATTTATCATATTATCAATCTTAGGTACCATTTATTTTGGTATATATCCAGATACATTAACTTTTCGTCCAAATTTATCTTTACCTCAATTGCATAACATTTAATTTCACTTGCCTCAATAATTACGCTTATTATAAATTAGATATCAATGGATTTGATTTATTTTAATCCAAATCTTTTTGTTACATTCATTGCTACTCTATAAAATTAGTTACCTTGTTATCCCATTCATTTCCTTAATATATATAATTTAACAACTCCTAAACATAGTATTACATTTCACATAAATGTAACATTTATTTATATTTATTAAAATTAAATTTTCAATTCCATCAAAACGGTTAACTTATAATAATTCGATATCATAAGCTATCAATCACATTCTCACAAATTTAAATCATTTCCAAACCAATGTTGTAATTTCTTACTAACATTGATTATATCCAATTACCATTCACTATATATTTTGGTCAATTTCACACGTTATTTGAAATTAAAGTCTCAATTAAACTTATCTATTTTGATTTCATTCCTATATGACATCACTTATTGTTTTACAAATAAACTAGGTTTTACTTCATCATATTTCCTTCATATCTTGTGATTATTGCCTTATTCTCATTAATATACATTAAGGTTCGTTAAATTCAATTGACTCCCATTTTAATTATTACAATAATTATTATCCTTGCTTTTACTTAATCACTATTTGTTATTATGCATTCATTAATTAATTCACTAATTACCTTCCTTTTCTTATATCAATTTATTACCAAATATTTCTATTTACACTCCAATTCCAATTAACCATCTAAATAAATAGGTAACCTACAATAAACAGTATCTATTACTTACAAATCAATGTTGGAATTTATTTCCATACTACAAATTTCATTCACTTATGTTCTATCCAAACATAACATTTAGATTTTATTTTCATTAATTAATTCAATATGTACATCCACTTTTGTATATAAATTTTGTAACCAGGTTACAACCTTTACATTGTTTCACTTATTGTAATTACATCCAAGTTATTAACAATTAACTGCCATTTATACAGCTGCGATTCATCTTAGTTATTATCTCATTAATACTATTTCCAATTTTATTTCTTTCAATATTAATTACACAATCATATTTAATTAACAAATTATAATGTTTCCACTATTTCTTTATTTGTATTTCATTCCAATTGTAAAGAATTGATTTTATTTACCATTGCACATTTAATTTCTAACATTCGCACCAATATAAATTATAAGATTTTCATTTCTTTCTACATTTAATTACAAAATCTTATAAATTTACACAATTTTAATTATCGATATTTTACGGGTGGTTACACTCTCCCCCACTCAAAACTTTTCGTCTCCGAAAAGGAAAAGAAGGGAAAGAGTAGCTTATAAATCAATATATCTTAGAATATTAAATTTATACAAAAATAAATTTACAAAATTTAATAATTTAAATAAAATATAAACTTATAACTATTAAATCCCTTTATGCTCAAATTAGTAAAGTTTGGAAAACATTTTCAAAAATATTTTCTAAGTCCAAAAATTTACGGCAAAATTTCGGTAGAGTCTCCTTTGTATGGAGAGGCTTGGAAGAAAATAAAATATCAATATATCAATATAACAATATACATCATATATTTCGAAAATAATATATATCCCAACACGGGTAAATAATATAATAACACTATAAACCGTAATATGAAAACGTACCTATTTATCAGGCAATTTAGGGTGACAGCCCGCAAATCCGTACCCCTTGAGTCGGTACTATTCTACATCAATTAACTCAAGTGAAATAGAAAACGAACCGTTGGGGTTAAAGTAAAAGAGGTATAAGAAAGAAGGAACTAGACAATAACAGAATCTCACAGTCGCAGCGGAATAAAATATAATAGTAAATAATAGATCTTTACACAAAATGAAACTATATCTGTTTTATACATCATATCATCAGAGTATCTCATACAAAAATATTACCAGTCAGACACTCATACAATCATAGCAGCGGATATTTATACTAGTACTGATAATACGTCTAGGACTCCAGCTCCTCTCCTGCTCCATAGCATCCAGTCCTGAACATATAATACTCGGTCTGACCCGAGTATTATAATGAAATAACAGCCGAGTCAGTCTGGAATACTAGCTGATAATAATGCATCCGAATTGATTATTAAAGTTTCAAAAATCCTTTGAAAACGAAAGCATCTCATAAGACCACGCCACAAATAAAAATGTTGGGTTTTTACCTTACGATAGCTAAAACACTTTTTATAGAAATCCTCTGATATTATAATAAGGTCTATATACAAATACTTATAAAATAGCCGAAATTTTTACATCTATTAAATTCCATCTACTATCCACAAAGTGGGTAACACAAACAAAACTCGTACAAGGCTCGTAGGGAGAATAGATTCCAACTAATGACTAGGCACTGGGGTACCACCTTTCATAGTACGTGATCTAGATCGCAGTACCGAGGAGTACGCTGCTCCCCTGCAACACAAGACCGGAACTACCCCTTACCGGATAATCCCGAGTGAGATCACCCTGCGGTTGGGATCAGCAACTGCCCACTAAGCTGAAATAAAAAGGGACATCTAGACAGGAATGACCTCACCCTGCTTGGGAGCTACCCACCTAGCCTTGCTGCATAACCCCTGATTTTCAGTCATTTCCGGTTGATGAGGCATGAGGCTAAGCGTTACCATTTAGAACGTTTCACTTAGAATGCCCAACGCCCACTTGACGATGTTCCGAAAGCATTCGTCCATGCAAGTCCGTCCCGGGTTCGAACGGAACCGAAGGCACTACTCCTACTACATCCATTTTGAAAATATCCTAAGGATTAGTAGCGATTAGCCCTTGCACTTCACTGCTCCATCTTCGACTTAGAACACGTTTTTCTCCGAAACGTACAAACCGTATCGAAGTGGTTTTCGAGAAATAAATCTCGATCCCGGTCACTTCGAAACGATCAACGCATTTGTCCAATATTGATAGTTGGTGATTTAACTATCAATTAATATTCACAAACATCCATTACACAATAAATAATTCCCAATTATTTATTTCCTCAAATATCACTTACAAGATATATTTTCATTGTCAGATTCCATTGAAAACACTTTAAACCCAATTCTTTCATGGATTAGATTCCCAAACCTTTACTTCCTCTGAAAACATCCAAGTATCCATATTTAAGGTTGAAAATAATATAAATGCTTTATTTTTGAAAATACATTAAAAATTTACATTAACACCACTTACGTACTTAATTTTAAATATATGTACCTTTAAAAATGTTTTGAATAAAACTACTTTATAAAATATAAACTATATCTTTAAAATAAGTTAAGACATACTAGATTTAAAAAAAAATAAGGTTATAAATCCCTATACAATTTCAAATAGAGAATTAATTGATTTTCTTTAAAATAGAACCATTTATAAAGTATAAGGATAATAATATTCTTCAAAACGTAATTCTAATTACCCTTTAAAAAAAAATAGTTACTTCTATAACCACTTTAATATGTGTTCACTTCTAGAATTCTTACCATTTAAAACTTTTGTTGAAACCATTCTTTAAATAAAACTCAAAACTCCTAACTTTTCAAAAATCAACTTTAAAAACGTACTTGGCATCTCAGGGAAATATACTTCCATTTTAGGATAACCCAAGAATTCTCTTTATCAATCCAATCATGATTTACCCAATTCAATTTTACGTTCATCCCGTAAAATTCCTACCCATACTTTTAAAAATAGCTCTTTTATTCTTAAAAACATTGCTATCTCCTGAAAATCATTTTCAAACATATGTTTAAAATATTTAAAATAAGCTTATAGAAAATTATTTAATTGAAAAATAATACTTAAGGAAATATATAGAGGTTTCCTAACTACTTTGAAATAAAATTTTAACTTTTTAAAATAAGGTTATTAAATCAAATATTCATATTAAAATTTCTCTTTGAAAACTTAATACTACTTTACTTATTAAAAATAATTAATCACCATAATTACATAATCGAATATTTGCTTCCGTTAAAAACCAATTTAAAATAATATTTCTTTCTAAAATATCCAAATCATATTTAAAACCGCGGATTTATATTCAAAAAACTTTTCTTAAAAACATACTAAAATTTCCCGGAGAAAGCATACTTTCCATCTTTTGAAAATAAATCCCACTATTATTTTAAACAATTCATATTTCCCTTATATATCACATCTTCAAACATTTTAAATTATCAACAAATTTCTTGAATTTAATTCTTTTTTTAAATTCTTTACTTAGGAATTTCTTTTATACCCTTTACATCCAATTCATCTATTTATATTTAAAGTTTTCAAGTTATATTCACCCAATTACAGCACAACACAATTTAAATTTAAATTTAATTTGTAACAACCCGCATATTTATCGATTTTATATTTGAATATTTTATTTAAATATTTTATCGTTAGTCGGATTTTAGTCCGAAAAGCTACTTTTACATACGGTTGAATTAGGACTCGGGACCACTCCCATTGAGTTTAAAATGCCGTTTGCGACCTTTTTAAGTATAAGCTTCGATATGTTTGGAGAAAGTTGATTTTTGCTACTTTTTACTTTGGGTTTGGTTTTTGGGCTCAGCCCTATGTTAACTTATACTCCAAAACTGAACCACTCTCCCATTCTCCCTCACTTCTTTCTCTTTTCAGTTTTCTTAGCTTTAATGGTGGGAGAGATTGGAAACTAAAACTCCAAAACCCTAGTTTCTCTTGCAAATCAAATTCCAAGCTCCAAACTCAAGAAGAACCCATTGGTAAGCTTCTCTTCTTCTTCTCCAACTTATTCTCTTACCAATTTCAGAAATTCCTAAACCTAATTTTAGGAATGTTCTTGTTTTTGAGCTTAGATTCAAGCTCAATTGGGTTGTGTTGAAGAGAGGGTAATTCTCCATTTTTCTTTCAAGCTTCTTCTTGCTCGATTTTGTGAAAAGGTGAGATTTTTAATCTCACATATAAGTCAATGAATTATCTTCGAATGTTAGGTATGAATTCCTAACACTTATTCGTGTGCATTTGCTTTTGGTTTGGATTGGATTGGTGTATATTTCAATTTTTGGTGTTTTGAGTTCAATTCATTAAAAATCCTAACTTCTATGTTTGAACATGTTTTTGGTGATGCATCGAGGAGCATATAGGGCCGGGTAGTCGATTGGCATAAACCCTTAGCGCCGTTGCTCGAGAGAACGAAATTTGGACGAGGTTGGAGCTCATTACTATGGGCTGGGAAGAGGCTGGCAACAGGTCCGGTCGACCGAGCTCCCTGAGTCGGCCGACCGACCTGCTGCCGAGTGCATAAGCACTCCTCTGTTTAAGGCTCGGTCGACCGACTCAGGGAGTCCGGTCGACCGACCTGCTGTTAATTGCCAGATTAGCCTATTTTGCTAATCCGTTTGAATATCCAACTTTAATCGATTCGTGTAGTCTCCCTTTTGTTGTTGTCATTTATTATCGACTTAGATGACATTTTCTTTGGGAAATTTAGATATATCCACTTTGATGGATTTTATATCGATTTCTTTGGATTTTATTTACGTTTTCGGATGTGAATCTTAGTGATTGATTGTTCCTACAATCTTCTTTGTGATTTGTCACGTTAAAAATATAAAGGTTTTCTATACTAGTAGTAAATATCAAAACTCTTTCCTCAAACGATTTCAACACTATTTTAATACCAAATTCGTTTATAAAACCGTTTTCCAATCTATTAGTATATATATACCTTTACTTCACTCGTATGAGAAATCTAATTAAACGACTTAGTAAAACAAGTGGTATGAAACGCTTGCATTCACTTTGTTGGTTAATTCTTGGACTTGTTCGTTTGAAACCCTTGTGACAATTTTCTAGTGGAAATTTATTTCTAGTGGAAATTTACAGTTTGTTCGTAAATATTTAAGTTAAGCAAGTGGTTATGGGACATGAAGCTAAACTCATATATTTACTAGCTTAGTGTAATTGACACTTCTCGTTGATCATGACGATCATCTTTGTGATTTAGACTAGCAATGTGCGATGTCTCTTTGTCTGCGAGGGAGACTAAACCCCGTTTTGTGGAGTTTCGACTCAATTTGTGATGGGGTAGCAACCCATGGTCTTCGGGCCGTTTGTGGAGCTTCGGCTCAATTTGTGATGGTTAGCGACCATGGAATTAGCGTTCCGTTTGTGATACACGTGTTGGTGAGCTTTATGCTCCCGTTTTTGATAGGCCTTCCCCCCTTTGTGATTTCTGGATTTCTTGTGTAGATTTCTAGAATTTGTGTTTCACCAATTTTTCGTGATTTCCATTGATATGCCTTATCGATATTTGTGCATTGGTGAATTTGTGTGTCATTGACTTTAGTGTTTTCTGGATTTCTTGTGTTGTCTTCTGGAATTTGTGCGTCATTGACTTTTGTGATCGACATTGATATTATCGTCAATATTTGTGGTTTGATGAACGAAATAAAGAGTATGACACTTCTTTGATTCTTGTGTAGATTTTGTGATATTGATTAATCTCTTGTTGATTTTCAACTACTTATATATCACAGCTTGGCCTTGTGATTATTATGTGTTTAGTCATAACTCTGATTCTAGATCGTTTCATCTGATATTTATAGTTAGACTGATCTGTTTATTATTTTCTTATTAAATAATACTCGGGTCAGACCGAGATGTTACAGGTGCTTCAGCTTGACTTCTCTCTTGGGATTGATTTCTCTGACTTTTGCTTGACTACTTAGATTAGTAGTTTTTGTTGTATACATTAGAGATATAGACTCCATAATGTATACTTATTCTTTTGTGTAGTTCGTGTAACTATTCTATTGTGATATTGTGGATCTTTCTGACCACTACTCTGATGTACACTTTTATGTGTAGTATTCATATCTTATTCCGCCTTTGTGATATGAATTTTCTGTGACTGATTTATGTTATGTTTATTCCTATATTTGTTTTTCCGAAGATATTTATAGCCACTGTGTAGTAGCTTTGAGTTTGTGTCGGTATGTCGGATTTCCTCTGGATAAAGCATTGCATGTTATACTATCTGACATATCGGTGCTTGCACAAAGAAATTACACGGATGGTCGCTCCTTAACAGCCTTGTTCTCCGTGCTAGTTGACAGCATTCACCGTAATATTCTTGGCTAGCGTGGGTATAGAGGTGGGGCGTCATAGCTTGGTATCAGAGCCAAACTTCGGAACAATATGGAATATTATAACAAGGATCATCGTCCTAAGTCTTTCTTAGGAGTCATGCTTTAGGATTTAATTCGAGTCTTCGTACCGATTCGTCCTATTTTCCTTATGATTCCTTGTTTTGTCTATCAAGATTGCTTGATATTCAATTTGGTGAATAACCTTTTTCTTCTTCTTCTTTCTTTCTAAAGGAAGAGAAATGTCTAGACCAGGCCGTCCTAGAGCCGTACCGTCTAGCACTCCACCCCAAGATGGAGTTTTTATGACTGCTCAACAGCTTCTTGATTTAGTGACCAATGCTCAAGCAGCCGGAGCTAACCCGGAACCTACTCACCCAAAGTCGGGATTTGCACGCTTGTGTAGCGATTACACTAATTTGGGTGGGGAGCCATTCAAAGGTTCCGAAACTGTTATTGAAGTACAAGCTTGGCTAAGGTCATGCGATCGAATCTTTTCTCGCATGAATCTTATTGACCTTCACCGAGTTCAGGTGGCCTCTAGTATGCTCCGAGAAAGAGCATTGGACTGGTACGAGCTTCTTATTTCTGAGATTAATGAAGCGGATCTCACCTGGGAGAAATTCCGAGAACGCTTCGAGTTGAAATTTGTACCAGAAGTTGAGAAAGTGATATTGGCTCGACGATTTATAGACCTTGTTCAAGGTGAGTCCTCCGTGACTGATTACGTCGCCTCCTTCGAGTCGCTTTCTAAACACGGGGTTGAATACATCAACACCCCTTTAAAGAAGAACCAAAGATTCGTCTATGGCTTAAACAAAAGTCTCAAGAAGCCATTACTTCTAAAATTAGAAGTTTCTTTCGACCAACTCGTTGATATCGCTCTTCGTCTTGAAGAGGTGGATAGGGAGAATGATGTTGAAGTGGTGGGTTCCAAACCAAACTTCAACAACAAGAAGAGGCCAAGCAAATTCAAAGGTCCTTATCCCAATAAGAAAGGGAAGCAAGCAACCTCCATGGCAAAGACTTCTTCCTTTGGCCGTGGGGAATGCTATAATTGTGGTTCGAAGGACCATTATGCGAACAAGTGCCCAAATTCTCTCTCTTGTCGCTACTGCAAAGTTCCCGGTCATGTTATATCTTCGTGCCCCAAACTTCAAGGCAAGAAAGAGGGAAAGCTTAATGTTGCTCAAGCCCCTGGCAACACATCTCGTGGCCAAGGTATTTCTCATTCTATTCTGGATGGAATTATTTTATTTCGTGATCATCCTATTCGAGTTCTTTTTGATACGGGTGCGTCCCATTCTTTTATATCAAAAGAGCTTGTTAATACTTTTTCCTTGGATGTTTTGTGTTTAATGACTTCTTTGAGAATTGCGAATTCGGTTGGTGGATCCACAACAATCAGTTTATTGTGTAAAGATGTCGAGATTATTTTGTGTGATTTTTCTTTCCTTGCCGACTTGCATGTCATGCGTTATTTAGGATTTGGAATGATTTTGGGAATGGATTGGCTTAACCGTTATGAAGCCCATATCCTATGTCCTGAGCGGACTATTCATCTTCGACATCCTCAATCTGTTAAACAGATTTCTATTAATCTTCAAGATTCAGTTTCCAGCTTGGTCGCATCTTTATATTCTTTAAATCCTCGTGATGACGATGATGATGATGAGGGTGATATTATTTCTCTTATTCACGTCGTTCGTGAATTTTCCGACATATTCGAGCCTGTTTTAGGATTACCACCTAAGCGAGCAATTGAGTTCAGAATTAATCTTATTCCTGGAAATCAACCTATCACTCGTCCTCCTTATCGTATGTCCAATAAAGAAAACGAGGAAATGCGTAAACAATTATCTGAATTGGTAACGAAGCAATTTATTCGCTCTAGTTCCTCGCCTTGGGGAGCTTCAGCTATTTTTGTGAAGAAATCCGATGGTACACTTAGGCTTTGCGTTGACTACCGCAAGCTTAATGATCTTACTATCAAAAATAAATATCCTCTACCTCGGATTGATGATCTATTTGATCAACTTAGTGGTGCTAGAGTCTTTTCGCAATTAGACTTAGCTACTGGATTTCATCAGCTTCGTATTGCAGAGGATAGTATTCCTTTGACATCGTTCCGTACTCGTTATGGATCTTATGAATGGCTTGTCATGCCATTTGGTTTGACGAATGCTCCGGCGTATTTCGTTGACCTTATGAATAGAGTTTTCAAAGACTTCCTCGACCGGTTTGTTCTCATCTTTATCGATGATATTCTTGTGTATTCTAAAACCGAGGAGGAGCATGAAAAACATCTTCGGATTGTGTTGAAAACTCTTAGGAGTAATCAATTAAAGGCAAAATTTTCTAAATTCCACTTTTGGCAATCTCGTGTGAATTTTCTCGGTCACATTATTTCCGAATCCGGAATTTCCGTGGATCCTTCAAAGATTGAAGCGATTCAAGATTGGAAGAGACCGGAGAGTGTGACAGAGATTCGTAATTTTCTCGGATTGGCGGGCTATTACCGTTGTTTTATCAAAGACTTTTCTAAGATTGTCGTACCTCTCACTAGCTTGACGAAGAAAGTTGTTAAATACATTTGGTCGGACAAATGTGAAGCTTCTTTTCAGAGATTAAAAGAACTTCTTTCTGATGCTCCTATTCTCGTTATTCCCGAGGGGAATCAGGATTTCGTTGTTTATACCGATGCTAGTCGCGTTGGTTTGGGTGTCGTTCTTATGCAAAAAGAACGTGTTATTGCTTATGCTTCTAGGCAATTGAAGCCAGCCGAGACTAGATATGCCACTCATGATTTAGAGCTCGCGGCTATTGTTTTCGCCCTTCGTATTTGGCGTCATTATCTTTTAGGATAGAAATTTGTTCTTTATACCAATCATAAATCCTTGAAGTATTTATTCTCTCAAAAGGAACTTAATTTGCGTAAACAGCGTTGGCTCGAATTTCTTGCACCATATGATCTTGATATTCTTTGTACTCCCGGTAAGGGTAATCGGGTCGCCGATGCTCTTAGCCGTAAACAACAAGCTGTTGTTTCTATGATGATATCCGAATGGAACGATCTCGAAATCTTATCCACTTGTGAGATTCGAGAGCGCATTTCCGATTTATGCTCATCATTTGTTTTATGTAGCCTTGAGGCTCATCCTTCTCTTTTAGACCGCATTCTTGAAGCTCAAGGGCTAGATCCCGACTTGGCTCTTCTTGGCCAAAATATTAGGGATAAAATTGATATTGAAGGTTTGAAAGACTTTGATATCGATTCTCGTGGCGGCATTCGGAAATTTGGTAGACTTGTCATGCCAAATATTGGTGATCTTCGTAAAGATATTTTAGAAGATTCACATCGTTCTAAATTCACCATTCATCCCGGTAGTAGTAAAATGTACGCGGATATGAAGCGACTTTATTATTGGGAGGGAATGAAACTTGACATCGCTAACTTCGTTAAGCGTTGCATGACTTGCCAACTCGTTAAGGCCGAACATCAAAGGCCCGGTGGGTTATTGAAACCTTTAGAAATTCCAGTTTGGAAGTGGGATCAAATTTCCATGGACTTACTAAATCTGCCCATTTTATTCCCGTTCGGTCTAACCGAACTGTTCCTCTTTTGTCCAAGCTCTTTATCAAAGAGATTGTTAAATTGCATGGGGTTCCTACTTCTATTGTTAGCGATCGTGATCCACTGTTTACTAGTGGATTTTGGAAGAGTCTTGAAAAAGCTTTGGGAACGAAGCTTAATTTTAGCACCGCTTATCACCCCCAGTCTGATGGACAAACCGAGCGTGTGAATAAAACTCTTGAAGATCTTCTTAGTGCATGTGTTCTTGATTTTGGTGGAAGTTGGGAAGATCATATTTCACTTGTTGAATTTTCCTATAATAATAGCTTCCAATCTAGTATTGGTATGGCACCTTTCGAGGCACTCTATGGAAGGCCATGCCGATCTCCTTCTTGTTGGCTTGAAGCCGGTGAGAAGCTGGTTTTAGGTCCAGATTTTATTCGCGATTCCACAGAAAAGATTGATCTTATTCGTCATAGGATGAAAGAAGCCCAGAGAAGGAAAAAATCCTATGCCGATAACCGGAGAAGGAAGTTAGAATTTTCTGAGGGAGATCTTGTGTTCATTCGTGTTTCACCTATGAAAGGTGTTGTACGTTTCAGTCGATCGGAAAAATTGGCGCCTCGATATATTGGGCCATTTCCCATCATTGAACGTATTGGTTCCATGGCTTATCGCCTTTTATTACCAGCTCAGTTTTCTGCTATGCACGACGTGTTTCACGTTTCTCAACTTCGGAAATGTCTTCGAGATTCCGATTCTGTTCTTGAGCCCGGTGTTGTGGAAGAGATTGAAATTTCGCCTAATTTAACTTATGAGCAACATCCTATTCGTATCATTGCTTCGGAAGTCAAACGACTTCGAAATAAAGATGTGCCGCTTGTTAAAGTTCAATGGTCTTCAAATCCTAAGGATTGTTCTTGGGAATCTAGAGAGTACATCGAGCGTACACATCCGGACTTACTTTCTCATGCTCTTTGAGGTGAACTTCTTATTTCAAACTTCTTTTGTGTTGAATATGCTTTTATGGTTGTTACTATATATATATATATATATATATATATATATATATATATATCTTCTTCTTAAATATTGCGAGGACGCAATTTCTTTAAGGAGGGGAGTCTGTAACAACCCGCATATTTATCGATTTTATATTTGAATATTTTATTTAAATATTTTATCGTTAGTCGGATTTTAGTCCGAAAAGCTACTTTTTACATACGGTCGAATTAGGACTCGGGACCACTCCCATTGAGTTTAAAATGTCGTTTGCGACCTTTTTGAGTATAAGCTTCGATATGTTTGGAGAAAGTTGAATTTTGCTACTTTTTACTTTGGGTTTGGTTTTTGGGCTCAGCCCTATGTTAACTTATACTCCAAAACTGAACCACTCTCCCATTCTCCCTCACTTCTTTCTCTTTTCAGTTTTCTTAGCTTTAATGGTGGGAGAGATTGGAAACTAAAACTCCAAAACCCTAGTTTCTCTTGCAAATCAAATTCCAAGCTCCAAACTCAAGAAGAACCCATTGGTAAGCTTCTCTTCTTCTTCTCCAACTTATTCTCTTACCAATTTCAGAAATTCCTAAACCTAATTTTAGGAATGTTCTTGTTTTTGAGCTTAGATTCAAGCTCAATTGGGTTGTGTTGAAGAGAGGGTAATTCTCCATTTTGCTTTCAAGCTTCTTCTTGCTCGATTTTGTGAAAAGGTGAGATTTTTAATCTCACATCTAAGTCTATGAATTATCTTCGAATGTTAGGTATGCATTCCTAACACTTATTCGTGTGCATTTGCTTTTGGTTTGGATTGGATTGGTGTATATTCCAATTTTTGGTGTTTTGAGTTCAATTCGTTAAAAATCCAAACTTCTATGTTTGAACATGTTTTTGGTGATGCATCGAGGAGCATATAGGGCCGGGTAGTCGATTGGCATAAACCCTTAGCGCCGTTGCTCGAGAGAACGAAATTTGGACGAGGTTGGAGCTCATTACTATGGGCTGGGAAGAGGCTGGCAACAGGTCCGGTCGACCGAGCTCCCTGAGTCGGCCGACCGACCTGCTGCCGAGTGCATAAGCACTCCTCTGTTTAAGGCTCGGTCGACCGACTCAAGGAGTCCGGTCGACCGACCTGCTGTTAATTGCCAGATTAGCCTATTTTGCTAATCCGTTTGAATATCCAACTTTAATCGATTCGTGTAGTCTCCCTTTTGTTGTTGTCATTTATTATCGACTTAGATGACCTTTTCTTTGGGAATTTTAGATATATCCACTTTGATGGATTTTATATCGATTTCTTTGGATTTTATTCACGTTTTCGGATGTGAATCTTAGTGATTGATTGTTCCTACAATCTTCTTTGTGATTTGTCACTTTAAAAATATAAAGGTTTTCTATACTAGTAGTAAATATCAAAACTCTTTCCTCAAACGATTTCAACACTATTTTAATACCAAATTCGTTTATAAAACCGTTTTCCAATCTATTAGTATATATAAACCTTTACTTCACTCGTATGAGAAATCTAATTAAACGACTTAGTAAAACAAGTGGTATGAAACGCTTGCGTTCACTTTGTTGGTTAATTCTTGGACTTGTTCGATTGAAACCCTTGTGACAATTTTCTAGTGGAAATTTATTTCTAGTGGAAATTTACAGTTTGTTCGTAAATATTTAAGTTAAGCAAGTGGTTATGGGACATGAAGCTAAACTCATATATTTACTAGCTTAGTGTAATTGACACTTCTCGTTGATCATGACGATCATCTTTGTGATTTAGACTAGCAATGTGCGATGTCTCTTTGTCTGCGAGGGAGACTAAACCCCGTTTTGTGGAGTTTCGACTCAATTTGTGATGGGGTAGCAACCCATGGTCTTTGGGCCGTTTGTGGAGCTTCGGCTCAATTTGTGATGGTTAGCGACCATGGAATTAGCGTTCCGTTTGTGATACACGTGTTGGTGAGCTTTATACTCCCGTTTGTGATAGGCCTTCCCCCCTTTGTGATTTCTGGATTTCTTGTGTAGATTTCTAGAATTTGTGTTTCACCAATTTTTCGTGATTTCCATTGATATGCCTTATCGATATTTGTGCATTGGTGAATTTGTGTGTCATTGACTTTAGTGGTTTCTGGATTTCTTGTGTAGTCTTCTGGAATTTGTGCGTCATTGACTTTTGTGATCGACATTGATATTATCGTCAATATTTGTGGTTTGATGAACGAAATAAAGAGTATGACACTTCTTTGATTCTTGTGTAGATTTTGTGATATTGATTAATCTCTTGTTGATTTTCAACTACTTATATATCACAGCTTAGCCTTGTGATTATTATGTGTTTAGTCATAACTCTGATTCTAGATCGTTTCATCTGATATTTATAGTTAGACTGATCCGTTTATTATTTTCTTATTAAATAATACTCGGGTCAGACCGAGATGTTACAGGTGCTTCAGCTTGACTTCTCTCTTGGGATTGATTTCTCTGACTTTTGGTTGACTACTTAGATTAGTAGTTTTTGTTGTATACATTAGAGATATAGACTCCATAATGTATACTTATTCTTTTGTGTAGTTTGTGTAACTATTCTTTTGTGATATTGTGGATCTCTCTGACCACTACTCTGATGTACACTTTTATGTGTAGTATTCATATCTTATTCCTCCTTTGTGATATGAATTTTCTGTGACTGATTTATGTTATGTTTATTCCTATATTTGTTTTTCCAAAGATATTTATAGCCACTGTGTAGTAGCTTTGAGTTTGTGTCGCTATGTCGTATTTCCTCTGGATAAAGCATTGCATGTTATACTATCTGACATATCGGTGCTCGCGCAAAGAAATTACACGGATGGTCGCTCCTCAACAGCCTTATTCTCCATGCTAGTTGACAGCATTCACCGTAATGTTCTTGGCTAGCGAGGGTATAGAGGTGGGGCGTCACATAATTCATCGCAGCATATAAATAAAACGCAGCATATCAGGGTATAAACAAATTACCGTGGAATAATAAATAAGGTATATCACAGAACATAAATTAATTTCTATTTGTGAGGAATCCAGTTGGATCCCTCCAACCTGTTTCCCTGCATCCATAGATATTAGCACAACAATATATATCGATTCAATCATATTCAACCAATCAAACAATTAATTTAAATATTGAATATTTAAATTAACTAATACTCCAGATGTGAGTGAGTTAAACTCACCTTGGTTTTCGGCGAGCGTTCAAATTTAAATTAAATCGAACGGCGTTCGATTTAACCTAAATTTTTTCTTGCTCAAAATGATTCCAGAACTGCTCCATAGTGTAGTACGTGTCTCTGCGATTCTGGCGCTTCTTTTTTCGTGGAGATCTGATAATGTATGCTCAAGTTATGGAATTATAAAGTTTGTACATAAATTTAAAACAAAATTTCCCTTTTAATTTTAATTTGGTTACCAGAACAAAATCTCGACCGTTACTTCAGCAAATGGACTCAAGGCCGTAGCCTACTTCTTCCTCTACAACACGCTCGCCCCAGGTAACGAAACCGAACCCATCACAAAAAACTAGGGTTGATCGTCGACCTCCCCACGATCATCTATACAACGATCGGTGACCTCCACTCCAACCCCCCACGCGAGCTCCACCCACGGCCCAAGAAGCTTCAAGCTCGATCATCAATTTGCACCAAAAGTCATGCACGAACAGGCTATGCACGGGCCTCGCTAGCTCCTTCCACGCAACGCCAAAATCCGTCACTACCGATGGATCTGAAGCTCCCGACGAGCTCTTCGATCTTCCAGTTGGAAGTTTCCTCTAACTCTCGACGGATTAATCACAAATTGAAGGCAAAGGGAAATGATTTTCGGCCATGAAATAGTATAGAGGCGGCGGCTGCAAAAGAACTAGGGTTTCGGCCTAAATTAAGTAGATATATAAACGTTTAAAATTATTTATTTTAATATTAAATCCATTATAAAGCAACTTTTACAAACGATCTCCAAACAACGCGTGTCGACAGGCATTCCTAGCGTTTTACCTACGTTCCGAACATGATGGAATGTGTTTCGGAAGCTAATTCGATCATATACGCGAGTTACAGAAATAAACAATCAATTTTAAATTAAATCGATTAAAGTATTTTCTATGCGTTTTAAGCTGCCGGGGTCAAACGACAACTCCGATTGCTTCGAAAATTGAAATCCCATAATAACTAACTTTATGGATCCAGTGGAACTGGTTCCGTCGAATTCCGAGACTGTGCCCCGAAAGGCAATTTTAACTCGTCGGTTAAGTCGAGCGATTTCCAAAATCGTCGAAATCATCTAAAATTTCACTTTTAAAATTTTACTAACTCTATTATAACTCGTATGAAATTTATACTCACATTAGAAATCATTCCGATTCAGTTTAAATCAAAATCTGATTATTTGCATTATTATATTATTAAATTCCATTATTAAATTAATATAAAATTTTAAATTTAATCTATCGACCTTTAGTTCCATCCAATGGTCCAATATTATAATTCAAATCCAACTAGACTCAAAATAAATTTTAAAATCAAACTTTATATCTATTTGCACTCAGAATTACTAATTATCCCAATTCCAATATTAAATTATTATTCAAATTTCAGTTAAATTACCGTATTAAAAGTTTAGCCAATTCTATCAATTTAACCAAAATCTTTTATTTAAAAATTCAAATTATAACACATATTCAACACTTAAAATGAATTAAATGTCCAAATCTAGCGACCTAAAATTCCGAGTCGTTACATTCTTCCCCCCATATAAAAATTTCGTTCCCGAAATTTGCCAAGGTAGAAAGAATGTTCCAAACTTGTCGTTAAACTATTTGTTCAAATATCAATTTCGCTTTGCTCAAATTATTTAGTTACAAATCGGAACTACTTGTTTCAATTCCTATTTCAAAAATCCTTTTTATTTTAATTGTTATTTGAAATCAATCTTGTCGTTAATAAAACATTTTTTTTTCCAAAAAAATTTCTAACTCCCAAAATTTCTAGAAAATTTTGGCAGAGTCTCCCCTTTACAGAGGAGCTTTTGCAATTTCAGAATAGACATAAATATGTATACATCGACCCACGCGGTCGGAAAAACAAAAAACAGTTCATATTTCCTATTTTTATTGAATAGGCGTACATTTATTAGCATTTTTAAAGCAAACAGCTGAATAGTATCGCACATACGCACTCCAACTCTATCCATTGCCTCCCATACCTGTACCTACTTAAACAAACACATCAGTTTCCAATAATATGAGCATTTATCAACATTCTTTTCATTAAACTTGCCAAACTCTTCAATTTCATAGTTTAAACAAGCAAACTTCATAATTATGCATGTTAACTTCCTTTATAAGCAATTTCACAATTTCAACATCATTTTAAATCCTCTTTGCAAATCCAACTTCAATTTATCTCACTCGAACAATTTATAATCAAGTTCACTATATACCATTCATATTTATTACAAACAATCTATTTCCACTTCAACATAATTAACATATGCCTTAGTTACATCTCTTTACTTCAATTCAATTCCAAATTGATTCACAACCAAATTTTACCTTATATTGGAAGTATGTGCATTTATATACAAATCCATTTAAAGAAATTTCAATCCATTTCAAATTGATTTAAAATTGAACTTTATTTTCAATTTAATAGATTTGCATCATATTATGATCTATTTCCATTTTTATGCAAAGCTACTTAATAATATTTCAGTTCATCTCAATTGATTCAGAAACCAATTTTAATTTTTTCCTTTAAGTCAATTAAATTTTTGTTTACAACAAAACGACCCATTTCTATGCAAATTTAAGGTTATTCAAGCAAGTGACCATCACTTAAGCTTATAACCATTAAAATTAATTTCCAATTTAGATTCATATTAATTTTATTCAACTTTGCATGGTTCACAATCCAAGCATTCTTATCCCATTGCAATTTTTAATTCAATTTCTTATTCTCACTTCAAGTTCATCATTTAAGTTTAAATTAATAACATCCCATTCTATATTATTTACAGCCTAAACATTCTTGCTTAATTACAATTATTGAATTAAATCTCCAATCTTACATTTCCAATTCATTATCCATATAGGTTTATATTAACATCATTCAATTCTGGGTTATATACAACTCATACATTCTTATTTCATCTCAATAATTAATCAAAATTCTTTTCACTTGCATTTAAATCTTATTATCTAAACAAATTTCATTCAAGATCACTTATAAAGCTCAACCACAACTATTTTTCCAATTTGCTTAAGTTGTTTAAATCATACAATATTTCCATTTCTTCTTATATCAATTTTTATTTTATTTTCATTTGATTCTCATCCAAATCAATTCCAATCCATTTACAAATTTTAATGCACTTTGTTTATCTATTCAATCCATTTTAGATTTATTTTATTAACAATGAGATCACTTTGAATCATTTCACTCATTTGGATTTATTTACAATTCAAACCATCACTATTATAATCTAATTCCATCATTCATTCACACTCTCAGCTTTTATTGCCAAAATTAAATCCCATCCTAGAACTGGGTTTTTATTTTTCTCTTCAAAATTTTCTTAACAATCCACCAAAATTTCATCCATGCCAATACAAATTCCATTAAATTTAGTTTACACTAAATTCATCTTCAAGCTTCCTTTTTATTTAGTTTAGCTTACGCTAAATTCATTCTCAAACAAATCCTTTGAATTTAGTTGAGCTAAAATTTTATTCACACAATATCATTCTTACTTCTTTGAATTAAATTTTCTCAAGTTAATTTCTTTTTCAATTTAATTCAAGTCCAACTAATTTTTAGTTAGTCAACTTGAATTCATTTTATTTCTTTTACTTTTTAAATAAGAATTTAATTTTATTCAAAATTATTTGTAACATAACTGAATTTTAATTTTATTTCAATCCAAATTCAACTCTATTCATTTAATCTAAGTTAAATCCAATTTAATCAAATTTTAATTCTACATATAAAAGTTCAAATTTATTTACTAACTTAAGTTCATCCACATCCTTTATATTTTCATCATCTTATTTCAATTCACATTTCATTTGAGATTAGGTATGAATTCACCATACCATTCAACTATTTCCCGTTTGTGATCATAATTCCATTTTCTATTTATAAGTTCACCAAATTATTTACTTCAAAGTTTATATTGCTCATTTTAATCCATTTACAACTTATAATCATCAATTTCAAATTTTATATATATATGTGTATCACTGAATTCTTAAGGATACCAATTTTCCTTCACCTTAATCCTTTGCAAATTTTAAATTTACAATTCCAGATTATAAGTATAATACTTAATAGCTTGTGGGTGTAGTTCATTACACCAGAACCCACAAATACAAAGTCATTTTACATTTCAATTTAACCCAAATCAATTTATTCTAGGTCTAATTTATTTTACTTATCCTAAGCTAATACTCAAATTTTCTATTTACCTCATCATACTTCATTCACTTCCATTTACTCAAGTTAAATTTTAATTCCTAGATTAAAATTTTCATTTCTTCCTTATTAATATCAACTTCACTTAATAAGTTCAATAGTTGATTCATTTTAACTTTACACATTATTTAAATAGAATTTTCGAGAATTCAATTACCCGGTTTTATTTCAAAACCATATTGAAATGTTAATCTACTCATACCTACTTGGTATACCAAATCAAATGTAACATTCCTGAATTTTGAACGAGTTTAATTTGACAATTTATTTAATTTTGAAATTAAATTGTGAATTTAATTATGAAGTGATTGAAATTATCTTTTGAGAATAAACATGACTTGTAATAAAATTAAAACAAACATTAACAAGATAAAATTTCATTTGATAATACATTTTCTTTTAAAATTTATATGAACTAAGTTGTAAAATTAATTGAACTTAAAGACCAAAACAAAATTTATAAAATAAATTCAAGACAAGGTTAAAAACATAAATATACAAAATTTTAACAAATGTAAGCTATAAGACAAAGATTAACAAGTGTAAATGAATGTTACAAGTGGAAAACTTGATTTTATCTTCATTAAAAAAAAAAGAAAAAAAAACAAACAATAACAAATCTGAAATAAAAGAAAACAAATAGAAACCAGGCTATTGTTCTTCACTACTCAAACCTTGTTTTCCAATTCATTCTCAAACTGAAAAATATATCAAAATCTGAGAATGAACAAACTACAAACCAGATTTCCAAATTCATACTCAAAGTATTTCAAAGATTATCAAGTTGCTGTTTCAAAATCTGAAGAAAAAAATTAAAATTTGGAAACTCTGTGCAAGGAAATACAAATTCTAGTAAACATTTTCAAACCATTTACCTGAAATCATTTTCAAAATGAAAAGGAAGTCAGCATTTCCATTTCAATCTGGAAAAGGCTCTGCATGCAAACCTGGTTTTATCTTCATTTAGAAAAAAAAGAGAAACAAAACCAGATCTGGAAACAGAAATAAGATCAAAGCAAGAAGCGAGTTAAAGTTTCTCAGCAACAAGAAGTAATCAAACAACAAGTTCAAAATTCAACCTGAGCATTTAAATCTGAAGCAAGTTGAAGATCTGGGAAACAAAACAAAAAGAAAATCTGGAGCATGCCACCTGAAAAAAAAGGCAAAATTTAAAACTGGGAAAAAACAAATGAAGAAGGAAATTAAAAGCAAACAACTTGAACTTGTCAGAGAATAATGCAAAGTGAATTCAAAATCTTCAACCTGGGAAAACTAAAGATTTGAAATTTGGAGTCATGCAAAGGAAAATCAGAAGCCACAACTTGATATTTTAAAACCAGGGAAACAAGACAGTGCAGATTCTATCTAAAAAAAAAAGAGATAAGTAAATTTTCTTAAACTTTGAATTTCATATCAGTGTTAAAGTATAAATTTAAAACAATTCAAACAAAAAAAAATCAAAAAAATGCAGATTCGACTTGAAAGCCAATTTGAAATCTATTCTAAAGTCTGGAGCATGCAAGCATGCATCTGCATTTCAACCTGCGAATCTAATCAAGCCGGGAAAACAAATTCAGTGCAAAGAAAAAAAAGAAAGAGAGGGTTCAGGCATTTGGAACTGTCAACACTCCTATGTCTCTGTTCTTCTCTGAGCAACAAAACTGTGAGCAAACACTTTCACCTCTGCTTTTATGGTTTGATGCTTGTGATGAATGAGGTTATGGGATGTTGCTTAGGTATTGAGTACACTTGCATGCTTTAAATTAGAAGATGAAAATATATTATAAATCTGCTGTGTACATATTTATGAATGCATGTTGGTTATACTCTGCTGTGACTATGAATTCATTTTTTTTCCTATTTAAAGGAATTCACAAAACCTGTTTAGAATCTGGTTAGTATAGGTTTTAAAGTAATTATAATTTGTTTGTTTACTTTAGGTTAGTAACAAAATATTCTTTTTGGTAAAATGTTTATTCTGCCTGGGGTTGTCTAAACTTAAGTAAGAATGTGTTTTTCTTAAGTCAAGATTTAAGTTTTTAGGTGAGTTAAATACAGGGTGTATCTCTGTAAACACATGCAATCTTATCATATGTTGTTCTAGATCAAAATCAAACACATTAAATCCAGATTCATAAACTTAATTCATTGACATAAATTTAAATTATAAATCAAATATTAATATTTTTAAGTGTTTGTTTCATTTACTGTCTGGACTGAAACAATAATATGAATTTGGGGCAAATGTATATAATCTGTAGCTTAAGGGAACTCAAATTTATTTTGAGTTATCAAGAATGGGTCATAGATCTTGGAAAAAATAAAAATAAAAAAAATCAGAGAAGTGATTAAACTGATTTGATTGAGTGTAGTTTTAAGTTTCTTCAGTTAAACCTAGTTTAGTATTGGGTTGAGCTTTGAGTCAGTTTGAAGTGGTGGGTTGACCGAGAGCTTTGGCGTTTTGGATATGGGTAGAGGGTGTGTAGAAGTGTTCGTGGTCGAAGAGAGTGGATGTCAGGTGGTCGGAGATGAGAGTTGAGGCCGCTGACAGGTTTTGTCATAAAACCTGTTTGAAAGTTTACAGGTTTTGAAAAATTGGTGAACTTTTGAATGCTTGATTTTTGATCGATCTGGGTTGGAGTTGGAGTAGTGGTGGGCTGCTGGAGTTGATTGAATCATCTGAGATGATCGGCAGAGGTGGCGGCGATGGAATCACTGGTGAACTGGTTGGTATGGGAAGTTTCAGGGGATACTTTGAGTTGCTCGAAGAAGTTGTTAAATGACTCGAAGCAAATGGTTTTTAAACTCGAAGTGGGAGAGCATAAAACCCAAAGTAAAAGTTATGTTTCTCGGGTAACCTGTAGTTTACAGATTACACAGCAAAACTGTGTTTTGTTTTAAAAATTTGGGTTTTAAAACTTTTTAAAATCTGGGTTTGTCAAATTTAAAAAAATCTGTAGTTATAGGTTTTAAATAAGGTTTAGGTTTAAAACTTAATTTTAAACATAATTCAAGTTTGAATTACTTTGAATTTAAATTCCAGGTTTGAATTTGAAACCTGTTATCTGTTTCCTGCAAATCAAGGTTTAAGCTCTTTTAAATCTGCAGTTGTGGTTTTGAGTAAAATTTAAGTTCAAATTTAAATGTAAGTTTAAAATTCTCATTTGATTTTAAATTCCAGTTTTTTTTTATAAAACAGAAACTTAAGTTTTAAATTTAACTTAATTAACTATTTTATTTTGTGTAAAATAGTTGGAACTTTAATAATGAAGTTTTAAAAGGTGATTAAGATTTAAGAATTAAATTTAAACTGGAATCTGAGTATAAATGAAGTTCAGTTTCAAATTTAAAAGAAAATTTAAATTTGAAAGTTTTAAAAACATAAATGATTTAAAACTTCTAAAATTTTGAAATAAATTTAATTTCAAATTCTTATGATTTCATTTTTAAGTCAAACTTTTGTTTTGACTTGTAATTTTAAATAAGTTTTAAATTATTTAAAACTTTGATAAGTTTAAAATTTATTTTATTTTAAATTTGAATTTTAAATTGAAATTCAAAGGTAATTTCAAAAGCACTTTGTTTTGAATCAAATTGTTTTAAACATAATTAAGTTATGTTTTACTTTGGAAATTTGATTAAGAATTATGTTTTGGAATTTATTAATAAGGGTAATTAAGATTTGTTAATTAATTTAATTAATTAATTGAATTTGGGATTAATAATTGATTAATGATTAAATCATTTTGGAATTAAGATCATTAATTAAATTTTAATTAATGATAAATGAATATTAATTATGTAATTAAGTTTTAAATTAAGGGTAATTAACTTTATAATTAACTTTAATAAATAAATGATTAAAGATAATTTAATTGGTAATTAATTTAAGTTAATTACCTTATAAAATAATTAAAGAATGGGTAATGAAGGTCATTAACCAGGATTATTTAACAATTAATTAATTTGGTTAATTTTATTTATTAATTAGATTAATTAATTTAATAATAATCAATTATAAATGGATTGAGTAATTACTTGATAAAGAAATTAAGAAATTAATTACTTAATATAATTAATTTAATTGAATGAGATTGTTTAATAAAGTTTAATTAATTTTAAACATTTGGGTTTTATAAATAACTGCTTTATGTAATTAATGATTTGGAAATTTCATAGTTAAGTAATTGTTTAATATTTACAGATGTAATTAAGTGGAGATGTTTAAGTGAGAGATAATTTGGATTAATTTTTTAGTAATTAATCAAATAATTAATTTAAGAGATTAAATTAAGGATAATTAATTTGGGTCAATATAGTAATTGAGTTGTTAATTACTTTGAGTAATTAATCTAAGAAATAATTTAGATCATTAATTATTTAATTAGTGATGTAATTAAGGATGATTAATTAGGATTAATTAATCAATAATAGGTAATAAATTAATGTAATTAATTTAGAAGTAATTAAAGAAGCAATTAAGGGTAGTTCATTACTAATGGAAGTGATTGTGTGAGGAATAGATTTAAAACCACATAGATTTATTCATCTTAATTGTAGATGTTTGATTGCCAATTGAATGCTTCATGATGGATTGATATGTTTTGTGATGCTATGTAATGCTTTGTGCTGGGCTATTTTATTTGAGACGTATATATTGTTATATGTATATGCAACCCCTTAACCCATAGAACGACATTTGAATTTCGATGCGACAGGGAGTCGGGTTCCAATTGGTTACCCGAAACCCACATCGAATCATATGAGTGAATCTTTGTGATTGATAAATTCATCTTATCTATGAATCTATGAATAAAGATAAGCGTTATGGGTTATATCGCTTATCGATATGATTGAATCGGTGATGATGATGTTGTGCACTATTGTGTTGAACCCCTGGACCACACTTATACACACACAAATATGGATTGCACGTGGAAATGGGTTAAGTCACAGATTTTTGAAATATATTTAAAATTGTATTTTTGAATCCAAAATAGTTTTGGAATTAGAATTGAAGCTTTTGAAAATAAAAGTTATTTTGAATAACTCGATTGAGTTTTTAAATTTAAATAATTTGATTTGAATGCAATATTTGAATTGAATTCTATGATTTTGAAAACTATGTTTAAAAAGTTATTCAACTTATAAATGGGTTTATATGGGTTTTTTTTAAAAACCATTTTTAAAGGTGATGTTTTGAAATTTTAGTTTAACCCAAGACTTAAACTGGTATATATTTGGATTCTTTCTGAAAACGGAAACTGTTTGTGAGCTTTCACAAAAGAAATGAATTTCCAATTGGTGTTAAAAGGACTTCAAGTCTAAAATGAAATGGTTTCCAAATTATAGATAAATCTTTGGAAATGGGTTTGAAAGCTATAAATCTTTAACTTTAAAGATTTAATTGGGTTAATCCAATTGAAATGGGAATTGTTTTGAAATCTACGAATAGATCTTTGTGAAACTGGGTGAAACTTTGTGAAATAAATCTTTTTGTCTAAAGATTTAAAAAAATGGTAATTTGTTTAACCATTTAAAAGAAAAGTTTTGGATTTTATAAGTTGTGACTTAACTAAAATCCCATATCCATATGTTTTAAAATATGGCGCTTACTATTCGGTTTAGCCGGGAGAGGACCTTGTGTCATATAGCCCATTCCGAATAGTGATACGACGTTATGGATAGCATTTGAAGACCGGTGGTGAAGACCGGGTATTTGTGAGAACGATAGGATAACCTGTCGATTGAATCTGCACTGAGTTGCTCCGGTATAGAGTTCTCCCTAAGTGATGGGAAGTCCGATCGGGATTGTGGATACCCGGATTTGCAAGGGCTTCTTCGGAAGTGCCTTCGGTTCTGTTCGAACCCGGAACAGACTTGTATGGTTGTATGTCCGACATTACACTTTGAGATGTTATCTGATCTCTATCAAATACATTTCTGCTTGGTGGCGGAGAATTTATTCTCTTAGCTTAACACCCTTCTCTGAGACGTACGAGCTCAGAGGTTATGTAGTTGATATTTATCGGTGATATATTCCCAATTTGGTAATGTGGCATGCTGAGTGCTGCTGTGTGATGATCATTGGTTGATCATTTGTGATATGATGATTTGTTTGATCATTTATCTTTGTGATCATTGCTTTGGTCATCTGTTGACCCAAAGCATGGCTTTGTTGCACAAAGCGTAGCTTTGTGGACGAGACTGCATCAGGACCTCACACCCCGGAAATGGTCGAAACAGGAAAGATGCGGCAAGGTTATGAGGGTCGCTCCCTTTAGGGTATGTCATTCCCTTCTGGTAAAGGGTGGTATCATGGTATGGAGCCCAGATACTTACTCATGTGGTTGCTCCAATCTCATTTACTGTGTGGTTGTTGCTTTGAGGCGCCTCGGATAAAGGTCCCAAAGGACCGGGGGATGGCATATTCGTGTAGTAGTTACCTAGTTACAGAGGTAACCCGGCCTTGTGTTGGCAGAGATCTAACCGTAACGTTAGTTCTCGGGACGTCCCGCCAGAGGCGTACCCATGTGGCAATAGGAAGTTCCTTAGCCTGACCATTTGTTGGAAATCCATTCATCCAATACGTGCCTTGTACGGTTTTAGTTGTAGAACCTGCCATTTAACATGGCAGCTATAGTAGGCATAGTATCATGGTACCTATGCTGGCTAGGATTTATATTATACTTTCGAAAGATTTTCCACTATGCACTAGTAATAATATCAAAGGATTTTTCTCGTAGTAAGCATGTTTGACTATCATAAGGAGAAATCTCCCCCATGTGTGCGTTTGCATTGTGTGTGTGCCGGGAGGCCTTATGGTAGTTTCATTTTTCAAAAAGCATTGCGGATTTCAAATTTAAATTCTGTTGTTTGTTTTAAAAGACCAAATGTTTTTGTTTGCTCATACCAGTCCCATGACTGACCTGGAGTTTATTGTTCCTTTCCTAAACTCTGGGTGCCCACTATTTTCCCACACGGGCAGTCTAGAGTTGGGTTTTTCAGATAGTCAGGTTTAGTAGATTATCTGGAGCTAGTTCCGTCTTTGGATCGGGACTGCACTTGCTTAGCTTTGTGCATCGTTATTGAGAGTCCGAGCTATCGCTGGATTGGTGATTTGGAGATGGAGATTACCGATGCTGGAGTTCTTTCTTGAAGACCATATTAGAGATTTTTGTTCCGCTGCTGTGTTATCTTTTCTTTCCGCTGCTGTTATCTTGTATCATAACTCTGATGTATAATAGTATCTATTGTATCGTCTGTTGTATCATATTGTATCAGATGTTGTATCAATGATGTATATATGATATATATTATTCTTTTCTTCCGCTGTGTTATTTACTTAATGTGTTATAAGCTCCGGCGACTCGAATTTGAACGATCGAATCTGCGGCATTCGGGTACAATGTGAAGTATGGATGTCGATTTTCGAACGCGAAAAATTCGAATCGTTACATTTGGTATCAGAGCTGATGGTTAAAACCTTAGCTCAGGAGTATAACACATTAAGTAACTCGTTAGAGATAGGGTGAAGTATACCCTAGAATGAGTATATCTCCAAGATATCCGTTCGAATGTCTCAGTAAATTCTTTTACTATCCACTGATAGTAAGTATGAGTGCAAGAAGAGAACGAGATAGGGGACAGGGGAATACGACTTCAAATGGTCAATACCCTGCAATAGCGGAGACAACTTTCTCTATCAATTTTCTTTGATTCGTCTTCTCAAATCTTTGATGATTCTTGGTAGATCCAGGAAGAAGCTTTGATATATTTGCATGGGACATAAACTCCAGACGGGTTAGAATTGTTTGTATGGATGAATTGTTTGCTTTGGTTGCTATGGTTGGTAGTTATATTTTGGTTGTTTAAACTAAAAGATTTGGATTGCATCCATATATCTGTTTATTCTATTGGGTCCAGGTAAATTCTACAAACGGTTAGTTATCCTTCGAACTGACCAATCACCTGTATATTCGTAGTTCTGGTGACTCGACTATCCTTGTTCGTTCTTGATATTCTGATTTGGTAAGCCAAATGCAGAATAAATACCCAGTTTGATTTGGAAACAGTACCTCTATCTTTGTGTGTCCATTCTTTGTCGTCCCCTACTTATAAATTTCGAGGACGAAATTTCTTAAGGGGGGAAGTCTGTAACATTCCAGAATTTTGAACGAGTTTAATTTGACAATTTATTTAATTTTGAAATTAAATTGTGAATTTAATTATGAAGTGATTGAAATTATCTTTTGAGAATAAACATGACTTGTAATAAAATTAAAACAAACATTAACAAGATAAAATTTCATTTGATAATACATTTTCTTTTAAAATTTATATGAACTAAGCTGTAAAATTAATTGAACTTAAAGACCAAAACAAAATTTATAAAATAAATTCAAGACAAGGTTAAAAACATAAATATACAAAATTTTAACAAATGTAAGCTATAAGACAAAGATTAACAAGTGTAAATGAATGTTACAAGTGGCAAACTTGATTTTATCTTCATTAAAAAAGAAAAAGAAAAAAAAAACAAACAATAACAAATCTGAAATAAAAGAAAACAAATAGAAACCAGGCTATTGTTCTTCACTACTCAAACCTTGTTTTCCAATTCATTCTCAAACTGAAAAATATATCAAAATCTGAGAATGAACAAACTACAAACCAGATTTCCAAATTCATACTCAAAGTATTTCAAAGATTATCAAGTTGCTGTTTCAAAATCTGAAGAAAAAAATTAAAATCTGGAAACTCTGTGCAAGGAAATACAAATTCTAGTAAACATTTTCAAACCATTTACCTGAAATCATTTTCAAAATGAAAAGGAAGTCAGCATTTCCATTTCAATCCGGAAAAGGCTCTGCATGCAAACCTGGTTTTATCTTCATTTAGAAAAAAAAGAGAAACAAAACCAGATCTGGAAACAGAAATAAGATCAAAGCAAGAAGCAAGTTAAAGTTTCTCAGCAACAAGAAGTAATCAAACAACAAGTTCAAAATTCAACCTGAGCATTTAAATCTGAAGCAAGTTGAAGATCTGGGAAACAAAACAAAAAGAAAATCTGGAGCATGCCACCTGAAAAAAAAAAGGCAAAATTTAAAACTGGGAAAAAACAAATGAAGAAGGAAATTAAAAGCAAACAACTTGAACTTGTCAGAGAATAATGCAAAGTGAATTCAAAATCTTCAACCTGGGAAAACTAAAGATTTGAAATTTGGAGTCATGCAAAGGAAAATCAGAAGCCACAACTTGATATTTTAAAACCAGGGAAACAAGACAGTGCAGATTCTATCTAAAAAAAAAAGAGATAAGTAAATTTTCTTAAACTTTGAATTTCATATCAGTGTTAAAGTATAAATTTAAAACAATTCAAACAAAAAAAAATCAAAAAAATGCAGATTCGACTTGAAAGCCAATTTGAAATCTATTCTAAAGTCTGGAGCATGCAAGCATGCATCTGCATTTCAACCTGCGAATCTAATCATGCCGGGAAAACAAATTCAGTGCAAAGAAAAAAAAGAAAGAGAGGGTTCAGGCATTTGGAACTGTCAACACTCCTATGTCTCTGTTCTTCTCTGAGCAACAAAACTGTGAGCAAACACTTTCACCTCTGCTTTTATGGTTTGATGCTTGTGATGAATGAGGTTATGGGATGTTGCTTAGGTATTGAGTACACTTGCATGCTTTAAATTAGAAGATGAAAATATATTATAAATCTGCTGTGTACATATTTATGAATGCATGTTGGTTATACTCTGCTGTGACTATGAATTCATTTTTTTTCCTATTTAAAGGAATTCACAAAACCTGTTTAGAATCTGGTTAGTATAGGTTTTAAAGTAATTATAATTTGTTTGTTTACTTTAGGTTAGTAACAAAATATTCTTTTTGGTAAAATGTTTATTCTGCCTGGGGTTGTCTAAACTTAAGTAAGAATGTGTTTTTCTTAAGTCAAGATTTAAGTTTTTAGGTGAGTTAAATACAGGGTGTATCTCTGTAAACACATGCAATCTTATCATATGTTGTTCTAGATCAAAATCAAACACATTAAATCCAGATTCATAAACTTAATTCATTGACATAAATTTAAATTATAAATCAAATATTAATATTTTTAAGTGTTTGTTTCATTTACTGTCTGGACTGAAACAATAATATGAATTTGGGGCAAATGTATATAATCTGTAGCTTAAGGGAACTCAAATTTATTTTGAGTTATCAAGAATGGGTCATAGATCTTGGAAAAAATAAAAATAAAAAAAATCAGAGAAGTGATTAAACTGATTTGATTGAGTGTAGTTTTAAGTTTCTTCAGTTAAACCTAGTTTAGTATTGGGTTGAGCTTTGAGTCAGTTTGAAGTGGTGGGTTGACCGAGAGCTTTGGCGTTTTGGATATGGGTAGAGGGTGTGTAGAAGTGTTCGTGGTCGAAGAGAGTGGATGTCAGGTGGTCGGAGATGAGAGTTGAGGCCGCTGACAGGTTTTGTCATAAAACCTGTTTGAAAGTTTACAGGTTTTGAAAATTTGGTGAACTTTTGAATGCTTGATTTTTGATCGATCTGGGTTGGAGTTGGAGTAGTGGTGGGCTGCTGGAGTTGATTGAATCATCTGAGATGATCGGCAGAGGTGGCGGCGATGGAATCACTGGTGAACTGGTTGGTATGGGAAGTTTCAGGGGATACTTTGAGTTGCTCGAAGAAGTTGTTAAATGACTCGAAGCAAATGGTTTTTAAACTCGAAGTGGGAGAGCATAAAACCCGAAGTAAAAGTTATGTTTCTCGGGTAACCTGTAGTTTACAGATTACACAGCAAAACTGTGTTTTGTTTTAAAAATTTGGGTTTTAAAACTTTTTAAAATCTGGGTTTGTCAAATTTAAAAAAATCTGTAGTTATAGGTTTTAAATAAGGTTTAGGTTTAAAACTTAATTTTAAACATAATTCAAGTTTGAATTACTTTGAATTTAAATTCCAGGTTTGAATTTGAAACCTGTTATCTGTTTCCTGCAAATCAAGGTTTAAGCTCTTTTAAATCTGCAGTTGTGGTTTTGAGTAAAATTTAAGTTCAAATTTAAATGTAAGTTTAAAATTCTCATTTGATTTTAAATTCCAGTTTTTTTTTATAAAACAGAAACTTAAGTTTTAAATTTAACTTAATTAACTATTTTATTTTGTGTAAAATAGTTGGAACTTTAATAATGAAGTTTTAAAAGGTGATTAAGATTTAAGAATTAAATTTAAACTGGAATCTGAGTATAAATGAAGTTCAGTTTCAAATTTAAAAGAAAATTTAAATTTGAAAGTTTTAAAAACATAAATGATTTAAAACTTCTAAAATTTTGAAATAACTTTAATTTCAAATTCTTATGATTTCATTTTTAAGTCAAACTTTTGTTTTGACTTGTAATTTTAAATAAGTTTTAAATTATTTAAAACTTTGATAAGTTTAAAATTTATTTTATTTTAAATTTGAATTTTAAATTGAAATTCAAAGGTAATTTGAAAAGCACTTTGTTTTGAATCAAATTGTTTTAAACATAATTAAGTTATGTTTTACTTTGGAAATTTGATTAAGAATTATGTTTTGGAATTTATTAATAAGGGTAATTAAGATTTGTTAATTAATTTAATTAATTAATTGAATTTGGGATTAATAATTGATTAATGATTAAATCATTTTGGAATTAAGATCATTAATTAAATTTTAATTAATGATAAATGAATATTAATTATGTAATTAAGTTTTAAATTAAGGGTAATTAACTTTATAATTAACTTTAATAAATAAATGATTAAAGATAATTTAATTGGTAATTAATTTAAGTTAATTACCTTATAAAATAATTAAAGAATGGTTGATGAAGGTCATTAACCAGGATTATTTAACAATTAATTAATTTGGTTAATTTTATTTATTAATTAGATTAATTAATTTAATAATAATCAATTATAAATGGATTGAGTAATTACTTGATAAAGAAATTAAGAAATTAATTACTTAATATAATTAATTTAATTGAGTGAGATTGTTTAATAAAGTTTAATTAATTTTAAACATTTGGGTTTTATAAATAACTACTTTATGTAATTAATGATTTGGAAATTTCATAGTTAAGTAATTGTTTAATATTTACAGATGTAATTAAGTGGAGATGTTTAAGTGAGAGATAATTTGGATTAATTTTTTAGTAATTAATCAAATAATTAATTTAAGAGATTAAATTAAGGATAATTAATTTGGGTCAATATAGTAATTGAGTTGTTAATTACTTTGAGTAATTAATCTAAGAAATAATTTAGATCATTAATTATTTAATTAGTGATGTAATTAAGGATGATTAATTAGGATTAATTAATCAATAATAGGTAATAAATTAATGTAATTAATTTAGAAGTAATTAAAGAAGCAATTAAGGGTAGTTCATTACTAATGGAAGTGATTGTGTGAGGAATAGATTTAAAACCACATAGATTTATTCATCTTAATTGTAGATGTTTGATTGCCAATTGAATGCTTCATGATGGATTGATATGTTTTGTGATGCTATGTAATGCTTTGTGCTGGGCTATTTTATTTGAGACGTATATATTGTTATATGTATATGCAACCCCTTAACCCATAGAATGACATTTGAATTTCGATGCGACAGGGAGTCGGGTTCCAATTGGTTACCCGAAACCCACATCGAATCATATGAGTGAATCTTTGTGATTGATAAATTCATCTTATCTATGAATCTACGAATAAAGATAAGCGTTATGGGTTATATCGCTTATCGATATGATTGAATCGGTGATGATGATGTTGTGCACTATTGTGTTGAACCCCTGGACCACACTTATACACACACAAATATGGATTGCACGTGGAAATGGGTTAAGTCACAGATTTTTGAAATATATTTAAAATTGTATTTTTGAATCCAAAATAGTTTTGGAATTAGAATTGAAGCTTTTGAAAATAAAAGTTATTTTGAATAACTCGATTGAGTTTTTAAATTTAAATAATTTGATTTGAATGCAATATTTGAATTGAATTCTATGATTTTGAAAACTATGTTTAAAAAGTTATTCAACTTATAAATGGGTTTATATGGGTTTTTTTTAAAAACCATTTTTAAAGGTGATGTTTTGAAATTTTAGTTTAACCCAAGACTTAAACTGGTATATATTTGGATTCTTTCTGAAAACGGAAACTGTTTGTGAGCTTTCACAAAAGAAATGAATTTCCAATTGGTGTTAAAAGGACGTCAAGTCTAAAATGAAATGGTTTCCAAATTATAGATAAATCTTTGGAAATGGGTTTGAAAGCTATAAATCTTTAACTTTAAAGATTTAATTGGGTTAATCCAATTGAAATGGGAATTGTTTTGAAATCTATGAATAGATCTTTGTGAAACTGGGTGAAACTTTGTGAAATAAATCTTTTTGTCTAAAGATTTAAAAAAATGGTAATTTGTTTAACCATTTAAAAGAAAAGTTTTGGATTTTATAAGTTGTGACTTAACTAAAATCCCATATCCATATGTTTTAAAATATGGCGCTTACTATTCGGTTTAGCCGGGAGAGGACCTTGTGTCATATAGCCCATTCCGAATAGTGATACGACGTTATGGATAGCATTTGAAGACCGGTGGTGAAGACCGGGTATTTGTGAGAACGATAGGATAACCTGTCGATTGAATCTGCACTGAGTTGCTCCGGTATAGAGTTCTCCCTAAGTGATGGGAAGTCCGATCGGGATTGTGGATACCCGGATTTGCAAGGGCTTCTTCGGAAGTGCCTTCGGTTCTGTTCGAACCCGGAACAAACTTGTATGGTTGTATGTCCGACATTACACTTTGAGATGTTATCTGATCTCTATCAAATACATTTCTGCTTGGTGGCGGAGAATTTATTCTCTTAGCTTAACACCCTTCTCTGAGACGTACGAGCTCAGAGGTTATGTAGTTGATATTTATCGGTGATATATTCCCAATTTGGTAATGTGGCATGCTGAGTGCTGCTGTGTGATGATCATTGGTTGATCATTTGTGATATGATCATTTGTTTGATCATTTATCTTTGTGATCATTGCTTTGGTCATCTGTTGACCCAAAGCATGGCTTTGTTGCACAAAGCGTAGCTTTGTGGACGAGACTGCATCAGGACCTCACACCCCGGAAATGGTCGAAACAGGAAAGATGCGGCAAGGTTATGAGGGTCGCTCCCTTTAGGGTATGTCATTCCCTTCTGGTAAAGGGTGGTATCATGGTATGGAGCCCAGATACTTACTCATGTGGTTGCTCCAATCTCATTTACTGTGTGGTTGTTGCTTTGAGGCGCCTCGGATAAAGGTCCCAAAGGACCGGGGGATGGCATATTCATGTAGTAGTTACCTAGTTACAGAGGTAACCCGGCCTTGTGTTGGCAGAGATCTAACCGTAACGTTAGTTCTCGGGACGTCCCGCCAGAGGCGTACCCATGTGGCAATAGGATGTTCCTTAGCCTGACCATTTGTTGGAAATCCATTCATCCAATACGTGCCTTGTACGGTTTTAGTTGTAGAACCTGCCATTTAACATGGCAGCTATAGTAGGCATAGTATCATGGTACCTATGCTGGCTAGGATTTATATTATACTTTCGAAAGATTTTCCACTATGCACTAGTAATAATATCAAAGGATTTTTCTCGTAGTAAGCATGTTTGACTATCATAAGGAGAAATCTCCCCCATGTGTGCGTTTGCATTGTGTGTGTGCCGGGAGGCCTTATGGTAGTTTCATTTTTCAAAAAGCATTGCGGATTTCAAATTTAAATTCCGTTGTTTGTTTTAAAAGACCAAATGTTTTTGTTTGCTCATACCAGTCCCATGACTGACCTGGAGTTTATTATTCCTTTCCTAAACTCTGGGTGCCCACTATTTTCCCACACGGGCAGTCTAGAGTTGGGTTTTTCAGATAGTCAGGTTTAGTAGATTATCTGGAGCTAGTTCCGTCTTTGGATCGGGACTGCACTTGCTTAGCTTTGTGCATCGTTATTGAGAGTCCGAGCTATCGCTGGATTGGTGATTTGGAGATGGAGATTACCGATGCTGGAGTTCTTTCTTGAAGACCATATTAGAGATTTTTGTTCCGCTGCTGTGTTATCTTTTCTTTCCGCTGCTGTTATCTTGTATCATATCTCTGATGTATAATAGTATCTATTGTATCGTCTGTTGTATCATATTGTATCAGATGTTGTATCAATGATGTATATATGATATATATTATTCTTTTCTTCTACTGTGTTATTTACTTAATGTGTTATAAGCTCCGGCGACTCGAATTTGAACGATCGAATCTGCGGCATTCGGGTACAATGTGAAGTATGGATGTCGATTTTCGAACGCGAAAAATTCGAATCGTTACATCAAACTTCCAGATTTCTAAAACAATCTGTTTTTACCAAAGCATTTTCCCTTTTTGAAACTTCTAAAATCACTTATATCCCAAACAAGTCCAACAAATATCATAATCACTCGCATGGTAGCAATCCCTCACTTTAGAAACTCAAAAATGAATTCTAATGATGTGGCCAGCATCATCAGGATTATTTTCCAGCGACTAAAGTGAGTTCAGTGCTTCCTCACATTCCCATATTCATTTCAAAACAGTTTCCATTCAAAAATACTTCTCAAAACAATATTCCATTATTGCCTTCAAACACCTTAGCAAACATTTTAATTTTTCCAAGGATTTTAAATTTCCAAACTTTTATTTTCATTGCATTTAAAATCCTTTCCAAAACTTCCAGGATTTAAATTCTGGTTTAGTTTAAATTTAGTTATTCCTCTTTTATATAATTTATACTTGTAGAATTTATTTGATTATAACCATTTGAACTTTAGATTAATTTTTAGATTAAATCTTAGATTCTTATTTGATTAAGATATCCACATCCAAGAAATCAAATATATAAGTATATATAATAATTTCAGAAAATTATTCCTTTTATATAAAAATATAATTTTAGGTAAAATTATTTCATTTACCCTCTTAAAATACAATACTATGTCGGTTTATCTTATTCAAGAGTTTAGAAACCCCTATCGATACGGTTGTACTTCCCGTACCGATCAGAATTCATAAACACTCAACCGATAAGTCAACACAGTATAAAATCAATTTTATATTCACTAACAAGTACGCTCTCATATCTATTAATACACTCAACTCATTATAGAGTACTATTGACTCTGTTCAATGAGTAATTTCTCCACCAAAGCCTAGGTTGTCGCCAACCTAAGCTCTGATACCAAGTGTGATAGCCCGCAAATCCGTAACCCTTGAGTCAATACTATTCTACATCAATTAACTCAAGTGAAACAGAAAAACGAACCATTAGGGTTTAAAGAAGAAGGGGTAGAAGAAAGAAGGAACTAGACAATAAAAGAATCTCACAGTCGCAACGGAATAAAATATAATACTAAATAATATATCTTTACACAAAATGAAACTATATTTGTTTTATACATCATATCATCAGAGTATCTCATACAACAATATTACCAGTCAGACACTCATACAATCATAGCAGCGGATATTTATACTAGTACGGATAATACGTCTCGGACTTCAGCTCCTCTCCTGCTCCATAGCATCACGTCCTGAACATATAATACTCGGTCTGACCCGAGTATTATAATGAAATAACACCCAAGTCAGTCTGTAATACGAGCTGATAATAATGCATCCAAATTGATTATTAAAGTTTCAAAAATCTTTTGAAAACAAAAGTATCTCGTAAGACCACGCCACAAATAAAAATGTCGGGTTTTTACCTTACGATATCTAAAACATTTTTTATAGAAATCCTCTGATATTATAATAGGGTCTATATGCAAATACTTATAAAATAGCCGAAATTTTACATCTATTAAATTCCAGCTACTAGCCATAGAGTGGGTAATACAAACAAAACTCGTACAAGGCTCGTAGGGAGAATGGATTCCAACTAACGACTAGGCACTGCGGTACCACCTGTCACAGTACGTGGCCTAGATCACAGTACCGAGGAGTACGCCCGCTCCCCTGCAACACAAGACCGGAACTACCCCTCACTGGATAATCCCGAGTGAGATCACCCGGCGGTTGGGATCAGCAACCGCCCACTAACCCGAAATAAAAAGGGACATCTAGACAGGGATGACCTCACCCTACTTAGGTGCTATCCACCTAGCCTTGCTGCATAACCCCTGATTTTCAGTCGTTCTCGGTTGATGAGGCTTGAGGCTAAGTGTTACCTTTTAGAACATTTCACTTAGAATGCCCATCTCCTACCTGACGATGTTCCGAAAGTATTTGTCCATACAAGTCCGTCCCGGGTTCGAACGGAACCGAAGGCACTACTCCTACTACATCCATTTTGGAAATATCCTCAGGATTAGTATTAGCCCTTGCACTTCACTGCTCCATCTTCGACTCCGAACACGTTTTTCTCCAAAAACGTACAAACCGGATAAAAGTGGTTTTCGAGAAATAAATCTCGATCCCGGTCTCTTCGAAACGATCAACGCATTTGTCCAATATTGATAGTCGACTATCAATTAATATTCACAAACATCCATCACACAATAAATAATTCCCAATTATTTATTTCCTCAAATATCTCTTACAAGATATATTTTCATTTTCGGATTCCATTGAAAACACTTTAAAGCCAATTCTTTCATGGAATAGTTTCCCAAACCATTACTTCCTCTTAAAACACCCAAGTACCCATATTTAAGGTTGAAAATAATATAAATACTTTATTTTTGAAAATACATTAAACATTTACGTTAACACTACTTACGTACTTAATTTTAAATATATGTACCTTTAAAAATGTTTCGAATGAAACTACTTTATAAAATATAAACTATATCTTTAAAATAAGTTAAGACATACTGCATTTAAAAAAAAGGTTATGAATCCCTATACAATTTCAAATAGAGATTTAATTGATTTTCTTTAAAATAAAACCATTTATAAAGTATAAGGATAATAATATTTTTCAAAACGTAATTCTAATTACCCTTTAAAAAAAATAGTTACTTCTATAACCACTTTAATACGTGTTCACTTTAAAAATTCTTACCATTTAAAACTTTTCTTGAAACCATTCTTTAAATAAAAAACAAAACTCCTAACTTTTCAAAAATCAACTTTAAAAACGTACTTGGGATCTCAGGGAAATATCCTTCCATTTTAGGATAACCCAAGAATTCTCTTTATCAATCCAATCACGATTTACCCAATTCAATTTTACGTTCATCCCGTAAAATTCCTTCCCATACTTTTAAAAATAGCTCTTTCATTCTTAAACACATTGCTATCACCTGGAAATCATTTTCAAACATATGTTTAAAATATTTAAAATAAGCTTGTAGAAAATTATTTAATTGAAAAATAATACTTAAGGAAATATATAGAGGTTTCCTAAGTACTTTAAAATAAAATTTTAACTTTTTAAAATAAGGTTATTAAATCAAATATTCATATTAAAATTTCGCTTTGAAAACTTAATACTACTTTACTTATTAAAAATAATTAAACGCCATAATTACATAATCGAATATTTGCATCCGCTTAAAAACCAATTTAAAATAATATTTCTTTCTAAAATACCCAAAACATATTTAAAACCGCAGATTTATATTCAAAAAACTTTTCTTAAAAACATACTAAAAGTTCTCGGAGAAAGCATACTTTCCATCTTTTAGAAATAAATCCCGCTATTATTTTAAACAATTCATATTTCCCTTATATGTCACATCTTCAAACATTTTAAATTATCAACAAATTTCTTGAATTTAATTCTTTTTTTAAATTCTTTACTTAGGAATTTCTTTTATATCCTTTACACCCAATTCATCTATTTATATTTAATGTTTTCAAGTTATATTCACCCAATCACAGCACAACACAATTTAAATTTAAATTTAATTCATCACAGCATATAAATAAAACGCAGCATATCAGGATATATACAAATTATGACAGAATAATAAATAAGGTATATCACAGAATATAAATTAATTTCTATTTGCGAGGAATCCAGTTGGATCCCTCCAACCTATTTCCCTGCATCCACAGATATTAGCATAGCAATATATGTCGATTCAATCATATTCAACTAATCAAAAAATTCATTTAAATATCAACTATTTAAATTAACTAATACTCCATATGTGAGTGAGTTAAACTCACTTTGGTTTTTGGCGAGCGTTCAAATTTAAATTAAATCGAACGGAGTTCGATTTAACCTAAATTTTTACTTGCTCGAAACGATTCCAAAACTGCTCCACAGCGTAGTACGCGTCTCTGCGATTCCGGCGCTTCTTCGTTGAGATCTGATAATGTATGCTCAAGTTATGGAATTATAAAGTTTGTACATAAATTTAAAACAAAATTTCCCTTTTTATTTTAATTTGGTTACCAGAACAAAATCTCAGCCGTTACTTCAGCAAATGGAATCAAGGCCGTCGCCTGCTTCTTCCTCTACAACACGTTTGCCCCCAGGTAACGAAACCGAACCCATCACAAAAAACTAGGGTTGATCGTCGACCTCCCCACGATCATCTATACAACGATCGGTGACCTCCACTCCAAACCCCCACGCGAGCTCCACCCATGGCCCAAGAAGCTTCAAGCTCGGCCATCAATTTGCACCTAAAGTCGTGCACGAACCGGCTATGCACGGGCCTCGCTAGCTCCCTCCATGCGACGCAAAAATCCATCACTACTGTTGGATCTGAAGCTCCCGACGAGATCTTCAACCTTCCAGTTGGAAGTTTCCTCTAACTCTCAATGGATTGATCGCAAATTGAAGGCAAAGGGAAATGATTTTCGGCCGTGAAATAGTATAAAGGCGGTGGCTGCTAAAGAACTTGGGTTTCAGCCTAAATTAAGTAGATATATAAACGTTTGAAATTATTATTTTAATATTAAATCCATTATAAAGCAACTTTTACAAATGATCTCCAAACAATGCATGCCGACAGGCATTCCTAAGGTTTTACCTACGTTCCGAACACAATGGAACGTTTTCGGAAGCTAATTCGATCATATACGCGAGTTACGAAAATAAACGATCAATTTTAAATTAAGTCGATTAAAGTATTTTCTATGCGTTTAAGCTGCCGGGGTCAAACGACAACTCCGATTACTATGAAAATTGAAATCCGATAATAACTAACTATTACGGATCCAATGGAACTAATTCCATCGAATTCAGAAAATGTGCCCCGGAAGGCTATTTTTACTCGTCAATTAAATCGAGCGATTTCCAAAATCGTCGAAATCATCTAAAATTTCACTTTTAAAATTTTACTAACTCTATTATAACTCATATGAAATTTATATTCACATTTGAAATCATTCTGATTCAGTTTAAATTAAAATCTGATTATTTACATTATTATATTATTAAATTCCATTATTGAATTAATATAAAATTTCAAAATTAATCTATCGACCTTTAATTCCATCCAATGGTCCAATATTATAATTCAAATCCAATTAGACTCAAAATAAATTTTAAAATCAAATTTTATATCTATTTGCACTCAGAATTACCAATTATCCCAATTCCAATATTAGATTATTATTCAAATTTAAGTTAAATTACTGTATTAAAAGTTTAACCAATTATATCAATTTAACCAAAATATTTTATTTAAAAATTCAAATTGTAACACGTATTCAACATTTAAAATGAATTAAATGTCCAAATCCAGCGACCCAAAATTCCAGGTCGTTACATTTACGCTTAATTATGAAACCAAAACCAGTAGCAATTGCTTCCATAACCTGTATTTCACTTATATAATCCAAAAAAGATTAACAATTTTATAAAATGAAATATTTAACTTGTTTCAATCAATAACAAATAAAGCAATACAACCAATAACCACTTGCAACAAGACATACAACCATCATATAAAAATCAACACAAATCAAACCTTCATTCATATCAAACAACAAATAGTTGTTCAGGTTGAAAACTTTAAATTGTACGGAATAAAAATAAACTACTAAGTGTACCCTTCACTCAACAGTCCAATGTGAAACTAAATAGATTATTCATACATCTAAACAAATTTAAAATATCCTTGCCCAAACAACCATAAACCAACAAACAACGATTTCAAACAACAGATCAATTTCATTCTTTTTATTTCATTTCTTAGCATTTATTGTTTTGTTTCCATTACAGTTTCATTTACTTTTATTCATTTCTAACAAAAACTCATTTCAATTGTTCATAACATGAAATTTTCTTTTATTATATTACATTCGTTTATTCACTGTTTAATTTCATGTTCTTAAGTTTTCAATCTTTTATTTATATTGCTTATCTTTCTATTATATTTTATTAGAAGAAATTTCAATTATACCTAAGTTTATACCACTGGAACAAAAAATTCTTATTTATTAAAGAATTCATCAATTACTTTCCTTACCTCAAATTTATTACTTGTATAATATCTATTGCATCTTCTTATTAACATTTCAACTTTTTACATCCTTTGTAAGTTGTATATATGTTTAAAGAATGCAAATGAAATTTAAACAATTTTTTCCTCATTTCTTTTAATTTAATCTAATGTTCAATAGTTACATCTTTTGTTTTATAAGTTACAATTTCAACTTTCTTGTTATTTCTTTTAATTCACTAAATGTTCAATAATATATTCTTTACTTCATAGGTTACAGTTTCAAATTACCTTTAATTTCGTTCATAACCTAGCATTAAATTTCTTATTTCCTTTAGAGGTTTCAATTATTAATTACTTACGTTCAAATTCACTACAATCACTGAAACTATTAGTTAATGGAAACTTAAGAATTTAAATACCGGGTTAATTTCAAATCATTTTAAAATAATAGATAAATGTATATACTTACACTTTATATATCTAATTATATTTAAAACAATTTAAAAATTTATATTTGGTTTATCAAACAAATCTGTAGTAAACTACTACAGTGGCCTTCCCACTTTGAAACTCGAAAATGAACATCGATGATGCGTGCACTCATCACCGAAATTATTTTCCAGCGACAGAGTGGGGAGTATAGAACTTATTTCTTTTCCAAATTTCTTTAAAACGTTTCTTTCAAATTATATTGAAATATTTATATCAGAATACTTCTAAAATATTATTATTATATTCCAAAATCATTTGAAAGAAATTTTCAAAACCTTGGAACTTAAGTTCTAAAATTTCTAATTTGATTTATTTTATTTTCAATCTTATTTCACTATTCTTTGTAAATATTCATTACCTAACAACCAATGTATTACAACCAAATATAAATTTTATAAAAATTTATTTTATATATATAGAAAATATAATAGGAAAAATTATTTCATTCACCTATATTAAAAACAAATATTATGTCGGTCTGTCATATTAAGTGTTTAGAAATCCCTATTGATTTCATAGCGTCCCATGCATCAATCAGAATTTATAAATACAAAACGGAACAAATTAACACAATATTAAAACCTTTTTATAGAACTAACAAATACGCTCTCTCATATATATACACTCAGCGACTCATCATAGGGTATTACTACCCTATTAGTAAAGAGTCAGACCCCACAAAGCTAAGGTTTATCGCTAAACCTCGCTCTGATACCAAATGTAACATCCAGCCTTTTCGCACGCTTTAATTCGACACACATGCCGATTTAAACCATACGGAAGGTTGGATTGTTATGGGGTAAATAAGAAAAGCTAGGAAAGAAAAAAACAAAATTGAATCTTGTAGCGGGACGATAAAATATAATAATCGAATATACAATTAATGAAGCTGATTACAAAATATTCGATTATATTTATACAATACATATCAGAGTTACACATATCATAGAATAATAATTATTTCGGCGGAATCAAATGGTGTAGTGGAATAACATAGTAGATAAAAGTAATATAAATCTTCCTCCTCGTCCTCTAAAGCTAAAGTCTTCGAATCCTGAAATGCTCAAGCTGACCCGAGCGAATTGAAAAGACAAAACACTCGAGTCAGAACCAAAAGATCTTATGTGAGTTAAATTAACAGAAATAAATATGAGTGCAGTAACTTAAGAGATGCTCGGGATTCATATATCCTAAGGATCCGTTAAACTATTTACTATGTAGTATATTTTGCTATTATAATAGTGTCTAATTGTAAAATAAACTTACTTCTAAATAGCGTTGAGGAGTGACCCAATATTTCCCTTAACACGTAATATATTCGCATAGTCTATACAGTACCGTCGTCTCCCCCATACTGGGCGTCGTCAGAGGGCAATCCATAGGTATGGTACAAAACAAAATCGTATATGGCGCGCTAGGGTAGGTGACACGGCACAACTAGGCAATGCCAGGGTAGATATACCAATTACGCTTCCGGGTTGGTGGTAACGCATAGCCGCAGCTACCGCCCACCTCGAGCCACACCCCTAACACAAAGAAATCAGAAGTAGCCACCAAATAAATCCAAAAGTCAGAGTATAATATCGAAGGGTTATGTCCGATAAAAGGTGCTACCTTCTTAACCCGTCAATTGCTCCTGTTTTAGCCTCCTTATGCCAACTCACGGGAGTCGGGTCCACGTATTTACCTCAATGGAAACGCCGCCACCATTCTACTTCATTTTGGAATCTCCACCGCATACACGGTTGTTAAAGTGGTTTTCGGAGTTGGCAGAGAGTATGACAACTTCCGATCCCGGTCTCTTCAACAAGCAAACATTATTATAACACCACGGTCTTATCAAAATAGTTTATACTTTTAAAACCAGAATATAATATCCATTTTAAATCCATATAAATACGATATCATTTCCTCTTTGAAAACCAAATAAATTTTTGATATCATTTTCAAATATATCATTTTCTAAAACTATAATATTTCAAAGTTATAATATTTCAAAACCAACTTGAAATATCGCCTTTCAAAACGTAAAACTTTAAATTTCATAACTTTGACACATATTGCACCACTTAAATGTATTAACTATTAAATTACTTTATAAAATAAAATACTTCTTTAATTTCACAAATAAATTCCAAATATCGATTTGAACCTCCAAATAAACCATTTCTAATTTAATATTTTCAAAGCTTAAAATTCAATATTTCAAACTAAATTTTATAATCATACACACACACACACACACACACACACACACACACACACACACTAATTTCACTTTTTCTATTATTTAGTTTGAAATATGTACTTAATAATCTAGTATCCCTTTAATAAAACTCCAAATTTCAAAAATTGAATATTCCTCAATTCATTTAGACTAGATATTTTTACTCAAACAATCTTAACCCCGAATTTTAGTTTTAAAACCATATTCTTTTAAAAATCTAAATTTCAATAAGTTCCAAAGGATTTTTATTAAATAAAATTATTAATCAAATAAAATCTCAAGTCAATTTCAAAACTATTTTCTCATACTTGATTTATAAAATCAATATAAACTCTATATAAAAAAAATATTTAGGTAAATACTTCCCATAATATAATTTAATAAAATCAACTTTATTATTAAAATTATTTATACTTTAAACAATTTTATACCTAGCTTAAAACCAAAAATTTTACTATATATCAAATAACCTTTATCAAATAACTGAATCGATATCTCATGAAACCTTATATATTTCTTTACGAAACCATAGAAGACATTTCAAAATATTTTTATCTATAGACCGCAGTGTCTGTATATAACTTTTACCCTATGGTTAAGTGATACGGATATTTATCATTTCAATCCGTAATTTAAAAATGAAAATTTGCGGTTATATTTCATTTCGAACCACAATCCCAAATGAAATGAAAATGCATAATAACTTGCAGTTTATAACCATATAAAATAAAGCATCCATTCATCCAATATCAACCATCAACCATTTATCACAATCATCATCAAATTCAAACAATAGCATCAATACAGAACGGATAATAAACAACAGGTATTAAATAGCAGTTTATATTCAATAATAATTTAAATAACTGTTTAACTGGCAGTTTATATGCAATGATTAATTAATTAACAATTTAACTGGCAGTTTAAATGCAGTGAATAAATTAAATAGAAATTTAATTTAAATAAATGAAATTAACTGAGATGATGATTAAAAGTATGCCAAACAATCATAAATAAATTTTAAATCACATCAGATGTCAATTTAACAAAGATTAGAAATTTTAGAAGTTGTGAGTGGGTTAAAACACTCACCTTTTGAATTTAAATTGAATTTAAATTCAACTTAAACCCAAAAATTCAAACAGTCTCGGAATCCGTCCAAACCGAGGTCAAAACGTCAGAATTTTATTACGATTCCAGCGGATCCAACCGTGCATAAATCTGAGTCAAACTACAAAAATTATTATCATAAGAAGTTCAACAAATCTAAACGATGAAATAAAATATAAAATAAAATAAAAAGAAGAAGCCGAACCACAAGATTGAGCCACGTCAACAGCAAAGGCTACAACAACCCTAACCTACTTTTCTACTGCTCGCACGCGATACTCTGGCCATCGATTATCGAGCAACTAACGCCAACGATCTGCACGTCAACGCCTACATCAGGAACCACCACCGTCCTTGCCAACTCCAGCCACCCAATAGCCCCACGTGCGGGACCCTCCGGTTGTGCCTAGCATCGTTTCCGCCGCCGCCGTCTTGGTCGAAATTTGGAGAATTCGAGGCACTAACAGACAAGAGAATGGCATGGATGACTACTGCTGTATGAGCTCTACGAGATGGTGCACCCCGATCGTCGCCATGACGAAGATCCACTGTCAAATAGCACCACCCACAATGAACGGCCGTGAAGACGAAGCCAATTCTGACCAAACTATGATCCAAATTGAAAAGCGAACCACACCAGAAGATTAGGCACTTCGAGAGCTTCAACATATTTTCTTTTCAATTTTTCTGAGGAGTTTGAATTTTCATTAGATTTTGGAATTTGCAATTAGATCTAGGGTTTGCAGCCATTGAGGAAGAGGAGCACATAAGTTTCTATTTGTATAGAGATGAGGAATAGAGGCTGCTAGGGTTTATAATGGGGTTTATATAGGTAGGTCAGAAATTAGAATGGATGGATAAGGTCGGATATACGCGCTAACTCCAAAGTGGCCCAAAAAGCCTGTTCTGACCCGGAATGAAAATGGGTAAACCCATATATCAAAATAGGTGTTTAAAAATATTTTAAACGCGATGGAAAAAGTTTCACGTCCAAATTCCATCGTGTGAAGAAGTTATGCTAAAATCAATATTTTTCAAATTGATTTCAATTTATTGATTTCAAGGCGTTTTGAGTCCATACGATCAAACGACAAGTCCGATCGCTATGAAACTTGATACCCTACAATAATTCACCCTTACGGATCCGATGAAACTGGTTTCGTCGAAATCCGAGTCAGTGGCCAAAATGGCTATTTTTCCATTTATTAAATAAATTAATAATTAATTAACTAAATCAAATTTTCAATTTCAATTCGAAAATTTACAAATTTCATCACTTATGATTCCTCGATCATTTACAATGATTTGAACAAATTTAAAATGTAAATTTAGAGATGATTTATTTATAAATTTCAATATTAATCCTCAATTTCATTAAATTCAACATTATAAATTTAATTCCAAATACATCTATTAAATCCTCTTCCATTCTATTATTCACTTTATTGATGTCAATCGGATGGAAGTAACATTGGTTCAAAATCTATAACATTAATAATCTCCAATTTAAATTAAATTTTCAATTAATGTAATAATTAATGTTTAATTCACTTAATTGCAATAAACTCAATTATTTACTTTTAATTTCTGTAACAACTCGAAATATTCACACTCGAAAATTCCAGATAGTTATGAAAAAGAAGAAAGAGATAGAAGAAGAACAGAAACACCAAACATCTCACATTCGCAGCGGAAAAAATATAATATTAAATAATAACATTTTAAAAAAATGATATCGGTCGATTACATTTAATATACATCAGCGTTTCTCATATATTCAGTCACAGAATATTACAATTATCAAATCTCAGACAACAATAATATAAATACAGCGGAAATACTCTATATGCTCCTGCCATCCAGCTCGCCTCCTGAGCTCCAGAACGTAACTACCTGAAAATCTGTAATACTCGGTCTGACCCGAGCATTACATCAAAGTAACACCCGGGTCAGGCTGGAAACCAGCGTGAGTAAATCCAACTAGCATGGAATACCAAAGAAAACAACTTAAATAAACCGGGTAACTTTTATCAATTCAACCAATTCACAATTTGCTGTAGACAACACTTATTTCACATATAAATTTCTAAGTACCAAACTTAGATAAAATAAATCCTATTTACTTAAATCGTTTCATTTTATCGTAGTGATTTCACAAATCAATTTATATAAATTTGAAGTGGTATCGGGTATTTCCCAATACCCGACCCCGGCCTCTTCGAAACTCATGTTATCCTAACCCAAGATATTCAATGGAATACACAACATTTCATATCAGAGATATTAACTCATTCAAAACATCCAATACCATTCAATCATCCATAAGCAAAGCTTAATCGCACAAACTAATTCAATTGATTCTAATTAAATTTCAAAACTCAATCACTTAGATTTCTTCACTTACATTAATTAATTCCAAATCAATTAATTAGTCAGCCCATCACTTCTCATCTTAATTAATCACCATGGATTAAATTATTTTTCAACTAAATTCAAGTAATTATCTTTAATTAATTTCACGTTATTGAGTATCCTTAACACAAATCAATAAGTAATCCTAATTACTTCATAAATTAATTAACAATATTAATTACATTAATCCTTAATCACTTATATTAATTAACTTCTCATAAGTCACTTATTACTGATTACTTAATTAAATAAATCAATCTTTAATTTTTTCATTGATTATGTAAATTAATGATTTCCAATTATATTTAATTTATTCTAATCTAAATTAATTACATTAATTAAACCACAATATTAATAGTTCTTGATTTCTCTAAACCTGTAATTAACTATCCATTTATTTACTTCATTAAGCAAATAATTTTCTTCATAATTAACCATCATAGTTATTCTCTTGACTAATTACACAAAGTAATTATATTTTATTAATTTCATTAAGTAATTATTTATCAAACCATCAAATGATAATTCTGAATTACTTACTCCTAATTAATTAACTTAACTTTATTCATTAATTAATTCAAACCCTTAATTACTAAATTAATTAACCCAAATCATTTATTAATTAGATTAATTAATTATCAATTTCAATTACCCTACTAATTTAATGAATCACAAATCATTAAATCCTTATTAACATTAAGATGAAGCAATTTCTTATTTATAATTTAAATTTAGAACAACTTAAACCCCAACACTTTGAGTCAAACCATAATTAACTCGAGAATCAACCAAACCCAAGTCACATCATCAATTCACAGTGCACATCAATTCAATCATTCCACCAAATATTTAAATTTAACCATTTAAATTTAAATAGAAATCCAAAAGCATGAGATTTACTCAACTTTGCTCCTTAAATTTGCTAATCCACTTCATTCCTGACTCTTTTCTTTACGATATATAAACCTTGTATAAACATTAGGTGATTATTAATACTTGAATTAACTGAACAATTAATCACCCTTCAATAAATTTAATTAACCCAAAATTTTATTTAAGCAAATTTCCTTTTCTTTTAATAAATAAATTTTAAGTTCCAAAAATAAATTTAATAAGTTAATCTCCCAAATATTATTTAAAATGAACTAGTAAATAAAAATGTATAAATGTATTTTTATTTTATTTTACTTCCTTTAAAACTACATATATTTTAAAACTTAAATTATATCGAATCAATGTCTAATTTTATAATAAACTTTTAAATTATTTATAATTCCTATATATTGCTTTCAAATCCCTTCTATATAAAATCTTTTCTATACTGGAATATATATAAATTGGAAAAAATACACTTATCCTAATGTATTTATTATTTTTCTTCGATCTAAAATTAAATAAACTAATAACACTTAGAATCAAATCCCAGATTACCTACATACAAATTTTTCTGTAATTAACTATTTCTAAATTGATTTAAAAAAAACATTTAGGCCAGATTATACCTCTTTATCTCCATCCAGAATCAGTACGAAACCCTACTGAAAATCACTGCAAAGCTCGATCTTGTTCCACCCATCCTCGTTGCAGGCAACCACCACGGACCCAAGCCCACGAAAACCCTAGCTCCAATCAGCTTCCACCACCCCGACATCCTCCTTCAAGCACGGCAGTACCCAAAGCGACAAGACACGCCGGAACCCTCTGTTCGAAACCCTAGAGTCGCGAGCCCTAAACCCAAACGTGCGCCATGCCAAGACCAATCGCGAAGTCCAAATCGCGACTTGAATTTCAGTGCCGACTTGCCTCTAACCTGCTTGCATCTAGGCTTTGACATAAATCGAACTCGATTTGAAGACAAAACGCCTCAAAATCTCGAGGTCGAAGAATTCGAACAAAAAGGAAATTGAGAAGGGGACTCGCGATTCAGCTGCCTCGTCCTAATTTTCGATTTGAACTCGGCTTGGATCTGAAGGCTACGGCCATTTATATTTTATTTTTTTTATTTGCATTTTAATATGCTCAAAGAATTCAGAGGGGAATGGGAGTGATATTGATAGTGTGAGGTTTCTCGAGCACGCGTTGAAGTGAAAATATCTCTGACTATATGTACTTCAAATTTTTTTTATTTAAAAAACTCTCAACCGTCTCGTTAATTGCCATTAAAATTCCAAACTCCTCTTAAGGAATGCCGCTAGGCGATTTCAGGGTTTTACCCTCGTTCCGAACATGATGGAACATGTTGCGGAAGCTAATTCAATCATATGCGCGAGTTACAAAAGAAAACGATCAATTTAAAATTAAATTGATTAAAATAGTTCGAAGCGTTTTGAGCTGCCAGGGTCAAATGACAACTCCGATTGCTACGAAAATTAAAATCCGATAACAACTAACAATTATGGATCCAATGGATCGGGTTTCGTCGAATTCCGATACTGTGCCTCGGAAGGCTATTTTCAAATATCGATTTAAACGATATATTATTAAAACTGAACAAATCACCTTTAAATTAAATTTCTATTATTCTATTACCTTCAGTACGATCGTTAAAATTTTTAGAAGCCTTCAAATTATTTTAAACAGGCTTAGAAATTTCAGATTCAACAATTTACCCAATTTCCATTTATTAAATTCAATATTTAAAGTATATAACTCAATAATTTAATTATCAAGTAAATATTAATATTTTGAAATTCAAATTAAAATTAACTTTTAAATATTTAAAATCAATTAATTATTTCATTTTAAATTGTTAAAAATTCCGAGTCATCACGTTCCTCCCCACTTAAAGAAATTCGTCCCCGAAATTACTATTTAGGAAGAATGGTTCAAAACCCGTTTACCTTTCCCAAAAGTCACAATTCAACCTCCTACCAACTATCTTTAATTAAAGACTTACTATCACTTCAACCAATTTCCCAAAACCTTCTATCGTTTTCAAACACTACCCTTCCGATCAATCATCTAAGTTTCAATTTAAAACTAATTTTGAATTATCAAAATTTTCTCAAAATTTTTCTAGCTCTTTAAATTTCCGAATTTTTTTGCCAGCGTCCCCTTTGCGCGGCTAGCTCGGTACAACTACAAAAGGCCTCTATGGGCTCCCAAATACCAAAAAGAAAACAGAAACCCAAGTGGCTAGATCAAAAAGCAAATCTAATTCATACAGAAATTAAGATACATACCTTTTTGTCGGGCAATTCACATTTATCTTTTGGAATCAAATACAACTTTCTTTTTCCTTTTTAATACCTGTATATCTTGTTTAGCAACAATATTCAATCGTAACTTACAAATCATTTTATACATTCTCTTACATAGGTTTCGATATTTACTTCTATTCAAATTTGTTTTTTCCCGTTTTAATATGGACTCAATTTATTTTCAATTTTGAATGTTGAATTTTATCTTCCAAGTATATCTGATTCATATTAGTTTCATTTACTAATTTACTTTAATTTCCAATTTGAAATCGTTTTGTCGTTAACTAATGTTTCCCAAAATTTTCCAAAAATTTTCTATCTCCCAAAATTTTCAGAAAATTTTGGCAGAATCTCCTTTGTACGGAGGAGCTTTTGCAATTTGACAAGAGATATAAATATATATACATCGACCCACCCTGTCGGAAAAAGCAAAAAACAGTTCATATTTCCTATTTTTATTACGTAGGCGTACCTTATTTAGCATTTTAAGCAAGCATCTTATTTATATTAGCAAAAAGCGCAACCAAATCCAGCCAAACGACCTACAGGTACCTGTACTTACTCAATTTAAATATGTAAGTGCCATATATAGAAGAATTTATTAACATTCTACTAACTTTTAATAGCTAAACATATACATTACTAAACATCAAGCACCAAATACTTCCCATAAACAATTTATATGCTTTAAAGCTAATTCAATTTTTTTCAACCAATTCATTTGTCGTTTCATTTAAGTTTTAGTGGTTCACAACTCAATTTCTGACATTCCATTGATTTATAATCCAAACAAGCTCATATTTCGAAGGATTCAGCAAATTTATTTAATCTCTATTAACTCATAGAATTTAATTACTTTGGTTTACGCCAAACCACAATTATTGTTATGCAATCTCGACGATATTCGGTAATAAAGTATCTATTTTAGTTTATAACTATTTCAAATTAATTTCAACTCATTCTGAATTTATTTTCATTTCTAATTTATTAACCAACATTCATTGCATTTCATTTTATTTCCGCATTAGATTCATGCAAAACAATTTATTAAACTTGGCACATTCCATTCTTATAAATTAATAACTATTTCCCAAACTAATTTAATCCAAGTTTTTATTTAATGGCTTTTACTCTTATTCGAAGCCAAGGTTCCATAAATTTTAAACTTAAATTAATTTACTTTAACTTATTCAAATATCAAACTCAAGTTTACTTCTATTTGATTCTCATTTAAGCAACTTCCATTAAATTCAATTAGCCCATCCATCTTAAATTTTAATTTCAAATTCACCTTCTCAATTTATCAAAATAATATCCAAGCATATACTTAATTCATTTGTACTTCAAATTAATATAACACAAAATTCAAGTTCAGTCTGATAATCCAATTCCAATCACAACTTTGGTTTAATTTTTATTCTATCAGACTTTATCCATTTATTATTTAACTCAATTAATCCATTTTAAAATCTTCATATATTTACTTAATTCAATATCGAGTATATTTTATTAATACAAAGCCATTCTCAATTTATTTCTATTCACTTAGGTTTTGTTTTGCAACTCAAACCATTTCTATTATAATCACTTCTCTTATATCCAATTTACTTGCAAATTTCATTAAATATTATTCAAATCACCCTTGAATTTTATTTGTAATTCAAACCATCACATTTTCAATCCAACTTTATTTTATTTTTAATTTTACAAAATGTCCTCTTATTTAATTCATTCTCAAATCCAAGTCGAATTCTATCTACAATTCTATTTCATTTCCTTTTATTTCCCTAAAATTCCAACATCTTTATTTAAAAAAAATTAGAAATGATTTTAATTTCACATCATACTTAATAAAATAGCTCTTTATAAAAATACTTTTTATGACTCGATGTCTCAACCAGTCCATCCTTGTTCTCACAGAAATTCAGTCATACGTTGATCAGGCGTAGGACTGAAAACCTATAAGTACTTAGCAAACCTGTTTTCAACATCCAGTGAAAATACTTTTGAAAAATAATTTTATTGAAAATATAGAAAACGGTTTTTTTTGAAAATAGAGGAAATATCTTTGGTGAGAATGCTCTGGAAATCATCACCCCCATCCATGGTCATAGTTAACCCGATGGTTACGTTGCCATCCCAACAAAATCCATAGATAACTGTAGGCCTCCGCGCCCCTCGATTACACTATGGAACCCATGACAGATCACAGCTACGACTGGGGTTACGTAGCTATCACAACAAAAACCCATATAACTGTAGGCATCAGAGCCATCGAATTCCGCTGCCAAAAATGAAACTTCTCCACTTCACTTGACCATAGATCGTAGTCTACCGATGTTGCGTTGCCTTCCCGGCAAAATCAAGTGTAGACTGTTGGCACTCATCCTCCACACGATTTCGCTATGGTCCCTACAGTAGATCGCAGCGACATCGAGTTACACTGTCGTCACAGAATAACCATAATGCCTCTGTAGGCATCAGCTCCCTCGACTTCCGCTACCTAATAATCCTCAGGAACTAGTTTTGTCCGGACTCCTCACAGGATCAACTTTAGAACCCCCCCTTGGGGCTCAAGGCAGCACCACCCGGTGGCACTCTTGAGAAGTTCATTTCAAGGGAGCGCCTTTTCCCCAGAGCCATCATCAAAACATTTTATACTATACATATATAGTATCTTTCAAATCATACACCTAGTATCATATCATACAAAGCTCCTTTACACAAAATCAATTATCCCAAAATCGATAAATTCTCAAACCAGGCTTTCCAAATTCCAATATTGATTTTACCCAAAAATCAAAATCCTTTCCAATCCAAATGTTCTCAAAACCTTTTCCAAAATCCCCATAAGATCCTTTATATATATATATATATATATATATATATATATATATATATATATTCATACATATAAAATTTTAAAAACTTTGGATCTTTTCAAACTTGTATAAATTCCCTTTTATAGTTCTAACTGTGACGACCCGACTTTCTACTCCCAGAAAATCGTATCATCAATTAAGAAAGAAAGGGATAGAAGAAGAAAAGAAAGAAGAGAAAGAAGAAACAACGCTAGAATCTCAACAGTGGAACGAATAAATTATATTAATAACATAAAATATTACATAGTTTACAACCATAATCAGAGTACATAAATATACATCACATACTAGACAGTTATAAACACCTGTCTAGTATTTACAACATAATACAACTCAGAGACAATCACAGAGACACACAGCGGAATACTATATATATCTAACGCAGAAGCCTCCTGCTCCATTTGCTCCTCCATAATTCGTCAAAGCTAACCTGAATCCCTTGGCTACTCGTAAAAATTTGAGTACCCAAGAGTTTATGAAAAACAAAAGATAAACTCTGGGTCAGACATGGGTCTGGTGTGAGTAACAGGTTAAAGTTGCTTAACTTTCAAAAACCTTTTGAAAAGAAAGGTATCACGTAAGACTTCCCACACATAAACATGGAAAAGTTTTTACCTTACGCTAACCAAAACATTTGATAGGAAATCCAGTGATATTATAATAATGTCTAGGGTTTTCAAGTAAATAAGAAATAGCCGAAATTGTTACATGATTAAATTCCAGCTACTAGCCACAAGAGTGGGTACTACAGTCAAAACCGTTGGCACTTATTGGATTTTGGATTCCATACAATGGCAGGGCTACTGGGGTACCGCCCGTCACAGTACGTGGCCTAGATCACCGTACCGAGGAGTACTCCCACTCCCCTGCAACGCAAAGCCGGACCCCCTTACTGAACAGTTCCGAACAAGACAACCCCGCAGTTGGTGTACATCCAAATGCCCACACAGCCGAAATAAAAAGGGACCTCTAGACAGGGATCAATCTTGCTCTCCAGTGGATGCGACCCACGAAGCCTTGCTGCACATCCCCTGTTTTAGCCATTCCCGGTTGATGAGGCTTGAGGCTAAGATTACCTTTAGAGGACACATCTCTTAGAATGCTCATCGTCAACCTGACGATGTTCTGAAAGCATTCAATCCATACAAGTTCGTTCCGGGTTCGAACGAAACCGAAGGCATTATCTCGTTACACTCATTATGGAATCACCCACAGAGTTAACGACGATAACCCTTGCACACTAAACCTATATCTCGAATCTATAAGTACTATTCCGTCAAACTCATTACGGAATCACCCACAGAGTTATACTAACGTATAGCCCTTACACCTCGAGTCTTCACTCGCTCCACTTAGAATCACGACCTAACGTTATTTGGAAACGATGTGGTTTTCGGATATCCAAATATGGAAACCCGATCCCGGTCTCATCGAAATCCAAAGCGTGTCTTTTAAGGCCAAGTTGTTTTAAAGGTTTAAAACAATTCAATTATCTATATACACAGATAGATAAATCACAGATCCATAACAGATAATCAACATTATCATCATATCAGATAAATCATATTATCACTATCCAAAAAGATAATCTATATCAACATCAGAATGCAACCAATGCATCCAAATCACTCAACATAATTTATCTCATGTCTGAGATTCAAACCAATCAAAGCAAACAACACTATCCAGCCATATAAGCAATTATTAACCATACCAAATATAATTAATTTAAAATGAATTAAATTAATTACATCATTCCATTAATTTAAAGTAAATTAAATTAATTACTTCATCAATATCAACTTGCTCATATCACTATTGATAATTTATCAATCAATTAATTAATCATCTAATGATTCATTTTAATTAACCATCCCTGATTAATTAACCCTTAATTATATTTGAGTAATTATACACTAATTAATTTCTCAAATTAATTATATTAACCAAATACAGTAATTAATCCTTAATCACTTCATTAATTAATTAACTATAACTAATTACATTAATCCTTAATTAATTACCTTTAATCACTTATTATTGATTAATAAATCTTAATTAATCAATCTTAATTACATCATTAATTTAATAATTAATGATCTTCTAATTACATTTTCAAATTAAATTAATTACTCTAAGTAATTAATCTTCATTTAAATTATAACTGTTAATCACCCTTGATTAACTCCATTTAGTAATTAACTACCCTTAATTACTTTACCAATAAATTAATTATTCATTAATTAATCATCTCCAATTAATCCTTTAATTAATTTACAAAGTAATTATACTTAAATTACTTCGAATATCAGTCACCTTTAATCAATTACATATAGTAATTATCCATTTATTACTTCTCTAAGTAATTACTCTACATTTAATTACATTAAGTAATTATACTTCACAAATCATCAAATGATTATTTTAAACTAATTAAACTGAGTTAATTAACTTAAACTAATAAAATTAACTCAATTAATTACAATAAGAAATTAATTCCTTAATTACTTCCATAAGTAATTATACTTAATAACTCACAATTGATTATCTTAAAATTAATTAATCTAATTAATAATTAAAATTAATCACATTAATTAATTATTAAATAATCCTTAGTTAATGACCTTCATTAACTATTAAATAATTCATTAATTATTTTCCAAAGTAATTAACTTATTTTAATCATTATTGATTACAAATTAATTAATCATTAATTAATCTATTAATTAACCCCTAATTAATTAAATAATTAAGTGTTAATTAAAACTTAATTAAATCCATTATTACTTGATTAATTAATTATAAATCATTAATTAAAAACTAATTTATTTAATTAATTATTCTTAATTACAAGTTAATTATTCAAAGAATAATTAATTGTAAACCCTTAACCCTTAATTACTTTAAGTAATTATTAATTTCATTTACTTATTAAATAAATTAATTATTCATTTAATTACCCTAATAATTAAATGAAATACAAACATTAATTTTTTTTAACTTTAATAAGTATTAAAATCAATCTAAAACCTTAATTGACAATAATACTTTCATTATAAAAGAAATTTTACAAAAGTTAAAATAAATTTCTTTTTAAAATTAAACCATTTAAATTTTACATTATTATTCAAATTTGGTTTGAAACACTTAAATTTATAAAACTTAAATTTATTTTTAAACCAAAGATTCAAATCCAAATTTGAATCAAATTTTAAAACTTTTTTTAACATTACTTTATATTCAATTTCAAACTTAAATTCAAATTTCTTTTTAAAACATTTTTAAACAATAAACTCCCTTTTTAAGTTATTTATACAAAATTTGAGTTTTACATCTTCATCCACTTCTAGCTTGAGATTCAAATTAAAACTTGAATTCATAATTTAAGTTAGATTTAAACTTACTTTTAATTCTTGCTTCCCTTTTAAATTTAGTTTTAAATTTTGGAAACAAGACAAATTCCAAACTTCAACAAACTAACACAAGTTAAACACTAAAGTAACTTGAGTAATTTGATTAACAACTTCCTTTCAATTTATTCTGAAATTATTAAATCAAACACTGACAGTTTAAATGTTAAACCTGTAACACATTTTCCCCTGAACCCACAACCCATCCACTTCGAGTCTCCTACCCAAATTCTTCGAGACAAATGTTCAGGAACTTCGAGCAAAACCTAAGACAACCCGAGACAACACTGATACTCATCTTCCCCAATCAACTGATACACCATAAATCTCGTGCACCTGCACCTCCGCCGCCATCACTTCCAGTCACTCGCGACCCCTTGAGCAAGTCGGCAACCACCATCACACTTCAAATCCACCTTCAATCCAACTGCAGAAGTCTTACCTCAAAATCCAAGCATCGAACTCGAAAAACAGTAACAATGGCAAATCTGAAAATTTGCCTCAACCACCAAACTCCGACCATCTGAGAAACATCACCTTCGGCCACAAACTTCTCCATACCCCATCTACCTCCAGCTCGAACTAGAGAGAACTCGATCCCTTAATTTGATCAGAGTGATCAAATTCTTCAAACCCAGAAAAACTAGGGCTTAAAATTTTGATACACAATTCCCATCACCTCACTGATTTAATCTATCATCAACCATTTTTCTCTACAACTCAGTTCACCAATCTATCACCAAAATCAACATTGGTCATTCTAATCACCTCGGTTGTCAGTTCAACCCCAATCACCATTTCCAGACAAAAACAGAAATGCTCTGTCAAAATTTAAACTAAATTTTATGAATTTAGTTTTAAAATTCAAGTTTTGATTTATGTAATTGGTTTAATGTCTTAAATCAAAGAATCAAGGTGATCGATTCCTTACTTATATATGAATGGTTCTGTAATCTCTGAGCTTACAAACAATATAAAGAAAATTTCATGTTAAATAAAAATATAAACTGTAACCAATGTTAACATTCATATGTTAAAACTTAACACATATCAATTTAAATAGAGTGAATATTTAAAGCAGTTCCTAAATCTGTAACTTGTATACAGAAAGGAAAATTCATATCAACATGTACACAATACACAGAATATCATACCAGTAATAAACCTTAAATATGGCATGCAAACACACTTAATTCTATAAATAAACAGCAACCCATTTATTACTTAAGTTTACTTTGTAAAAATTGTTACTCACTTGATTTTATGGAGGCAGAGCACAAAGCTTCAAATTTTACTTTTTGTTTTGCTTATTGAACTTCAGATTGTCTTTTAAAAAAAATTGCAAATGCTCCTAAAATTTCCATCCTGCTTACTGATATGCTACCTGATCTACATGCATGTTTGTTTCCAGGTAATCACTTGCAGGCTTCCAGAGAGAATAAGCATTTGAATGTTGATTTCAAAGAGGACTGCAGGCTTGTGCAGTTTTCAAAACAGAGAGAGTAACCTCCAGATATGCATGCAGGTTTGTAATGAGCTTTGTGGTTTGCATGCAAATTTAATGAAGTTCAAAACAGAAATGCAGGTTTGTATGCATTTCAGGTTGATGAATTGAGGGTTGCAGGTATTTGAATTAGGATTTGAAGTTGCAGAATTGAGTTTTGAAGAAGATTCAAACGATTTTTTATTTTGTTTATGAGTAGCATATTTACAGGAATTCTGTTTTTGCATGCATATGAATTTTCAGATTTAGATCTGAAAATTTCTTAAGTTTGAAAAGGAACAGGGAAAAGAAAAAATGAGGTTAAGAAGATATGTTTATATAAACAAAATTCTTGATTTAATTAAAATAAAAAGAAAAAGAAGTTTAAATGAGACAATTGTCTTCTTAGTACTCTATGTTTAACATTTGTCAATTAGGGTGTTAATAAACTTACATATGTAATTTAGGTATTTAAATTTTTATTCTAAATTGTTTATACAACTTTAATTACTTTTATAAGAGCTTTTAAATCTTATTTTTATTTCTTGTGTACATATAAATGAGTTTATCCCTTTTCTTTTAAAGAAAAACAAAACAAAACAATTTTATAAATAAAAGCTTGTTGAAATACATTTAAGTATTTATTCTTTAAAACATTAAATACAAACTTTAAATTAATTTATCAAATAAAATTCTAAAAAACAAGTTATACATATGCATATATAACTCTTATAAAAAAATTTGTAACAACCCCTAATTTCGTACCATTCAAGTCGACAATAATCCACACATGTCAGACTTGAATGATGCGAAATAACAGATTGTAAATAAATTTGGAGCAAATGAAATCAAATATACAGAATCACAGACACAGAACAAACAGAATAACTCGCAGCGGAATATAAAATAACATAGTAGTTCATGAAGCTACTATAACAGAGTCCCAAACCAAATACATAATATAGTCTGAAAAACAACAGAATAGAAATCCCAAATACATAGAAGTTCACTAATACATGAGATAAACTAATACAGCTGAAACAGAAGTAGATAAATATGGAGATAAGTAGAAACTCCAGTGAAAGACCAGCTCCAGGAAGAGAATCCAAAGCTGTGAATACTCAGGCTGACCCGAGCGTAAAGCAAAACACAAAACAATCGAGTCAGGACAATATATACTTATATAATGTAAACCAACTCAAGTGAACTGTAATAAAGATACAAGTAACCTAAAGGATGCCTGGGACCGCCCATCCTCTAAGGATCCGTTAAACTATTTACTATATAGTAATATTTCGCTATTATACTAATGTCTACAGTAAAATAAACATACTTTTAAATAGCGTTCCGGGCTACCCATACCACCCTTCACACATAATAGTCCCAGTAGTCCATCCAATATCATGCCATCTCCACTCCGGGTGACTGTCAGAGGATACCACACGGGCTACGGGAGAAAGACGAACTCGTAGTAAAGGCTCGGTATGGTAGGTGACACGGCACACAAGGCAATGCTAGGGTACATATACCAATTACGCACACGGGCTGTGGTAACGCAGCAGCGACATACGCCCACCCCGAACAACACTCCAAAAATCAAGGGGTGCACCCAATCGATCACAACAGTAATAGAATGGTATCGAAGAAGTGTGTTCAGCCAGAGGTGCTGCCTCCTTTGGCCCGAGATCGCTCCTGTTTTAGCCACCTTTGCTAACTCACGGGAGTTAGGTTCACGAAATGTACCTTAGGAACGTCGTCACCATCCTACTTCATTCTGGAATCTCCACCGCGCACACAGTTGTTAAAGTGGTTTTCGGTATCGACAGAGAGTACGTCCATATCCGATCCCGGTCTCTTTAACAACCAATCGTTATTATAACCCATAGTTATAATTTCAAAAATGGTATTTATTTCTCAAAATCCAATATCATTTCAAATCCATTTCAAAATATCAACTTATCATTTCATTTGAAAAACATATTCATTTTTATTCAATTTAAAAATACCATTCACATTTCAAAATAGTTCAATTCCAACAAATTACTTCATTTAAATCCTTTAAAAGTGAAGTTATTACATTTAATAATTAAATTATTAAACTTCCAAAATTTTCAACTTTCAAAGTTCATTCATTCACTTAATTTTATCAAAACAGTGAAAATTCAACTTTCGCAACATTTGGAAATTGCTACAGAAAGTTATATTCAAAACAGTTAAATTTAACAAAGACAGCATTTAAAATGCTGAAATAGTGTTACATTAGTTTCAAAGAAAAAAAACTTAGTTTAATCCAACAATTATTTTTTCTATAATTCACTTTTAACTTATAAAATCACATAATCTTACTTTTATAACCATCATTTAATTTTCTTTAATTTCATGATTTCATAAGGTTAAATTTCCATTTAAAAATTCATATTTAACACTAATTCACTTATTAAATTGCAGTGTCCAATTTTAAATTCATTACATTTAAATTTCAACCTAACACTTAAGTTAAAATTATCAAATATAACTTAGTTTATATTTTTATTTACTTAATTAAAAATTCACTTTTAAGTCAATTCCAAAAGTTCATTTTAGTTACAATTTAAAATTTCAACTTAAATATTCATTCATTCCACATTTCAACTTGATTAAAATCATTAATATGATATAAAATCACTTTAAATTCCTTTAAATTCAAATTATCATGAATTTATCATGCTTTCATATTCTATTTAATTTCAAATTATAATTAAATCAAATTTCCCAAAATAGCTTCCATTCAAAATTTTCTAACCTTTTCGTTAATTTATTTCACTTGTAATTATTCAGAAAATCAATAATATTTTACCAAAAATAATTTTTAATTAGGTTTAAATCAAAATATTTTAATATTTACATTTCTGAAATAATTTTAAAAATTTTAGAAAAATATATTAACTACGGGTCTGTATATAATTTTCTACACTAGGAAAAGTGATACGGGTAATATATCATTTCAACCCGTAATTTACAAAGAAGAATCCGGGTTTTATCATTTCGAACCCGCAGTCCCAAGTAAATGAAACAAATTTGAAAATCATTCAGGCCTATCATTTCAGCCCATAATGATTTTCCCTTATTCTAAAGTCCGTTCGGGTATGTATCATTTCAACCCATAGTGATTCTAATCTAAAGGGAACTTGCAGTGTGATAAACGGATAAAATAACAGAACAGCATAATATAATAGTAATAAATGTCATAATAGGTGTTTAAGCATGGGTGAACATCATATAATAGTGACATAGCAAATAATAATATAGTGATGCAGTTTACATATTCACAAGTGATCAATTTACTATTCATATAAGTATAAAACTGTCTGGTGAGAATAACTCACTGTTTTGAGTTGATGACACAACAACGAATTGCACAAACGGGATCTACACAAGCACAAAAGCACGACACAGATACGAATGGAAGAGCCAAGGATTAATTCCCTTGAATACCAATCAAACAAAACAATATAACAATTATAAGGTTTCAGACCAAAAATTCGATAAACTATGCTAGAAATAACTTCATATAACAAAGCTGAAATGCTTTGCACTTGCTTCCGACATCCCATAGGCTCGGCCAGAGGTGGAGTACAGGTCTAAGGCAATGGTTTTGGGTCAGGTCTGGGTTGCTAAGGTCGGCCTAACATGAGTTTGTTGATGGCAAAAATTATGGAGATGGAACAACAACACAATAAGGCATAACTACTAACAACGTCACAAGTTTCAAGCAAACAAAGCTCGTCCAAGGCTACTGTGGTCACGGCCAGAGGAGTAGGGTCCACTGTGGTGACATGGCAGAGGGTGTTGGAGGTGCTGGAGGTGGTGGTGGTCATGTAGGTGGCGGCCATGGGTGGTGGAAGTGGTGGATGTGAAGGCTTGTGCTCGGCTAGGTCAAGATGTTGGAGTTTGGTGAACTTGGTGAAGGAACTACCACCTAGGGTGGTACGGATGGGGATGGTCAGTGAGGAGGAGGTGCTGGTGGCGTGCTCAGGTGGTGGTGGCGGCGGCAGGGGCTGGAGAGGGGCATAGCCGATCCTATGATAAAGAAAATCAAGTGCAAATCAAACGAAAAATCAACATAAGTGAACAAAAGGAGATAAAAGAAAATAGAATTTTACCAACTTCTCAAACAAGTGATGGCCGATTTTTTTTCAGAAACTAGGTGAGAAATGATGTACGTGAATGAAGAATGAAGTGGTCGGTTGAAGATGTGGAGAGTTATGGCTAATTGATGGCAAGAGTTTAGGAAAATGAAGAGGTGGGAAAATCAAAAGCCATTGGAAATAAAAGGTCACAAACCCTTTCAATTTACCTTTAATTATTTATAAAAGTTTATATATTCTGAAATAACAATATTATCAGATAAAATTTCGAAACTTTAACAAAATATAAAAATATATATACCATTTATTGATTATATAGAGAAAAATTAAGAAAAAATAGTTAAAACAGTGAACTAGACAAGAAAATTTGAAAGTAAATGAAATAAATAAAAAAAATTCATATGAGCTTGTAAAGTATTTTTAAACATAAATAATAACATAAAACAAAATTTTATTCACAAAATAAATATTTAAAATTTAATTTAAATATAATTTTTAATGCAGAAAATAGCAAAAAAAGGGGAAAACAGCCCTTAAAAATAGGAAATCAATACAGTAAATTTTGAAAAAATTCTACTATTATTTTTAAAATATTTAGAGGTGAAATTTCACAAATAAAACAAATTTAAAATAAAATAAATAAATTTAAAATGAAGAAAATGGCAGAAAATTGGAAAACAACCTTTAAAAATAGGAAATAAATACAGTAAATTTTGGAAAAATTACATTATCATTTTAAAAATGTTTAGAAATGATATCACACAAATAAAAAAATTTAAATTAATTTAAAAATGAAATAAAGTCAAATTTAAATATATAGTCAAAATCTAGGGTTGTTACACTCTCCCCCACTCAAATCTTTTCGTCCTCGAAACGAACGGAAAGGAAAAATAAAGAGAAACAAGATAGAGAAACAAAATAGTACCTGAAACGCATAGTTCTAGATTCGAAGCACGAATGCTCTCCTTCGTTTCCCAAGTACAATCTCAGTCATCAGTACTCCACTGTACTTTGACCAGATTAACAGATTTTCTTCTGAGCTGCTTCGTATCTCTATCGACAATACGAAGTGGCTTCCTCTCAATAGTCAGGTTAGGCTCAATATCCAAACTATCAAGAGCAGAAGGCTGGACAATAAGAGATGGATCATGGAGATGACGGCGAAGATGTGAGGCATGGAATACATCATGCACTCTAGAAAGCTTCTCGGGCAAATCCAGACGATAAGCCAAAGAACCAACTCTTTCCATGATGCAGAAAGGACCAATGAACCTGGGAGAAAGCTTCCATCTACGACCAAAGCGAATGACATTCCTCAAGGGAGAAACCTTAAGGAACACCTGATCACCAACAGCAAATTCCAAATATCGCCTACGCCTATCAGCATATTTCTTCTATCTATCCTGAGCGACTCTTAGCCTCTTCTTAATCTCCTCAACTTTCTCAGAAGCTTCCAAAATCACTTCAGGACCAAGAACCAAACGATTACCGGATTCAATCCAGCAAGATGGAGATCTACAAGGTCGCCCGTATAAAGCAGCAAACGGAGACATTTTGAGACTGGCCTGAATGCAAAGATGGAATGAGATAGATAAAAAGATCAAGAATAGACTGAAAACAGAAGATAAGATAATACCTGATAGCTATTATTGTAGGTAAATTCGGCAAGATGGAGATAATCTTCCCAAGATCCTCCAAAATCAAGCACACAAGCACGAAGAAGATCCTCGAGAATCTGATTTACTCTTTCTGTCTGACCGTCGGTCTGACGATGATAAGCAGTGATCAGATTCAAACGAGTACCCAAAGATTCCTGAAAAGCCTTCCAGAACTGACTAGTAAAGATAGGGTCACGATCACAAACAATACTGAGAGGAACACCATTGAGACGAACGATCTCTCTCATGCAAATCTCAGATAAACTAGAAGTAGAACGAGTAGACTTGACCGGAATAAAATGAGCGGACTTGGTCAGTCTATCAACAATAACCCAGATACTCTCATTGCCTTTCCGAGTCCTCGGTAAACCATCGATGAAATCCATGGAAACATGTTCCCACTTCCAATTAGGAATCTCGAGGGGCTGCAACAAACCTGGGGTCTTCTTGTGATCGGCTTTGACTTGCTGACAAGTCGCACACCGACTAACAAAGATAGAGATATCCCTCTTCATCCCCTTCCACCAATAAAGCCTCTTCATGTCCTGATACATCTTTGACACACCAGGATGAATAGAAAGTCTGGATCTATGATTTTCTTGAAGCAACTCCTGTCTCAAACTATCAACTTTCGGAACACAAATCCTGCCATTAATCCGCAAAATCCCTTTGTCATCAATCTGAGCTCCACTACTACCTCTACTACCACCAACTCTGCTACGAACACTCTCCTTCATCAATCTAAGCATCTCATCCTCATCCTGCTTAGCCATAATCTGATCCAGAAGAGGAGAAGAAGAAACAACAAGCTGACACAACAAAGCCTTCTTCTGACTCAGAGCATCGGCCACAACATTAGCTTTACCGGGAGTATAGTTAATGTCGAGGTCGTAAGAAGCCAGAAACTCAAGCCAACGAACTTGCCTCTGATTCAGATCCTTCTGGGTGAAGATATATCCCAGAGACTGATGATCTGTGAAAAGCTCAAACTTGGTTCCAAGAAGATGATGCCTCTAAAGTTTCAAAGCAAAGACAACAGCAAGTAACTCTAAATCATGAGCAGCATAATTTGCTTCGTGGGTCTTCAACTGACGGCTGGCATAGGCAATAACCCTACCATCCTGCATGAGAACAGCACCCAAACCCTCACGACTAGCATCAGTATAAACTGTAAATCCCTCACTCCCATTCGGAACAGTAAGAACTGGTGCGGGAGTTAGCTTGCTCTTCAACTCACCGAATGCAGCCTTACAATTATCACTCCAGACAAATCTGGCATTCTTTCGAGTTAAAGTTGTGAGAGGTACAGCAATCCGAGAAAAATTCTCAATGAATCTCCGGTAGTAACCGGCAAGGCCCAGAAAACTACGTATATCAGATGGAGTCTTTGGAGTTTCCCAATCTTGGAAAAATCGGGGGAAAATAAAACAATAGGAAAAAAATAGAATTATTAAAATGATAAAGAAAGAGAGAAAAGAAAGACTTACATTGATCGCAGCAATCTTAACTGGATCAACAGAGACTCCATTACTAGAAACAATATGCCCGAGATAACGGACTTCAACCTTCCAGAAATGGCATTTAGAAAATTTAGCCTTTAACTGATGATTTCTAGGAGTCTCAAGAACATATTTCAAATGCGACTTATGCTCGTCCTTAGTCTTAGAGAAGACAAGGATATCATCAACAAAGACTAGCACAAATTTATTAAGCACATCACGAAAAACACGATTCATCAAATCAACAAAGAAAGCAGGAGCATTAGTCAAACCAAAAGGCATGACTAACCATTCATAAAGTCCATTCTCAGTGCAGAAAGCAGTCTTGGGAATGCTATCCTCAGCAACCCTGAGCTGATGAAAACCTGTGGCAAGGTCAAGCTGAGAGAAAATAGTGGCACCATGAAGCTGATCAAACATATCATTGATACGAGGCATAGGATATCTGTTTTTCATAGTGAGCTTGTTCAGCTCCCTATAATAAACACACATCCGAAGTGAACCATCAGATTTGGTGACAAAAACTACCGCAGCTCCCCATTCAGAAAAACTGGGCCTAATCAGACCTTTGGAAGATAAGTCTTCAATTTGCTTTCCCATCCCAACCTTCTCGCGGGGTGCCATTCTTCTAGGAGGAAGAACAATAGGTCGAGCATCAGGAATAAGATCAATCCGAAAATCAATTTCCCGCTTCGGAGGTAAAGAAATGACTTCGCCAAATACATCGGGATATAATCTAACTATAGGAGTCGAATCAAGGTCACTGGAAGAAGAATCCAAAGAATAAATAAAGCTGCCAGCAAAATCCTGAGGCATGCGGCACTGAATAATCAAGGAATTCCCTTGATCATCAACAAGCTGAACAGACCGGGCTTTACAAGAGATATGAGCATTATGATTCACTAACCAATCCTGACCAAGCAATAAATCAAAAGCATCGAAGTCCAGAATATAAAAATCACCACTAAAGCGATGATCAGAATGGAGAAGTTTCGCCTCTCGACAAATTCGATTAAGGTTAGCAGGACCCCCAATAGGATTTGAAACACATAATGGAACAGAAGTATACTCAGGAGAAAGGAGGTGTTCAACTTATCACACAAATCAACAGAAATAAAACTGTGTGAAGCACCAGTATCAAACAACACACGAACAGGATGATGAAATAAAGTAAATGAACCCTGGAGCGTACCTTGGTCATCACTAGGAGCAGGGGCAGATGGAGGAACTGGAGATGAGGCAGAAGTGACAGCAAATATACCAGAAGGAGTACCCCTCTGCTGGGTAGGGCAATCCTTCTTAAAATGACCGGGCTGGAGACAGATATGGCAGAGATCACGTCTAACCGACTGAGCAGGTGGAGGAACTGCAGCACCAGATAGTGTGGGACAGCTATTGGCATAGTGCCCTCTCTGATCACACCTAAAGCAAGTGATGGACGAGAGATCAACTGGTTGCCTCTGAGCAGCGGCAGATGATGAAGATCCCAAACCAGGACGCTTCTGCCAATTCTTCTTCTGCTACTAAAAATTAGGCTTACGCTTCTTGGAAACTGCAGAGGAAGACTGAGCACCAGAAACAGCAGGACCTTTGGATGTGGGATTCTCATAGCGAATAGCCATATCCATAAGCTGGGTGAAAGAACCATGAACATGAGAAATAAGGCGACTATAATACTCTGGCCGAGCACCAGCAATAAATTTCTCATTCTTCTTAAGAGGAGTATCAATAAGGTTAGGACCGAACTTGGAAAGTTCATTGAATTTCCTCTCATACTCAGCAAAAGACATGGTACCCTGCTTCAGATCCATAAACTCACGATAAAGCTGAGATTTCCCGGCTTCTGGCATCCATTTTGCCACAAAAGCCTCCCTGGAAAAGAGATACATAAAACAAGCTTAAGATAGATTCAAATAAAGGAAAAATAGGAACAAAATTAAGATAACCCAAAGGATACCTAAACTGCTCCCAAGTGAGATCAGCCTCGACGGTGTTAGCCGTAACGGACTCCCACCAATCTAAAGCAGAATTATGCAACTGCCAGGCTGCAAGTTGATGCTTCTGAGCATCAGTAATGTCAAGACCAGTAAATATCCTCTCAAGACTCCGCAACCACTGCTGAGCCTCAATGATAGTCTCTGAACCGGTGAATGGGGTTCCACCAAGTTGAGAGAATACCTTACAAAGAACAGTGAACCTGACTGGAGCAACAGGTTGAGGAGCTAGGGCAATACCGCGACCCCTAACTCTGGCATTTCCCCGATTCATCCTGAAAAAATATCAAGAATGAATTTAGGATAAGAATAAAGACAAGCCGAAGACAAATTAAGATAAGGCAAGATAATACACTTGGATGAATATCTTAAAGAAAGAAAAGATCCTAAGAAGATAGATACGAAAGAAAGGAAAGTTAGAAAACATTTGAAAATCCTTTAAAAGCAAGAAAAATTTATATATCAAAATAATCTTTGAAAATCCTTTTAAAACATTTTGAAAAATCATTTTATACTTTGAAAATGCGTCTCTCACAAAGATATGATTCTGAGATTTATTTCAATCATTCTAGGGTGGAAATACCCTATCTCTAATGAGTTTTTTGCTCCGCAGAGGCAATGGTTGCCAAAACCAAAGCTCTGATACCAACTGTAACAACCCCCAATTTCGTACCATTCAAATCGACAATAATCCACACATGTCAGACTTGAATGATGCGAAATAACTGATTGTAAATAAATTTGGAGCAAACGAAATCAAATATACAGAATCACATACACAGAACAAACAGAATAACTCGCAGCGGAATATAAAATAATATAGTAGTTCATGAAGCTACTATAACAGAGTCTCAAAACAAATACATAATATAGTCTGAAAAACAACAGAATAGAAATACCAAATACATAGAAGTTCACTAATACATGAGATAAACTAATACAGCTGAAACAGAAGTAGATTAATATGCAGATAAGAAGAAACTCCAGTGAAAGACCAGCTCCAGGAAGAGAATCCAAAGCTGTGAATACTCAGGCTGACCCGAGCGTAAAGCAAAACACAAAACACTCGAGTCAGGACAATATATACTTATATAATGTAAACCAACTCAACTGAACTGTAATAAAGATACAAGTAACTTAAAGGATGCCTGGGACCGCCCATCCTCTAAGGATCCGTTAAACTATTTACTATATAGTAATATTTCACTATTTTACTAATGTCTACAGTAAAATAAACATACTTTTAAATAGCGTTCCGGGCTACCCATATCACCCTTCACACATAATAGTCCCAGTAGTCCATCCAATATCATGCCATCTCCACTCCGGGTGACTGTCAGAGGATACCACACGGGCTAGGGAGAAAGACGAACTCGTAGTAAATGCTCGGTATGGTAGGTGGCACGGCACACAAGGCAATGCCAGGGTAGATATACCAATTACGCACACGGGCTGGTGGTAACGCAGTAGCCACATACGCCCACCCCGAACAACACTCCAAAAATCAAGGGGTGCACCCAATCGATCACAACAGTAATAGAATGGTATCGAAGAAGTGTGTTCAGCCAGAGGTGCTATCTCCTTTGGCCCGAGATCGCTCCTGTTTTAGCCACCTTATGCTAACTCACGGGAGTTAGGTTCATGAAATGTACCTTAGGAACGTCGTCACCATCCTACTTCATTCTGGAATCTCCACCGCGCACACAGTTGTTAAAGTGGTTTTCGGTATCGACAGAGAGTATGTCCATATCCGATCCCGGTCTCTTTAACAATCAATCGTTATTATAACCCGTAGTTATAATTTCAAAAATGGTATTTATTTCTCAAAATCCAATATCATTTCAAATCCATTTCAAAATATCATCTTATCATTTCATTTGAAAAACATATTCATTTTTATTCAATTTAAAAATACCATTCACATTTCAAAATAGTTCAATTCCAACAAATTACTTCATTTAAATCCTTTAAAAGTGAAGTTATTACATTTAATAATTAAATTATTAAAATTTCAAAATTTTCAACTTTCAAAGTTCATTCATTCACTTAATTTTATCAAAACAGTGAAAATTCAACTTTCGCAGCATTTGGAAATTGCTATAGAAAGTTATATTCAAAACAGTTAAATTTAACAAAGACAGCGTTCAAAATGCTGTAATAGTGTTACATTAGTTTCAAAGAAAAAAAAAACTTAGTTTAATCCAACAATTATATTTTCTATAATTCATTTTTAACTTATAAAATCACATAATTTCACTTTTATAACCATCATTTAATTTTCTTTAATTTCATGATTTCATAAGGTTAAATTTCCATTTAAAAATTCATATTTAACACTAATTCACTTATTAAATTGCAGTGTCCAATTTTAAATTCATTACATTTAAATTTCAACCTAACACTTAAGTTAAAATTCTCAAATATAACTTAGTTTATATTTTTATTTACTTAATTAAAAATTCACTTTTAAGTCAATTCCAAAAGTTCCAATTTTAGTTACAATTTAAAATTTCACCTTAAATATTCATTCATTTCACATTTCAACTTTATTAAAATCATTAATATGATATAAAATCACTTTAAATTCCTTTAAATTCAAATTATCATAAATTTATCATGCTTTCATATTCTATTTAATTTCAAATTATAATTAAATCAAATTTCCCAAAATAGCTTACATTCAAAATTTTCTAACCTTTTCGTTAATTTATTTCACTTGTAATTATTCAGAAAATCAATAATATTTTACCAAAAATCATTTTTAATTAGGTTTAAATCAAAATATTTTAATATTTACATTTCTAAAATAATTTTAAAAATTTTAGAAAAATATATTAACTACGGGTCAGTATATAATTTTCTACACTAGGAAAAGTGATACGGGTAATATATCATTTCAACCCGTAATTTACAAAGAAAAATCCGGGTTTTATCATTTCAAACCCGCAGTCTCAAGTAAATGAAATAAATTTGGAAATCAATCAGGCCTATCATTTCAGCCCATAATGATTTTCCCTTATTCTAAAGTCCGTTCGGGTATGTATCATTTCAACCCATAGTGATTCTAATCTAAAGGGAACTTGCAGTGTGATAAACGGATAAAATAACAGAACAGCATAATATAACAATAATAAATGTCATAATAGGTGTTTAAGCATGGGTGAACATTATATAATAGTGACATAGCAAATAATAATATAGTGATGCAGTTTACATATTCACAAGTGATCAATTTACTATCCATATAAGTATAAAACTGTCTGGTGAGAATAACTCACTGTTTTGAGTTGATGACACAACGACGAATTGCACAAACGGGATCTACACAAGCACAAAAGCACGACACAGATACGAATGGAGGAGCCAAGGATTAATTCCCTTGAATACCAATCAAACAAAACAATATAACAATTATAAGGTTTTAGACCAAAAATTCGATAAACTATGCTAGAAATAACTTCATAAAACAAAGCTAAAATGCTTTGCACTTGCTTCCGACATCCCATAGGCTCGGCCAGAGGTGGAGTACAGGTCTAAGGCAATGGTTTTGGGTCAGGTCTGGGTTGCTAAGGTCGACCTAACATGAGTTTGTTGATGGAAAAAATTATGGAGATGTAACAACAACACAACAAGGCATAACTACTAACAACATCACAAGTTTCAAGAAAATAAAGCTCAGCCAAGGCTGCTGTGGTCATGGCCAGAGGAGTAGGGTCCACTGTGGTGACGTGCCAGAGGGTGCTGGAGGTGCTGGAGGTGGTGGTGGTCATGTAGGTGGCGGCCATGGGTGGTGGAAGTGGTGGATGTGAAGGCTTGTGCTCGGCTAGGTCAAGATGTTGGAGTTTGGTGAACTTGGTGAAGGAACTATCACCTAGGGTGGTACGGATGGGGATGGTCAGTGAGGAGGAGGTGCTGGTGGCATGCTCAGGTGGTGGTGGCGGCAGCAGGGGCAGGAGAGGGCATGGCCGATCCTATGATAAAGAAAATCAAGTGCAAATCAAACGAAAAATCAACATAAGTGAACAAAAGGAGATTAAAGAAAATAGAATTTTACCAACTTCTCAAACAAGTGATGGCCGAATTTTTTTCCAGAAACTAGGTGAGAAATGATGTACGTGAATGAAGAATGAAGTGGTCGGTTGAAGATGTGCAGAGTTATGGCTAATTGATGGCAAGAGTTTAGGAAAATGAAGAGGTGGGAAAATCAAAAGCCATTGGAAATAAAAGGTCACAAACCCTTTCAATTTACCTTTAATTATTTATAAAAGTTTATATATTCTGAAATAACAATATTATCAGATAAAATTTCGAAACTTTAACAAAATACAAAAATATATATACCATTTATTAATTATATAGAGAAAAATTAAGAAAAAATAGTTAGAACAGTGAACTAGACAAGAAAATTTGAAAGTAAATGAAATAAAAAAAAAATTATATGAGCTTGTAAAGTATTTTTAAACATAAATAATAACATAAAACAAAATTTTATTCACAAAATAAATATTTAAAATTTAATTTAACTATAATTTTTGATGTAGAAAATAGCAAAAAAATGGGAAAATAGCCCTTAAAAATAGGAAATCAATACAGTAAATTTTGGAAAAATTCTATTATTATTTTTAAAATATTTAGAGGCGAAATTTCACAAATAAAACAAATTTAAAATAAAATAAAGAAATTTAAAATGAAGAAAATGGCAGAAAATTGGAAAACAGCCTTTAAAAATAGGAAATAAATACAGTAAATTTTGGAAAAATTACATTATCATTTTAAAAATGTTTAGAAATGATATCACACAAATAAACAAATTTAAATTAATTTCAAAATGAAATAAAGTCAAATTTAAATATATAGTCAAAATCTAGGGTTGTTACAATTTAAAAAAAAAACAAATCCTATTTCTTGCAAAATTTATTTATGTTTATAAAAACTAGGTATTATCAATTTTATTTAAAAATAACAAATTAAACAATATTAAGTAATTTATAAATGAGATTATAAATTTCCTTTATCACACAATATATTAAAACGATAAGTAAATTGTATTTTAAATTCTTATATAAAATTATTTATTGAATTGTGTTAAAAAGTTAAATATCAAATTTAAATCAAATTCCCAATTTATCAAATATAAATTAGAAATAGAAAATAAATTCATTTACTAAATTAAAAATCAAAATTTATCAATTTACAATATATAAAATTATATATTATAAACAGAAAACAATTTATTTATTTAAAAGGGTAAAATCTTTCAATTTAAATATTTATTAAAACATGATTATTAAATCAAATTCCAAATTTGTTATTAAAATTATCAAATCAGATTAAATTTATAACACAGATTATTAAATTTATATTGCCCAAATTTCCGGGATATCACATTCCTCCCTCCTTAAAAGAATTTCGTCCCCGAAATTTAAAACAAAGGTAATTCAATAATCTATCTTAAGATTTTTATTTTAAAACACAAGCATATATTATCAAGCATATGCTAACAACCATAGCAACCAATTCAAACAAAACAAACCTAATTATCCAGAAAAACCTGGATATAATTTTCACGAGTTTCCCCGGTATAAATATCGGAATACTCGCTCTATAGAATCTAAACAATCAATACCATTAAGCTATAAGCTCCTATCCAACTATATCTATCAATAAAACAATATATCATACTACAGACGAGTCTGAATTAACAATCACATCCTCCTGAATCGCTGGTTCCACAACCAGAGATAAACCATACATGTACTTCCTCAGAGATACGTGAAACACATCAAATTTCAGTTATCCAAACTGGCAATTCAAACTTGAAAATCAAACACCAATCCTCACAAACACAGAAAAGATTCAAAACATCTCGAAGCTGACTTACCCAGTCTTACTCAATCTTATAGCTCCTTAGATCAGAGAAAACTTCCTTAAAATCAAATCTCTGACTCAGGAATCCAAATTCCTTCGTCTCTTATCCACCAAACACTTCTGACAATCCTGGGCTGCCTTCAACTCTCTTGGTCATCTCAACCTTTGCTGATGTCTCTAGAAACTCACAGAACCAAAAACAATCCAACAAAACGATCTCTTCCAGATCAATCCCAAACCAAGAACACCAACTCTACTCCACAAATATCAGAAAACTAACTTACTTCTCTTATCCGTAAAAGATAAAACAAAAGCACTTCCAATCTACTTCCGCTGCACAACTCTGATTTGAAGCGGAAGAAAAACTCGAGCACAAACTGGATAACACATCACAGAAATACGGTCCAGCAGATCCATAAAGAAAACTCAGATGCCCCATTTGATTCAAAGCTGCTTCACTAAACCTCCGATATCACTCCTAGAATCCAGTCGATAAGAAAACTCAACATCTAGGTACGGACAAACTTCTCAAAACTCAAGAGAACACTCAAACTATCGATAGTCACTTTTGCGATCAATCAGTCCAATATCCAAAGAAAACTGTTCCCTCTTTACCAATCAGAACAGCTTACGCTTAACTAGCCAATCCATTGAAGAAATGGAATCCATTCTGCTGCTTCTGAACTCTATCTTTAGGAAACTGCTAACCAGAAGACTTTCTTGCCAGCACCCAGAACACTCCGAACTGCACTGCTGACACCGATGCCAAAGATTTCCTAATTCAAAGCTCTTCGAGAAACTCAGGCTTCAAACGGGACAGAAACATCCTGCTGAATCCAGCCACAACATCGAAGCAGACTCACCTCCTTAACTTGTTCCAAAGAAAATATCTTCGAGAACATCCATAGTCACTGCATCCCATTACGCAGCTACTACTCCCTGAGATATCAAGATACCATCATTCTCTTCGGCCCAACCGAGAGATCCAAACTCTACTCATCCAACTCATAGATAGACTCCGAACCTTAACAGGTTACCTTCAGAGATCTATGAAATCCTCTACTCCGCACAACCCACCCGAAACGGTATTCGATCTACAGTCTCGATAGAATCACTTCCATCCTCATCACCAGACTTCAATCAAGGGTAGTAGTCGTGTTACACACCCTACTACCTTATCTACCTTTATAACCTATATTGGAAAACCCGGACAGGTAACCCAACAAATAGGTAGAAGTAATTATATAATATATATATGTAATAAAACTACAAATACGCTCTCTCAAGATAGACACCACTACAGAGCCTAAGTATTCACTCAACCTAATGCTCTGATACCAGCTTTGACGACCCGACTTTCTACTCCCAGAAAATCGCATCATCAATTAAGAAAGAAAGGGATAGAAGAAGAAAAGAAAGAAGAGAAAGAAGAAACAACACTAGAATCTCAACAGCGGAACGAATAAATTATATTAATAACATAAAATATTACATAGTTTACAACCATAATCAGAGTACATAGATATACATCACATACTAGACAGTTATAAACACCTGTCTAGTATTTACAACATAATACAACTCAGAGACAATCACAGAGATACACAGCGGAATACTATATATATCTAACGCAGAAGCCTCCTGCTCCATTTGCTCCTCCATAATTCGTCAAAGCTAACCTGAATCCCATGGCTACTCGTAAAAATTTGAGTACCCAAGAGTTTATGAAAAACAAAAGATAAACTCTGGGTCAGACATGGGTCTGGTGTGAGTAACAGGTTAAAGTTGCTTAACTTTCAAAAACCTTTTGAAAAGAAAGGTATCACGTAAGACTTCCCACACATAAACATGGAAAAGTTTTTACCTTACGCTAACCAAAACATTTGATAGGAAATCCAGTGATATTATAATAATGTCTAGGGTTTTCAAGTAAATAAGAAATAGCCGAAATTGTTACATGATTAAATTCCAGCTACTAACCACAAGAGTGGGTAATACAGTCAAAACCGTTGGCACTTATTGGATTTTGGATTCCATATAATGGCAGGGCTACTGGGGTACCGCCCGTCACAGTACGTGGCCTAGATCACCGTACCGAGGAGTACTCCCACTCCCCTGCAACACAAAGCCGGACCCATTCCATACAGAACAGTTCCGAACAAGACAACCCCGCAGTTGGTGTACATCCAACTTCCCACACAGCCGAAATAAAAAGGGACCTCTAGACAAGGATCAATCTTGCTCTCCAGTGGGTGCGACCCACGAAGCCTTGCTGCACATCCCCTGTTTTAGCCATTCCCGGTTGATGAGGCTTGAGGCTACGATTACCTTTAGAGGACACATCTCCTAGAATGCTCATCGTCCACCTGACGATGTTCTGAAAGCATTCAATCCATACAAGTTCGTTCCGGGTTCGAACGAAACCGAAGGCATTATCTCGTTACACTCATTACGGAATCACCCACAGAGTTAACGACGATAACCCTTGCACACTAAACCTATATCTCGAATCTATAAGTACTATTCCGTCAAACTCATTACGGAATCACCCACAGAGTTATACTGACGTATAGCCCTTACACCTCGAGTCTTCACTCGCTCCACTTAGATTCACGACCTAACGTTATTTGGAAACGATGTGGTTTTCGGATATCCAAATATGGAAACCCGATCCCGGTCTCATCGAAATCCAAAGCGTGTCTTTCAAGGCCAAGTTGTTTTAAAGGTTTAAAACAATTCAATTATCTATATACACAGATAGATAAATCAAAGAACCATAATAGATAATCAACATTATCATCATATCAGATAAATCATATTATCACTATCCAAAAAGATACTCTGAATCAACATCACAATGCAACCAATGCATCCAAATCACTCAACATAATTTATCTCATGTCTGAGATTCAAACCAATCAAAGCAAACAACACTATCCAACCATATAAGCAATGATTAACCATACCAAATATAATTAATTTAAAATGAATTAAATTAATTACATCATTCCATTAATTTAAAGTAAATTAAATTAATTACTTCATCAATATCAACTTGCTCATATCACTATTGATAATTTATCAATCAATTAATTAATCATCTAATGATTCATTTTAATTAACCATCCCTGATTAATTAACCCTTAATTATATTCAAGTAATTATACACTAATTAATTTCTCAAATTAATTATATTAACCAAAAACAGTAATTAATCCTTAATCACTTCATTAATTAATTAACTATAATTAATTACATTAATCCTTAATTAATTACATTAATTAATTACATTTAATCACTTATTATTGATTAATAAATCTTAATTAATCAATCTTAATTACATCATTAATTTAATAAATAATGATCTTCTAATTACATTTTCAAATTAAATTAATTACTCTAAGTAATAAATCTTCATTTAAATTATAACTGTTAATCACCCTTGATTAACTCCATTTAGTAATTAACTACCCTTAATTACTTTACCAATAAATTAATTACTTCATTAATTAATCATCTCTAATTAATCCTTTGATTAATTTACAAAGTAATTATACTTAAATTACTTCAAATATCAATCACCTTTAATTAATTACATATAGCAATTATCCATTTATAACTTCTCTAAGTAATTACTCTACATTTAATTACATTAAGTAATTATACTTCACAAATCATCAAATGATTATTTTAAATTAATTAAACTGAATTAATTAACTTAAACTAATAAAATTAACTCAATTAATTACAATAAGAAATTAATTCCTTAATTACTTCCATAAGTAATTATACTTAATAACTCGCAATTGATTATCTTAAAATTAATTAATCTAATTAATAATTAAAATTAATCACATTAATTAATTATTAAATAATCTTTAGTTAATGACCTTCATTAACTATTAAATAATTCATTAATTATTTTCCAAAGTAATTAACTTATTTTAATCATTATTGATTACAAATTAATTAATCATTAATTAATCTATTAATTAACCCCTAATTAATTAAATAATTAAGTGTTAATTAAAACTTAATTAAATCCATTATTACTTGATTAATTAATTATAAATCATTAATTAAAAACTAATTTTATTTAATTAATTATTCTTAATTACAAGTTAATTATTCAAAGAATAATTAGTTCTAAACCCCTAACCCTTAATTACTATAAGTAATTATTAATTTCATTTACTTATTAAATAAATAAATTATTCATTTAATTACCCTAATAATTAAATGAAATACAAACATTAAATTTTTTTTAACTTTAATAAGTATGAAAATCAATCTAAAACCTTAATTGACAATAATACTTTCATTATAAAAGAAATTTTACAAAAGTTAAAATAAATTTCTTTTTAAAATTAAACCATTTAAATTTTACATTATTATTCAAATTTGGTTTGAAACACTTAAATTTATAAAACTTAAATTTATTTTTAAACCAAGGATTCAAATCCAAATTTGAATCAAATTTTAAAACTTTGTTTAACATTACTTTATATTCAATTTCAAACTTAAATTCAAATTTCTTTTTAAAACATTTTTAAACAATAAACTCCCTTTTTAAATTATTTATACAAAATTTGAGTTTTACATCTTCATCCAGTTCTAGCTTGAGATTCAAATTAAAACTTGAATTCGTAATTTAAGTTAGATTTAAACTTACTTTTAATTCTTGCTTCCCTTTTAAATTTAGTTTTAAATTTTGGAAACAAGACAAATTCCAAACTTCAGCAAACTAACACAAGTTAAACACTAAAGTAACTTGAGTAATTTGATTAACAACTTCCTTTCAATTTATTTTGAAATTATCAAATCAAAAACTGACGGGTTAAATGTTAAACCTGTAACACATTTTCCCCTGAACCCACAACCCATCCACTTCGAGTCTCCTACCCAAATTCTTCGAGACAAATGTTCAGGAACTTCGAGCAAAACCTAAGAGAACCCGAGACAACACTGATATTCATCTTCCCCAATCAACTGATACACCATAAATCTCGTGCACCTGCACCTCCGCCGCCATCACTTCCAGTCACTCGCGACCCCTTGAGCAAGTCGGCAACCACCATCACACTTCAAATCCACCTTCAATCCAACTGCAGAAGCCTTGCCTCAAAATCCAAGCATCGAACTCGAAAAACAGTAACAATGGCAAATCTGAAAATTTGCCTCAACCACCAAACTCCGACCCTCTGAGAAACATCACCTCCGGCCACAAACTTCTCCATACCCCATCTACCTCCAGCTCGAACTAGAGAGAACTCGATCCCTTAATATGATCACAGTGATCAAATTCTTCAAACTCAGAAAAACTAGGGCTTAAAATTTTGATTCACAATTCCCATCACCTCACTGATTTAATCTATCATCAACCATTTTTCTCTACAACTCAGTTCACCAATCTATCACCAAAATCAACATTGGTCATTCTAATCACCTAGGTTGTCAGTTCAACCCCAATCACCATTTCCAGACAAAAACAGAAATGCTCTGTCAAAATTTAAACTAAATTTTATGAATTTAGTTTTAAAACTTAAGTTTTGATTTATGTAATTGGTTTAATGTCTTAAATCAAAGAATCAAGGTGATCAATTCCTTACTTATATATGAATGGTTCTGTAATCTCTAAGCTTACAGAAAATATACAGAAAATTTCATGTTAAATAAAAATATAAACTATAACCAATGTTAACATTCATATGTTAAAACTTAGCACATATCAATTTAAATAGAGTGAATATTTAAAGCAGTTCCTAAATCTGTAACTTGTATACAGAAAGGAAAATTCATATCAACATGTACACAATACACAGAATATCATACCAGTAATAAACCATAAATATGGCATGCAAACACACTTAATTCTATAAATAAACAACAACCCATTTATTACTTAAGTTCACTTTGTAAAAATTGTTACTCACTTGATTTTATGGAGGCAGAGCACAAAGCTCCAAATTTTACTTTTTGTTTTGCTTATTGAACTTCAGATTGTCTTTTAAAAAAAAACTGCAAATGCTCCTAAAATTTCCATCCTGCTTACTGATATGCTCCCTGATCTACATACATGTTTGTTTCCAGGTGATCACTTGCAGGCTTCCAGAGAGAAGATGCATTTGAATGTTGATTTCAAAGCGGACTGCAGGCTTGTGCAGTTTTCAAAACAGAGAGAGTAACCTCCAGATATGCATGCAGGTTTGTATTGAGCTTTGTGGTTTGCATGCAAATTTAATGAAGTTCAAAACAGAAATGCAAGTTTGTATGCATTTCAGGTTGATGAATTGAGGGTTGCAGGTATTTGAATTAGGATTTGAAGTTGCAGAATTGAGTTTTGAAGAAGATTTAAACAATTTTTGATTTTGTTTATGAGTAGCATATTTACAGGAATTCTGTTTTTGCATGCATATGAATTTTCAGATTTAGATCTGAAAATTTCTTAAGCTTGAAAAGGAATAGGGAAAAGAAGAAATGAGGTTAAGAAGATATGTTTATATAAACAAAATTCATGATTTAATTAAAATAAAAAGAAAAAGAAGTTTAAATGAGACACTTGTCTTCTTAGTACTCTATATTTAACATTTGTCAATTAGGGTGCTAATAAACTTACATATGTAATTTAGGTATTTAAATTTTTATTCTAAATTGTTTATACAACTTTAATTTATTTTATAAGAGCTTTTAAATCTTATTTTTATTTCTTGTGTACATATAAATAAGTTTATCCCTTTTCTTTTAAAGAAAAACAAAACAAAACAATTTTATAAATAAAAGCCTGTTCAAATACTTTTAAGTATTTATTCTTTAAAACATTAAATTCAAACTTTAAATTCATTTATCAAATCAAATTCTAAAAATCAAGTTATACATATGCATATATAACTCTTATAAAAATTTAAAAAAAAACAAATCCTATTTCTAGCAAAATTTATTTATGTTTATAAAAACTAGGTATTATCCTTTTAATTTAAAAATAACAAATTAAAAAATATTAAGTAATTTATAAATGAGATCATAAATTTCCTTTATCACACAATATATTAAAACCATAAGTAAATTGTATTTTAAATTCTTATATAACATTATTTATTGAATTGTGTTAAAAAGTTAAATATCAAATTTAAATCAAATTCCCAATTTATCAAATATAAATTAGAACTAGAAAATAAATTCATTTACTAAATTCGAAATCAAAATTTATCAATTTACAATATATAAAATTATATATTATAAACAGAAAACAATTTATTTTTTTAAAAGGGTAAAATCTTTCAATTTAAATATCTATTAAAACATGATTATTAAATCAAATTCCAAATTTGTTATTAAAATTATCAAATCAGATTAAATTTATAACACGGATTATTAAATTTATATTGCCCAAATTTTCGGGATATCACACTAGCACTTTCAAAAATATTTTCTTCTGGCTATAGATTTATCAAGAAAAGATTTATCTTATATAACAAAGATATATAAGTTTGTTCGTTCAAAATCAAATATTTAAATCTGATTACTCTTTTCAATATCAATTTCATTCAAAACCGTACGACGTACACATGCCATTCGTACGCTATATCAACCTGATCGCTCGCTCGATTACACAATTTCACTTCCGAATTAGTATCGTCTACCCGACTTCCTAGTGCGGACTCAGATCAGGTTTCTTGATTAGAAACCATCATTCTCCTTGCATAGCTATAACTATGATAGAGAACATCCAAAACCGATCAATAATCCATATCCTGGTTCGCCGTCGAAAATCGAGTGGAAAATCCCAACTCGGATCGATAAACTATCTCGAAATTCTGTGCTCGAATCTGGATCAAATCACTATGCGAATAGAATAATATACGTACATCCTACGTATTCTTCATTAATTTTCAGTCAAATCAATTTCCTTAATTTCCATTTGGATTATCACTTCAATTCTTATCTCAATTGGGTATTTAATCAATAACAGTTTGAACTCCGACCAATTTATATTATTTTTTTCAAAAATAGCTTGAAAATTTTAAAAGTAGATAATTAAAAAAAAAATTAATAGTTTGCAAAATAGCTATATAACAGTTAACTAATAGTAAAATAGTTGGAAAGCAGTTAAATAGTTTCAGAAATTTTAGATAATTGCAAAATAGTTGCAAAATAGTTAGAAAGTAGCAATTGGTTTATAAAACAGTTGAAAATTGTTAAATAGCTCCAAAAATAATTGTAAAACAAGTATAAAATAATTTGGCTTTAAGAAAAAAAGGTTGTATATATTTAATAGCTTAGAAAAATAAGTTTATATGAAAACAATTTATTTAAAATAGTCTAGGGTCAGTCAAACCGTTCACTTCCCCAACAATTCCACTTAAGTTTCCACTTTCATTTAATTGACTGAATGCTAACTTGAATAACTTCAATTTCCATTGAAATTTATTTAAACCCAATTCAACTTCAATTCTAATTAATTCAAACTCAATTCAATTGGTACAAATGGAATCTAAGTTTCAGCTTTAACCCATCTCAAATTATATAAATTCGAGTTAAATCCTCCAAGGTCGGTTTAACTCTTTAAACCAAATTAACTTTTATTTTAAGGTTTTTAATCTATTTAATTTCTGAGTCCAATTCTCAAAATTCCATTTTAAATTATCTTTACTTATGTATTTCAAGGTTCAAATAAGATTTCAATACAATTTTATTTTAAAATTTAATTTATTATTAAATTTTATCTTCCAGTTTGAAGCTAGTTCTTAAACAAGTTTATTTTACAATTCAATTATTCAAATTTAATTTATTTATACAATACCATTCTCAATTTCAAGAATTTTATTAACAATAGGATGATAACAACCAATTTATTTTAAAACGTCCATCCATTTTCAATTTTTAAATCTCAAACTCGTTTTGAGATCGCACAAATTCCCAATTCAAATTGTTCATTCAAACTGATTTAACTTCTCCCAAGTTAAATTCGATTTACTTAATCCAATCAACCTCACTCAATCCTTAAACTTCACAATAATAATCTTCCCACCTAAAAACTTATCTCTTTGGGTATCACATCCCATTCCAAATGTCAAACTCAACATTTAGAGTTTATTCAAACTATTTTGATTTATGTATATTCCTTATTCAACCATATTATTTCCTTTACACACGAGGCCATCCTTAAATTTTAGATCACTTCCGGTTTTTAATTCAAATCAAATTTCCAAACAACCCATTTTTTGCAATAAGTCTCATTTCAAACTTACCTTTATTTATTATTTTTCATTACTTTGAAACAATTTTCAAATTCTGGGGCCAGATTTTAGAATTTCATTTACAATCAATTAAATTTTAATTTGGTTGTATTTGTATTTCTACTTAATTTAATTCCAATTCAAGATTTCAGTTATGTTATATTTTATATTACTTCTTAATTTAATTCTAATAATTTAACAACCAATCACCTTAATATTTATTAGAAGAAAATATTGCTTTATATATCAAAATATACTTTATATAAAATCATTTAAAATCTTTATATAAGAAAATGGCAAGTACACGCTCATATATATATATATATATATATATATATATATATATATATATTCTCAACTCATTCTAGAGTACTACAGACTCTATTAAATGAGTAATCCCTACTAGAGCCAAGGTTCCCGCTTAACCTTTCTTCTCTGATACCAAATGTAACAACCCGAAATTTTCACACTCGAAAATTCCAGATAGTTATGAAAAAGAAGAAAGAGATAGAAGAAGAAGAATAGAAACACCAAACATCTCACATTCGCAGCGGATAAAATATAATAATAAATAATAACAGTTTAAAAAAAAGATATCGGTCGATTACATTTAATATACATCAGAGTTTCTCATATATTCAGTCATTGAATATTACAATTATCAAATCTCAGACAACAATAAAATAAATACAGCGGAAATACTCTATACGCTCCTGCCATCCAGCTCGCCTCCTGGGCTCCAGATCGTACCTACCTGCAAATCTGTAATACTCGGTCTGACCCAAGCATTACATCAAAGTAACACTCGGGTCAGGCTGGAAACCTGCGTGAGTAAATCCAACTAACATGGAATACCAAAGCAAACAACTTAAATAAACCGGGTAACTTTACCAATTTAACCAATTCACAATTTGCTGTAGACAACACTTATTTCACATATAAATTTCTAAGTACCAAACTTAGATAAAATAAATCCTATTTACTTAAATCGTTTCATTTTATCATAGTGATTTCACAAATCAATTTATATAAATTTGAAGTGGTTTCGGGCATTTTCCAATACCCGACCCCGGCCTCTTCGAAACTCATGTTATCCTAACCGAAGATATTCAATGGAATACACAACATTTCATATCAAAGATATTAACTAATTCAAAACATCCAATACCATTCAATCATCCATAAGCAAAGCTTAATCGCACAAACCAATTCAATTGATTCTAATTAAATTTCAAAACTCAATCACTTAGATTTCTTCACTTACATTAATTAATTCCAAATCAATTAATTAGTCAACCCATCACTACTCATCTTAATTAATCACCCTGGATTAAATTATTTTTCAACTAAATTCAAGTAATTATCTTTAATTAATTTCACGTTATTAAGTATCCTTAACACAAATCAATAAGTAATCCTAATTACTTCATAAATTAATTAACAATATTAATTACATTAATCCTTAATCACTTATATTAATTAACTTCTCATAAGTCTCTTATTACTGATTACTTAAATAAATAAATCAATCTTTAATTTCGTATTGATTATGTAAATTTATGATTTCCAATTATATTTAATTTATTCTAATCTAAATTAATTACATTAATTAAACCACAATATTAATCGTTCTTGATTTCTCTAAACCTGTAATTAACTATCTGTTTATTTACTTCATTATGTAAACAAGTTTCTTCATAATTAGCCATCTTAGTTAATCTCTTGATTAACTACAAAAAGTAATTATATTTTATTAATTTCATTAAGTAATTATTTATCAAACCATCAAATGATAATTTTGAATTACTTACTCCTAATTAATTAACTTAACTTAATTCTTTAATTAATTCAAACCCTTAATTACTAAATTAGTTAACCCAAATCATTTATTAATTAGATTAATTAATTATCCATTTCAATTACCCTACTAATTTAATGAATCACAAATCATTAAATCCTTATTAACATTAAGATGAAGCAATTTCATATTTATAATTTAAATTTAAAACAACTTAAAACCCCAACACTTTGAGTCAAACCACAATTAACTCGAGAATCAACCAAACCCAAGTCACATCATCAATTCACAGTGCACATCAATTCAATCATTCCACCAAATATTTAAATTTAACCATTTAAATTTAAATAGAAATCCAAAAGCATGAGATTTACTCACCTTTGCTCCTTAAATTTGCTAATCCACTTCATTCCCGACTATTTTCTTCACGATATATAAACCTTGTATAAACATTAGGTGATTATTCATACTTGAATTAACCGAACAATTAATCTCCCTTAAATAAATTTAATTAACCCAAAATTTTATTTTAGCAAATTTCCTTTTCTTTTAATAAATAAATTTTAAGTTCCAAAAATAAATTTAATAAGTTAATCTCCCAAATATTGTTTAAAATGAACTAGTAAATAAAAATGTGTAAATATATTTTTATTTTATTTTACTTCCTTTAAAACTACATATATTTTAAAACCTAAATTATAACGACGCACTGTCTAATTTTATAATAAACTTTTAATTTATTTATATTTCCTATATATTGCTTTCAAATCCCTTCTATATAAAATCTTTTCTATACTATAATATATATAAATTGGAAAAAATACACTTATCTTAATGTAATTATTATTTTTCTTCGATCCAAAATTAAATAAACCAATAACACTTAGAATCAAATCCCAGATTACCTATATACAAATTTTTCTGTAATTAACTATTTCTAAATTGATTTAAAAAAACATTTATGCCAGATTATACCTCGTTGTCTCCATCCAGAATCAGTACGAAACCCTACTGAAAATCACAGCAAAGCTCGATCTTGTTCCACCCATCCTCGTCGCAGGCAACCACCATGGACCCAAGCCCACGAAAACCCTAGCTCCAATCAGCTTCCACCACCGCGACATCCTCCCTCAAGCACGGCAGTACCCAAAGCGACAAGACACGCCGGAACCCTCTGTTCGAAACCCTATAGTCGCGAGTCCGAAACCCAAACGTGCGCCACGCCAAGACCAATCGTGAAGTCCAAATCGCGACTTGAATTTCAGTGCCGACTTGCCTCTAACCTGCTTACATCTAGGCTTTGACATAAATCGAATTCGATTTGAAGACAAAACGCCTCGAAATGTCGATGTGGAAGAATTCGAACAAAAAGGAAATTGAGAAGGGGACTCGCGATTCAGCTGCCTCGTCCTAATTTTCGATTGAACTCGGCTTGGATCCAAAGGCTAGGGCCATTTATATATATTTTTTATTTGCATTTTAATCTGCTTAAAGAATTCAGAGGGGAGCGGGAGAGATATTGATGGTGTGAAGCTTCTCGAGCACGCGTTGAAGTGAAAATATCTCTGACTATATGTACTTCAAATTTTATTTATTTATAAAACTCTCAAACCGTCTCGTTAATTGCCATTAAAATTCCAAACTCCACTTAAGGAATGCCGCTAGGCGATTTCAGGGTTTTACCCGCGTTCCGAACACGATGGAACATGTTGCGGAAGCTAATTCAATCATATGCACGAGTTACAAAAGAAAATGATCAATTTAAAATTAAATTGATTAAAATAGTTCGAAGCGTTTTGAGCTGCCAGGGTCAAATGACAACTCCGATTGCTACAAAAATTAAAATCCGATAACAACTAACAATTACGGATCCAATGGAACTGGTTTCGTCAAATTCCGAGACTGTGCCTCGGAAGGCTATTTTCAAATATCGATTTAAACGATATATTATTAAAACTGGAAAAAAATCACCTTTAAATTAAATTTCTATTATTCTATTACCTTCAGTATGATCGTTAAAAAATTTAGAAGCCTTCAAATTATTTTAAACAGGCTTAGAATATGACCCCCACCTCTATAACCACGCTAGCCAAGAACACTACGGTGTAATGCTGTCAACTAGCGCGGAGAATAAGGCTGTTGAGGAGCGGCCATCAGTAATTAGGCCTTACACTAGCATTGGTTATCTCGATAGGAGTGGTATATATATATATTCTTTCATTTTTCATCTCTGATTTATTTACTCCCATCAACATACCCCAATTCCAGTATAAAACGAACTACGAGGGTTCATAATAGTTTAGGATAGTAGATATAATAATAACACAGATAATATAAATGCGGAACACAGTTAAAACAAAAAGTCTCATATATATATATATATAACTGATTTCAGTTACAATACATTTGACACAATACATATGATACAACTACAACAGTCGACTCTGGAAGTTATATATACAAGTTCATTATCGACTAATATACATGAATACATATCAACCTATACTATGACACGAAAACTCCAAAAGATATGAAAAGTCTTCATACCTCAAACAGCTACCCAAAGCAAGATATCTACAACCTGAAATAACTCGGGTCTGACCCGAGTATTAAATTCAAAAGAAAATAATACACGGGTCAGTCTAATTCAAACTCAGTTATTAGTTCACAGAATCAATAATAATTAAGCAAAAAATAAACGACAGTCACAATAAATTTCGTCTATCCGATCCTTAAAAAAAGAAATCGGATAACGAAAAATAGAACACGTAATAGTGTTAAACAACAAATCAGCAAATCGAAATTATCAACGAAGATAAATTAAAAAGATTATCAATGAAGATAATTTAGAAAACAACAGAATCGCCTAAACGACAATTAACAACAAAATTCTAATTACTAATAAATAAATAGAAACTCGTAATCTAATTATCAAATAAATAATTAGACAATAACAAAATGTTTAAATTAAACAAATCAAAACACCGTTCAAACAATTGAAATATCCATTTAAAACACTAACTCGGGTAGGGCTATAGTACACGCACGCGTGTACTGCCTCGCCACTACAACATATGGAATATGCAAAAGATCAATAAATCAAAACAAGATAGAATATCAAAAAAGCCATACCGTGTGGCTGCAGTTCATGCTTGCGTGCACTACCTTGCCACTACAGTGATGATGTACACAAAATAACAACGAACTAAAATCAATGAAGGTTCAAATATCAATTCAAAATGTCGATACCGTGTGGCTGCAGTGCACGCATGCGTACACTGCCTCGCCACAACAGCATATACAGAAATAGAACAAGGCACAAAGGCCAATACAAAAGAATTCATAGTGAAACTAATACACTAAGAAAGTGGCAGCAGTGGAAAGCTTCAACCCAGTGAGTTGAAGTGGTTGACTATCTCAAGCAACAATGAAAAATAATGGAACCAACTCAAAATAGTCACAACAAGGAGACAACAAGAAAACTGCAGGGGTCAAATCACGACTATCGTGACTCAACACAACTACAAGGAAATGAACCAGAGGAAGTCTCGATATAAAGCAACAGCAAACTCAAAAACAACACAAAAGTCCACAAATTCTACACGACTGCAAGCATCAGTGCACAAGGGCAATGACCCGTACGTATACATGAACCAGCAGAAGCAATTGATGTACTATAGTGGAACAACAAGGTACAAAGGCTATAAGTGAAACAAACATGTGTGCCCGAGATAAGGCAACCCAGTGACAAGCACAAAGACCACTGCAACATAAATACAAGTGCATAACAAAATTTTGAAACTTAAACCAACAAGAATCCAAGTAAAAAGGTGCACATTCAAACACATGAACCACTGACCAAATCCAAACAACACCCGTGCACAAATATGAAAATACAACATAATTTATATTAGTGGGCATAAATAATCACTGAACAAAGGAGCAGCCTCAAAGACTAGATGAACAAGTCCGGATGTAATGCATAAAGCAATATGTCAGGTTCAGTTCAACATAGCATAAACAGGTGAACCAAGAAATGGACACAAAGGTCAAGGGCAAACAAGGATACACGGAGAAGTGTACAGTCAAAACCAAAATGAAATGCAGGCTACAGATTGCAATTACAAGAAGACAACACATAACTCGAACAATGGTCAACCATACATGCGTACACATATATGAATGTATGTATGCATATATATACAGATAAGTCAACCAAACAATTCGAACTACATCAAGAGCCGAAGCCACAGTGAAACTCAAGTGTTTAATAATACAACTCGAAATTAATTTCACTTAAATAAGTAGATCATAAATGCTCAAAGATAAGGCAATGCAGCAGCGACACAGAGGTGGCAGCATGGTGCTACAGGCCAACAAAACACCAAAACAAATGTACATAAAATACATATATGTACTACTCAAATAAACAAGTAGACAGAGCATAGACAAGTGACAATGAACAAGTCAGGGTCAAAGCACTAATGCATATAGACCCGAAGACCAATTGAGGAATCAACTATAAATGGTACTGCCTCACAATTAAAAAGAGCAACATTGTGGCCAGTGAACACAGTCAAGGCAGCAAGTTTAATCATGAAGGTCGAAATCAAACAGAAAATAGGTCGTGATGCATACACAACACAGTTTAAGGCCATGTAATCATGAACTAACAAATCCAGATAAATCAAGCCAAAACGACATGCTGTCCAAAATCAAGTCAGAGCCTTGAAAATCAAGAAATCGACGCAAGTCAAAACATCGAAGCCGAGGCCAACAAGTCATACCAAATTAACAAAGTCAGATAAAACATCAACATCGTAACACAGTCGAATGGCCAAGCAATAATCAAGTGATGAAAGTGTGAATAAAATAATCAGATAACTCACTTTCATAAAATAATCAAAAGGTCGAAGACAAATTCAAAATATACATGAGGTTGAATTAGATGTGAGTAAACTCACCTTTGTCGATGCGAAGACGAACTCGAACCCAGTGCCGAAGCATCCCAGCGACGAACAACCGATAGAGCAAGGAATCGAGTTGAATTGAGCGGTTGAAGTCACGAATTGCACGAAGCCCTACTTTGGATCGAAGGACAAAAACGAGACTGCCATTTTTATTTTCGTTCGTTTATTTGGTTTTGGGTTTTCGAAATGAAAAGAATAAAGGGGGTCGGTTATAATGCTTTGCAAATTTATTACAATCCAAACAAATCAAACGTGGGCCGAGAATTCAAAGCCCAAAAATCATTTTAACCATTTATAAAAGAATTTTAACACAATTTAAAAACTTCAATTGGTAATTAGCGAAAATATTAATCGTTTAACGTCGATTATCAATTGATGCGAAATACCGGGTTTTTTCAGACTCCCTTCCTTAAAGAAATTGTGTCCTCGCAATCATAAGGAATAAATGGACAAAAGGTAACAACCATAAAATATATCATCACAAAATGAAGAAATTTGAAATAGGAAGTTCACCATAAAGAGCATGAAAGAATAAGCTTGAACGTGTTTGCTCGATGAATTCTCTGGATTCCAAAGAGAAATCCCTAGAATTTGAGAATCCTTGAGCTTTCACGAGAAAAACATCTTTATTTCGAGGGTGCTGAACCTCCGAAGCAATGGTGTGAATAGAATGTTGCTCAAGAATAAAAATCGGAAATCCCTAAGGCATTTTCGTAATTGGAAGACGTGGAAAACGTCATGAATAGCAGAGTTGAGCCGGTACACCGGCGCAGTACAATATAAACACCAAAGAAATCTTTTAATTTCATAAAAGAAATTCACAAATTCTCTACAAAATTTATTTATCAAATAGATATTCAGAATACAGAAATCACAAAACAACAATATCTAATTATCGATACGATAATTAGAAAACAGCGAAATCAGCAAATCTAATTATCAACAAAGATAATTAGAAAACACAATTCACAAATATTTAATTATCACAAACGGTAATTAAATCTCAAATATCTAATTATCACAAGCGATAATCAGAAACAACAAATATCTGATTATCAAAAACGATAATCAGAAGTCACAAATCAACTAATATTTAATTATCACAATTGATAATCAAATCTTAAATCACAAATATTTAATTATCACAAATGATAATTAAATCTCAAATATCTGATTATCACAACGATAAATCAGAAACAAGAAACATCTGATTATCAAAAACGATAATCAAAAACCATAAATATCCGATTATCAAAAACGATAATCAGAAATCACAAGATTATCAAAAACGATAATCAAAAATCACAAATATACAATTAATGTGTCCGGAATTAACCGAAATAGCAAACGCACATGTCCCATAACCACGAGCTTTACTAAATTGTTTAATTCACTTCATCGTTTCCTTGAAAGTGCAAAATTGTGTATTTTTGAAAATAACATTTCACATTCTCAAACGGACAAGTGTGGAATTAAGCGAATTAGTAAAAGAAAGGGGTCATAGTCCTCGATTTTGCTGAAACATTTAAATGGCTTCCTCATTCTTTTGAAAGCGTAAACTGTAAAAATTTTGAAAGCAATTTTTATTTTTATTTTCAAGCAATTTTAAAGATAGCAAATTTTTTAAAACACGTGATTAAAACAGCAACATCAGTAGGAAGTACAACAAGGAAATTGCACTTCTCAAAATACCGTAAAAACGGACAACAAAATCAGCATTGCGGGATAACCGCTTGAAAATCCATTTTAAAATTGACGGTCACTAAAGATAGTACGTCAAAATCTCATCAAAATAATTGGCATCAAAATATAATACCAATGAATTTTCATTCATCAAAAATGTCACAAGAATCTTCTCAAAGATAGGAAGGGATATCATACCCTAAACTTGTATTCCTAACAAGTCAATGACACATGAATTCACCAATGCACAAAAATTGATAAAACTTATCAATAGAAATCACGAAAATTGGTGAAGCACAAATTCTAGAAATCTACACAAGAAATCCAGAAAACACAAAGAGGGAAAGAGGCCTATCACATGACGGTCCGAAGATCATGGGGAGCTACCCTATATGGATGAGTCGGAATCACCCAGATGAGGTCTACGCTAACCAAAAAGCAAAAAGGAATGTGTGAATGGAATCACACAAATGGTGTCTAGCCTAACCTCGCAAACAAAAAGGTATGTGTGAGTGGAATCACACAAATGGTGTCTAGGCTAACCAAAAAGCAAAAAGGTATGTGTGAATGGAATCACACAAGTGGTGTCTAGCCTAACCAAAAAGCAAAAAGATATGTGTGAATGGAATCACACAAATGGTGTCTAGGCTTACCAAAAAGCAAAAAGGTATGTGTGAATGGAATCACACAAGTGGTGTCTAGCCTAACCAGAAAGCAAAAAGATATGTGTGAGTGGAATCACATAAATGGTGTCTAAGCTAACGAGAAAGCAAAAAGGTATGTGTGAATGGAATCACACAAGTGGTGTCTAGCCTAACCAGAAAGCCAACAAAGAGCCATCGCACAATTGCTAGTCTAAATCATAAAATGATCGTCATGATCAACAAGAAGTGTCAATTACACTAAGCTAGTAAATATACAAGTTTAGCTTCATGTCCCATAACCACTTGCTTAACTTAAATATTTACGAACAAACTGTAAATCTTCACTAGAAAATTGTCACAAGAGATTCAATCAAACAAGTCCATGAATTAACCGACGAAGAAAACACAAGCGTTTCATACAACTCGTTTTCCTAAGTCGTTTAATTAGATTTCTCATACGAGTGAGGTAAAGGTTTGTATATACGAATAGACTGGAAAACGGTTTAGGAAAAGAGCTTTGTAGTAAAATAGTTTTGAAATCGTTTCGACAAAAGGGTTTTGATATTTACTACTAGTATAGAAAACCTTTATATTTTTAAAGTGACAAATCACATAAATGATTGTAGGAACAATCAATCACAAGAATTCACATACAAAGATGTGAATAGAATCCAAAGAAATCGATACCGTATCCATCAAAAGGTATGTTCACGAAAATCCCGAAGAAAATGTTATCAAAGTTGCTAATAAATGATAGCAACAAATCGGGGAATTAACAAGAATCGATTAAATTTGGAAACAACATCAATTCACTAAAATTCAAATTCGAATATGTGAATAAAATCCAAAGAATTCGATTCTAAATCCATCAAAGTAGAAATACCCAAAAATTCCAGAAATAGAAGTTATCAAAGTCGACAAAGGAGATAACAACTAATCAGAAAAGAAGAACCGAAAAACAATTGGAAAAACAAAGCAGAACGAGCATAAATGCGTAAATGACTTCAACAAAAATAAAAATCAAGTGAATGTCGAAGTCAACAATTAATGGCCATAATCGAGTACGAAACGATTCAACATCATCATCAAAGAATTCAACGGCAAACAAAGTCAGAGTCTTGGAAATCAAGAAACTAGCAATTTCACGAAAACAAAATGACCGAAGTCGAATGGAAATCAAGCCGAGGAAAACACAAAATATCAAGTTCAAAATCGCTAAGATTTGAACAAAATCAACATCGGCTAAATCAATTCAAAGGCCAAAACACAAGAACAAAATCCTCATCATCAAAAACTCAACTTGAGTTCGAAAAGCAAAGGGAGGCCGAAGCCAAAATACTTTCACGAAGTCAAAATCAAATGCGCATAATTAAGCGTTAGGAATTCATACCTAATAAGCAAAGATAATCATAGGCAAAGATGAGAGATAAAATGTCGACAAATAGTTGTAACACCTGTTCCATCTGAGTTATGTTTTATATTTGTCCTAAACCCCAGGCTCTGATACCAAACTGTGACACCCCACCTCTATACCCACGCTAGCCAAGAACACTACGGTGTAATGCTGTCAACTAGCGCGGAGAATAAGGCTGTTGAGGAGCGGCCATCAGTAGTTAGGCCTTACAATAGTATTGGTTATCTCGATAGGAGTGGTATATATATATATATTCTTTCATTTTTCATCTCTGATTTATTTACTCCCATCGACATACCCCAATTCCAGTATAAAACGAACTATGATGGTTCATAATAGTTTAGGATAGTAGATATAATAATAAAATAGATAATATAAATGCGGAACATAGTTAAAACAAAAAGTCTCATATATATATATATATCTGATTTCAGTTACAATACATTTGACACAATACATATGATACAACTACAACAGTCGACTCTGGAAGTTATATATACAAGTACATTATCGACTAACATACATGAATACATATCAACCTATACTATGACACGACAACTCCAAAAGATATGAAAAGTCTTCATAGCTCAAACAGCTACCCAAAGCAAGATATCTACAACCTGAAATAACTCGGGTCTGACCCGAGTATTAAATTCAAAATAAAATAATACACGGGTCAGTCTAATTCAAACTCAGTTATTAGTGCACATAATCAATAATAATTAAGCATTAAATAAACGACAGTCACAATAAATTTCGTCTATCCGATCCTTAAAAAAAGAAATCGGATAACGATAAATATAACATGTAATAGTGTTAAACAACAAATCAGCAAATCCAAATCATCAACGAAGATAAATTAAAAAGATTATCAATGAAGATAATTTAGAAAACAACAGAATTGCCTAAACGGCAATTAACAAAAAATTTCTAATTACCAATAAATAATTAGAAACTCATAATCTAATTATCAAATAAATAATTAGACAATAACAAAATGTTTAAATTAAACAAATCAAAACACCATTCAAACAATTGAAATATCCATTTAAAACACCAACTCGGGTAGGGCTGCAGTGCACGCACGCGTGTACTGCCTCGCCACTACAACATACGGAATATGCAAAAGATTAATAAATCAAAACAAGATAGAATATCATAAAAGCCATACCGTGTGGTTGTAGTTCATGCTTGCGTGCACTGCCTTACCACTACAGTGATGATGTACACAAAATAACAACGAACTAAAATCAATGAAGGTTCAAATATAAATTCAAAATGTCGATACGATGTGGCTACAGTGCACGCATGCGTACACTGCCTCGCCAGAACAGCATATACAGAAATAGCAACAAGGCACAAAGGCCAATACACAAGAATTCATAGTGCAAACTAATACACTAAGCAAGTGGCAGCAGTGGAAAGCTTCAACCCAGTGAGTTGAAGTGGTTGACTATCTCAAGCAATAATGAAAAACAATGGAACCAACTCAAAATAGTCACAACAAGGAGACAACTAGAAAACTGCAGGGGTCAAGTCACGACTATCGTGACTCAACACAACTACAGGGAAATGAACCAGAGGAAGTCTCGATATACAGCAACAGCGAACTAAAAAACAACACAAAAGTCCACAAATTCTACACGACTGTTAGCATCAGTGCACAAGGGCAATGACTCGTACGTATACATGAACTAGCAGAAGTAATTGAAGTGCTACCTGTGGAGCAACAAGGTACAAAGGCTATAAGTGAAACAAACATGTGTGCCCGAGATAAGGCAACCCAGTGACAAGCACAAAGACCACTGCAACATAAATACAAGTGCAGTACAAAATTTTGAAACTTAAACCAACAAGAATCCAAGTAAAAAGGTGCACATTCAAACACATGAACCACTCACCAAATCCAAACAACACCCGTGCAAAAATATGAAAATACAACATAATTTATATCAGTGGGCATAAATAATCACTGAACAAAGGAGCAGCCTCAAAGACTAGATGAACAAGTCTGGATGTAATGCACAAAGTAATATGTCAGGTTCAGTTCAACATAGCATAAACAGGTGAACCAAGAAATGGACTCAAAGGTCAAGGGCAAACAAGGATACACAGGGAAGTGTACAGCCAAAACCAAAATGGAATGCAGGCTACAGATTACAATTACAATAAGACAACACATAACTCGAACAATGGTCAACCATACATGCATACACATATATGAATGTATGTATGCATATATATACAGATAAGTCAACCAAACAATTTGAACTACATCAAGAGCAGAAGCCACAGTGAAACACAAGTGTTTAATAATACAACTCAAAATCAATTTCACTTAAATAAGTAGATCATAAATGCTCAAAGATAAGGCAATGCAGCAGCGACACAGAGGTGGCAGCATGGTGGTAGAGGCCAACAAAACACCAAAACAAATGTACACAAAATACATATATGTACTACTCAAATAAACAAGTAGACAGTGCATAGACAAGTGACAATGAACAAGTCAGGGTCAAAGCACTAATGCATATAAACCCGAAGACCAATTGAGAAATCAACTATAAATGGTACTGCCTCACAATTAAAAAGAGCAACATCATGGCCAGCGTGAACACAGTCAAGGCAGCAAGTTTAATCATGAAGGTCGAATTCAAATAGAAAACAGGTCGTGATGGATACACAACACAGTTTAAGGCCATGTAATCTTGAACTAACAAATCCAGATAAATCAAGCCAAAACGACATGCCGTTCAAAATCAAGTCAGAGCCTTGAAAATCAAGAAATCAACGCAAGTCAAAACATCGAAGCCGAGGCCAACAAGTCATACCAAATTAACAAAGTCAAATAAAACATCAACATCGTAACACAGTCGAATGGCCAAGCAATAATCAAGTGACGAAAGTGTGAATAAAATAATCATATAACTTACTTTCATAAAATAATCAAAAGGTCGAAGACAAATTCAAAATATACATGAGGTTGAATTAGATGTGAGTAAACTCACCTTTGTCGATGCGAAGACGAACTCGAACCCAGTGCCGAAGCATCCCAGCGACGAGCAACCGATAGAGCAAGGAATCGAGTTAAATTGAGCGGTTGAAGTCACGAATTGCACGAAGCCCTAATTTGGATCGAAGGACGAAAACAAGACCGCCATTTTTATTTTCGTTTGTTTATTTGGTTTTGGGTTTTCGAAATGAAAAGAATAAAGGGGCCGGTTATAATGCTTTGCAAATTTATCACAATCTAAACAAATCAAACGTGGGCCGAGAATTCAAAGCCTAAAAATCATTTTAACCGTTTATAAAATAATTTTAACACAATTTAAAAACTTCAATTGGTAATTAGCGAAAATATTAATCGTTTAACGTCGATTATCAATTGATGCGAAATACCGGGTTGTTACATAGAAATTTCAGATTCAACAATTTACCCAATTTCCAATTATTAAATTCAATATTTAAAATATATAACTCAATAATTTAATTATCAAGTAAATATTAATATTTTGAAATTCAAGTTAAAATTAACTTTTAAATATTTAAAATCAATTAATTATTTCATTTTAAATTGTTAAAAATTCCGGGTCATCGCAATTTCAAATAAATAAATCATGATTCCCATTTTTTAAAATTCCCTATTTATCATATTATCAATCTTAGGTACCATTTATTTTGGTATATATCCAGATACATTAACTTTTCTTCCAAATTTATCTTTACTTCAATTGCATAACATTCAATTTCACTTGCCTTAATAATTACGCTTATTATAAATTGGATTTCAATGGATTTGATTTGTTTTAATCCAAATCTTTTTGTTACATTCATTACTACTCTATAAACTTAGTTACCTTATTTTCCCATTCATTTCCTTAATATATACAATTTAACAACTCCTTAACATGGTATTACATTTCCCATAAATGTAACATTTATTTATATTTATTAAAATTAAATTTTCAATTCTATCAAAATGGGTAACTTATAATAATTTGATATCATCGGCTATTAATCACATTCTCACAAGTCTAAATCATTTCCAAACCAATGTTGTAATTTCTTACTAACATTGATTATATCCAAATACCATTCGCTATATATTTTGGTCAATTTCACACGTTATTTGAAATTAAAGTCTCAATTAAACTTATCTATTTTGATTTCATTCCTATATTACATCACTTATTGTTTTACAAATAAACTACATTTCACTTTACCCTATTTACTTCATACCTTGTGACTTTTGCCCTATTCTTATTAATATACATTAAGGTTCATTAAATTCAGTTGACTCCCATTTTAATTATTACAATAATTATTATCCTTGCTTTTACTTAATCACTATTTATTATTATATATTCATTAATTAATTCACTACTTGCCTTTGTTTTCCTTTATTCAATTTGTTACCAAATATTTCTATTTACACTCCAATTCCAATTAACCATCTAAATAAATAGGTAACCTATAATAAACATTATCTATTACTTACAAATCAATGTTGGCATTTATTTCCATACTACTAATTTCATTCACTTATGTTCTATCCGAACATAACATTTAGATTTTATTTTCATTAATTAATTCAGTATGTACATCCACTTCCGTATATAAATTTTGTAACCAGGTTATAACCTTTACATTGTTTCACTTATTGTAATTACATCTAAGTTATTAACAATTAACTTCCATTTATGCAGTTGCAATTCATCTTAGTTATTATCTCATTAATAATATTTCCAATTTTATTTCTTTCAATATTAATTACACAATCATACTTAATTAATAAATTATAATGTTTTCAACCATTTCTTTATTTGTATTTCATTCCAATTGTCAAGAATTGATTTTATTTACCATTGCACATTTAGTTTCTAACATTCGCTCCAATATATATTATAAGATTTTAATTTCTTTCTACATTTAATTACAAAATCTTATAAATTTAACCAATTTTAATTATCGAAATTTTACGGGTCGTTACACTAACCGAATAAGGAAATGGATAAGCTTACATAAATCGTGGGCAACCTTAACCAGGTCAACCACGACATAAAGAATAAGATCGATGTAGAATTCTAGGCAAGTCTACTTTCGATCTCAAAAGATAGAATTCGGGATAACAAAAGATATTAGCATCTAAACCTAGGATATAGAAATCTCCGATGAATCAATGCCTATTATAAAAGAGCTTCACCCCTTTACAAGTCATTCAGTGGAGCAAGGGGATGCTTCAGAATCTAGAGGAATGCGAATAGTGAGGGACAAGAATGTATTTCGGAACTGCAGGGAACGTTCCAAAATTCAAAAGGATTCGAGTGAAAAACGAAGAGATTTTAACTCGAATGAAATTGATTCTGTAAATAAATTTACCATATATGCTAAGTTTTTCCTAGAGCCAAAGCTCTGATACCAACTGTAACAACTCGATATTTTCAACCATTCGCATCCGCACATGTTGTACTTGAATTGCCCAAAAAACAAATAGTAAAAATAAATTTGGCAAAGCTCAGAATATGCGATAAATAAATCACAGATCACAGACACGGAGTAATAAAATGCAGCGGAAGCAAGAGATAGTAGTTCATGAAGCTACTTTACAAATACATCGGAATTAAAAAAGATACAACAGAAGTTCAACACAATAATCAAGAACAAAGCTGAATACATCACTGGAATCAAGTGAATAACTGGAATCAACTGAACAATGAAATTGAAATAGATAGCTGGATCTTCAAGCAAAGCTCCAACTCTGAAGGTGAGTCTCTAATGCTGTATCACTCAGTTTGACCCGAGTGCAAACGAAAACACAAAACACTCGAGTCAGGAATTACATAATTATACAGTGTAAACCAACTCAAGTGAACTGTAATATAAGATAAGAGTAACTTAAAGAATGCTTGGGACCGCCCATCCTCTAAGGATCCGTTAAACTATTTACGATGTAGTAATATTTCGCTATTATAACAATGTCTATAGTAAAATAGAATTACTTTTAAATAGCGTTAAGTGACCCAATATTCCCCTTAACACGTAATAGTCCCAGTAGTCGATCAAGTATCATGGTCCTTCTTGATCGAGAAGCCACCAGAGGATACTCCATGGGCTACGGGAGAAAACCAAACTCATACAAGGCGAGATAGGGTAGGTGACACGGCACAACTAGGCAATTCCGGGGTAGATATACCAATTACACTTCTGGACCAGTGGTAACGCGTAGCAGCTACTACCGCCCACCTCGAGCCACACCCCCAAAATCAAAGGGCCCTAATCAATCACAAAGTAATAGAATGGTATCGAAGGAGTGTGTCCAATAAAAGGTGCTATCCTCTTAACCCGTCAATCGCTCCTGTTTTAGCCACCTTATGCCAACTCACGGGAGTCGGGTCCACGTACATACCTCAACAAAACGTCGCCACCATCCTACTTCATTCTGGAATCTCCACCGCATACACGGTTGTTAAAGTGATTTTCGGTATCGGCAGAGAGTATGCCGATATCCGATCCCGGTCTCTTTAACAACCAAACGTTATTATTACCCGTGGATATTTCTTTCAAAATCATTTACACTTAAAATAAAAATATCATATCCGTTTCAAAAATAAATAGTATATTATTTCCTTTCAAAATCAAGTCAATATATCATTTTCCCATTTCAAAAACCAAAGAAAAAAATATATCCTTTATTTTCCAAAAACCAAATCAATATCTCATTTAAATAAAACCTAAGTTTCCAAATCACTGAATATTTCCTTCAATTTATTAAACTTGAAATATTCCTTTAAATCACCTAAACCCAAACCACTTTACAAGGTCGTATTCTTAAATCTTCCATTTCCAATAAGTTCCAAGTTTATACATTTAAAGACAATTCTTAATTAAATACAATTTCCAATAATTTCATTTCCAAAGCCATATTACTTTCAAGTTATAACAACTCTAAACCCAAACATTTTGAAACATATTTATTTAGACCATCTAAATTTAATGTCAATATCTTCCAAACAAGATTCATTTGACTATTTAAATTCAATGTCAAATAATATTCATTTCAAAGTTGTAGCGTTTATGAGTTTATTCATTCGATTATAAACTTTTCAAAACATTGTATGTTTCAGCTACGTTAAAATTTCAATTTTTTTAGCCAATTTAATTTATAAAATCACATTTCCCACTTTAAAATATTCATTTGGATATCATTTAATTTATGATTTAATAAAATAAAATTTTATCAATAAATTCCAAATTAAATTATAATTCATTTATTAAGTCAAAAACACATTCTTTTACTTCTTTTATTTCAACAAATAACTTACCACTTTATTTTAAAATACCCACTTCATAAGCAAGACTAAATTCCATTTATATACTTAACCTAACGATTTCAATTAAAACCAAATTTCCAATTATCAAGTTAAGTCATATTTTGAAAATACACTTTTCCACTTAAATCATATTATTCAATTTCCAAACATTTCCATTTCATAAATAAAGTAATTTGTCCTAGTAAATATAACGATCAATTTCTTTGCAGATTTATTCATTTAGGCATCAGTTAAACTATGATTTCAGGCTAAATAAATTTATTACAAAATGTATAATTAAAACTGCATTTCATTTTATCAATTCAAAGGGCATCATTTATTTTACAAACATATTATTTTCATAAATTAAAAAATTGATTGCAATTACCAGGCTAGACTTTAAAATTCAATATTAATTAACTTTAATTATTAAGTTATTTATCACAACTAAAGCTCTTTAAATTACCACTAAAACCAAAAAAAGATTTTTAAATTACAATCTAAACCAATCATCAACTTATAAAATTTTAACTTGCTGAAAGCCAATATCTCTTTATATTTTAAATCATTAAGTCAAATTTCAAGGTAAAATTTCATATTTTCTAAATATTCAAAACACTTATTAAATTTTTTAGGAAAATATTACATTAAAAATATTAACCATGGGCATGTATAATATTTTCTAACCTAGGTCAAGTTATATGGATATATATCATTTCAATCCATAATTTAAAAGAAAATTCGGGTTCTATCATTTCAAACCCGCAATCCCAAGTAAAATAACTACAATAAAAATCAATAAAATCACTTGAGCCTATCATTTCAGCCCATAGTGATTTTCCTTATTCTAAAGTCCATTCGGATATGTATCATTTCAATCCATAGTGATAGGGAACATGCAGTGATATAGTAAATAAAATGAACAGTACAATATAACATATCATATCAGATGATGTAACGGTTATACAAACAACATTAAATATCATATACATATGTCACAGGAATGTATGAACATAGCATATTAATTTATACAATTTACTTGTCATCACATGACAATATAAGTATGTAAGTCTAGAGTGATAACTCACCTTTTAAAAGCTCAAATTGACAAATTCAAAATAAAAATCCAAACTCCGCAAAGCACGAAAAAGCACGACAAAGCCATACGCTCCTCCTAAACTGGAGGTTTACCCAGGGGACAACACATAGGTACGATACAAAACAAATTCGTAGAAGGCATGATAGGGCATGCGACAAGGCACTTGAGGCAATCCCAGGGTAGATATACCATTTGCACTCTCGGATTAGTGGTAACGCATAGCAGTTGCTACTACCCACCTCGTGACACACTCCCAAATCAAAAGTGCAACTAATCAAATCACAAAAGCAATAGAATTGTATCGATGAAATGTGTCCGATAGGGGGGATGACCCCGCTTGGACTGATATAGCTCCTATTTTAGCCACATCAAGCTAACTCACGGGAGCTAGGGCTACGTAAATACCATATAGAATCATTGCTAAACCATCCTACTTAATTCTGGAATCTCCACCACGTACACAGTTATTAAAGTGGTTTTCGTTAATGGCAAAGAGTATGACAATATCTGATCCCGGTCTGTTTAACAAACAAACGCTTATTTCACACCGTAGTCATTTCATTCTCAAATAGTTCATACTTCATATCAAAATATCATATTCATTTCAAAATCATATAAATTCAATATCATTATTCACTTTAAAAATATTCATTTCCAGAATCAATGCACTTTCAAAATTATAACCCTTTCGAAACCATAACACTTTTGAAATCATAACATTTTTTAAAACATAAAACTTTAAAAGTCATAACACTTTAGAAATCATGACAGTTTTGACTTAAACAGTTTAGATATTGAAAATAGTATATATATTAAAATAGTTATAAAATAAAATAGTTTATATATTAAAATACTTTACATAATAAAATTTGTTCCCTCCAATTTCGTAAATCGAATAAAATCATCTTACATTCCAAAATTCAATTAAATCAATTTCAGTTTAACCATTTTAATTTAAAGTATAAATATTCAAGCATTTACAATATAAATTTCATTTATATTTCAATATTTAACTTAAATTTTAAACTGAAAAATATTCACTTAAGCATTCAAATAACAATTTATTTGAATCTTAATTTATATATATTAAATCAATATTAAATATTCAATCTCAATTTTATTTAAAATTGAGAATATTCATTTAATCATTTTTATCAAATCAAGCTATAAATCATATTTTTCAAATCTTAAAATTAACAAGTTTATTTGAATTCAATTATTAACCAATTTAAATTCCAAGCCAACATTAATTTATCGTCCCAACTTTTATTATTAAAGTTAAAAAAATCCAATTTAAAACATTAATATATAATTAAATAAATACTTGAACACATTATATAACTTATATTAAATTTATTAAATTAAATCTTATTACTTAATGTATTTTGTGTTAAATCATATTTTATAAAATTTTAAAATAATAAAATTATAAGAAAGTCTTAAATTTTATATTTTCCAAACTTAACTTATAAATTAAAATTTCCAACACATATTATTTTAAAAATCTAAACTTTTATACATATATAAAAATAACATTTATATTTTTTTATAAAAACAATATTTATTAATACCCATATATTTCCTTTCAAAACTTTGGAAATCATTTTCAAAATATAGACCAACAGTGTCCGTATATAATTCTCTATCCTATGGTCAAGTGATACGGCTATTTATCATTTCAATCCATAATTTCAATATCTGCGGGTATATATCATTTCAGCCCACAATCCCAAAAATTTAAAATCAATGAAAATCGCTTGGGTTTATCATTTCAACCCATAACGATTTTCCCTTATTCTACAAAATCATTTGGGTATGTATCATTTCAACCCATTGGGAATTCTGAATTAACAGAGAACTTGCAGAGTGAGTACAAATATGATAAAATATAACATATCAATAACAGGCATATATCATTAGTAACAAATTAAATTAAATACATACAATATGATATGGTGTCATATATCACAGGTGAACAATCGTAGATGATGGCATATCATATTTAACGATTAAATAACTAGTAATTCATATTTAACGGCATATTTCATTTGTCGTTTCAAATGAAATCAAATTTACTAAATATAAGGATGTTAGTCGTGAGTGATTGCTCACGTTTCGAAGCTAGAGAGATTTTACAATGAAATGAATTACGAATCAAGCATGAATTACAAAGCTAAGCAAGATTGTCACGAATTAGATGGACATAGCTGATAACAAGGAATCGATGAAACAATTAAAATCAGCTTGATATAAATTAAACTAAATATATGTATATGTATATATATATATATAAATTCAAAATTCAGTTTAAAAATATATGTGAAAATAAAATTTACATATATTTTCAAATCACTATTTAACTTGACACTTATGAAATAAAATTTCTATATATATTTGGAAACCAAACTAATGTATATTTGTGTGTGTGTATATATATATATAAACTAATATATATATATATATATATATATATATATATATATAAACATACATATATAACCTACATACATATTATACTTTAAGATCAATATTCATTATAAAAATCCATATAAACTTACTTTATTGTAACATACATATACAAATGAAAGTATGAAAAAAGTTACTTTATAAAAAATCAATACAAAAAAATCAGTATATATACATAACTCAACTAATCAATATAAACTTATAGAAGCCCATATATACAACGTATATATACTGGCAATATGCTTAGCCTGGCTGCCACAATATATGTGCAACATATATGTGTGTGTGTATACACATTTTAAACATATAATAGACACTGATCTATAATTTATAAACTTTTATATATATAAAAGATTATAAATTATATACTATGTATAAAACCAAATTTTACAATTTCTATAATATTTAAAATAAAACATATCACTATTTATTTAATATCAGCATATATATAAATATAATATCAAATAAGCCCTTGCTTTATCTTCAAAATCAAACTTATATGTGTATACAAACTATATGACTTTATATATATCACAACTTCACATAACTTCCATACATAACTAGATCTTAAGGTTTAACAGGACTTACACATTATAACACAATATATTAATTATATAAACTAATATATACAACAGCAGATGATTTACAACTTATATAACTTATACATTTTAAACAACTTCATATATCTACCTATTAAGACTTTAGATCCAACTTTATTATAAACCCAAGTAGCTTACTTTAATAAAATATATGTACAACTTACAATATAAAAACAGAATATACAAACTCGTAAAATAAAATAAAACACACATGAAGCAGCTATGGTGGGTCAGAGCATGGTGAGCGGCCGTTGGCGACTATAGGTGGGTGTGGCGCTTGGGTCAGGGGAGTGGTAGGATAGGCAAAAAAGGGGAGGAGGTGAGGGATTTGCATGTCTTGGGGTAGTGGTTAAAAGGCGGATGGTCGGGTCAGGAAAACAAGGTCACATGGGTTGGATTGGGTCAGGGGCTCGCTTCAGCTGTGGGCTTTCAACAGGGAGATGGAAGAGCAATGGAGGTGGCAACAAAAATGAGGGTAGAGGGAGGTTAGGGAGGGCATGGCAGTGGTGAGCCACGAGTGATTGGAGGTGTTCGGGCATGGGGATAGATAGGGTAAACGTCATGGGGTTCGGCCATGGGAGAAATGGGGAGGAGGTGGAAGCAGTTGCAAGGAAATAGAGAGGAGCGGGTTGGTGATGCACGTTTGAGGTGGAGTAGGGATGTGGACGTATGCAATTAGACGGTGGAGGAGTAAGGAAAAATGGTGGTGAAAATAGCCATTTAGGTGGAATATTGAATGAGTTGTAAATAGAAAAGGAGTGTGACGCCCCACCTCTATACCCACGCTAGCCAAGAACACTACGGTGTAGTGCTGTCAACTAGCATGGAGAATAAGGTTGTTGAGGAGCGACCATCCATGTGATTGCTTATCACACGGTGGCTATAAATAATCTTCGGAAACAAACATAGAAATAAGCATAACACAAATCAGTCACAGACATCCATATCACAAAGGCGGAAGAAGATATGAATATATAACTAACACATGAAAGTGTACATCAGAGTAGTGGTCAAAAAGATCCACAATATTACAAAAGAATAGCAACACGTGCTATACAAAAGAATAAAACTATGAGTCTATATCTCAAGTGTATACAATAAAAACTGCTAATCTAAATAGTTAGCCAAAAGTCAAAGTAGCAAACCCCGGGAAGAAGTCAAGCAGAAGCACCTGTAACATCTCGGTCTGACCCGAGTATTATTTAAGAAAATAATAAACGGATCAGTCTAGCTATAAATATCAGATGACATGGTATAAAATAAAAGATATGGCGTAAACATAAAATATCCATACTGACATACTACTATAAGTATGCAAATGATGATCAACAGAAGATCAATCAATAAGAGATAAATCGATATCACAAGAATCTTCTCAAAGATCCAAAGAGGGCATCATACCCTAAACTTGTACTCATAACAAGTCAATAACATAAATTACAGAAATCAACACAAGAAATCCAGAAATCACAGAAAAAGGGAAAGAGGCCTATCACATGACGGTCCGAAGACCATGGGGAGTTACCCCATATGTGTGAGTCGAAATCACACAGATTGAGGTCTAGACTAACCAAGAAGGCAAAAAGGTATGTGTGAGTGGAATCACACAAGTGGTGTCTAGTCTAACCTCGCAAACAAAAAGATATGTGTGAGTGGAATCACACAAGTGGTGTCTAGACTAACCAAGCAACCAAAAAGGTATGTGTGAATGGAATCACACAAGTGGTATCTAGTCTAACCAAGCAAACAAGAGACATCGCACAATTGCTAGTCTAAATCATAAGAATCATCGTCATGATCAACAAGAAGTGTCAATTAGACTAAGCTAGTAAATTTAAAAGTTTAGCTTCATGTCCCATAACCACTTGCTTAACTTAAATATTTACGAACAAATTGTAGATCTCCACTAGAAAATTGTCACAAGAGGTTCAATCGAACAAGTCCAAGAATTAACCGACGAAGTGAACGCAAGCATTTCATACCACTTGTTTTACTAAGCCGTTTAATTAGATTTCTCATCCGAGTGAGGTAAACGTTTGTATATATTAGTTGATTGGAAAACGGTTTAAGAAAAGAGCTTTGTTATTGAAAATAGAGTTGAAATCATTTTGTTGAAAGAGTTTCAGTAAATAGTATAGAAAACCTTTATATTTTAAAGTGACAAATCATAAAAACTTCACGTTCGAAGACGTGAATGAAATCCAAGGAAATCAGCTCAAAATGCACCTTTCATCTAAGATCCCCTACGAAGGGGGGGTCCGGGGGGGGGGGGGGGTGGCAACCCCCAAGGTGGGGGTGCGGGGGCAACGCCACCGCTACGGGGCTCGACCTTCCCGGTCAGGTCACGGGGGTCCAGGGGGCAGCGCCCCCAGCAGGGTGCGGGGCAGCGCCCCGTCCAAAACGGTACGACCTAATGAAGACAAAATGAGGCCTAACGACCTAAGGGGGATAGGGACGAGAGACCCAATGTGTAACGACCTGATAAATTTATGATATTTTTATAAATTTAATTTATATGTTTGCTAATTTAATCCAGTATAAAATTAAAGTCTTAGGATTTTAAAAGGATGAATGTAGGAGTTAGATAGTAACTGTAATTACAGGTAGAGATTTAAAAAGTTATATGACATAGATTTGAAAATAACTGAAAGTTGTGTTGTAGTTATAAGTCTTAATTTGTTGGTTTAATGGTATTAATGTAACAATAACTGAATTGGATTACATACACACAAACATTTGAAAAATTTATTAGGTGGACTAAATTGGTTAAAGTTCATAAGTTGTGCATTTCAATTTAGTAGAAATTCTAAACGATAAACGAAGATTTAAATAAACGCTAAATTAAAACTATGTAAAATGGTGACTTAAGGCCTAGTTATAGGAATTGGAATATAATCCAAAATTTAATTAATGATAGTAACGTAGTATTAGCTAATAAATAGATTTCAATGCAGTAACCAAATGAAAGGAATAGGAATGAATATATATATTGAATAGGAATGAATATATATATTGATTTGAAATGAAATAAAAATGTGTCACATTTAGATGGAGTAAAATTTAAGAAACCTATAAATGTGGAATCAGTAAACATTTGTAAAAAAATATTGCCTAGAATAAAATTCATTTAATATAAGAATTAAAAGGTGGAAGATTTACATTTGGATTGAAAGGTATAATTAATTGAATTGGTGATTTGGGAATTTAATCCAAGGGTTACTCTAAAAATAAATACGGATAAAAAGAGGTTAAACTAAGGAGGGGCATTAATTGATTTTAAGGCTTATTTAATACGTTAATAGGCAAGACTCCGCATTCATACATTTATACAAAGCTAAATAGAAGCACAAGTGTGATATAATGTAAATAGATGGATATCAACCTTTATTTATATGTTAATGGGATTTAATTTCTATTGTATAAAAACCGCAATTTAATGAAGATTGAAATAGCTAATTCATACGTTAGTTGATTTAGCTGGAATATGAAGATATTTAATGGAATAGTGAAATCAAATGGGAATGGGTTTCCATTGTTCATTTGAATTCACATTCATCATAAAAACTTATTTGAAAACCAAAGGAATAATAAAGGAATCAAGACTTAATTAGTAATTTGGATTTAAGACATGGCAATTTGGATTTATTGCAACATTTAATACCATAGAATTTAGTAAAGCTTATTCAAATTTTAGTTGACCATTTGTGATATAACTTTTTGAAAACAAGACTTTATTTATGAATTGAGTATTTGATTCAACGAATGGTAATTACTTCATTTAAAAATGGAATTTAACGTAAATTTGTACGTTATTAAAGTTAAATGAAAGCTGTAAACATTTGACTTAGAGAACAATTGAGTGAAATCTTAACTAATGTAAACTTCATCATATTGACATCCATAACTGTGAATCATAGGAAGAAGGTAAATAAATGAACTTAACCAAACTATTTATGTTGAATATTGAAAATTTGAATAAATAAATAGTTAAGAAAATTAAGGGAATGGGAATAAAAATTTATTTATAATTTGGAATTTTAATTACGGTGAAAAGGGTTAACTGCAAATTAAAAGTAAGTTGAGATGGAAATCAAGTTATTTATTTAATTTGGTTTAAGATGAGAGTGTATAAGTATAAGATTAGGTAATTTGTGAGAATAAATTTATAATTCCCAATTAATAAGAAAGTGCAGAAATTAAAATTGCAAATTTATATACCTATAAATTTTTATTCACATCCAAGCTTGTTAAATTTATTGGGATTAATTGAACTATCTAAGTAATGAAATTTGGCCAATAATAGGAGTTGAAACATAAAAATTGATTTTTTATGATTTATTTAATTGATTTAATAATATTAAAAATAGCCATTTTGGGCACGGACTCGGATTTCGACGAAACCAGTTTCATCGGATCCGTAACGGTGAATTATAATAATATTTCAAGTTTCGTAGCGATCGGACTTGTCGTTTGATCATACGGACTTGAAACGCCTTGAAATTTACGCATTTTGAAATCAATTTGAAATTTTGTTTTTTTGGCATAACTTCTTCATACGATCGAATTTGGTCGCGAAACTTTTTCCATTGCGTTCAGAATATTTTAAAACACCTGTTTGGATATATAGTTTTAACAAGTTCGACTCCGGAGGCATAGCGGGCTTTTTGGACCATGGTTTGTCACGCACGTTCGCGTATCCAGTCTAGCTACCCTACCTCTAGCCTATCTATAAATATACATCTATAAACCCTAGCTCCTTTCTTTGTACGTTCATTTCTTCACTCTTTTCTCTTCCCCAAATGTATACATCTCAGATCCAATTCCAGATCCATCCACAGTTCAAAATCAAAAGTCAAAACTCAAAAATTTCAGAAAATTCCAGAAAAAATATATGTTGAAGTATTCGATACGCGTAATATACTGGTGAAATTCGTTTTTCAATTGGAGCTGTCGTTCATCCAGAATAAATTCAAACAGCCCCAAAACCGTTTATCATCGTCGCGCAAAACTTCGTCGGATCGAGATTCTGTTTCTGGGTTTTGGAGAGGGAACCGAGGGGATCGCATCTATGTAGTTTGTTTCGAGTTTCAACGGTTAGATCGTCGTAGATCTTCGATTTGGGTTCGAATATTGGAGGCGTGCGATAGGGGGGGCTTCGGCCTGCAATTCGTTCTTGCGCGTGCTGTTGCGGTGACGTGTCACATTTATATAAAGGTGAGTGAAAAGTGTGTCGTTTTGTTTATTTTTAATTTTGATTTCAGTCATCATTTTTCGCCATAACTTTCTCATACGAAGTCGGATTCACACGAAATTTCTTTTGTTAGGATCGTAATTAAATTCCGGACTCGATGACGCTGGTTTGGACGAATTCTGAGACGGACGAATTTTTGGGTTTAAATCGGGTTTGAATTCGATTTAAATTCAAAAGGTGAGTGTTTTAACCCACTCACAATTACTAGAAGCTTTTATGTTTGTTAAATAAAATTTAGAAATGAATAGAAATTTATTTATGAGCTTTTGGCATGTTATTTCATTCATATCTGTTGAATTGCAATTTTTTGAATTTAACTGTAAATTTAATTGATTTATTGCGTGTTGATTGGCTGTTAGAAATTATTGTTTGCATATGAACTGCTAGTTAACAGTTATGTCAATTATCACTGAATATAAATTGTTAGATTAATAGTTGATAAATATAATTTGAAATAAAACTGTCAATTATTACCTGTTGTATATTACCAAACATATATTGTTATTGATTGATATTGCTTGATGGTTGCGATTGGATGATGGATGTTGTTGATGGATGGATGTTTATTGCATATCATTAAATTGAAAATTATCATGCATATTTCATTTTTCGGGATTGTGGTTTGAAATGATATATAACCGCAAATTTTTATTTTTAAATTGCGGATTGAAATGATAAATATCCGTATCACTTGACCATAGGATAGAAAACTATATACAGGCACCGCGGTCTATATATAACTATTTTAATGTGATTTCTATGGTTTGGATTGAATACGGTCTATAAATCTTAAATTTATATTGTATAAATATTTTATTCCATATTTATATACCTATGAAGTTGGAATTTTGAAATTAAAAGGAATATAAATTTCTTTATTGAAAATGGAAGAAATTTAGAAAATGGAGTTTGGTAAATTTATATCTTATGTTTAAATGTAAAGTTGGAAATTATAAGATATGATATTTGTAATTGGATTTTTCCAAAATAAATAGAAATGGATATTCTAGTATAATTTGAAGTGGAAAAATTCTATATATATATATATATATATATTTTACTAGAAATTGAAGTCTTATTAATTATGGATTTTATGTGAATGGTCAAGATTAATTAATAGAATATTGATTTTGAAAGGATAAAAATCCAACTTTAGTTGAAATATTAATGCTCAAAAATGGATATAAATATATATAAAATTGAAATGGTTGTGGGACTTGAAGTAATATTTTGGACTTTGGTTTAACTTTAAAACAAGAAATATTTGGAAAGCCATGTAATTTATTCTTTATAAAGCAACAGTAAAGTTAAACCTTTTTAATTCGCATACCGTTGAATATCCAAACCATTTAGTTTTGAAAATAATGGTTTTAAAATACTATGGATTTTCGAAGAATTATGTTGAAAGTTACAAACAAAATATTGGTTACATGGGATATTAAATAATAAAAAGTGACATAATTTTTGGAAAGGAAAATTTTATTTGGGAAACGATATCATGGATTTGGGTTTTTATAAAATAACATGAAGATAAATTATTTGTGTTTTAAAGAAAAATGATATCGTAATATTATGGTTTTGAAAGGGACTATGTTCTGGTTTTAAAGTATAAACTATTTTAAATGACCGCGGTGTTATAATAACGATTGGTTGGCAAAGAGACCGGGATCGGATATGGACATACTCTCTGTCGATACCGAAAACCACTTTGACTAACCGTGTACGCGGTGGAGATTCCAGAATGAAGTAGGTGGTGGCGACGTTTCCTGTAAGGTAAATACGTGGACCCAACTCCCGTGAGTTGGCATAAGGTGGCTAAAACAGGAGCGATTCTCAGGCCAATGAGGTCATTCCTCTGATCGGACGCTCCTCTTCGATATTATACTTTGACTTGGATTTGATTCAGTGGCCACTTCTATATTTTGATTTTGGGGAGTTAGTCCGAGGTGGGCGGTAACTGCGGCTACGCGTTTCCACCAGCCTGGATAGCAATTGGTATATCTACCCTGGCATTGCCTCGTTGTGCCGTGTCACCTACCATATCGAGCCTTGTACGAGTTTGGTTTTCTCCCGTAGCCCGTGTGGTATCCTCTAGTTGCTTCCCGAGTAGGAGGAGCTATGATATTGGATGGACTACTGGGACTATTACGTGTTAAGGTGGAAAATGTAAAGCCTTAACGCTATTTAAAAGTAAGTTTATTTTATAAATAGACACTATTATAATAGCGCAATATACTACATAGTAAATAGTTTAACGGATCCTTAGGAGATGTAAATCCCGAACATCTCTTGAGTTACTGTACTCATATTTATTTCTGTTTATTTAACTCACATAAGATATTCTAGTCTGACTCGGGTGTTTTGTCTTTTCAAATTTGCTCGGGTCAGTCCGAGCATTTCAGGATAGCTGGTTTAGCTTTGGAGGACGAAGACGAAGATTCAGCATTATTTTATATATATAGTATTGCACCACACACTCTCTATATTCCGCTGCATTGTTGTATTGGTATGTGTAACTCTGATATTCATTGTATAAGTGAAATAACTGTTTTGTAAACTGTTTTGAACTGTATATTTATTATTATATTTTATCCTTCCGCTGTGAGATTCTATTTGTTTTATTCCTTCTCTGTTTTTCTTATTTACCCCATAACAATCCGCCCTTGCGTATGCTTTGAATTGGCACGTGTGTCGGTTTAAAGTGTGCAAAAAGGCGGGATGTTACAGTTGGTATCAGAGCTTTGGTTTAGCGATAAACCTTGGCTTTGTGGGGTTTGACTCTTTGTTAATAGGGTAGTAATATCCTATGGGAGTCACTGAGCGTATATATATGAGAGAGCGTACTTGTTAGTGTTATAAAAAGATTTTTATATTGTGTTAATCTGTTCCGCTTTGTATTTATAAATTCTGGTTGATGCATGGGACGCTATGTCATCAATAGGGATTTCTAAACACTTAATAGGACAGACCGACATAATATTTGTTTTTAATATAGGTGAATGAAATAATTTTGCCTATTATATTTTCTATATATAAAAATAGTTTTATAAAGATATATATATATATTTGGTTGCTATAGATTGGGTGTTAGAAAATAAAAATATCTATAATAACTGAAGCTAAGTTGAAATTATGATAAATCAAATTGGAGATTTTAGAACTTAAGTCCGGGATTTTTCCAAATCTGCTTTCAAAGAATTTGTGAAATTTATTGATTTGGTTTATAAGTATTTTCTTATATAAATATTTCGTATAAATTGGAAGAATTGTTTTAAAGGAGATTTTGGAAAAATTTAAATTCTGTACTTTCCTCTCTGTCGCTGGAAAATAAATTCGGTGATGACGGCCGCATCATCGACTTTCATTTTCGAGTTTCGAAGGGGAAAGGCCACTGTAGAAAATTCTACTGCAGATTTATTTTGAAATTTCTAAAATTTTCTTTTATTGTTCTAACTATAATTAGAGATATTGAGTTGTAAGAACTTATTTATCTATTATTTTGAAATAAATGGAAATTCAACTCGGTATTTAATTCTAAAATTTTCCGTTAACTAATTGAAAATTTTAGTGAAATAAAAGTTAGGTAATAAATGAATTGAAACCCCTAATTGAAATAAGAGAATTAATGCTAAGGATAAAGGAAGATAAATATTTTAACTTATGAATATTGGTAAAGACTTAGTGAATAATCAATGAATTAAAAGAATGGAGATTTAACTTGTATAAGGTTCAATTGCATTTTCTTTAACATAAATAACTTACCCAAAAATTAAAAGTTGAAATGTTAAATAAGAAACAAGAATTGAATATTTTACAAGTAGGAATTTAGAAAACGAAGTATTCAATAAACTACTGTTATAATAAGAATTAAATGCTATAAACTAAGGTTATAATTGAAATTTTACTGAAAATAAAGTTAAGAATTATTAATAGATGATATGAACCTTAGTATATAACATGAAATTCAAAATAAGAATTTATTATATGAGTATTCACTTAAGTATGTTTTATCTCCCCTATTCTAATATAATGGAAAGTAGGAAAATTTTAATGACTGCAATTCATAATTAATGAATGTTATTAATGAGAATTCAAGGGAAATCTTACAAGTGAAGATATTCAAAATATTTGTTGTTATTAATGAGAATTTATTTTATAGACTTAAGTAATAAAAGGAAACTTAAGTAATAAAAAGGAAATACAAATATAATGAATTTGGTGATAATTGGAAAATAAACTTGTAAGAAACAAAGAAATCCCTCATAAATGAAGGAAAGAAAAATCAAAACACTGAATTATGAAATAAATGTATAATGAGATATTTTGGTGTTGATTTGAATTGTTGGTTGATGTATGTTGTGGGGTAAGGAATTATGGAGTTGTTAGATTTACAAATAATCTATCTTTGTTCCATCCAAGGCTGTTGAGCAATGGATGTACTTGATAGTTATTCTTCATTCGTACAACTTCAAAATTTGAACCCGAACAACTAATTGTTGTTTGATTTAATGATTGTTTGTTGTTTGTGATGTGTGCTGTTTGTTAAAAAGATTATGGTTGTTGCATTAATAGGATATGAATGATTGAATCCAACTAAACATGTCACTGTAAATTAAATATTTAATTTTTCAGACTATATAAGTGAATACAGGTAATGGAAGCAACTGCTACGGCTTTTGGTTCCAAAATAATAAAAGCGTATTGCCCGACAAATAGGTACGTTTCCGGATTACGTTTAAAGCGCTATTTTATATATTTTCCCGTGCGGGATATTTTATTTTGGATATATATATGTAATATATTTGTATATTTGGATATTATATTTTCTCCAGAGTCCCTCCGTACAAAGGAGACTCTGCCAAAAAATTTCGTAAATTTTGGACTTAGAATTTTTTTTTTAAAAAAAAAAAATATATATATATTTTTCCAACTTTAATAACTCAAGTATTAAAGGATATAATGATTATAAAACAAGAATATTTCATTTAGGAGGATTAATCCAGGAAAATATTGTTTATAAATTAAAAATTGAAATAAAAAGTACTGTTTATTCTTCCTTCTCCCTTCTTTTTTCCTTTTCGGGGACGAAAAGTTTTGAGTGGGGGAGATTGTAACGACCTGATAAATTTATGATATTTTTATAAATTTAATTTATATGTTTGCTAATTTAATCCAGTATAAAATTAAAGTCTTAGGATTTTAAAAGGATGAATGTAGGAGTTAGATAGTAACTGTAATTACAGGTAGAGATTTAAAATGTTATATGACATAGATTTGAAAATAACTGAAAGTTGTGTTGTAGTTATAAGTCTTAATTTGTTGGTTTAATGGTATTAATGTAACAATAACTGAATTGGATTACATACACACAAACATTTGAAAAATTTATTAGGTGGACTAAATTGGTTAAAGTTCATAAGTTGTGCATTTCAATTTAGTAGAAATTCTAAACGATAAACGAAGATTTAAATAAACGCTAAATTAAAACTATGTAAAATGGTGACTTAAGGCCTAGTTATAGGAATTGGAATATAATCCAAAATTTAATTAATGATAGTAACGTAGTATTAGCTAATAAATAGATTTCAATGCAGTAACAAAATGAAAGGAATAGGAATGAATATATATATTGAATAGGAATGAATATATATATTGATTTGAAATGAAATAAAAATGTGTCACATTTAGATGGAGTAAAATTTAAGAAACCTATAAATGTGGAATCAGTAAACATTTGTAAAAAAATATTGCGTAGAATAAAATTCATTTAATATAAGAATTAAAAGGTGGAAGATTTACATTTGGATTGAAAGGTATAATTAATTGAATTGGTGATTTGGGAATTTAATCCAAGGGTTACTCTAAAAATAAATACGGATAAAAAGAGGTTAAACTAAGGAGGGGCATTAATTGATTTTAAGGCTTATTTAATACGTTAATAGGCAAGACTCCGCATTCATACATTTATACAAAGCTAAATAGAAGCACAAGTGTGATATAATGTAAATAGATGGATATCAACCTTTATTTATATGTTAATGGGATTTAATTTCTATTGTATAAAAACCGCAATTTAATGAAGATTGAAATAGCTAATTCATACGTTAGTTGATTTAGCTGGAATATGAAGATATTTAATGGAATAGTGAAATCAAATGGGAATGGGTTTCCATTGTTCATTTGAATTCACATTCATCATAAAAACTTATTTGAAAACCAAAGGAATAATAAAGGAATCAAGACTTAATTAGTAATTTGGATTTAAGACATGGCAATTTGGATTTATTGCAACATTTAATACCATAGAATTTAGTAAAGCTTATTCAAATTTTAGTTGACCATTTGTGATATAACTTTTTGAAAACAAGACTTTATTTATGAATTGAGTATTTGATTCAACGAATGGTAATTACTTCATTTAAAAATGGAATTTAACGTAAATTTGTACGTTATTAAAGTTAAATGAAAGCTGTAAACATTTGACTTAGAGAACAATTGAGTGAAATCTTAACTAATGTAAACTTCATCATATTGACATCCATAACTGTGAATCATAGGAAGAAGGTAAATAAATGAACTTAACCAAACTATTTATGTTGAATATTGAAAATTTGAATAAATAAATAGTTAAGAAAATTAAGAGAATGGGAATAAAAATTTATTTATAATTTGGAATTTTAATTACGGTGAAAAGGGTTAACTGCAAATTAAAAGTAAGTTGAGATGGAAATCAAGTTATTTATTTAATTTGGTTTAAGATGAGAGTGTATAAGTATAAGATTAGGTAATTTGTGAGAATAAATTTATAATTCCCAATTAATAAGAAAGTGCAGAAATTAAAATTGCAAATTTATATACCTATAAATTTTTATTCACATCCAAGCTTGTTAAATTTATTGGGATTAATTGAACTATCTAAGTAATGAAATTTGGCCAATAATAGGAGTTGAAACATAAAAATTGATTTTTTATGATTTATTTAATTGATTTAATAATATTAAAAATAGCCATTTTGGGCACGGACTCGGATTTCGACGAAACCAGTTTCATCGGATCCGTAACGGTGAATTATAATAATATTTCAAGTTTCGTAGCGATCGGACTTGTCGTTTGATCATACGGACTTGAAACGCCTTGAAATTTACGCATTTTGAAATCAATTTGAAATTTTGTTTTTTTGGCATAACTTCTTCATACGATCGAATTTGGTCGCGAAACTTTTTCCATTGCGTTCAGAATATTTTAAAACACCTGTTTGGATATATAGTTTTAACAAGTTCGACTCCGGAGGCATAGCGGGCTTTTTGGACCATGGTTTGTCACGCACGTTCGCGTATCCAGTCTAGCTAACCTACCTCTAGCCTATCTATAAATATACATCTATAAACCCTAGCTCCTTTCTTTGTACGTTCATTTCTTCACTCTTTTCTCTTCCCCAAATGTATACATCTCAGATCCAATTCCAGATCCATCCACAGTTCAAAATCAAAAGTCAAAACTCAAAATTTCAGAAAATTCCAGAAAAAATATATGTTGAAGTATTCGATACGCGTAATATACTGGTGAAATTCGTTTTTCAATTGGAGCTGTCGTTCATCCAGAATAAATTCAAACAGCCCCAAAACCGTTTATCATCGTCGCGCAAAACTTCGTCGGATCGAGATTCTGTTTCTGGGTTTTGGAGAGGGAACCGAGGGGATCGCATCTATGTAGTTTGTTTCGAGTTTCAACGGTTAGATCGTCGTAGATCTTCGATTTGGGTTCGAATATTGGAGGCGTGCGATAGGGGGGGGGCTTCGGCCTGCAATTCGTTCTTGCGCGTGCTGTTGCGGTGACGTGTCACATTTATATAAAGGTGAGTGAAAAGTGTGTCGTTTTGTTTATTTTTAATTTTGATTTCAATCATCATTTTTCGCCATAACTTTCTCATACGAAGTCGGATTCACACGAAATTTCTTTTGTTAGGATCGTAATTAAATTCCGGACTCGATGACGCTGGTGTGGACGAATTCTGAGACGGGCGAATTTTTGGGTTTAAATCGGGTTTGAATTCGATTTAAATTCAAAAGGTGAGTGTTTTAACCCACTCACAATTACTAGAAGCTTTTATGTTTGTTAAATAAATTTTAGAAATGAATAGAAATTTATTTATGAGCTTTTGGCATGTTATTTCATTCATATCTGTTGAATTGCAATTTTTTGAATTTAACTGTAAATTTAATTGATTTATTGCGTGTTGATTGGCTGTTAGAAATTATTGTTTGCATATGAACTGCTAGTTAACAGTTATGTCAATTATCACTGAATATAAATTGTTAGATTAATAGTTGATAAATATAATTTGAAATAAAACTGTCAATTATTACCTGTTGTATATTACCAAACATATATTGTTATTGATTGATATTGCTTGATGGTTGCGATTGGATGATGGATGTTGTTGATGGATGGATGTTTATTGCATATCATTAAATTGAAAATTATCATGCATATTTCATTTTTCGGGATTGTGGTTTGAAATGATATATAACCGCAAATTTTTATTTTTAAATTGCGGATTGAAATGATAAATATCCGTATCACTTGACCATAGGATAGAAAACTATATACAGGCACCGCGGTCTATATATAACTATTTTAATGTGATTTCTATGGTTTGGATTGAATACGGTCTATAAATCTTAAATTTATATTGTATAAATATTTTATTCCATATTTATATACCTATGAAGTTGGAATTTTGAAATTAAAAGGAATATAAATTTCTTTATTGAAAATGGAAGAAATTTAGAAAATGGAGTTTGGTAAATTTATATCCTATGTTTAAATGTAAAGTTGGAAATTATAAGATATGATATTTGTAATTGGATTTTTCCAAAATAAATAGAAATGGATATTCTAGTATAATTTGAAGTGGAAAAATTCTATATATATATATATATATATTTTACTAGAAATTGAAGTCTTATTAATTATGGATTTTATGTGAATGGTCAAGATTAATTAATAGAATATTGATTTTGAAAGGATAAAAATCCAACTTTAGTTGAAATATTAATGCTCAAAAATGGATATAAATATATATAAAATTGAAATGGTTGTGGGACTTGAAGTAATATTTTGGACTTTGGTTTAACTTTAAAACAAGAAATATTTGGAAAGCCATGTAATTTATTCTTTATAAAGCAACAGTAAAGTTAAACCTTTTTAATTCGCATACCGTTGAATATCCAAACCATTTAGTTTTGAAAATAATAGTTTTAAAATACTATGGATTTTCGAAGAATTATGTTGAAAGTTACAAACAAAATATTGGTTACATGGGATATTAAATAATAAAAAGTGACATAATTTTTGGAAAGGAAAATTTTATTTGGGAAACGATATCATGGATTTGGGTTTTTATAAAATAACATGAAGATAAATTATTTGTGTTTTAAAGAAAAATGATATCGTAATATTATGGTTTTGAAAGGGACTATGTTCTGGTTTTAAAGTATAAACTATTTTAAATGACCGCGGTGTTATAATAACGATTGGTTGGCAAAGAGACCGGGATCGGATATGGACATACTCTCTGTGGATACCGAAAACCACTTTGACTAACCGTGTACGCGGTGGAGATTCCAGAATGAAGTAGGTGGTGGCGACGTTTCCTGTAAGGTAAATACGTGGACCCAACTCCCGTGAGTTGGCATAAGGTGGCTAAAACAGGAGCGATTCTCAGGCCAATGAGGTCATTCCTCTGATCGGACGCTCCTCTTCGATATTATACTTTGACTTGGATTTGATTCAGTGGCCACTTCTATATTTTGATTTTGGGGAGTTAGTCCGAGGTGGGCGGTAACTGCGGCTACGCGTTTCCACCAGCCTGGATAGCAATTGGTATATCTACCCTGGCATTGCCTCGTTGTGCCGTGTCACCTACCATATCGAGCCTTGTACGAGTTTGGTTTTCTCCCGTAGCCCGTGTGGTATCCTCTAGTTGCTTCCCGAGTAGGAGGAGCTATGATATTGGATGGACTACTGGGACTATTACGTGTTAAGGTGGAAAATGTAAAGCCTTAACGCTATTTAAAAGTAAGTTTATTTTATAAATAGACACTATTATAATAGCGCAATATACTACATAGTAAATAGTTTAACGGATCCTTAGGAGATGTAAATCCCGAACATCTCTTGAGTTACTGTACTCATATTTATTTCTGTTTATTTAACTCACATAAGATATTCTAGTCTGACTCGGGTGTTTTGTCTTTTCAAATTCGCTCGGGTCAGTCCGAGCATTTCAGGATAGCAGGTTTAGCTTTGGAGGACGAAGACGAAGATTCAGCATTATTTTATATATATAGTATTGCACCACACACTCTCTATATTCCGCTGCATTGTTGTATTGGTATGTGTAACTCTGATGTTCATTGTATAAGTGAAATAACTGTTTTGTAAACTGTTTTGAACTGTATATTTATTATTATATTTTATCCTTCCGCTGTGAGATTCTATTTGTTTTATTCCTTCTCTGTTTTTCTTATTTACCCCATAACAATCCGCCCTTGCGTATGCTTTGAATTGGCACGTGTGTCGGTTTAAAGTGTGCAAAAAGGCGGGATGTTACACAATGGTTGCGACCTAGGGGTCTAAGGGGCCAAGCGACTTAGTGGTTGCGACCTAGAGGTGTTCGCGACCTAACGATGACTCGCGACCCAACATGGCCGACCTAACAGAGGTTGCCACCTAACAGAGCAACAGGATGAGCGACTTAACAAAGTGGCCGAGCGACCTAGCTGGAGCAAGCGACCTATAGGTCATGCGACCTAAAGTACAACGCGACCTAACAGGGTTCACGACCTAAGGTATTCGCGACTTAACGGGTTATAGGCCTGACGACCTAACGACATAAAGGTGATGGGGTTACGCGACTTAGGGACAGAAGCAGGACCGAGCGACCTACGACCTACGACTTAAGGCCAGCGCGACCAAAGGTTTTAACACGCGAGCGTCCTAACGTTATAAAGGCCAAACGACCTAAGGCTTAACTCGTGAACGTCCTACGGCTTAAGGCTTAACTCGCGAGCGACCTACGGCTTAAGGCTTAACTCGCGAGCAACCTACGGCTTAACGCCCAGGCGACTTTTCCAAACGCGCGCAAGCCACGAACCCGACCGACCTAAGGGTCCAGAACGACCTAAAGCTGGAAATTTACCAAAAACGCTAAAAAGTGGAGTTTTTCGCCAATCCAATCCAAACCAAATGCAAATGTGCGTGCAAACATGATAGGGAATCATTCCCAACAGTCCATTATAGTTATAAGCAAGAGTGTGAGATAAAAATCTCACCTTTTCACTAAAATGGATGAAGATGAAGCTTGAAGCCAATGGAGAAGCAATCCAAAGCTTGAATCCAATATCTTCTACTTGAATTTGGAGTTGAATGTTAGATTAGCAATTAAATTTGAGCTTGGAGTTTTAATTTCCCATTCTCTTCACCATTAATGAAATTTTCAAGTTAGTTAGGAATTTATGAAGAGTGAGGAGAAAGGGGTTGGAACTTGGGCTTAATAGGCTAAACTAACCCAAAGTCCAAAGCAGGAAAAGTTAGTGAAATTTCACTAACTCAAACCTATCGATGTTTATACTTAAAAAAGTTGTAAACGACATTTCTAACTCAATGGAAGTGGTCTCGAGTCCAAATTTGACCATTTGCAAAAAGTAACTTTTCGGACCAAAATCCGATTAACGATATAATATTTAAATAAAATATTTAAATATAAACTCGATAAATATGGGGGTTGTTACAAGGAGATAGTATGGGAAAAAGAAGACGTGTCGAGGAGATGAATAGCTTTCAAAAATATGTGCTTAATATATATTAAATTATATATGTTACTATAATATCTCAGAACAAAAGTGAGGAAACGAACTAAAGTAGATAGCCAACCGAGATATGATAAATTTGAAAAGGAAATAGAAAAGTCAATAATTAAATTGAATACTGAAAATAACAAAAGTCAGTAAACTTTGAATTTTGGAAAAATTATTAATAGTAAATGTATTTTGGAATTACATTGGACAATTGAATGGTGATTGAAAACCAAAAGTCTCAAAACGAGTAACTGTACGGTTAACCGTTTTCACAGATTTCGCCACTTACCGGACTCCGAAATGCACAATCGAAAATACTGCGGAGATCAGTACGACATATGAATAGAATGGTACACAGTTACGAGCAATACATTCATCCTATTAAAAATTGATATTTCACTGCTAAACTACTGCAAATTCATCAAAAATGAGATAAACAAGGATTGAGAGGTCCAAATTTGACGAAACAAAAGATGACTTTTCACTCAGAAGATGATTTAAAAACAAATTTATATAAAAATATTCAGATTCCCAGAACATTTTATTTTCATCAAATCTTAACTAATTGAAATTAAAATTACATAACAAAACTAACTTTCATATTTTCCAATGAAAATTTACCATTTGCACTATTTTAGTTGACGCATACAAATATCAAATTTTTAGTTCTAAATTTAATTGTTTAAAGTTTCACAAAAATTCAGTTAATTATGTTATAAAAACCATTAAAATTTATGGGTCGTTACATTATTTGTTTGGTTTCATTATATTTTTTCGTCCTTGGAATTTCAGGAATGAAATTCTTTTAAGTGGTGAAGTATGCTACAATCCGTAATTTTACCACTTTATAAAGAAAAAATTTACTTTGTTTTAAATATTCAGATATATAATTTTCAAACTTAAATAATCATGTTTTATGTGATAAATAAAAATGATAAACTTATTCTTAGAATTTGGTTAAAAAATCAAGAAGTTTGGATTTTCGCTGAAAAGTGACAAAAGTTGATTGTGATAAAATTAGATGGAGTTCAATTTTTGCTTTAATGATAATTAATTCTTTTCAAATTGTTATGAAATCGTACAAAGAGATTAAATAAAGTTTTACAAGTATAAAATACTTGTTTTATAAATATAGATAAATTTTGTCGCATGTTGACAAATCGATGTCGTATTTGTACAATTGGATTTTTATATTATTTAATATGGTTTTATAAGTCAAATACACTTGTTTTAATTATTTAAAAATGATAATAAATTATTCAAGCTTTTTTACAAAAATAAATAGTTTAACAAAAAGGTCAAAAGGTGACCGTAAAACGTTTTGTCGTAAATCAATTTTGTTCAATCTAAGTTACCCTAACGTTGTTGAACCTTTGTTAACATGTTTTAACACACACACACACAGATATATATATATATATATATATATATATATAAACATTTTACAAATAATCACATTTACTAAATATCATTAAAAAATTCTAGAATATAATTAGTAAAAGTAAGTAATGTAATAAGCAAATATTAAATCAAATCTCACCAAAACTGTGACGACCTGGAATTTTGAAAAATTTAAATTGAAATATTTAATTGATTTTAATATTTAAAAGTTAATTTTTAACTTGAATTCAAATATTATTATTATTTATCAAATTAATTTACAGGATTTAATAAACTGAAATTGGGTAAATTTTTGAATCTTCGGTTTTAAGCCTGTTAAAAAAAATTGAAGACTTGTAAAATTTATATTGATTATACTGAAGATAGTAAAAGTGTTAGAATTTAATTTAAAGGTGATTTGTTCAGTTTTGAAAATATATCGTTTAAATCGATATTTAAAAATAGCCTTCCGAGGCACAGTCTCGAAATTCGACGAAAATAGTTTCATTGGATCCATAATATTGTATTATTATCGGATTTCAATTTTCGCAGTGTTTGGAGTGACCGTTTGACCATACGATATATAAACGCGTTGAAATTTATATCGAAAATTTAATATAATAACTGGGTCCAAAAAGCTATCTTCTCCATACGATCGAATAAGGACTCGAAACCTTTTCCATTGCATTCGGAATAGGGGTTGAACATTATAAACGCCGCCTTGATAGGAGTTCGCGATTGGAAGTTGCTTTTATCGAGACGATTTAAATATATATATATATATATATATATATATATATATATATATATATATATGATCCAAAATCAAATCACAGCCACCTTTCTACAGGCTGAAACGTACACGTTTCCTTTGTCTTCCCTTACACGCTTCATTCTCATTTTATTTCTTTTTAATCATACAAGCCGGTGATTCGACATTTCAAAGCAAATTACGAAATCGTTCGTATATAAAAATGGTGGTCAACCTCTCTCCTTTCCCCTCTTCAGATTCAAAAAGTGAATAAAATCGTTTCAAATAGTTAAAAAAAATGGAGGGAGGGGCGAAAAATCACGATTTGCAAAATCGAGGGATGGAGGATGAGCTTCGATCTCGCTCGCGTGTACGTGGAACTCGTGGAGGTGTTCGAAGATTAGGGTTTGGTCACAACCGCAAGGGGAGGTGCGACGCTGTTGTAGGCGAGTCTCTTAGTCGCGATGTCTATATGAAGGTCACGATTAGGGGCCGAGTGACTTCGTGGAGGAGGAGGCGCACCTGAGGGGTAAGGTTGGTAGCACGCAGTTCTCGGTGGGGTCGCGCGACTTTGTGTCGCCGTGTTGAGCAGCAGTCGCGCGGATTGGTAGCTCGCGGCCTAGAGAGGCGATCGTCATTTCTAGAAGTTTGAGCCAGGGTTTCGTTCGTTATACGGTAAGGTGAAAACCTTTAAGCAGCTTTTACTTTTATTTTTATTTTTATTTTAAGCAATCTTAATTTAATTCATATCTGAAAAATATACAAAAAGCGAAATAATAAATATATATGCAGCTTTTATATATATTTACAGTAGATGTATAATTTATTTCTGTTTGAATTTAATTTATATAAGATTTTTGAAAATTTAGGATATTTCTAAAAGTTGTAAAATGAATAGAGATTGATTTTTAATGCATATAGGTTAATATTTTAGTGCATGAAAATTTGAAAAGAGGTTTTGAATATATATATATATATATCTATGTATGTATGTATGTATATACATATTTTTCATTTGCTAGTTATTTAAAAAAATATAATAACATATTATAGAGATTAAATGGTTTAATTTAACTTATTCAAATCATTTTAGATACTAAAAGATTTTAAAAGGGTATTTGTTTAAAATAAATAATTGGTCAATTAAAGATGTTTAAATAATAATTTATCAAAAGGATAATTAGTTCAAAACTAATTTTAGTTAAGTTGAATAAATGGCAATTAATTGTTCGATCATTTCGAACATCATTTCGAACATTAATAAATTGAAAAATTATTTATACAAGATTTTAAATCATGGAAGCAAGCCAGTTTGGAATGGATTGCAAACAGCAAAATAAAGGTTAGTTAACCTCACTCATCTGGGTTTTATTTAAATTTAAATGGTTAGATTTAAATAATTGGTTGAATGATTGAATTGTTTTGATGTGCTATATTTGTGGCGACCCGACATTCTTACTCCAGAAAGACGTGTCATCAATAAGAAAGAATGCGATAGAAATAGAAAAGAATAGAAAGAAAGAATAACAACATTAGAATTTCACAGCGGAATAGAACAAAAAATAATATATCAATATACTATTACATAGTTATATATACATCAGAGTTATACAATATCATACAACATGATTGTCATGTACATATCTGTCAGAACATACATCCCAAATACATTAAACTAACTAACACAGCGGAACTATATAGATGGATACATACGTTTGGTCTTCTGCTCCAACTCTTCTAGAAAACTCCATACTTCGAATACCTATCACTTGGCTACTCATAAAAATTTGAGTACCAAAGAGTTTATGAAAAACAAAATATAAACTCCGGGTCAGACATGGGTCTGGTATGAGTAAATGGGTTAAAGTTGTTTAACTTTGAAAATCATTTGAAATAAAGGTATCACGTAAGACTTCCAACACATAAATACGGGTAAGTTTTTACCTTACGCTAACCAAAACATTTTATAGGAAATTCAATGATATTATAATAGTGTCTAGGGTTTTCAAGTAAAATACAGAAATAGATGAAATGCTTACATCTCACATTCCAACATAGTTGGGCACAATCAAAATGTACGGCGCTTATTGGAAATTGGATCCCATACAATGGCAGGGCTAGTGGGGTACCGCCCGTCACAGTACGTGGCCTAGATCACCGTACCGAGGAGCCACCCTAACTCCCCTGCAACACAAGGACGAAAACTTTCCTTACTGAACAGTCCCGAACAAGATAACCCCGCAGTTGGCCGCAGACCAACCGCCCACACAACCGAATAAAAGGGACATGTAGACAGGGGTATACCTCGTCCTGCTTGGGCATGACCCACCTAACCTTGCTGCACATCCCCTGTTTTATCCATTCCCAGTTGATGAGGCTTGAGGGTGCGTTTACCTTATAGAACATATCTCTTAGAATGCTCATCGTCCGCCTAACGATGTGCTGAAAGCATTCAATCCATACAAGTTCGTTCCGGGTTCGAACGAAACCGAAGGCATTATCTCGTTACACTCATTTTGGAATCACCCTCAGAGTTAACGACAATAACCTTTGTATTCAGAAAACACCATCTCGATCTTCACTTGAGATTACACGACCTAACGTTTAATTTGGATCGATGTGGTTTTCGGAATATCAAATCGATACACGATCCCGTTCTCATCGAAATCCAAACGCCATTTTAAAGGCCAAGTTGTCTAATTAACTTATACAGTTTAAATCTAACAATTGAATTCACATAGCAATTCAACACAGATAAATCATACATAGTCATCGCAGATATATCCAGAATATCACAGAACATAACATGATATAAACACATATCAGAATCAATCAAACAGAATCATCGATTCATATCAACATTTAATTTGATTTATTTTAAACTTAATTACTTGCTTAAGAATAAACTATATTTCATTCTTGCTTAATCAATTACTAATTAATTAACTTATTTCAATTCATTAATTGCTTATTAATCATTCACTTAATTAATTAATTATTCTTAAATATTAATCAATAACCTTAATTATTGATTTATAAAACTCAATTACACATTTAATTATTACAAATTATTTAATTAACCATTAATTATTAATAAACTTAACCGTTTAATCCTTAATTAATTATTTAATTAGTTAACTACGATTTGTTAAATTATTAACTTCAGTGATTAATGAAATTCCTAATTATAAATGGGTTTACACAATATTATTATCAAAATCTTTAATTACAAATTTAATTAAATTTTAAAAAACTATTAAATTACAATTATAAATTTATTACATTCATAATTAACTTTGATTTTAAATTAATTACTCTTCTTCGTTACAGTAAAACTTTAAAGTTCATCTTGGATTAAAGCAATTTGTAAACATTATTAACTTAATTAATATTTAGCTTGTTTACTATTCAATCTAATATTACAATTGGCAAACTACAAGAATTAAAACAAACCGAAGACAACAACGTAATTACTCGGGTCGAACTCGAGATTCCCAGCATTTTTTCTCGCGTCAATCCCTCCTGTGCTTCTCTTCTCCTTCCTCTGTTCTTTCTCCTGTTTCTTTTTTTTTATATAAAGTTCAAGTTTATGTTTAAACTCTAAACTATAGTAAGCAACGCTCTCACTACCCAGAACAAACACCCGATGTAACACACAAACTAACTTGTGTGTCACACGAGTCGACACCACCAGAAGTTTTCCCGCCACCGTGCACGTGCAGGGCGGTTCGCCACTGCTCCAATGTCACACGACGCCACCAACAAATCATATAACTTCCCCTCACTCGAAATCGCAGCCCAGTAGAACTCAATGCACACGAAATCAAAATACGTGTGAAAATTTGAGCAGCTACACAATCGCGATAAACAAAATCACCACGTCCTCACGATCGCGACTGCCAGAGACGACTTGGCTTTGGCCATACTTCGCCGACAACACCCTCTACCACTCTTCGAAACCTCAAGGCGCTCGGTTGAACTATGGTGACGTGATCGCCAAACAAACAGAACCTAAACAGTCGAACCCATAAACCCTAAAATTGATTCACCCCATCAAAACTTGCATTCGAAAAATTTTATGGTATTTTTCTGGTGATCTTAAATCAACACTCTAGCCTCATGTCAAATTTCATCAACAATTATTGGATAAATCATCTGAAATTCATGAAATAGCACTTACGGTTTACTAATGAACTGCTCTAAACACATTTAACTAAAAAATTTAATTCTTTTCTTAAAAATCATATTACTGTATGTTGAATCCATATATAACCTCAAATTTCAAATTTAAGTTATTTGAATTTTGACTATTGTTATTCTTTGTACTGTAAATTAAACTTACAGTATCCATACTGTTATTAAAACAAATTTCCAGATCTTTGTCCCTTGTTTATACAGTTTATAATTAAAATTTGAGTAAAAATCATCCTCTGCATCTTTGCCTCAGATTTATGTAAAGAAAACTTGAAGAACAACAAAATACAGTTCATTTAGTAAGTCCAAACATAACAGAACCTTGTTATATCAATATGGTAATTCTTTCGTGAGATAATTACTAAAATTGAATTTCAAAAAGGGTTAGTTTACTCACACAAGATACTGTTGTAACAGAGAAGTATTTGATGATGACAGAAGACATCAGTTTGAAGTGTGAATTCCTTTAAACTCCACTTTCAATTTGATTAAGCTTGTAAGTATGATAATTATTTATATTTCTTTTGCCTTATCAGGCTTTACTTTTTGAAGTTATGGACTGAACTAAATGATATATATATATATATATATATATATATATATATATATGCAAATAGAATGATGTGGATTTATGGGTAAGGATAGTTTTTTTTGTATAGTATATTAGCTTCTCAAATAAGACTTCCTTAGATATAATAACATTTTGCTTTATTTTTATGTACTAAGACCTAAGATAATTCAACAATTTCGGCTGAAAGATTGTTCTAGGCTGAAAGTTGTGCTAATTAAATGTTTATGTTTTCATTTATGCTAACATATTATTAATGTTTGCTGACACATTTTTGTATAAAGATATTTGCAGGTTTGTGTTTGTACTAAGATGTTTTGTCTTATTTTTATGATGTGAATACCTGTTCTCTTAAGTTCACAAATAATTAATGTTTGCAGACAAGTTAATTTTGCATATGAATTCTGCTTTGTCTGATTTCATATTTTTATATTTACATAGTTAACATTTTTATTTATAACTTATATTCATATCTTTATGTTATACATATATTAAATATTTATAAGCTTATTTTATTTTAATTTTAAAAGCTATTGTTAGAAACACTTCTTAAATCTTATTTTTATTTAAAGTTAGATCTTTCCAATATTTGATTTGTAACTTATATTTGCGCTAATGTATTTTATATTTATATTTAATATGGGTATAATTGTGTTATTGTAAATAGTATTATTATTAACTGCATTCATATAACTAGTATTAAATGTCATTAATACATAACTTTTAATTTAATTGAATAAAATAGATTAAAATTTAAATATTGTTAAAAGAGTCTATTTTACATTTTGAAATCATAAATTCCTTTATAACACATATACAACTAATAATATCCAAAATCTTATTTATTTATAATTGAAAAATCTTGTATTTTATTTAAATTTGATTAAAAACTTATTATAGTAATAGGGTAAAAATTCCGGGATGTCACATTCCTCCCCCTTAAAAGAATGTTGTCCCCGAAATTTAACAGTTAATTCAAAAGCTTAATATTAACATTCCAAACATACATATCATCCATAAAATAACGAACAAATCAAACAGTCAATTCTAACAACATTACTAGCTATCCGGACATAAATTAGGATAAGCTTTTCTAAAACTATCAAGAGTTTCCCAGGTACAATCTCTGGGATCCTCACTCCATTGCACCTTGACGAGTTTCACCACTTTGTTCCTGAGTTACTTCTCGTCTTGATCTACAATCTGAACAGGATCTCTAACCACAGTCAGGTTGGGTTCTACTTCTAAATCTTCCTGAACAACTGGTTCTACCAATAATGATGGGTCATGAATATATTTCCTTAAATGAGACATATGGAATACATTGTGAATCCCAGACATTCGTTCTGGTAATTCAATCCTATAGGCTACAGTTCCAATTCTTTCCAGTATTCGAAATGGACCAATATATCTCGGAGCAAGTTTTCCCGTCTTTCCGAATCTTATAGCACCTTTGATTGGGGAAACTTTTATAAAAACTAAATCTCCGATCTCAAATTCTAATGGTCTTCATCTCTTATCTGCATATTTCTTCTGACGATCTTGAGCAGCTTTCATTCTTTTCTTGATAAGCTCAACCTTCGCAGAAGCTTCATGATTAGATCGGGTCCGAGTACAAGTCGATCATTCGATTCAATCCAACAAGATGGGGATCTACACGGTCTTCCATACAGAGCTTCATAAGGAGCCATCTTAATACTCGCTTGGTAGCTGTTATTAGAAGAAAATTCCACTAAATGAAGATGGTCTTCCCATGATCCACCAAAATCCAATACACAAGCTCGCAGCATATTTTCTAGAACTCGATTAAGCCTTTCCGTCTGTCCGTCCATCTGAGGATGATATGCTGTACTTAATCTCAAAATTGTTCCCATTGCTGATTGCAGAGCTTCCCAGAATTTACTAGTGAAAATAGGATCACGGTCACTTACTATGCTGACAGGAATACCATGCAATCTGACTATCTCCTTCAAGAAAATTTCTGCCAGGGAAACTGCAGTACGAGTTGCCTTAAATGGAATAAAATAGGCACTCTTCGTTAAACGATCTACAATAACCCATATTCCTTCATTTCCTTTCCTGCTTCTAGGCAAACCGTCGATGAAGTCCATCGAGATCATCTCCCACTTCCAGTTTGGAATTTCCAAAGGTTGCAATAGTCCGGCAGACTTTTGTTGATCTCCCTTCACTTGCTGGAAAATGGCGCAACTATTTACGAAAGCAGCTACATCACTCTTCATATTCGGCCACCAGAAACTCTCCTCTTATCTTTATACATCTTCGAGATTCCCGGGTGAATATTAAATTTGGAGCGATGACACTTAGCTAAGACTTCTTGCCTCAGTCCATCTATATTAGGCACACACGAACGACCATTAATCCTTAAAGCACCTTGATCATCCACCATGAAATCCGAATATCGCCCGTCTTTATTTCCAAGAATTATTTCCTCAAAAGATTTATCCTCCGTTTGCTTACTAATGATCTTTTCTTGGAGAGATGGAACGACTTCCAAAAGAGATAAGACCGCATTTCTACTAAGAGCATCAGCCACGGCATTAGCTTTTCCCGGAATATACAAAATATCCGGATCATAAGATGCCAAAAATACGACCCATCTCTGCTGTCTCAAATTAAGATCTTTTTAAGAGAAAATATATTTCAATGGTTTGTGATCCGTGAATAACTCAAACTTTTCTCCCAAAAGATAATGTCTCCAGATCTTCAAAGCAAAAACAATAGCTAACAGTTCTAGATCATGCGTAGCATAGTTCTTCTCATGTGACTTCAATTGCCGACTAGCATACGCAATTACTCTGCCATTCTGCATCAGAACTGCTCCCAGTCCCACTAAACATGCATCCGTATAAACTTCAAATTTGCTCTTTCCATCCGGAATAGCAAGTACTGGTGCACTAGTTAGCCTTGTCTTCAATTCCTGAAAAGCTTCTTCACACTGAGGTGTCCATTTGAATTTAGCTCCTTTCCTAGTCAACTTGGTCAGATATGAAGAAATTTTGGAATAATCCTTAACAAATTTTCTGTAGTAGCCGGCCAAACCTAGAAAACTGCGAACTTCAGTCGGTGTCTCCGGCTGTTTCCATTGCAAAATAGTTTCAACCTTTGCTGGATCTACAGAAATGCCTTCACCAGAAACAATGTGTCCAAAATATTTGACTTCTGATTTCCAAAAATGAAACTTTGAAAACTTTGGCTTCAACACATGCTTCCTCGGAGTCTCTAATACAATCCTCAATGATGCCTGTGCTTCTCCTCCGATTTGGAGTAGACCAAGATATCATCAATAAATACCAGCACGAACTTATTCAACACATCTCTAAAAACATGGTTCATGAGGTCAACAAAATAGGCAGGAGCGTTGGTTAACCCGAAAGGCATAACCAACCACTCATAAAAACAATTCGGTCCCCTAAATGTTGTCAGAGGAATACTGCCTTCAGCTACTCTCAATTGATGGAAACCTGAAGCTAGATCCAGTTGAGAAAAGATAGAAGCTCCATGCAACTGGTCAAAAAGATCATCGATGCGAGGGAAAGGATATTTATTTCGAATAGTCGCTTTGTTCAATTCTCTATAATCAATACAGAACCTTAGCGAACCATCCGATTTGGTGACAAACACCGCAGCAGAGCCCCAACAAGAAAAACTTGGTCTAATCAAACCCTTCTCCAAAAGATCTTGTGTCTGCTTGATCAACTCTTCTCTCTCTCTCTCTCTCTCTCTAGGAGGCATTCTCCTACTGGGCTGAATCACCAGCACTGCTCCTGGAATCAAATCAATACGAAACTCAATCTCTCGATGTGGCAGTAGACACTTAACTTCTTCAAAGACATCAGGAAAATCTTGAACCACATCGATTTCCTCAACTTTCTCTTGAGAACTCTCTACTCCTTGCAAAAGACTACTCAAGTGAAATCCAGAACTATATCACGAAACTTTGGCAATCCTACCCAAATCAGTCTCCAATGAAACTGTTCTCTCATCACAATTCAGGACTGCTTTATACTTATCGAGCCAATCCATTCCCAAAATAAGATCAAATCCCTTAAAATTTAACACATATGGGTCACAAGAGAAACTGTAGGACAAATAAGAAAGCTTCAAGTCGTTACAGATTGTATCCAATTTGGTTGCTCCACCTATCGGATTAGATACCATAATGGGATGATCCACCGAACTGGGTTTGAGAGAAAACTTTTCTACCGATTCCAAAGATATGAAACTCAAAGATGCACCTAAATCAAATAAAATTTTAACATATCTGCCATCTTAGAGTAAGGTACCTTCCAAAACTCCTTTTCCTTGAGAAGAAGAAGATGAACCTGCTTCCAAAGCAAAAACTTTATCCTGTAGTGTCCACTGCAAAAGTGGACAATTCTTAATCATATGACCGGGCTGATGACAATTAAAACACAACGATCTCTGAACTACTGCCAATGCTGGACCACTCTGTCGTTGTTGTTGCTGAGATCCTCCTTGAGAACAATGATTTGCCAAATGTCCAATTTGCTGACAATTATAACACTTGCGGGGTCCGTTATTGCTTCCTCCCGATCTCTTTCCCTTAGCTTGCCTTTTCCAAAGTGGATTAAACTTCCTTTTATTTGGGTTAACGGAATTCCCTCTCGAAACTTCTGCTGTTGCCTCTGATTTCTTGCTCATCAAATTTTCATACCTCAAAGCCATATCAACTAAATCAACAAATGATCCTTTCAAGAGCACCGTCATTTTATCGTGAAATTCGGACCTCAATCCTTGCACAAACATTTCATTCTTCTTGAGGGGAGTATCAATGAGTCCTGATCTATAACACGAAAGTTCGTTGAATTTGGTCCCATACTCAGAAATAGTCATGCTTTCCTGCTTCAAACTCAGAAAATCCTGGTACAATTGAGTTTTCCTTGCTGTTGGCATAAACTTTTCCTCAAATAACTTCTTAAATCTTTTCCATGAAATATCTTCTTCAGGAATATTTGCAATTGTTGCATCCCACCATGCTGATGCGCCTCCCTGCAATTGCCACGATGCCATTTCCCTTTTCTGATCATCCGACAATCTCATACTCTTAAAAATGCGCTCACAAGAGCGTAACCAGGCTTGAACTTCAATTATCGATTCTGAACCTTTAAATGGTTGGCCTCCGAGATCGATGAAACCTTTACATAAGGTTGCAAAACTAGCTTGAGGCGGTACTGGATTTACAGCCTCTCCAGCAATTTGACTTCGAACATTATCCATCGAAGTACTGGCCCTAACTTTGACTCTTCTTCCATAACTCATGTTGGCCACCTAGACAGGTAACGCAACAAATTTAGATATGTGTGTGTATATATATATATATAATTTTATGAAAATAAAAATACGCACTCTTAAGATAAATATTACTCCAGAGCCTAGGCACTCGCTCAAACTAATGCTCTAATACTAGCTGTGACGACCCGACTTTCTTACTCCAGAAAGACGTGTCATCAATAAGAAAGAAAGGGATAGAAATAGAAAAGAATAGAAAGAAAGAATAACAACATCAGAATTTTACAGCGGAATGGAACAAAATATAATATATCAACATACTATTACATAGTTATATACACATCAGAGTTATACAATATCATACAACATGATTGTCATGTACATATCTGTCAGAACATACATCCCAAATACATTAAACTAACTAACACAGCGGAACTATATAGATAGATACATATGTCTGGTCTTCTGCTCCAACTCTTCCAGAAATCTCTATACTCCGAATACCTATCACTTGGCTACTCATAAAAATTTGAGTACCCAAGAGTTTATGAAAAACAAAATATAAACTCCGGGTCAAACATGGGTCTGGTATGAGTAAACGGGTTAACGTTGTTTAACTTTGAAAATCATTTGAAATAAAGGTATCACGTAAGACTTCCCACACATAAATATGGGTAAGTTTTTACCTTACGCTAACCAAAACATTTTATAGGAAATTCAATGATATTATAATAGTGTCCAGGGTTTTCAAATAAAATACAGAAATAGCTGAAATGCTTACATCTCACATTCCAACATAGTTGGGCACAATCAAAACGTACGGTTCTTATTGGAAATTGGATCCCATACAATGGCAGGGCTACTGTGGTACCACCCGTCACAGTACGTGGCCTAGATCACCATACCGAGGAGCCACTCTAACTCCCCTACAACACAAGGCCGGAACCATTCCTTACTGAACAGTCCCGAATACGATAACCCCGCAGTTGGCTGCAGACCAACCCCCCACACAGCCGAATAAAAGGGACATCTAGACAGGGGTATACCTCGTCCTGCTTGGGCATGACCCACCTAACCTTGCTGCACATCCCCTGTTTTAGCCCTTCTCGGTTAATGAGGCTTGAGGCTGCGTTTACTTTATAGAACATATCTCTTAGAATGCTCATCGTCCGCCTGACGATGTGCTGAAAGCATTCAATCCATACAAGTTCGTTCCGGGTTCGAACGAAACCGAAGGCATTATCTCGTTACACTCGTTTTGGAATCACCCTCAGTGTTAACGACAATAACCCTTGTATTCAGAAAACACCATCTCGATCTTCACTTGAGATTACACGACCTAACGTTTAATTTTGATCGACGTGGTTTCCGAAATATCAAATCGATACCCAATCCCGGTCTCATCGAAATCCAAACGCCATTTTAAAGGCCAAGTTGTCTAATTAACTTATGCAGTTTAAATCTAACAATTGAATTCACATAGCAATTCAACATAGATAAATCATACACAGTCATCACAGATATATCCAGAATATCACAGAACATCACAGGATATAAATACATCTCAGAATCAATCAAACAGAATCATCGATTCATATCAACATTTAGTTTGATTTATTTTAAACTTAATTACTTGCTTAAGAATAAACTATATTTCATTCTTTCTTAATCAATTAATAATTAATTAACTTATTTCAATTCATTAATTACTTATTAATCATTCACTTAATTAATTAATTATTCTTAATTATTAATTAATAACCTTAGATATTGATTTATATAACTCAATTACACATTTAATTATTACAAATTATTTAATTAACCATTAATTATTAAAAAAACTTAATTGTTTAATCCTTAATTAATTATTTAATTAGTTAACTACCATTTGTTAAATTATTAACTTCAATGATTAATGAAATTCCTAATTATAAATGGGTTTACACAAGATTATTATCAAAATCTTTAATTACAAATATAATTAAATTTATACAACTATTAAATTACAACTATAAATTTATTACATTCATAATTAACTTTGATTTTAAATTAATTACTCTTCTTCGTTAGAGTAAAACTTTAAAGTTCATCTTGGCTTAAAGCAATTTGTAAACATTATTAACTTAATTAATATTTAGCCTGTTTACTCTTCAATCTAATATTACAATTAGCAAACTACAGGAATTAAAACAAACCGAAGACAACAACGCAATTACTCGGGTCGAACTCGAGATTCCCAGCATTTTTTCTCGCGTCAATCCCTCCTGTGCTTCTCTTCTCCTTCCTCTGTTCTTTCTCCTGTTTCTTTTTTTTATATAAAGTTCAAGTTTATGTTTAAACTCTAAACTATAGTAAGCAACGCTCTCACTACCCAGAACAAACACCCGATGTAACACACAAACTAACTCGTGTGTCACACGAGTCGACACCACCAGAAGTTTTCCCGCCGCCGTGCACGTGCAGGGCGGTTCGCCACCGCTCCAATGTCACACGAGCCACCAACAAATCATATAACTTCCCCTCACTCGAAATCGCAGCCCAGTAGAACTCAATGCACACGAAATCAAAATACGTGTGAAAATTTGAGCAGCTACACAATCGCGATAAACAAAATCACCTCATCCTCACGATCGCGACTGCCAGAGACGACTTGGCTTCGGCCATACTTCGCCGACAACACCTTCTACTACTCTTCGAAACCTTAAGGCTCTCGGTTGAGCTATGGTGACGTGATCGCCAAACAAGCAGAACCTAAACAGTCGAACCCATAAACCCTAAAATTAATTCCCCCCATCAAAACTTGCATTCGAAAAATTTTATGGTATTTTTCTGGTGATCTCACATCAACACTCTAGCCTCATGTCAAATTTCATCAATAATTATTAGATAATCATCTGAAATTCATGAAATAGCACTTACGGTTTACTGATGAACTTCTCTAAACACAGTTAACTAAAAATTTTAATTCTTGTCTTAAAAACCATATTACTGTATGTTGAATCCATATATAACCTCAAATTTCCAATTTAAGTTATTTGAATTTTGACTATTGTTATTCTTTGTACTGTAAATTAAACTTACAATATCCATACTGTTATTAAAACAAATTTCTAGAGCTTTGTCCCTTGTTTATATAGTTTATAAATTAAAATTTGAGTAAAAATCATCCTCTGCATCTTTGCCTCAGATTTATGTAAAGAAAACTTGAAGAACAACAAAATACATTTCATTTAGTAAGTTCAAACACAACAGAACCTTGTTATATCAATATAGTAATTCTTTCATGAGATAATTACTAAAATTAAATTTCAAAAAGGGTTAGTTTACTCATACAAGATACTGTTGTAACAGAGATGTATTTGACGATGACAGAAGACAACAATTTGAAGTGTGAATTCCTGTAAACTCCTCTTTCAATTTGATTAAGCTTGTAAGTATGATAATTATTTATATTTCTTTTGCTTTATCAGGCTTTACTTTTTGAAGTTATGGACTGAACTAAATGATATATATGCAAATAGAATGATGTGAATTTATAGCTAAGGGCAGTTTTTTTTTGTATAGTATATTAGCTTCTCAAATAAACCTTCCTTAGATATAATAACATTTTGCTTTATTTTTATGTACTAAGACCTAAGATAATTCAACCATTTCGGCTGAAAGATTGTTCCAGGCAGAAAGTTGTGCTAATTAAATGTTTGTGTTTTTATTTATGCTAACATATTATTAATGTTTGCTGACGCATTATTTGTATAAAGATATTTGAAGGTTTGTTTTTGTACTAAGATGTTTTGTCTTATTTTTCTGATGTGAATACTTGTTCTCTTAAGTTCACAAATAATTAATGTTTGCAGACAAGTTAATTTTGCATATGAATTCTACTTTGTGTGATTTCATATTTTTATATTTACATAGTTAACATTTTATTCATAACTTATATTCATATCTTTATGTTATACATATATTAAATATTTATAAGCTTATTTTATTTTAATTATAAAAGCTATTGTTAGAAACACTTCTTAAATCTTATTTTTATTTAAAGTTAAATCTTTCCAATATTTGATTTGTAACTTATATTTGCACTAATGTATTTTATATTTATATTTAATATGGATATAATTGTGTTATTGTAAATACTATTATTATTAACTACATTCATATAACTAGTATTAAATGTCATTAATATATAACTTTTAATTTAATTGAATAAAACAGATTAAATTTTAAATATTGTTAAAAGAGTCTATTTTACATTTTGAAATAATAAATTCCTTTATAACACATATACAACTAATAATATCCAAAATCTTATTTATTTATAAATGAAAAATCTTGTATTTTATTTAAATTTGATTAGAAACTTATTATAGTAATAGGGTAAAAATTCCGGGATGTCACAATATTATATATAGTAATATATAGTATATATTGAAGTGATTGATTTCCCGCATTATATAGCAGATGAGACCCTATGCGCCGCATAGCGGATGATATTTTATAAATCCCATACACCGCGATATTCCACCTCGAAGTGGAATTGGTATTTTATGTTGTGCTAACGTCTATGGATGCAGAGAAACTGGTTGGAGGGATCCAACTAAATTCCTCAAAATTATTTAGATTGTTTAATATTCTGTGTTATGAATATTTGATTTTCTGTGATGAATTATATTGATAATTGGAATATTGAATACTATGGTTTGCTTGAATATATTTCGGTACACTAGGTCATCAAAATATTTAGAATTGGATTTTTTGGAAGAAATATAAGAGTAAATTTTGGAAGTGAAATAATTATAGAATAAAAACAAGAATGAACTGGAAAGAAATAAAAGTGATTTTTAAAAGATGAAGTTAAATTGTAAAGTAGAGATTTAAAAAAAGTTTTAAATCAAAGTTAAATCTAGAATTCAAGTTAATGAATCTCAGTTTTTAAACAAATAAAGTTTTTAAATTTAAATTTTTTTAACAACTTGAAGGATAAAGTGCATTTTTAAATTGATTTGAATTTAGTAATGGATTTGGTTTTAAATTCCTTTAAACTTATTTTATAAAGGAGTAACTAATTTATTTAATGAAGTAGATAAAAAAGTAGTTAATTACTGGTTGAGATTAATCAAGAGTCATTAATATTTGTGGTTTAATTAATGATTAATTACCTAATGTAATTAAAATGTAATTAGAAATCATTAATTTATATAATTTATGATGTAATTAATGGTTGATTAATTAAGATTAATTAATCAATAATAAGCGATTTATGAGAAATTAATTAATATAAGTAATTAAGGATTAGTGTAATTAATTGTAGTTAATTAATTTGTGAAGTAATTAATGATTAATTACTATTTTTGGTTAAGAATAATTAATTTGTGTAATTAATTAAAGACAATTACTTGAATGTGATTGAAGGATAATTAATCCAGGGTGATTAATTGAGATGGATAATTAAGGGATGATTAACTAATTGATTAGAAATTAATTAATGTCAAATGTAGGAATCTAAGTGATTGAGGTTAGTAATTCAATTAGAAGTGATTAAATTTATTTTGGAAGTGATCAGGTTGCTTATGGATGATTGAATGGAATTTGATGCCTTGAATGAGTTGATATCTCTGATACGAAATGTTTTGTAGTATCATATATCTGGGGTGGATAGGATATTGTGTTTATCTATCAATAATGAATGGTTGTGTAAAGGGACATCTTGTATTTAAAGTTTGAAGTGTATTTCATTGGGATAACTTGGCTGGGATGACATGAGACTTGAAGAGACCGGAGTCGGGTATTAGAAAATACCCGAAACCTCTTCGAATTTTTTTAAGATTTATATGTGAAATCAATAGGCTGGAATGAAATGATTTAAGTAAATTAGACTATTTAATCTAAGTTTTGGTACTTAGAAAATTGATGTGTGAAATAAGTGATGTCTATAACAAATTGTAAATTTATACGAGTTACCTCGGTTTTATATAAGTTGCATGCTTTGTATTCCATGCTAGATGGGTTTACTCACCCTGTTTTCCAGCCTGATCCGGGTGTTACTTTGATGTAATGATCGGGTCAGACCCAGTATTACAGATTTTCGGCTAAGGACGTTCTAGAACTCAGGAGGCGAGCTGGATGGCAAGAACGTCTGGAGTGTTTCCGCTGTATTATATTGTTGTATATCTGAGACATGATAGTTGTGTATATATCCAGTGTCTGTATATATATATGTGTAACTCTGATGTATTATAAATGTATTTGACAGATACAGAATTCTTTTGTAAACTGTTATTATTTGATATTACATTTTCATCCACTGTGAATGTGAGAATCTTTGTTGTGTTTCTTCTTATTCTTCTATCTCTTTCTTCTTTTTCCTAACTATATGGAATTTTCGGGATCAAAAATTCCGGGTTGTTACAGTTGGTATCAGAGCTGAAGGTTAAGCGAGAACCTTGGCTCTGGTGGGGGATACTCATTAAGGATAGGGTCAATGGTACCCTAGAATGAGTTAAGTGTGTGTGTGTGTGTATATATGAGAGTGTACTTGTTATTTTCTTATATAAAGATTTTAAATGATTTTATATAAGATTATATTTTAATATATAAAGCAAAATTTTTTCTAATATTAAGTTAATTGGTTGTTAAATCATTAGAATTAAATAGAAACAATGAGAACTAAGTGGTGATAGAAATATAGCAAACTGAAAATTTAATCTTGAATTTGGAAAAAGTTTCAGAATAAGATAAAAATGAATTAGTTTTCAGATGTGATAATCTTAGCTATTATCATAAACAGCTATTGTGTTTAATAATGATATATTTGTTAATAAGATTTAAATTAGTTAAATAGAAGTTGAATTAGGAGTTATTAATGGAGTTTGGAAATGAAAACTTGAGTTATAAATCAAATTGACTTGAATTGTTAGTAAATTGAATATAATTAGAATATTGTCGAATAAAAAGGAAGTTGGATTGAAACAGAAATGGTTTGAATTGCAAATTAAGTTCAAGAAGGTAGAAATAAATTGAAAATGGCCTGTAATTAGTTAAATACGTCGTGAATGAATTGAATTTGGAAATTAAATTTATAATAGGTAATCAAATAAATTTGTATATTAAAATGAGATTTGATTGAAACAGAACCAAGTTAAATTGAAAGGGAAAATTTATTTTGCAAATGAAGTGAGCTTAAGTTTTGAGGTTGGAATAAATTGAAGTAAATTAACTTGAGTTAAAATAATTAGAAGCTCAACTTCGAGTAAGAATGAAAATTCATTAAATAAAAGTTTGGTTAAATTAATTTGCAAAGTAGTTATAAATATAAGAATCGAATGTTTTTAAACTCAATGAAATGATTTTAAAAATGTATGGTTGGTGAATAAACTAGAAATAGGATGGAATTTAATATAAAATGAGTTGGAATCAATTGGATGTGGCTAAAAACCAAAATGGATATCCTATTAAGTGAATATCGTCGAATTGCGTAGAATGAATTAGTCGTTCGATTTAAACGAAAGTAAATAAAAATTCTACGAATTGGTAGAGTAAATAAAATTGATTTTTTTGGAATCAATTGAAATAAATGTGAGTTGTTTGGATTAAAAATAAATTAAATGTAAGAAATTGAAGTGTAAACCATTAAAATTGGATGAAATGGCATATGAATTGGTTGAAAGCAATTGAATTAGCTTTAAAATCATATAAATCGCTTATAGAAAGTGTTTTGGTGCATGTTGCTTATGAAATGCATGTGTTTAGCTATTGAAAGAAAGTTAAATGTTAATAAATTTCATATATTTAGTACTTACATGTTTGAATTGAGTATGTACAGGTACTGGGAAGCCGTTTGGCTGGATTTGGTTGCGCTAATTGCTAAAATAATAAGCCGCTTGCTTAAAACGCTAAATAAAGGTATGCCTACAATAAAAATAGGAAATATGAACTGTTTTTGTTTTTCCGACCATGTGGGTCGATGTATATATATATATATATTTATATCTCTTGTCAAATTGCAAAAGCTCTTCCATACAAAGGAGACAGCCAAAATTTTCTGAAAATTTTGGGTGTTAGAAAATTTTTGAAACTTTTTGGAAAATTTTTGTTAGCGACAAAATGATTTCAAATTGGAATTGAATAAGGAATTTTGAAAATGGAAACTGGAATTAATTGTTTAGTTGAAACTTTCAAAAAGAAATGCACAAAATGATTTTAAATGTTGTAATTGGAAATTATTTCTATATAGGATATATAGGTGTGTTAAGGCAAAGGATAAATGGATGTTTTTGATTTCAGAAGATAAATTTGAATTGCTCGATAAAAAGGTATGTCTTTAAATTTCTATATGAAATTTGACTGGGTTCTTAATCTAGCCACTTGGCTTTTTTTTTTATTTTGGAATTTCGGAGCCCATAGAGGAATTTTGTAGTTGTACCGAGCTAGCTGCGCAAAGGAGACGCTGGAAATTTTTTTCGAAAATTTAGAGAGTTAGAAATTTTTTGAGAAAGTTTTGATAATTTAAATATGAATTTAAATTTAAATTTGAACAAGTAGAGTAAATAATGTTGTTGGAAACTATGGAAGGTTTTGGAAAGTTGGTTGAAGTAATAGTGGGTCTTTAATAATAGATATGTTATGGCAAGTTGATAAAACTGTTTGATTTTGGGAAATAGTAATGGGTATTGGATCATTCTTCTTAACCAGCAATTTTGGGGACGAAATTCTTTTAAGGGTGGAGGAATGTGACAACACGGAATTTTGAACAATTTAAATTGGAAAATTTACTTGATTTTAATATTTAAAAGTTAATTTTTAACTTGAATTCAAATATTATTATTATTTAGAATTAATTTTTTGGATTTAAAAAACTGAAATTGGGTAAATTTTTGAATCTTCAGTTTTAAGCCTGTTAAAAATAATTTGAAGACTTGTAAAATTTATATTGATAATACTAAAGATAGTAGAAGTGTTAAAATTGAATTTAAAGGTGATTTGTTCAGTTTTGAAAATATATCGTTTAAATCGATATTTAGAATAGCCTTCCGAGGCACAGTCTCGGAATTTAACGAAACTAGTTTCATTGGATCCGTAATATTGTATTATAATCGGATTTCAATTTTCGCAGTGTTTGGAGTGACCGTTTGGCCATACGATATATAAACACGCTGAAATTTATATCGAAAGTTTAATATAATAACTGGGTCAAAAAAGTATCTTCTCCATACGATCGAATTAGGATTCGAAACCTTTTCCATTGCATTCGAAATAGGGGTTGAACATTATAAACGCCTAGTAGCACGCCTTGATAGGAGTTTGTGATTGGAAGTTGCTTTTATCGTGACGATTTAAATATATATATATATATATATATACATATATATATATATATATGATCCAAAATCAAATCACAGCCACCTTTCTGCATGTTGAAACGTATATGTTTCCTTTGTCTTCCCCTACACGCTTCATTCTCATCTTTTTTTCTTTTTAATAATACAAGCCAGTGGTTGAACATTTCAAAGCAAATTACGAAATCGTTCGTATATAAAAATGGTGGCCGACCTCTCTCCTTTCCCCTCTTCAGATTCAAAAAGTAAATAAAACCGTTTCAAACAATTAAAAAAATGGGGGGAGGGGTGACAAATCACGATTTGCAAAATCGAGAGCTGGAGGATGAGCTTCGATCTCGCTCGCGTGTACGTGGAACTCGTGGAGGTGTTCGAAGATTAGGGTGTCGCAACCGCAAGGGGTGGTGCGGCGCGGTTGTAGGCGAGTCTCTCAGTCGCGATGTCTATAGGAAGGTCGCGATTAGGGGCCGAGGGATTTCGTGGACGTTAAGGCACACCTGAGCGGTAAGATTGGTGGCACACGGTTCTCGGTGGGGTCGTGCGACTTTGTGTCGCCGTGGTGAGCAGCAGCAGCGAGGATTGGTAGCTCGCGGCCTAGAGAGGCGATTGCGATTTCTGGAAGTTCGAGCCAGGGTTTTGTTCGTTATACAGTAAGGTGAAAACTTTTAATAAGTTTTTATATTTACTTTTATTTTTATTTTAAGACAATCTTAATTTAATTCATATCTAAAAAATATGCCGAAACCAAAATAAGGAATATATATGTAGTTTTTATGTATATTTGCGTTAGATATATAATTTATTTCTACATGAATTTAATTTATATAAGATTTTTGGAAATTTAGGATATTTCTAAAAGTTGTGAAATGAATAGAGATTGATTTTTAATGCGTATAGGTTAATATTGTAGTGCATGCAAATTTGAAAGGAGGTTTTGAGTAAATATATATGTATATACATATTTTTCATTTACTAGTTATTTAAAAAAATATAATAAAATTTTATAGAGATTAGATGGTTTAATTTAACTTATTCAAATTATTTTAGATACTAAAAGATTTTAAAAGGGTATTTCTTCAAAATAAATGATTGGTCAATTAAAGAAGTTTAAATAATAATTTATCAAAAGGAAAATTAGTTTAAAACTAATTTTAGTTAAGTTGAATAAATGGCAATTAATTGTTCGATCATTTCGAATATTAATAAATTGAAAAATTGTTTATACAAGGTTTTAAATCACGGAAGGAAGCAAGTTTGGAATGGATTACAAACAGCAAAATAAAGGTGAGTTAACCTCACTCATCTGGGTTTTATTTAAATTTAAATGGTTAGATTTAAATAATTGGTTGAATGATTGAATTGTTTTGATGTGCTATATTATATATAGTAATATATAGTATATATTGAAGTGATTGATTTCCCGCATTATATAGCAGATGAGACCCTATGCGCCGCATAATAGCGGATGATATTTTATAAATCCCATATACCGCGATATTCCACCTCAAAGTGGAATTGGTATTTTATGTTGTGCTAATGTCTGTGGATGCAGAGAAACTGATTGGAGGGATCCAACTAAATTTCTCAAAATTATTTAGATTTTTTAATATTCTGTGTTATGAATATTTGATATTCTGTGATGAATTATATTTATAATTGGAATATGGAATACTATGGTTTGCTTGAATATATTTCGGTACAATAGGTCATCAAAATATTTAGAATTGTATTTTTTGGATGAAATATAAGAGTAAATTTTGGAAGTGAAATAATTGTAGAATAAAATAAAAATGAATTGAAAAGAAATAAAAGTGACTTTTAAAAACTGAAGTTAAATTGTAAAGTAGAGATTTAAAACAACTTTTAAATCAAAGTTAAATCTGAAATTCAAGTTTGTGAATCTCAGTTTTTAAATAAATAAAGTTTTTAAATGTAAATTGTTTTAACAACTTGAATGTTTAAGCGCATTTTTAAATTGATTTGAATTTAATAATGAATTTGGTTTTAAATTCCTTTAAACTTCTTTTGTAAAGGAGTAATTAATTTATTTAATGAAGTAAATAAAAAAGTTGTTAATTACTGGTTGAGATTAATCAAGAGTCATTAATATTTGTGGTTTAATTAAGGAATAATTACTTAATGTAATTAATTTAGATTAGGATAAATTAAAATGTAATTAGAAATCATTAATTTATATAATTTATGATGTAATTAATGGTTGATTAATTAAATTAATTAATCAATAATAAGCGATTTATGAGAAATTAATTAATATAAGTAATTAAGGATTAATGTAATTAATTATAGTTAAGTAATTTGTGAAGTAATTAAAGATTAATTACTGTTTTTGGTTAAGAATAATTAATTTGTGTAATTAGTTAAAGATAATTACTTAAATGTAATTGAAGGATAATTAATCCAGGGCGATTAATTGAGATGGATAGTTAAGGGATGATTAATTAATTGATTAGAAATTAATTAATGTCAAGTGAAGGAATCTAAGTGATTGAAGTTAGTAATTCAATTAGAAGTGATTAAATTTATTTTGAAAGTGATCTAGTTGCTTATGGATGATTGAATGGAATTGGATACCTTGAATGAGTTGACATCTCTGATATGAAATGTTTTGTAGTATCATATGTTTGGGGCGGACAGGATATTGTGGTTATCTATCAATGATAAATTGTCGTGCAAAGGGACATCTTGTATTTAAAGTTTGAAGTGTATTTCATTTGGATCACTTGGCTAGGATGACATGAGACTCGAAGAGACCAGAGTCGAGTATTAAAAAATACCCGAAACCTCTTCGAATTTTTGTTAGATTGATATGTGAAATCAATAGGCTGGAATGAAATGATTTAAGTAAATTAGATATTTAATCTAAATTTTGGTACATAGAAAATTGTTGTGTGAAATAAGTGTTGTCTATAACAAATTGTGAATTTGTAAATTTATACGAGTTACCCCGGGTTTTATATAAGTTGTATGCTTTGTATTCCATGTTAGATGGGTTTACTCACGCTGGTTTCCAGCCTGACCCAGGTGTTACTTCGATGTAATGCTCTGGTCCGACCGAGTATTATAGATTTTTAGGTAAGGACGTTCTGGAACTAAAGAGGCGAATTGGATGGTAAGAACGTATGGAGTGTTTCCGCTGTATTGTATTGTTCTATATCTGAGACATGATGATTGTGTATATATCCAGTGTCTGTATATATATGTGTAACTCTGATGTAGTACAAATGCATTTGACAGATACAAAATTCTTTTGTAAATTGTTATTATTTGATATTATATTTTCATCCACTGCGAATGTGAGAATCTTTGTTGTGTTTCTTCTTATTCTTTTATCTCTTTCTTCTTTTTCCTAACTATCTGAAATTTTCGAAATCGAAAATTCCGGGTTGTTACAAAAACCAAGACAAATCTTCACATTAATCCACTTTTCCATCAAAATATATTTCATAAGTATTACTTGAAAATGACATAACGTGATGAAGTGATGAGTGATGATAAGTGTTGAAAAAAGTAAGTTTACTTTAAAGTTAAGGAAGGGTATTTTGTTAATTTGGTAATGGGTTAATTTGGTAGCTTACCATTTCTTTCTTTTTCTATAAATGCACAAGCTTTCCTCTCATTTTATCGCACACATTCTCTTCTTCTTCTTTCTTTAAGCTATTTTAATGACTTCTTCTTCTCTTCTTCTTCCTTGCTAACTTTTTCAAAACAATATCAAACAAAGTCAAAACGCCTTCACACTTTGCCAAAATCAATAGTTCATCACTAAAAGGTTCCATACCAAGCTTAGAGCCAAGGAAAGAAGGTTAGAGGGTCCAATCACCCATGGCCACGAGTTACAAGGAGAGAAAGGAGGAATTTTGGCATATTTTGGTTTGGTTTCAAAGCATGGTAGGAAGTATGGTTTAGATCTTGAGTTCATAGCCTAAAGTTTGACGGAATGAAATCCAAAGTGATTTATTTCTTCCATTAAGTTTGTTAACATCATTATTAAGTTAAACGAACTTATAACGTTTGTTTTTTGAAAAGCCCTGTGGAATGCTTGTTTACTTTGTTTGCAAAATCAATGGTTAGATTTCCTTGTCTGGCTATGCTTGGATAGCTAATTAAGTATTTTAAAATTTAGAAGTCAAATACTTCATGGAGTATGTCGATATGATTTGTACATGTTTTTCGTTGATGAGATCCAAAGAGACTTAGGCGAGGGGCGAAACATGTCGAACGGAAAGCCCAGATCCTCCAAAAAAAAAAAAAATCAAACCATTTTAACCCAAGGTAAAATAATAGGTATGTTATCAATATTTGATAGAATGAAGCATTGATTATCGTTTATTGTTATGTTTATATCTTTGATTGATTGTTTGAATTAGGCTCGACTAGTTTATAGCACTTTACCTTTTTTATATGCACGGGCTGGGTAGATAATAAATTGAGATTGATTAAATACGAACACCTTATGATTAGAATTTCACAGTTGACTATAAGGCATTCGATAAAAGTATTGGTTAACAGGAATTATAATAAAAGATATTTATTGTGATTTTGGAAATAAAAAGATATTTTATCTTTTGAATTTAAATGATTTCATTTTGGAAGTAATAGAAATATTTTAAGAATAAATATTTCGAAGTGATCTTATATAAAAGTGGTTTAGATAAAAAATGGTTTTATAAAAGTGTTTTATAAACGAAGAGAATTTTGAGGACGGATAACCCAATATTTAAAAAGATTTCAGAAGATTTTGGAAAATGAAAATACATTAATTGAAATTACTTGTGAATATTAGTGAAAATAATTTATTACTTCGATATATAAAATGATTTGTTATATTACCAATGATTCGGGTAACCTATAACTAAAATGTGGGCATAAGTTTTTGGTATAGTCTGCTCTTGGAATAGAGTGATGTACTTATTTATCGATTGAATGAAGGCTGGGACCTAGTTCCCTTATTATTGGGGAAACCACCCGATCCGTTTGCATATATATTGATATGCTTTAAAATAGTATTTTGATATTTCCAAATAAATATTTCATAAGTGATTTGTTTTAAAATCCCGAAGTAAAGTATAATTTAATATAAAATTCATATATATTGTTTCAAAGTTTTTGAAATAAAAACCAGGAGTTTGGTCCAAAGAAAATATTTCTGAAAATGATTATATTTTTAAAATAATAAAGATAATTAAATATAAGAAAATCTAAAAGTGAGGATTAAGCTAAGTGGGTAGGTTTTGAAACCTATATTTGCATGATATATGCTATATAGTTTGGGATTTTCATATTTGTTTGTACATCGTAGGCTCCCATAGAGTCTATTTGCAGTAGAAAAACTACGTTGGCTTGATGTTGTATCAAACTAGGTACCAATTATATAGGGGTACATAGGCTGTCACAAGTGATAGTGACACAGTCCCAATAATAACATAACTTTTTTTTGTTTGTTGTATATCGTGTATTGATGTATTTTTCGTGCTTACTATTTTATTCCAAATTTGACATGTTTATTGAGTTTGTTGGAATGTCTATTGCTATCTCTCTCATCAGAGTTGTGTGGTGGTAGATTTATTTGTATTTATACTTGGTATGTATTAAAATACACTTAGTAGACTAAATTGGTTACTCTGATAACTTGCACAGTTGAATTTTTATCCTATACATTCAATATTGTTGAATATTTATCATATATTTTATTTTACTATGGTAATTTTCATTTAAAGTTTTAGAACGGACGGATCTTTTGACGATTTTGACTGGTCCGAAAATCCTGGTCTTCACAATTCATATGTTCTTGATTTTTACTATTTAGGTACTTGTAAAATACATTGAAAACACTCTTTGAAAATTCTTTTAAAAAGGACAAAATTACAATACTAATTGTATTAAAACAAGGGACACAAACAAATGTCATCAAAACAACGTTTACCATAAACCCAAAATACCTTACACTTGGCTTTATTTTTAAATAATTTCTTGTTAAAGATTTTCTCATTTTTCAACTAGAATTTATAAACTTAAAACAACATTTATTATCCCAAAATATATTAAATCAATTTAAATACCTTTATAAATTTAAAACAATTTTAATTTGTCCCAAAGGATAACTTATATACAAATTTACAATCTTTTTAGTGAATCAATCAATTATCTTTAAACACTTTTATCAAATTAATTAATTACCTTTAATGAATTTTCATTAAATCAATCAAGTAACTTTAGAACACTTTTATTAATTAGATAATTAACTTTTGGAACACCATTAATTAAAATTATTAATTAAATCTCAAAACCATTAACCAAATGGATTAGTTAAACTCGAACATAATAAATTGAAATTGCTAATTAAATCCAAATATCATTGATTAAAATGACTAACTATATTCAAATATCATTAATTAAAATGATTAATTAAATTCAAAATGCATCATTAATTAAAATGACTAACTAAATTTAAAACATCATTAATTAAAATGATTAATTAAATTTAAAACATCATTGTAAAATGATTAACTAAACTCAAATATCATTAATTAAAATAATTAATTTAATTCAAATCGCATTAATTAAAATGATTAATAAATTTATAAACATCTATTTTGTGAAAATTGCAGATCAAGTTCAAGCACGAAGGTTTATGTAACGACCGCCCATGACTCCAGCACCAAAACAAGAGAAAAGAGCGCTGAAGGGCGTGCCAGGTAGCCATGGACGATAGTCGGGGTAAAAATAAAACAGAAACTCTATCGCATAACTCACAGCGCATGGATAAAATACAATAGAGAAATAATATATATATATAGTGAAGCTTCATAACAGGAAATCATCATATAAGCATCACAGTAGTTTGATACAATCATCCAGGCAAATCCATACATCAAGGCCTCACTACATAGCACTCAGAATATATACAAGCAACGGAACACCCAGTACAAATAGTAAGAAAACTAATATGTAAAGCCTCCTGCTCGTCTTCGTCATCATCAGCGTAGATCTCCAAGAACAGCACCTGTCACCTGCTACCTAGTCTGCACATCCCAACATGGATGAACAGCCCAAGGTAATAAGAGGAGACATAAAACCTTGAGTCAGACAAAGTCTTAGTGAGCAGTAAATTAACTATCAAACATACCAAAAGAGCATAAGGGATAAAGGAATAGGAACCAAACCATCCCACTCCACCTCTTTCTACAGTGATAGCCCCCAGACACACATTAAGGAGAAGCAAGCATAACATAGCAGGTAATTAAAGTAAAGCAATAACCACTCGAGTCAAGGACGATGTTTTCCAAATACAAACCCCCAAGGCCTAAACCAAGATCAGATAAGCACCCAGAAAACACCGCTCTTGAGACCGAATGATGATACAACCAACATCCATGACTCTGGCTATCACTGTTATCATTGCCTTGATATCACCGTTAGTTGAATGACCACCTGTCAAGGGCTAATGGTAACCCCGGTTCTAGACATAACTCCGCACGTCGTCGCAGCCCGTGCCTAGGAATTTTCGCAACTACCCAGAGTACTAGCACGTCGTCGCAGCCCGTGCCTGTAACGTCGTCGCAGCCCGTTCCAACGTACTCTTGCTTTGAGCCTGCTAGAACCTTCAACAACGATAAGATCTCAGCCTCCTAGTCATCCTCCTCAACGACTATTCCCATACTAGCTCAAGCGCCTCTCAAGCTAACCATTATCACCAACCCGGATCGCATCACCGAGTTATCAACATAACTTTGCACGTCGTCGTAGCCCGTGCTTGGAACGTCATCATAACCCGTCCCAACTCAACATCATACTTTGCCTCATCACATCATAGCAAGGTCTCATCTCAACATCATGGTTTGCCTCCTCGTATCATGGCAAAGTCCCACATCCTCGAATCCGTCTATATGAGCTTCCACATCCGCTTCATATGCTACAGGCAGCTTTCACCATTCAAGAGCCTTTCACCTAGCTTTTTTTGAATCATCTTCGACCATCTTGTTCCAAATCAACCTCTAGCTAACTTGAAACAATCAAATCAATCATACATCCAAACATTCAAGCATTCTAACAAGATCTAATAAGAAATATCAACTATAATGGCAATTTCGTAAATAAATGAGCATAAGTCCAAAATGCATGATTCATAGGTTTTTAGCATAGATCTATCAAATATAAAACATGGGTTTTGTTTCTATAACTTAATAAATGAACTTGCATAGGTAAACATCTCCACAAACAATGGATCTATACTTGGATCTAAGAAAAATGCACAAAATCACTATCTACAACATTCCAACAAACCACCAATCCAATATACTCCTTTGGGTCCGCGTGAGAGATAACTACCACTCACCAAATCACCTAAACACCTCAAAAACTAAACACTTCAGATCTGGACAGCGAAGAACAAGGCTTGATCCGGCAAAGTCTCGCTTAAATCGATGAAATCTAGCTTGAACGGATGAAGATCTTCAACTTTGGCTCTTGGATCTTTGATCTCGATCTTCGATCTTGGATGGATGTTAGAACTAGATTAGGATGGAGAAAAGAAGATGAAGAAATGCTGTAGTCGAGTCTTCAAAATGGCAGCACTTCGTCGCTTCAAAAACCGGTGCCAAAAAGTGAGCCAAACCCCTCTATTTATAGGCTGAACACCCCTTAGGTCGTAACTCGTAGGCTCGGTTTTAGGTCGTCGCCGACCTAAGAAATCTCCGACCTAACATAGGTCGCTGCCGACCCATGCCATCCTGCGACCTAGTACGCGCATGTCCAACCCAATGCGCGACTCAACTACCCCGACCTACGACCTAAAACACAAGCGCATGCAAGACCCAACGACTCACGACTCATCACAACAGTGCAGCCTAACGACCTAACAATCTAACGACTTAAGCCCAAGGCCGACCTAACGACTTATAACATCAACGACCTACGACTCATCACTAAGTCGCTACCAACTTAGTATGTTCAGTCCTAACTCACGCGACCTAAAAACCCTGCCGACCTATCTTCCCTAGCGACCTAATAACCTACCCTAGGTCGTCTAACCTTTAGGTCGTCTACGACTTAAGATTCTAGTAACTCTCTAACTCGTAAACTCCTAGGTCGCAAACTACCATAAGTCGTTTATCTTATGAGTCGCTTACTACCTTAGCTTGGCAACTTCCTTAGGTCGTTACTACTAGGTCGGCAACACCACTGACTCGCCTACCACCTTAAGTCGGTCAAAACCTTAGGTCGGTCACTTTCTTAGGTCGCTCCAGCGACCTAACCTACTTCACGACCTATGCCTTATGTCGTCCAAATCACTAAGTCGCTAGTTTACCTAGGTCGGTCATATCTATAGGTCGCTCTCATCCTATAGGTCGCCTACGACCTAACACTATGCGACCTAAGCCATCACTCACCAATAACTCGTGCACGACTTAAACAACTGTGAGTCGTTCACAAGACCTAAGCATTAAGTCGTACAACCGACTTATCTCTTAAACGACTCAAGCTATACTAACGACTTAATGCAACTATTTTACGATTTAATCGACACGAAAAAAAATACGGGTCGTTACATTCTCTCCCCCTTAGGAATTTCGCCCCCGAAATTCCAAACAAACAACAACAACCAAAACTATTCCGCATGCCTACCATCCATAGCAATCAACAAACCATGCATCCAATTCTAGCCTAGCATGCAGAATTCTAAGACTTAGAACAAGCTACAAATTTATGAGATGCCACGACACTTTAGGGCCATACCTCGAAGAGTCCGGGATGAGCTGCCTTCATCCTCTCTTCCTCCTCCCATGTACAGTCGTTAATATCATCACTCCATTGTACCTTGAGCAACGTAATCGTCTTCCTCCTAAGCTGTTTCGTATCGGTTTCAACAATACGAAGCGGCTTACGAGGTCTCGTAACCACTGGATCAACCTCTAAGTCTTCACAGCTATCAGCAGAAACCACCGTAGTTGGGTCATGCACATATTTCCGTAGATAAGATACATGAAAAACATTGTGCACACCCACCATCTTTTCCGGTAACTCCACTCTATAAGCGAGTTTTCCAATTCGCTCGATAATCGGGAATGGTCCAACAAATCTAGGAGTCAATTTTCCTTTCTTCCCGAATCTAATAACACTCTTCAAAGGAGAAATCTTCACAAAAACCATATCACCTACGTCGAACTCCAAATCCTTTCGACGATTATCTGCATAACTTTTCTGACGATCTTGGGCTGCCTTCATTCGTTGTCGAATGATCTCTACACAATCCGAAGTCTGTCGAATCATCTCTGGCCCAAGTATTAACTTTTCTCCGGTTTCCAACCAACATGTCGGAGAGTTACACGGTCTTCCATATAATGCCTCATATGGTGCCATACCAATGCTCGACTGATAACTGTTGTTATATGCAAACTCCACCAAATAAAGGTGATCTTCCCATGATCCTCCGAAGTCCAAAACACAAGCTCTAAGAAGATCTTCCAAAACTCGGTTGACTCTCTCAGTCTGACCATCTGTTTGAGGGTGATAAGCTGTACTCAAACACAACTCGGTTCCCAAAACTTCCTGGAAGCTCTTCCAAAATTCGCTAGTGAACAATGGGTCTCGATCACTCACTATACTCTTCGGAATACCATGGAATCGAACAATCCACTTAACATACAACTCAGCCAACTTCGATGCAGTCCTAGTTGATCGAACAGGAATGAACCTTGCACTCTTGGTCAAACGATCTACTATGACCCAAATCCCTTCATTTCCCGCCCTTGTCCTAGGTAGACCATCGATAAAATCCATCGACACTTGCTCCCACTTCCATGTAGGAACCTCCAATGGCTGAAGTAATCCACTAGGCTTCTTCTGCTCAGCTTTCACCAACTGGCAGTTCATACACTTGGAAATAAAATTTCCAATATCCTTTTTCATACCTTCCCAATAGTAAGCTCTCCTCATATCCCGATACATCTTATTACCACCTGGATGAATCGTCAACTTTGAGTGATGACTTTCCCTCAGAACTTCATCTCTCAATCCATCTATATCGGGAACAACTAATCGTCCTTTCTTTCGAAGCCAACCCTCTCGATCGACCTCGAATCCCTTATCCTTCTCCGGGTCCAATCCGGATTCCAAATCACAGATAATCTTGACAAGCTTATCATCTCTCTTTTGGCTCCCGCCAATCCTTTCCACAAGAGTAGGTCTTATCGATAAGTTTGCCAACATTTCAGGTTCCAACTCACATCTAGGCCTGAAATCAAATCCAGCCAAATACTCGAGACTCTTCCATTCCGAAAACATGGCTCCCAGTCCTGCATGTCTTCGACTTAACGCATCAGCCACTGCGTTACCTTTTCCTGGAGTATAGGCTATACCAAAATCATAAGATGCTAGAAACTCTAGCCACCGTTGCTGTCGAAGATTCAAATCCTTTTGGGAGAACAGATACTTCAGCGACTTATGATCTGTAAACAACTCGAATCTAACTCCCAATAGGTAATGTCTCCACATCTTCAAAGCAAACACAATCGCCGCTAACTCCAAATCATGAGTCGGATAATTCCTTTCATGCGGCTTCAGTTGTCGACTAGCATACGCAACAACCTTATCCTTCTGCATTAGCACTGCTCCAAGTCCAGTGCCACATGCATCGGTGTAAACCACCATCTCTTCATTCCCACTTGGAATAGTCAAAACAGGAGCACTTGTCAGTCGCTCTTTCAGGATTACGAAAGCTTGCTCACACTTGTCATCCCATCTGAACACTTGGTTCTTCTTCGTCAATCCTGTCAACGGTGCAGCTATCTTGGAAAAGTCTTTGATAAACCGACGATAATATCCTGCTAATCCAAGAAAACTCCTCACATCAGATGCATTCTTAGGTCTAACCCAATCCTGGATTGCTGCCACCTTAGCGGGATCAACCGCTATTCCATTTCTAGAGATAACATGGCCTAAGAACCTCACTTCACTCTTCCAGAAGTGACACTTCGAAAACTTAGCCTTCAGCCGATGTTTCCGCAAGATTTCCAAAACAATCCTTAAGTGCGTCTTGTGCTCTTCTTCAGTTCTGGAGTAAACCAAAATATCATCCACGAACACAAGCACGAACTTATTCAACTGATCTCTGAACACTCTATTCATAAGACCCACAAAATATGCTGGTGCGTTAGTCAATCCAAACGGCATTACCAGCCACTCATAAAAACCAGATGGTGTCCTGAAAGCAGTCTTTGGCACACTATCCTTCGCCACTCTCAACTGGTGAAATCCCGTTGCCAAATCCATCTGAGAAAACACCTTAGCCTCGTGAAGCTGATCAAACAAGTCATCTATTCTCGGCAATGGATACTTGTTCTTCCTAGTCAACTTATTCAGCTCACGATAATCCACACACAACCTCAACGATCCATCCGCTTTGGTTGCGAACACAACTGGTGCACCCCATTCGGACACACTTCTCCGAATGAATCCTTTCTGAAAAAGGTCATCAACCTGCACCTTCAACTCTAGCTGCTCCCTAGGCGCCATCCGCCTAAGAGGCATCACAACAGGTCTGGCTCCCTCAACTAGATCGATACGAAACTCGATCTCCCTATGCGGCGGCAACCCTTTGACTTCGTCAAAGACATCCTCAAATCCATTCACAATAGGCACCGATGACAGTCCATCCCGTGGAACAACCAGCGAATACATGAAGCTCATGAAGACGTCTTCCTCATGCTTACATCGTATCACAACCTTTCGCCCTTCCACATTCCCGACTGTCACCTCAAGCCTCTCACAATCAATCCTTGCCGCATATTTCCTAAGCCAGTCCATACCCAAAATAATTCCGAACCCCGCAAAGTTCAGAACAAAGCAATCACAAACAAACGAGCAATCATGACTCGACACAACTAGACCACGGCATATCATACACAAACATGACGAACCCCCAACTGGATTAGTCACAACCAATGGTCTATCAACAATATCTGGTCTCAAACCTAATCGGTCTACCAAATCGTTACAAACAAAAGAATGCGACGCTCCAGTATCAAACAACACTCTAACTGGAACACCACAAATATAAAGAGTACCTTGAACCACCACACTCTTCCCCTTCTCTTCAGCAGTAGGAGCTTTTGAAGATGACGGCACAGCTCCCAAAGCATAAGCTTGCACAATCTGCCTGTCCTTCCTCGGTTCTGGACAGTCCTTCCTGAAGTGCCCTGGTTTATCACAGTTGTGGCATCTCGCCGGCGCCTTTGGATTCCTACAATCCTTGGAGAGATGGCCCTTCTGCTGGCAATTATAACAAGTCACTTCACCTTTCGGTTTCTTCTGGCCATCCCTACCCTTCTACTGCTGCTGCTTCCTCTTCCTATTGCCACTCTGCTGTGGTTTGGATCCTTCCCTGGTTACAGCAACAACAGAACTTTCCTTAGGAAACAAACTCTCGTACCTGAGAGCTTTCTCCACAAGCTTCTCAAATGGATCGTCCAAATGATCCCCTAACTGCATCCCAAGATAAGCATCCAGACCAGTCACAAACTTCTCATTCTTCTGATAGGGAGAATCAATGTATGATCTGGCATACTTAGACAAAGCTTCAAACTCAGAAATATACTCAAGAACAGGCCTCCCACCCTGCTTGAGCTCTACAAACCTCTTGAACAAAACAGACTTCTGAGCCGTAGAGATGAACTTGGCTTCAAATCTAACTTGGAATTGCTCCCAAGTAATCTCTTCTTCTGGAGTATCTATGGTGATAGAATTCCACCAATCAACAGCTCTTCCCTGAAGCTGTCTCGATGCAAGCTTCCTCTTGGTTGCATCCTCAATCCCCATGTCACCAAAGATTCTTCGGCAAGCATCGATCCATCTCTGCACCTCAATGGTCGACTCTGTCCCCAAGAAAGCTTTTCCTCCAAGAGAAGTATAATCCTTGCAAAGCTTGGCAAAATCCACCGGTCTTGGAGCTTGGACTTGAACTCCCACATCCACTGACGATCCTGAAGCTGGTACCCTCCTCATGATCGAAGTCATCATCGCTTCGAACATAGTTCCATAATCAACAGCTCCTTCAGTAGCACGGCCTTCCCTTGCAGCTGGTCTCCCTCTTCGACTCATCCTTAATATCTGTAAAAAGAATGATTAGAACACCTTAAGAAATAACTGCATAAGGAGTTCAAATCCATCTAAGCTACTATATTATATATAGTAATCATCCATCAAAATACAATTACGTCTCTCTTACGTAGTTACGTCAGCGAGCGTTGGCTAAAATCGGTTAACCTCGCTCTGATACCAAATGTAACGACCGCCCATGACTCCAGCACCAAAACAAGAGAAAAGAGCGCTGAAGGGCGTGCCAGGTAGCCATGGACGATAGTCGGGGTAAAAATAAAACAGAAACTCTATCGCATAACTCACAGCGCATGGATAAAATACAATAGAGAAATAATATATATATATAGTGAAGCTTCATAACAGGAAATCATCATATAAGCATCACAGTAGTTTGATACAATCATCCAGGCAAATCCATACATCAAGGCCTCACTACATAGCACTCAGAATATATACAAGCAGCGGAACACCCAGTACAAATAGTAAGAAAACTAATATGTAAAGCCTCCTGCTCGTCTTCGTCATCATCAGCGTAGATCTCCAAGAACAGCACCTGTCACCTGCTACCTAGTCTGCACATCCCAACATGGATGAACAGCCCAAGGTAATAAGAGGAGACATAAAACCTTGAGTCAGACAAAGTCTTAGTGAGCAGTAAATTAACTATCAAACATACCAAAAGAGCATAAGGGATAAAGGAATAGGAACCAAACCATCCCACTCCACCTCTTTCTACAGTGATAGCCCCCAGACACACATTAAGGAGAAGCAAGCATAACATAGCAGGTAATTAAAGTAAAGCAATAACCACTCGAGTCAAGGACGATGTTTTCCAAATACAAACCCCCAAGGCCTAAACCAAGATCAGATAAGCACCCAGAAAACACCGCTCTTGAGACCGAATGATGATACAACCAACATCCATGACTCTGGCTATCACTGTTATCATTGCCTTGATATCACCGTTAGTTGAATGACCACCTGTCAAGGGCTAATGGTAACCCCGGTTCTAGACATAACTCCGCACGTCGTCGCAGCCCGTGCCTAGGAATTTTCGCAACTACCCAGAGTACTAGCACGTCGTCGCAGCCCGTGCCTGTAACGTCGTCGCAGCCCGTTCCAACGTACACTTGCTTTGAGCCTGCTAGAACCTTCAACAACGATAAGATCTCAGCCTCCTAGTCATCCTCCTCAACGACTATTCCCATACTAGCTCAAGCGCCTCTCAAGCTAACCATTATCACCAACCCGGATCGCATCACCGAGTTATCAACATAACTTTGCACGTCGTCGTAGCCCGTGCTTGGAACGTCATCATAACCCGTCCCAACTCAACATCATACTTTGCCTCATCACATCATAGCAAGGTCTCATCTCAACATCATGGTTTGCCTCCTCGTATCATGGCAAAGTCCCACATCCTCGAATCCGTCTATATGAGCTTCCACATCCGCTTCATATGCTACAGGCAGCTTTCACCATTCAAGAGCCTTTCACCTAGCTTTTTTTGAATCATCTTCGACCATCTTGTTCCAAATCAACCTCTAGCTAACTTGAAACAATCAAATCAATCATACATCCAAACATTCAAGCATTCTAACAAGATCTAATAAGAAATATCAACTATAATGGCAATTTCGTAAATAAATGAGCATAAGTCCAAAATGCATGATTCATAGGTTTTTAGCATAGATCTATCAAATATAAAACATGGGTTTTGTTTCTATAACTTAATAAATGAACTTGCATAGGTAAACATCTCCACAAACAATGGATCTATACTTGGATCTAAGAAAAATGCACAAAATCACTATCTACAACATTCCAACAAACCACCAATCCAATATACTCCTTTGGGTCCGCGTGAGAGATAACTACCACTCACCAAATCACCTAAACACCTCAAAAACTAAACACTTCAGATCTGGACAGCGAAGAACAAGGCTTGATCCGGCAAAGTCTCGCTTAAATCGATGAAATCTAGCTTGAACGGATGAAGATCTTCAACTTTGGCTCTTGGATCTTTGATCTCGATCTTCGATCTTGGATGGATGTTAGAACTAGATTAGGATGGAGAAAAGAAGATGAAGAAATGCTGTAGTCGAGTCTTCAAAATGGCAGCACTTCGTCGCTTCAAAAACCGGTGCCAAAAAGTGAGCCAAACCCCTCTATTTATAGGCTGAACACCCCTTAGGTCGTAACTCGTAGGCTCGGTTTTAGGTCGTCGCCGACCTAAGAAATCTCCGACCTAACATAGGTCGCTGCCGACCCATGCCATCCTGCGACCTAGTACGCGCATGTCCAACCCAATGCGCGACTCAACTACCCCGACCTACGACCTAAAACACAAGCGCATGCAAGACCCAACGACTCACGACTCATCACAACAGTGCAGCCTAACGACCTAACAATCTAACGACTTAAGCCCAAGGCCGACCTAACGACTTATAACATCAACGACCTACGACTCATCACTAAGTCGCTACCAACTTAGTATGTTCAGTCCTAACTCACGCGACCTAAAAACCCTGCCGACCTATCTTCCCTAGCGACCTAATAACCTACCCTAGGTCGTCTAACCTTTAGGTCGTCTACGACTTAAGATTCTAGTAACTCTCTAACTCGTAAACTCCTAGGTCGCAAACTACCATAAGTCGTTTATCTTATGAGTCGCTTACTACCTTAGCTTGGCAACTTCCTTAGGTCGTTACTACTAGGTCGGCAACACCACTGACTCGCCTACCACCTTAAGTCGGTCAAAACCTTAGGTCGGTCACTTTCTTAGGTCGCTCCAGCGACCTAACCTACTTCACGACCTATGCCTTATGTCGTCCAAATCACTAAGTCGCTAGTTTACCTAGGTCGGTCATATCTATAGGTCGCTCTCATCCTATAGGTCGCCTACGACCTAACACTATGCGACCTAAGCCATCACTCACCAATAACTCGTGCACGACTTAAACAACTGTGAGTCGTTCACAAGACCTAAGCATTAAGTCGTACAACCGACTTATCTCTTAAACGACTCAAGCTATACTAACGACTTAATGCAACTATTTTACGATTTAATCGACACGAAAAAAAATACGGGTCGTTACAGTTTAGGGAGATGATATTGAATAAGCGACAATATAGTAAAAAATCACTATAACAACACTTAATAATTCCAATAGACTGCCTCATTTTAAACATCAATGTAAGCAAAAAGGAATAAAATAAGTTACAAATAATAGTAAATAAATAAATAACGATGGGAAGCCCCTTTGGATCTCCCTACAAAAATCCTATGTATAGCACACATATATATGTGTATTTTTCGAAGTGTTTCATAGTGTCCTAGTCACTATGAAAACATTCCGACTGCACCTTTTTGTCCCATGCAACAAAATGGTTACTTATGAGTCTGCTACTGGGCGAGAACAAACAATAATATATAGTTGTGTAAATTTCCAAAGTGGGAATCCAATCCAAAAAATAATGTAAACTAACATCCAACGGGTTATAAGTGATTTTTTCTACTATATAATATACCGATTAACTAACATCAAAAATGCAACAAAGTGATTTTTATCCAACGGGCATTATAATTCCATCTAGCTTGAAATCCCGTAAACTCAAATCTCAACCAATCCAATTCTAGGTTGAAGTCATCATCGATACGAGTCTAGCATGACAGACCGCATTCAATTTGGACCTCGTACGAAATAGTTATGGATTAATGAACCATAATAATTGGATTTTTGGCCCTTGAAAATTGACATTAATACGTCTATTGTATCACATGCCGAGAAATCTAATGCCACAAAACCCCATTGTTAGGGAAAAAGAAAGAAGGAAGAAGATAAGAAGAATAATCGACAACACAAAATCTCACAACGGAACGAATAATCTATAATATACAACAAGTCTTTACACAAAGAAAAACTGTAATATGTGTATACAAAAACATCAGCCAAAGTAAACTATCTTATTTGAGCTAGAATGGTTACAACAACCTATCACACAATTGCTAATAAACACAACAATAAATACAACGGAGAATAACCGTCTATGTGAATACATCTTTGGGCCTCCAACTCATCTTCTAAAGCTCCAAAGAATCCTAACCAGTCTGTAATATGCTCGGTCTGACCCAAGCATTATAATAAAATAACATCCAAGTCAGTCTAAAAAACTAGCATGAGAAAAACACACTCAAGTGGATTATAAAGTTATATAAAACCTTTGGAATTAAAAGTATCTCATAAGAACACACCGCACATAAACACAGATGGATTTTTACCTTACGGTAACCAAAACCATTTTATAGAAAATCCTTTTGTATTATAATAATATCTAGGGGTCAAAGTAAAATATGAGTATAGATGAAATGCTTGCACCTCATGTTCCAGCATGTTGGTTACAACTAAGTCCGTACGGCGCTTATTAGAGAATGGATTCCATACAATGACCGGGGTACCGCCCGTCACAATATACCTCTATTACAATGTACCGAGATTGTACCTAATGACCCCTGCCAACATAGGACCGGCCAATCCCTTGCTTGATAGTACCGAATATGTCATTACCCCGGTTGTTTCCAACCTTTTTACTGAGCTCATATGCACAGTTGAATATGGAAATATGAATGGTCATCTAGAAAGGCGATGACATACCCCAATGGGTGCGACCCACACAGCCCTGTTGCATCCCCCATCTTTTATGCATTCCTGGTTAATGAGGCTTGAGGCTACGATTACCTTTCAAGAACATTTGTACTTAAAATGCTCATTAACCTCCAATGTCAATGTGCTAATAGCATTCATCCATATTAATCGGTTTTGGGTCTAAATGAAACCAAAGGCACTATTCCTACAACATCCATTTTGGAATCACCCTAAGGATTAGTAGTGATTAGCCCTGGCACTTCACATCTCTATCTTCGATTCCATGTTCTTCACAATATCTTCACTTTGAAATGCATTCATTGGATCAAAGTGGTTTTAGGATAATATATCGGATCCCGGTCTCCTCGAAACAACGTTCGACAATTTCTGGTAAACTCAACCTTGGTTCTTTAGGAAATAAATAGTCAATGATAAGATTAGAGTTCACCTCCTGACCATTAGTAGACTGATTTCCATATCATTGTCCTAGGAGAACGAAACAATATTTATACGCATAGTGTAGCAACGTCGGAGATGACTGTGTCGTTTAACTCATGTGTTTCTCCTAGATATTTCCAATATGTTTGGGTCCATTTTCGATAGTCTGTTATTTAACTATCGAATAACAAATATTCAATCGGGATTTTATTTCATTTGGAAAATCAACACTTATTTAGTATATAAGCAATCACTAGCCTCCTTTAATAAGTCTTTATCCATACAATTTCTTTGTATATTACTTGTATAAGCACCTTTAGTAGATATACTTGCAAAACCTTATATTTCAATATTTAGAAATAGCTATATACTTATCCCAACTGTATAAGTATGTCCACAAAATGTAGAAAGATTTGTTGTTTATTCGATTCTCAAATCATTTATAATTTCCTTTACAATTCTCCAAAATCGTTTATAATCCATTTTATAAAACTTCGAAAAACATAATCCCATTACCAAAAATTCTGCGACGCCCCACCCCGAGGCCCACATTAACAAAGAGAATTCCTGGATAATTCTGTCTGCTAATGTGGAGAATAGGGCTGGTTAGGAGCGACCATCTATAATCTTGTCTTAAACATCTACTGCATACGTCGATAAATGCTTTATACTTTTTTTTTCTATTTCAAGTCAATCGACATATCCAATAAATGCGTAATACAAAAATATAGGTGGCTAATGGATCTATCAGAACAAAATACAATAACTTAATGCATATCACATCATAGAACAATAATCATCATATATATTTAAATACATATACATAGATACATCCTAGTATGATACAAACTGATACACAAAAGTGGTACCGAGACCACACTATATACATCTAATCAAATATATATTAGAGTCAAGCGGAAAGAAATATAAACTACACAAAAGTGCTAGGCTGATTCCAAGCAGATGCATCAAAGCTAAGTCCCGTAACTGGTAGCTAACCTGAAACATCTCGGTTTGACCCGAGTACAAAATACACGGGTCAGTCTAGCTAAAACAATTAGTTAATGAGGATAGACGATAATATGAAGCATAAGACAAAAGGTGGTAATTCTTTTCGAATGAGAAAATGCCACAAAAAGAATACAACTCATGACTTAAGTGAACTAATGTCACTTAAGTATACAAAGACCTCGAAAAAGTAAATTCAATAATAATACTCAAATAATATAAACATTTGCCTCATATCATCAGTGACATCCCAAAATGTCTACATGGTTTCCATGAACCATATCTCCTCAAAAGGAGAAACATTATACAAGCTCTCGCCAAAATGGCAAACATAAAACATTCTCAAATAGGATGATCCAAACTCAAATATAGAAGAATCTCCAAATTCAATTATACCTCATCTCATTGGTATAAATGTATATATATCTCAATCGCAACTCGCCAGAATCGCAAAACCCAGAATATCCTATAAAATCATGAAATCATCCACACTTATGACTCAAGGAACTCAATAAGAGTTAAAGACATCATAAATGAAATCACCACATATAAAATATCTTATATAGCACTAGGCTATTGATGTAATAAAACATCTTAAAATGGTGAAATCACATTAAAACAAAAAAGCTAGAAAATCCGAATTGGCCAAATCCCCGATTGCAATGCCGAAGCAATGCTGCACGTGCTAAACTCAGACGGCCGAAGCCTCAGACAAGGTCGCTAACACCTTCCAAAGCAGTTCGTCCTCATGACAAGGTCGCTGACACCTCTCCAAGCCATTTTGTCAGCCCTAGCAAGGTCGCTAACACATCCCTAAGCAGTTCGTTCTCATGACAAGGTCGCTGACACCTCTCCAAGCTATTTTGTCAGTCCAAACAAGGTCGCTAACACCTCCCTAAGCAGTTCTTCCACATAACAAGGCCGCTAACACCTCTCAAAGCAGTTCTGTTAGGTAAACATCGTGAATGTGTCACAAACTCACGGGTAGGAATCCGAAAAGTGTTAACGTGTGTCCCATACCACTCGTTCGCACTTAGCGGTTTACTAGCAGCAAGTCGATGCCACACTAGGAACATCATAAAACTCAGAAAATCATATCTCACCTCATCTCATTGGCAAGCGGTAAAGAGACACCATACTCGTCTCATCTCATCGAAGAATATTAAATGGCATCTTAATTTTTCACATCTCATCGACAAGTGAAGACATCTGTGATGGTTCCTCATAAACCATAAATCTCAAAATATGAAATCATATACTCAAGATTTGCCTTATATCATCGGCAAGTAAATAAGAAATCATGATGGTTCTCATCATCCATGCTCCTACATAGGAGATCTCAAACCATAATACTTGCCAAATATTGGCCATCTTAAATAATTCCAATAAATAGGAATTTAAAACTCAAAATAGACCATAAAATGGCAGAACATCTCAGAATCAATAATCTCAAATGGCTTCGATCGTACAAGTCTGGAATTAACCGAAATAGTAAACGCACATGTCCCATACCATGTGTTTTACTAAATCGATTAGTTCTCTTTCTCATACGTTCGAATAGTGTAAAAGTGTTTGTTTTATATTTAAATTAGTTTACTAGAGAAAACAAGCTTTTAATACTATTTCCCGAAAAGATTAACAAAACCAATATTTGAAATTCCTTTATTATAGGTAATAAATAGATTTTACATTAAAAAAATAATTTTAAAACTATATAATAATAACTTGAAATGTCCACTTATTTCAAAAAAATCACTTCAAAAATGGGCTAGAGAAAATTGTGCTCGAAAAAAATGAAAAACAAGAAAGATAACTCAAGGCCGATAACTTGAATTCAATACGAATTCAATTTAAATTTAACCCAAAACCAATTCAAATTCTATTTAAATTTGAATTTCAAATTCTCCATATATAACTATCAAATTGATAGGCATCATACCTTTCAAAACATCTCAAAAAAACCATAAAAATCGAACAAGAATGAGGGCAAAAATAAGCTAGTACAGTTCTCAAGTCAATGATTTATTGCGATCGTTTTGCTCTCGGGACAACAACAAACAAATCTAGTTTTGACCAAGCTAACATCGAAATTTCAGAAAACTCAAAACCAAAAAGGTTTATAAAATAATCCAAGTTTTCTAAAACATCAAGAATTATCTAAATCCGTCAAGAAACCAGAAAGATACGCCTAAGTTACTAACTGTATTTAGTTTAGATAATGTAATTATCAAATTGACAGAGCTGAGAGTTTGCAACAGGATTTCAATCAAACACTGCTCAAAATATTTAGATATGTTCAACATGAAAGTTGTCTCACACAAAATAAGCTTTCCGGAACTTCAAAAATCATCCAAATCCGACATGAAACAAGGAAGATATACTCAATTTACTAACTGTGTTAAGTTTGGATAACGTAATTATCAAAGTGACAGAGCTGAGAGTTTACAACAGAATTTTGATCAAACTATGCTCAAAATATGTAAATGTCTTCAACAAGAAAGTTGTCACATATAAAATAATATTCCCTAAACTTCATAAATCATCCAAATCCGATAAGAAACAAGGAAGATATGCTCAATTTACTAACTGTGTTTAGTTTGGATAACGTAATTATCAAAGTGACAGAGCTGAGAATTTGCAACAGGATTTTGATCAACCTATGTTCAAAATATGAAAATGTGTTCAACATTAAAGTTGTCACACACAAAGCAAAATTTCCAGAAAATTGAATATCATACAAATCTAACAAGAAACATGTAAGATATGCCCAATTTACTAACCGTACTTAGTTTGAATAGTGCAATTATCAAAGTGACAGAGCTAGCAGTTTGTGATAGAATTTCGATCAAACTATGCTCAAAATTTACAAATATGTTCAACATGAAAGCTGTCATATATAAAGTAAGCTTTCTGGAACTTTAAAAATTATCAAATTCTGATCAAAAACTAAAAACATATGGCTAAATCAATTTCGGGTTCAAACTTTGGAAATTTAGTTGAAGACAGAATTGTACTCTTATATTCAATCCTATTTCAGGTTAATAAAATTTCAAAATATCGCAAAGTAACCATAATAAAAATTGTTTTTTATTGAATCTATTTTCTAACAAAATAAGATTGACCTCAAGCGGATAAGAAACAAGAAAGTTATTGCTGTTTTACTTCACCGTATTCCTATTATATTTCACCAATCATCCAAAGTAAGTTTTAGGCATAAATACAGTAAACGATTTCTTCCTCATCTTTGCAATTACGGTCAAGATTTAGCTAAAAATGTGAATTAATAAACTCACCTTCGATTAGAGAAGACAAACTCTGGATTTATGCTGAAAGAAGCAAGCTTTGAACATGTATGTGCTTCAAAACTTGTAGAACTCAATAACTAGACATATAAACAAGAGATTCACTGTAATCAGATAATCACTTCTCAAAGATTTTGATTTGATGAAATAATTATAGTTTTTGAGTTGATTACCTATTGTAATACTCTTTAATCAGATAAAGTAACAATTTTTAAATTGAAGAAATGGAGATTTAAGGCTCTAGATTGAAAGAGGGGTAAGTTTCTTTCTTCTTTACCCTTTTCTATTTGTTTACAGAAGAAGAAGAATTGTGTTTGTACGTATAGGAAAAGAGATAATATTTCTCACTTCAGGTTGGAAATAAATGGGCTTTAGACCCAACAAATGAAAGAATTAACTAGTTTATGATAATAAATTTACACTAAACAATTATGTAAATAAAACAATGCATTTTCTTTCAAGTTTTCAACCAAACAAAATATGTAAATTGACATACAGATGAAATAAATTATTTTGCACTATATGAAAATATTAATTTTTATTTTTTAAAACATTATTATTATTAAAATCCTTTACTTCACAATAATACACAATTTACTTAAATAAATGAATAAACCTCCATCTTTAACTTCAAAATTCCACAAAAATACTTTTCTCACTTAAAAAATATATTTTAAACCGTTTTACACTCTAATTTATAATTAAACTCATTTTTTAACCAATTTCCATCTTTTTATTTAAATAAACAACCTTTAAAAATCTCATACTTCTTTTTAAAAATTATTAAAAGAGGTAATTGGCAATAGTTAATATAATTATAGCATTTTCATCATATAAGGTTATTTTCTACTCATTATTCTCACAAATAAACATAATAAAGTTTACCAAAATTTTATTTCCACATTTTATTTTCAAAATTCATTATTGTTTATTATAAACATTTTAAATCTTCAATTTATTTTAATTCACAATATTAAATTATAACTTCTGTTATAATTTAATATTTATAGGTAATCACCAAAAGCAGGGTTGTTACAGACTCCCCCCTTAATAAAATTGCGTCCTTGCAATTTCTAGAGAAGAGTTTGTATTCATTTATTTTTTCAAAGGAAGAATAGACTAGCTTGAGTCTAAAAGAAATTTTCACACTCTCAAAATAAGACGACAGAAAACCAAGATAAGACTCGCTCGATTAATTCTATGGTTTCCAAAATGCTAACATCGGGACTAGCAAACCATTGAATTTTTCGAGCAACATACAAGATTTCGAAGGCGTCTTACCTTCTAATGAGAACACAACAAGATGCTACCCGACGATCAATCAAATGAGATTGATTTCTTATAAGCTCCTCAAGCAGAGTTGAGATTTAGCACAACTTCAACCCAAACTCTAGTCAACAAGATGATTATCGATATGTTCTTTCCTTATGACACTACGGAAGGAACCACACCGATGCTAGATAGAGACAATAAAGGCAAGATTGTTCAATCAAAAGGTGGTTTCTTTAAGGGCAACCAGACTTAAACAACGGCATAAATGCACGTCGTTAGAAAATTACACGAGAGTAAGATAAACACAAGGGATAGATTTTTAAACTCTCTCTTATTAATCAAATATTATTAAAGTTTTCCAATCCATTATCTTCAAGATTTAAAATTCTCAATTTTAAACACTTGGAAATTTTCAAAACTTCTTACCTAGATATTAAATTTAAATTCATTATTCTTCATTAGAGTAAATAAAGTTTAAGTTGTTTATTCTCTAATTCTTCCGTAGGTATAGTCTAGTTTGTAACATTTTTTTTAATTTGTTTCTCAAATTTTCTAAGTGTTAGAACTTTTTGGAAAAATCGACGGAGTCTCCTTTGTACGGAGGGCCGCATACAATATTACAAAAATGAATTATATAATATACATTACAATTAGTTCGGAAACACAATGTATATATCATCATTTAACACTTCAAAATTAATCCGGAAACACACCTTCTTTTTTAGCAATTTTTTTAGCGAACTTGCACAAACTTATGTATATTCTTTTTGCTCAAAATATAGTCCAACTATCCTCTTTTGCCCTGTAATTAACTCGAATAAATGATATTAGTTCATGCTCATAACTAAGAAGTGATACACTTAACTACTAAGAAGAAATAAACAAATTTCATTTTGGACTTGTTGTAAAGAAGGTCTGTTTTGACTCAGCAAACAACAAAATCTGAAGAACTTTACAAAAACTAAAGTTGTTCTACTCAGTATATGCTCTCCAGATTTATAAAGATCCTAAAAATCGGATTTACGGTTTGAAAGTTATGGTAAATTTACTTTCAACTTAAGTCTTAGAGAATTTTGCAATAGGGCAGAACTGCCTATCCACTTTCAAACTCATTTTAGTCTAAGTAAAATGCAAAATCATTAAAAGTGGTAAAAAGAAACTTGATAGCTTACTAAAAGTTCTTTCGTTTGAAAAAAGATTGAGCTCATTTGGTGTAAGAAATACAAAGTTATAGCTGTTTTAGTACACACTTTTCTTAAATGAAATTTCAGCTTTTAAAGTCAATTTCAAATTTGAAATTCTCCCGAACCGTTTTAATTTCAAACTACATTTTCAAACAAGCTTTTATTCTCTAAATCATCTATTAAATGATCTTTATTTTCCCTGGAAAACTAAGACATATAAAATTATTATCAACCTTATGTAATTATCATAAATATTCTATTAAGTGGAAATATTCTCATTACTTTCCAAAATGTGGCTTTAAAAACAATTAATTATGAAAACTCATTTTGGAAGAGATAATTAATTTCTTCCATTACCAAGAGATGATTATTAATTATCCATCAAAATATATTTTTATGGTCATCATTAATTACTTGTACTAAAATATTCAAATAATATTTTAATTTTCAAACCAAAGTATTCTTTTGCCTTAAATACATCATTTTATTAATGAAAGCATCAAATGATATTTTCTTCTAATTAAGACATCTCCTTAATTAGAATTATTCACTTTACTTACCCAAATTACCATATTAAATTTCATAAATTTCAAATGATTTAAGGGTATTTCCTCGCCATTGATTTCTTGTGAATGACCTCATTGATTGGCTGTAGAGTTGATCGAGTGATCAAAACTGCCTCGCCACTCATCTAACGCTCACCGTGGTTCAAGGGCTTTATTAAACATTTAAAAAAAAATTAATACTCCATCATATTAACTATTTTCAAACTGTGCTTATTAAAACTCAATATAACGTGTATGACTGTCTCATCATAGCGTTTAGGAAATTCCTGTCGATAACGTTGGCCAAACGCATCGACTAGAATTCTTAAAGCACTAGACGGACAACCCAACAAAAAAATTCATTTTCTTAAAAAAGAAATACCTCATATATAATACTCAAAATATTCTTTGTTTATCCCAAAAAAAAATTCAATTTCTCTTAGAAACCTATCTTCAATTTTTGAAAAAATTGAAAACATAATTTATTACTTATTCTCAAAATCAAGAAACACAAATAGAGTTCATCGAAACGTCCCTAGAATACTCGATCCTCAAGATTGATGGAAAAGACTGGAGTGCTCATTATTTTGAATGTTATAACAAACCACTCACAATACGTATAACGAGTGCGGAATGCGGTAAGAGTAACGATATCCCCTGCAACTCGTAGCTCATGAAAAATTAGTATAGGGTCAAGCTGAGGAATGACCCTAGCACCACTTAGTGGATTAAAAGGAGATCAAAGAGATATAATGTGACGCCCCACCTCTATACCCATGCTAGTCAAGAACACTACGGTGTAGTGCTATCAACTAGCACGAAGAATAAGGCTGTTGAGGAGCGGCCATCAATAGTTAGGCCTTACACTAGCATTTGTTATCTCGATAGGAGTGGTATATATATAAATATTCTTTCATTTTTCATCTCTGATTTATTTTCTACCATCGACATACCCCAATTCCAGTATAAAACGAACTATGATGGTACGTAATAGTTTAGAACAGTAATATAAAATATTACACAGATAATATAATGCGAAACACAAATAAAACAGAAAGTCTCATATATACAATAACTGATATCAGTTACAATACATTTGATACAATACATATGACACGGTACATATGATACGACTACAACAGTCGACTCAGGAAGTTACATATACAAGTACATTAACGTATATAATATACATGAATACATATCTTCCTATACAATTTTACAGACTACTACAAATGACGACGACTACTCCAAAAGATATGAAAGAACTTCATAGCTCTAGCAGCAACCCAAAGCAGAATATCTACAACCTGAAATACTCGGTCTGACCCGAGTATTAAATTCAAAAGAAAATAATACTCCGGTCAGTCTAATTCAAACTCAGTTATTAGTGCACAGAAGCAATAATAATTAGATTATGAATAGACGATGGTCACAATAAATCTCGTCTATCTGATCCTTAAATAAAGAAATCGGATAACGATAAATATAGCACATAACAATGTTAAACAACAAATCAGCAAATTAAACCAAATCAGAATATTGAATTAAATAAACAAAACAGTTCAAACCATTGAAATATCAATTAAAGTATTAATTCTAGTAGGGCTGCAGTACACGCACGCGTGCACTGACTCGCCACTACTGCATAAGGAAATACGCAACAAAAGCAATTAGAATATCAATAAAAGCAATACCGTGTGGCTGCAGTTCACGCTTGCGTGCACTGCCTTGCCACAACAATGATAATGTACCCAAAAACTCAATTCCGTGTGGCTGCAGTTCACGCTTGCGTGCACTGCCTTGCCACTACAGTAAGGATATACACAAACGGGCACAAGGTCAAACCGAAATACCGGATTTAGCACAGGTGAAATTCCAAAAAGTCAGTATGAAACTCAGGTGCAATAAAAATTGAATAATGACATGCACAAACGTAGAAACATGTCAGAGAAACGTGTCGTAACTACAAAGCTAATTCACTTACGAAATGCATATAATCATGCAACCGTAAAACAAACAGTGCAAGCTCCAAAAATATACATATGAAGAATACACTGCGCAGAGTCGTGAACCAAACATATGTAACAACAACAAGTGATGTACACATGAATGTACTGGCGAGAAATAAGTAAGGCTATGCACCAGCATTTCAAACACAAAACCAAACTCCAAAAGATACAACAGTTATGCAACTGTGAAACTGGACAGAGCATCACATACTCGAAATGAATGGTGGTAGAGTAAGTGCAACAACAAGTGTCACAGCCCAACAAATAAATGGCTTTAAATAACCATATATGAACACTGCAACATAATCAGAGTAATAGAGAATGTTTACTGCAAATGAATAATGCAATGTATCAGTTTCAAATAAGTACCCAAGTGCAAATGCAATATGGACCTGACAGTACACGAGTGATACTGTCTTGAGGTAAATAGCCTCAAACAACTCAATAAAGCATGGTAAAGACCTATAACAACCAAGTTTCCATTATGCAGACAGCTAAGTGAAAGCATGTACACGTATCTAGACAGTGTTCATGTTGCAATGTACACACAAAAAATATCAAGCAGATCGTGTAAGGAAAGAAGCTCAATAGCTTCAAATTATATGGTGATTCAGCAAATGAGCATTCGAGACATGCAAATGCTAACCTGAAGAACAACAACATAAGTCTGCAACATATACTACCTATATATAGGTAGGATTACACATGTGTATACACAAAACATATGTATAGCAACACGAACACATGCCACAGAATGGCGACAGGCAAATGATCAACAAAATGAAAACTGCAATCTGAATTAGCACGGACAAGCTAGCATCAAAATACAACAAAATAACAATGACAACTATTGTATCCAATCAGTAATCAAAACTGAAGCCCAGTGAATAAGAATCACAACATACATATATACACACAGACATATCTGTACGTATATATATACAGTGACTAAATGGACGAACTCAGCAACAAACCAATGTACCAAGCCCATAAGAGTCAAAACCAAAACAAGCTTCCGAAATTCAGAACAAAATAACATGCTCACATTCAATATGAATGCAACATTGAAGCTAGTAGATTAACTATGCAACAGAGTGATGTGTATAACTCGAAGGCATGGTGCCAGATCAATGCAGACACGAGTGCTATCAGGTAACAATGAAGACAGTGCTACCAGATAACAAGGAAAACCACAAAACACAAGTCTGCAACACTTCTTATACAAAAGTAGCAAAACATAAACGATGTCAAATGCCAGAGAATAGTATACACAAAGTCAGGTGACTAAGTTTAAATGAAATCACCCAACCGTGGATTACAAGAAACCAGCAATTTCAAAAAAATCCAATTTCACTCAAGTCGAATAACCTAAGCACAGACAAGTGATCGAAAACATGAAGTATAGTACATGTGTCAAGATCAGAGGCAATGTAAATACAGACTGCACATACGTGAAGACTACCTGAGCTCGATGCTTCAGTGAAACAAGTGAAGTATATATTCGTGCAACCATATGTATAACAAGTTCAAGCAGCATGTCAAATACATAATGACCGAAATTAACCAAAACAAATCACATCGTCAAATAAATTCAAATGTAACTGTTTTCTTTTTAAATTATTTCCAAATCTTATCACCAAGTCAAAAAAATCGAAATTCAACAAAGTCAAGGCAGCAAGGTACGAGTCGAACAAGCCAAAATCAAAACAGTTCAAGCAATGACCGAAGTCAATACTCAAAGAAAATACATAGTCGAATGGCCGACAAATCAAGGGACGAATTCAAAAAAATCAAATACGAACAAAAATCGTAGAATTCGAACACTTATAAACTCAAGATAGGAATTATATGTGAGTGAAACACTCATCTTCGTCAAACGCGCGAAAACCACGGCCGAAGAGAGCAACGAGGAAACGAACGAGGCTAAAGAATTGAAGACGGCACCTTCGATTTTTGGTTGAGCCCTAATTTCTGGGACGATGAGGAAGAAAAGGAACGGCCACCATTTTAATAATTTTCGTGATTTCGTTTTTAGGGTTCGCGGTTAATGAAAATGGGAAAACGGGGGAAAAGGGAATGAATTTTTCACGGCATCAAATAATGAAAACGTGGGCCAAAATCATATACAAAGCCCACACCCCTTATTGAATTTCAAAAGAATTTAAACTGGATTCAAAATGCCCAAACTACACTTAGCAAATTTTTAAACGAATTTCAACTCGATTTAAAACATCAAATAGCAATTAACATCCAATTAATCGTTTTAGTCACGATAATCAATTGATGTAAAATACTGGGTTGTTACAGACTCCCCTCCTTAAAGAAATTGCGTCCTCGCAATCATAAGGAATAAATGGACAAAAGGTAACAACCATAAAAGAATATCATCCCAAAATGAAGAAATTCGAAATAGGAAGTTCATCATAAAGAGCATGAAAGAGTAAGCTTGAACGCGTTTGCTCGATGAATTCTCTGGATTCCAAAGTGAAATCCATAGGATCTGAGAACCACTGAGCTTTCACGAGAAAAACATCTTTATTTCGAGGGTGCTAAACCTCCGAAGCAATGATGTGAATAGAAGGTTGCTCAAGAATAAGGATCGGAAACCCCTAAGGCATTTCCGTTAGTGGAAGACGTAGGAAACGTCATGAATAGCAGAAAATTGAGCCGGTACACCGGCGTAGTACCATAAAAACACCAAAGAAATCTTTTAATTTCATAAAAGAAATTCTCAAATTCTCTACAAAATTTAATTATCAAATAGATAATCAGAATACAAAAATCACAAAACAGCAATATCTAATTATCGATACGATAATTAGAAGAGAGCAAAATCAACAAATCTAATTATCAAAAACGATAATCAGGAATTACCACAATGGTAATCAAATCTCAAATATCTAATTATCACAAGCGATAATCAGAAACAACAAATATCTGATTATCAAAAACGATAATCAGAAATCACAAATCAACGAATAATTAATTATCACAATTGATAATTAAATCTTAAATCGCAAAAATTTAATTATCACAATCGATAATTAAATCTCAAATATCTAATTATCACAAACGATAATTAGAAACAATAAATATCTAATTATCAAAAACGATAATCAGAAATCACCAACATCCGATTATCAAACGATAATCAGAAATCACAAATTTTTCAATTAACGAGTCCGGAATTAACCGAAATAGCAAACGCACATGACCCATAACCACGAGTTTTACTAAATCGTTTAATTCACTTTATCGTCTTCTTGAAAGTGCATAATTGTGTATTTTTAAAAAAAATAACATTTCACATTCTCAAACGGACAAGTCCGGAATTAAGCGAATCAGTAAAAGAAAGGGGTCATAATGCTCGATTTTTCTGAAACGTTTAAATCGCTTCCTCATTCTTTTGAAAGCGTAAACTGTAAAAATTTTGAAAACAATTTTAATTTTTTATTTTGAAACAATTTTGAAGAATAACAAATTTTTAAAACACGTGATTAAAATAGCAACATCAGTAGAACTACGGCAAGGAAATTTGTACTTCTCAAAATACCGTAAAAACGGGCAAGAAATCAGCATTGCGGGATAACCGCTTGAAAAATCCATTTTAAAATTGACGGTTACTGAAGTTAATACGTCAAAATCTCATCGAAATAATTGGCATCAAAATATAATACCAATGAACTTTCATTCATAAAAAATTGTCACAAGAATCTTCTCAAAGGTAGAAAGGGATATCATACCCAAAACTTGTATTCATAACAAGTCAATAACACACGAATTCACCAATGAACAAAAATTGATAAAACTTATCAATAGAAATCATGAAAATTGGTGAAGCGCAAATTCTAGAAATCATCACAAGAAATCCAGGAAACACAAATTCTAGAAATCTACACAAGAAATCTAGATATCACAAAATGGGAGTACGGAAACTCAAATGGGAGTATGGAAACTCAAATGGGAGTATGAAAACTCACCTACACGTGAGCATGAAAAATCACCAACACGCGTAACGCTAAGCGAGAATGGGAGCATGGAAACTCACCTACACGTGAGCATGAAAACTCATCAACACGTGCAACGCAAAGCGAGAACGGGAGCATGGAAACTCACCTACACGTGAGCATGAAAAATCACCAACACGTGCAACACAAAGCGAGAACGGGAGCATGGAAACTCACCTACACGTGAGCATGAAAAATCACCAAAACGTGCAACACAAAGCGAGAACGGGAGCATGGAAACTCACCTACACGTGAGCATGAAAAATCACCAACACGTGCAACACAAAGCGAGAACGGGAGCATGAAAACTCACCTACACGTGAGCATGAAAACTCATTAGCACGTGTAACGCAAAGCGAGAACGGGAGCATGGAAACTCACCTACACGTGAGCATGAAAACTCACCAACACATGCAACGCAAATCAAGACGCTATCTCATGGTGGCTAACCGAAAAGCAAAAAGGTATGTGTGAATGGAATCACACAAGTGGTGTCTAGCCTATCGAGAAAGCAAAAGGATATGTGTGAATGGAGTCACACAAATGGTGTCTAGGCTAACCAAAAAGCATAAAGATATGTGTGAATGGAATCACACAAGTGGTGTCTAGCCTAAACAGAAAGCAAACATAGAGACATCGCACAATTGCTAGTCTAAATCATAAAATGATCATGATGATCAACGAGAAGTGTCAATTACACTAAGCTAGTAAATATAAAAGTTTAGCTTCATGTCCCATAACCACTAGCTTAACTTAAATATTTACGAACAAACTGTAAATCTTCACTAGAAAATTGTCACAAAAAGGTTCAATCGAACAAGTCCAAGAGTTAACCGACGAAGCAAACGCAAGCGTTTCATACCACTTGTTTTACTAAGCCGTTTAATTCAATTTCTCATACGAGTGAGGTAAAGGTTTGTATATACTAATAGATTGGAAAATGGTTTAGGAAAAGAGCTTTGTAGTAAAATAGTTTTGAAATCGTTTGGAGAAAAGGGTTTTGATATTTACTACAAGTATAGAAAACCTTTATATTTTTAAAGTGGCAATTCACAATAATAATTGTAGGAACAATCAATCACAAGAATTCACATACAAAGATGTGAATAGAATCCAAAGAAATAGATATCGTATCCTTTAAAAGGTATGTTCACGAAAATCCCGAAGAAAATGTTATCGGAGTTGCTAATAAATGATAGCAACAAATCGGGGAATTAACAAGAATCGATTAAATTTGGAAACCAAATCAATTCAATAAAATTCACATTCGAAGACGTGAATAAAATCCAAAGAATTCGATTCTAAATCCATCAAAGTAGAAATACCCAAAAATTCCAGAAATAGAAGTTATCAAAGTCGACAAAGGAGATAACAACTAATCGGAAAAGAAGAATCAATTAACAATTGGAAAAACAAAGCAGAACGAGCATAAATGCATAGATGACTTCAACAAAAATAAAAATAAAGTCAATGTCGAAGTCAACAATTAATGGCCATAATCGAGTACAAAACGATTCAACATCATCATCAAAGAATTCAACGGCAAACCATGCCAGAGTCTTGGAAATCAAGAATTTAGAAATTTCTCAAAAACCAAGTGACCGAAGTCGAATGGAAATCAAGCCGAGGAAAACATAAAATATCAAGTTCAGAATCGCTGAGATTCGAACAAAATCAATCATCGGCTAAATCAAATCAAAGCCGAAAACACAAGAATCAAAATCAAATGCATATGAATAAGCGTTAGGAATTCATACCTAACAATCAAAGACAACCATATGCAAATATGAGAGATAAAACGTCAACAAATAGTTGTATCACATGTTCCGTCTACGTTATGTTTTATATTTGTCCTAAACCCCAGGCTCTGATACCAAGCTGTGACGCCCCACCTCTATACCCACGCTAGTCAAGAACATTACGGTGTAGTGCTGTCAACTAGCACGAAGAATAAGGCTGTTGAGGAGCGGCCATCGATAGTTAGGCCTTACACTAGCATTTGTTATCTCGATAGGAGTGGTATATATATATATATACATATATATATATATATATTCTTTCATTTTTCAACTCTGATTTATTTTCTCCCATCGACATATCCCAATTCCAGTATAAAACGAACTATGATGGTTCGTAATAGTTTAGAACAGTAATATAAAATATTACACAGATAATATAATGCGGAACACAAATAAAACAGAAAGTCTCATATATACAATAACTGATATCAGTTACAATACATTTGATACAATACATATGACACGGTACATATGATACAACTATAACAGTCGACTCAGGAAGTTACATATACAAGTACATTAACGTATATAATATACATGAATACATATCTTCCTATACAATTTTACAGACTACTACAAATGACGACGACTACTCCAAAAGATATGAAAGAACTTCATAGCTCTAGCAGCAACCCAAAGCAGAATATCTACAACCTGAAATACTCGGTCTGACCCGAGTATTAAATTCAAAAGAAAATAATACTCGGGTCAGTCTAATTCAAACTCAGTTATTAGTGCACAGAAGCAATAATAATTAGATTATGAATAGACGACAGTCACAATAAATCTCGTCTATCCGATCCTTAAATAAAGAAATCAGATAACGATAAATATAGCACATAACAGTGTTAAACAACAAATCAGCAAATTAAACTAAATCAGAATATTGAATTAAATAAACAAAACAGTTCAAACCATTGAAATATCAATTAATGTATTAATTCGAGTAGGGCTGCAGTACATGCACGCGTGCACTGACTCGCCACTACTGCATAAGGAAATACGCAACAAAAGCAATTAGAATATCAATAAAAGCAATACCGTGTGGCTGCAGTTCACGTTTGCGTGCACTGCCTTGCCACAACAGTGATAATGTACCCAAAAACTCAATTCTGTGTGGCTGCAGCACACGCTTGCGTGCACTGCCTTGCCACTACAGTAAGGATGTACACAAACGGGCACAAGGTCAAACCGAAATACCGGATTTAACACAGGTGAAATTCCAAAAAGTCAGTATGAAACTCAGGTGCAATAAAAATTGAATAATGACATGCACAAACGTAGAAACATGTCAGAGAAACATGTCGTAACTACAAAGCTAGTTCACTTACGAAATGCATATAATCATGCAACCGTAAAACAAACAGTGCAAGCTCCAAAAATATACATATGAAGAATACACTGCACAGAGTCGTGAACCAAACATATGTAACAACAACAAGTGATGTACACATGAATGTACTGGCGAGAAATAAGCAAGGCTATGCACCAGCATTTCAAACACAAAACCAAACTCCAAAAGATACAATAGTTATGCAACTGTGAAACTGGACAGAGCATCACATACTCGAAATGAATGGTGGTAGAGTAAGTGCAACAACAAGTGTCACAGCCCCAACAAATAAATGGATTTAAATAACCATATATGAACACTGCAACATAATCAGAGTAATAGAGAATGTTTACTACAAATGAATAATGCAATGTATCAGTTTCAAATAAGTACCCAAGTGCAAATGCAATATGGACCTAACAGTACACGAGTGATACTGTCTCGAGGTAAATAGCCTCAAACAACTCAATAAAGCATGGTAAAGACCTATAACAACCTAGTTTCCATTATGCAGACAGCTAAGTGAAAGCATGTACACGTATTTAGACAGTGTTCACGTTGCAATGTACACACAGAAAATATCAAGCAGATCATGTAAGGAAAGAAGCTCAATAGCTTCAAATTATATGGTGATTCAGCAAATGAGCATTCGAGACATGCAAATGCTAACCTGAAGAACAACAACATAAGTCTGCGACATATACTACCTATATACAGGTAGGATTACACATGTGTATACACAAAACATATGTACAACAACAAGAACACATGCCACAGAATGGCGACAGGCAAATGATCAACAAAATGAAAACTGCAATCTGAATTAGCATGGACAAGCTAGCATCAAAATACAACAAAATAACAATGACAACTATTGTATCCAATCAGTAATCAAAACTGAAGCCCAGTGAATAAGAATCACAACATACATATATACGCACAGACATATCTGTACGTATATATATACAGTGACTAAATGGACGAACTCAGCAACAAACCAATGTACCAAGCCCATAAGAGTCAAAACCAAAACAAGCTTCCGAAATTCAGAACAAATTAACATGCTCACATTCAATATGAATGCAACATTGAAGCTAGTGGATTAACTATGCAATAGAGTGATGTGTATAACTCGAAGGCATGGTGCCAGATCAATGCAGACACGAGTGCTATCAGGTAACAATGAAGACAGTGCTACCAGATAACAAGGAAAACCACAAAACACAAGTCTGCAACACTTCTTATACAAAAGTAGAAAACCATAAACGATGTCAAATACCAGAGAATAGTATACACAAAGTCAGGTGACTAAGTTTAAATGAAATCACCCAACCGTGGATTACAAGAAACCAGCAATTTCGAAAAAATCCAATTTCACTCAAGTTGAATAACCTAAGCACAGACAAGTGATCGGAAACATGAAGTATAGTACATGTGTCAAGATCAGAGGCAATGTAAATACAGACTGCACATACGTGAAGACCACCTGAGGTCGATGCTTCAGTGAAACAAGTGAAGTATATATTCGTGCAACCATATGTATAACAATTTCAAGCAGCAGGTCAAAGACATTGTTAACGCTAAAATGTGAACGCTAACACCCCGGTGTGTGAAGTGTAGTTGTGAAAGCACCACCCGATAGATCGGGAAAGAATTACAAGCAAGTAATAGCAGAAAAGCAGTAAACAACAACGATTTTATAGTGGTTCGGCTTAAAAGTATAGCCTACGTCCACTCTAAGTACTTTTATTAATAATCCCGTTACAAGCTGATACAATTCTTCTCAAGTACAATATACTTCAAGTTACAAGTGATTTGGAACCAGTCTTAAGCTTCAATGTCGATTAAAGTCCTTAGATTCATGTTGAAGATGTGTGGTTTCTTCGTGAATTTCTTTGATGTATTCCTCTAATCTTGAAAGCTCTAAGTGTTGATGAAGTTCTCAATGCAGCAAGGTAACGGTGTATGAAGAGAATGTGCCAAAAGTCCTTTGAATGTTGGAGATGGGTGCCTATTTATAGAGAGTTCTGATTCTGAAATTTGCCAAGTCCTAAACCGCGGCCGACTCAAGTTAAGACGCAGCCGACTTAAGGTGAGTCGTGACCGGTCTAAGGTCGCCTCCGAGTCAACACCACCTCTTCTCAGTAACATGGCATCGGGCTTATATTAGGTCGTGGACGAGTTAACTTGGTAAGTCGCAAGTCACGGTCTGAACGAGATAACTGGGGAGCTGGATCGGTTGTGACTTGGGTCGGCAACTGTTCTAGGTCGCCAACTTGGTAGGGCCTTAGATTGGTAACTCGGTCAAGTCACTGAGTCGGTATCTTCTGAGTCTTAAGCCAGTACCCACGTTAGGTCGGTAACTGTTTTAGCTTTGACTCAGTATTTCTCAAGTCGGTATGCCTCTCAATCCTACTAGGTCGGTAACCCTTTGAATCTTAAGTCGGCCTCCCTTGAGTCGCTGTCCCTTCTGAGTCATTAAGTCGGTAACCATTGAGTCACCATTCATCTTAGGTCGGCAATGAGCTAAGGCTGTTGGGTCGGTATTTATGTTGAGTCGGTAGCCTTGTTGAAGTGTTAAGTCGGCATAACCCTTAGGCCTTAGGTCGGCACCCCCTGTTGAGCCTTAGGTCGGCAAGCTTCTAACTGTTAGGTCGGAACCTCTTGATGCACTAGATCGGTGAGTCATGGTCAAGGCGGAGTTAACATTTGCCCCTCGAAGTATACGCCTAAATATTAGGTCGTGTGCTTCGATAGCCCTTGACCCGTCCCCTCTTAGGTCGGTAGGTCGTATGCGACCTAACAGTTAGACCGTACGTGTCGCTCCAAATTTTCCACTGCAGGGTATAAGACATCCATCTTCTTCTTCCTTTTCATTACTTACTCCCTTGCTCAATTCTGCCATTAAAATTTCCCAGAGCTCCTAAAGGCGATTTCACTCTAGTCAATCACTGATAACCTTTGCCATCCATCGTAAGTAAACTTGCTTCCTCCTCAATCCAAGATTACCGTTGATTCATGAATTTTACCAATCAAATTTAAACCGCCTCTTTGTACGATGCTTTATCACGAATTCCGTTATATCTATAGTTGATGATCCTTAGTTAGTTTGATCTGGCTTTAGGCTATCGATGAAATGATGCCGATGGGTTACTGCTTTAGGCGTGGCCAATTTTGATTCGCGTTAGGATTGTAAGGCGTTGGATTCGTGGTGGTTTTGAACCAGTTTATGGGATGATCCGGTAGTATGAACGAGATGAAGGTTTTTTGGTTGAGGGAGTGGCTAACGGGTTAACGGGTTGAGTGGGGCGAGGTATTGATTTGGATGCGACCCGGTGATTTGAAGTGACTTAGCTTTTGGCCGACCCAATCCTTAAATCGTGGCCGTGTTAGCACTTGGGGGAAATATGCCAACCTATTCTTCTGCCGATCTAAGCCTTATACCGTGGCCGAGTTAATCCTTGGGGAAATCTGCCGATTTAACCTTCTACTGATTTAACCTTGAACCGCAGCCAAGTTAACCCCTAAGTCGTGACCGAGCTAAGCCCTTAAACCGTGACCGAGTTGGCTCTTAAACCGCTGCCGAGTTAACACTTAAGCTTTGGGCATGCTGACTTTTTGAGAGCATAGATCCACTTTGAGTTTCTAACTTGAACTGCCAAACTAAGTTGCCTAAATTTTGAACTGCCCCAACTTTAAATTTGCTTGAATCTCAGTGTATTATTTCACAGATCGCATTAACTTATAAGCTGCTAACCTGCTGAAAATAACAAACAAAGAAAACCAAGGCGAAAATACTGCCATTGACTGCCCATGTCAGATGACAGATTAGTCAAGACAGGACAAGCAACTTAATTACACTGCATGAAATGTTTGTGAATCAATCAATTAAAGTTAAACATTAATGCAAAGTATCAATAATCTGAACTGATTTATCTGCATCAACATCTTACTTGCATATTTAGGCTTAAAACAATAGTCCCTGAATTTCATAACTAACAAATGCTTGCTAGTTTTCATTCCAGTTATATTTTTTCACTGCTTGATTGATTTTACACAACACTTCACACACTTTAGGAAACGTGCACCTTCATGTTTGAATACCCAGTTGTTTATGTAGAATGACTTCCCACCGAGAAGAAGAAGTGGTAACTCAAGAGGAAGAAACTTTTCCGATAGCTGTTCCCATAGAGAATCCTCCGGAGAGAACCTCGACTATTCTAACTTCGAGAGCGTTTGTCCAGCTGCGCACTCAATTTGGCTTTGCTGAAAGTGATGTTCTTCTCCCTGGGCCAAGTGATACTGCTGACAATCCTCCCTATGGTTTTGTTGCAGTCAATCGCCAAATGTGCTTAAGTGGGGCGATTCCTCCTTTTAACGACTTCCTTCGAACTCTTCTCCTTCGGTTGACAATCTCTCCGTTTCAACTTCATCCCAATGGCTATGCCATCTTGACGGGATTATGTGTTTTGTTTAGAAGAACCCTTGATCGCCTACCGAGTTTTGAAGAAATTCGTTATCTGTGCTCGTTTGCAAAGAGTAAAGATCATCCTTCCCTCATTATTGTGAGAAGTGCCAGAAACCGCAAGCTCATTTCCGATCTTACTGAAAGCGTTCATGGATTTTTGAACCAGTTTTTCTTTGCCCGCTGTCCCTCAGGGTTTTATGCCATTTGGAGAGTAGGAAGTAAGATTAGTGTTTCTATTTTTTCCGTTTTGAAACTTTTTCGAGATCCGAACTTTCAGTTGCTAATTTCATTCTTTGTTCCTTTCAGCACTTCCTCTCCCTTCTAGAGACCCAATTCACAAGCAAGTTTTTGAGAGGTTGAGTGCCGTGGCCACAGAAGAGAGGAGCATAAAATTTCTGTTGAGGGATGAATTTTTACATCAACATGGGCTTCTACACACTTCTCGCTCTATGCATGCTCATGAAGTTCCAACGGAAGTCCCTGATTCTCCGATAAAGACTCCTGAATCTTCGCTGGTGAAGTGCTCCACTTCTGTTGATGTTGCGGGGCCATCTGGTAAACTTGCCCCGGTTATCGAGGAAGAAGAGCCTCAGGGATCCTCTCACCATTCACAAGAATCTGGTGACAAGGCTAAGAAATCCAGTCCTGTCAAGCAAAGCAGGGACGATACCTTTGAAGGATTGAGCGACCTCTTTGCTACTTCACAAGAGATCTTCAAAGATGACCCTACTACCGCCGGGATTTCTTCTTCAGTAGTTGAAGCTACTTCTACTTTGCAACAGTCGTCGTCGACTCAAGAGTTGACGTTAACTATTACACCCACAACCACTCCCCAAATAAAGAGTGGTTCGTAGACTAATGCGCGTAGTTTGCACATCACACACACTTAGAATTTCTCATCACTTCCATGCACTTATCTTCTTGTACTTTAAAGATTTCTAAAGCTTATTATTTTAATTCCAGATTCTCCTATGGGGCGCAGCGGCTCGTACTATGACGATTTCCAGCGCTACGGGAGGCGTAGCCAGTATGATTACAGGCGTTACCTTCCTTCTTACAGAGAGTCGGATGAAGAGAGGGCTGCCCGAAAGGCTCATGAAAGGAGGACTGAAGAAGAACATCGTGAAAGAAGGGAGAGAGAAGAGCACCATGATTCTTGGCAAAAAGGCGATGACTCCCACAAGAGAAAATCTCATGACGATCGAGGAAAAGGTCACATGGGTGAAGACTTAAGCAAACGAGCCCGTCACAGTGAAAAGCAGGCCTCTACTACTCCTGAGAAAGTTACTACTCCTGCCTCGCTCGACATTCCTTCTGACTCTCCTGCTCTTGGGAAATCAGATATTCAAACGATAATTAGCAGGCCCAAATTTCAAGTTGGACCGGGTCCTGCTACTCTTCAGAGCCGGTTTCCTCAATGATGCCTTAAGGGAGTGAGGTTCGACCTAGACTTGGTCCCCATCGACAAGTCTGCCATGTTGCGCAATCTTGACGCCGTCAAACTTGATATCGAGAGGATGTCAAACTGGCAGAAGCTTGTCGATGAGCTTCAAAGAGTTAACCGTGCCAACATAGAGGCCATGCTTACTATGGAAAACGATAAGGCCGAATGGCAAAAGGTCGTTGAGCAACACGACACCGAGATGAGGAACATTGCTTCTTACAATGAGGAGCTTGATGCAAAAGTCGAGGAATTGAAACATGAGCTTGCTGCTTCCTCTACTTCCTATTCTCAAAAAGAAGAAGTGCTCCTGAAACAAGTGAGAGACGCTCACGCTAGCCAAAGGGATGCCGAATATAGGCTAGAAGTACAAAAAAGAATCAGTGAAGGCTATGCTACTGATATTGCTGAGCTCCGAAAGAAAAACAACTCCCAGGAGGCGGAGATACAAATGCTTAAGCTTCAGCTTGCCAAAACTGAAAGGGAGCGTGATGAGGCTGTCGCCGGCAGAATCGCAGCTGAAGAATCTCATGAGGCGACCAAAAACAGCATCAGCTCAACATTATTCGACTTCTACTTGCACAGCGTCTTGGGGCGTGGAAGCCTTGCCTTTCTAGGCCCCAAGTATGAAATCACACTGGCTGAAGTTTGGGAGACAGCACTTGATATGCTCGGTGGTAAAGGTGCTGGATATGCTGAGTCAGCCCTTGAAGAGCATTATCTTGATGACGAAGCCCGTGCCGCTCTTGCCAAGGGTAAGGAGCAGCTTGCCAGAGCGCGGGCCGGGATGGCGGAAGAGGAGCGTTCTGGAAAAGAAGTACCGCCTACCATCTCCGAACGTCCTCTAGTTTCTCCCGAGGTGGACATTACAGGCCCTAGTGCTCATTTGCCGCCTCCTACAAGAACTGGGGTAATCACCCCTACTGATGAAGAGGCTTTGGAGGACATTGGGGCTCAGAATTATGAGATTGAACTGACAAAGCCAATATCTTCAGGTAATTTCGACATTGGTCCGATTCAGGTGGATTGCCTGCTTATTCCTCAAAAATTTGATGAGCTTCTCGATTACCTCTTGAATCTCGATGAACCCATATCTCCCTTCTTTCGGGAAGATACTAACATTTTCAATTTTTCTTCTTCTACAGTTGAAACAACAAGTGCAGTGCAGACTTCGCCTTCTCTGGTTATTCCTCCTCCATCTCTTCAGGTGACTCCTGCTTCTGCTTCACAACCTGGGTCACAAGAGGAGAAAATTGAGGCTCTTCATGGTTTGGATGACCCTGTTGCCTCGCAGGAGCAAAAAGATGAGGGACTCGAAGGAGGCGAGATCTCTCCGGAGCGGACTCCTTCTGACGACGTAGTTTTGTCCGCTCTCGTTACTCCGGGGAGTGAGTCTTCTTCGCAGAAAAGGAAGAAGCTTGGGACATCGAAGAGGAGGGGGAAGAAAATTATCACCACTGAAGAGGAACCGGAAATTGCACCAGTTGTACCTCCCTCCCCTTCTTCCCTTATGCCTTCAGACCAACCTGGAAGACCCGAAAAGCTAACCACTCGGCCGGGTAAAGGGTCTAAAGGCGGCAAGAAGAAATGAAGAGTTGAGCTTTTTGATTCCTTTTTTGTGTAATGGTCGGATGTTGTGCAGGCACCGGCCCCTGCTTCTTATTTTGAAACCTGTATCTGCAATATCTGCAATTGAATAAAATGATTCTTTATTTGTACAGACTTTTGTTTGAATCTGAGAATGCATTTATTATTCATTTTTGCACAAGTTTTTTTTTTTTTTTTTTTTGCACAAGTTTTATTTATACGATGTTGCGGTGAGCTTGTGGTATGTTGTTTGAGCGTACTTTACCGACATAGTTATACCGCTTTGTATGTAACTATACCATGTTTCCCCTATACCATGAGCTTACTGCAATATCGTATACTTTAAGGGGACTTGCACTCTCGTTTTCTAAAGAATAATTACTTCATTCTCGAGAAGAATTTTCGTAGAGTGCAACTTCCTTCATATAAGTTTCTACGCTTTGTCCTTCGAAGAAATCACTTTCTCCTTTTGCGTTTGTATATATTTTGCCAAGTGAATTCTTCTATGTGGCAAAGCGAACCTCTGAATGTACTTTAACCCCCCCTTTTTTTTTTTTTTTTTGAGGAAGATCATTCTCCATAATAGGTAAACTACTCTTCCTTTGGAAGTTAAAGTATGCTCTTGATGAGGATTCTTTTTTTTATATATATATAGAAAATTGTACCTCTGAGGAGGGATTTTTCACGTTTCAACACTTGGAAGTTTTATTTCAATCTTGGTGAAACATGTACCTCCAAAGAGTTATGCCTTAGAAATCCTTTTCACGTTTCAACACTTGGAAGTTTTATTTCAATCTCGGTGAAACGTAGGTTTCTGAAGAGGTCTTTCTTCTTAATTGCGCCTCCGAAGAGGTCTTTATTTTGTTTGCATTTCAACTCTGGTGAAGTGAAATTCCGAAGAGCGGCTGTTACACTTCAACTCCTGGTGAAATGTGCCTCCGAAGAGGTCTTTCTTTTGTTTGCATTTCAACTCTGGTGAAGTGAAATTCCGAAGAGCGGCTGTTACACTTCAACTCCTGGTGAAATGTGCCTCCGAAGAGGTCTTTCTTTTATTTGCATTTCAACTCTGGTGAAGTGAAATTCCGAAGAGCGGCTATTACACTTCAACTCCTGGTGAAATGTGCCTCCGAAGAGGTCTTTCTTTTGTTTGCATTTCAACTCTGGTGAAGTGAAATTCCGAAGAGCGGCTGTTACACTTCAACTCCTGGTGAAATGTGCCTCAAAGAGGGTTTTCATTGCCTGGAAGTTACTCTCTCATGGTTGGAGGGTCATGACTTCTCCAATCTTTTTTGTTGAGTAGAGAACTTTCTTTTTTGTGGCATATGACCCATTAGAGGTCTTTATCCTCCGAAGAGCTGTGCCTCCGAAGAGGACTTGTGCCGCCAATGATGGTTTTTGGTTGTATTCTTGTCTTCTTGCTTATGCCTTTTCAGCGATCCTCTTTTTTCCTTTTCAAGTTTTCATTCCCCTTTTCTTGCAAGTAGCTTGTTTAATCCAAGGAAGTGTACTTCATTGACAGGCAAGTTCGTGAGAACGGGCACTAGCTTCCTAATTGGATGTTTGTTCGTTCAAACAATCTCAATTTATTAGCAAGGGCTCGTTTCTATCGAAATCATAAGCCGTTTGATTGAAGTATTTCCTATCTAGGATTTGAATTCGGGGCCTTTATGACTTGAAATTTGTTTGTTGAATGATGGTGAGAATCACTCGGTCTTATTATGAGCAAGTTTTATTTCCATTGTCTGCAAAAATTCAAATCGACATTTCAGCAATACATTTTATGTACTTTTATATCGAAAATAAAGCAAACATGTAATAATAATAAAGAACACAAGATTTATAGTGGTTCGGCCAGAAATTTGGGCCTACATCCACTTTATATTCATTCATTATTCACTTGCATTAGTTTTACAATTGCTTTCAATTACAAGAATCATATATCCGCAACTCTTTTACATTATTTCAACAAAATTTTCAAGTAAAATATGGACGCAAGTGATTGCTGTTCCATGCCCTTGGAATTTGAACTCCTTCAACAGTAGTGAGTTTGAATGTGCCGTCAAGAAGCTTCTGACCTATCACATATGGTCCTTCCCAATTGGGCCCAAACACACCTGTCGCGGTCATAATTCTTTTCACGACTAGATCTCCAATTTCAAAGCTGCGTTGACGAACTTTGGAATTGAAATGCCTGGCTATCCTTTGCTGATGAGCTGCAACTCTGAGATTAGCTTCGTCTCTTTTTTCATTAAGGAGATCTAGCGCTTCAAGTTGTAGCTTTTCATTTTCAGCTTGATTGAAATGGATTCTTCTGTGTGAAGGGACCTCTGCTTCAACAGGAATCATTGCTTCCGATCCGTATGCTAACGAAAAAGGAGTATGCCCAGTCGCAGTTTTGTGAGTAGTTCTGTATGCCCATAGTGCAAGTGGTAGTTTATCGACCCAACCACCTTTTGCTCTTTCGAGTTGCTTTTTGATGGTTGATTTGATGATCTTGTTCACTGCTTCCACTTGCCCGTTTGCCTGCGGATGAGCTACTGCCGAAAAGCTTTTCTAGATTTTGAATCGTTTGCAAAAATCCTGGAACTCCTCGCTTTCAAACTGAGTAACATTGTCTATGATTATTTTCTGAGGCACACCGTATCTGCAAATGATATTCTTAGTCACAAAGCTTATCATTTTCTTAGAAGTGATAGTAGCCAATGGTTCAGCTTCAGCCCATTTAGTAAAGTAATCAACTGCAACAATAGCATATTTAATCCCTGATTTAGCAATTAGTAGTGGCCCAATGAGATCCATTCCCCAAATTGCAAACGGCCATGGACTGACCATCTGTGTGAGTTCGGTAGAAGGCGCTCTAGGAATTTTGGCAAATCTTTGGCATTTGTCACATTTTCGGGAGTAATCTGCAGCATCTCGATTAATTTCTGGCCAAAAATATCCGTATCGGAGAATTTTCTTTGCTAATGTTTGACCACCTGAATGATCACCACATTCTCCTCCATGCACCTCAGCTAGGATTGTTTTGGACTCTTCCCGGGATACACATCGAAGCAATGGCATTGAGAATCCCCGTCTGTACAATCGGCCATCCTGAATTACATAGCGAGAGGCTTTCCTTAGTAGCTTTCGTCTTTCTATCGAATTTTCTGGCAGAGAACCTCTGAGTAGGTAGTCCAATATTGGAGTCATCCATGACTCTTGTTCTTGAGATACATTCATAATCCAGTCTATATCCATCTCGTCTATACTTGGTGCTGAAAGGACTTCTACAGGGACCAATCCCAATAGTTGAGCTTCACCAGAACTTGAATACTTTGCGAGGGAATCTGCCTTCATATTCTCTTCCCGAGGAATGTGGCTTATTGAATAGTGGTCGAGTTCACATAGGAGTTCCCAAGCCTTTGACAAGTAGGAAGGCAGGTTTCCACCTTTTGCTTGAAATTCCTTCTTGACTTGGCATACAATAAGCTGAGAATCACTGAAGATTTGTAATGCTCGAATGTTTAGCTCTTTAGCGATTTTCAGACCTGCAATAAGAGCTTCATATTCTGCTTCATTGTTTGTTGAAGGAAATTCCAATCTTAATGCATAACATAATGATCGACCTTCAGGAGTTTCAAGTACCACTCCGGCTCCAGAACAGTAGTCATTTCTTGCGCCATCAACATACATCTTCCACTGGATTGGGGAATCACTGATCGCTTCATCCTCACCATTATCCTTCTCTGTGAATTCTGCAATGAAATCAGCTAAAGCTTGTCCGTTGATTGCTTTTCGGGGGTGATAAGTGATGTCATATTGACTGAGTTCAATGTTCCATTTTAGAAGGCGACCCGAAGTTTCAGGGCGAAACAGGACTTGCTTTAGAGGTTGATCAGTAAGTACCCTGATAGGATGAGCTTGGAAATATTGCCTCAGTTTCCTTGATGCAACTAGTAGGCAATAGGCGAGTTTTTCCAACTTGGAGTAATTCAGCTCTGCCCCAGTGAGTCTTTTGCTGATATAGTAAACCGGATGTTGAATCCTTTTGTCTTCCCGTATCAGCGCTGCACTTAGAGCATGAGATGATACTGCCAAGTATATAAGAAGATCCTCACCATTGCCTGGCCTAGAAAGTATTGGAGGCGTTTCCATATGACGGATCAACTCATCGAAGGCTTTTTGGCATTCGGAAGTCCATTCAAAATTCTTCTTTCCTTTCTTCAGGGCGTCAAAGAATGGGATGCATTTATCAGTGGCTTTGGAAATGAACCGACTCAGGGCGGCGACCTTTCCATTGAGACTCTGCAATTCCTTCTTCGTTCTAGGAGCTTTAACTTCTTTCAAGGCAGTAATTTGAGCTGGACTAGCCTCAATGCCCCTAGCACTGACGATGAAACCTAAGAACTTTCCGGACTCGACCCCAAATGTACATTTCAGAGGGTTAAGTTTCATTCTGTATTTCCGAAGGACTGCGAACATTTCTGCTAAGTGTTCAATGTGATCTGCTGCTTTCCTGGACTTCACTAACATGTCGTCGACGTAGACTTCCATAGTTTTGCCCAATTGCGGTTTGAACATAGCATTAACAAGTCTTTGGTAGGTTGCCCCTGCATTTTTCAATCCGAAGGGCATAACTCTGTAGCAATAAAGTCCAACATCTGTGATAAAGCTTGTATCCTCCTGATCCGGCTCGTGCATCATGATTTGGTTATAACCGGAGTAGGCGTCCATGAAAGATAACAATTCATGTCCCGCAGTTCCGTCTACCAGTTGATCGATCCTGGGTAACGGGAAGCAATCTTTGGGGCAAGCCTTGTTTAGATCAGAAAAATCGATGCACACTCTCCATTTTCCATTAGTTTTCTTGACCAGCACAGGATTTGAAACCCAATTCGGATATGTAGATTCTTTGATGAAGTTATTTTCCATGAGTCGATCGACTTCTTCTTTTAATGCTGCTGACCTTTCTGGACCTTGGGTTCTTCTTTTCTGTTTAACTGGCGTAAACTTTGGGTCAATATTCAGAGCGTGTACTGCAACTTCTGGAGATATTCCACACATATCGGCGTGAGTCCAAGCAAAGACATCCAGATTTGCTTTCAGGAAAGATATCAAGACATTCTGAATTGACACATTAAGCTGTGAACCCACATTCAACACCTTATTTGGGTCCTTCGGGTCAACAGGTACCGGAACTGTCGTTTCCACCGGTACCACTCTATTCTCCCCTGCACTGGCTTTTCTGGGATCCATTTCTTTCCGTGCCCCGCTGTGCTCGCCAGTGCAGGGTCCGCCCCGTAATTGCTACAAGGCTGGTTCTTTGATGCGGACTGGGGTTGCCGCATCCTTCCCCATTTCTCTTTTTCTTGACTCTCGCAGCTCTGTCAAATAGCACTCTCGCGCAGCATTTTGATCCCCTTTTATAACTCCTACTCCATTGTCAGTAGGGAATTTAATAGTGAGGCACCACGGGGCTAGGATAGCTTTGAATGCTGCGAGTGTTGGACGGCCAAGAAAAGCATTATAAGCAGAAAACTCATCGACAATCACAAATGTTTGCTTGCGGACCACTTTCCTTTCTGCTTCCCCAAGTTCTACAAGCAGATCGATGGTCCCAATTGGTTGTTTTGGCTCCCCAGTGAAGCCAGCGATCTTCTGTGATGAGGCTTGTACATCAATCATAGGGATTTTCATCTGGTCAAATGTCTTCTTGAAGAGGATATTACATGATGCTCCGCAGTCGATGAGGACTCTTCTGACAATGGCCGGTCCAATACCGGCCGAGATGACCAAGGGATCTAGGGTAGGAGCTTCTATTCCGGTGGAATCTCTGGCTCTGAAAACAATATCATCGCTGAAAGTTTTCTGTTGTTTCAGGGGCGTAGTATCTTCTAAAACAAAGACGTCTTCTTTGGCTGGAGCATATTTCAAAGCCCTGGAATATCTCTCCATCTCACCCCAGCTCTTGCCAGCTGGGTGAGGCCCTCCTGTAATGACATTGATAACGGGCCTTCCAGATTCATGTCCCGTAGCTTTCTCACCTGTCCTAGGCTGATGAACAGGAACCTGTTGCCCCTGACTTGACGATGCAGGATTGTTGCTATTTTTCTTCACGAATTGCTGCAGTTTGTTTTCTCTTAGCAACTCTTCAATCAGATTTTTCAACTGGCGGCATTCATCTGTCTCATGACCGGGTTGATTGTGGAAGCGGCAGAATTTCCCACTCTGTATGGCTTTTTTCCCGGTTCTCAAAGGGATAGGTTTAGGGAAATCGATGGAATCTTTAGTGGCCAGGTAGATGTGCTCCGGTGTATGTGATAATGGAGTATATTCTGATGGCTTGAAGGATCGGGGCTTCTTCAGATTACCCTGTTTCTTCCCATTATTATTCTCCCTTTTTTGCCCCACCGATTCATTCTTGCGTGGAGCGACAGTGTTGTCTTCTGCTTTCTCCAACACTGTCTTTACTAGTAAAGGACGGCTTTCCAAGCGAATGAATTCATCTGCTTTTTTGTAGAACTTTTCGAGAGAGGTTGGCTCCTTCATATTTAACCATTTCCCAAATTCGCTTGACTTATCAATAGCCCTCATCAGATAAGTCAATATCATTCGTGGTTCAGCATTGTCCACCTCAGCCAGCGCTATATTAAAGCGGTTCAAGAAGGATCTGATAGACTCACCAGGATTCTGCTCTAAACTCGATAGTGACATAATGTCCTTGGCCTTCGAAGCATATAGTCTAAACTGCTCCTTGAATTTTCTGGTCAAGTCTGAAAACTGATCGATAGATCGGACTGGCAACTTGGTGAACCATAGTAGAGCCACACCTTCCAGGTATACGGGGAAATATCGACACTTTACTTCGTCTGAGGCCCTGGCACCTGTCATGTGCCAATCATATTTATACAAGAACTCATTCGGATCACTTGTCCCTTTGTAAGCTGGAATAGTCGGAGGGACAAACTTCCTTGGAAATTCCGCCTTCAAGATTTTTTCAGTAAACGGAGTTTTACTTGGGGCGAAACCCCATTCCTTCTCATCTTCAACCCTTTGCATACTTTCTTTCATGATCTGCCGGACCATTTCAGAAAGATATTCCTCATCATGCCGAGTTCTAGATCCACCAGCCTCAAGAACTGCCTGCTCAAAGGGACTAGTAGCCCTTTCCGGAGCATTCCTCTCACTAACATCATGAATGTTGCCAGCATAGTTCCTTTCATTACCAGCTGGTTGATTGTTTGCCCCAAGTAAATCGTTCAACTTATTCAGAATCAGAGCATTCTGGGCACTTTGAGCCTCTAATTGTGCATTTTGGGCGTTTATCTGCTGGTTTAGCCCTAGAATCACAGCATCCAACTCCGCTTTCGTAACTCCAACAGACGGAGTGGGTTGATTAGGTACAGGGGAAGCCGAGGTTCCCTCTTGAATGTTTCCAGATCTGATAGATCTACTTTTCCTTCCAGGAGCCATAATCTCAGATAGACTTCTGGTTTTTAAGGAAAATCTTTCTTCAAATCTCTGTGAAGCAATGATGCCAGTTTTCCTGAGTTCAATTCTCAGTGAAAGCACCAAAAATGTTAACGCTAAAATGTGAACGCTAACACCCCGGTGTGTGAAGTGTAGTTGTGAAAGCACCACCCGATAGATCGGGAAAGAATTACAAGCAAGTAATAGCAGAAAAGCAGTAAACAACAACGATTTTATAGTGGTTCGGCTTAAAAGTATAGCCTACGTCCACTCTAAGTACTTTTATTAATAATCCCGTTACAAGCTGATACAATTCTTCTCAAGTACAATATACTTCAAGTTACAAGTGATTTGGAACCAGTCTTAAGCTTCAATGTCGATTAAAGTCCTTAGATTCATGTTGAAGATGTGTGGTTTCTTCGTGAATTTCTTTGATGTATTCCTCTAATCTTGAAAGCTCTAAGTGTTGATGAAGTTCTCAATGCAGCAAGGTAACGGTATATGAAGAGAATGTGCCAAAAGTCCTTTGAATGTTGGAGATGGGTGCCATTTATAGAGAGTTCTGATTCTGAAATTTGCCAAGTCCTAAACCGCGGCCGACTCAAGTTAAGACGCAGCCGACTTAAGGTGAGTCGTGACCGGTCTAAGGTCGCCTCCGAGTCAACACCACCTCTTCTCAGTAACATGGCATCGGGCTTATATTAGGTCGTGGACGAGTTAACTTGGTAAGTCGCAAGTCACGGTCTGAACGAGATAACTGGGGAGCTGGATCGGTTGTGACTTGGGTCGGCAACTGTTCTAGGTCGCCAGCTTGGTAGGGCCTTAGATCGGTAACTCGGTCAAGTCACTGAGTCGGTATCTTCTGAGTCTTAAGCCAGTACCCACGTTAGGTCGGTAACTGTTTTAGCTTTGACTCGGTATTTCTCAAGTCGGTATGCCTCTCAATCCTACTAGGTCGGTAACCCTTTGAATCTTAAGTCGGCCTCCCTTGAGTCGCTGTCCCTTCTGAGTCATTAAGTCGGTAACCATTGAGTCACCATTCATCTTAGGTCGGCAATGAGCTAAGGCTGTTGGGTCGGTATTTATGTTGAGTCGGTGGCCTTGTTGAAGTGTTAAGTCGGCATAACCCTTAGGCCTTAGGTCGGCACCCCCTGTTGAGCCTTAGGTCGGCAAGCTTCTAACTGTTAGGTCGGAACCTCTTGATGCACTAGATCGGTGAGTCATGGTCAAGGCGGAGTTAACAGACATAATGACCGAAATTAACCAAAACAAATCACATCGTCAAATAAATTCAAATGTAACTGTTTTCTTTTTAAATTATTTCCAAATCTTGTCACCAAGCCAAAAAAATCGAAATTCAACAAAGTCAAGGCAGCAATGTACGAGTCGAACAAGCCAAAATCAAAACAGTTCAAGCAATGACCAAAGTCAATACTCAAAGAAAATACATAGTCGAATGGCCGACAAATCAAGGGACGAATTCAAAAAAATAAAATACGAACAAAAATCATAGAATTCGAACACTTATAAATTCGAGATAGGAATTAGATGTGAGTGAAACACTCACCTTCGTCCAACGCGCGAAAACCACGGCCGAAGAGAGCAACGAGGAAACGAACGAAGCTAAAGAATTGAAGACGGCACCTTCGATTTTTGGTTGAGCCCTAATTTCTGGGACGATGAGAAAGAAAAGGAACGACCACCATTTTAATAATTCTCTTGATTTCGTTTTTAGGGTTCGCGGTTAATGAAAATGGGAAAAAGGGTGAAAAGGGAATGAATTTTTCACGGCATCGAATAATGACAACGTGGGCCAAAATCATATACAAAGCCCACACCCCTTATTGAATTTCAAAAGAATTTAAACTGGATTCAAAATGCCCAAACTACACTTAGCAAATTTTTAAACGAATTTCAACTCGATTTAAAACGTCAAATAGCAATTAACATCCAATTAATCGTTTTAGTGACAATAATCAATTGATGTAAAATACTGGGTTGTTACATATAAGAGTAAGGTTAAGATATCTTCTCGAATGAGAAGAAGAACACTAACAAAATATCATTACTTCGAGTGAAATAGTCTCACACTTATGTCTAAAATTAAGTATCCAAAGAGGATTATCTCCTAAGATAAGATGTCATTAATTAAATTTTGGAATATTACGGAATAAAACATATTCCTGGACATATCCCAAATTATTTACCACATTAGGCACGATAAGGCAAAGGACACGATGATTAAGGAATTCGTAACACTTGTATTACACTTAGATGTACCGTAATATGTGTACCCCGTGGCCCACATTAACTATGAGAATTCCTGGATAATTCTGTCTGCTAATGTGGAGAAGAGGGCTGGTTAGGAGCGACCATCTATAATCTTGTCTTAAACATCTACTGCATACGTCGATAAATGCTTTATACATTTTTTTCTATTTCAAGTGAATCGACATATCCAATAAATTCTTAATACAAAACTATAGGTGGCTAATGGATCTATCAGAACAAAATACAATAACTTAATGCATATCACATAACGGAACAATAATCATCATATATATAAATACACATACATAGATACATCCTAGTATAATACAAATTGATACACAAAAGTGGTACGGAGACCACACTATATACATCTAATCAAATACATATCAGAGTCAAGCGGAAAGAAATATAAACTACACAAAAGTGCTAGGTTGATTCCAAGCAGATGCATCAAAGCTAAGTTCCGTAACTGATAGCTAACCTGAAACAACTTGGTCTGACCCGAGTACAAAATACACGGGTCAGTCTAGTTAAAAAAATTAGTTAATTAGGATAGACGATAATATGAAGCATAAGACACAAGGTGATAATTCTTTTCGATTGAGAAAATGCAACAGAAAGAATACAACTCATGACTTAAGTGAACTAATGTCACTTAAGTATACAAAGACCTCGAAAAGGTAAATTCAATAATAATACTCAAATAATATAAACATTTGCTTCATATCATCAGCGGCATCCCAAAATGTCTACATGGTTTCCATGGACCATATCTCCTCAAAAGGAGAAACATTAATCAAGCTCTCGCCAAAATGGAAAACATAAAACATTCCCAAATAGGATGATTCAAAACTCAAATAAAGAAGAATCTCCAAATTCAGTTATACCTCATGTCATTGGTATAAATGTATATATATCTCAATCTCAACTCGGCAGAATGGCAAAACCCAGAATATCTTATGAAATCATGAAATCATCCAAACTCATGACTCAAGGAATTCAATAAGAGTTAAAGACATCATAAATGAAATCACCACATATAAAACATCTTATATAGCGCTAGGTTATTGATGTAATAAAACATCTTAAAATGGTGAAATCGCATTAAAACAAAAAACCTAGAAAAACCGAATTGGCCAAATCCCCGATTGCAATGCCGAAGCGATGTTGCGCGTGCTAAACTCAGACTGCTGAAGCCTCAGCAAAGGTCGCTAACACCTCCCAAAGAATTTCGTCCTCATGACAAGGTCGCTGACACCTCTCCAAGCCATTTTGTCAGCCCTAACAAGGTCGCTAACACCTCCTTAAGCAGTTCGTACTCATGACAAGTTCGCTAACACCTCTCCAAGCTATTTTGTCAGTCCTAACAAGGTCACTAACACCTCCCTAAGAAGTTCGTCCTCATGCAAAGGCCGCTAACACCTCTCAAAGCAGTTCTGTTAGGTAAACATCGTGAATGTGTCAAAAACTCACGGATAGGAATCTGAAAGTGTTAACGTGTGTCCCATACCACTCGTTCGCACTTAGCGGTTTACTGCCGCTAGTCGATGCCACACTAGAAACATAATAAAACTCAAAAAATCATATCTCACCTCATCTCATTGGCAAGTGGTAAAGAGACACCATACTCGTCTCATCTCATCGACTAATATTAAATGGCATCTTAATTTGTCTCATCTCATCGACAAGCGAAAACATCGTGATGGTTCCTCACAAACCACAAATATCAAAATATGAAATCATATACTCAAGATTTGCCATATATCATCGGCAAGTAAATAAAACATGCGGTGGTTCTCATCGACCATACTCCTACATAGAAGATCTCAAACCATAATACTTGCCAAATATTGGCTATCTTAAATAATTCCAATACATAGGAATTTTAAAACTCAAAATACACCATAAAATGGCAGAACATCTGAGAATCAAGAATTAACCGAAATAGTAAACACAGATGTCCCATACCACGTGTTTTACTAAATCGATTAATTTTCTTTCTCATACGTTCGAATAGTGTAAAAGTGTATGTTTTATATTTAAATTAGTTTACTAGAGACAACAAGCTTTTAAAACTATTTCTCGAAAAGATTAACAAAACCTATATTTGAAATTCCTTTATTATAGGTAATAAATAGATTTTATACTAAAAAATAATTTTAAAACTATATAAGAATAACTTGAAATGTCCACTTATTTCAAAAAAATCACTTCAAATATGGTTTAGTGAAAATTGTGCTCGAAAACAATGAAAAACAAGAAAGATAACTCAAGACTAATAACTTGAATTCAACACGAATTCAATTTAAATTTAACCCAAAATAAATTCAAATTCTATTTAAATTTGAATTTCAAATTCTCCAAATATAACTATCGTATTAATAAGTATCATACCTTTCAAAACATCTCAAAAATAACATCAAAATCGAACAAGAATGAGAGCAAATATAAGCTAGTACAATTCTCAAGTCAATGATTTATTGCTATCGTTTTGCTCTCGGGACAACAACAAACAAATATAATTTTGATCAAGCTAACTTCGAAATTTCAGAAAACTCAAAACAAGAAATGTTTATAAAATAATCTAAGCTTTCTAAAACATTAATAATAATCTAAATCCGACAACAAATGAGAATGATACGCCTAAGTTACTAACTGTATTTAGTTTAGATAATGTAATTATCAAATTGACAGAGCTGGGAGTTTGCAATAGGATTTCAATCAAGCTCTGCCCAAAATATTCAGATATATTCAACATTAAAGTTGCCACACACAAACTAAGCTTGTCGGAACTTCAAAAATCATCCAAATCCGACAAGAAACAAGGAAGATATACTCAATTTACTAACTGTGTTAAGTTTGGATAACGTAATTATTAATGTGACAGAGCTGAGAGTTTGCAACAGAATTTTGATCAAACTATGCTCAAAATATGCATATGTGTTCAAAATGAAAGTTGCCACACATAAAATACGCTTTTCAAAACTTCAAAAATCATCCAAATCCGATAAGAAACAAGGAAGATATGCTCAATTTACTAACTGTGTTTAGTTTGGATAACGTAATTATCAAAGTGACAAAGCAGAGAATTTGCAACAGGATTTTGATCAACCTATTCTCAAAATATAAAAATGTGTTCAACATGAAAGTTGTCATACACAAAATATACTTTCCATAAATTCATAAATCATTCAAATCCGACAAGAAACATGTAAGATATGCCCAATTTACTAGCTGTGTTTAGTTTCAATAGTGCAGTTATCAAAGTGACAGAGCTGGCAGTTTATGATAAATTTTCGATCAACCTATGCTCAAAATTTGCAAATATGTTCGACATAAAAGTTGTCATATATAAAGTAAGCTTTCTGTTACTTTATAAATTATTAAATTCTGATCAAAAACGAAAAAGATATGGCTAAATCAATTTCGGATTCAAACTCAAGAAATTTAGTTGAAGACAGAATTTTATCTTATTTTCAATCCTATTTCAGGTTAATAAAATTGCAAAATTTCACAAAGTAACCAAAAATAAAAACTGTTCATTATTGAGTCTATTTTCTAACAAAAAAATATTGACCTCAAACGGATAAGAAACATGAAAGTTGTTGTTGTTTTACTTCAGCATATTCCTATTATATTTCAGCAATCATCCAAAGTAAGTATTAGGCATAGATACAATAAACGATTTCTTCCTCATCTTTGCAATTACAGTCAAGATTTAGCTTGAAATGTGAGTTAATAAACTCATCTTTGATTAGAGAAGATAAACTCCGGATTTATGCTGAAAGAAGCAAGTTTAAACATGTAAGGGCTTCAAAACATGTAGAACTCAATAACCAGACATGCAAACAAGAGATTCACTGTAATCAGATAATCACTTCTCAAAGATTTTGATTTGATGAAATAATTATAGTTTTTGAGTTGATTACCTGTTGTAATACTCTTTAATCGGACAAAGTAACAATTTTTAAATTGAAGAAATGGAGATTTAAGGCTCTAGATTGAAAGAGGGGTAAGTTTCTTTCTTCTTTACCCTTTTCTGTTTATTTACAGAAAAAGAAGAATAGTGTTTGTACGTATAGGAAAAGAGATAATATTTCTCACTTCGGTTGCAAATAAATGGGCTTTGGACCCAACAAAGGAAAGAATTAATTAGTTTATGATAATAAATTTACACTAAACAATTATATGCACTATGTTATAATAAAACAATGCATTTTCTTTCAAGTTTTCAACCAACAAAATATGTAAATTGACATACACATGAAATAAATTATTTTGCACTATATGAAAAGATTAATTTTTATTTTTTTAAAACATTATTATTATTAAAATCCTTTCCTTCACAATAATACACAATTTACTTAAATAAATGAATAAAGCTCTATTTTTAACTTCAAAATTCCACAAAAATACTTTTCCCACTTAAAAAATATATTTTAAACCGTTTTAAACTCAAATTTATAATTAAACTCATTTTTTAACCAATTTCCATCTTTTTATTTAAATAAAAAACCTTTAAAAATCTCATACTTCTTTTTAAAAATTATTAAAAGTGGTAATTGGCAACAGTTAATACAATTATAGCATTTTCATCATATAAGGTTATTTTCTACTCACTATTCTCACAAATAAACATGATAAAGATTTCCAAAATTTTATTTCCACATTTTATTTTCAAAATTCATTATTGTTTAATATAAACAATTTAAATCTTCAATTTATTTTAATTCACAATATTAAATTATAACTTTTGTTATAATTTAATATTTATAGGTAATCACCAAAAGCAGGGTTGTTACAAATTCAGTCACTTATAAACTTCTTGTACATTTCAAAATCATTTATAACCCTTCATGAACCCATATACCATTTATAAAACATCGTTTATAAATCTATAAACCCGCTTCTAAAATTTGTTTACAAATATCTGACCGTTCCTTAAGTCTACAAACCACTTTATAAACCTTTCCTTAAGTCTACAAACCATTTTATAAACCCTCTCATAAGATTTAAGCCTTTCAACTCTATTCATCGGTCTCAGAAATATTTTAAAAATAATTCAAATCATCAGGAAGATAGGCATAGGGAAGAAGTTGCAAACAAAGTTATTCTCAAGGACAACAAGTTTGCTTTTTAGTCTAAAGGACACTTTTCAATGTAAACAGGAGATGATATACAACCATCATTCTGTGATTTACACTCAAAAGCGTACTTAGTATAAAAAGCAAACTTCTTGTCCCTAAAACTAAATTTTTCTCTAACTTTTACCCTAAGCCTAAAAACCCTTAAAATCATTTACTTCAAAACATTATCATATAATAATAACTATTAACAATAAACATTATAAATGATGTAAATCATTAACTCAAAAAACATCTTAAAATAATAATTAATAATTCCAAAATATTATTTAAGAAATAATAATGATTGATCTTTACCATTTTATAAATAGTAATAATTTAGTTCGAAAGGCTTATTAACAAATCCTTATTTTTAATTCCAAACCATAATTATTCTTAAATAATTAATATTTCAATTTATTAACCTTTTTATATATTCTTGAAACATATAAACTATAGCAAATAACTTTTGAACAATGTTAGAATAATTAAATTACTTTAAATAATATTAATATGATTTTATAACTTTAAAATAATTTAATATAATTAAATATCTTTAAAAGAATGTTCTTATAATTAAATAGCCTTAAACTAATATTATTCTAATTAAATAACTTAAAAACAATATTAGTATAATTCATTAACTTAAAAATAATATTAATATATTCAATTATATAATCCTTAAAAATATTTCCAAAACCTAATTTCAGATTTTAAATTCGTTTCTTGTCTCAAAAATCAATTCTGATTTGAATGACAATTTATAATATTTTTAAAATACTAATTTGAGGCCAATAGCCACCCAATACTTAACCAATATCAATATCGATTTTCTATAATTACTGAGTTTTAGTTTTCAACATATAACAATGTTATAACCAAAATGCCCACAATCAGGTTCATTTTTCAATAATCCATTATAAATATATATTTTTGGAACGATTCAACAATAGCGAGGAATCCTGTTGGATCCCTCTAACCAGTTTGCCCTTGCATCACAAACGTTAAATAGTTATAAAATAAAAATCAACTGCTACAAGGCGGGATTCGTATATAAAGGGTCATCCGCTCTTACACGAGAACGTAATAGGGTCCCATCCGCTCCAATAGGCGGAAATATATCCAAACCAACTAATAAATATAATAATTCATACAAACAATCATTTAGCAATTTTTATCAACTATTTATCATACTAGTTATCCAAACGGTGAGTTTAACAAACCCAAATTTTATACTGTCGCTGTGACGCCCCGCCTCTATACTCACGCTATCCAAGGACACCACTAGGTCGTGCCATCGACTAGCACGAACAATAAGGCTGTTGAGGAGTGACCATCCATATAATGCCTTTGTGCTAGTACATATATGTTAGATGGTATGTCACGAGGAAATCCGACATATCAGATACAAACTCAAAGCTACTACATAGTGGCTATGTGGTCTTTGGAAACAATTATAGAAATAAGCATAACACAAATCAGTCACAGATATTCATATCACAAAGGCGGAAACAAATATGAATACATCACATAAAATTGTACATCAAAGTAGTGGTCATACAAGACCCGCTACATCACAAAAGAATAAATACAAGAGCTAGACAAAAGAATAAGTATACGTCAAGGAGTCCCTATCTCGAATGTATAACAACAAAAACTACCAATCTAAAGTAGTAAGACAAAAGTCAGATGATGGTCCCAGATAAGTAGTCAAGCAGAAGCACCTTTAACATCTCGGTCTAACACAAATATTATTTAATAAAAAAATAATAAACGGATCAGTCTAGCTATAAATATTAGATAAAATGAGATAGGATAAGAGATATGACAAAAACGTATGATAACAATAATTCCATACTATGAAAAGTATACATTAGATAACAATAAAAATAATAACACATCTCGAATATTCTCAAACACCGAAAAGGATGTCATATTCTTTATAATATTCACCAAACCACAAATATTGATAAAACTTATCAATGTAAATCACAACAATTGGTGAAACACAAATTCTAGAAATCTTCAATTAGAAATATAGAAATCAAAAGAGGGAGGCCTATCACAATCGGGAGTATGAAAACTCACCAACACGTGCATCATAAACGGGTCGCTAACCCATGGTTGCTAACCATAAAGCCGGTGCAACGACATAGTACAATAACGGTACGTCTGAGGAACCTGAAACTCGAGTAATTCAGAACAACGATGTAGTACAATAATGGTACGTCCGATGAGCCGAACTCAATAAGAGAACATGGGTCGCTAGCGCATAAAAATGAATCGAAACTCCAAAGAATCCCTAGCTCATAAGCCTATAAAATAAATGAGACGAAACTCAATAAAACGAGATATAGTCCCCTACGTGGACAAAGAGACATCGCGTAATGCTAGTCTAAACCATAAAATTATAATCATCAATCAACAAGAAGTGTTGATTACATTAAGCTAGTAAATAAATGAGTTTAGCTTCATGTCCCATAACCACTTGCTTAACTTAAATATTCACGAACAAATTGTAGATTTCCACTCGAAGATTGTCCCAAAATTTTCAATCGATCCAGTCTAAGAATTAATCGACAAAGTAAACGCAAGCGTTTCATACCGATTGTTCCGCTAAGTTGTTTATTTGATTTCTTGAACGAACCAGGAAAAGATTTGTATATGCTAATAGATTGGAAAACGATTTTATAAATGAGCTTTGTATTAAAATAGAGTTGAAAACATCTTTGTGAAAGGGTTTGAATATTTACTACTAGTACAGAAACCTTTGTATTTCTAAGTGACAAACCATAGAAATGATTGTAGAAACAACCAATCACCAAAAATTCACGTTCAAAGACGTGAACCAAATCCATAGAAATCGATACCAAATCCATCAAAATGGATATTCCTAAAAATCCCCAAAAAGAAATTATCAAAGTTAATAAAAGTGATAACAACTAATCGGATCCATGAGAATCAACTTAAAATTGGAAGTCCACACAAAAACAACAAAATTGTTTGAGTTAAGCAGATTCAGTCGACTGATTCTATGCCTAGAAACTTTCGGTTTCCAGGTTCAGTTGACTGAACACAGAGGTCAGTCGACTGATACGACCCGAAAATCTGTACCCTTTGAATCGACAATAATCTACACATGTCCGACCCAAAAAGCACAGACTGATGGAAAGTCAAGAGAAAGAAAAGAAGAGAGAGGAAGAGAAGAGAAGAAAGAGAGAAGATAGACCAAACAGAACAATACAGAATCTCACATCACAGCGGAAAATATATAATATCTTATCAATGATCTTTACAAAATAGAAACTGTATACATATACACATCAATCAGAGTTCAACAATAAATCAATAGCTATCAGCCTGAACAGTTATAATAACCTGTCCTTACAAATGCTGATAATATACAACTAAGCACAGCGGATAATCGATAATCAAAACAGATACGCATATACGAAATGAAGATCTTCAACTCGCCTACTGAAGCTCCAAAAGCATCAAATTTGAACCTATAAATATACTTGGTCTGACCCCAAGCATTGAAAGGGAAGAACGTCTGGATCAGTCTGGTAAACCAGCGTGAGAAACACACTCAACTGAATTTATTAAGTTACCAAAACTTTTTCTTAGTTTTCAAAACAAAAGTATCTCGTACGACAAGTCCATACATAAACACGAACCTGTTTTTACCTCACGATAACTAAAACATATCATATCAAATCCTCTTATATTATAGTAGTGTCTACTATATACAAATAATATTAATCATAGCCAAAGTTGTTACATTGATTAAATTCCGGCATATAGCCCAATTGGGTAATACAATCAAAATGGCAAACACGTAGTGGAGTTTGGATTTCCATACAAATGATCAGGTGAAGGGACTAGCTTCCGGCAGTACATCTCTAGAAGAATGCACCAAGGACCATCACAAAGGATCCTCTACCAACACAAGACAGACCCACCTCTATAACTAGATGGTACCGAATATATCATCCTCCGGTCATTACCAACCTTTACCGATGGCCCTCATAATATACAAACCACAATAATCAGATACACGGCGTCATAGCATGTAAAGATATATCTAGAAGAGGATGATCATATTCTAATGGGAGTGACCCACTTAGCCTTGCCGCATCTAACCTGTTTTGGTCATTTTCGATTGATGAGGCTAGAGGTAACGATTACCTTTCACAAAGCACAATCACATCACTTAGAATGCCACACGGCGATTTCCGTTGACTACTAATTGCCTTCCACAAAATTACAACCCTTAAGCTCATACGTCTCAAGGAAGGTGTTAAGCTAAGAGAAGTTGCCTTCTCCGCCTGCACCAAAATAAGTTTGTAAAAACCAATGTACGTAATCTGTGGAAATGTAATGTTAGACAAACATCCATACAAGTTGTCCAGGAACAGGACAAGCCGAAGGTACTTTCCTACCACATCCTGTCGGGAAATCCCTAAGATTAGTAGAGAATAGTCATTGCATTGGATATTTCATAATGAAGAGACCACTCCTACAGGATGTATATTGGGATTTTAACCCCAAACGATCAACAAGCTGCCTCGACAATGAAAATCCATAATATCAATATCATCACAAGCAACCTGCACAATCGTCGCATATACGTTGGTCCAAAGTGGTTTTCAGACAAATCTGATCTCGGTCTCTTCGCACCAACAACGCAAAAGCGTTTCTCAACCTCACACAGAAACTAAGTCTCATAGACTTAGTACGTCTCCAACTTTCAATTTGCTATCCTTTGGGCCAAAAGGAAGCTCGATACATTGGAGTAATACTCCACACTATATGAATCAACATCCTCAACACAAATGATAATCAAGCCTACACAGAAGGCTACGTACTAAGTGTACGACTAAATAGTTCCCACATCAAGTCGAGAAACTAAAATTTGGCCAAATTTGATAGTCGATTATTTAACTACCAAAACAAACAAACAAATTTTCAGCACCATAACAATCACTGGGCCCTTTTAATTAATCTTTATTAATTAATTCACTTACCAAATATTCACTTCAATTATCTTTAAAAAGATATAATCTCAAACCATTTCAATTTCTATAATGGAAAACATTTCCATATACTTATTTAATAATAAGTAATTCACAATCAATTTATTTTCAACACATAGAAAAATATTTCATATACTTAAATCACGATCAAGTATATATTTTATTTTAGAAGGAAAACATTCTTTTAAACATCTTTATTTTGCGTCAAAACGAATGTTGCGTAAAACATCGTTACGACAACCCAAAACCAATAGTATATGGATTCGAAAATAAGATAGATATATAAATCCCGATACTATACAAAAATATTTTCCTTCGAAAATCATTTACTATAACAATAGTGTTATAGTCAATCATTTCCTTATTTCTCGAAAATGTCTATTTCAACAATGAATGTTGAAATCTATGGTTTAGATCTTTAACACATTTTAAAACATCTTCAAATCGTTTTAAATCCATTTAAAGTATCACTGCCCAAAACATTTATTTAATATATTATTCACTGTCCCAAATCGTGAATGTAAATCTCTAACCAAATTCAACACTTCTACATATTAAATTAAAGGATTATCCACTGTTCAAAATCGTGGATATAATTCCTTTATAAACTATAATAATTAACTTATCAAATTCAATCGATTTCGGATTTATAAAACAATGTTTATAAATTCACATTTATATATTTTATAAAAACTTCAACTTATAAAATCACTTTATTAACCAATTCCATTTATAACTCAATTACATGCCAAAAATCCAAATTATAGGTTAAATACTTATAATTCATTTATTTACAAAATTATTCTTTTATAACTTTACCAAATTATAAATTTTATTCACTTGTAAAAATCCATTTATAACTTTATTTTAACACTTATAAAACTCATTTTATAATTCCAATATTTTAATTTATAAAATACCAATTTTATAAATCTTCTATATAAACCATTTATAATAAATCAAAAATACCAATTTAAATAAACCAATTCTTTTAACAATTTACAAATCGTTATTAAAACGTATAAAACTCCAAAAAAAACCATATTTAAGTATATTTCACCAAAATCATAATTTTTACAACATAAAAATTATCACATTTATTTACTTAAATAAATTCATTTCTTGAACAATTCAAAAACTCACCAAAAAGTTTTCAAATTCACTTTTAAAATCCTTTTTAAATCAAAATCATCACTTTAATACTTTTAAAATTATCAAAATAGGCCCAATGTTGCAACAGCACTAAATACAAAAATCACGGCAACCAAAACATCATATATCATATGACAACAAAATATATCACAATATCTGTAAATAAATAAATACGGGTGAGGAATCCAGTTGGATCCCTCCAATCTGTCACCTGCAACAAATATACATATCAGAATATGTGTAAAATGTCCGCTTCAAGGCAGACGCGCGTACAAAGGGTCATCCACTCATACACAGGAACGTATAGGGTCATCTGCTCCACTAGGCTGGTATATACCCAAATATCAATTAATATATCATATATCATCCAAACAATCATCAATCATCATATAATAAATTATTTCCCACTTATATATAAATATTAGTAAGGCAGAAAGAGTGAGTTGTACTCACGTTGCATCCAATAGTAGTTGTAGTGTTTTGTTTCGAATAAAATTAAACAATCGTTTAAACAATCATTTAATTTTACCCAAAATTTTCACTTGCTTCAATCAACCGCAAACTAGCTCCATCGCATATTGTTCGTCAATATGAACACAATGAAATTCGTTTCGTCAGAAACATACCTCGTATGAAAAAGATATGATGTTTTAAAGTTTGTACGAATTTATAATATAATAATTTCAACTTTTATTTTAAATTTTTAAACCTTTGCTATTATCTCGACCGTACATTTCTTTCCCCAAATTTGGCCCGTGCGTTGATGCTTCTTCTTCCCATCGTGCGAATAAGCAAGTAATAAAACCCATATGTCATCGTTCTTTTACGAATTATTGAGCCCTCCATGATCATGTAGGCGATGATCCATAGCCACCACGCGAGAGCCCGTGCTTCACTCCACCACCCCCAGAGCTTGTCCAACTCGGTCGTTAATTTTGCTCGATAACCATGCACAGACAACGAACGAACGCGGGCATTTTTCTTGCCCTATGGTCCAAGATTCGACAAAGTACCTGTATGGATTGAAAGTACTCGTGATCCTCTTCAAGTTTGTTGTTGAAAGTATTTCTTAAAAATTTATGGATTGAGATATAATAGAGGAGGAAGTTTCAAAAAATGCCGGCCATTAACGAAAAACGGCGGCTAGGGTTAGCTTCTAGGGTTTTGAGTGAAAATGGAAATTATAACGTCCTTTTATAGAAAATATGACGACGCTATTCATCCGAAAATTTTCCGAACTCGAAATGAAGCGTGCCGCCTGGCGTTTATAATGTTTTACCCCTATTCCAAACACAATGGCATATATATCAGAAGCAAATTCGATCGTATTTGGAAGATAGGTTTTCGAATCGAATTATTTAAATTTAAAATTCACTTAAACCGATTTCTACGCGTTTTAGCTTGCCCCGGATAAACCGTAAATCCGATTGACACGAAATTTGAGATCGTACAATAATTTAATATTACGGATCCAATGAAACTTGGTTTCATCGAAATCCGTGACAGTTTAAAAAGTGGCTGTTTTTTCATGTTAATTAAATATTAAAATATTCAATTTTTGTAAATTAACTTTTAATTCAATTTTAAAAGTTCTCTAACATCATTATAATTCAAATAGAATTTTAAAAAACTTTATAAATCATTTTTATTCACGTTAAATCCAATTTCCAATTATTTCATCAATTTCAAATATTAAAGTAACCATTTAATTATCCAATTAAATTACTATTCGAAATAAAATCTATTCAGCTTATTAAATTTACTTGTGCATATTTAAAATCAATTAAATAAACAAATTTCAAATGACTGAAATTCTGGGTCATTACATTCTCCCCTACTTAAAATAATTTCGTCCTCGAAATTACTAAGTAAGGAAAAGTCACAAAATCCATTAACTTTTCAAACAATTCGTTCAAATTAGATTAACCAAATCTATTTAAATGTTTAACTTTCCCAAAATCATTAGTTAAACTTCTTATAAAACTTTTCCAGGTTTTCAAATCCTTTTATAGTTATCCTTTCAAAAACAACTAATATTGTTTAACTTTCAACTCATAAATCAAAATTTTAGTTATCAAAATTTTTTCCAAAAAATTTCTAACGCCTTAAATTTTCAAAAAATTTCGCTAGCGTTTTCTTTTCGCGGTTCGATCCAAAAAAATAACAATATATATATATATATATATATCACAAATATACATCTCATCATCAAGGATGAGGCATCCCGAAGGGAAAAAAGTGTAAAAGTACGATATGTAATCCAAGATATGTACCTTACATATTATTAGCGAGCATATACGGCTAATATAGTGCGAAAGCGAACTCCAACAGCGAAGCATGCGCCATCCGCACCTACTAAACACTCAACAAACAAATGAGAAAGATGTATATATAAAAATATTACCAACATACAACATATACCAATACAACAACTATATATGCCAGTATAGCAAATGCAACAAAAGGCAACAAATCCGACCATCAACCAACTATCATCCAACTAACATCCATAACTAAGCAATATACATTCACTTTTCATTAATATTCATTGAATTGATTTTCAATTTAATCACATTTGATTCATCAACATTGGATTTTATTAACATTCATTTATTCATATTCAATTAGTTAACATTCACTAATTCATATTCCAATTTGTTCACTTCCAAATCCGGTCAAATCAATTCTATTTAAATTCACTTAACTTCCCATTTGAATTCAATCATTTAGCTTTCAATTTTATTAATTCAATTTCATATGAATTTCTATACAATCAACTAACAATTATCTAATAACCATTGTATAACCAACATAACCAAATTAATTCACTTTACTTCGTTTACATCCAATTTGCTTTAACACATTAAATTTCAAATTGGTTTAATATTCCATTATTCAGTTCTCAACTTCATTATCTTTTTAGTGAATTAACACTTACATCTACTATTCCTTATCAATTATTTACAATTGATTGTATTACATTCAATCCATATTTCATTATTTCAATTGCTAATTCAATCTATAAATAAAGTTGAATTTCTTTATATAACTCAAATTCATATTCATCACTTTAATTCACATTATTAATTTACTTTGATACCAAAATCAACTTTATTCAACCATACTTAAGTAATCTTTCGTTTCAACTTCATTTTATTTAACTTAAGTCAAAATCATATCACCTTTCAAACTCAGATTTTGTGTTGCCTAACCTAAAGTGTTTAACCTTTTTAACAATTGGTTTTCCTTACCTTTTCACATTTTATAAGTTATACAACTTATTTTTTCATAATTCCGTGAACATCTGCCAAAGTTCACCTCCATTCGCATTTTTATAGTTTCAAATCTTGGATGTATAATCACTTGACGCTTAGGTTCAATTAACCTCCCAAATTCATATTATACAATCACTTAACCATTTAAGTTTAAATTCCATTACAATAACTTATATAATCCAATTAAAATTCAATTCAATATATTTAACTTTCCTTCAGTTAAATTTCAAATCATATATTTTATTATGCTAACTCACATTTATTTCAACTTTACCAAAGTTAAAATCTTAATTTCATATTATAAGTTCAAAACTCATTCTACTTATATTTAACATTTACACTTGGATTTTAAATCAAATTTGTTTATCATAACAAAATTTCAATTTCAGTTTACTATTAGTAGCAAATCAATCACACGGAAAACTGAAAATGAAGCTGATGATGCTACAGTCATCACCCTTATTATTTCCTAGCAACAGTAGTGAATACAGTGCTTTATATTCTTTCAAAACAAAATTTTTATTTACAAATCACATTCACAAATCTTTCTTATATAATTTCACTATTCACTTTACTTATATAAGATCATTCCAAATTCTTTCATCTTATTAAAATTTATAATAATATAACCTCTTTAACTTTGAAAAACAACTTTCAAAATAAACAGGATTCAAATTTCCAATTTCTTAGTCTAAATTCATTTTTATTTATAACACATATTTATAAATATATTCAAGTTGTTCCATTTCTTATATATGAGATTATTTCACAACAGTAAATCATATTAATTATAATTCCATACTTATAATTCTTCCCTTATACAATCCATTCTTTTACAATTGATGTTTTTTTAGATTATTCAAACAGTTTTTATTAACTTACATTGGAACGTTTAAAGAATTTCGACTTTCGAAAATCGACATTAATACGTTCACTACATCAACTGCCAAGAAATCGATGGCCGGAAAACCCAACCGTTAGGGTTAAAGAAGAAGAGGTAGAAGAAGAAAGAAAGAAGAAGCAACAGAAAACAATATCAGAATCTCACAATCGCAGCGGAACAACTTATAATAGATAAATGAATAATCTTTAAATCATAAGAACTATATCAGTTATTACATTACATCACATTGCACTTCATTATCAGAGTTTACAACAATAAACAACGGAAAAGAAATAGTATAATTTAACTTTTAATTCAATTTTAAAAGTTCTATAAAATCATTCTTACTCCAATACGATTTAATACAAGTTTACAAATCAATTTTAATCACATTAAACCAAATTTTCAATTATTTCTGTAATTTCATATATTAATTTATCGATTTAATTATCAAATTAAATCCAGATATTCAAAATAAAATTTATTCGACTTACAAATTTTACTTGTTACTATTTAAAATCAATTAAATATACGAATTTTAAATGACAGAAATTCTGGGTGGTTACATAGATATATTTACATTTTCAAAAAAAAATCAAACAATCAGTTTGTATATATTTTAATAATTCTGAAAATTATTTCTTTATATATAAAATATAATAGAGGTAAAATTATTTCATTTACCCAGTCTAAAATAATACTATGTCGACTTGCCTCGTTTAAGTGTTTAGAAATCCCTATCCATAACATGGCGTCCCACATACCGACCATAATTCACAAATAGCTCAACGGATAAGCAAACACAATATAAAACATTTTATATTCACTAACAAATATGCGCTTATATATATAATACACTCAACTCAATCTAGAGTGCTACTGTCCCTATCTATAATGAGTACACATCAAACCTTAGGAATATACAAAATCTAAGCTCTGATACCACGTGTGACGATCTAGGCTTCTCAACCACTGACAATGGTCACTTTCCGTCATAGCTTACACTGGTATCTCACGCTTTGCTTTTACAGCCAGCCTCTCAACTGAAACCAACCCCTTGATACTCGATCTCAGGGACATGTAGGAGTAAGAGTCATCCGTTCGCTACCTAACAAGAAGCGAGAACCCCCAATCATGTACGAACCTCACTACGCAAAGAGGATAACTAATAATCAAAACAGATACGCGTATATGAAATGAAGATCTCCAGCTCGCTTGCTGAAGCTCTAAAAGAATCAAATTTGAACCTGTAAATATACTCGGTCTGACCCAAGCATTGCAAGGGAAGAATGCCCGGATCAATCTGGTAAACCAGCGTGAGAAACACACTCAACTGAATTTATTAAGTTACCAAAACCTTTTCTTAGTTTTCAAAACAAAAGTATCTCGTAAGACAAGTCCATACATAAACACGGACATGTTTTTACCTTACGATAACTAAAACATATCATATCAAATCCTCTTATATTATAGCTGTTAACTCAGCTTTTTCAGCAAGGCCGTGACATCAAAAATCGACCGAGAAGCCAATGATAGTTCATCTCGAAGGATGGTCGATTTAACCTCCCAATAAAGCAAGTTCTGTTAAATGAATTTTCAGATAAGATCCCCTACGGAGGGGGGGTCCAGGGGGGTGCCAACCCCCCAAGGTGGGGGTGCGGGGGCAACGCCACCGCCTACGGTGTTCGACCTGACCGGTCAGGTCGCAGGGGTCCAGGGGGCAGCGCCCCCGGCGGGGTGCGGGGCAGCGCCCCGACCAAAACGGTATACGACTTAAAGAATGAAGCGACCTATCTTCTATTCGAGGCCAGCAACCTAACAACTCAATAAGTGGCGACTCAAGTGGTGGCACCGACTTAAGGAGTTAAAGGGTCAACCGACTTAACGAGATAAGCGGGTGCCGACCTAGTAACATAGCATGGAATGCCGACCTAAGGCCTGATGGGATGCCGACCTAAAGGTGCTACCGACCTAAGGCATGAAGGGATGCCGGTCTAATGAGGCTATGCCGACCTAAGGAGAGTTCCGACCTAGTATGGAAGCCGACCTAGTACTTTACAAGGTCTACGACCTAAGGCAGCTACCGATCTAGTGCCTTAGAAGGATTACCGATCTAACGAGTTAGAAGAGGTACCGATAAAACGCTCAGAAGGGGGGTTCCGACCCAGCATGTATGCTGACCTATTTACTCGAACTAATGGCCGACCTAAATGCTAAAAGTAAAGTGGTTCATACTTATCTCGGCAACGACCTAGAGCTTAACCTATCTCAGCCCCGACCTAGGACTTCAACCTAAAACTGGAGACCTCGCATTAGAAAAGGAAAGTAACCTGCGACCTAGCCTAACCCGGAGCTGACCTACGACCCAATTTTAGACCGGTCTAAAGTTGCGACCTAACTCCGAGCAGAGCCTATAAATACGCAACCACCTATAACATTGAGGGGACTTTTGGCCATCACTTTCTTGAAGAGAACGACACCCTGCCACTTCTGAATTCAAGCAATACAACGAACTCCGAGAAAGGATCTACATCATTCATCATGAATTCAAGAGATTGCTTTTCATCGAAGTTTGAGCTATTCGTCAAAATGTTTTGTAATCGAAGTGTTTTGTAAAGAATTGTAATCAAATCAGTAATAAAGGAGATAAAGTGGATGTAGGCTTGATTATAAGCTGAACCACTATAAATATTGTGTCTTTTACTGCTTTTCTGCTAGTTTTCTGCTTGTTTCTAATTCCCGTACGAACGGGTGGTGCTTTCACAATCACATCCTATACACCGGGGTGTTAGCGATCAAATTTTAGCGTTAACATTTTGGTGCTTTCACTGAGAATTGAACTCAGGAATACTTTCACCATTGCTTCGCGAAAGTTTGTTGAAAGAATCTCTCTAAAGACCAGAAGTTTATTGGAAATAATGGCTCCTGGGAGAAAGCGAAGTTCCGCAAGATCCGATAATGTGAATACCGCTACCTCTCCTCCTTTAAGTCAAGCAGCTCCAACTGCTGGAGTTACACGAGCAGAATTGGACGCCGTAGTTTTGGGATTGAATCAGCAATTGAATGCTCAGAATGCGCAGTTGGAAGCCCAGAATGCCCAGAATGCCTTGATTATGGATAGGTTAAACGCCCTACTTGAGGAAAATCACCAACGACAGGATAATGAAACAATCTATGCTGAAGATGCCCGTGACCCCCAAGAGAAAGGTATTCCTCAAAAAGCAGACAACGCCACTGCAAGGGGACCTTCCCAAGCTGAAGGTTCAAGGCCGCAACCAACTTTTCGCGAATATTCGCCCAGGCAAACTTCCGAAAGAAGAGCGGACGCGGACGTCTGCCCTGCAAGACCTCTGAACGATGAGGAGTACCTATCAGGGATGGTTCGCTCGATTATGAAAGAAAGCATGCAAAGGCAAGAGGATGAAAAGGATTGGGGATTTGCCCCGAGTAAGACACCGTTCACCGAAAAAATCTTAAAGGCAGAGTTTCCCAAGAAATTTGTACCTCCTACCATCCCAGCTTATCGAGGGACAAGTGACCCTAACCAATTCCTGTACAAGTACGATTGGCATATGACCGGGGCAAGAGCAACAGATGAGATCAAGTGCCGTTACTTTCCGGTATACTTAGAGGGAGTGGCCTTACTTTGGTTCACAAAGCTGCCAGTTAGATCCGTGGATCAATTCTCTGACTTAACACGAAAGTTCAAGGATCAGTTCAGGTTATATGCTACAAAAGCCAAGGATATAATGTCTCTCTCTAGTCTAGAACAAAACCCCAGAGAATCTACCAGATCATTCTTAAATCGTTTCAATATAGCCCTAGCTGAAGTCGAGAACGCAGAGCCAAGGATGGTTTTGACTTATCTAATGCGGGCTATCGATAAATCAAGTGAATTCGGTAAATGGCTAAAAATGAAGGAGCCAAACTCACTTGAGAAATTCTATAAGAAGGCTGATGAATTTATGCGTTTGGAAAGCTTTCCTGCGACATCAAGAGCAATCGAGGCCGAAATTTTGAATGTCGGTGTTACTTCTGATAAAAGAGAATCTAGAGGACAGAAGAGGAAGAACGATGGTGGAAAAAAGCAGAGAGACTTGAAGAAAGCTCGCCACTTTAAACCTTCAGACTTTACTCTCTTAACTGATACTCTGGAGAACATCTTTCTCGCAACCAAGGATGCTTTTGATTATCCTAAGCCACCTGAGTTGAAGGTTGGGAAAAATGCTATGCATAATGGGAGGTTCTGTCAGTTCCACAACCAACCTGGTCATGACACCAACGAATGTCGTCATTTAAGGAATTTGATTGAAGAACTATTGAGACAGAATAAACTCCAGCAATATGTCAAAAGAGACAGGAATGACCCATCCTCATCCACTCAGGGGAGCCCCTCACCCGGCAGGCAGGAATCATGATAGGATGGAATGATACGCTCATGCTCTAAGAAAAGCCCCGAAGGGAGAGAATGTTCCTGTTCTCGCACCGGAGATTCGATCACGAGAAGTTTGGGACAGCATGGACTTGCATCCATGTTTTACTTTAAAGCTTTGTTACAAATTTGTAAAAGAATAATGGATTTATCATTCTCGTATTAAAAGTCGTTGTAAAAACATTGCAAATGAAATATAAGAACTATAAATCTTGTGTTTTCTATTACTATAAAAGACCTGTTTCATTTCGATATGCCAAATATCTTGAATATATTGCTAAATTGTCGATTTAATATTGCAGGCAATCAAAGCAAAGCTCACCTATTCAACACATCACGAAGCTAAGCGATTCCCATAAATCATTCAGCAAACAAATGAAGAAGCCAGAAAAGTTCCAAATTCAATTCCGGCATAAGAAGTGTTCCTTACAAATAGTCGATTCCACCAAAGGGGCACCTTCCTAACGTGAAGGTTTCAGGCCCTTGCTAACCAACAAAGATCGTTTGTGCAAACAGACATCTAGTTGAATAGTTTGGGTCTGCTCTGTGGATTCACTTAATAATGTAGAGCACTTCTCTGGAAAAGGAATGAATAACTGTCAAAGAAAAGAACATGGGCTTGGAAATGACGGCAAGGAATCGCTAAAAAGCAAATGGTGAAAAGATATCGGCAAGCAGACAGAAAACACACAAGCCCTCTTCGGAGGCACAAGTCCTCCAATGAGGCACACTTCCCAAGTTTGAAGTGCAAACAAAAGTCCTCCAATGAGGCACACTTCCCAAGTTTGAAGTGCAAACTAAAGTCCTCCAATGAGGCACACTTCCCAAGTTTGAAGTGCAAACTCAAGTCCTTCAATGAGGCACGCTTCCCATGTTTGAAGCGAAAACTAAAAGTCCTCCAATGAGGCACACTTCCCAAGTTTGAAGTGCAAACTCAAGTCCTCCAATGAGGCACGCTTCCCATGTTTGAAGCGAAAACTAAAAGTCCTCCAATGAGGCACACTTCCCAAGTTTGAAGTGCAAACTAAAGTCCTCCAATGAGGCACACTTCCCAAGTTTGAAGTGCAAACTCAAGTCCTCCAATGAGGCACGCTTCCCATGTTTGAAGCGAAAACTAAAAGTCCTCCAATGAGGCACACTTCCCAAGTTTGAAGTGCAAACTCAAGTCCTCCAATGAGGCACGCTTCCCATGTTTGAAGAGAAAACTAAAAGTCCTCCAATGAGGCACACTTCCCAAGTTTGAAGTGCAAACTAAAGTCCTCCAATGAGGCACACTTCCCAAGTTTGAAGTGCAAACTCAAGTCCTCCAATGAGGCACACTTCCCAAGTTTGAAGTGCAAACTAAAGTCCTCCAATAAGGCACGCTTCCCATGTTTGAAGCTTAAACTAAAGCCCTACTCAAAGGCACAACCCTTCAGAGGATAAAGACCTCTTCGGGGGCACATTTCACCGGAGCTGAAGTGCAATCTCTGTGGAGGCCCATTCCTCCAAAGTTGAAATGTCAAATCAAAGCCCTCGAACGAGGCGCAAAAAAAAAAAAAAAAAAAAAAAGGAAGAAGAAAAGGCTTCTCCAATACAAGGCGCACTCTACCAGAGCAAGAATAATATTTCCTCAAAAATGGAAAATTATTCTCTAAAGAAAGAGTGCATGCCTTCTCAAAATGGAAGAGTTATTCTCTAAAGTAAGAGTACAAGTCTTCTCAAAACAGAAGAATTGTCCTCCAAAATCTCCGCAAAAATGGAGAATATTACAATAAGCTGTGGTATAGGGACAATAAAATATCGCTATATTAGTCAAAGCAATACCCAAGAAAAAGACCACAAGCTCACCGCGGTATTATGCAAAGAAAATGAAAAACTTATATGAAAATGAGCAATAATTGCATTCTCAAATACAGACAAAATTCTGTACAAGTGGGAAGAATCATCTAATTCCATACTATAAAAAAATTTCATACATTTGCAGGTCTCCTAGATGCAAGTTCCTCTGCGGAAGCTGGGGCACCTGAAGTCGCTGCTTGAAAATCAGGGGCATCATAAGGCCAAGTCAATCAAAAGAGGGAAAAAGTCCGAATTAAGTGCAAAAATTCGTCTTTCAGCAGAAATTTAACACTCCTCTCTTTAACCGCCACAGCACTTAGTCTTTTAAAAATTGACTTATGACTGAAATATTCGGAAAGAGAAGGGAATGATACAAAGTAAAGAACGAAATTAGCACTCAACAACTCGAATTCTGAAAATCTCAGAGGTGAAAAAATCCAGCTTGCTCCACCTATTCTTCTTATCAAGAAGACATTCTACATAAAGAACTGAGTATTCGAAAATAAAGGTGCACGTTTCCTAAAAGCGTGTGAAGTGTTGTGCAAAGCTACTTGAATAACAAGCTAATAAAGTAATACTCGAAATAATACTGGTTGGCAAATATCTCAGTTCAGAAAAATTCGAGGCTTGTAAGTGCAGTATCAATGCAAATAGCAGTTATAACTGTGTAAATTTTTTGTTGATACTTCATTCAAGATAGTTGATTCGCAACAATTCATCAAATCCATACTAATTTACTTACCGTAAAATATTAGTTCCTTGATCTAATCCATCACTCGATATGGGCAATCAGTGATGAGTATATTCGCCCCATTTTTCCGCAAATGTTGCATTTAATAGGTTGTTAAAATAATCTATAAAGAGATGCAACAAGTTCTGTTCAAGTTCAAAAGGCTTCAGGACAAAACAAAGTAAAGTTGCCTAAGTACAAGCTCAGCAGCTCAATAAAGCACGAGTTAAGAAGAATCGAAGCACACGACCTAGTCCCTAGGCGTATACTTCGAGGGGCAAGTGTTAACTCAGCTTTTTCAGCAAGGCCGTGACATCAAAAATCGACCGAGAAGCCAATGATAGTTCATCTCGAAGGATGGTCGATTTAACCTCCCAATAAAGCAAGTTCTGTTAAATGAATTTTCAGATAAGATCCCCTACGGAGGGGGGGTCCAGGGGGGTGCCAACCCCCCAAGGTGGGGGTGCGGGGGCAACGCCACCGCCTACGGTGTTCGACCTGACCGGTCAGGTCGCAGGGGTCCAGGGGGCAGCGCCCCCGGCGGGGTGCGGGGCAGCGCCCCGACCAAAACGGTATACGACTTAAAGAATGAAGCGACCTATCTTCTATTCGAGGCCAGCAACCTAACAACTCAATAAGTGGCGACTCAAGTGGTGGCACCGACTTAAGGAGTTAAAGGGTCAACCGACTTAACGAGATAAGCGGGTGCCGACCAAGTAACATAGCATGGAATGCCGACCTAAGGCCTGATGGGATGCCGACCTAAAGGTGCTACCGACCTAAGGCATGAAGGGATGCCGGTCTAATGAGGCTATGCCGACCTAAGGAGAGTTCCGACCTAGTATGGAAGCCGACCTAGTACTTTACAAGGTCTACGACCTAAGGCAGCTACCGATCTAGTGCCTTAGAAGGATTACCGATCTAACGAGTTAGAAGAGGTAACGATAAAACGCTCAGAAGGGGGGTTCCGACCCAGCATGTATGCTGACCTATTTACTCGAACTAATGGCCGACCTAAATGCTAAAAGTAAAGTGGTTCATACTTATCTCGGCAACGACCTAGAGCTTAACCTATCTCAGCCCCGACCTAGGACTTCAACCTAAAACTGGAGACCTCGCATTAGAAAAGGAAAGTAACCTGCGACCTAGCCTAACCCGGAGCTGACCTACGACCCAATTTTAGACCGGTCTAAAGTTGCGACCTAACTCCGAGCAGAGCCTATAAATACGCAACCACCTATAACATTGAGGGGACTTTTGGCCATCACTTTCTTGAAGAGAACGACACCCTGCCACTTCTGAATTCAAGCAATACAACGAACTCCGAGAAAGGATCTACATCATTCATCATGAATTCAAGAGATTGCTTTTCATCGAAGTTTGAGCTATTCGTCAAAATGTGTTGTAATCGAAGTGTTTTGTAAAGAATTGTAATCAAATCAGTAATAAAGGAGATAAAGTGGATGTAGGCTTGATTATAAGCTGAACCACTATAAATATTGTGTCTTTTACTGCTTTTCTGCTAGTTTTCTGCTTGTTTCTAATTCCCGTACGAACGGGTGGTGCTTTCACAATCACATCCTATACACCGGGGTGTTAGCGTTCAAATTTTAGCGTTAACAATAGCAGTGTCTTGTGACGACCCAGAATTTTGGACATTTGAAATCGAAATATTTAATTAATTTTAAATGTTTGAATGATAGTCTAACTTGAATTTCAAATATCAGAATGAATTTGGCAATTTAACTATTGAATTTAATTTATTGAACTTGGATAAAAATTTGAATCTTCAGTTTTAAACTGAATAAAAATATTTCAAAGGCTTGTAAAATTCATATTGATAATACTGAAGATAATAGAAGCTTCAAAATTTAATTTGGGAATGATTTGTTCAGTTTTGAAATTTTATTGTTTAAATCGATATTAAAAAATAGCCTTCCGAGGCACAGCCTCGGAATTCAATGAAACAAGTTCTATTGGATCCGTCATATCGTATTATTATCGGATTTCAATTTTCGTAGTGTTTGGAGTGATCGTTTTACCATACGATAAGCAAACCTGTTGAAATTTATATCGAAATGTAATTTAATAACTGGTTCAGAACGCTATCTTCTCCATATGATCGAGTTTGAACCCAAAATCTTTTCCATTGCGTTCGGAATAGGGCTATAACATTATAAACGCTTAGCGGCACGTCTCGATCGGAGTTCGAGATTGTAAGTTGTGTGAGTCGAAACGATTCGAATTTGAATTTAAATTAAATATACGTTAACAAGTTTAAAACACGTTTATAACCTTACAGTACGTGTCCTTCCCAATAACACCTATCTTCGATTTCAACATGCGTCATTTATAAGAATTTTTATCGTCTCATTAAAATAAAAAAATAAAAAATAAAAAATATATAGAAAAAATGAACGAGGCTATTTCGTTCAAAATACAATACAGCTGCTTCAAATTTTTAATGGCCGCCTCCTCTACAATTCAATTTTAAATCGAAGCCTATACCTAATTTTTTCCCCTTTCCATCCTCAAATCAGATACGAAGTCAATTACTTCGTTCTCAAATCCTTCTAAACCAATTCGCCACCTTCCCTTCAACGTTCTCGGAATTATCTTGTGCTGGCGACTTTCGATGGTGGCAAACTGTTAGTATGCGCGCGATGGTGATGGGGTGGCGCGATGATTTCTAGCGACATAAAAAGGAGACGTGGTGGTAGGCGTGTCGTGATTTTCGGTGGGGTTTCTACCTCCTTTCGATTGGAGGATCGTGCCTCGGATAAATGGTAATGGTCAAGCTTGGCACCGTTTTGGCGTAATCGTCCCTGGATGTGGTTGCGATGTTGGGATGCACGATGCCGCGGGTCATGTTGGCGTACAGAGGTAGTCCGTATCAATGGCAGCGAAGGTATCAGCATGTTTCAATTTAAAATAAGTTATATGTACATGTAAATAGGACAAAAAAAAATATGTATAGAATGTAGTATTTGAATTACGGCAAGGTTAAAAAAGTAAAATAAATATATATAACTCAGAAAAGGGATTTTTCAGTAAGAAGAATTTTTTTTTTAAATCTGTAATTATTTTATAAGTACATATATATAGTCCAATAATAAAAAAATAAATATACATTTACATACTTTAAATTTGCTAATTTATCTTTAAATTATTGGTTTGGTGATTAATTTATTTTATTAAACTACTTAATCATTTTGACTACTGAAAATAAATTATTAAAGGGAATTTAGTTTTAATTTGAATTTTTAGTTAAATACATTTATCAAAAGAAATTGTTAAAATACAATTATCAATTTAGAATTAACCACTAGTTTAAAACTAAATTATTAGTTGATTGGATTTTTATTAAAAAGAAATTTTACTTACAAATTAATGATTAGTTTAAATAAATTCTCATTAACGTATAAAAATAAGTTACTGTTATAGTTCTTATGTAAACAGTAAAGGAGTTTTATTAAGGTATAAAATAATTTTGTTTCTAACTTGATAAAATCTACATGCATGTTCTATTTTAAAGACAATAAAAATATCCTTGTTTTAAATCAATATGGAAATTTATTTGTTTGATAAGCTTCTTAAAATTATTAAAGGAAATTTAGCTTTAAATTTAATGTTTGGTTAAACAAAGATTTTAATTAAAAGGGAAGCTAGCTTTAGATCAAATTGTTAGTTTATTAAAAAAATTAAAAGGAAATAAATTATTCGGTTAGCTCGAGTATTAATGAAATCTTATATAATTATTTATACAAGGTCTAAAACTGTATGGAAATCAAGCTGGAAAGAAATTGGATTGCGCGCACAATAAAAGGTAAGATCTTCTCACTCAAAATTTTAATTGAAAATTCTAGTTATTGATTGGTTGTGGAATTGTGATAGTTAAATAAAATTTGATTGTGTTAACCCCGTTCCTGCATACGAGCTAAAAGGCCTACAAGTTAGAGGCGTCAACGGGTTAAGACTTGAAACGACCTACGACTTAAGGTGCCTAACGACTTAGGAGACCTCACAACTTAAGGAAAGGACCGACTCAAAGAATCCCCGACTCAACTATTATGCGACTCATGGGAGTTTCTAAACTCAGCGACTCACGACTTAAGGAGCCTAATAAGTTAAAGCATTAGCGACTCATTGAAAGGACGACTTAGGGAAAGTACCGACTCATTTGACCTGGCTCCGACTCATCAAAGACCGACTCATCTGATCACGACTCATCCACTTAAGGTCTCACCGACTCAACAGGCTAACGACTAAGGAAACCTACAACCTAAGGAACCTGGCGAGTTAAGGAGATTCTATGAGTTAAGGATGGCACGACTCAGGGAGGTTTACGACCCAAAAGATAAGTCGACGCACGACACAAGACTCAGAGGCAAGTTCAGAGTCATGCTGCAAAGGGGTGACTCGTAGATGACTCACGACTCATCATGAGTCGGTCACGACTCATCATGAGTCGGTCACGACTCATGACTTGACAGTTTCAGCCTAACATTTTGCCTATAAATACATGGCCATATTCAACATTTGGGGGGGGGGACTTCCTAGGCACCATTACTCTGCTGTTATCTCGACTTCAAGCAACACTCAAACAACACTTCTATCACTCCAATCACCAAAGACATTTCGACAAATCTCAAGAAGAAAAATAACTCATTCATCATGCATTCGAAGGATTCTTCTACATCGGGGTTTGAGATATTTGTCTAAGTGTGTTGTAATCAGAGTTGATTGTAAAGAATTGTAACTAATTCAGCAATAAAGAGCTTTAAAGTGGACGTAGGCTTGATCCTAAGCCGAACCACTATAAATACTGTGTCTTTTATAGCTTTCCTGTGATTTCTTTGCATATACTTTGTTCCCGTACCAACGGGTGGTGCTTTCACAATTTCCATCTATACACCGGGGTGTTAGCGTTTATTTTCTAGCGTTAACATTTTTGGTGCTTTCACTGAGAATTGAACTCAGGACAGCTGTCATCATTGCTTCGCAGAGATTAGAAGAAAGAATTTCTTTAAAAACCAGAAGTATATCTGAGATTATGGCTCCTGGAAGGAAGAGTAGATCTATCAGATCTGGGAATATTCAAGAGGGAACCTCCGCTTCCCCTGTGCCTAATCTACCCACTCCGTCTGTTGGAGTTACAAAAGCAGAATTGGATGCCGTGATTCTAGGGCTAAACCAGCAGATCAACGCCCAAAATGCACAACTAGAGGCTCAAAGTGCCCAGAATGCTCTGATTCTGAATAAATTGAACGACTTACTTGGGGCAAACAATCAACCGGCTGGTAATGAAGGGAACTATGCTGGCAACATTCATGATGTTAATGAAAGGAATGCTCATGAAAGGCCTACTAGTCCCTTTGAGCAGGCAGTACCTGACGCCGGTGGATCTAGAACTCGACATGATGAGGAATATCTTTCTGGAATGGTCCGGCAGATCATGAAAGAAAGTATGCAAAGGGTTGAAGATGAGAAGGAATGGGGTTTCGCTCCAAGTAAAACTCCGTTTACTGAAAAAATCTTGAAGGCGGAATTTCCAAGGAAGTTTGTCCCTCCAACTATTCCAGCTTACAAAGGGACAAGTGATCCGAATGAGTTCTTGTATAAATATGATTGGCACATGACAGGTGCCAGGGCCTCCGACGAAATAAAGTGCCGATATTTCCCCGTATACCTGGAAGGCGTGGCTTTGCTGTGGTTCACCAAGTTGCCAGTTCGATCTATCGATCAGTTTTCAGACTTGACCAGAAAATTTAAGGAGCAGTTTAGGCTATATGCTTCGAAGGCCAAGGATATCATGTCATTGTCCAGTTTAGAGCAGAATCCTGGTGAGTCTATCAGATCTTTCTTGAACCGTTTCAATATAGCATTGGCTGAAGTGGACAATGCTGAACCACGAATGATATTGACTTATCTGATGAGGGCTATTGATAAGTCAAGCGAATTTGGGAAATGGTTAAATATGAAGGAGCCAACCTCTCTCGAGAAGTTCTACAAAAAAGCAGACGAATTCATTCGCTTGGAAAGTCGTCCTTTGCCAGTAAAGGCAGTGTTGGAAAAAGCTGAAGACAATACTGTCGCTCCACGCAAGAATGAGTCGGTGGGGCAGAAAAGGGAGAATAATAATGGAAAGAAACAGGGTAATCTGAAAAAGCCCCGGTCCTTCAAGCCATCAGAATATACTCCATTATCACATACGCCGGAGCACATCTACCTTGCCACCAAAGATTCCGTCGATTTCCCTAAACCTATCCCTTTGAGAACTGGGAGAAAAGCCATACAAAGTGGGAAATTTTGCCGCTTCCACAATCAACCAGGTCATGAAACTGATGAATGCCGCCAGCTGAAGAATCTGATTGAAGAGTTGCTAAGAGAAAACAAGTTGCAGCAATTTGTGAAAAAGAATAGCAACAATCCTGCATCATCGAGTCAGGGGCAGCGGGCTCCTGTTCATCAGCCTGGGGCAGGTGAGAAAGCTACGGGGCATGAATCTGGAAGGCCCGTTATCAATGTCATTTCCGGAGGACCTCACCCAGCTGGCAAGAGTTGGGGTGAGATGGAGAGATATTCCAGGGCTTTGAAATATGCTCCAGCCGAAGAAAACGTCTTTGTTCTAGAAGACACTACACCCCTTAAACAACAAAAAACTTTCAGTGATGATATTATTTTCAGAGCCAGAGATTCTACAGGTATTGAAGCTCCTACTTTAGATCCCTTGGTCATCTCGGCTGGTATTGGACCAGCCATTGTCAGAAGAGTCCTCATTGACTGCGGAGCATCATGTAATATCCTCTTCAAAAAGACATTTGACCAGATGAAAATCCCTATGATCGATGTGCAAGCCTCATCACAGAAAATCGTGGGCTTCACAGGGGAGCCAAAGCAACCAGTAGGAACCATCGATTTGTTTGTAGAACTTGGGGAAGGAGAAAGGAAAGTGGTCCGAAAGCAAACATTTGTGATTGTCGATGAGTTTTCTGCCTATAATGCTTTTCTTGGCCGCCCAACACTCGCAGCATTCAAAGCTATCCTAGCCCCATGGTGCCTCACTATTAAATTCCCTACTGACAATGGAGTAGGAGTTATAAAAGGGGATCAGAATGCTGCGCGAGAGTGCTATTTGACAGAGCTGCGAGAGTCAAGAAAAAGAGAAATGGGAAAGGGTGTGGCAACCCCAGTCCGCATCAAGGAGCCAGCCTTGTAGCAATTACAGAGCGGACCCTGCACTGGCGAACACAGCGGGGCACGGAAAGAAATGGATCCCAGAAAAGCCAGTACAGGGGAGAATAGAGTAGTACCGGTGGAAACGACAGTTCCGGTACCTGTTGACCCAAAAGATCCAAATAAGGTGTTGAATGTGGGTTCACAGCTTAATATGTCAATTCAGAACATCTTGATATCTTTCCTGAAGGCAAATCTGGATGTCTTTGCTTGGACTCATGCCGATATGTGTGGGATATCTCCAGAAGTTGCAGTACACGCTCTGAATATTGATCCAAAATTTACGCCAGTTAAACAGAAAAGGAGAATCCAAGGTCCAGAAAGGTCAGCAGCATTAAAAGAAGAAGTTGATCGACTCATGGAAAATAACTTCATCAGAGAATCTACATATCCGAATTGGGTTTCGAATCCTGTGTTGGTCAAAAAAGCTAATGGAAAATGGAGAGTGTGCATCGATTTTTCTGATCTAAACAAGGCTTGCCCCAAAGATTGCTTCCCATTACCCAGGATCGATCAACTGGTAGACGGAACTGCGGGACATGAATTGTTATCCTTCATGGATGCCTACTCCGGTTATAACCAAATCATGATGCATGAGCCAGACCAGGAGGATACAAGCTTTATCACGGGTGTTGGACTTTATTGCTACAGAGTTATGCCCTTCGGATTGAAAAACGCAGGGGCAACCTACCAAAGACTTGTTAATGCTATGTTCAAACCGCAATTGGGAAAAACTATGGAAGTCTACGTCGACGACATGTTAGTGAAGTCCAGGAAAGCAGTGGATCACATTGAACACTTAGCAGAAATGTTCGCAGTCCTCCGGAAATACAGAATGAAACTTAACCCTCTGAAATGTACGTTTGGGGTCGAATCCGGAAAGTTCTTAGGTTTTATCGTCAGTGCTAGGGGCATTGAGGCCAGTCCAGCTCAAATTACCGCCTTAAAAGAAGTTAAAGCTCCTAGAACGAAGAAGGAATTGCAAAGTCTCAACGGAAAGGTCGCCGCTTTGAGTCGGTTCATTTCCAAAGCTACTGATAAATGCATCCCATTCTTCGATGCCCTGAAAAAAGGAAAGAAGAACTTTGAATGGACTCCCGAATGCCAAGAAGCCTTTGAAGAGTTGATCCGTCATATGGAAACGCCTCCGATACTTTCTAGGCCAGGCAATGGTGAGGATCTTCTTATATACTTGGCAGTATCATCTCATGCTCTAAGTGCAGCGCTGATACGGGAAGACAAAAGGATTCAACATCCAGTTTACTATATCAGCAAAAGACTCACTGGGGCAGAGCTGAATTACTCCAAGTTGGAAAAACTCGCCTATTGCCTACTAGTTGCATCAAGGAAACTGAGGCAATATTTCCAAGCTCATCCTATCAAAGTACTCACTGATCAGCCTCTAAAGCAAGTCCTGTTTCGCCCTGAAACTTCGGGTCGTCTTCTAAAATGGAACATTGAACTTAGTCAATATGACATTACCTATCACCCCCGAAAAGCAATCAACGGACAAGCTTTAGCTGATTTCATTGCAGAATTCACAGAGAAAGATAATGGTAAGGAAAAAGCGATCAATGATTCTCCAATCCAGTGGAAGATGTATGTTGATGGCGCAAGAAATGACTACTGTTCTGGAGCCGGAGTGGTACTTGAAACTCCTGAAGGTCGATCATTATGTTATGCACTAAGACTGGAATTTCCTTCAACAAACAATGAAGCGGAATATGAAGCTCTTATTGCAGGTCTGAAAATCGCTAAAGAGCTAAACATTCGAGCATTACAAATTTTCAGTGATTCTCAGCTTATCGTATGTCAAGTCAAGAAGGAATTTCAAGCAAAAGGTGGAAATCTGCCTTCCTATTTGTTAAAGGCTTGGGAACTCCTATATGAACTCGATCACTATTCAATAAGCCACATTCCTCGTGAAGAGAATATGAAGGCGGATTCCCTCGCAAAGTATTCAAGTTCTGGTGAAGCTCAACTATTGGGATTGGTCCCTGTAGAAGTCCTTTCAGCACCAAGTATAGACGAGATGGATATAGACTGGATTATGAATGTATCTCAAGAACAAGAGTCATGGATGACTCCAATACTGGATTACCTACTCAGGGGTTCTCTGCCAGAAAACTCGACAGAAAGACGAAAGCTTCTAAGGAAGGCCTCTCGCTATGTAATTCAGGATGGCCGATTGTACAGACGGGGATTCTCAATGCCATTGCTTCGATGTGTATCCCGGGAAGAGTCCAAAACAATCCTAGCTGAAGTGCATGGAGGAGAATGCGGTGATCATTCAGGTGGTCAAACACTAGCAAAGAAAATTCTCCGATACGGATATTTTTGGCCAGAAATTAATCGGGATGCCGCAGATTACTCCCGAAAATGTGACAAGTGCCAAAGATATGCCAAAATTCCTAGAGCACCTTCTACCGAACTCACACAGATGGTCAGTCCATGGCCATTTGCAATTTGGGGAATGGATCTCATTGGGCCGCTACCAACTGCTAAATCAGGGATTAAATATGCTATTGTTGCAGTTGATTATTTTACTAAGTGGGCTGAAGCTGAACCATTGGCTACTATCACTTCTAAGAAAATGATAAGCTTTGTGACCAAGAATATCATTTGCAGATACGGTGTGCCTCAGAAAATAATCACAGACAATGGTACTCAGTTTGAAAGTGAGGAATTCCAGGATTTTTGCAAACGATTCAAAATCCAGAAAAGCTTTTCGGCAGTAGCTCATCCGCAGGCAAACGGGCAAGTGGAAGCAGTGAACAAGATCATCAAATCAACCATCAAAAAGCAACTCGAAAGAGCAAAAGGTGGTTGGGTCGATAAACTACCACTCGCACTATGGGCATACAGAACTACTCACAAAACTGCAACTGGGCATACTCCTTTTTCGTTAGCATACGGATCGGAAGCAATGATCCCGGTTGAAACAGAGGTCCCTTCACACAGAAGAATCCATTTCAATCAAGCAGAAAATGAAAAGCTGCAACTTGAAGCGCTGGATCTCCTTGATGAAAAAAGAGATGAAGCTAACCTCAGAGTTGCAGCTCATCAGCAAAGGATAGCCAGACATTTCAATTCCAAAGTTCGTCAACGCAGCTTTGAAATTGGAGATCTAGTCCTGAAAAGAATTATGACCGCGACAGGTGTGTTTGGGCCAAATTGGGAAGGACCATATGTAATAGGTCAGAAGCTTCTTGACGGCACATTCAAGCTCACCACTGTTGATGGAGATCAAATTCCAAGGGCATGGAACAGCAACCACTTGCGTCCATACTTTACTTGAAAATTTTGTTGAAAAATTGTAAAAAGAATTATGAATGTATGATTCTTGTAATTGAAAGCAATTGTGAAACTGATGCAAGTAAATAATGAAAGAATATAAAGTGGATGTAGGCCCAATTTCATGGCCGAACCACTATAAATCTTGTGTTCCTTATTACCATTATATGTTTGCTTTGTATTCGATATAAAAGTACATAAAATGTATTGCTAAAATGTCGATTTAAATTTTTGCAGACAATGGAAATAAAACTTGCGCATCATAAGACCGAGCGATTCTCACCATCATTCAACAAACAAATTTCAAGTCACAAAGACCCCAAATTCAAATCCTAGATAGGAAATACTTCAATTGAACGGCTAGATTTCGATAGAAACGAGCCCTTGCTGATAAATTGAGATTGTTTGAACAAACAAACATCCAATTAGGAAGCTAGCGCCCGTTCTCACGAACTTGCCTGGCAATGAAGTACACTTCCTTGGATTAAACAAGCCACTTGTGAGAGAAAGGGGAATGAAAACTTAAAAAAAAAAAAAAAAAAAAAAAGAGGATCGCTGAAATGGCATAAGCAAGTGAACAGAGGAACAACCAAAGCTACCATCAGCGGCACAAGTCCTCTTCGGAGGCGCAACTCTTCGGAGGATAAAAGACCTCTAATGGGTCATACGCCACAAAAAAGAAAGTTCTCTACTCAACAAAAAAGATTGGAGGAGTCATGACCCTCCAACCATGAGAGAGTAACTTCCAGGCGATGAAAACCCTCTTTGAGGCACATTTCACCAGGAGTTGAAGTGTTATAACCGCTCTTCGGGATTTCACTTCACCAGAGTTGAAATGTAAACAAAATAAAAGCCCTCTTCGGAGGCCCATTTCACCAGGAGTTGAAGTGTTATAACCGCTCTTCGAGATTTCACTTCACCAGAGTTGAAATGTAAACAAAATAAAAGCCCTCTTCGGAGGCCCATTTCACCAGGAGTTGAAGTGTTATAACCGCTCTTCGGGATTTCACTTCACCAGAGTTGAAATGTAAACAAAATAAAAGCCCTCTTCGGAGGCACATTTCGCCAGGAGTTGAAGTGTAGCAACCGCTCTTCGGAATTTCACTTCACCAAAGTTGAAATGCAAAAACAAAGACCTTCTTGAAAGCACACGTTTCACCGAGATTGAAATAAAACTTCCAAGTGTTGAAACGTAAAAAGGCTTTCTTCAAAGGCACAACTCTTTGGGGGTACACGTTTCACCAAGATTGAAATAAAACTTCCAAGTGTTGGAACGTGAGAGATCCCTCCTCAGAGGTACAACCCCCTCCCGGGGACACAATTAAGAAGAAAGACCTCTTCAGAAACCCACGTTTCACCGAGATTGAAATAAAACTTCCAAGTGTTGAAACGTGAAAAGGATTTCTAAGGCATAACTCTTTGGAGGTACACGTTTCACCGAGATTGAAATAAAACTTCCAAGTGTTGAAACGTGAAAAAATCCCTCCTTAGAGGTACAACTTTCTATATATAAAAAAAAAAAAAAAAAAAATCCTCATCAAAAGCGTACTTTAACTTTCAAAGGAAAAGTAATTTGCCTACTATGGGAAATGATCGTAAAAAGAAAAGAAGTTGAAGTACCCTTCAGAGGTCCGCTTTACCACATAGAGGAATTCACTTGGTGAAATATGCACGTAAGCAAAAGAAAAAAGTGATTTCTTCGGACGACAAAGCGTAAAAACTTATACGAAGGGATTTGTACTCTATAAAAATTTTTCTTTAAAGAATAAAATAATTATTCTTTAGCAAATAAGAGTGCAAGTCCCCTCGAAGTGTAAAATATTGCAGCAAGCTTAAGGTATGGGGGCAACATGGTATAGTAGTATAGATGCATCAGTAGAGTAATACTCAAGCAACATACCATAAGCCCGCTGCAACACTATATAAACAAACTTGTGCAAAAATAAATAGTAAATGCATTCTCAAATTCAAACAGAAGTTTGTACAAACGAAGAATCATTTTATTCAACTATAATGCAGATACAGGTTTTCAAAATAAAAGCGGGCGCCGGTACCCGCACAACTCTCGGCCAGTTCATACAAAAGGCAAAAAACTAAAATCTTCACTTTTTCTTCCCTCCTTTGGACCCTTTGCTCGGTCGAATAACCAGCTTTTCAGGTCGGCCAGTGGGTATAAGGGAAGTAGGAGAGGCAAGTGTAACCGGTTCAACTTCCGGCTCCTCTTCAGTGGCGGTGATTTTCTTCCCCCTCCTTTTTGATGTCCCACGCTTCTCTCTCCTTTGTGAGGAAGACTCACTCCCCGGAGTGACAAGTTTTGATAAAACAATGTCGTCAGAAGGAGTCCGTTCCGGGGAAATGTCACCTCCCTCAGGTCTCTCATCTTTCTGCTCTTGCGAAGTGATGGGATCATCCAAGCCGTGAAGAGCCTCTATTTGTTCCTCCTGTGATCCAGGTTGCGAGGCAGAAGGAGGCACCGCCTGAAGAGATGAAGGAAGGATGACCGGAGGAGTAGAAGTTTGAGCAGTGCTTGGTACTTTCTCTACAGAAGAAAAAAGGTTAAAGTCAGTAAAAAGAGGAGATGAGGGTTCACCAATGAAGTCAGTAAAGAGAGGAGATGAAGGCTCGTCAAGGTTGAGAAAATAGCCAAGGAGCTCGTGAAACTCATGAGAAATAAACGAGTAACCAGCTTGAGCAGAATTGACAGTAGCAAGATTAACAGTGAAATTACCTGGAGAAGCTGGTTTCCTGATATCGACTTCATAAGCTTGCGCATCAGCGCTCTCTTCACCCTCGTCTCCACCTTGTGTGCTTGTAATATCAGCGGTAACTTTGGTGGGAGATGCGAGATGGGAACTGGAACCAATAATGTCGACTTCAGACGAAGAAGGTGGCTGGACTAGGGTAGTTGAAGTGGTTTTCCCCAGCTGGTCCCCTTCCGTGACTTCGGTTCTTAGTTTGGCAAGTTGTTCCTTTCCCCTGGCGAGAGCAGCGCGAGCGTCTTCATCAAAATAATGCCTTTCCAGGGCTGGCTCGTCATAACCAGCACCTTCAGCACCAAGCATATCGAGGGCGGCCTCCCACACTTCAGCTAAAGTGATCTCATACTTGGGACCAAGAAAGGCGAGGCTTCCACGCCCCAAGACGCTATGCAAGTAGAAGTCGAATAATGTTGAGCCGAAGCTGTTTTTGGTCGCCTCATGAGACTCTTCGGCTGCGATTTTGCCGGCGACAGCCTCATCGCGCTCCCTTTCAGTTCTGGCAAGCTGAAGCTTAAGCATTTGTATCTCCGCCTCCTGGGAGTTGTTTTTCTTTCGAAGCTCAGCAATATCAGAGACATAGCCGTCACTGATTCTTTTTTGTACTTCAAGCCTGTCCTCAGCGTCTCTCTGACTGGCATGAGCATCTCTAACTTGTCTGAGAAGCACTTCTTCTTTTTGAGAGTATGAAGTAGAGGAAGCAGCAAGCTCATCTTTCAACTTCTCAACCTTTGCTTCGAGCTCCTCGTTGTAGGAAGTAATACTTCTCATTTCGGCGTCATGCTGCTCAAGGACCTTTTGCCACTCAGCCTTATCGTTCTCCATGGTGAGCATAGCCTCTAAGTTGGCACGGTTAACTCGTTGAAGCTCATCAACAAGCTTCTGCCAGTTTGACATCCTCTCGATATCAAGTTTAACGGCGTCAAGATTTCGTAGCATAGCAGGCTTGTCAATAGGGACTAGGTCGAGATCGAACCTCACACCCTTTAAACACCACTGCGGAAAACGACTTTGTAAAGTGGCTGGGCCCGGTCCCACTTGAAATTTAGGCCTACTTATTATTGTCTGGATGTCCTCCTTCCCAAGAGCAGGAGAGTCAGAAGTAATGTCAAGAGGGGCAGGGGCAGTAGGCTTTTCGGGAATAGTGGAAGTATGTCTCTCACCATGTCGGGCTCGTTTGCCTGAATCTTCAGTTACATGACCTTTTCCCCGGTCGTCGTAAGATTTCCTTTTGTGAGAGTCGTCACTCCTTTGCAGAGAATCATGGTAATCATCCCTATCCCTTCTGTCATGACGCTCTTCTGCATCCCTCCTTTCACGAGCCTTTCGAGCAGCCCTCTCTTCGTCAGACTCTCTATAAGAGGGAAAGTAACGCCGATAATCATATTGACCACGCCCCCCGTAGCGTTGGAAATCCTGATAATACGATCCGCCGCGTGTCATTGAAGAATCTGAAATAAGAAAAGATAAGCTTTAGAAATCTCTAAAGTATAAGAAGATAAGTTCATAAATGTGCTGGAAAATCCTTAGTTGTGTGTGAAGTGCAAGCTACTCGCGTTGGACTAACGAACCACTCCTCTGTTGGGGGGAAGTGATAGATTTCACTGTTGATGACAATTCTTGAGATGAAGGAGTAAGAGTCTGTTGGAGGGCAGACGTTGCTTCAATCGTCGGAGGTATAGCTTTACCATGAGCAGGGTCTTCTTTAAAGAGCTCTTGGGAAGTAATAATTATGTCGCTTAAATCCCCAAAGACGTCATCACCGGCATGCCCAACCTGATTCCCTCCATCATCTCCTTTGTCAGCACTCTCCCTGGTTTGGGAAAGGGGCTCCTCTTCTTCTTCAATAATGGGAGCAAGTGCGGGCTTTTCGGAGGGTCCCGTATCGTCTCTGGGAGTAGAGCACTTTACTAATAAGGTTTCTGCAGAAATTTCTCCTCGTATGTGCTCTTTAGTGGAGATCGGAAGATCAGGAGTTTTCACCGGAGAGTCAGGAACCTCCGTTGGAGCTTCACGAGGCCGAGTAAAGCGAGAGAGATGGAGGAGTCCGTATTGATGTAAAAGTTCATCGTTTAGCAGAAACTTTATGCTCCTCTCTTCTACCGGCACGGCACTTAATCTTTCAAAAATTTGCTTGAGACTTGGGTCCCTAGCAGGGGGTGGTAGTGCTAAAAACAGAGAAAGAATGAAATTAGCAGCTGAGAGTTCAGATCTCGAGAAAGTTTCAAAACGGAAAAAGTAGAGACAGGAAATCTTACTTCCCACTCTCCAGATGGCATAAAACCCTGGAGGGCAGCGAACGAAGAAAAACTAATTCAAAAATCCGTGAGCGCTTTCGGAGAGATCAGTAATAAGTTTGCGATTTCGAGCGCTTCTTACAACCACAATGGAGGGATGGTCTTTAGTTTTCGTGAATGAGCAAAAATAGCAGATCTCCTCGAAGCTTGGTAACCGATCCAAAACTCTCCTGAATAGAACACATAACCCCATCAAAATGGCATAGCCATTGGGGTGTAATTGGAATGGAGAGATAGACAACCGAAGCAGAAGCTGTTGGAGAAAGCCGTTAAAAGGAGGAATCGCCCCACTTAAGCACATTTGGCGATTGACTGCAACAAAGCCGTAGGGAGGATTGTCAGCAGTGTCATTTGGCCCCGGAAATAAGGTGTCAGCATCATCAATGCCAAACTGAATGCGCAGTTGGTTAAACACCCGCTGATTCAAAGTTGTGGGTGTTCTCTCCGGAGGGTTGTCTATAGGGATGGCTACTGGAAAGACATCTTCAGCCTGACCCATCGGCTCTTCTTGATGAGAGGTCATTCTACACAAGCAACTGGATGTTCAAATGCGAAGGTGCACGTTTCCTAAAAAGTGTGAAGTGTCGTGCAAAGCTAATAAAATAATAATAATAACAAGTAAAGATAACTGGAATTAAACTGGTTGACGATTGATTGACTATGGTAATTTCGGAACTTGTTATTTAAAGCTCAAGCACAATATTAATGCGGGCTGGTCAGTTTCAATTGACTAATCCAGTGCTGCTTTAATATTCCACTTGAAATTAGTAGCACTTCATTCACACGATTTATTTAAGTTAATTATATATCATTAACTAATCTGTCGTTCGATGTGGACAATCAATGACAGTATATTCGTCCCAGTTTTCTGTGAATGTTGTATTAACAGATTATTAGCTTACAAGTTGAAGTAATCAGTAAAAGAATGCAGCAGTATAGCAGTTCAGAGTCCATGCAATAATTCGGAGTTCAAACAAAATTTACAAGTACTAAGTCGAAAACGACTCAAGGATTCTTTGTACGGGTTAAGATAAGTCGTTGGCTATTTAGGTGGCTCGACTACGACCTAAGGAAAGTGAGGCGAGTTAAGTTAGGTTACTCCAACTCTAAACCGCTGATGTTATAAGTCGGCAGCGCTATGAGTCGTAAGTCAAAGAACAGGAGGAAGGCTCCAGATCAAAGCAATAAGAAACCTTCTAAGTTCTAACCCGGTCACGACTCATGGATTTTGTCGTAAAATTTGCTAAGTCGGATTAAAGTCGATAGTAAAGGCTACTGGGTCGCATGGAAGCCACTGAGTCGTACACGGCTTATAGTTTAAGTCGTGCACGGTTTAAGGGATAAGTCACGGGAAAGTAGCAAGTACTGAGTCGTGCACGGCTTATGGCTTAAGTCGTTCACGACTTATAGCTTGAGTCGTTTGTGGTTTATGGCTAAAAGCATTAAGTCGTGTACGGTTGTGATTGCAAGGTATTTCAGAATCAGTGGCCGAAAAGCAAAACCAACTAAGTCGTGAGATCCTAAGTCGTTTCCTTAACCAATCAACCCCTTTCTAACCCGTTAACCCGTTAAGAACTTCCTCATCTCCTCCGAACCCACGGGCCAGTCAAATCAAGACGTTGTAATTCATCATCTTCTCCTCACATCATCAGAAAGCACCCAAAAAACCAATTCGAATCGCTTCAAGTGTACGGCGAATCAAACGCGATGCTATAATCTAGAGGATCACAACAACAACGTAGCCAACAATGATCAGAATCGTTCACAACTCAAATCAAAGCCCAAGTGAGACATGCGGCGGTGATTTGGGAACAGGAAGCGAAAATTTGTGCCCTAGCAATGGACGTTGTTGGATTGAAGTTCGAAATCACTTACGCAATGTAGTGGAAAGGATGGATTGATGATCAATTAACTTGGATTCGCCTTCGAAAGGTTGAAAGGTCTCTAATGGCAGATGCGGCTCTGGGATAAGTAATAAGAAGTGAGAAAGAGGAGAAGCGACTCAAGCATTTTTATACCTGGAAATGTTAGGACTCGATTCGGCACGGGTCATGATGAGTCGAAGCACACGACTTACGACTTAAGCGTGTGCTTCGAGGGGCAAATGTTAACCCCGTTCCTGCATACGAGCTAAAAGGCCTACAAGTTAGAGGCGTCAACGGGTTAAGACTTGAAACGACCTACGACTTAAGGTGCCTAACGACTTAGGAGACCTCACAACTTAAGGAAAGGACCGACTCAAAGAATCCCCGACTCAACTATTATGCGACTCATGGGAGTTTCTAAACTCAGCGACTCACGACTTAAGGAGCCTAATAAGTTAAAGCATTAGCGAATCATTGAAAGGACGACTTAGGGAAAGTACCGACTCATTTGACCTGGCTCCGACTCATCAAAGACCGACTCATCTGATCACGACTCATCCACTTAAGGTCTCACCGACTCAACAGGCTAACGACTCAAGAAACCTACGACCTAAGGAACCTGGCGAGTTAAGGAGATTCTATGAGTTAAGGATGGCACGACTCAGGGAGGTTTACGACCCAAAAGATAAGTCGACGCACGACACAAGACCCAGAGGCAAGTTCAGAGTCATGCTGCAAAGGGGTGACTCGTAGATGACTCACGACTCATCATGAGTCGGTCACGACTCATCATGAGTCGGTCACGACTCATGACTTGACAGTTTCAGCCTAACATTTTGCCTATAAATACATGGCCATATTCAACATTTGGGGGGGGGACTTCCTAGGCACCATTACTCTGCTGTTATCTCGACTTCAAGCAACACTCAAACAACACTTCTATCACTCCAATCACCAAAGACATTTCGACAAATCTCAAGAAGAAAAATAACTCATTCATCATGCATTCGAAGGATTCTTCTACATCGGGGTTTGAGATATTTGTCTAAGTGTGTTGTAATCAGAGTTGATTGTAAAGAATTGTAACTAATTCAGCAATAAAGAGCTTTAAAGTGGACGTAGGCTTGATCCTAAGCCGAACCACTATAAATACTGTGTCTTTTATAGCTTTCCTGTGATTTCTTTGCATATACTTTGTTCCCGTACCAACGGGTGGTGCTTTCACAATTTCCATCTATACACCGGGGTGTTAGCGTTTATTTTCTAGCGTTAACAGATTGATTGTGTGTTTGGATAATATATATTATTAGTTATATTAGTTTAGACTCTATGCGCCGCATAATAGCGGAGGTTATTATATTAAACCCATATACCGCGATATTCCACATCGAAGTGGAATTGGTATTATATATGTATTTGGTGTTGTTGATTTCCCGCATTATATAGCGGATGAGACCCTATTACGCCACATAATAGCGGATAATATTTTATAAATCCCATATACCACGATATTCCACCTTGAAGTGGAATAGGTATTTAATTGTTGTACTAACGTCTGTGGATGCAGGGAAACAGGTTGGAGGGATCCAACTGGATTCCTCAAATATTTAATTTGTTGCTTATGTTGTGTGTTGATAATTTTTAATTCGTGTGAATTTTTGTGATTGAAACCGTGAAGGCTGTAATTTAGCCAACTATATTTTTGGTATCGTAGGATACCGGAAATTTGAAATCGGATTTTTGGAAATTAAAGTAGAAAAGCCTAGACGGTTATAATTAAAGTATTAAGTTGATTTTTATAATCCGATCTAATTGATTCCAAAAATATGGGAAAATATTTTAATAAAGGAATTTCGAGTAATGTTGTTTAATAGTTGAAGGATTTATTTAAGATACGTATTTTAAATATTTGAAAGAGATAAAGAAATTTATTTCAAAAGGAAATAAATTTAGAAATTAAATTTGGAATTTAATTTAGAGTTGAGATTTATTTCAGAAATCTATTCGGAAATTAATTTAGGGTTGAAATTATCCTAGGAATCGATTTGGACATTTGGTTAGGTGTTTTGGAAATAACTTGGAAAATCAATTTGAAATTGATTTGATATTGGAAATAATTTTGGGAAATCAATTTGAAATTGATTTGATTTGTTATTGGAAATTTTATTTGGGGAAATCAAATTGGAATTTGATTTTATGCTTGAAATAAATTGGAATTAAATTTGGACTATGATTTGGTTTGAAGATGATATTTGGGAATCGATTTAAAATTCATATATTTCAGTTGATATTTGGAATGCAAATTCACAACGGGAATTTGTAAAAGAAAGAGAAATTGATTAAAAATAAATATTGGTTTAATTTTAAAGTGTGCAAAGAAATTTACCGATTGGAATGTAAATTAAAATAAATCAAGAAGATTTATTAATTTATTGGAATGGACCATTTTGTAATGGAAAAAGAATTCATCCCTGGAAAATAGAGTATATTTTTAAAATAGCTTTTGAATAAAATTTAAAAGTTTAGATTTGGTTTTAAAATAATATTGTTGGAGAAATTAGTTTTTGGAAATTGTTTAAAGAAAAAGTTTATCTAATTAATTATATAAGGATTATTTAAAAGATTAAATTGATTTTTGATTTAGAAAATAGATATTTAAATATTTATACTCTATCTTCTAATTTTATTTTAAAATTAGATTTGGACCTGAATTTTTATATGAGATATTAGTATAATATTTTTCATAACTAATATTTAAGCAAATATTCTAAAATAGTTTATTTAAATGTTCCCAAGTATATTTTGAATAAGTATTTTTATATTATTTTAAAATATTTGAAATTTGCAGATTTTCAGTGGAAATGAATAAATGTTTGGGAATTGATTTGAAATTTATTTTTCAAAGGATTGAAATGTGAAATTTAATCTTGCGAAGATATATTGAAAATAATAATAATTGGGGGGAAAATTATTTGAAATCCGGTGACTGTTGTGAATGATGATTGATAGTTAAATAGCCAACTATCAATATTGGCCCTTTTAATCGGCATTCGAATTTCGATGCGACCGGGAGTCGAATTCCAAATGGATATTTGAAACCCACATCGAACCTTTGTGATTGTGGTGGATCTTTTGCTTAAAAGATCAAAGTGAAATTGCTGTGATTTATTGAATCTGAATGAACACTTATTTTCAAAATAAGCGCTCGTTATTCGGATTAGCCAGGAGAGGACCTTGTGTCATAAAACTCATTCCGAATAACGATACGACGAAATGGGATTGCATTTGGAGATGGTGTTGAAGATCGGGTGTTTTCGAAAGCGAAAGGATTACATGTCGAATGTCTCTACACAGGGTTGCTCCAGTATAGAGATTTTATCACCCTTTGTGATGGGGATTCCGGACGTGATTGGTGAATATGCAGATTGCAAGGGCTTCTTCTGAAGTGCCTACGGTTCCGTTCGATCCCGGAACGGACTTGTATGGATGTGTGTCTGACGTTACACTTTGAGATGTAAAGCTGGTTTCTATCAAATACATTTCTGTTGGTGGCGGAGAATTTATTCTCTTAGCTTAATACCCTTCTCTGAGACGTACGAGGTCAGAGGTTACGTAGTTGATGGTTACTAGTGATACATTCCCAATTTGGTAATGTGGCGTACGAAGTGCTATTGATCATTTGTTGATCGAAGCATGGATTTTGTGAAAAGCGTAGCTTTGTGGACGAGACTTCGTCGGACCTCACACCCCGGAATGGTCAAAACAGGAAGGATGCGATAAGGTTATAGGGGGCAGCGCCCCTTAGGGTATGTACATTTCCTTCTGGATAGAAGTGGTATCATGGTATGGAGCCTAGATACTTAAATTATGTGAATATCACAAATATATATCAATTTGTGATTGTTGTTGTTGAGGATCCTCAGATAAAAGTTATTTACAACCGGGGGATGACATACTCGTGTGAGTAGTTACCTATTTTGGCAGAATAAACCCGGCCTTGTGTTGGCAAAGATCTGGTTAGGTTCTCGAGGCGTCCGTTCAGAGGCGTACCCATGTGGCAATGGGAAGTTCCTTGGCCTGACCATTTGTTCGAAATCCAAAGAAACAATACGAGCCATTTACGATTGCGATTGTATAACCTGCCTCCTTAGGAGGTAGCTATAGCGGGCATAATATAATGGTAACTATGCTGGCTAAGATTATATGATACTTTCGAAATGTTTTCCACTATGCATGTAACAACCCGCATATTTATCGATTTTATATTTAAATATTTTATTTAAATATTTTATCAATACTCGGAATTTAGTCCGAAAAGCTACTTTTTGCATACGGTCGAATTAGGACTCGGGACCACTCCCATTGAGTTTAAAATGCCGTTTGCGACCTTTTTGAGTATAAGCTTCGATATGTTTGGAGAAAGTTGATTTTTGCTACCTTTTCACTTTGGGTTTGGGTTTGGGTTCAGCCCTATGTTTAACTTATACTCAAATCTGAGCCACTCTTTCCCATTCACCCTCACTTCTTCCTCTTTTCAGTTCTAAGGCAATAATGGTGGGAGAGAATGGAAATTAAAACTCCAAAACCCTAGTTCCTCTTGCAACCTCAAATTCCTAGCTCCAAATTCAAGAGAACCCATTGGTAAGCATTCTCTTCTTCTTCTCCAACTTATTCTCTTACCAATTTCAGAAATTCCTAAACCTAATTTTGGGAATGTTCTTGTTTTGAGCATAGATTCAAGCTCATTTGGGTTGTGTTGAAGAGAGGTTGATTCTCCATTTGCTTTCAAGCTTCTTCTTGTTTGATTTTGTAAAAAAGTGAGATTTTTATCTCACATCTTTGTCTATAATTATCTTCGATTGTTAGGTATGAATTCCTAACGTTTATTCGTGTGCAATTGATTTTGGTTTGGATCGATTTCGTGTATACTCCAATTTTTGGTGTTTTGGTCTAAATTATGAAAATCCTATTATGGATATTTGGACATTTAGATTTGAGGCGTATCGAAGAGTCGTTTAGGATGGATTGTCGTTCAACGTAATTCCTTTGTCCTCGCCATTTGCTCAATCGATCGTTTTCTATATTCGTTTGGCCATTTTTGGCCTAGGTTCAAGAAAACCACAAAATTGCAGTTTCAGACGTCTGAATTTGGGATTTCAGACGTCTGAATTGGCTTAATTTCAAACAGAAGGAAAATAGGCTAAAATATGCCTATTTCAGACGTCTGAAACATTTGGTTCAGACATCTGAATCGTGTTCTGGAAATTTTTATATTTCCAGATTCAGACGTCTGAACCACTTGTTTCAGACGTCTAAAACTGTTGTGATTTTTCCTTCTTGCCTTTTTGTTTGAGAATTCCAATTTAAATCGGTTCGTGATAATCCTATTTGTTGTTATCATTTATTATGACTTTGATGACTCTTTTTAGGGATATTTGAATATCCATTTCGATGGATTCTTTATCGGTTTCTTTGGATTTTATTCACGTCTTCGAATGTGAATTTTAGTGATTGATTGTTCTTACAATCTTCTATGTGATTTGTCACTTTAAGAATATAAAGGTTTTCTATACTAGTAGTAAATATCAAAACTCTTTCTTCGAATGATTTCAGCACTATTTTATTACAAAGATCGTTTTCTCAAACCGATTTCTAATCTATTAGTATATACAAACCTTTACCTCACTCATATGAGAAATCTAATTAAAAGGCTTAGTAAAACAAGTGGTATGAAACGCTTGCGTTTACTTCGTCGGTTAATTCTTGGACTTGTTCGATTGAACCTCTTGTGACAATTTTCTAGTGAAGATTTACAGTTTGTTCGTAAATATTTAAGTTAAGCAAGTGGTTATGGGACATGAAGCTAAACTCATATATTTACTAGCTTAGTGTAATTGACACTTCTCGTTGATCATGATGATCATCTTTTGTGATTTAGACTAGCAATGTGCGATGTCTCTTTGTCTGCGAGGGAGACTAAACCCCGTTTTGTGGAGTTTCGACTCAATTTGGTGGGGTAGCAACCCATGGTCTTCGGGCCGTTTGTGGAGCTTCGGCTCAATTTGTGATGGTTAGCAACCGTGGAATTAGCGTTCCGTTTGTGATACACGTGTTGGTGGGCTTTATGCTCCCGTTTGTGATAGGCCTCCCCCCTTTTGTGATTTTTGGATTTCTCGAGATGATTTCTAGAATTTGTGTTTCACCAATTTTCGTGATTTCCATTGATAAGTTTTATCAATATTTGTGCATTGGTGAATTTGTGTGTCTGACTTTTGTGATTGACATTGATATAATCGTCAATATTTGTGGTTTGATGAACGAAATAAGGAGTATGACATTTTCTTTGATTCTTGTGTAGAATTTGTGATATTGATTAATCTCTTGTTGATTTTCAATGACTTATATATATATATATATCACAGCTTGACATTGTGATTATTATGTGTTTAGTCAGATCTCTTACTCTATATCGTTTCATCTGATATTTATAGTTAGACTGATCCGTTTATTATTTTCTTATTAAATAATACTCGGGTCAGACCGAGATGTTACAGGTGCTTCTGCTTGACTTCTCTCCAGGGATTCATTACTCTGACTTTTGATTAACTACTTAGATTAGTAGTTTTTGGTTTGTATACATTTGAGATATAGACTCCATAATGTATACTTATTCTTTTGTGTAGTTCGTGTAACTATTCTTTTGTGATATTGAGGATCTTTCTGACCACTACTCTGAAGAACACTTTTTTGTCTAATATTCATATCTTATTCCGCCTTTGTGATATGAATTGTCTGTGACTGGTTTATGTTATGTTTACTTCTATATTTGTTTCCGAAGGATTTATATAGCCACCGTGTAGTAGCTTTGAGTTTGTGTCGATATGTCGGATTTCCTCTTGAAATAGAATCATGTTATATTATCTGACATATCGGTGCTCGTGCAAAGAAACTACACGGATGGTCGCTCCTCAACAGCCTTATTCTCCTTGCTAGTTGACAGCATTACACCGTAGTGTACTTGACTAGCGTGGGTATCAGAGCCTAACTTCGGAACAATATGAAATATTATAACAAGGATCATCGTCCTAAGTCCATCTTAGGAGTCGTGCTTTAGGATAATTCGAGTCTTCGTGCCGATTCATCCTATTTTCCCTATGATTCTTTGTTTATCTATCAAGATTGCTTGATATTCAATTTGGTGAATAACCTTTTTTCTTCTTCTTCTTTCTTTCTAAAGGAAGAGAAATGTCTAGACCAGGCCGCCCCAGAGCCGTGCCATCTAGCACTCTACCCCAGGATGGAGTTTTTATGACTGCTCAACAGCTTCTTGATTTAGTGACAAATGCTCAAGCAGCTGGAGCTAACCCGGAACCTACTCATCCAAAGTCGGGATTTGCACGCTTGTGTAGCGATTACACTAATTTGGGTGGGGAGCCATTCAAAGGTTCCGAAACTATTATTGAAGTACAGGCTTGGCCAAGGTCATGCGATCGAATCTTTTCTCGCATGAATCTTATTGACCTTCACCGAGTTCAGGTGGCCTCTAGTATGCTCCGAGAAAGAGCATTGGACTGGTACGAGCTACTTATTTCTGTGATTAATGAAGTGGATCTCACCTGGGAGCAATTCCGGGAATGCTTCGAATTGAAATTTGTACCAAAAGCTGAGAAAGTGACATTGGCTCGACGATTTATAGACCTTGTTCAAGGTGAGTCCTCCGTGACTGATTACGTCGCCTCCTTCGAGTCGCTTTCCAAATATGGGGTTGAATATATCAACACCCCTTTAAAGAAGAACCAGAGGTTCATCTATGGCTTAAAAAAAAATCTCAAGAAGCCATTACTTCTAAAATTAGAAGTTTCTTTCGACCAACTTGTTGATATCGCTCTTCGTCTTGAAGAGGCGGATAGGGAGAATGATGTTGAAGTGGTGGGTTCCAAACCAAACTTCAACAACAAGAAAAGGCCAAACCAATTCAAAGGCCCTTATCCCAATAAGAAAGGGAAGCAAGCAACCTCTGTGGCAAAGACTTCTTCCTTTGGTCGTGGGGAATGCTATAATTGTGGTTCGAAGGACCATTATGCGAACAAGTGCCCAAAGTCTCTCTCTTGTCGCTACTGCAAAGTTCCCGGTCATGTTATATCTTCATGCCCCAAGCTTCAGGGCAAGAAGGAGGGAAAGTTAAATGTTGCTCAAGCGCCTGGCAACACATCTCGTGGCCAAGGTATTTCTCATTCTATTCTGGATGGAATTATTTTATTTCGTGATCATCCTATTCGAGTTCTTTTTAATACGGGTGCGTCCCATTCTTTTATATCAAAAGAACTTGTTGATACTTTTTCTTTGGATGTTTTGTGTTTAATGACTTCTTTGAGAATTGCGAATCCGGTTGGTGGATCCGTGACAATCAGTTTATTGTGTAAAGATGTCGAGATTATTTTGTGTGATTTTTCTTTCCGAGCCGATTTGCATGTCATACGTTATTTAGGCTTTGGAATGACTTTGGGAATGGATTGGCTTAACCGTTATGAAGCCCATATCCTATGTCCTGAGCGGACTATTCATCTTTGACATCCTCAATCTGTTAAGCAGATTTCTATTAATCTTAAAGATTCAGATTCCATCTTGGTTGCATCTTCATATTCTTTAAATCCTCATGATGACGATGATGACGATGAGGGTGATATTATTTCTCTTATTCACATCGTTCGTGAATTATCCGACATATTCGAGCCCGTTTTATGATTACCACCTAGGCGAGCAATTGAGTTCAGAATTAATCTTATTCCTGGAGCTCAACCTATCACTCGTCCTCCGTATCGTATGTCCAATAATGAAAACGAGGAGATGCGTAAACGATTATCCGAATTAGAGACGAAGCAATTTATTCGCTCTAGTTCCTCGCCTTGGGGAGCTTCAGCTATTTTTGTGAAGAAATCCGATGGAACACTTAGGCTTTGCGTTGACTACCGCAAGCTTAATGATCTTACTATCAAAAATAAACATCCTTTACCTCGGATAGATGATCTATTCGATCAGCTTAGTGGTGCTAGAGTCTTTTCACAATTGGACTTGGCTACCGGTTTTCATCAGCTTCGTATTGCAGAGGATAGTATTCCATTGACCTCGTTCCGTACTCGTTATGGATCTTATGAATGGCTTGTCATGCCATTTGGTTTGACGAATGCTCCGGCGTATTTCGTTGACCTTATGAATAGAGTTTTCAAAGACTTCCTCGACCGGTTTGTTCTTATCTTTATCGATGATATTCTTGTGTATTCAAAAACCGAGGAGGAGCATGAAAAGCATCTTCGGATTGTGTTGGAAACTCGTAGGAGTAATCAACTGAAAGCAAAATTTTCTAAATGCCACTTTTGGCAATCTCGTGTAAAGTTTCTCGGTCATATTATTTCCGAATCCGGAATTTTCGTGGATCCTTCAAAGATTGAAGCGATTCAAGATTGGAAGAGACCGGAGAGAGTGACGGAGATTCGTAGTTTTCTTGGATTGGCGGGTTATTACCGCCGTTTTATCAAAGACTTTTCTAAGATTGTCGTACCTCTCACTAGCTTAACGAAGAAAGGTGTTAAATACATTTGGTCGGACAAATGTGAAACTTCTTTTCAGAAACTAAAGGAACTTCTTTCTGATGCTCCTATTCTGGTTATTCCCGAGGGGAATCAAGATTTCGTTGTTTATACCGATGCTAGTCGCCTTGGTTTGGGTGCCGTTCTTATGCAAAGAGAACGTGTTATTGCTTATGTTTTTAGGCAATTGAAGCCTGCTGAGACTAGATATGCCACTCATGATTTAGAGCTCGCGGCTATTGTTTTCGCTCTTCGTATTTGGCGTCATTATCTTTTAGGAGAGAAATTTGCTCTTTATACCGATCATAAGTCCTTGAAGTATTTATTCTTTCAAAAGGAACTTAAATTTGCGTCAACAGCGTTGGCTCGAATTTCTTGCACCATATGATCTTGATATCCTTTATACTCCCGGAATGGGAAATCGTGTTACCGATGCACTTAGTCGCAAGCAACAAGCAGTTGTTTCTATGATGATATCCAAATGGAATGATCTCGAGATATTATCCTCTTGTGAGATTCGAGACCGTGTCTCCGATTTATGTTCATCACTTGTGTTATGTAGCCTTGAGGCTCATCCTTCTCTTTTAGACCGCATTCTTGAAGCTCAAAGGCTAGATCCCGAAATTGCTCTTGTTGGCCAAAATATTAGGGATAAAATTGATATTGAGGGATTGAAAGACTTTGATATCGATTCTCGTGGCGGCATTCGGAAATTTGGTAGACTTATCGTGCCAAATATTAGTGATCTTCGTAAAGATATTTTAGAAGATTCACATCGTTCTAAATTTACCATTCATCCCGGTAGTAGTAAAATGTACGCAGATATGAAGCGACTTTATTATTGGGAGGGAATGAAACTTGACATTGCTAACTTCGTTAAGCGTTGCATGACTTGCCAACTCATTAAGGCCAAACATCAAAGGCCCGGTGGGTTATTGCAACCTTTAGAAATTCCAATTTGGAAGTGGGACCAAATTTCCATGGATTTTATAGATGGCCTTCCCCGTTCTCATTCGGGTCATGATAGCTTATGGGTGATTGTTGATAGGCTTACTAAATCTTCCCATTTTATTCCCGTTCGGTCTAACCGAACCGTTCCTCTTTTGGCCAAGCTCTTTATCAAAGAGAATGTTAAATTGCACGGAGTTTCTACTTCTATTGTTAGTGATCGTGATCCATTGTTTACTAGTGGATTTTGGAAGAGTCTTCAAAAAGCTTTGGGAACGAAGCTCAATTTTAGCACTGCTTATCATCCTCAGTCTGTTGGACAAACTGAGCGTGTGAATCAAACTCTTGAAGATCTTCTTCGTGCATGTGTGCTTGATTTTGGGGGAAGTTGGGAAGATCATATTTCACTTGTTGAATTCTCCTATAATAATAGCTTCCAATCTAGTATTGGTATGGCACCTTTTGAGGCACTCTACGGAAGGCCATGCCGATCTCCTTCTTGTTGGCTTGATACCGGTGAGAAGCTGGTTTTAGGTCTAGATTTTATTCGTGATTCCACAGAAAAGATTGATCTTATTCATCATAGGATGAAAGAAGCCCAGAGTAGACAAAATCCTATGCCGATAACCGGAGAAGGAAGTTAGAATTTTCTGTGGGAGATCTTGTGTTCATTCGTGTTTCACCAATGAAAGGTGTTGTACGTTTCAGTCGATCGGGAAAATTGGCGCCTCGATATATTGGGCCATTTCCTATCACTGAACGTATTGGTTCCATGGCTTATCGCCTTTTGTTACCGGCTCAATTTTCTGCTATTCATGACGTGTTTCACGTTTCTCAATTACGGAAATGTCTTTGAGATTCCGATTCTATTCTTGAGCCCGGTGTTGTGGAAGAGATTGAAGTTTCGCCTAATTTAACTTATGAGCAACATCCTATTCGTATCATTGCTTTAGAGGTCAAACGTCTTCGAAATAAAGATGTTCCGCTTGTTAAAGTTCAATGGTCTTCAAATCCTAAGGATTGTTCTTAGGAATCTAGAGAGTACATCGAGCAAACACATCCGGACTTACTTGCTCGTGCTCTTTGAGGTGAACTTCTTATTTCAAATTTCTTTTGTGTTGAATATGCTTTTATGGTTGTTACTACATATCTTCTTCTTAAATATTGCGAGGACGCAATTTCTTTAAGGAGGGGAGTCTGTAACAACCCGCATATTTATCGATTTTATATTTAAATATTTTATTTAAATATTTTATCAATACTCGGAATTTAGTCCGAAAAGCTACTTTTTGCATACGGTCGAATTAGGACTCGGGACCACTCCCATTGAGTTTAAAATGTCGTTTGCGACCTTTTTGAGTATAAGCTTCGATATGTTTGGAGAAAGTTGATTTTTGCTACCTTTTCACTTTGGGTTTGGGTTTGGGTTCAGCCCTATGTTTAACTTGTACTCAAATCTAAGCCACTCTTCCCCATTCACCCTCACTTCTTCCTCTTTTCAGTTCTAAGGCAATAATGGTGGGAGAGATTGGAAATTAAAACTCCAAAACCCTAGTTCCTCTTGCAACCTCAAATTCCTAGCTCCAAATTCAAGAGAACCCATTGGTAAGCATTCTCTTCTTCTTCTCCAACTTATTCTCTTACCAATTTCAGAAATTCCTAAACCTAATTTTGGGAATCTTCTTGTTTTGAGCATAGATTCAAGCTCATTTGGGTAGTGTTGAAGAGAGGTTGATTCTCCATTTGCTTTCAAGCTTCTTCTTGTTTGATTTTGTAAAAAAGTGAGATTTTTATCTCACATCTTTGTCTATAATTATCTTCGATTGTTAGGTATGAATTCCTAACGTTTATTCGTGTGCAATTGATTTTGGTTTGGATCGATTTCGTGTATATTCCAATTTTTGGTGTTTTGGTCTAAATTATGAAAATCCTATTATGGATATTTGGACATTGAGATTTGAGGCGTATCGAAGAGTCGTTTAGGCTGTGTTGTCGTTCGACGTAATTCCTTTGTCCTCGCCATTTGCTCAATCAATCGTTTTCTATATTCGTTTGGCCATTTTTGGCCTAGGTTCAGGAAAACCACAAAATTGGAGTTTCAGACGTCTGAATTTGGGATTTCAGACGTCTGAATTGGCTTATTTTCAAACAAAAGGAAAATAGGCTAAAATACGCCTATTTCATACATCTGAAACATTTGGTTCAGACGTCTGAATCGTGTTCTGGAAATTTTTATATTTCCAGATTCAAACGTCTGAAACAAGTGGTTTCAGACGTTTGAAACTGTTGTGATTTTGCCTTCTTGCCTTTTTGTTTGAGAATTCCAATTTAAATCGTTTCGTGATAATCCTATTTGTTGTTATCATTTATTATGACTTTGATGACTCTTTTTAGGGATTTTTGAATATCCATTTCGATGGATTCTTTATCGGTTTCTTTGGATTTTATTCACGTCTTCGAATGTGAATTTTAGTGATTGATTGTTCTTACAATCTTCTTTGTGATTTGTCACTTCAAAAATATAAAGGTTTTCTATACTAGTAGTAAATATCAAAACTCTTTCTTCGAATGATTTCAACACTATTTTATTACAAAGATCGTTTTCTCCAACCGATTTCTAATCTATTAGTATATACAAACCTTTACCTCACTCGTATGAGAAATCTAATTAAACGGCTTAGTAAAACAAGTGGTATGAAATGCTTGCGTTTACTTCGTCGGTTAATTCTTGGACTTGTTCGATTGAACCTCTTGTGACAATTTTCTAGTGAAGATTTACAGTTTGTTCGTAAATATTTAAGTTAAGCAAGTGGTTTCGGGACATGAAGCTAAACTCATATATTTACTAGCTTAGTGTAATTGACACTTCTCGTTGATCATGATGATCATCTTTTGTGATTTAGACTAGCAATGTGCGATGTCTCTTTGTCTGCGAGGGAGACTAAACCCCGTTTTGTGGAGTTTCGACTCAATTTGGTGGGGTAGCAACCCATGGTCTTCGGGACGTTTGTGGAGCTTCGGCTCAATTTGTGATGGTTAGCAACCATGGAATTAGCGTTCCGTTTGTGATACATGTGTTGGTGGGCTTTATGCTCCCGTTTGTGATAGGCCTCCCCCCTTTTGTGATTTCTGGATTTCTCGAGATGATTTCTAGAATTTGTGTTTCACCAATTTTCGTGATTTCCATTGATAAGTTTTATCAATATTTGTGCATTGGTGAATTTGTGTGTCATTGACTTTTGTGATTGACATTGATATAATCGTCAATATTTGTGGTTTGATGAACGAAATAAGGAGTATGACATTTTCTTTGATTCTTGTGTAGAATTTGTGATATTGATTAATCTCTTGTTGATTTTCAATTACTTATATATATATCACAGCTTGACATTGTGATTATTATGTGTTTAGTCATATCTCTTGCTCTATATCGTTTCATCTGATATTTATAGTTAGACTGATCCGTTTATTATTTTCTTATTAAATAATACTCGGGTCAGACCGAGATGTTACAGGCGCTTCTGCTTGACTTCTCTCCAGGGATTCATTACTCTGACTTTTGGTTAACTACTTAGATTAGTAGTTTTTGGTTTGTATACATTTGAGATATAGACTCCATAATGTATACTTATTCTTTTGTGTAGTTCATGTAACTATTCTTTTGTGATATTGAGGATCTTTCTGACCACTACTCTGAAGAACACTTTTTTGTCTAATATTCATATCTTATTCCGCCTTTGTGTTATGAATTGTCTGTGACTGATTTATGTTATGTTTACTTCTATATTTGTTTCCGAAGGATTTATATAGCCACCGTGTAGTAGCTTTGAGTTTGTGTCGGTATGTCGGATTTCCTCTTGAAATAGAATCATGTTATATTATCTGACATATCGGTGCTCGCGCAAAGAAATTACACGGATGGTCGCTCCTCAACAGCCTTATTCTCCGTGCTAGTTGACAGCATTACACCGTAGTGTTCTTGGCTAGCGTGGGTATAGAGGTGGGGCGTCACAATGCACTAATAATAATAATAATATCAAAAGATTTTGTGTATTAAGCATGTTTGACTATCATGAGAAGAAATCTCCTCCAATTCTGCGTTTGCATTGTGTGTGTGGCGTGAGGCCTTATGGTAGTTTCATTTTCTAAAAAGCATTGCGGATTTCTTTTAAATTTATTTGTTTTTCTTTTTTAAGAGAATAACTGTTTTTAAGATCTCACAGCAGTCCCATGACTTACCTGGAGTTTATTGTTTCCTTTCTAAACTATAGGTGCCCACCAATTTCCACACGGGCAGCCTAGAGTCAGGTTATCAGGTCATTCTGGAATTCAGGAGTTGCTGTGGAGATCAGGAGTTGAAGCTATATGGCGAGACGTATCTCTTTACTTAGTGTCCGTTGTGTGTGGTTGTGCAAATCATTTTTTCATGTGGTCAAGTTATAATAAATATCAATGATGTATGATGTCGTTGTATACTCTGATGTTGTATTGTATTAACTGAGATGATTGTTTGTTTTAAAGATTATTCATTTATCTATTATATTTGTTTCGTTGCGAAATGTGAGATTATGTTGTTGTTTCTGTTCTTCTTCTATCGTCTTCTTCTTAAACCCTAACGGTTCAGTTTTCCGGCATTCGATTGCGCGGCATTTGATACAGTGGATGTATAAATGTCGACTTTCGAAAGTCGAAAAACCGTGTCGTTACAAATTTGGTATCAGAGCATTTGGTTAAGCGACAACCTTAGCTCTGTTGGGTGTTACTCATTAGAGATAGAGTCAGCAGTACTCTAGAATGAGTTTGAGTGTAATAACAGATATGAGCGCGTATTTGTTAGTGAATATAAAATTATTTTATATTGTGTTGACTAATCGGTTGATTGTTTGTAGATTCTGGTCGGTGCAGTCTGGCCAACTGTTTCGATAGGGGTTTCTAAACTTTTAAACAAGATAAACCGACACAGTATTTTTTTAAATAGGGTAAATGAAATAGTTTTACCCAAAACTATTTTCGTATATAAAAGAAATAAATTTTCTGTGAATTATTATAATATATGGTTACTTGGTTGTTAGGAAGCGATAATATTAGATTATTATCATCGTTGTATGAGAAATTGATATCAAAACCAAAAGCTAAGAAAATAAAAATACAAATGAGATTTGTAAATGTAAATTTTAAATGTAATTTATAATATGGAATAAAATTCATTAATGGAATGAAATTGGTAATGTGAATATATAAATGGGTTTTATAAATTGAAATGAGATTTGACTTGGATCGAGTTGAATTAGTTAAATTAAAACTTGAATTGTGAGTTAAATAAAAAAATGGTTTGAATTTGTAGATAAATTCAAGTAAGTAGAAATAAATTGAAAATTTCCTAGTTATTAATAAAATAAATCAGAGATGAGTTGAGAAAGGAAAGTTGAAATTTAAATGGACAAGTGAGTAAAAGTAATTTAATTAAAACATGTAAATGGAAGGGATTTGATAAATGAAAACCAAATCAAGGATTTAAATTGGGAAGTGTTACAAGGAAAAATAAATTTGAATTTTAAATTGAAATAACTTAAGTAAATATTGGATCAAATGGAGCTAAATGCTAATAAAGGAATTAAAATTAGTTAGTGAAACTAATTAAAAGAATGACAAATGTAATATGGTTTAAAATGAATTGAATTCAATATTTATAAATGAAAGGTAAAATGAATTCATATGGATTTTGGAATCCAGTTTAAATATAAGTGGTTATAAACCAAAGTGGTGAATTTGAAAATAAATATAAGAAGTATATAGAATAATTATCTTGAACTTAAGAAACAAATGGTAAAATTATTAAGTAAAATTTTGAGTTGGGAAATATAGTAAATTATTAAATGGAGGATAAACTGGAAATTGTGAAATGGTTTTAATTAAAATGAATTGAATAGAATCAATTGGAAATGGAATAAAATAAAGAGTAAATTGAGTTTGTATCGATTTAAATTAGTTATAAACTAGATTGGATATTCTATTAAGTGAATATCGTCGAATTTTGCATAGAAATGGTTGTTATTTAACGCAAACATGATTGCATAAAATTCTAAGAGTTAATAAAAGCAAATCAAATTGATTTTTGAATCAATTGAAATAGATATGAGTTCATTTCGCCTAAAAATAAATTGAATAAAAGAAAGTAAGTTGTAAATCACTTGAATTGAATAGAAACGGTATGTGAATTGATTTTAAGCAACTAAATTTGTATCGGAACCATATAAATTGCTTATGGGAACTATTTTGAATGTATTGCTTGTGAAAACTATGTGCTTACTATTGGAAATAAGTGAAATGTGAATAAATTTCTTATCTATGTCACTTATGTGTTTAAATTGAGTAAATACAGGTACAGGAGGGCCGTTCGACTGGATTTGGTCGTGCTAAAATTCTTATAATAAACTGCTTTGCTTAAAAATGCAAAATAAGGTATGCCTACGCAATAAAAATAGGAAATGTGAACTGTTTTTTTTTTCCTTTTCCGACCGGGTGCGTCGATGTATATATATTTATATCTTTTGTCAAATTGCAGAAGCTCATCCGTACAAAGGAGACTCTGCCAAAAAATTTCGAAAATATTGGGGGGCTAGAAAATTTTTGAAAAATTTGTTAGCGACAAACAATTTCAAATTTGAAATTGAAGTAAATTAGTGAATGAAACTGAATTAAAATATTAATATGAATCAGTTAAAATTGAAAGATAAAATTCAATATTCATAGTAGAAGATAAATTGAATTCAAATAGAATTGTAGTGTAAATTGAATTAAAATAAAATTGAAAATGCAAGATTGAATGAAAATGGATATGTAACTTCAATAGTGAAGTAAAAATGGTACAAGAAGCATATACATTGAAAATTTTGTAATGAAAGGTGCAAAATAATATTTGAATATTGTAATTGGATATTATGGATATCAGGATATACATGTGTATTAAAGGAAATGGAATTGGGGTTTTGATTTTAAAGATGAAATTGAATCGCTCGACAAAAAGGTATGTATTTCAATTTCAGTATGAAATTTGGTGATTTTATTGTCCAGCCGCTTGGCCATTTGTTTTCTTTTAGGATTTGAGGGCCTATGGTGCCATTTTGTAGTCGTACCGAGCTAGCCGCGCAAAGGAGACGATGGCGAAATTTTTCGAAAATTTAGGGTGTTAGAAACTTTTTCAGAAAATTTTGAAAGTGTGAAATTTGAATTCAATTCTAAATTTGAATTGAGATGTAAACAATATTGTTTGGAATTTATAATTGAACTTGGAAAGTTAGTTGAAATGAATCTTTGATAAAAAACAAATTTAGGATGATAAATTGATAAAACTGTTTGGGTTGGAAATTATTAAAGGGGTTAGGTCAATTCTTCTTAACTAGTAATTTCGGGACGAAATTCTTTTAAGGGGGAAGGATGTGACGACCCAGAATTTTGGACATTCAAAATCGAAATATTTAATTAATTTTAAATGTTTGAATGATAGTTTAACTTGAATTTCAAATATCAGAATGAATTTGGCAATTTAATTATTGAATTTAATTTATTGAAGTTGGATAAAAATTTGAACCTTCAGTTTTAAACTGAATAAAATATTTCAAAGGCTTGTAAAATTCATATTGATAATACTGAAGATAATAGAAGCTTCAAAATTTAATTTGGGAATGATTTGTTCAGTTTTGAAATTTTATTGTTTAAATCGATGTTAAAAAATAGCCTTCCGAGGCACAGTCTCGGAGTTCGATGAAACCAGTTCTATTGGATTCATAATATCGTATTATTATCGGATTTCAATTTTCGTAGTGTTTGGAGTGATCGTTTGACCATACGATAAGCAAACGCGTTGAAATTTATATCGAAATTTAATTTAATAACTGGTTCAAAACGTTATCTTCTCCATATAATCGAGTCTGGACCCGAAACCTTTTCCATTGCGTTCGGAATAGGGCTATAACATTGTAAACGCCTAGCGTCACGTCTCGATCGGAGTTCGAGATTGTAAGCTGCGTGATTTGGAACGATTCGAATTTGAATTTAAATTAAATATGCATTAACAGATTTAAAACACGTTTATATCCTTACAGCACGTGTCCTTCCCAATAACACCTGTCTTCGATTTCAACACGCGTCATTTATAAGAATTTTTATCATCTCATTAAAATAAAAAATAAAAAATAAAATATATATAGAAAAAACGAACGAGGCTATTTCGTTCAAAATACAATCCAGCTGCTTCAATTTTTTAATGGCCGCCTCCTCTACAATTTAATTTTAAATCGAAGCCTATGCCTAATTTTTTCCCCTTTTCATCTTCAAATCAAATAAGAAGTCAATTCCTTCGTTCTCGAATCCTTCTAAACCAATTTGCCACCTTCCCTTCAGCGTTCTCGGAATTATCTCGTGCTGGCGACTTTCGATGGTGGCAAACTGTTCGTATGCGCGCGATGGTGATGGGGTGGCGCGATGATTTCAAGCGATAGAAAAAGGAGATGTGGTGGTAGGCGTGTCGTGATTTTCGGTGGGGTTTATACCTTCGTTCGATTGGAGGATCGCGACTCGGGTAAATGGTAACGGTCAAGCTCGGCACCGTCTTGGCGTAGTCGTGCCTGGATGTGGTTGCGATGTTGGGATGCACGATGCCGCGGGTCAGTTGGCGTAAAGAGGTGGTTCGTATCAATGGCAACGAAGGTATCAGCATGTTTCATTTTAAAATAAGTTATATGTACATGTAAATAGGACAGAAAAAATATGTATAGAATGTAGTATTTGAATTACAGCAAGGTTAGTATATATATATATATATTTATATATATATATATATATATATATATATATATATAACTCAGAAAAGGGATTTTTCAGTAAGAAGAAATTTGTTTTAAATCTGTAATTATTTTATAAGTACATATATATAGTCCAATAATAAAAAAATAAATATACGTTTACATACTTTAAATTTGCTAATTTATTTTTAAATTATTAGTTTGGTGATTTATTTATTTTATTAAACTACTTAATCATTTTGACTACTGAAAATAATAATTAAAGGGAATTTAGTTTTAATTTGAAATTTTAGTTAAATACATTTATTAAAAGAAATTAGTTAAAATATAATTATCAATTTAGAATTAATCACTAGTTTAAAACTAAATTATTAGTTGATTGGATTTTTATTAAAAGGAAATTTTATTTACAAATTAATGATTAGTTTAAATAAATTCTCGTTAACGTATAAAAAGAAGTTACTGTTATAGTTCTTATGTAAATAGTAAAGGAGGTTTATTAAGGTATAAAATAATTTTGTTTTTAACTTGATAAAATCTACATGCATGTTCTATTTTAAAGACAAAAAAAATATCCTTGTTTTAAATCAATATGGAAATTTATTTGTTTGATAAGATTATTAAAATTATATTGAAGGAAATTTAGTTTTAAATTTAATGTTTGGTTAAACAAAGATTTTAATTAAAAAGGAAGTTAGCTTTAAATCAAATTGTTAGTTTATTAAAAAAATTAAAAGGAAATAAATTATTTGATTAGCTCGAGTATTAATGAAATCTTATATAATTATTTATACAAGGTCTAAAAATGTGTGGAAATCAAGCTGGAAAGAAATTGGATTGCATGCACAATAAAAGGTGAGATCTTCTCACTCAAAAGTTTAATTGAAAATTCCAGTTATTGATTGGTTGTGGAATTGTGATAGTTAAACTAAATTTGATTGATTGTGTGTTTGGATAATATTTATTATTAGTTATATTAGTTTAGACCCTATGCGCTGCATAATAGCGGAGGTTATTATATTAAACCCATATACCGCGATATTCCACCTCGAAGTGGAATTGGTATTATATATGTATTTGGTGTTGTTGATTTCCTGCATTATAAAGCGGATGAGACCCTATTGCGCCGCATAATAGCGGATAATATTTTATAAATCCCATATACCACGATATTACACCTTGAAGTGGAATGGGTATTTAATTGTTGTTCTAACGTCTGTGGATGCAGGGAAACAGGTTGGAGGGATCCAACTGGATTCCTCAAATATTAATTTGTTGCTTATGTTGTGTGTTGATTATTTTTAATTCGTGTGAATGTTTGTGATTGAAATCGTGAAGGCTGTAATTTAGCCAAATATATTTTTGGTATCGTAGGATACCAGAAATATGAAATTGTATTTTTGGAAATTAAAGTAGAAAAGCCTAGACCGTTATAATTAAAGTATTAAGTTGATTTTTATAATCCGATTGAATTGATTCCAAAAATATGGGAAAATATTTTAATAAAGGAATTTCGAGTAATGTTGTTTAATAGTTGAAGGATTTATTTAAGATACGTATTTTAAATATTCGAAAGCGATAAAAAAGTTTATTTCAAAAGGAAATAAATCTTGAAATTAAATTTGGAATTTAATTTAGAGTTGAAATTTATTTTAGAAACGATTCGGAAATTAATTTAGGGTTGAAATTATCTTAGGAATCGATTTGGAAATTTGGTTAGGTGTTTTGGAAATAACTTGGAAAATCAATTTGAAATTGATTTGATATTGGAAATAATTTTGGGAAATCAATTTGAAATTGATTTGATTTGTTATTGGAAATTTTATTTGGGGAAATCAAATTGGAATTTGATTTTATGCTTGAAATAAATTGGAATTAAATTTGGACTATGATTTGGTTTGAAGATGATATTTGGGAATCGATTTAAAATTCATATATATCAGTTGATATTTGGATTGCAAATTCACAAAGGGAATTTGTAAAAGAAAGAGAAATTGATTAAAAATAAATATTGGTTTAATTTTAAAGTATGCAAAGAACTTTACCAATTGGAATGTAAATTAAAATAAATCAAGAAGATTTATTAATTTATTGGAATGGACCATTTTGTAATGGAAAAAGAATTCATCCCTGGAAAATAGAGTATATTTTTAAAATAGCTTTGAATAAAATTTAAAAGTTTTAGATTTGGTTTTAAAATAATATTGTTGGAGAAATTAGTTTTTGGAAATTGTTTAAGTAAAAATTTATATCATTAATTGTATAAGTATTTATTTAAAAGATTAAATTGATTTTTGATTTAGAAAATAGGTATTTAAATATTTATACTCTATCTACTAATTTTATTTTAAAATTAGATTTGGACCTGTATTTTATATGAGATATTAGTATAATATTTTCATAACTAATATTTAAGCAAATATTCTAAAATAGTTTATTTAAATGTTCCCAAGTATATTTTGAATAAGTAATTTTATATTAGTTTAAAATATTTGAAATCGACAGATTTTCAGTGGAAATGAATAAACGTTTGGGAATTGATTTGAAATTTATTTGTCAAAGGATTGAAGTGTGAAGTTTTATCTTGCGAAGATATATTGAAAATAATAATAATTTGGGGAAAGATTATTTGAAATCCAGTGACTGTTGTGAATGATAATTGATAGTTAAATAACCAACTATCAATGTTGGCCTTTTTAATCGGCATTTGAATTTCGATGCGACCGGGAGTCGAATTCCAAATGGATATTCGAAACCCACATCGAACCTTTGTGATTGTGATCGATCTTTTGTTTAAAAGATCAAAGTGAAATTGTTGTGATTTATTGAATCTGAATGAACACTTATTTTCAAAATTAGCGCTCGTTATTCGGATTAGCCGGGAGAGGACCTTGTGTCATAAAACCCACTCCGAACAACGATACGACGAAATGGGATTGCATTTGTAGATGGTGTTGAAGACCGGGTATTTTCAAAAGCGAAAGGACTACCTTTCGAATGTCTCTACACCGGGTTGCTCCGGTATAAAGATTTTATCACCCTTTGAAATCGGGATTCTGGACGTGATTAGTGAATATCCGGATTGCAAGGGCTTCTTTTGAAGTGCCTTCAGTTCCGTTCGATCGCGGAACGGACTTGTATGGATGTGTGTCTGACGTTACACTTTGAGATGTAAAGCTGGTTTCTATCAAATACATTTCTGTTGGTGGCGGAGAATTTATCCTCTTAGCTTAACACCCTTCTCTGAGATGTACGAGCTCAGCGTTATGTAGTTGATGGTTACTAGTGATACATTCCCAATTTGGCAATGTGGCATACGAAGTGCTGTTGATCGAAGCATGGTTTTTGTGAAAAGCGTAGCTTTGTGGACGAGACTTCGTCGGACCTCACACCCCGGAATATTCAAAATAGAAAGGATGCGGCAAGGTTAAAGGGGGTAGCGCCCCTTAGGGTATGTACGTTTCCTTCTGGATAGACGTGGTGTCATGGTATGGAGCCCAGATACTTAGCTTATGTGAATATCGGATATATATATCACTTTGTGATTGTTGTTGTTGAGGATCCTCGGATAAAGGTTGTTTACAACCGGGGGATGACATACTCGTGTCAGTAGTTACCTATTTTTGCTGACGTAACCCGGCCTTGTGTTGGCAGAGATCCGGTTAGGTTCTCGGGGCGTCCATCCAGAGGCGTACCCATGTGGCAATGGGAAGTTCCTTGGCCAGACCATTTGTTGGAAATCCAAAGAAACAATACGAGCCCTTTACGATTGCGATTGTATAACCTGCCTCCTCAGGAGGTAGCTATAGCGGGAATAATATAATGGTACCTATGCTGGCTAAGATTAATATTATACTTTCGAAATGTTTTCCACTATACACTAATAATAATGATATCAAAAGATTTTGCGTATTAAGCATGTTTGACTATCATAAGGAAAAATCTCCTCCAATTCTGCGTTTGCATTGTGTGTGTGGCGGGAGGCCTTATGGTAGTTTCATTTTCTAAAAATCATTGCGGATTTCTTTTAAATTTCTTTTTTTTATTTTGTAAGAGAATAACTGTTTTTAAGATCTCACACCAGTCCCATGACTGGCCTGGAGTTTATTGTTTCCTTTTTAAACTCTGGGTGCCCACCAATTTCCACACAGGCAGCCTAGAGTCAGGTTATCAGGTCATTCTGGAATTCAGGAGTTGCTGTGGAGATCAGAAGTTGAAGCTGGATGGTGTTAACGCTTAAATTTGAACGCTAACACCCCGGTATGTGAAGTGTAGTTGTGAAAGCACCACCCGATAGATCGGGAAAGAATTACAAGCAAGTAATAACGGAAAAGCAGTAAACAACAGCAATTTTATAGTGGTTCGGCTTATGGGTACAGCCTATGTCCACTTTAAGTACTTTTATTGATGATCTCGTTACAAGTTGATACAATTCTTCCCAAGTACAATTCACTTTGAACTACAAGAAACTTAGAACAAGTATTTTAAACTTCGATGGAGATGAGAGTCTTCGAATCCATGTTGGATGTTCGTGATCTCTTGTTGAAGTTGTTTGTAGCGTTCTTAGTGTCTCGAGAGCTTCAAGTGTTGAATTGGTTTGGAATGCAGCAGAGTATCAGCGCTTGAAGAGAATGAGCAAAAGGTCCCCTTCATGTTGAATGTGGCCTTGTATTTATAGGCAAACTGTTTAGGCTGAAATTGCTAAGTCATGAGTCGTGACCGACTCATGATGAGTCGTGAGTCGTCTGCGAGTCACCTCTTTGCAGCATGATTTTGAACTTGCCTCTGAGCCTTATGTCGTGCGTCGACCTATCTTTTGAGCCGTAGGCTTTCCTGAGTCGTGCCATCCTTAACCCATCGAATCTCCTTAACCCGTCAGGTTCCTTAAGTCGTAGCGGCCTCTTGAGTCGTTCATCTCTTGAGTCGTAAACCTAATGAGAAACTTAAGGACCTTGAATGGATGAGTCGTGATCAGATGAGTCGGTCTTTGATGAGTCGGAGCTCGAATGAGTCGTTGGATCGGTATAGGCCTTGAGTCGCAGACCCGCTGAGTCGTTGATCCATACTGTACCTTTAAGGCGCTAACTCACTGAGTCGTTGCTATCAATGAGTCGTTGACCCATTGAGTCGGCAATCTCTGAGTCGCTTCGTCAGTTGAGTCGCTGATTCCTATGAGTCGCTGACTGCCTTATCTGTTGAGTCGGCCTAAGTTTCAGTGGGGTTAACATTTGCCCCTCGAAGCACGCGCCTGAGTCGTAGGTCGCGCGCTTCGACTTATCTTAACTCGCTTGTGCCGACTCATGCCCTACTTCCTTGGTATAAAATGGATGAACCGTCACTTCTATCTTCTTCTTCCTTTATCAATCTCTTGAGTCGTGTTCCGCCATTAACACATCTCCAAGCTCCCAAAAATAATTTCAACTTGAATTAGCACCCAATCCTCTCTAGTCAACATACAATCGTAAGCGATTTCTTCCCTTTCTTCGATCGTTGATCATTATTGTCTTACACGCTTAATCCTTCGCCTCCGATTTGCCTCTTCGTGTCTTACGAGTTTTGTTGGGTTTGATTGTTGATGAACTTAGGTCTGCTTGATTTTACTCGCGGCGATCCATCATTCGAGGCGATTCTGTATTGTGATAGGATTAAAGTTACTATTTTTGGAGATACCATTAGGTTAACGGGTTATGGGTTAGGATCCGAAGATAGGACTTGGAGATAGGTCATTGGGTTATCATGGGGTAGGAGGGAAACGAGTTTTGGAGTTGTATGGTAGATAGGCCAATCAGAGTAAAACACTACCCCTGATGCGACTTAATAATCTTGAACGACCTAAAACCCTTTGCGATTCAACTCTGGACCGGCTCACCAACCTTCACAACACAAGACTTGAGTCGGGGCCGAGACATCACGACACAATGCTTGAGTCGGGGCCGAGACATCACGACACAATGCTTGAGTCGGGGCCGAGACATGTCTTGATGAATTTTTCATAATTCTGAGCTGACATCTATTCTCTTTTATGACTCGTGACCTAAGTATTGCTGAGTCGTCTTCGACTTAGTCCTTGAGTCGTCTACGACTTAGCACTTGCACTTTTAAACTCCACTTGAACCTTGAACTGCTGCTTGAATCTTTTACAGATTGCTTTAACTTGTAAGCTAATAACCTGTTAATATAACATTCACAGAAAACTAGGACGAATATACTGTCATTGATTGCCCACATCGAACGACAGATTAGTTAATGATAGATGATTAACTTGAATAAACTGTATGTATGAAGTGCTTTTAACATATCAATTTCAAACAAAATACCAAAGCAATACTGAAATAGTCAATTGAAATCGACTTGCTTGCTCTACTATTATGTTTGAACTTTTAGATTAACAAGTTTTGAAATGTTTACAATCGATCGAGCATCGATTAGTATAATTCCAGTTATATATACTTGTCACTTTTATTAGTCTTGCACAACACTTCACACTTTTTAGGAAACGCGCACCTTCGCATTTGAACATCCAGTTGCTTGTGTAGAATGACTTCTCACCAAGAAGAGCCGATGGGCCAGGCTGAAGATATCTTCCCAGTAGCTATCCCTGTAGATAACCCTCCGGAGAGAACATCCACAACTTTGAACCAGCGGGTGTTTAACCAACTACGCGTCCAGTTTGGCATCGATGACGCTGACGTCTTATTTCCGGGGCCAAATGATACCGCGGATAGGCCCCCTCATGGCTTTGTTGCTGTCAATCGTCAAATGTGCTTGAACGGCGCTATTCCTCCTTTTAATGACTTTCTTCAACAGTTCCTGCTTCGGTTGACTATCTCTCCATTCCAACTACACCCCAATGGCTACGCTATTCTGATGGGGTTATGTGTTCTATATAGGAGAGTTTTGGATCGATTACCGAGCTTCGGGGAGATCTGCTATTTTTGCTCGTTCACGAAAATTAAAGACCATCCCTCCATTGTGGTTATAAGAAGCGCTCGAAACCGCAAACTTATTACTGATCTCTCCGAAAGTGCTCACGGATTTTTGAATCAGTTTTTCTTTGTTCGCTGCCCTCCAGGGTTTTATGCCATCTGGAGAGTAGGAAGTAAGATTTCCTGTCTATATTCTTTCCGCTTTGAAGCCATTTTTTGAGATCCGAACTTTCAGTTGCTAACTTCATTCTTTTTCCTGTTTTAGCGCTTCCACCCCCTGCTAGGGACCCAAGCCATAAGCAAATTTTCGAAAGATTAAGTGCTGTGCCGGCAGAAGAAAGGAGCATAAAGTTTCTGCTAACTGATGAATTTTTACATCAATACGGACTCCTCCATCCCTCTCGCTTTACTCAGCCTCATGAACCTCCAACAGAAGTTCCTGATTCTCCGGCGAAAACTCTTGATCCCCCAGTTTCCACTAAAGAGCACATGCGAGGAGAAACTTCTGCAAAAACTTCACTAATAAAGTGTTCTGTTCCAAGAGATGACATGGGGCAATCCGAAAAACCCGCGCTTGCCCCCATTACTGAAGAGGAAGAGGAGCCCCCTTCCCAAACCAGGAATAGTGCCGATAAAGGAACTGATGGAGGGAAACAGGTTGGGCATGACGATGATGACGTCTTTGGGGACTTAAGTGACTTGATTATCACTTCCCAAGAGCTCTTTAAAGAAGACCCTGCTCATGGTAAAGCTATACCTCCGACGATTGAAGCAACATCTGCCCTCCAACAGACTCTAACTCCTTTATCTCAAGAATTGTCATCAACAGTGAAATCTATCACTTCCCCCCAACAAAGGAGTGGTTCGTTAGTCCAACGCGAGTAGCTTGCACTTCACACACAACTAAGGATTTTCCAGCACATTTATGCACTTATCTTCTTATACTTTATAGATTTCTAAAGCTTATCTTTTCTTATTTCAGATTCTTCAATGACACGCGGCGGATCATATTATCAGGATTTCCAACGCTACGGGGGGCGTGGTCAATATGATTATCGGCGTTACTTTCCCTCCTACAGAGAATCTGATGAAGAAAGGGCAGCCCGAAAGGCTCATGAAAGGAGGACTGAAGAAGAACGTCGCGAAAGAAGAGAGAGAGAAGAGCGCCATGACTCTTGGCAAAAAGGCGATGACTCCCACAAGAGAAAAACTCATGACGATCGAGGAAAAGGTCACATGGGTGAAGACTTAAGCAAACGAGCCCGTCACAGTGAAAAGCAGGCCTCTACTACTCCTGAGAAAGTTACTATTCCTGCCTCACTCGACATTCCTTCTGACTCTCCTGCTCTTGGGAAATCAGATATTCAAACGATAATTAACAGGCCCAAATTTCAAGTTGGACCGGGTCCTGCCACTCTGCAGAGCCGATTTCCTCAATGGTGCCTTAAGGGGGTGAGGTTCGACCTAGACTTGGTTCCCATCGACAAGTCTGCTATGTTGCGCAATCTTGATGCAGTCAAGCTCGATATCGAGAGGATGTCAAACTGGCAGAAGCTTGTCGATGAGCTTCAAAGAGTTAACCGTGCCAACATAGAGGCTATGCTTACTATGGAAAACGATAAGGCCGAATGGCAAAAGGTCGTTGAGCAACACGACACCGAGATGAGGAACATTGCTTCTTACAATGAGGAGCTTGAAGCAAAAGTCGAGGAATTGAAACATGAGCTTGCTGCTTCCTCTACTTCATATTCTCAGAAAGAAGAAGTGCTCCTGAAACAAGTGAGAGACGCTCACGCTAGCCAGAGGGATGCCGAAGACAGGCTCGAAGCACAAAAAAGAATCAGTGAAGGCTATGTCTCTGATATTGCTGAGCTTCGAAAGAAAAACAACTCACAGGAGGCGGAGATACAAATGCTTAAGCTTCAGCTTGCCAGAACTGAAAGGGAGCGCGATGAGGCTGTCGCCGGCAAAATCGCAGCCGAAGAATCTCATGAGGCGACCAAAAACAGCATCGGCTCAACATTATTCGACTTCTACTTGCATAGCGTCTTGGGGCGTGGAAGCCTCGCTTTTCTTGGTCCTAAGTATGAAATCACTTTAGCTGAAGTATGGGAGGCCGCTCTTGAGATGCTTGGTGCTGAAGGTGCTGGTTATGACGAATCAGCCCTGGAAAGGCATTATTTTGATGATGACGCTCGCGCTGCCCTTGCCAAGGGAAAGGAACAACTTGCCAAATTAAGAACTGAAGTGACGGAAGGGGACCGGCTGGGGAAAACCACTTCAACTACTCTAGTCCAGCCACCTTCTTCGTCTGAAGTCGACATTATTGGTTCCAGTTCCCATCTTGCATCTCCCACCAAAGTTACCACTGAGATTACAAGCATACAAGGTGGAGACGAGGGTGATGAGAGCGCTGATGCGCAAGCTTATGAAGTCGATATCAGGAAACCAGCTTCTCCAGGTAATTTCACTGTTAATCTCGCTACTGTCAATTCTGCTCAAGCGGGTTACTCATTTATTTCGCATGAGTTTCATGAGCTCCTTGGCTATTTTCTCAACCTTGATGAGCCTTCATCTCCTCTCCTTACTGACTTCATTGGTGAACCTTCATCTCCTCTCTTTACTGACTTTAACCTCTTTTCTTCTGTAGAAAAAGTATCAAGCACTGCTCAAATCTCTACTTCTCCGGTAATCCCTCCTCCATCTCTTCAGGTGGCTCCTCCTTCTGCTTCGCAGCCTGGATCACAGGAGGAACAAATAGAGGCTCTCCATGGCCTGGATGATCCCATTGCTTCGCAAGAGCAGAAAGATGAGGGACTTGAGGGAGGTGACATATCTCCGGAGCGGACTCCTTCTGACGATATAACTCTATCTAAACTTGTCACTCCAGGAAGTGAGTCTTCCTCAAAGAGGAGAAGGAAGCAAGGAGCATCAAAGAGGAGAGGGAAGATAATCACTGCCACTGAAGAGGAGCCAGAAGTTGGGCCAGCTGCGCCTACCTCTCCTTCCTCCCTTATACCCACTGGTCGACCTGAAAAGCTGGTCATTCGGCCGGGTAAAGGGTCCAAAGGCAGTAAAAAGAAGTGAAGACTTTAGCTTTTTGTCTTTTGTATGAACTGGCCGAGAGTTGTGCGGGTACCGGCCCCCGCTTTTATTTTGAAACCTGTATCTGCATTATAATTGAATAAAATGATTCTTCGTTTGTACAAACTTCTGTTTGAATTTGAGAATGCATTTACTTTTTTTTTTTTTTTTTTTTTTTTTGCACAAGTTTATTTACACGATATTGCAGCGGGCTTATGGTATGTTGTTTGAATATTACTTTACTGATGCAGCTATACTATTATACCATGTTGCCCCCATACCTTAAGCTTGCTGCAATATTTTATACTTTGAGGGGACTTGCACTCTTATTTGCTAAAGAATAATTATTTTATTCTTTAAAGAAAATTTTTGTAGAGTACAACTCCCTTCGTATAAGTTTCTACGCTTTGTCGTTCGAAGAAATCACTTTTTTCTTTTGCTCATGTGCATATTTTACCAAGTGAATTCCTCTATGTGGTAAAGTGGACCTCTGAAGGGTACTTTAACTTCTTTTCTTTTCTCTTTTTTTTTTTTCGAAGAAGATCATTCTCCAAAATAGGTAAATTATTCTTTCTTCGGAAGTTAAAGTATGCCCCTGATGAGGATTTTTTTTTATATAGAAAGTTGTACCTCTGAGGAGGGATTTTCTACGTTTCAACACTTGGAAGTTTTATTTCAATCTCGGTGAAACGTATACCTCCAAAGAGTTTTGCCTTAGAAAGTCTTTTCACGTTTCAACACTTGGAAGTTTTATTTCAATCTCGGCGAAACGTGGGCTTCCGAAGAGGTCTTTCTTCTTGATTGTGCCTCCGAAGAGGTCTTTATTTTGTTTATTTTTCAACTCTGGTGAAGTGAAATTCCGAAGAGCGGCTGTTACACTTCAACTCCTGGTGAAATATGCCTCCGAAGAGGTCTTTATTTTGTTTATTTTTCAACTCTGGTGAAGTGAAATTCCGAAGAGCGGCTGTTACACTTCAACTCCTGGTGAAATATGCCTCCGAAGAGGTCTTTATTTTGCTTGCATTTCAACTTTGGTGAAGTGAAACTCCGAAAAGTAACTACTCCGACTCCTGGTGAAATGTGCCTCCAAAGAGGTCTTTTTCTTTGTTTGGATTTCAACTTTGGTGAAGTGAAATTCCGAAGAGCGGCTATTTCACTTCAACTCCTGGTGAAATGTGCCTCAGAAAGGGTTTTCATTGCCTGGAAGTTACTCTCTCATGGTTGGAGGGTCATGACTCCTCCAATCTTTTTTGTTGAGTAGAGAACTTTCTTTTTTGCGGCATATGACCCATTAGAGGTCTTTTATCCTCCGAAGAGTTGTGCCTCTGAAGAGGACTTGTGCTGCCGATGATGGATTTTGGTTGTTTCCTTGTCTTCTTGCTTACGCCTTTTCACCGATCCTTTTTTTTTTCAAGTTTTCTTTCCCCTTTTCTTGCAAGTGGCTTGTTTAATCCAAGGAAGTGTACTTCATTGTTAGGCAAGTTCGTGAGAACGGGCACTAGCTTCCTAATTGGATATTTGTTTGTTCAAACAATCTCAATTTATCAGCAAGGGCCCGTTTCTATCGAAATCATTAGCCGTTCAATTGAAGTATTTCCTATCTAGGATTTGAATTCGGGGTCTTTACGACTTGAAATTTGTTTGTTGAATGATGGTGAGAATCGCTCGGTCTTATTATGCGCAAGTTTTATTTCCATTGTCTGCAAAAATTTAAATCGACATTTCAGCAATACATTTTATGTACTTTTATATCGAAAATAAAGCAAACATGTAATAAGAATAAGGAACACAAGATTTATAGTGGTTCGGCCAAGAATTTGGGCCTACATCCACTTTATATTCTTTCATTAATCACTTGCATCAGTTTTACAATTGCTTTCAATTACAAGAATCATACATTCACAATCCTTTTTTACAATATTTCAACAAAATTTTCAAGTAAAGTATGGACGCAAGTGATTGCTGTTCCATGCCCTTGGAATTTGATCTCCTTCAACAGTAGTGAGTTTGAATGTGCCGTCAAGAAGCTTCTGACCTATCACATATGGTCCTTCCCAATTGGGCCCAAACCCACCTGTCGCGGTCATAATTCTTTTCAGGACTAGATCTCCAATTTCAAAGCTGCGTTGTCGAACTTTGGAATTGAAATGTCTGGCTATCCTTTGCTGATGAGCTGCAACTCTGAGATTAGCTTCATCTCTTTTTTCATCAAGGAGATCCAACGCTTCAAGTTGTAGCTTTTCATTTTCTGCTTGATTGAAATGGATTCTTCTGTGTGAAGGGACCTCTGTTTCAATCGGGATCATTGCTTCCGATCCGTATGCTAACGAAAAAGGAGTATGCCCAGTCGCAGTTTTGTGAGTAGTTCTGTATGCCCATAGTGCAAGTGGTAGTTTATCGACCCAACCACCTTTTGCTCTTTCGAGTTGCTTTTTGATGGTTGATTTGATGATCTTGTTCACTGCTTCCACTTGCCCGTTTGCCTGCGGATGAGCTACTGCCGAAAAGCTTTTCTGGATTTTGAACCGTTTGCAAAAATCCTGGAATTCCTCGCTTTCAAACTGAGTACCATTGTCTGTGATTATTTTCTGAGGCACACCGTATCTGCAAATGATATTCTTGGTTACAAAGCTTATCATCTTCTTAGAAGTGATAGTAGCCAATGGTTCAGCTTCAGCCCATTTAGTAAAGTAGTCAACCGCAACAATAGCATATTTAATCCCTGACTTGGCAGTTGGTAGCGGCCCAATGAGATCCATTCCCCAAATTGCAAACGGCCATGGACTGACCATCTGTGTGAGTTCGGTAGAAGGTGCTCTAGGAATTTTGGCAAATCTTTGGCATCTGTCACATTTTCGGGAGTAATCTGCGGCATCTCGATTAATTTCTGGCCAAAAGTATCCGTATCGGAGAATTTTCTTTGCTAATGTTTGGCCACCTGAATGATCACCACATTCTCCTCCATGAACCTCAGCTAGGATTGTTTTGGACTCTTCCCTGGATACACATCGAAGTAAAGGCATTGAGAATCCCCGTCTGTACAATCGGCCATCCTGGATTACATAACGAGAGGCTTTCCTTAGTAGCTTCTGTCTCTCTCTCGAGTTTTCTGGCAGAGAACCTCTGAGTAGGTAATCTAATATTGGAGTCATCCACGACTCTTGTTCTTGAAATACATCCATAATCCAGTCTATACCCATCTCGTCTATACTTGGTGCTGAGAGGACTTCTACGGGAACCAATCCCAATAGTTGAGCTTCACCAGAACTTGAATACTTTGCGAGGGAATCTGCCTTCGTATTCTCTTCCCGGGGAATATGGCTTATTGAATAATGATCGAGTTCACATAGGAGTTCCCAAGCCTTTGACAAGTAGGAGGGCAAGTTTCCACCTTTTGTTTGAAATTCCTTCTTGACTTGGCATACAATAAGCTGAGAATCACTGAAGATCTGTAATGCTCGAATGTTTAGCTCTTTAGCGATTTTCAGACCTGCAATAAGAGCTTCATATTCTGCTTCATTGTTTGTTGAAGGAAATTCCAGTCTTAGTGCATAACATAATGATCGACCTTCAGGAGTTTCAAGTACCACTCCGGCTCCAGAACAGTAGTCATTTCTTGCGCCATCAACATACATCTTCCACTGGATTGGGGAATCATTGATCGCTTTTTTCTCACCATTATCTTTCTCTGTGAATTCTGCAATGAAATCAGCTAAAGCTTGTCCGTTGATTGCTTTTCGGGGATGATAAGTGATGTCATATTGGCTGAGTTCAATGTTCCATTTTAGAAGGCGACCCGAAGTTTCTGGGTGAAATAGGACTTGCTTTAGAGGTTGATCAGTGAGTACTTTGATAGGATGAGCTTGGAAATATTGCCTCAGTTTCCTCGATGCAACTAGTAGGCAATAGGCGAGTTTTTCCAACTTGGAGTAATTCAGCTCTGCTCCAGTGAGTCTTTTGCTGATATAGTAAACTGGATGTTGAATCCTTTTGTCTTCCCGTATCAGCGCTGCACTTCGAGCATGAGATGATACTGCCAAGTATATAAGAAGATCCTCACCATTGCCTGGTCTAGAAAGTATCGGAGGCGTTTCCATATGACGGATCAACTCTTCAAAAGCTTTTTGGCATTCGGGAGTCCATTCAAAGTTCTTCTTTCCTTTTTTCAGGGCATCGAAGAATGGGATGCATTTATCAGTAGCTTTAGAAATGAACCGACTCAAAGCGGCGACCTTTCCGTTGAGACTTTGCAATTCCTTCTTCGTTCTAGGAGCTTTAACTTCTTTTAAGGCGGTAATTTGAGCTGGACTAGCCTCAATGCCCCTAGCACTGACGATAAAACCTAAGAACTTTCCGGATTCGACCCCAAATGTACATTTCAGAGGGTTAAGCTTCATTCTGTATTTCCGGAGGACTGCGAACATTTCTGCTAAGTGTTCAATGTGATCCACTGCTTTCCTGGACTTCACTAACATGTCGTCGACATAGACTTCCATAGTTTTGCCCAATTGCGGTTTGAACATAGCATTAACAAGTCTTTGGTAGGTTGCCCCTGCGTTTTTCAATCCGAAGGGCATAACTTTGTAGCAATAAAGTCCAACATCTGTGATAAAGCTTGTATCCTCCTGATCCGGCTCATGCATCATGATTTGGTTATAACCGGAGTAGGCATCCATGAAAGATAACAGTTCATGTCCCGCAGTTCCGTCTACCAGTTGATCGATCCTGGGTAATGGGAAGCAATCTTTGGGGCAAGCCTTGTTTAGATCAGAAAAATCAATGCACACTCTCCATTTTCCATTAGCTTTCTTGACCAACACAGGATTTGAAACCCAATTCGGATATGTAGATTCTTTGATGAAGTTATTTTCCATGAGTCGATCAACTTCTTCTTTTAATGCTGCTGACCTTTCTGGACCTTGGGTTCTCCTTTTCTGTTTAACTGGAGTAAACTTTGGGTCAACATTCAGAGCGTGTACTGCAACTTCTGGAGATATCCCACACATATCGGCATGAGTCCAAGCAAAGACATCCAGATTTGCTTTCAGGAAAGATATCAAGATATTCTGAATTGACACATTAAGCTGTGAACCCACATTCAACACCTTATTTGGGTCCTTCGGGTCAACAGGTACCGGAACTGTCGTTTCCACCGGTACTACTCTATTCTCCCCTGTACTGGCTTTTCTGGGATCCATTTCTTTCCGTGCCCCGCTGTGCTCGCCAGTGCAGGGTCCGCTCCGTAATTGCTACAAGGCTGGTTCCTTGATGCGGACTGGAGTTGCCGCATCCTTTCCCATTTCTCTTTTTCTTGACTCTCGCAGCTCTGTCAAATAGCATTCTCGCGCAGCATTTTGATCCCCTTTTATAACTCCTACTCCATTGTCAGTAGGAAATTTAATAGTGAGGCACCACGGGGCTAGGATAGCTTTGAATGCTGCGAGTGTTGGACGGCCAAGAAAAGCATTATAAGCAGAATATTCATCAACGATCACAAAGGTTTGCTTTCGGACCACTTTCCTTTCTCCTTCCCCAAGTTCTACAAACAGATCGATGGTTCCTACTGGTTGCTTTGGCTCCCCAGTGAAGCCAACGATTTTCTGTGATGAGGCTTGCACATCGATCATAGGGATTTTCATCTGGTCAAATGTCTTTTTGAAGAGGATATTACATGATGCTCCGCAGTCAATGAGGACTCTTCTGACAATGGCTGGTCCAATACCAGCCGAGATGACCAAGGGATCTAAAGTAGGAGCTTCAATACCTGTAGAATCTCTGGCTCTGAAAATAATATCATCGCTGAAAGTTTTCTGTTGTTTAAGGGGCGTAGTGTCTTCTAGAACAAAGACGTCTTCTTCGGCTGGAGCATATTTCAAAGCCCTGGAATATCTCTCCATCTCACCCCAACTCTTGCCAGCTGGGTGAGGTCCTCCGGAAATGACATTGATAACGGGCCTTCCAGATTCATGCCCCGTAGCTTTCTCACCTGCCCCAGGCTGATGAACAGGAGCCCGCTGCCCCTGACTCGACGATGCAGGATTGTTGCTATTCTTTTTCACGAATTGCTGCAACTTGTTTTCTCTTAGCAACTCTTCAATTAGATTTTTCAGCTGGCGGCATTCATCAGTTTCATGACCTGGTTGATTGTGGAAGCGGCAGAATTTCCCACTCTGCATGGCCTTTTTCCCGGTTCTCAAAGGGATAGGTTTAGGGAAATCGACGGACTCTTTAGTGGCAAGGTAGATGTGTTCCGGCGTATGTGATAATGGAGTATATTCTGATGGCTTGAAGGACCGGGGCTTCTTCAGATTACCCTGTTTCTTTCCATTATTATTCTCCCTTTTCTGCCCCACCGACTCATTCTTGCGTGGAGCGACAGTGTTGTCTTCAGCTTTTTCCAACACTGCCTTTACTGGCAAAGGACGACTTTCCAAGCGAATGAATTCGTCTGCTTTTTTGTAGAACTTCTCGAGAGAGGTTGGCTCTTTCATATTTAACCATTTCCCAAATTCGCTTGACTTATCAATAGCCCTCATTAGATAAGTCAAGATCATTCGTGGTTCAGCATTGTCCACTTCCGCCAGCGCTATATTAAAGCGGTTCAAGAAAGATCTGATAGACTCACCAGGATTCTGCTCTAAACTGGACAATGACATGATATCCTTGGCCTTTGAAGCATAAAGTCTAAACTGCTCCTTGAATTTTCTGGTCAAGTCTGAAAACTGATCAATAGATCGGACTGGCAACTTGGTGAACCATAGTAGAGCCACACCTTCAAGGTATACGGGGAAATATCGGCACTTTATTTCATCAGAAGCTCTGGCACCTGTCATGTGCCAATCATATTTATATAAAAATTCATTCGGGTCACTTGTCCCTTTGTAAGCTGGGATAGTCGGAGGGACAAACTTCCTTGGAAATTCCGCCTTTAAGATTCTTTCAGTAAACGGAGTTTTGCTTGGGGCGAAACCCCATTCCTTCTCATCTTCAACCCTTTGCATACTTTCTTTCATGATCTGCCGGACCATTTCAGAAAGATATTCCTCATCATGCCGAGTTCTAGATCCACCGGCCTCAGGTACTGCCTGCTCAAAGGGACTAGTAGGCCTTTCAGGAGCATTCCTTTCATTAACATCATGAATGTTGCCAGCATAGTTCCTTTCATTACCAGCCGGTTGATTGTTTGCCCCAAGTAAGTCGTTCAACTTATTCAGAATCAGAGCATTCTGGGCACTTTGAGCCTCTAGTTGTGCATTTTGGGCGTTTATCTGCTGGTTTAACCCTAGAATCACAGCATCCAATTCCGCTTTCGTAACTCCAACAGACGGTGTAGGTTGATTAGGCACAGGGGAAGCGGAGGTTCCCTCTTGAATGTTTCCAGATCTAACAGATCTACTTTTCCTTCCAGGAGCCATAATCTCAGATAGACTTCTGGTTTTTAAAGAAATTCTTTCTACAAATCTCTGTGAAGCAATGATGAGAGCACCCGTTTGGTAAGCGGGAGGTCCTGAGTTCAATTCTCAGTGAAAGCACCAAAAAATGTTAACGCTTAAATTTGAACGCTAACACCCCGGTATGTGAAGTGTAGTTGTGAAAGCACCACCCGATAGATCGGGAAAGAATTACAAGCAAGTAATAATGGAAAAGCAGTAAACAACAGCAATTTTATAGTGGTTCGGCTTATGGGTACAGCCTACGTCCACTTTAAGTACTTTTATTGATGATCTCGTTACAAGTTGATACAATTCTTCCCAAGTACAATTCACTTTGAACTACAAGAAACTTAGAACAAGTATTTTAAACTTCGATGGAGATGAGAGTCTTCGAATCCATGTTGGATGTTCGTGATCTCTTGTTGAAGTTGTTTGTAGTGTTCTTAGTGTCTCGAGAGCTTCAAGTGTTGAATTGGTTTGGAATGCAGCAGAGTATCAGCGCTTGAAGAGAATGAGCAAAAGGTCCCCTTCATGTTGAATGTGGCCTTGTATTTATAGGCAAACTGTTTAGGCTGAAATTGCTAAGTCATGAGTCGTGACCGACTCATGATGAGTCGTGACCGACTCATGATGAGTCGTGAGTCGTCTGCGAGTCACCTCTTTGCAGCATGATTTTGAACTTGCCTCTGAGCCTTGTGTCGTGCGTCGACCTATCTTTTGAGCCGTAGGCTTTCCTGAGTCGTGCCATCCTTAACCCAGCGAATCTCCTTAACCCGTCAGGTTCCTTAAGTCGTAGCGGCCTCTTGAGTCGTTCATCTCTTGAGTCGTAAACCTAATGAGATACTTAAGGACCTTGAATGGATGAGTCGTGATCAGATGAGTCGGTCTTTGATGAGTCGGAGCTCGAATGAGTCGTTGGATCGGTATAGGCCTTGAGTCGCAGACCCGCTGAGTCGTTGATCCATACTGTACCTTTAAGGCGCTAACTCACTGAGTCATTGCTATCAATGAGTCGTTGACCCATTGAGTCGGCAATCTCTGAGTCGCTTCATCAGTTGAGTCGCTGATTCCTATGAGTCGCTGACTGCCTTATCTGTTGAGTCGGCCTAAGTTTCAGTGGGGTTAACAGATGGCGAGACGTATCTCTTTACTATGTAGTGTCCGTTGTGAGTGGTTGTGCAAATCAGTTTTTCATGTGGTCAAGTTATAATTACTGTCAATGATGTATGATGTCGTTGTAAACTCTGATGTTGTATTACATTAACTAGGATGATTCTTTGTTTTAAAGATTATCCATTTATCTATTATATTTGTTTCGCTGCGAAATGTGAGATTCTATTGTTGTTTCTGTTCTTCTTCCAACTTCTTCTTCTTAAACCCTAACGGTTCAGTTTTTCGACATTCGATTGTGCGGCATTTGATACAGTGGACGTATAAATGTCGACTTTCGAAAGTCGAAAAACCGGGTCGTTACATGTCTACTATATACAAATAATATTAATCATAGCCGAAATTGTTACATTGATTAAATTCCAGCATATAGCCCAATAGGGTAATACAATCAAAATGGCAAACACGTAGTGGAGTTTGGATTTCCATACAAATGACCAGGTAAAGGGACTACCTTTCGACAGTACATCTCCAGAAGAATGCACCGAGTACAATCACAAAGGATCCTCTACCAACACAAGATCGGCCCACCTCTATAACTAGATGGCACCGAATATATCATCCTCCGGTCGTTACCGACCTTTATCGAGGGCCCTCATAGCATACAAACCACAATAATCAGATACACGATGTCATAGCGTGTAAAGATATATCTAGAAGAGGATGATCATATCCTAATGGGAGCGACCCACTTAGCCTTGCCGCATCTAACCCTTTTTGGTCATTTCCAGTTGATGAGGCTAGAGGTAACTATTACCTTTCACAAAGCATAATCACATCACTTAGAATGCCACATGGCCATTTCCATTGACTACTAATTGCCTTCTACAAAAATACAACCATTAAGCTTATACGTCTCAAGGAAGGTGTTAAGCAAGAGAAGTTGCCTTCGCCGCCGCCACTGATGTACGTTTGTAAAAACCAATGTACGTAATCTGTAGAAATGCAATGTCAGACAAACACCCATACAAGTTGTCCAGGAACAGGACAAACCGAAGGTACTTTCCTACCATATCTTGTCGAAAAATCCCTAGGATTAGTAGGGAATAGTCCTTGCATTGGACATTTCATAATGAAGAGACCACTGCTATTGGATGTATATTGGGATTTTAACCCCAAACGATCAACAAGCAGTACCCCACTATGAAAATCCGGGATATCAATATTATCGCAAACAACCTGCACAATCGTCGCATATACGTTGGTCCGAAGTGGTTTTCAGATAAATCTGATCCCGGTCTCTTCGCACCAACAACGCAAAAGCGTTTCTCAACCTCACACAGAAACAAAGTCTCATAGACTTATCACGTCTCCAACTTTCAACTTGCTATCCTTTGGGCCAAGAAGGAAGCTCGATAGATTGGAGTAAACTCCGCACTATACGAATCAACATCCTCAACACAAATGATAATCAAGCCTACACAGAAGGCTACGTACTAAGTGTACGACTAAATAGTTCCCACATCAAGTCGAGAAACTAAAATTTGGCCAAATTTGATAGTTGGTTATTTAACTATCAAAACAAACAAACAAATATTCAGCACAACAACAATCACTGGGCCCTTTTAATTAATCTTTATTAATTAATTCACTCACCAAATATTCACTTCAATTTATCTTTAGAAAGATATAATCTCAAACCATTTCAATTTCTATATTGGAAAACATTTCCATATACTTATTTAATAATAAGTAATTCACAATTCAATTTATTTTCAACACTTAGAAAATATTGCATATACTTAAATCATGATCAATTATATATTTTATTCTATAAGAAAATTATTTTTTTAAACATCTTTATTTTGCATGAAAACGAATGTTGCGTAAAACATCGTTACGACAACCAAAATCAATAGTATAGGGATTCGAAAATAAGATAGATATATAAATCCCGATACTGTACAAAAAAATTTCTTTCAAAAATCATTTACTATAACAATAGTGTTATAGTCCATCATTTCCTTATTTCTCGAAAACGTCTATTTCAAAAATGAATGTTGAAATCTATGGTTTCAATCCTTAACACATTTTAAAACATCTTCTAATCGTTTTAAATCCATTTAAAGTAACAATGCGCAAAACATTTATTTAATATATTATTCGCTGTCCAAAATAGTGAATATAAATCTCTAACCAAATTCAACACTTCTACATATTAAATTAAAGGATTATCCACTGTCCAAAATCATGGATATAATTCCTTTAATAAACTATAATAATTAACTTATCAAATTCAATCGATTTCAGATTTATAAAACAATGTTTATAATTTCACATATATATATTTTATAAAAACTTCAACTTAAAAAATCACTTTATTAACCAATTCCATTTATAACTCAATTACATGCCAAAAATCCAATTTATAAGTTAAATACTTATATTTACAAAAACATTCTTTTATAACTTTACCAAATTATAAATTTTATTCACATGTAAAAATCCATTTATAACTTTATTTTAACACTTATAAAACTCGTTTTGTAATTCCAATATTTTAATTTATAAAATACCAATTTTATAAATCTTCTATATAAAACATTTATAATAAATAAAAAATACCAATTTAAATAAACCAATTCTTTTAATAATTTACAAATCGTTATTAAAATGTATATAACTCCTAAAAGTCACATTTACGTATATTTCACCAAAATCATAATTTTTATAACATAAAAATTATCACATTTATTTACTTAAATAAATTCATTTCTTTAACAATTCAAAAATTCACCAAATTTTTTTCAAATTCACTTTTAAAATCCTTTTTAAATCAAAATCATCACTTTAATATTTTTAAAATTATCAAAATAGGCGCAATGCTGCAACAACACTAAATACAACAATCACGGTAACCAAAACATCATATATCATATGATAATAGAATATATCACAATATCTGTGAATAAATCAATATGGGTGAGGAATCTAGTTGGATTCCTCCAACCTGTCACCTGCAACAAATACACATATTAGAATATGTGTACAATGTCCACTTCAAGGCAGACGCACGTACAAAGGGCCATCCACTTATACACGGAAACGTATAGGGTCATCTGCTCCACTAGGCAGGTATATATCCAAATATTAATCAATGTATCACATATTATCCAAACAATCATCAATCATCATATAATAAATTATTTCTCACTTATATAAAAATATCAGTAAGACAGAAAGTGTGAGTTATACTCACATTCTGTCCAATTGTAGTTGTAGTGTTTTGTTTCGAATAAAATCAAACAAACGTTTAATTTTACCCAAAATTTTAACTTGCTCCAATCAACCCAAACCAGGTCCATCGCATAGTGTTCATCAATATGAACCCAAGGAAATTCGTTTCGTCTGAAACAGACCTCGTATGAAAAAGTTATGATGTTTTAAAGGTTGTACGAATTTATAATATAATAATTTCAAATTTTATTTTAATTTTTTAAACCTTTGCTTTTCGGTCGTACATTTCGTTTCCCAGATCTGGCCCGTGCGTTGATGCTTCTTCTTCCCATCATGAGAATAACGCACGTAATAAAACCCATATGTCGTCATTCTTATACAAATTATTGAGCCCTCCACGATCATGTAGGCGATGATCCATAGCCACCAAGCGAGAGCCCGTGCTTCACTCGACCACCTCCAGAGCTCGTCCAGCTCGGTCGTCAATTTTCCTCGATAATCATGCATAAACAATGAATGAACGTGGGGATTTTTCTTGCCCCATGGTCGACGATTCGACAAAGTACCCGTATGGATTGAAAGTACTCGTGATCCTCTTCAAGTTTGTAGTTGAAAGTATTTCCTAAAAGCTTATGTATTGAGTTACAATAGAGGAGGAAGTTTCAAAAAATATCCGCCATTAACGAAAAACGGCGGCTAGGTTTAGTTTCTAGGGTTTTGTGTGAAAATGGAAACTACAACGTCCATTTATAGAAAATCCGACGACACTATTCATCCGTAAATTTTCCGAACTCGAAATGAAGCATGCCACCTAGCGTTTATATTGTTTTACCCCTATTCTGAACATAACGGAATATATATCGGAAGCCAATTCGATCGTACTTGGAAGATAAGTTTCCGAATCGAAATATTTAAATTTAAATTTCACTTAAACCAATTTCTACCCATTTTAGCTTACCCCGGACAAACGGTAAATCCGATTGACAAGAAATTTAAAATTTTACGATAATTTAACATTACGGATCTAATGAAACTGGTTTCGTCGAAGTCCGAGACTGTTTGAAAAATGGCAATTTTTACACGTTAATTAAATATTAAATATTCAATTTTTGTAAATTAACTTTTAATTCGATTTTAAAAGTTCTCTAACATCATTCTAATTCATATAAAATTTAAAACAACTTTATAAATCATTTTTATTCACATTACATCCAATTTCCAATTATTTCAGCAATTTCAAATATTAAATTAACCATTTAATTGTCCAATTAAATTACTATATTCGAAATAAAATCTATTCAGCTTATTAATTTACTTGTGCATATTTAAAATCAATTAAATAACGAATTTCAAATGACTGAAATTCTGGGTCGTTACAGAACTATGCCTGGAAACTTTCTATTTACAAGTTCAGTCGACTGAAGTCTGTAGTCAATCGATTGACACGGGGATAGGAATTTTCTGTGCCTCAGAATCAGTCGACTGAGCATACAGTTCGGTCGACTGAACTGCAATTTGCAATATTCTCGGCATATCCCCAAGAAGGGCAAAATCCTCCCCGAAACGATCGAGCGAGCAATGGAGACTAGGGATTTTTGCTAAGCGACACCCAGCCTTATAGGCTATTCGATACAACCCAAAAACATGTTCAAACATCAAAGATAGGATTTTTGAAGATTTTGACTACAAAACACCAAAATTGGAATATTCATCAAACCAATTCAAATCAATAGCAAATGAACATGAATAGATGTTAAGAGTTTATACCTATTAACAATGAAAGCTATAGACATAGATGTGAGTTCATAAACTCACTTTTTACTCAAAAACACAAGTGAGAAGCTCTAAAACAAGCAATGATTGATCTCTCTTCAACAACTCCTCTAGAATCTTCAATATATTATAAAAGGCGTAGTTTTTCCTAAGTTAAGTTATAGGAATTTCTGAAACTTGAAGAGGGATTGAGATGGAGAAAATGAAGAGGATGCTTACCTAAGCTTCTCTTTGATATTAGAGCAAGAACTTGAATTTCCTAAGAAACTAAGGGCTCAGGAATTTCTAATTTCCAATCTTTTCCTTCATTTTTCTCTTAAGCTTGAGTGTTAGGAAATGGGAAATGAGATGAATGAAGAGGAGTTGGGATAGAGTGTTTGATAAAGGAGTTGGGTTCTCATATTGGGTTAGTGGGCTAAAACCCAAACCCAAAGCCCTAAATGAAAATGTCAAAATTCTACTAACTCCAAACATATCGATATTTATACTTAAAAAGATCGCAAACGTCATTTTGGACTCAATGGAAGGGGTCTTGAGTCCTAATTCGACTGTTTGCAAAAATTGACATTTCGGACTTAATTTGGACTAACGATGATATATTTAAATAATATATTTAAATATATGATTGTAAAATATATGGGTTGTTACAAACTCCCCTCCTTAAAGAAATTGCATCCCCTCGATTCTTAAGAAGAAAACAAAGAGTAACAACCATAAAAGCATGTCAACACAAAAGAAATTTTGAAGTAAGAAGTTCACCTTTAAGGAGCACGAGAGAGTAAGTCAGGATGTGTTCGCTCGATGAATTCTCTGGATTCCCAAGAACAATCCTTAGGATTTGAAGATCATTGAACTTTCACAAAAGGAACATCTTTATTTCGAAGGCGTTTAACCTCCGTAGAAATAATACGGATATGATGTTGCTCATAAGTCAAATTAGGCGACGCTTTAATTTCTTCAACAACACCGGACTCAAGAATGGAATCGGAACCTCTAAGGCATTTCCGTAGTTGAGAAACGTGAAACACGTCATGAATAGCAAAAAATTAAGCCGGTAATAAAAGGCGATAAGCCACGGAACCAATGCATTCGGTTATGGGAAATGGACCAATATATTGAGGTGCTAGTTTTCCCGATCGACTGAAACACACAATACCATTCGTAGGTGAAACACGAATAAATACAAAATCTCCCACAGAAAATTCTAATTTCCTTATTCGGTTATCGTCATAGTATTTTTGTCTACTTTGAACTTCTTTCATCCTATGACGAATAAGGTCAATCTTTTCCATGGAATCACAAATAAAATCTGGACCTAAAACCAGCTTCTCACCGGCCTCAAGCTAACAAGAAGGAGATCGACATGGCCTTCCATATAGTGCCTCTAAAGGTGCCATACCTATACTAGATTGGAAGCTATTATTGTAGGAAAAATCAACAGGAGAAATATGACGTTCCCAGCTTCAACCAAGATCAAGAACACATGCACAAAGAAGATCTTCAAGAGTTTGATTCATACGCTTGGTTTGTTTATTGGACTGAGGATGATAAGCGGTGCTAAAATTAAGCTTCGTTCCCAAAGCTTTTTGAAGACTCTTCCAAAATTCACTAATAAACAATGGATCACAATCGCTAACAATAAAAGTAAGAACTCCATGCAGTTTATCAATTTCTTTAACATAAAGTTTGGCTAAAAGAGGTACTATCTGATTAGACCGAACGGGAATAAAATAGGCGGATTTTGTAAGTCTATCCACAGTCACCCATAAACTGTCATGGCCGGAACGAGAACGGGAAAGGCCGTCAATAAAGTCCATGGAGACTTGATCCCACTTCCATATTGGAATGTCCAAAGATTGCAATAACCCACCTGGCCTTTGTTGTTCAGCCTTTATGTGACAACCCGGAATTTCCTAGCAATGTCAATTTAATAATTTACATTAAATATTAAATTGATTTGATATATCTTTATTAATTAAATCTGAATTGATACTTTTCTTTTAATAAATATTTAATTGGTAAATGATATCTGTTAAAATTAATTGTTTGTTTTCTATTTATATGTGTATATATATGTATACATTGTAAATAGATGAAATTAGTTTTAAAGTTCAACTAATAAATTATGTTTTAAATTCTAATATATTTTAGTGAATTAGAAATTATGTTTTATTTAATATAAACTTTTCAAAGCTTAATAAATAAATAAATATAGGGTTTTAAATACATAAGATAAATGTTTAAATAGTTCAAAACTTATTTTAACTTAAGTTTAAATTTAAATTTACTAACAAAAGGATTTGTTTTCTTTTTTTTAGTATAGCTTGATAAAAATATGAATTTAAAATTATATATGAGTTTCAATATAATTTTGTCAAACAATACATTAACATACATTAATAAAATATGTAGTTTATAATAAAAAGATAATTTATTCTATCTATCATTTCAAATTGATAAATGTGTTTTTATAATATAAATAAAATTAAAATGTACATATAAAAATACAAGACTATAAGATAAATTAGGGAAAATGTAAAGTAAGTATATTGGTTAAGTTATAATAACATAACAACTATAAAGTTTAATTAGTTTTCAAACAACAAAACAAAAAATAACAAGTCAATAATAAAACTAGACACAAGTCAGCAATGAAACTAGAAACAAAAGAATTTTTCAAAGTTGTAAACCAACATAAAAATGAACTGCAGCATATATGTATATGTTCAAAGCATCAAGACCAATATATGATTGTACAAATCTAAGAACAAATCTAAAGTGTGCAGGCTGAAATAAAACAAAATAAGGATATAAAAATATATATGTGTGATAGGCATGAACCTAAAAGCTAATGACAGTAACAAAGAAAAATAAACAAATATATATAGTGAAGCTTGCTAGAGAAGACAGTAATGCATTCTTAAACTAACAAACAAAAGTCATTAATGAAAATCTTTTTAGTACACTGAGTATTTCATTTCAGCCTCCATCTAAAATATCTTTGTTTCAAAAATCTGTACAAACTAGATATGTATGCCATATTGTACAAATATTGTTACAGTTTTATGAAACATAATTATATAACCCTGCCTTCTTTCTTCTATAAATCAGTTTCATCTTTATTCAGTTCGAACTATGTAAACACATGAAAGTAAAACTATTTCAAACTTAAACAAAATTCAGAAGGCAAAAAAAAAAAGAGTTTACAGGAATTAGACACTTCAACTGCAGGTTGTTCATTATCAAGCTAGCCTCTGTTCTTTCACATATCTGGTAAGTAACTCATTTTCTTTAAGGAATTAAAAGTAAAAATTAGTTTGAAGTTATTTCAGTGATAAATATTGTATTGTAGAGTATGGTTGTGTGTTTATATTTTTGAATTCCTGAAGTATGATGTGTGCAGGTATTGAAACTTTGTATATTCTCTGTTTCCAGTTTTGTACATTTAAATTCAAATTCTTTAAAATTAATCCTTGTTTAGCCTTAAGATTTAAAGGAGGTCTGTAAGTTTCATTTCAAACATTTGTTTAAGATTTTACTTAAATCAAAGTAATGAATATAGGACTCTGGAAACCAAAAAAGAAAAGAAAAATAGAACTGAGCATATCAATAATATCAAAGATTTGAATATCTTGATTTATCAATTCAGGTACATAGATCGAATAGTTTAATCAAATTCTGATTTTAAAAAAGAATATGGTAATTTTTAGTGGAGGGGGTGAGGTGCAGTTCGAGTTCATCCATTTTAGGCATTTTGAGTCGCCGTGGACGAACGCGTGGATGGGGGAGGTCGTGACTGGAACTGGAGATGCGGGGGCGATAGTGGGGTCTGAAAAAAATGTTCGGAGGTCGATCTAAGCCTTGTGGTGGCGGCGGGAGACATTTTAACGTGGGTGACCTAGTTTTAAGGTACCAGATTTCTTTTGCTTGTTCATCACCGTTGATGGACCGAGTGCCACACGGTTTTGCAGGGAGGTAAGGGGAAGATGGTCGGTGGGGTAGCCGCAGTTTGGTGGCCTCCGGTGGTGGGAGCATCGCGTGTGTGGCGTTGACAGGCATGGAGGGGAGAAGAGGGTAGTGTGTTCCAGGTTTTGTTCTTTTTTCTCAAATTCATTTTTTCACGCGCGCGCCTGGGGAAAGTCTCGAAGCAATTGCTGTTGCTTTATCGGGGAAACTCGCATGTTTACTCGAAGTAAACAACAGGGGGCACGGGTTATTGATTTTCAAGTTTTAAAAAAAACCTATAACAGGTTTTAACAGGTTTTAACTGTTTTGAGATTTTTTGTTTTAAATTTAACTCAAAGCCAAGTCTAATTTTAAATCAAGTTTAAAACATGAATTTAAGTTGGTTTTGAAATGTGGTTGGAAATAATAAAGTTTTCAAAATTTAAATTATTTTAATAATTTAAAAGTGCTTAATGTTTAAGTGTATTCAAAAAGGAGTTGAATTCAAAAAGGAAATATAAATTTTAAGAAAGGATTTAGACAAGTTAACTCCACAATTTAAACCAGAACTTAGATTTGAACATCTAGATTTGTAACTAAAATAAGTTTTATAATATAAATTGATTCAAATAGGATTTAAGTGCCATCAAATACGTGAGTTTAAAAGGATTTTGAATTTTTTTTTTAAACTTTATTAAGGATAAAATTGGAATTTATTTACAAACTAATTTAAAATAGATGTTTTTAGAACATTTGAAAGTAGAAAATTTAATCAATAATAAGAATGGTTTACTTTAATTCATGAAGTTTTAGAATTTTATACGCATTAACCTTTAAGTTAATTAGGTAAGAATAATTAATGATGGATATTAATTAATTTAGTAATTATAAGTTTAAAAGTAGTAATTAAAGTTAATTAGTGAATTGATTAACTAATATGAGATTAAGAACCATAAATTAGATATTTATTTAAATTAATAAATTTTAATGGTTAATCAAACTTATAATTAATAATGATTAATACAAGTTAATTATTTTAGAAGGAATAATTAAATAAGTGTTAATGAAGGTCATTAACAAGATTATTTATAATTAATTAATGTAATTGATTTTTAATAAATTAATTGGATTAATTAATACAATAATAATCATTGTAATAGTTTAAATGTAAATTATTTATTTGAAAAGTAATTAGAAATTAATTACTTATTAATTGTGTAAATTGATTTGAGTTAATTAATTTAGTTCAATTAACTGATATTTTGGAATTAAATTACTTAGAGAAGTAATTGATGGATAATTACTGGAAGTAAATTACTGGATGATGTTGTAATGGAAGTAATTGGAATATAATTACTTGAAATAAATCAGGGGATTAATTAAGAGTGTTATTGAGAAGTAATTAATTATGAATGAGTAATTACTGTATGTTATTAATCAAGAGGATTAATATTTATGATTTGAAGATTTGTATTCTTAATATAAATTAACAAATGAAAATGTAATTAGAAATCATTTATTAATATAATTAATGATGGGATTAGAGATTTATTTAATTGAGAATAATAAATCAACAAGATAATTAAATGGTAATAAATAGATATAAATGTAATTAATTAATGGATTTATTCAAGATTAATTTCTGTAAAAAAATTAAGGAAAACTACAGGAATGCAGTCAAGTTTATTTAAATCAAAGATAATTAATTTGAATATATATAAATAATTGATAATAAGATTTAAATTAAGTTAATTAATATTAATTAATTTAAGAAATCATTTGATGATTTGGTATGTGTAATTACTTAGTGTAATTAATGGAGCATAATTACTTAGAATAGTAATTAGATGATCATTACTTGATGAAATTAATTCAAGATGACTTGTAAGTGAAGTAATTTGGGTAATTTCTTTTGTAATTAATCAAAGGATAAATTTATGGGAATAATTAATCATGGGATGATTAATAAGTAATTAAGGGTAGTTAATTACTGGTTTGTTATTAATCAGGGGTGATTAATAATTGTGTTTAAGTAAAGATTAATCACTTAATTAATTTAAATAAGTAATTTAATATACATAAATTGAAGATCGTTAATTAATATAATTAATGATGTAATTAAGAATTGTAAATTAAGGAATAATTGATAAGGGAGTAATTAAATGTTAATCTATTATGAATGATTTAGAATAATTCAATTGAGAAATAAATTAAAGACTAAATTACTTCTTGTAATTAGAGAATGATTAGTTAATTTGATTTATAATTAATTAATGGTTATGAGAGTAGGATTTATGGAATGAGTAATTAATTTAATTTATTTTAAATTAATTAAAGATGGAAGTAGTTAATTTAATTCATTTTAAATTAATTATAGATTGTGATTCATAAATCATTGCTTATGGATGATATTGATATTTCATTGATTGGTTGTGATCTCAGAAATGAGATGGATAATGTCTATGTGATATGGATGTATAGTTTAAGTATGATAATATTTAATTATCTGCTTGGATGATAATATTAATTATCTGTTTATGATGATGACGTGATTATCTATTATGAGATGTGAATTATCTATCTGTGCATATTGATAATATTGAATCCATTGTTAAGACTAAATAGACAACTTGGCCTTAAAAGACACGTTTTGGATTTCGATGAGAACGGGATCGGTTTTCCTTATTTGAAATACCCGAAAACCACATCGATTCCAAATTAACGATAGGTCGTGAATCCGAAGTGAAGATGAAGATTCTGAATGCAAGGGTTATCGTCGTTAACTCTGAGGGTGATTCCAAAATGAGTGTAACGAGATGATGCCTTCGGTTTCGTTCGAACCCGGAACGAACTTGTATGGATTGAATGCTTTCAACACATCGTCAGGCGGACGATGAGCATTCTAAGAAATATGTCCTATAAAGGTAATCGTAAACTCAAGCCTCATCAACCGGGAATGGCTAAAACAGGGGAGGTGCAACAAGGTTAGGTGGGTCATGCCCAAGCAGGACAAGGATATTCCCCTGTCTAGATGTCCCTTTTTATTCGGCTCTGTGGGCAGTTGGTCTGCAGCCAACTGCGGGGTTTATCTTGTTCGGGACTGTTCAGTAAGGTATGGTTCCGGCCTTGTGTCGCAGGGGGTCGGGAGTGATCCTCGGTACGTTGATCTAGGCCACGTACTGTGACGGGCGGTACCCCAATAGCCCTGCCATTGTTTGGAATCCAAAATCCAATAAGTGCCAACGGTTTTGACTGTATTACCCACTTTTGTGGCTAGTAGCTGGAATTTAATCATTTAACAATTTCGGCTATTTTCTATTTACGTGAAAACCCTAGACCTATTATAATATCACTGAATTTCCTATCAAATGTTTTGGTTAGCGTAAGGTAAAAACTTTTCCATGTTTATGTGCGGGAAGTCTTACGCGATACCTTTTGTTTTCAAAAGATTTTTCAAAATTAAGCAACTTTAACCAGTTACTCATACCAGACCCATGTCTGACCCGAAGTTTATTTTTGTTTTTCATAAACTCTCGGGTACCCAAATTTTTACGGGTAGCCAAGGGATTCAGGTTTAGCTTGACGAATTCTGGAGGAGCAATGGAGCAGGAGGCTTCAGCGTTATAGATATATATATATAGTTCCGCTGAGTGTTACCTCTGTGATGTATGGTGTATTGAGTTGTATTAACTAGACAGGTGTTTATAACTGTCTAGTATGTGATGTACTATATGTATCACTCTGATTGATGTTATATACCATGTAATTACTTATGTGATTAATATATTTTATTCGTTCCGCTGTGAGATTCTGATGTTGTTCTTTCTTCTCTATCTTTTCTATTTTCTCACACTTTTCTTTCTTAAAAACGATACTTCTTCCTGGGCGTAGGAAGTGGGGTCGTTACAGTGGTATCAGAGCGCTAGGTTGAGTGAATACCTAGGCTCTTGAGTGATTTCTTTCCTGAGAGAGCGTATTTGTAATTTTGATATATATATATATATATATATATATATATATATATATATATATATATTTCTATCTATTTGTTGGATTACCTGTTCGGGTTTTCTAATATAAGTATAAGGGTAGATTGAGTAGTGCTGTGTGTAACACGACTACCTGTGGTTAGAAGTATATCTGACAGGACTGTAGACCTAATACTGTCTCGAGTAAATTTATGGTGTAAGGATTTCACCTAATCTCTTGAGAAAACTGTTAAGATTTGGAGTCCATTTTTGTAGTACAAGTCGATGAGTATAATTGGATTTTTGTGAGTTGAGCAAAAGCTAGAATATTATTTTGGAACCTCAAGAAGTAGTTGTGTGTTAAGATGCAGTAGCGATGGATTGTTTCCGAAGAAGTTCTCAAAGATCTTTGGATAAGGAAGTGTGTCTGCATTAGTTTTGAGATTGAGTTCAGCGGAAAGTTGTGTTTGGCTTTGAGACCTGAGTTTTCCGAGGAATTTTTGAGCATCAGTAGCAGTGTTGCAGCTCAGATTGTTCTGCCGGCATGCGAGGATGTCATCTGTCAGCAGTTCTTCAGAGGTGAAGTTAAGAGGCAGTTTTGTGAATCCATTTCTTCAATGAATTGGCTGGATAAGCTTAAGCTGTTCAGATTGGTAAGGAAAGAACGGTTTTCTTTGTATATTAACCTGGGTTGATCGAAAAAGTGACTTGCGATAGTTAAGTACTCTCTAGGATGGCAGAAATTTTCCTGAATATCTTTGAAGAGGTCAGTGGTTTGCCTTAGCATCTGAGGAGTTGAGTTTGGTATCGAATGGATTTCAGAAGTAGTACAGATGGTTCAGCTTAGTAATAGAATAGTTTCTAGAGAGAGAGGAATTGGTAAAGCGACTCAGATTTTGGAGGAACTTCTGAGTTTTATTTTGGATCTGTTGAACCATATTTTTGTAATGTGTTGTCCAGTTTATGCTTATATGCATCATCAGCATTTTCATCTACCCCAGATCAGAGTTGTGCAGCGGAAGCAGTTGGAAGTGCATCTGTTTTTTTTCTTTCCTGGAAAAGAGAAGTTGTTTTCTACTGAGGATAGTAAAGGTTGAGTTCTTGGTTCTGGTTGGTTTTGAGAAGATCATTCTACTGGATTGTTTTTGGATTCAGATTGGTTTAGGAGTTATCAGCGAAGGTTGAGCTGATCAGTAGGTTGAAGGCAGCTCTGAATTGTCAGAAGTATTTGGTGGATAAGAGACAAAGGAATTTGGATTTCGGAGTCGGAGATTTCATTTTGTATGAATTTTCTCTGATTCAAAGGAGTTCTGTAGATTAGTAGTATAGACTGTTTAGATTCTATAAATCGAGTATTCCGGTATTATACTGGGAAACTCTAAGGAACTCTATCCAGAATTTTGTCTGGATAGTTAGCCTTGTTGATTGAGTTAATTGGTTGTGTTGATTGTTAGCATGTGATTGATATATGCTTATGATTTAAAATTATTTAAAATCTTAAATATATTATTAAATTACCTTTGCTTTTAAATTTCGAGGACCAAATTCTTTTAAGGGGGGAGGAATGTGACAACCCGGAATTTTCTAGCAATATCAATTTAATAATTTACATTAAATATTAAATTGATTTGATATATCTTTATTAATTAAATCCGAACTGATAACTTTCTTTTAATAAATATTTAATTGGTAAATGATATCTGTTAAAATTAATTGTTTGTTTTCTATTTATATGTGTATATATATGTATACATTATAAATAGATGAAATTTGTTTTAAAGTTCAACTAATAAATTATGTTTTAAATTCTAATATATTTTAGTGAATTAGAAATTATGTTTTATTTAATATAAACTTTTCAAAGCTTAATAAATAAATAAATATAGGGTTTTAAATACATAAGATAAATGTTTAAATAGTTCAAAACTTATTTTAACTTAAGTTTAAATTTAAATTTACTAACAAAAGGATTTGTTTTCTTTTTTTTAGTATAGCTTGATAAAAATATGAATTTAAAATTATATATGAGTTTCAATATAATTTTGTCAAACAATACATTAACATACATTAATAAAATATGTAGTTTATAATAAAAAGATAATTTATTCGATCTATCATTTCAAATTGATAAATGTGTTTTTATAATATAAATAAGATTAAAATGTACATATAAAAATACAAGACTATAAGATAAATTAGGGAAAATGTAAAGTAAGTATATTGGTTAAATTATAATAACATAACAACTATAAAGTTTAATTAGTTTTCAAACGACAAAACAAAAATAATAACAAGTCAATAATAAAACTACACACAAGTCACAATGAAACTAGAAACAAAAGAATTTTTCAAAGTTGTAAACCAACATAAAAATGAACTACAACATATATGTATATGTTTAAAGCATCAAGACCAATATATGATTGTACAAATCTAAGAACAAATCTAAAGTGTGCAGGCTGAAATAAAACAAAATAAGGATATAAAAATATATGTGTGTGATACGCATGAACCTGAAAGCTAATGACAGTAACAAAGAAAAATAAACAAATGTATATAGTGAAGCTTGCTAGAGAAGACAGTAATGCATTCTTAAACTAACAAACAAAAGTCACTAATGAAAATCTTTTTAGTACACTGAGTATTTCATTTCAGCCTCCATCTAAAATATCTTTGTTTCAAAAATATGTTCAAACTAGATATGTATCCCATATTGTACAAATATTGTTACAGTTTTATGAAACATAATTATATAACCCTGCCTTCTTTCTTCTATAAATCAGTTTCATCTTTATTCAGTTCGAACTAAGTAAACACATGAAAGTAAAACTATTTCAAACTTAAACAAAATTCAGAAGGCAAAAAAAAAAAGAGTTTACAGGAATTAGACACTTCAACTACAAGTTGTTCATTATCAAGCTAGCTTCTGTTCTTTCACATATCTGGTGAGTAACTCATTTTTTTAAGGAATTAAAAGTATAAATTAGTTTGAAGTTATTTCAGTGATAAATATTGTTTTGTAGAGTATGGTTGTGTGTTTATATTTTTGAATTCCTGAAGTATGATGTGTGCAGGTATTGAAACTTTGTATATTCTCTGTTTCCAGTTCTGTTCATTTAAATTCAAATTCTTTAAAATTAATCCTTGTTTAGCCTTAAGATTTAAAGGAGATATGTAAGTTTCATTTCAAACATTTGTTTAAGATTTTACTTAAATCAAAGTAATGAATATAGGACTCTGGAAACCGAAAAAGAAAAGAAAAATAGAACTGAGCATCTCAAGAATATCAAAGATTTGAATATCTTGATTTATCAATTCAGGTACATAGATCGAATAGTTGAATCAAATTGTGATTTTTAAAAAGAATATGGTGATTTTTAGTGGAGGGGGTGAGGTGCAGTTCGAGTTCATCCATTTTAGGCATTTTGAGTCGCCGTGGACGAACGCGTGGATGGGGGAGGTCGTGACTGGAACTGGAGATGCGGGGGCGATAGTGGGGTCTGAAAAAATGTTCGGAGGTCGATCTAAGCCTTGTGGCGGCGGCGAGAGACGTTTTAACGCGGGTGACCTAGTTTTAAGGTACCGGGTTTCTTTTGCTTGTTCATCACCGTTGATGGACCGAGTGCCACACGGTTTTGCAGGGAGGTAAAGGGAAGATGGTCGGTGGGGTAGCCGGAGTTTGGTGGCCTCCGGTGGTGGGAGCATCGCGTGCGTGGCGTTGACAGGCATGAGGGGAGAAGAGGGTAGTGTTTTCCAGGTTTTGTTCTTTTTTCTCAAATTCATTTTTTCGCACGCGCGCCTGGGGGAAGTCTCGAAGCAATTGCTGTTGTTTTATCGGGGAAACTCGCATGTTTACTCGAAGTAAACAACAGGGGGGCACGGGTTATTGATTTTCAAGTTTTTAAAAAAACCTGTAATAGGTTTTCACAGGTTTTAACTGTTTTGAGATTTTTTGTTTTAAATTTAACTCAAAGCCAGGTCTAATTTTAAATCAAGTTTAAAACATGAATTTAAGTTAGTTTTGAAATGTGGTTAGAAATAATAAAGTTTTCAAAATTTAAATTATTTTAATAATTTAAAAGTGCTTAATGTTTAAGTGTATTCAAAAGGGAGTTGAATTCAAAAATGAAATATAAATTGTTAAGAAAGGATTTAGACAAGTTAACTCCACAATTTAAACAAGAACATAGATTTGAACATCTAGATTTGGAACTAAAATAAGTTTTATAATATAAATTGATTCAAATAGGATTTAAGTGCCATCAAATACGTGAGTTTAAAAGGATTTTGAAATTTTTGTTTTAAACTTTATTAAGGATAAAATTGGAATTTATTTACAAAGTAATTTGAAATAGATGTTTTTAGAACATTTGAAAGTAGAAAATTTAATCAATAATAAGAATGGTTTACTTTAATTCATGAAGTTTTAGAATTTTATATGCATTAACCTTTAAGTTAATTAGGTAAGAATAATTAATGATGGATATTAACTAATTTAGTAATTATAAGTTTAAAAGTAGTAATTAAAGTTAATTAATGAATTAATTAACTAATATGAGATTAAGAACCACAAATTAGATATTTATTTAAATTAATAAATTTTAATGGTTAATCAAACTTATACTTAATAATGATTAATACAAGTTAATTATTTTAGAAGGAATAATTAAATAAGTGTTAATGAAGGTCATTAACAAGATTATTTATAATTAATTAATGTAATTGATTTTTAATAAATTAATTGGATTAATTAATACAATAATAATCATTGTAATAGTTTAAATGTAAATTATTTATTTGAAAAGTAATTAGAAATTAATTACTTATTAATTGTGTAAATTGATTTGAGTTAATTAATTTAGTTCAATTAACTGATATTTTGGAATTAAATTACTTAGAGAAGTAATTGATGGATAATTACTGGAAGTAAATTACTGGATGATGTTGTAATGGAAGTAATTGGAATATAATTACTTGAAATTAATCAGGGGATTAATTAAGAGTGTTATTGAGAAGTAATTAATTATGAATGATTAATTACTGTATGTTATTAATCAAGAGGATTAATATTTATGATTTGAAGATTTGTATTCTTAATATAAATTAACAAATGAAAATGTAATTAGAAATCATTAATTAATATAATTAATGATGGGATTAGAGATTTATTTAATTGAGAATAATAAATCAACAAGATAATTAAATGGTAATAAATAGATATAAATGTAATTAATTAATGGATTTATTCAAGATTAATTTCTGTAAAAAAATTAAGGAAAACTACAGGAATGCAGTCAAGTATATTTAAATCAAAGATAATTAATTTGAATATATATAAATAATTGATAATAAGATTTAAATTAAGTTAATTAATATTAATTAATTTAAGAAATCATTTGATGATTTGGTATGTGTAATAACTTAGTGTAATTAATGGAGCATAATTACTTAGAATAGTAATTAGATGATCATTACTTGATGAAATTAATTCAAGATGACTTGTAAGTGAAGTAATTTGGGTAATTTCTTTTGTAATTAATCAAAGGATAAATTTATGGGAATAATTAATCATGGGATGATTAATAAGTAATTAAGGGTAGTTAATTACTGGTTTGTTATTAATCAGGGGTGATTAATAATTGTGTTTAAGTAAAGATTAATCACTTAATTAATTTAAATAAGTAATTTAATATACATAAATTGAAGATCATTAATTAATATAATTAATGATGTAATTAAGAATTGTAAATTAAGGAATAATTGATAAGGGAGTAATTAAATGTTAATCTATTATGAATGATTTAGAATAATTCAATTGAGAAATAAATTAAAGACTAAATTACTTCTTGTAATTAGAGAATGATTAGTTAATTTGATTTATAATTAATTAATGGTTATGAGAGTAGGATTTATGGAATGAGTAATTAATTTAATTTATTTTAAATTAATTAAAGATGGAAGTAGTTAATTTAATTCATTTTAAATTAATTATAGATTGTGATTCATAAATCATTTCTTATGGATGATATTGATATTTCATTGATTGGTTGTGATCTCAGAAATGAGATGGATAATGTCTATGTGATATGGATGTATAGTTTAAGTATGATAATATTTAATTATCTGTTTGGATGATAATATTAATTATCCGTTTATGATGATGACGTGATTATCTATTATGAGATGTGAATTATCTATCTGTGCATATTGATAATATTGAATCCATTGTTAAGACTAAATAGACAACTTGGCCTTAAAAGAAACGTTTTGGATTTCGATGAGAACGGGATCGGTTTTCCTTATTTGGAATACCCGTAAACCACATTGATTCCAAATTAACGATAGGTCGTGAATTAGAAGTGAAGATGAAGATTCTGAATGCAAGGATTATCGTCGTTAACTCTGAGGGTGATTCCAAAATGAGTGTAACGAGATGATGCCTTCGGTTTCGTTCGAACCCGGAACGAACTTGTATGGATTGAATGCTTTCAACACATCGTCAGGCGGACGATGAGCATTCTAAGAAATATGTCCTATAAAGGAAATCGTAACCTCAAGCCTCATCAACCGGGAATGGCTAAAACAGGGGAGGTGCAGCAAGGTTAGGTGGGTCATGCCCAAGCAGGACAAGGATATTCCCCTGTCTAGATGTCCTTTTTTATTCGGTTGTGTGGGCAGTTGGTCTGCAGCCAACTGCGGGGTTTTTCTTGTTCGGGACTGTTATGTAAGGAATGGTTCCGGCCTTGTTTCGTAGGGGGTCGGGAGTGATCCTCGGTATGTTGATCTAGGCCACGTACTGTGACGGGCGGTACCCCAGTAGCCCTGCCATTGTATGGAATCCAAAATCCAATAAGTGATAACGGTTTTGATTGTATTACCCACTTTTGTGGCTAGTAGCTGGAATTTAATCATGTAACAATTTCGGCTATTTTCTATTTACTTGAAAACCCTAGACCTATTATAATATCACTGGATTTCCTATCAAATGTTTTGGTTAGCGTAAGGTAAAAACTTTTCCATGTTTATGTGTGGGAAGTCTTACGTGATACCTTTTGTTTTCAAAAGATTTTTCAAAATTAAGCAACTTTAACCAGTTACTCATACCAGACCCATGTCTGACCCGAAGTTTATTTTTGTTTTTCATAAACTCTCGGGTACCCAAATTTTTACGGGTAGCCAAGGGATTCAGGTTTAGCTTGATGAATTTTGGAGGAGCAATGGAGCAGGAGGCTTCAGCGTTATAGATATATATATATAGTTCCGCTGTGTGGTATCTCTGTGATGTATGGTGTATTGAGTTGTATTAACTAGACAGGTGTTTATAACTTTCTAGTATGTGATGTACTATATGTATCACTCTGATTGATGTAATATACTATGTAAGTACTTATGTGATTAATATATTTTATTCGTTCCGCTGTGAGATTCTGATGTTGTTGTTCTTTCTTCTCTATCTTTTCTATTTTCTCACCCTTTTCTTTCTTAAAAACAATACTTCTTCCTGGGCGTAGGAAGTGGGGTCGTTACACTTTATGAGTTGGCAAGTTATGCAACGCTTAATGAAGTTAGCAAAATCGGATTTAATTCCATCCCGATAATAAAGTCGCTTCATATCTACGTTCATTTTACTACTACCGGTATGTACGGTAAATTTAGAACGATGAGAATCTTCTAAAATGTCCTTTTGGAGATCACTAATATTTGGCACGATAAGTCTGCCAAATTTTTGAATGCCGCCACGAGCATCGATTTCAAAGTCTTTCAAACCACCACTATTTCTATCCCGAAAATATTGGCTAAGATGAGCCAATTCGGGATCATGCCTTTGACAATCAAGAATACGGTCTAAAAAAGATGGATGAGCCTCGCGGCTACACAAAATAAGAGATGAACATGAATCGGATTCACGATCTCGAATCTCACAAGTGGACAAAATCTCGAGATCATTCCATTCGGATAACATTATAAAACAACCGCTTATTGCTTACGACTAAGGGCATCGGCAACATGGTTTCCCTTTCCGGGAGTATAAAGAATATCAGGATCATAAGATGCAAGGAATTCGAGCCAACGTTGTTAACGCAAATTAAGTTCCTTTTGAGAAAATAAATAATTTAAAGGTTTATGATCGGTGTAGAGAATAGATTTCTCTCCCAAAAGATAATGGCGCCAAATTATAAGGGAGAAAACAATAATCACGAGCTCTATATCATGAGTGGCGTATCTAGTCTTGGAGAGCTCTAACTACCTAGAAGCATAAGCAATAACACGTTCTCTTTGCATGAGAATGGATCCCAAACCGACATGACTAGCATCAGTATGAACAATAAAGTCTTGCTTCCCTTCAGGAATCGCAAGAATAAGAGCATCCGAAAGGAGTTCTTTTAATTTCTAAAAAGAAGTTTCACATTTGTCTGACCAATTGTACTTAACTCCCTTCTTTGTCAATCTAGTAAGAAGCATGGAAATTTTTGAAAATTCTTTTATGATACAACGATAATAACCTTCCAATCCAAGAATGCTACGAATTTCCATTACACTCTCCGGTCTCTTCCAATTTTGAATCGCTTCGATCTTTGAAGGATCCACAGAAATTCCAGATTCAGAAATAATATGACCCATAAATTTCAAACGAGATTGCCAAAAGTGGCACTTAGAAAATTTTGCTTTCAATTAATTACTCCTAAGAGTTTCCAACACAATCCGAAGATGCTTTTCATAGAATAAACAAGAATATCATCTACAAAGATGAGAACAAATCGATCAAGGAAGTCTTTGAAAACTCGATTCATAAGGTCAACGAAATAAGCTGGAGCATTTGTTAAACCAAATGGCATAACAAGCCATTCACAAGATCCATAACGAGTACGAAACGATGTCAAAGGAATACTATCCTCTGCAATACGAAGCTGATGAAAACCGATTGCTAAGTCTAACTGTGAGAAGACTCTAGCACCGGTAAGTTGATCGAACAGATCATCATTCCGAGGTAAGAGATATTTATTCTTGATGGTGAGATCATTAAGCTTGCAGTATTCAACGCAAAGTCTAAGTGTACCATCGGATTTCTTCACAAAAATAGCCGAAGCTCCCCAAGGAGAGGATTTAGAATGAATAAATTACTTCTCTTCCAATTAGGATAATTGTTTACGCATCTCCTCATTTTCCTTATTAGACATTCGATGAGGAGGACCGGTGATAGGTAGAGCTTCAGGGACTAGATTAATTCTGAACTCGATTGCTCGCTTAAGGGGGGAATCCTAAGACGGGATCAAATATGTCGGTAAATTCACGAACAATGTGAATGTGGAAAATGATATCTTCCTCATCATCTTTATCATCATCATGAGGGTTTAGAGAATATAAGGATGTTGCCAAATTGGAATCTGAATCTTTAAGAACAATAGAAAGCTGCTTAACAGATTGAGGATGTCAAAGATAAATAATTCTCTCAGGACAATGGATGTGGGCTTCATAACGGTCATGTTAATCCATTCCCATAATCATTCCAAAACCTAAGCGCATAACATGCAATTCGGCTCGAAAGAATAATCACATAAAATAATCTAGACATCATTGCCAAGTAAACTGAGTGTTGCAGATCCACCAACCGGGTTCGCAATTCTCAGTGAAATCCTCAAATCCATAACACATAAAGATAAAGTATCAACAAGCTCTTTTGATATAAAAGAATGGGATGCACCCGTATCAAAAAGAACTCGAATAGGATGATCACGAAACATAATAATGCCATCATGGATAGAATGAGAAATATCTTGACAACAAGAAGCGTTACTAGGGGTTGCACGACATTTAGCTTTCTCTCGTTCTTCCTTTGAAGTTTGGAGATGACCCAAACTTTTGAAATAACGACAAAAGAGAGGTTTCGAACATCTATTAGCATAACGGTCCTTAGAACTACAATTGTAGCATTGCCCACGACTAGAGGTAGAGGTCTTTGCTACCAGAGTTGCACGTTTCCCTTTCTTTTTGGGCTAAGGACCTTTGAACTTAATAGGCCTCTTCTTCTTGTTGTTGAAGTTCGGTTTGGCATCCATAACTTCAACATCGCTTTCTTTATCGGCCTTTTCGAGTCGAAGAACGATATCAACAAGTTGATCGAATGAAACTTCTAACTTCAGAAGTAATGGCTTTTTGAGATTCTTATTCAAACCATAGACAAACCTATTATTTTTCTTTAATGGGGTACAAATGTACTCGACCCCATATTTAGAGAGCGATTCAAAAGGTGCGACGTAATCCGTCACAGAAGATTCACCTTGAACAAGATCAATAAAGCGTTGAGCTAAAGTTACTTTTTTAGCTTTCGGCACAAATTTAATTCGAATCGTTCCTGGAATTGCTCCCAAGTAAGATCCGCTTCAATAATTTCTAAAATCAGAAGCTCATACCAATTTAATGCTTTCTCTTGGAGCATACTAGAAGCCACTTGGACATGATGTAGATCAATAATATTCATGCAAGAAAAGATGCGATCGCATGTTTTAAGCCAAGCTTGAATTTTTGTAATGCTTTCAGAACCCTTGAATGGCTTTCCACGAAAATTGGTATGATCACTGTACAAGCGTGAAAACCCAGATTGAGGATGAGTAAGTTCTAGAATAGGTCCGACAGCTTATTCTTTACAAGATTTAGAAGCTGTTGGGCAGACATAAATACTCCATCTTGAGGAGTAGCACTGGATTGTCCGGCGTTGGGAAGGAGGGGTCTAACCATTTCTCTTCTTTAAGAAAGAAAGAAGGAAGAAGAATAAGGTTATTTACAAAATGAATATCAAACAATCATGATTGATAAAACAGGCATCATAAAAGAAAATAAGATAGAACCGGTCCAATGACTCGAATTAAACCCTAAGGCATGATTCCTAAGAGGGACTTAGGAAAATGATCCTTGCTATAATGTTCTATATTGTTTCGAAGTTTGGCTCTGATACCAAGCTGTGACACCCCATCTCTAAACTCACGCTAGCCAAGGACACTACTGAGTAATGCCGTCGACTAGCATGAAGAATAAGGCTGTTGAGGAGCGACCATCCATGTAATGACTTTGTGCGAGTACCGATATGTCAGATGGTATGCCATGAGGAAATCCGACATATCAAATACAAACTCAAAGCTACTACATAGTGGCTATGTAGTCTTCGAAAACAATAATAGAAATAAGCATAACACAAATCAGTCAGAGATATTCATATCATGAAGGCGGAAATAGATATGAATATATCACATAAAAGTGTACATCAAAGTAGAGATCATACAAGACACGCTACATCAAAAAAGAATAGATACAAGAGCTAGACAAAAGAATAAGTATACATCAAGGAATCCCTACCTCGAATGTATAACAAAAAAAACTACCAACTTAAAGTAGTTAGACAAAAGTTAGATGATGGTCCCAGATAAGGAGTCAAGCAGAAGCACCTGTAACATCATGGTCTGACCCGAGTATTATTTAATAAGAAAATAATAAACGGATCAGTCTAGCTATAAATATTAGAAAAAATGAGATAGGATACGAGATATGACAAAAACGTGTGATAACAATAATGCCATACTATGGAAAGTATACGTTAGATAACAACAAAAATCATACAACATCTCGAATATTCTCAAACACCAAAAAGGATGTCATGTTCTTTATCATATTCACCAAACTACAAATATTGATAAAACTTATCAAAGTAAGTCACAACAATTAGTGAAACACAAATTCTAGAAATCATCAATTAGAAATCCAAAAATCAAAAAGGGGAGGCCTATCGCAAAAGGAAGTATGAAAACTCACCAACACTTACATCACAAAAGGTCGCTAACCATAGAGCCGGTGCAACGACGTAGTACAATAACAGTACGTCCGAGGAATCTAATACTCGAATAATTCGAAAAAATGACGTAGTACAATAACGGTACATCCAATGAGCCAAACTCAATAAAAGAACATGGGTAGCTAGCCCATAAAAATGAGTCGAAACTCTAAAGAACCCATAGGTCGTTAGTCTATAAAAGAAATGAGACGAAACTCAATAAAACCAGGTACAGTCCCCTATGTGGACAAAGAGACATCGCGTAATGCTAGTCTAAACCATAAAATGATCATCATATATCAACATGAAGTGTTGATTACATTAACCTAGTAAATAAATGAGTTTAGCTTCATGTCCCATAACCACTTGCTTAACTTAAATATTTACGAACAACTTGTATATTTCCACTTGAAGATTATCACAAGATTTTCAATCGATTGAGTCTAAGAATTAACCGACAAAGTAAAAGCAAGTGTTTCACACCGCTTGTTTTGCTAAGTCGTTTAATTGGATTTCTCGAACGAACGAGGAAAAGGTTTATATATACTAATAGATTGGAAAACGATTTTATAAACGAGCTTTGTATTAAAATAGAGTTGAAAACATCATTGTGAAAGGGTTTGAGTACTAACTACTAGTATAGAAACCTTTGTATTCATAAGTGAAAAACCATAGAAATGATTGTAGAAACAACCAATCACCAAAAATTCACGTTTGAAGACGTGAACCAAATCCCTAGAAATCGATACCAAATCCATCAAAATGGATATTACCAAAAATCCCAAAATAGAAATTGTCAAAGTTAACAAAAGTGATAATAACTAATCGGATCCACGAGAATCGATTTAAAATTGGAAGTCCACACAAAAACAGCAAAATTGGCTGAGTTAAGCAGATTCAGTCGACTGAACCCTGTAGTCAGTCCATTGATTCTATGCTTGAAAACTTTCGGTTTTCAGGTTCGGTCGACTGAACCTAGTGGTCAGTCGATTGGATCTATGCCTGGAAACTTTCTGTTTCAAGGTTCAGTTGACTGAACTCTATAGTCAGTCGAATGATACAGGGACAGGAATTTTTTGTCCCCCAGATTCAGTCGACTAAGCATACAGTTCAGTCGACCGAACTGCAATTTGCAGTATTCTCAGCCTATCCCCAAGAAGGGCAAAATCCTACCAGAAATGATCGAGCAAGCAACGGAGACTAGGGATTTATGCCAAGCGACAACCCAGCCTTATAGGCTCTTCGATACACTCCAAAAACATATTCAAACACTAAAGATAGTATTTTTGAAGATTTTGACTTCGAAACACCAAAATTGGAATATTCATCAAACCAATTCAAATCAAAAGCAAATGAACATGAATAGATGTTACGAATTCATACCTAAAAACAATGAAAGCTATAGACATAGATGTAAGTTCATGTACTCACTTTTTACTGAAAAACACAAGTGAGAAGCTCTAAAACAAGCAAAGATTGATCTCTCTTCAACACACCTCTAGAATCTTCAATCTATTATCAAAGGTAAGGTTTTTCCTAAGTTAGGTTATAGGAATTTCTGAAATTTGAAGATGAATTGAGATGGAGATGATGAAGAGGATTCATACTTAAGATTCTCTTAGATTTTAGAACAAGAACTTGAATTTCCTATGAAACTAGGGCTTAGGAATTTCTAATTTCCAATCTTTTCCCCTATTTTTCTCTTGAGCTTGAGTGTTAGGAAATGAGGAATGAGATGAATGAAGAGGAGTTGGGCTAGAGTGTTTGATAAAGGAGTTGGGTTCTCATATTGGGTTTGTGGGCTGAAACCCAAACCCAAAGCCCTAAATGATAATGTCAAAATTCTAGCAAACTCCAAACATGTCGATGTTTATTTTTAAAAAGGTCGCAAACGTGGTTTTGGACTCAATGAAAGGGGTCACGAGTCCTAATTCGACTGTTTGCAAAAAGCGACATTTTGGACTTAAATCCTACTAACGATGATATATTTAAATAATATATTTAAATATACAATCGTAAAATATGCGAGTTGTTATAGTCGCTGAGGCATTCCGATTTGAAACTAAAATCAAACAACATTCGATTTTAGCCTAAATTTCGACAGTCTCCAAATTCGTCTAATCCACATGAAGCTTTTGTCAATACGGTCCTAACGCAAAAATCCACATAACGATCGGGTTTAATATGAATGAGATATGTATTTACTAAGCTATTTCTTAAATTAACAATAAAATTAAAGCAAATTTAATCCTCACCATGAATCTCAACCTAAGAACCACCAAGGCAATCCTGACCCAAACTCCCCCTCTTCTTCCTCCCCTCTCTTCTGCTTTCCTTTATTTCCTTGTACCAAACATTAACGAATATGATTGTGCACATACACAAACACTTCGAGCCACCAACCTTCAATCCAAGTCCTTCCACACGTCGCTCTCCTCCTCCTCATTCAATAGTACGCCTTCGCCAAAGCCCACGCTCCCTAATCGAAAAGTGGCATGTCCACGGCCTCTGTATGTCGTGTCACCCTATAGAGCATCGCAAACCCTCAATTCGAGCCAAGAGTTTCTCCTCCAGTCAATGAATCCACTGCAAACAACCCGTTGGCCAAACTCCTCCTCTATCGGACGCAAACCCTTACCTAGTGACGGCTGCTCACAACGACCATGCCAAAACAGTGATCGAACATCACCTAACTCATTTCACAACGAAATTCTCATCGAATGAAGAACTTTAAAGCTAGTTTCATATTTTTTTATTGAGTAGATTTTGAGATATAAATTTTTGAAAGAGGGAATTGGGGAAAAGGAAAAACTTTAAAAAAATTAGGTTGAAGGACATGAAGTTTTATTTTTAGGCTGAAGGACAAATGCTAGTTTTAATTAGCATTATATTCTATGTTTACAATATACAAAATGCTAGTTATTTCCAGAATTATACTTAGTTTTATAGTATACAAAATGCTAGTTATAACTAGCATTGTCCTTCAACCTAAAAGCAAATTTATTGTTCCTCAGCCTAATTTTTTTCCAAAGTTTTCCCTTGTGCCTATTTTCCTATTTTTAAAATGTTGATTTTTCTTCTTCTTTTTTAAGATGTTTAAATAACAGAGAATGAATGGGACATAATGTAGAGGGCATGTGGGTTTGTACAGGATATGGTCTGATGTTGAAGGTGATGGGTCATGGCTTGTATGGTCTAAGTCATAGTAAATATATTATTTAAAATTCAAAATATCCAACTATATAATTTTGGATACCAATCGAGACGTGCCATCTGGTGTTCTTTATGTTATACCCATATTCCAAACGCAATGGAATTATTTTTGAGCCTTAGCCCGATCGTATGTAGAAGAGAGCTTTTCGAACTCAGTTATTATGTTAAATTTCAATATTAATTTCTACGCGTTTCAATCTCGGACGGCCAAACGATGCATTTGATCACCATGACATTTGACCCTGTATTATAATTCATTATTATAGATCTAATGACAATGGTTTCGTCAAAATTCAAGGTTGTGTCCCAAAAGGCTATTTTCACTCGTTAATTAAAACGAGTTATTTTCAAAATCGAGTAAGTCGCTTTTAAATCAAATTTAAAAGTTTTATTATCTTTATCCCTATTAATAGAAATTTTGTAAGCCTTCAAATCATTTTTATCCAACTTAAATGCAAGATTCAATCATTTAAATAATTTCCAATTATTAAATTTAACAATAAAATTAGCTAATAAATCGCTATATTTGAAATTCAAGTTATTCATCATATAAATTAACTTTAACTTTCAAAAATTAAAAATTAATTAAATGTCCCAAATTAAAATGACTAAAATTTTGGGTCGTTACAAGAACATTCAAAAATTAATCAATTGAATTAATTAATAATCAAATGTTAATTACACTTTTATCTCTAATCCATGATTAACCAAATCCTAATCACGTTAACGTCGAACCCAAGCTGCCAAAAATCGGACCCTGACAATGATTATTACCTACGATTGGCCGCCTTACCCAATTACTTGCCACCATCGCTCGTCTCCAAGCAGTAGCCCCACCTCAAACGTAGCCAACTCCAACAATCATGATCCACCTTGACGCCATTATGTGGAGATCAAACTCAAAAAATTGCTCTGTTCAATTACCTAGTCTCGTCATCATAGATCACAAACCACCGTCGCATTTCAACTAAAGGAAGCTATCACCATCCTTTACCCCTTACTAATAGTGCCGCTCCCCAGATCGCTTCCCCCGCCTTCAACGAACCCAAAACCCGAAACCAAACTACTCGCGTTTAACTCGAGAATCCGGCTACCATGATGCTCCTTTGACCAATCCAACCATCCACCGCCTTCACATCAGCAATACAAGAAAATTCATAGTTGGGATATAACACCCATAATTTTAATAATATTATTCAGGAGATTTAATTAGTTAAATTAAATAGAATAATATAAAGATTGTAGTAGTTAAGAGATTGAGGTTTGTAAAATTATGAAGTAGTCACGCCTTAAGTTATGAAGAAACAAATGGAAATTTAAAATAAAGAAAGATAGGTATTAAGCTAAGGGCAAAATAGGAATAGGTTATATCCTTATAGCCTAAACCCTTATTCCCTTATTCCATTTTCATTTATTACATTCACAAGCAAAACTAAACTAAAGTTTGGCTGGCCACCATTAGAAGGACATCAAGAGGAAGATAAGCAAGAAAGTAAGTAGGAAGCTTAAGCAAATTAATCCAAGGGCAAATCTCAACCTCCTTAAAAATAAGCTAAGGTGAATGGTAGTTCTTACATCTCATTTGTATAGCTTCAATTTCTAATTAGGATCTGAATTGGTTTTGCAAATTATATGCCATGAATTGTTTGTTTGTTTAAATGGATATATTTATTGATGAATTATGATGCTTTATGTTGTCTACATGATAAGAGAAAACCTATTACCTTACGTCTTTTATTTTTGATATATGGTCAGAAATATTAATTTAGATATGGTTTAAAGTTTCATAATTTTTTGAGATTTTTGTGGATTTATTATGAATTTTCAAGTAAAGAAAACGGTTAAATTGGGTTTAAATTAATTCCGGCTATCGTATGTCCTTTTCGGGTCCGAAATTTAAATATGTTAGAAAACATATTGAAATTTATTTATGAGAATTTGTAGACAATTTTATTAAGTATTTCATAAAACATATTGAACTATTTAAGGTATGGGACTTAAATGTTTTATATGTTTAGAAAGGAGAAAGGGTAATTTATTAAATTCTTTAAGATTTTAATTACTTAATTCGACAGCATCTCTTATAAAAAAATTGAAAAGAAGTGGGCCACCAATCGTATGTTAACAATAAGGCAAGTTATTTGGAACGATATTACTTTTAAAGAATAAAAATAAGTTTTGCAAAGCAGTATTGCTTCACCACTTACAGCAACCACCTTTCGACCATATATTTCCACCTCAACCCAAGTCGAAACCAATACACATGGTATCAATGCCTTATGCGCAGTTGATTGGAGATAGGTGGAAGGGATTGAGTCAAAACATGCTTTCAAAGGGGTAGAAGTAACTTTATAAACTTAGAATTATTTTGGTTGCAAATCGAGGCTTTCGAAGGAACTAGCTTTCGACTCGGTCAAATATACCTTTGTTTTAGAAAAAAGGCTTTCGAAAGAGGTTGTTGCCTTTAATTTTTAAATAAAGTTTTCAAAAGGTTTGAAACCCCTGCTTCCGCCTTAAACTTTTTGAATCAATGCTTTCGAAAGGGTGTGTTAACTCCGATAGGCTCGCGACCTAGCGACCTAATGAGTTCTACGGCCGAGCGACCCAAGGTTTCAGCAAGGAAACAGCCCGAGGGTGTACGCGACTTAACGGGATAAAGGTGGAGTGACTCAACCATATATGCGACCTAAAGAAGAAACGGCATGACCTAATTATAGCACGACCTAGGGGATGGAGCGATCTATCCTCTTACCAACCCAACGACTTATGGAACAAAGCGACCTACGGGTTAGCAAGGCAAAGGAACCAGTGACCTAACCTCACAAGCACCTCAGCGACTTAACGACTTAACTATTCTACGACCTAAGAGGGTCAGCGACCTAACGAGCTAATGGATCAAAAACGAGTTAACAACCTATGGAAGGATGCGACTTAGCGACCTAATACTCAAGCGATCTATCATCTTCTGCAAGCTAAAGCCAGGATCCCACAACCACTAAGTCGCTCCTCGACCTACGACCTTCTTTAGGTCGCTCACAACCTAATGCTTGGTAATAAAGTTATACCGCTTTCCCTTAAGTCGCGAGGACTTTCCCTAGGTCGTCCACGACTTAGTACTTCATTCAAAAGAAACCAGTGCTATCAGGAAGGCCCGAAGTTCCCATCTGTTAGGTCGCTCATATGTAATCCACGACCTATCTTAAGTCGCCACCTCTGACCTACAACTTTCCTTAGGTCATTCATGACCTAGTACTTGTGATAAAACTATGCCGCCTTCCCCTAGGTCGTTACGACCTACCAGTTAGTGCAGAAGGCCATGTGCGGACTAGATAGGTCGTAGCTCGTTGCCCCTTAACTCGCAAGCGACTTACGACCTTCCTTAGATCGCTCACGACCTAAGGCCCATCCGAAATTCTCTATAAATACACCCTAAGCTCCAACATGAAGGGGACTTTTTTGGATCATTTTCTTCAAAGCATCGAGACTCTGCCATCTTCAAACCGAGCCTTACTCCAACACTTGAAACTCACAAGAAGCTTCAATCAACTTCAAATAGGGATTCAACACATTCAACCATGAATTCGGAGAATTCTCTTGCATCGAAGTTTTTCTAGCTACTTGTCTTTTGAAGTGAATTGTAATTGAAGGAAATTGTAAAGGATTGTAATCATATTAGCAATAAAGAAGGATTGAAGTGGACGTAGGCTTGATCATAAGCCGAACCACTATAAACTCTGTGTCCCTTACTGCTTTTTCAGTGGATTACTACTTTTTCTGTTTCCCATGTTAACGGGTGGTGCTTTCATTCAATCTCTATTTGCATCGTGGTGTTAGGGTCTAACTTTTTACGTTAACATTTTTGGCGCTTTCAGCGAGAACCCAACTCAGGTTACTGTCATCATAGCTTCACAGAAGTTTGTAGAAAGGATTTCTCTAAAAACCAAAAGTTTATCAGAAATAATGGCTCCAGGAAGGAAGCGCAAGTCTGTTAGATCTGACGATGTTTGCGAGACTACTGTAACCTCTCCTCCTTTAAGTCAAACAACTCCAACTGTCGGAGTTACACGAGCAGAGTCAGATGTCATTGTATCCAGGCTAGATCGACAAATGGAAGCTCAGAATAACCTAATGATGGAAAGGTTGAATGCTTTATTTGAGGCAAACCGTCAACCGGTGTCTAAAGAGGGAAATCTTGCTGATGAAGTGTAGAATGTGGAAGGAAGAAATATCCCTCAAAGGGCGGCTGATCCAGTGGAAAGGACACCTCCCCAAGCCGGAGGATCGGGGTCGCAACCGACTCTCCGTGAGCGACTGTCAAGGCAAAATTCGAAGAGAATGGCTGATGTTTGTCCCGCTGAGCCTCAGAATGATGAAGAGTATTTCTCAGGCATGGTTCGTCAGATTATGAAGGAAAGTATGCAGAGAAATGAAGATGAGAAAGAATGGGGTTTCGCTCCGAGCAAAACTCCATTCACTAAAAAGATCTCGAAGGCAGAATTCCCAAGGAAGTTTGTCCCTCCAACTATTCCAGCTTACAAGGGAACGAGCGATCCTAATGAGTTTCTGTATAAGTATGATTGGCACATGACCGGTGCCAGGGCCTCTGATGAAATCAAATGCCGGTATTTTCCGGTATACCTAGAAGGAGTTGCTTTACTTTGGTTCACAAAGCTGCCGGTCCAATCGATAGACCAATTTTTTGATTTGACTCGAAAATTCAAGGAACAGTTTCGATTATATGCGTCAAAGGCAAAGGATATAATGTCGTTATCCAGCTTGGAGCAGAATCCTGGAGAATCTATTAGAGCTTTCTTGATTCGCTTCAATATAGCTCCGGCTGAAGTGGACAATGCGGAGCCAAGAATGATTTTGACGAACTTGATGAAGGCTATTGATAAGACAAGTGAGTTCGGGAGGTGGTTGAAGATGAAGGAACCAAATTCACTTGACAAGTTTTATAAAAAAGCCGATGAATTCATGCGTCTGGAAAGCCTCCAAGCACCGGCTAAGGTGGTATCGACAGGGGCTGGAAATAGTAATGCTGCTCCGAATAAGAAGGAATCTGGCAATCAGAAGAGGGGGAACGATGCCCAGAAGAAACAAGGAGATGCAAAGAAAGGACGTCCCTTCAACTTTACCCCTCTGACTGATACCCCGAAAAACATCTACTTTGCAAACAAAGACACGGTCGAATTCCCCGCACCAGCTAAGCAAAGAGTTAATGGAAGAGCTGAAAAGAATGGAAGGTTTTGCCGGTTCCATAACCAGCCCAGGCATGATACTAGCGAGTGCTGTCACTTAAAGGAGGTAATTGAGGAACTATTGATGCAAAACAAGCTCCAACAATATGTCAGAAGGAATAAGAATGGCCTAACCTCGTCAACTCAAGGACAACAGGTTCATGTTCATTGTCCTGGCTCAAGTGAGAAGGCGGCAGCTCATGAATCAGAGAGGCCTGTTATAAATGTGGTTATAGGAGGCCCTCACCCAGCTGGCAGGAGTTGGGGCGAGATGGAAAGATACGCCCGTGCTTTGAAGTATGCATCGGAAGATGAAAGTGTTTTTGTGTTAGAAGATGCTGCGCCCCTGAAGCAGCAACAAACCTTTAATGATGACATTATATTCAGTACTAGGGATTCGATGGGTGTTGAAGCCCCTACCATTGATCCTTTGGTCATCTCCGCTGGCATTGGGCCAGCTACTATTAAAAGAGTTTTGGTTGATTGTGGAGCTTCATGCAACATTCTCTTCAAGAAGACTTTTGATCAGATGAAGATTCCAATGGTTGACATTCAAGCTTCATCACTAAAGATCGCTGGTTTTACCGGGGAGCCAAAACATCCAATTGGGACTATTAATTTGTTCGAAGAGCTTGGAGAGGGGAAGAGAAAAGTCGCTCGAAAACAGACCTTTGTTATTGTTGAAGAATTTTCTGCCTACAATGCCTTCTTAGGCCGACCAACTCTGGCAGCATTTAAAGCTATTCTTGCCCCGTGGTGTCTGACCATAAAATTCCCCACAGATAATGGAGTCGGTGTGGTGAAAGGGGATCAGAATGCTGGACGAGAATGTTATCTTACAGAGTTGCGTGAATCGAGGAAGAGAGAAATGGGAAAAGATGCGGCAGCCCCAGTCCGCATCAAAGTATCAACTTTGTAGCAATTACAGGGTGGACCCTGCACAGGCGAACATAGCGGTGCACGAAGTGAGATGGATCCGAGAAAAGCCAGTGCAGGGGAAAATAGAGTGGTACCAGTTGAAGTGACAGTCCCGGTACCCGTTGACCCGAAAGACCCGAATAAAGTGTTGAATGTGGGTTCACAGCTTAATACAACGGTTCAAAATGTTTTGATATCATTTTTTAAAGAAAATCTGGATGTATTCGCCTGGACTCATGCCGATATGTGTGGAATATCTCCAGAAATTGTGGTGTATACCTTGAATATTGATCCAAAGTTTACACCGGTGAAGCAAAAAAGAAGAACTCAAGGTCCTGAAAGGTCAGCAGCATTGAGAGAAGAGGTTGATCGGCTCATGGAGAATGGTTTTATCAGGGAATCTACTTATCCAAATTGGGTCTCAAATCCTGTACTGGTTAAAAAATCTAATGGGAAACGGAGAGTGTGCATTGACTTTTCAGATCTGAACAAAGCCTGCCCCAAAGACTGCTTCCCGTTACCCAGGATTGACCAGTTGGTGGATGGAACGGCGGGGCATGAATTGCTATCTTTTATGAATGCCTATTCCGGATATAACCAGATCATGATGCATGAGCCAGATCAGGAGGACACGAGCTTTATCACTGATGTTGGTCTCTACTGCTACAAAGTCATGCCTTTCGGACTTAAGAATGCAGGGGCAACTTGCCAAAGACTTGTTAATGCCATGTTTAAACCACAGATTGGCAAGACTATGGAAGTTTATGTCGATGATATGCTGGTAAAGTCAAAGAAAGCAGTGGACCCCATGGATCACTTGGCAGAGATGTTCTCAATCCTTCGAAAGTACGGTATGAAGTTGAACCCTTTGAAGTGTTCATTTGGAGTAGAATCTGGAAAGTTTCTGGGTTTCATTGTGAGTGCAAGGGGCATTGAAGCTAATGCTTCTCAGATAACTGCCTTAAGAGAAGTCAAAGCTCTTAGAACGAAGAAGGAATTGCAAAGTCTTAATGGAAAAGTTGCTGCCTTGAGTGGGTTCATTTCCAAAGCTACTGATAAATGCATTCCCTTCTTCGATGCTCTAAAGAAAGGAAAAAAAAAACTTTGACTGGACTCCTGAATGCCAGAAAGATTTCAATGAGCTGATTCATCATATGGAAATGCCTCCTATACTTTCTAAGCCTGACAATGGTGAAGATCTTTTTGTATATTTGGCAATCTCGTCTCATGCCCTCAGCGCAGCTTTGGTACGGGAGGATGCGAAAATTCAGCGCCCGGTCTACTACATCAGCAAGAGATTCACTGGGGCAGAATTGAACTATTCAAAGTTGGAAAAGCTCGCCTATTGTCTATTGATTGCATCAAGAAAATTGTGGCCATATTTCCAAGCTCATCCCATCAAAGTCCTCATCGATCAGCCCTTGAAGCAAGTCATGTTTCGTCCTGAGACTTCGGGTCGTCTTTTGAAATGGAATATTGAACTCAGCCAATATGACATCACTTATAATCCCTGGAGGGTAATCAATGGACAAGCTTTGGCAGACTTCATCGCGGAATGCACAGACAAAGGAGATAGTGAGGAGATGGTAACCAATAATCCCCCAATTCTATGGATATTGTATGTTGATGGCGCAAGAAACGATTACTGTTCCGGGGCTGGGGTTGTGCTTGAAACTCCTGAAGGACAGTCATTGTGTTATGCTTTAAGATTGGAATTCCCTTCGACAAACAACGAAGCAGAGTATGAAGCTCTTATTGCCGGTCTGAGAATTGCGAAGGAGTTGAATATCAAAATGTTGCAGATCTTCAGTGATTCGCAGCTTATCATGTGTCAAGTCAGGAAAGAGTTTCAAACCAAAGGAGGAAATCTGCCCGCTTACTTGTCAAGAGCCTGGGAGCTTCTGGAGGACCTGGACCATTATACAATAAACCATATACCTCAGGAAGAAAACATGAAGGCAGATTCCTTTGCAAAGTATGCAAGCACTGGTGAAGCTCAATTATTGGGATTAGTTCCTGTTGAAGTCCTGTCAACTCCAAGCATTGATGAAATGGATATAGACTGGATCATGACCATATCTCAAGAACAGCAATCATGGATGACTCCGATAAAGGATTATCTGCTCAACGGATCTGCGCCAGAAAGTTCAAAAGAACGTCAGAACTGTTAAGAAAGGCTTCAAGGTATACAATTCAAGATGGCCAATTATTCCGACGAGGGTTTTCAATGCCATTACTCCGATGTGTGACTGAAGAAGAAGCTAAGACAATTCTAGCTGAGGTACATGGAGGGGAATGTGGAGATCATACAGGTAGTCAAACTTTAGCAAAGAAAATTCTCCTTATGGATACTTTTGGCCGAATATCAACTGAGATGCTACAGACTACTCCCGAAAGTGCGACAAGTACCAGAGATTTGCTAAAATCCCAAGAGCACCTTCCACTGAGATAACACAGATGGTCAGTCCGTGGCCATTTGCTATTTGGTGAATGGATCTCATCGGGCCTCTGCCAACTGCGAAATCCGAAATCAGATATGCTATTGTTGCTGTGGATTATTTTACTAAATGGGCTGAATCTGAACCCTTAGCTACTATTATCTCTAAGAAAATGATAAACTTTGTAACTAAGAGTATCATTTGCAGGTATGGAGTACCTCAAAAGATAATCACAGACAATGGAACCCAATTTGAAAGTGAAGAGTTCCAAGATTTTTACAAAAAATTCAAGATCCAGAAAAGTTTCTTAGCAGTGGCTCATCCGCAGGCAAACGGGCAAGTGGAAGCAGTAAACAAAATTATCAAATCAACCATCAAAAAACAGCTGGAAAAAGCAAAAGGTGGTTGGGTCGATAAACTTTCGCTAGCTCTATGGGCATATAGAACTACACATAAAACTACGACGGGGCACACTCCATTTTCATTGGCATATGGATCAGAGGCAATGATTCCGGTAGAAATAGAGGTCCCTTCACATAGAAGAATCCATTTCAATCAAGCCGAAATGGAATGCTGCAACTTGAAGCGCATGACTTCCTTGATGAGAAAAGGGAAGAAGCTGAGCTCAGGACTGTAGCTCACCAGCAAAGAATAGCCAGACACTTCAATTCCAAAGTTCGCCCGCACAGCTTTGAAGTGGGGGATCTAATCTTAAAAAGAATTATGACACCTAGAAACATGCTTGGACCAAACTGGGAAGGGTTGTATGTTATAGGCCAAAAACTTCTTGATGGCACATTCAAACTTGTAACTGTCGAAGGAGACCCAATACCAAGAGCTTGGAACAGCAATCATTTGCGCCCATATTTTACTTAAAGGCTTTAATGAAATATTGTAAACGAATGATGAATGTATGATTCTTGTGTTGAAAGCCGTTGTAAAGTCAGTGCAAGTGAATAATAAGAACTATAAAGTGGATGTAGGCCCAGTTCTTGGCCGAACCACTATAAATCTTGCGTTCTTTACTATTATAGACTGCTTTGCTTTATTTCGATATATAAAATACGTCAATTGTATTACTAAAATGTCGATTTAATAATGCAGGCCCTAAAAACAAAGCTTACCCATCACAAGACCAAGCAATCTCCAACATCACCCAACAAGCAGACGCTAAACCATTCAAAATTTCCATACTCAAATCCTACGAAAGAAGTACTTCGAACAAGAGTTAGCGATTTGGCTGTGAGTGGACCATTGCTAACTAACTGCGAATGTTTGTGCAAACGAGCATCCAGTTAAATAACCTGTGTCTGCCACCACCAACTGGCTTAACTATGAAGTATATTTCTTTGGATAAGGAAAATTGGTGACAACTAAAAGGGAGGTGTATTTGGAAAAGATAACGGGGATCGCCGATATGAATAGATGGCAAAAAGGCATGGGCGAGCAAGCATCAAACAGCAAAAGACCTCTTCGGAGGCACAAGCCCTCTTCGGAGGCACAACTCTTCGGAGGATAAAGACCTCAAACGGGGCATGCCAGAAGACTTTCTTAACAAAAAAGATTGGTATGGAATGCCCGAGAGCACCTTCCCAACTGAAAGGTAAGGCGCTTGTTTACTAGCTGAGATAGTTTGCATAGACAAGCGTCCAAGTAACTTGCGTCCGCCTCGTGAATCCATACGATGATCGGAGGCACCTTCCCAAGTGGAAGGCAAGGCGTTTGTTCACTAGTTGAGACAATCTGCGCAAATAAGCGTCCAAGTAACTTGTGTCCACCCCGTGAATCCAGCCAAACATGAGGAAGAAACTTCCAGGTAGACTTGGAGGCACGCATTCCACCGAGATCTGAAATAAAACTTCACAAATGCTGGAATGTGAAAAGCCCTCTTCGGAGGCCCATTTCACCATAGTTGAAATGCTAAAAAAACCTCGAGCGGGCCTCGACAGAAAAAGAGAGTTCTTTCTCGACCTAAAGTTGCGGATTGATCGGTGGCACAAAACACTTGTGTCCGCCCCGTGAATCCATCCAATTAAGAGAAAGAAGCTCCAAACATGCAGGCAAAAGCCCTACTCAGAGGCACACATTTCACCGTGATTTGAAATAAAACTTCACACGAGTCAAAGTGTGAAAAGCCCTCTTCGGAGGCCCGCTTCCCAACGAACATGGAAAAAGATAAAAGCCTCTCCCAAGAGGCAGAAACAGAAAGACCTCTTCCCAGAGGCACAATCAAACAAAAAGACCTCTTCCCAGAGGCGCAACCAAACAAAAAGACCTCTTCCCAAGGGCACAATCAAAAACTCTCTTCAGAGGCTCAAGCAGGTTGAAACCACTTTTTCGAAAGGTTCACTGCACTATGAAGTGAAATTCACTTGCCAAAGCAAAAGTGACTTTTTTCAAAAAAAGTGGAGTGTAAAAACTTTGCAACAAAAAAAACCTCCTCCAAAATGAGGTGCATCCTACTAAATACGAAAAATATTTCCTAGAAATGGAAATATTATCCTATAAAGTACAGATGCAAGCCTCCTTCAAACGGAAAAATTGTTCTCTAAAGAAAGAGTACAAGTCTTCTCGAAATAGAGGAATTGTTCTCTAAAAACTTTGCTAATGTGAAAGAGATTGCAATAAGCCATGGTATGGGGGCAGCACACTATAGGTACAAGAATGGAAACAATGCTCAAACAACATACCATAGGCTCATTGCAATATCACACAAAGGAAACAAGGAACTTGTATAAAAATAAAGAATAAATGTATTCTCAAATACAGACAGAAGTTTGTATAGGTAAAAGGAACATTTTATTCAATACTATGAAAATTTTATACCGGTACAGGTTTCAGGATAAAGAAAAGCGGGGGTTGGTACCCGCACAATCTCCGGCCAGTACATGCAAAAAGCATAAAGTAAAGCAAAGTAGGGAAAGCGGGACTCGTCACTTCTTTCTCCCACCACCTTTAGAGCCTTCACCTGACTTAATAGGCAATTTTTCAGGCCGGCTTGGGAGAGTTGGGGGAGAAGGAGAGAAAGCTAGTGCTGGATCAGCTTCCGTTTCCTTTTCAGTAACAGAAATGCTTCTTCCTTTCTTCTTTGAAGTTGTACGCTTCCTCCTCCTCCTTGAAGAAGACTCACTCCCCGGAGTGACAAGTGCAGACAATTTTTTGTCATCAGAAAGGGTTCGCTCCGGAGATACTTCGCCTCCTTCAAGTCCTTCGATCTTCTGCTCCTACCAAGCGGCTGGATCGTCCAAGTCTTGAAGGGCTCCTATTAATTCTTCCAACGATCCCGGCTGGGAAGTAGGAGTAATTTGAAAGGTAGGAGGAGGAATAGCTGGAGGAGGAGAAGTTTCTACGACACTGGGCGTTCTCGCTACAGAAGAAAAGCAAAAAATATTAGTATCTCCCGCGAAGAGAGGAGGTAACGGCTCATTGAGTCTTAAGTAATAAGCAACAAGTTCATCAAGCTCGGCCGAAGCAAATGAGTAATCCGCTTGACCTGGTTCGACGTTAATATTACCTGGAGAAGTGGGCTACCTAATGTCAACTTCATAAGCTTGTGCTTCCGTGCTTTCTTCACCTTCATCTCCACCCTGTGCACTTGTAATCTCAGTTATAACTTTAGCAGAGGACGGAGTATGGGAACCGGAGCCTGTGATATCAACGTCGGCCGAAATTGAAGGAGGGACAGGGGCAATTGATGGTGTTTCTTTCTCTCGATGCTCCTCTCTCATCGTCCCAGCACGCTCTCTAGCGAGTTTCTCTTTTCCTCTGGCAAGGGCTACACGAGCTCCGTCATCCAGATAATGTGCCTCGAGTTCTTCTTCGGCATACCCAGCATCTTTAAGCATATCAAGCGCAGCTTCCCATACTTCAGCCAAAGTGATTTCATATTTGGGGCCCAAAAATGCGAGACTGCCACGCCCTTGGACACTTTGCAAGTAGAAGTCAAACAATGTCGAACTGACATCGGCTTTGGTGGCTTGATGAACTTCTTCAGCTGCAATTTTACAGGCAACAGCCTCATCGCGCTCTTTCTCAACCATAGCAAGTTGAGTTTTTAATGTCTCAATTTCGAGGTTCTGGGAGCTAGTCTGTTGTCGCAATTGTGCAACTTCAACGCGATAATCTTCTACAACCTTTTCCTTCCACTTGAGTTTATCTTCGGCCTCTCGTTGGCTAGCATGAGCATCCCGCACTTGTTGCTGAAGCACACTTTCCCTTTGGGAGTAGGAAGTGGAGGAAGTAGCAAGCTCCTCTTTAAGTTTTCCAACTTCCGCTTCAAGCTTCTCATTATAAGCGGCGATGCTCCTTATCTCTGCGTCATGTTGATCAAGAGTCTTTTGCCATTCGGACTTATCGTTCTCCATGGTCAACATAGCCTCAAGGTTCGCACGGTTCACTCTCTGGAGTTCGTCAACAAGTTTCTGCCAAGTCGACATCCTCTCAATATCAATCTTGACAGCATCAATATTTCGCAACATGGCTGGTTTGTCGATTGGAACCAGATCAAGATCAAAGTGAACTCCCTTCAAGCACCAGTTTGGAAATCGGCTTTGAAGAGTAGCTGGGCCTGGTCCGACCTAATATGAGGGCCTGCCAATGATCGTCTGAATGTCGGTACGAGCAAAAGCGGGAGATTGAGGAGGCACCGAAGCAGTGGGCTCTTTAGGAATGTCAGATGATGACTTTTCACTGTGTTTGGTCCGTTTTCTCGAACCTTCGGCGGCATGGCTCTTTCCTTTGTCATCATGGGATTTTTGTTTAAGGGAATCATCCTCTTTGTGGGAAGAGTCACGATGTTCATCCCCTCTCCTGTACCGTTCTTCGTATGCTCTTCTCTCCTGAGCTTTTCCAGCAGCCCTCTCCTCATCAGTTTCCCTATGAGGGGGAAGATAGCGCATGTAATCATATTTACTGCGCCTTCCATACTGCTTAAAGTCATCATAATACGAGCCACTTCGCCCCATTGAAGAACCTGAAATTGAAAAAGAAGCATAACTTGAGAATCTTCAAATTGCAAGGAGTTAAGTGCATATTTGTGCCAATAAATCCTAAGTGTGCGTGGTGTGTGCAAACTACACGCGCCGAACTACGAACTGCTCCTCAGTTGGGGGTGGTGATAGATTTTACAGCCAATGTCGATTCTTGAGCTGGAGGAGCCTGTTGAAGAGCGGATGTCGCTTCAACCACTGGAGATACAATTTTAGCAGAGGAAAGATCATCTTTAAAGAGTTCTTGAGACGTAACTATAAAGTCGCTCAACCCTTCGAAAGTGTCATTACCACTGTGTTCAACAGGGCTCTTCACCTCAACTCCTTCATCAGTAGTCTTCCCGGTTTATTGAAGATCTTCTTCTTCTTCGATAACCGGGGCAAGAGCAAGTTTACAAGATGGCCCCACAATGTCAGTTGGAGTAGAACATTTTACCAACGAAGCCTCAGTTTTAAGTTCCTTCGGTACAGGTTCGTCAGTAGAAACTGGGGCATCTAATGCCTTAGCTGGGGAATCAGGGACTTCATGAGGTTGTGTAGAGAGGGAAGAATGTAGAAGTCCAAACTGATGTAGAAACTCGTCCTTCAACAGAAATTTTATACTCCTCTCTTCAGCAGCCACGACATTCAGTCTTTCAAAAATTAGCTTGTGGCCTGGATCTCTAGAGGGGGGAGGAAGTGCTAAAAAAGGAACGAGTAAAATTAGCACTTAGCAACTCAGATCTCGAAAAGCTCAGGAATGGAAAAAATAGAAGCAAGTAATCTTACTTCCTACTCTCCAGATAGCATAAAACCCTGGGGGCAACGAACAAAGAAAAACTGATTCAAGAAGCCATGTGCTCTTTCGGAAAGATCGGTAATGAGTTTGCGATTCCTAGCGCTTCTTACAACAGTAACGGAGGGATGATGTTTATTCTTAGCAAATGAGCATAAGTAGCAAATTTCTTCGAAACTCGGTAGACAATCAAGAGTTCTCCTAAATAAAACACATAACCCCATCAGGATAGCATAGCCATTGGGATGTAGTTGAAACGGAGAGATGGTCAACCGAAGGAGAAGTGTCCGAAGAAAATCGTTAAAATGAGGAATTACTCCACTTAGGCAAATCTGGCGATTGACTGCGACAAAACCGTGAGGTGGATTATCGGCAGTATCATTCGGCCCGGGAAGTAAAGCATCACTCTCAGCAAGGCCAAATTGAATGTGTAGCTGGTTAAATGCTCTCTGGGTTAAGGTAGTCGGAGTTCTTTCTGGAGGATTCACTACGGGAATAGCTATCTGAAAGATCTTTCCAGCTTGAGCTACCACTTCTTCTTGATGTGAAGCCATTCTACATAAACAACTGGATATTCAAACATGAAGGTGCACGTTTCCTAAATGTGTGAAGTGCTGTGCAAAGCTAACAAAGCAACAAGCAAATATAATTGAAATTAAACATGTGTCAATTGCAATATTTCAAGACTTGTCGCTTTAAGTCCAAATACAAGTGCAATATTAACGCAAACAAATCGACTTTAGTTGGTTAACATTGTTTTAATGCTTCACTTGAGTTTGTTGATTCACAGCATTTCATACAATTTCTTTAAGTTCATTATCCTTTATCGACTAATCTATCATTTGATGTGGGCAATCAGTGACAGTATATTCGCCCTAGTTTTCAGCAAATGTTGTATTTAACAGGTTATTAGCATCAAATTTGGTATAATCTGTTAAGAAAGCATAGAAAAGTCATGCAAGTTATTTCGGCAGTTCAAAGTTCGAGTTGGAAATGTAATCAAGTCCTATCAAAAATTTTAGGTTCCCAACTTGTTAAAGTCCTAGGCCGTATGGTTTGAGTTAAAAGTACAAGGCATGGCAATGCGCATCAAAGTCCTAAGTCGTTCACAATCTAAAGGTTGAATCACAAAGCTTCAAGTCAAGGCGGTGAAAATTCGCTCAAGTCCAAGGTCGCTCGCGACCTAACGAGTAGGATGAGATGGGTATAAGTCACAAGAGGCAATTTGGCAATGGAAAATTGTCCAAGTGCTAAGTCGCTTGTGCGACCTAAAGGCTATGTCGCTTGCACGACCTAAAAGGTTTCTTGCGAGTTAACTTGATTCGTTGGTCCTTTAAATCGTGAGGCATGGTAAGAATAAAAGGCTTCAGTTCAAAGTCCTAGCTTGGCCACGACTCAAGGTTTATGTCGCATCTGGTTAAATCGGTCAAAAGCTTGAGTCGCGGAAGCTGTCAGGGCGGCCAAATCAGTTAGGTCGCGGGGATTTTTAGGTCGCCCAGATCCTTTAAGTCGTTTCTGGAATGATGCAGCGACCCAAGGCTATTTCCCATTGGAACTGATAGGCCCTACCGCTCACCAATTACACTTTGCCACGTGTTTATCAACCATTGTGTTGTTTGAAGCATTCTGTCTAAACCTAAAACCCATTAACCCGATTAGCCATGAATCCTATCCTCTGCTCAAACCTCTAAAAGCATCATCTTCCCCTTCGAATCTTCAAGAATCATTACCAACTTCTCGGATTCAAAGCTCTTACTAGCTTCGAAGCTAATCGCTAGCAATTTGACAGGAATCAAGGGGCCAGTTCGAATATCGAATAGAAAATTACAACAAAATCATGTGGATACGGTTATGGTGGAATTGGCGATGAGTGCAGTAAGCAAATGCTCGAGTTTACCTAAAAATTCGTTGATGGAATTAACGGTTGAAGGAGGAGAAAGTCTCAAGCTAAATTTTTAACCTTGGAGGATCGTGAATGGCGGTTTAGAAAGTTGGAACGGATGAAATGAGGAAGTGGTGAGCTAAGCAATTTATACGGGGTGAAAGAAATGCATAATGGCACGCGACCTAGCAAGACCAATAAGTCGGCAACGACCCAAAAGCTGGATCGGAGCACACGACCTAAGGAATAGGCGTGTACTCAGAGGGGCAAATGTTAACTCCGATAGGCTTGCGACCTAGCGACCTAAGGAGTTCTACGGCCGAGCGACCCAAGGTTTCAGCAAGGAAACAGCCCGAGGGTGTACGCGACTTAACGGGATAAAGGTGGAGCGACCCAACCATATATGCGACCTAAAGAAGAAACGGCATGACCTAATTATAGCACGACCTAGGGGATGGAGCGATCCAGCCTCTTACCAACCCAACGACTTATAGAACAAAGCAACCTACGATTTAGCAAGGCAACGGAACCAGCGACCTAACCTCACAAGCACCTCAGCGACATAACGACTTAACTATTCTACGACCTAAGAGGGTCAGCGACCTAACGAGCTAATGGATCAACAGCGAGTTAACGACCTATGGAAGGATGCAACTTAGCGACCTAATACTCAAGCGATCTAGCATCGGCCTTGTACTTGTGATAAAACTATGTCGCCTGCCCCTAGGTCGTTATGACCTACCAGTTAGTGTAGAAGGCCATGTGCGAACCAGATATGTCGTAGCTCGTTCCCCCTTAACTCGCAAGCGACTTACGACCTTCCTTAGATCGCTCACGACCTAAGGCCCATCCGAAATTCTCTATAAATACACCCTAAGCTCCAACATGAAGGGGACTTTTTTGGATCATTTTCTTCAAAGCATCGAGAATCTGCCATCTTCAAACCGAGCCTTACTCCAACACTTGAAACTCATAAGAAGCTTCAATCAACTTCAAATAGGGATTCAACACATTCAACCATGAATTCGGAGAATTCTCTTGCATCGAAGTTTTTCTAGCTACTTGTCTTTTGAAGTGAATTGTAATTGAAGGAAATTGTAAAGGATTGTAATCATATTAGCAATAAAGAAGGATTGAAGTGGACGTAGGCTTGATCATAAGACGAACCACTATAAACTCTGTGTCTCTTACTGCTTTTTCAGTGGATTACTGCGTTTTCTGTTTCCCGTGTTAACAGGTGGTGCTTTCATTCAATCTCTATTTGCATCGGGGTGTTAGCGTCTGACTTTTTACGTTAACAGGGTGCTTTCATCTTTAAACTTTGAACCCGCTTCTCCATGCTTTTGAAAGGGTTGGTTTCAGAACCATCCACTTTCTTTTACTTATGAATAATGCTTTCGAAAGAGATGCTTTTGTCCCAGTTCTTTCAGACCATTTGTTTATACTGAAAGTTAAACCGAAAGGTTACGAAAGGAATGATTTTAAATGGTTTCGAAGCTATGTTCCATAAATTTTACTTAAACCCAATACTTTCGAATGGTACGTTTTAAGTAAGAAGTTTATTGCTTTTGAAAGGTATATGATGAAGGTTTCATAAGTGAGGCACCCTAATGTTTTTGAAAGATACTTTGAGTATTTGAACGGAAGTTTTTCAATGCTTTTGAAAGGCAAGTTTTCAATAGTTTGAAAAGAGGATGTCTAAGGTTTTATAAAGCTTTCTATAGGGCGTTTGCAATGATTTCGAATGGTTTATCTTAAAAGGTAGTACATTAATTTGCTGATAGTCCATTAATTTGTTGATAGTATGAACAAATAGTCCACTAGTGTAATGACTCGTATTTTTACGGATCGAAAGATTGTAAAACTGTCAACATTAAGTCTTTGATGTTGTTAAGTCATTTAGAGTTTGAGTCGACCAAAGCTTAAGTCGTGTAAAAGTTAACTCGCGTGGTGCTTAAGTCGTAGGTAGCTTAGGTCAGGTATTTCTTAAGTCGTGGACGAGTTAAGGAATGGAGCGACCTATAGGTTTGAACGAGTTAACAGTTTAGTGTGTAGAACGACTTAAGACAGTGAGCGAGTTAGTGTGTTAGAACGAGTTAACGGGTTAAGGAATAGGTCGTTAACGAGTTAGTAGTTGGAGGAGGTTAACGAGTTACGACTAATAGATTGAGACGACCTAAATACAGGAAGCGACCTATAGGTTTGACCGACCTAAGAAACTAGTGACCTAAGAGAGTTAGGTCGTGAATGAGTTATGGCTTAGGCGTATAGCTAGGTCGACAGGCTGGTTAGGTCGTATGAAGGTGTAGGTCGTGGGTTGTGTTAGCTTGCTTTCCCCTGTTGAGTCGTTAGGTCGTAGGGGTGTTAAGTCGCGCATTAGCTTGTGTCATAGGTCGTAACTCGTGTAGTTGTTAGGTCGCGCATTGGCGTAAGGCTTAGGTAGTTGGATAGTTAAGTCGCGCATGTGTTAGCTCGGCAAGGGCGTTAGGTCGGCAAGGGATGTTAAGTCGTGGACGACTTATGGGGATGATGAGTCGTGACCGACTTAAGGGGGTACGAATTAAGGGATTTCAGCCTATAAATAGAGGGGTTTGGTTCACTTTTTGGCACCAGATTTTGAAGCTACGAAGTCCTGCCATTTTGAGAGCTCGACTATAACACTTCTTCACTTCTTTTCTCCACTTTAATCTTGTGATTCCTTCTATCTAGATTGAATATCAAATCGAAGATCCAAGAGCCAAAGTTGAAGATTTCCATCCATTGAAGAGAGATTTCATCGTTTGAAGCGGAATCTTCTCCGATCAAGCTAGATCCTTTGCTGTCCAGATCTGGAGTTGGTTGTTTTTGAGGTGTTTAGGTGATTCGGTGAGTGGTGGTTATCTCTCACACGGACCCAAAGGAGTATATTGGATCGTTGGCTTGTTTGTGTGTTAAAGATAGTGATTCCATGCTTTTTCCTTAAGTCTGCATGTAGATCTATGGTTCATGATGATTCAACACCTATTCTACTATATGTTCACCTATGCAAGTTCATTCATCAAGTTGTAGGGATGTTGCTTAGAACTCATACTTATTAGATTTGGACTCTTTATTTACGAAATTGCCATTATTGCTGTAATTGTTTATTTAGGTCTTGTTTGATTGATTACTTGGATTAATGTTTGATTTGATTGATTAGTTGATTGATAACTTGATTTGGACAAGTTGGTCGAAGATGATTCAAAAGCTAAGTAGAAAGGCTCTTGAATAAGGAAAGCTGCTTGTGGCATATGAAGCGAATGTTGAAGCTCATATGGATAGATTTGATCATGATGTTGGGATGGGACTTTTCTATGATGCGATAAGGCAAGCATGATGTTGAGATGGGACTTTGCTATGATGCGATGAAGCAAAGCATGATGTGAGAAAGCCTTGGTTTAATCCAGACGGGATCATCCCAAGCACGTTGATAACTCGATGATGTGGTTCGAGTTTGTGGATAATGGTTGGCTTGAGAGGCGCTTGAGCTAGTATGGAAATAGTCGTCGAGGAGGATGACTAGAAGGCCGAGATTTCATCGTTGTTGAAGGTTCTAGCATGCTCAAAGCAAGAGTACGTTGGAACGGGTCACGATGACGTTCCAGGCACGGGTCACGATGACGTGCTAGTAATCTGGGCAGATGCGAAAGTCCTAGGCACGGGTCACGACGACGTGCGGGGTTATGTCTAGAACCGGGGTTACCATTAGCCCTTGGCGGATGGATGAGATAATGTGACGGTCATTCAATTAACGGTGAAATCAAGGCAATGATAACAGTGATAGCCAGAGTCATGGATGTTCGGATGTTTGGTTGTATCGTCGCTTGTGCCAAGAGCGATGTTTTCAGGGTGCTTATCTGATCTTGGTTTAGGCCTTGGGGGTTCGTACTTGGAAAACACCGACCTTGACTCGAGTGACAATTACTCTGTTTTGAATGTCTGAATTACTATGTTTGCTTCTATTTAGTGGGTCTGGGGGCTATCACTGTCGAAAGAGGTGGAGTGGGATGGTTGGGTTCCTATTCCTTTTTATCCTTTATGCTCTTTTGGTATGTTTGATAGTTGATTTACTGCTCACTAAGACTTTTGTCTGACTCAAGGTTTTATGTTTAACTCTTATTACCTTGGGCTGTTCAACCATGTTGGGATGGGAAGACTAGGTAGCAGGTGACAGGTGTTGTTCTTAGTGGTCATCGCTATTGATGACGAAGACGAGCTGGAGGCTTTTGCATATTGTTTTCTTACTATATGTACTGGATATTCCGCTGTTTGTATGATTCTCTGAGTGTTATGTAGTGAGGCTTGTTGTATTGACTTTTTAGATTGTTGTACCAAACTATTATGAGTTATATGATGAATTCTGTTCTATGGAGCTTCACTATGTATACTTCTCTATTGTATTTTATCCATGCGCTGTGAGTAATACGATAGACTATTTTGTGTTTACTTTACCCTGATGATCGTCCATGGCAGCCTGGCACACTTTACAGCGCACTATTTCCTTGATAGTGCAGGAGTCACGGGCGGTCTCACATTTGGTATCAGAGCTTTGGTTAATCGATTTTAGCCAATGCTCGTTGACGTAACTACGTATGAGAGACGTAATTGTATTTTGATGGATGATTACTATATATAATATAGTAGCTTAGAAGGATTTGAATTCCTTATGCAGTTGTTTCTCAGGGTATATTAATCATTCTCTTATAGATATTAGGAATGAGTCGAAGAGGGAGACCAACTACTAGGGAAGGCCGTGCTGTTGAGGGGGCTGCTGATTATGCTTCTATGTTCGAGGCTATGATGACTTCGATCATGAAAAGGATGCTAGCACCGGGACTATCAGTAGATGTTGGAGTTTAAGTTCAAGCTCCAAGACCAGTGGATTTCGCTAAGTTGTGCAAAGACTGTACTTCTCTTGGAGGAAAGGTTTTCTTGGGAACAGAATCAACCATTGAAGTTCAGAGATGGATAGATGCTTGTAAAAGGTTTTTTGGTGATTTGAGAATTGAGGATGCAACTAAGAGGAAGCTTGCATCAAGACAGCTTCAGGGAAGAGCTTCGGATTGGTGGAATTCTATCGCCATTGATACTCCAGAGGAAGAGATTACTTGGGAGCAATTCCAAGTTAGATTCGAAGCTAAGTTCATTTCTACATCTCAGAAATCTGTTCTGTTTAAGAAGTTTGTGGAACTCAAGCAAGGTGGAAGACCAGTTCTTGAGTATGTTTCTGAGTTTGAAGCTTTGTCCAAGTATGCTCGGTCATATATTGACTCCCCTTATCAGAAGAATGAGAAGTTTGTGACAGGCTTGGATAGTTATCTTGGGAGGCAGTTGGTGGATCATCTGGATGATTCATTTGAGAAGCTTGTGGAGAAGGCTCTCAGGCATGAGAATCTGTTTCCTAAGGAAGGATCTGTTGTTGCTATAACCAAGGAGCAAAGTGGAAACAAGAATAGGAAGCAGCAGCAACAGAAGGGTAAGGATGGCCAGAAGAAGCCGAAGGGTGAAGTGACCTGCTACAACTGTCAGCAGAAGGGTCATCTCTCCAGGGACTGCAAGAAACCGAGAGTGCCGGCAAAGTGTCACAACTGTGACAAACCGAGGCATTTCAAGAGGGATTGTCCGGAACCGAGAAAGGACAAGCGGATTGTGCAAGCTTATGCTTTGGGGGCTGTGCCATCGTCTTCGAAAGCTCCTACTGCTGAAGAGAAAGGGAAGAGTATGGTGGTTCAAGGTACTCTTTCCATTTGTGTTATTCCAGTTAGAGTGTTGTTTGATACAGGAGCATCGCATTCTTTTATTTGTAATGAACTTGTAGGCCGTATGGGTTTGGAACCGGATATTGTTGATAGACCATTGGTGGTGACTAATCCAGTTGGGGGTTCGTCTTGTTTGTGTATGATATGCCGTGGTGTAGTTGTGTCGAGTCATGATTTCTCTTTTGTTTGTGATTGTTTTGTTCTGAACTTTGCGGGGTTCAGAATTATTTTGGGTATGGACTGGCTTAGGAAGTATGTGGCAAAGGTTGATTGTGAGAGGCTTGAGGTGACAGTCGAGAATGTGGAGGGGCGAAAGGTTGTGATACGATGTAAGCATGAGGAAGGCGTCTTCATGAGCTTCATGTATTCGCTGGTTGTTCCACGGGATGGACTGTCATCGGTGCCTATTGTGAATGGATTTGAGGATGTCTTTGACGAGGTCAAAGGGTTACCGCCGCATAGGGAGATCGAGTTTCATATCGCTCTAGTTGAGGGAGCCAGACCTGTTGTGATGCCTCTTAGGCGGATGGCGCCTAGGGAGCAGCAAGAGTTGAAGGTGCAAGTTGATGACCGTTTTCAGAAAGGATTCATTCGGCGTAGTGTGTCCGAATGGGGTGCACCAGTTGTGTTTGCAACCAAAGCGGATGGATCGTTGAGGTTGTGTGTGGATTATCATGAGCTGAATAAAGTGACTAAGAAGAACAAATATCCATTACCGAGAATAGATGACTTGTTTGATCAGCTTCACGAAGCTAAGGTGTTTTCTCAGATGGATTTGGCAACGGGATTTTACCAGTTGAGAGTGGCAAAGGATAGTGTGCCGAAGACTGCTTTTAGGACACCATCCGGTTTTTATGAGTGGCTGGTAATGCCGTTTGGATTAACCAATGCACCAGCATATTTTGTGGATCTTATGAATAGGGTGTTCAGAGAGCAGTTGAACAAGTTTGTACTTGTGTTCGTGGATGATATTTTGATCTATTCCAGAACTGAAGAGGAACACAAGACACACTTGCGGATTGTTTTGGAAATCTTGCAGGAACATCGGCTGAAGGCTAAGTTTTCGAAGTGTCACTTCTGGAAGAATGAAATGAGGTTCTTAGGTCATGTTATCTCTGGAAATGGAATAGCGGTTGATCATGCCAAGGTGGCATCAGTCCAGGATTGGGTTAGACCTAAGAATGCATCTGATGTGAGAAGTTTTCTTGGATTAGCAGGATACTATCGTCGGTTTATCAAAGACTTTTCCAAGATAGTTGCACCATTAACAGGATTGACGAAAAAGAACCAAGTGTTCAGATGGGATGATAAGTGTGCGCAAGCTTTCAGAATCCTGAAAGAGCGACTGACCAGAGCAGGAAATGAAGGGATTTGGGTTATAGTAAATCGATTGACTAAGAGTGCAAGATTCATTCCTGTTCGATCAGCTAGGACTGCATCGAAATTGGCTGAGTTGTATGTTAAGTGGATAGTTCGATTCCATGGTATTCCGAAAAGTATAGTGAGCGATCGAGACCCATTGTTCACTAGTGGATTTTGGAAGAGCTTCCAGAAAGTTTTGGGAACCGAGCTGTGTTTGAGTACAGCTTATCACCCCCAAACAGATGGTCAGACAGAGAGAGTCAACCGAGTTTTGAAAGAACTCCTCAGAGCATGTGTTTTGGATTTCGGAGGATCATGGGAAGATCATCTTCATTTGGTGGAATTTGCATATAATAACAGTTACCAGTCAAGTATTGGTATGGCACCGTATGAAGCATTGTATGGAAGACCGTGTAACTCTCCGACATGTTGGTTGGAAACTGGAGAAAAATTGATACTTGGGCCAGAAATGATTCGTCAGACTTCGGATTGTATAGAGACCATTCGGTGACGAATGAAGGCAGCCCAAGACCGTTAGAAAAGTTATGCTGATAAGCGTCGTAAGGATTTGGAATTCGACGTAGGTGATATGGTTTTCGTGAAGATTTCTCCTCTGAAGAATGTTATTCGATTCGGGAAGAAATGAAAATTGATCCGAGATTTGTTGGACCATTCCCGATCATCGAGCGAATTGGAAAGCTCGCCTATAAATTGGAGTTACCGGAAAGGATGGCGGGTGTGCACAATGTTTTTCATGTATCTTATCTACGGAAGTATGTGCATGACTCGAATACAGTGGTTTCTGTTGATAGCTGTGAAGATTTAGAGGTTGATCCAGTTATTACGAGACCTCGTAAGCCGCTTCGTGTTGTTGAAACCAACACGAAACAGCTTAGGAGGAAGACGATTACGTTGCTCAAGGTACAATGGAGTGATGATGTTAACGACTATACATGGGAGGAGGAAGAGAGGATGAAAGCAGCTCATCCTGAACTCTTTGAGGTATGGCCCTAAGGTGTCGTGACATCTCATGAATTTGTAACTTGTTCTAGTTTTAGAATTCTGCATGCTAGGTTAGTAATTGGATGTATGGTTTGTTGGTTGCTATGGATGGTAGGCATGCAGAATAGTTTTGGTTGCTCTTGTCTGTTTGGAATTTCGGGGACGAAATTCCTAAGGGGGAGAGAATGTAACGACCCATATTTTTACGGATCAAAAGATTGTAAAACTGTCAACATTAAGTCGTTGATGTTGTTAAGTCGTTTAGAGTTTGAGTCGACCAAAGCTTAAGTCGTGTAAAAGTTAACTCGTGTGGTGCTTAAGTCGTGGGTAGCTTAGGTCAGGTATTTCTTAAGGCGTGGACGAGTTAAGGAATGGAGCAACCTATAGGTTTGAACGAGTTAACAGTTTAGTGTGTAGAACGACTTAGGACAGTGAGCGAGTTAGTGTGTTAGAACGAGTTAATGGGTTAAGGAATAGGTCGTTAACGAGTTAGTCGTTGGAGGAGGTTAACGAGTTACGACTTATAGATTGAGCCGACCTAAATACAGGAAGCGACCTATAGGTTTGACCAACCTAAGAAGCTACTGACCTAAGAGAGTTAGGTCGTGAATGAGTTATGGCTTAGGCGTATAGTTAGGTCGACAGGCTGGTTAGGTCGTATGAAGGTGTAGGTCGTGGGTTGTGTTAGGTTGATTTCCCCTGTTGAGTCGTTAGGTCGTAGGGGTGTTAAGTCGCGCATTAGCTTGCGTCGTAGGTCGTAACTCGTGTAGTTGTTAGGTCGCGCATTGGCATAAGGCTTAGGTCGTTGGATAGTTAAGTCACGCATGTGTTAGGTCGGCAAGGGCGTTAGGTCGGCAAGGGCTATTAAGCCGTGGACGACTTATGGGGATGATGAGTCGTGACCGACTTAAGGGGGTACGAATTAAGGGATTTCAGCCTATAAATAGAGGGGTTTGGTTCACTTTTTGGCATCGGATTTTGAAGCGACGAAGTGTTGCCATTTTGAGTGCTCGACTACAACACTTCTTCACTTCCTTTCTCCACTTTAATCTTGTGATTCCTTCCATTTAGATTGAAGATCAAATCGAAGATCCAAGAGCCAAAGTTGAAGATTTCCATCCATTGAAGAGAGATTTCATCGTTTGAAGCGGAATCTTCTCGGATCAAGCTAGATCCTTTGTTGTCCAGATCTGGAGTTGGTTGTTTTTGAGGTGTTTATGTGATTCGGTGAGTGGTGGTTATCTCTCACACGGACCCAAAGGAGTATATTGGATCGGTGGCTTATTTGTGTGTTAAAGATAGTGATTCCATGCTTTTTCCTTAAGTCTGCATGTAGATCTATGGTTCATGATGATTCAACACCTATTTTACAATATGTTCACCTATGCAAGTTCATTCATCAAGTTGTAGGGATGTTGCTTAGAACTCATACTTATTAGATTTGGACTCTTTATTTACGAAATTGCCATTATTGCTGTAATTGTTTATTTAGATCTTGTTTGATTGATTACTTGGATTAATGTTTGATTTGATTGATTAGTTGATTGATAACTTGATTTGGACAAGTTGGTCGAAGATGATTCAAAAGCTAAGTAGAAAGGCTCTTGAATAAGGAAAGCTGCTTGTGGCATATGAAGCGAATGTTGAAGCTCATATGGATAGATTTGATCATGATGTTGGGATGGGACTTTGCTATGATGCGATAAGGCAAGCATGATGTTGAGATGGGACTTTGCTATGATGCGATGAAGCAAAGCATGATGTGAGAAAGCCTTGGTTTAATCCAGACGGGATCATCCCAAGCACGTTGATAACTCGATGATGTGGTTCGAGTTTGTGGATAATGGTTGGCTTGAGAGGCGCTTGAGCTAGCATGGAAATAGTCGTCGAGGAGGATGACTAGAAGGCCGAGATTTCATCGTTGTTGAAGGTTCTAGCATGCTCAAATCAAGAGTACGTTGGAACGGGTCACGATGACGTTCCAGGCACGGGTCACGATGACGTGCTAGTACTCTGGGCAGATGCGAAAGTCCTAGGCACGTGTCACGACGACGTGCGGGGTTATGACTAGAACCGGGGTTACCATTAGCCCTTGGCGGATGGATGAGATAATGTGACGGTCATTCAATTAACGGTGAAATCAAGGCAATGATAACAGTGATAGCCAAAGTTATGGATGTTTGGATGTTTGGTTGTATCGTCGCTTGGGCCAAGAGCGATGTTTTCAGGGTGCTTATCTGATCTTGGTTTAGGCCTTGGGGGTTCGTGCTTGGAAAACACCGACCTTGACTCGAGTGACAATTACTCTGTTTTGAATGTCTGAATTACTATGTTTGCTTCTATTTAGTGGGTCTGGGGGGTATCACTGTCGAAAGAGGTGGAGTGGGATGGTTGGGTTCCTATTCCTTTTTATCCTTTATGCTCTTTTGGTATGTTTGATAGTTGATTTACTGCTCACAAAACTTTTGTCTGACTCAAGGTTTTATGTTTAACTCTTATTACCTTGGGCTGTTCATCCATGTTGGGATGGGCAGACTAGGTAGCAGGTGACAGGTGCTATTCTTAGTGGTCAACGCTGTTGATGACGAAGACGAGCTGGAGGCTTTTGCATATTGTTTTCTCACTATATGTACTGGATGTTCCGCTGTTTGTATGATTCTCTGAGTGTTATGTAGTGAGGCTTGTTGTATTGACTTTTCAGATTGTTGTACCAAACTATTATGAGTTATATGATGAATTCTGTTCTATGGAGCTTCACTATGTATACTTCTCTATTGTATTTTATCCATGCGCTGTGAGTAATACGATAGACTATTTTGTGTTTACTTTACCCTGATGATCGTCCATGGCAGCCTGGCACACTTTACAGCGCACTATTTCCTTGTTAGTGCAGGAGTCATGGGCGGTCGCCACAACTAGTTTGCTGATTTTTATGCATATGTATATACTTGCTATTATTGTTCAATCAGTTTGATTGCAGGATTTTGATTTTCAAAATGATATGCACTAGAAAGGGATATTAGTGAGGGGAAATCCATTCCGCTAAGTAACTTAATATCAAAAAATCAAGATGTAACAATATTATTCACACCAGACTTTATATCTGACTTGAAGTTTGTATTTTTTCTCTTAAACTCTCAGGTTCTCAAACTTAATTTAAGTAGATTGAGAGTTAAGGTTTTACAGGTTTAGTAGGTGGACGAATAAGCTTCCAAAGACATGCAGGAGGCAAAGACATATATATAGGAGCTTTTTAGTTTTTATTTTTGTTATGATGTATTAAGACTATATGTCTATTTAGTATTCTCATCATCCAAGGGGGCATATTCATATGTCGCTCTTGGTATAAACTGTAATAATCATATTTGATCGAAACCTGGGAAATCGTTTGAGACTATGTAAAGGAATGTGAAACATGGATTTGAAATGTAATAAGTATAAATTATTTTTGGAATTCGTGATTTCTTTCACATTCATGTGCTTTTGATATTATGGATACCATTAACATTACTATATTTTGTTACCGGAAGTTAATACTATAGATGATTGCAGCATATGTAATGCTTAGCTTTGGGCCTCAAGATAGGGAATTTTAAGACTTACTATCGTAAAATAGGTTTATGAAAAATTAAAAGAAATTTTAAAAATAAAATGACTTTGAAAAACATAATCCTAAGGAATTAGAGAAAAGATTGGGTTATGGGGCAATGACATAGTAACGTACTTGTATTTGCTATGTATAAGTATACGCTTTATCTTTATTCTCCCATCTCTCTTACGCCATTGTTCTACATCTTACAAAGACTTGAATGCAGATTTTACGGACGTAAGATATGGATACTAGAAGTGAAAGAGTGAATTGGTAGAGGTAGCACCATAACTAATGAAAATGCTCACCCCAATAGAAGAAATCCAGGCCGACCGACAAATGTTAACCCAAATGCAAATGCCAATGTGGTTGCGGGAGTGTCACAAGCTGATATAGGAGCTATGTATCAATTTTACGTGAATATGATGCAGGCTAGAGTTGCTGCAAGTTTAGTTGGAGGAAATGCTGAAGGAGAAAATCAGGGATCTCTAGTGGTAAATAATTATGCTGTGTTAAGCAGAAATTACGCCAGGCTCCAAGGAAAACCCTTTATTGGGATTGAGGATGCAATCAAAGTGGGAAATTGGTTACTTCATTGCGAGAGAATTTTGGCTGATTTGGGGCTCAATGATGAGCATAAAAGAAAACCTACTTTCCAGACAGCTACAAGGAGTAGCACTGTATTGGTGGAGCAGTGTTACCGAGGGAGTCAAAGAGGAAACCGTGACTAGGGCTGGGTTCTGGACATGGTTTGAGGAGAGTTTTAGGTCGGAGGTTGCTAAGTCTACTCTGCTCAGGAAGTTTGTGGAGTTGAAGCACAAAGACATGACTGAGCTTGAATAAGCCACCCGTTTGAAGAGCTTTCAAGATATGGTTATGCTACGGTCGATACAGTTCTCAAAAGGAATGAGAAGTTCGTCCACGGACTAAAATCTAAGGTAGCTAAAGTGACTCTAGCATACATCAGGGATTCATGAAATGTAGTGGCTGAAATGACTTTGAGGTAGGACGAGGTGCTTATTCATCATGATGGTATCAAAGCAGGGGAAGCTCAAATTGGGCGGAACCAAAAAAGGAAGTTTTCCATAAGAAGGGTGATAGAGTTGGGGGTATAATCTATGGGCAATTATGTAATTTGTTACATATATCTTACTTTTTGACCAATCTTGTCCGAAATAAAGGTATTTTCTTTCTATTATATATTTGATATAATGTGGTTACACTAATTAATCAATCTAATTAATAGTACACTTAATAGAAAATCCATAAATGGTATGTTTTATGATAGTAGTTAAAAAGTGTTGTAGCCGTGAATAATTTATCACAATGAAGCAAATGTACCATTTTGAATGTTCGTAATCAGATGCATCGAGACTGGATATCGATGTATCCGTAGAGACTAAAGTGCGCATTGCTCTCCAAATGTTGGCCACTATATTACTTAAGACTGCTGGGGACACCAAGGGATTACGTACTGATAGCTATTTTATAACTATGGAATGATTCACTTGATAGTTTTCTGTTGATTAATATAACTAAAGTTAAGCAAAGAATATTGAGGTGACTAATATACACAGTTCCTTCGACTTGAGAATACTGTTGGTCCTCAATGTAGAAGCTTCGCTTTGATTATAGTTACATTGTGGCACGGCATCCATCAGACAACTATAGTTGGGTCGAGTGGAAGCACTGAAAGTGAAAAAATATGCAAGAGATGATTCGTCTCCTCAGTTATATGAGGTTAGAATCACGGTCAACAAAGTCAGCTCAAAGCCAAAGTCTTTGGCCAGAGCATTTCGGTTAATAATAATTGTTAATATTGAACCAAGGGCGTTATATTTGGACTATAAAGTTGAATGTGAATGATATTGGAATTTTTACCATTACCAAATTCCATAAACCCAAGGTGATATAATTTTGACAAAGAGAATTGGTGTAAATAATCGTCAATATCAGGTACTGCTGATAATAATTAAAATTGGATTTTACCAAAAGACGTGTAAGCTATAAATTCAGCAAAAATATCACACCACCTACTAAGTGACGTGTGAGCGTTAATATTCGAACAGTTCAATATTAATCGCCAACTAAATTTACACCTTTGAGTCACACAACCGTAACGATGAATTCTTTGAAAAACCACATGATTTAATTAATTTATAAAATGTTGCAAATCAATTAAAGTAATTAATATTTGAGAAATATTAGTTATATTTATTTGGTGTTTGGTAGTTTATTTTGTAATTATTTTAATGCATTTATAGAAGTCATATTTGTGCGCATTGATATACGATGTTCATGTAATTTAAAGATAATTAGATGAAAAGATTTGACATGATTTATAGAAATTTTATGTCATCTATTCTATTATGTAAGAAAGAGAATATATAACTCTCAGTATTCTTATCTCTCATTCACTCTCAGACTGAATAGTGCATTCTCCTTAATTTCTGGTATAATTTTCCTTTTAAGCCCTCTATAAACTTTCAATATTTCACAAAACAACCATCACTAACATAGCAATTAATGTTATCATTATTCCATTTTATAAAATACTCTTATGCACATCTATTTCTTTTAATAAACTCATAATCATTATTACTTTGTAATATAACAGATCTCTTCCTTTGCTCCTTATTGTCATTGCAATTTTTTTATTCCTCATTTATTTTATATCATTATTTTACATCCCTCCCATTTAAATTTTTCTTTCATGTTATCTTTTCCCCATTTTAGTTCATATGTATATTATAGCCCAATAAAAAACTAAAAAAACTATTTCCTATCTAATCAACTTAAAGATTCATGTGTATCAAATGATCGAATTCATTGTTACATCTTCAATTTCTATTCATTTAAAAAATTAATATTTTATTTACGTATTGCAGAGATTATGTATCTAATTGTTGCTTTCAGTGTTATATTTTTCATAGAAAAATTGTCTAAGAGCCCTTCAAAAACCTCAGCTCACTGATCTATCAAACTAATTTTGATGGTTTACGTTTAATTATATACAAAAGGTAAAGTTGATCTGTTTTATTTTGAGATATAAGTGTATACAAAAATCAAGTTGGGAAAAATCTAATATACTTTCTTATTATTTTAGTTTCAAACGGTATCAGTATCAACTTAATTTCCTTTATATTCCATAAGAGGTTACTGGATTTATCAATATATTGATACTATAGAATCGTTGATCATTTTTATAAAATCCTTAATATGTAATGTTGAACTATTTTTAGCTCTCAAGTTTATATTTACATCGACATTCGTCTGGTTTGTGTTTGGTTAGTACGATCATGAATTTTATTTCCTTTGTATATTTTGTATAGGATAATTGGTTTACTAACACATGCACACCAAACGATCTAATAATATATAATCTAATATAAAACTAATGTTTTTACATTTTTAAATTAAAGAAAATCAAGCTTGGGAAAATATTCTCTGAAGTAAAAGAATAGTCAAATAATTAATTCTACATCTTAATTGAGAAAATATATATAATTGTATAAATATTACTTTTGTTCTATCTACGGTATGTAACTTTTTGTTGAAGGTTTAGTTTGGAAAAGGTGTTATATAACCTCAATTTTCAATTAAATATTTTATTTTTATACTCAACCTAGACTTAGTTTTGTAATATGAGATGTTATCTACCCTAATTATCCTACGGTTTAATATATTTTCCTATAATGATGCTTCATCGAACGTTAGATGTACATAAATAGCGCATATTTTCCTATTCAGTGCATTGTTAACACTTTCTTCAAGATCTTATGGAACATGATAGTAATTATCTTTTATTTTCTACGAAGATTGTTTCATGCTATATTGTTTTGATTTTATTTTGTAGTTTGGAGATGTTTACATCATTACAAAATGACTATGTGCCACTATTAATGTTTAGTGGTAAACTAACTTCAAATAGAAAGAATAGTATTTAAAAGGAATAAATTGATAATATTTATTTAATTCAAGTTCAAACTAATTTGAAAATTATTACAATTTATTCCCTTTTTTTGAAATTTATTATTAGCGAACAATTGTTATTAATCTCCATTAATCCTAATCAATTAGTATCCACTTTTAGTCAATATAACATTTTATTTTTATGATGGATTAAGTCTGATTTTTAATACTTGATTGTTTATCTCCGAAGTATACTTTATCAACAAGGAACGACCGCCAAGTCCCTAGAATTGGAAGATGGTGGAAGAAAAGTACCTCCCGAAAAAGTTATGAAAATTTGGTCCCTATTTTTAATTATTGACTAATTTATGCTACTTTTGCCCCTGATTTCAATGCTGAGCCAATTTTCTAGAAGTGGACAATTTGGTAAGAAAACAAAACAAGGACCTAATTTATATGGATTTATTAGTAGGTACTTTTTGTGCATAGGCTTTGAAAATAGGGACCTGACATAATTATTAATTAAAAAATTACTGCATGATTTATAAACCAAAATGATACTTTAGATACAAAAGATAGAAGGTCAAATGGTTAAACTACTAATTCCCTTTTATGCTTTCAGTTTCGAAAATAATGACAGGTTTAGTTCCTTTAATACTTTTAGCTTTAAATCTAAATTCTTTATTTAAAAAAAATTAAAACTCAATATAAAGCATGTGTATTTAGTTAATTTAATAATTTAGCAATATGTTTATTTTCTAATTCAGTTGTTTGATGTTATAATCAAACAAATCAAATTTTCTGACAATTAATACAATCATATTTATGGCAAATTAGTTTCTTACGTTAGCATCAAAGAGAGCTAATACAATAATGAATTGTCTAATACGTTTTGTGTTTGTTTCATACAATCGTGAATTTCATTTCCTTTATAAAATTATTATAAGGCATGATTGGTTTACTAACACATGTATGTACATCGCAGAATTTTTAATCGAGTATAATCTGAGATAAAATTGATGTTTTTTCCATTTTGAACTATAAGTATTTAAGAAAATCAAGTTGGGAAAATATCATCTATGAAGCAAAAGAACAGTCAACTGAATTTCTATGTTGAATTTTGAGAAAAATACGTTGAAGGTTTAGTTCTAAATAGGTGTTCTATAAACTTAATTTTTATTTAGATATTCTACTTTGTTACAATCAACCTTGACTTATTTTATGCAATTTAGATATTCCATCTTAATCGACTTATGTCAATGTATTCTTTTATAGTAATGCTTCATTGACCATGAAATGTTAATAACTAGCACGCATTTTCCTATTTAATGTATGATTAACACTGAATACTCGAAGATCGTATGGAACATCTTACAACCATTTTTTATTTTCTATAAAGTTTGTTTATGCTATATTGTTTTATTATTATTTTTGCAACGAGGAGATGTTTATAAATCATTATGAATTGAAGATTGGTTAATAATAATATTTATGAGCAAACTAACTTTAAGTGGAAAGAATTGTATTGGATAGAAATAAATTGTTGCTAATTTCATTTTATTCAAATTCAAATTAATTGGAGAACTATTACAATTAATTTTATTTTATTAACATTTAATATAATTAGGTAATAGTTACATACTAAGTCCCCATTAACGCTAAGCAAAAAATGATTAGCGGGAATGGCGTTTAACTTATCGTTGATAAGTCGGACATAATTACACGTCGGTGGTTTAATGATCCACTTTGGACTCCTAAAAATGTAGCGTTTTTATAAGATGTTAATAATGGCCGACTTTTCTGAGATAACTCGAACATAATCCCTCTTTTTTTGAATTTTTTTGAATATTTTATAGATAATTAATAATACTTCATATTCAATACTATACATTAATTAATAATAATTAACTAATAATTATTGCAAATGTACAAAAAAATACATTACATAAATATTTTGTATCCAACCTCTAATCTCATATTCCAATTTGTCTACACCCATACCAACCTCCAACCTCTAATCTCAAATCATGATTGTCCATTGACGAATTTTAATTCTCATTGATGTCAATCAATTAGTGTCTACTTTTAGTTCAACATAACATTTTATTTTTTTGTCGATTAAAACTAATTTTTTATTTTACTTCATTGTACCTTTGCAAAATATACATTTATTAATCACGATGTATAGCTCTCATCCATATTATTTGAAACAAACAAGGATAATTAATTAGTTGGAATCATGACAAGTTTTTAAAGAAGCTTAGGGCCCGTTTGGCAAACAAAAGCAAAAGGACTTTTGCTTATTTCAAAAGTCCTTTTGCTTTTAAAAAGTTAAAAAGTTAAAAAGCATATTTGGAAACTTTTGACTTATAAGTCAAAATTGAAAAAAAGGTTCAAAATTCAATTTGAAAGTTTAAATTGTAATATTTCGAATTTAAAAATTTAAAAATTCAAATTTTGAAATTTGAAATTTTAAAGTTCAAAATTTGAAAATTTTAACTTTTAAAAATTCTATATTTTAGAGTTCAAAGTTTTGAAATTTTAAAATTCGAAATTTTGAAATTTGAAAATTTTGATATTTTGAAAATTGATATTTTGAAATTTTGAATTTTGAGATTCAAATTTTGAAAATTTGAAATTTTGAATTTTGAAATTGCAAGATTTGAAATTTTATATTATCAAAATTTAGAAATTTGAAAATTTGAATTTGTGAAAATTTGAAATTGGAAGTGTTAGTTTGAAAATTCAAATTTGAAATTTGGAATTTGAATTTTAAAGTTCAAATTTTTGAAATTTGAAATTTTAAAATTCGAAATTTTGAAATTTGATGTTTTGAAATTATGAAATTCGAATTCTGAAAATTTGAAGTTTTGAAATTTCAAAATTTCAATTTTGAAATTTTGAATTTGTAAAATTTTGAAATTTGAAAATTGAACTTTGAAATTTTGAATTTTGAAATTAGAATTTAAAATTTTTGAAATTTGAAAGTTTGAAATTTGAGATTTGGAATTTGGAATTTTTGAAACCGAAATTTGAAATTGAAAATTTTCAAATGTGAAAATTTTGAAATTTGAATTTGAAATTTGAAATTTATAAATTTTGAAATTTGAAATTTGAAAATACATGTTTTTAGTATTTTTTTCATATAAAAAATCGACTTATGTAAGTCGAAAAGCAAAAAAAAATTGCTTTTGCAATAAGTTGAAAAGTGACTTTTAAAAGTCGGTAGCTTTTGTTTATCCATATTGACTTTTTAACTTTTGCATTATATAAGCAAAAAAGCAACTTATTTATTGCCATCCAAACGGCCCCTTAATATAGTAACAATAATATAATAGGTGCTACATACATAATTATTAGTTAAAATATTATTTCATGATCTATAAGCTTAATTGAAACTCAAGATACAAAAGATACAAAATTTGAGTAATCAGTTTATATATATGATTCTCATGTCCTATTCTGCTACATTTATTAATGAACACGATGTTTAATTACTACGATAACATTTTCTCTAATTTAATTAGTATAGTATAATGTCAAAATGGGTAATGATGAATTTTTTTATTAAGCCAAATTTAAATACGATCTCACTTTGAGCATAATTTCTCTACTCTAGGTTTAGAACACTATTATCAAACAAAATTGTACACATATTTAAATTTATATGTTAAGCATAGGATAAAACTATGTTAAACTAATGTGAACTACATTTGAAAATTAATTAAACGACTTGCTTAGTAATTTTGTGCTTCTAAATTCGAAACAATTGACAGCTGATGTAACATTTATTGTATAAAGTCGTCGTACTCTAAAATACTAGTTATACTTTATATGCTTCGAGATTATTTAAGTGGATTTATCCACACATTTTTGTTTGTAGTATTCACAAAAAAATAATCTAAAATTTTACATCTCATAAATATGTGCTTTCATCTTCGTATACTATAAAATCTAAAAATGTACCGTTAATCAACTATATACTAAACCATGTATGTGTAGCATGGGTTCAGACTCGGTTGATGGCATAATTTTTGGAAATTTTATGTCATTTGATGACATACATTTAAATATAGGATTAGAGAGAGAAACTATCAAGAGAATTAATTAGAGAAGTTTTAATTAAAGAATGGAAAAAGTTTGATTTTTTTCAAATAAAATATATTCTCTTATGCACAATTCATTCTTTCTTGTTTACCGGGGGATTTGTGGGCTTGGATCAGCGGAAGACTTTATTATACTCTCCTTAATAGTTTACCGGCCCACCGGGTTCTCCTGAGTTTTCAAAAAAAATTCATTCTTTCTCATTCAGTCTGTTTCTTTCTCTCCTCCTAACTTTTCATGGCAGAAAACAAAATAGAAATTTCAAATTTCTTTCAACTATGTAGAAAAACATCAAAATAAATAAATAAAACAAAATTAGTTCAACCATCTCTTGATAGGATGAGGATCTTGAAGATCTGAGGAGATATCATCATTCAAGGTGTGTGATTTGTAGGCAACATCCTAAAGAGAGTCCATTTTCAAGATCTACTTCAAGGCTTTAGGTAATAAGGTATGTTTTTCTTTAATAGATAATGATATTTGGTGTAATGTTTGTTGAAAGAAAATTTAAATATCACAATTTTTATGCGCACATCACTGCCTTATTTGAGTTGAAAAATTGTTTGTGTAGCGAGAATTGTTTGTTCAATGAATCAATTGGTGTTTTATTTAATAAATTAAAACTAATATTTTTGTATGTTTAAGTATAATGTTTCTTTTGAACTATGTTTTATACATTCAATTTAAAGTCTAATTTTTAGATTAGAGATTTTGAGAATTTAATTTATTAATTGGGTTCTTATTTTGTTAAACTAAGTTAAAATTTGTATATGTTTGAATACAATGTTTTATTATAGATCTATAATATAAACATTCAATTTATAGTATAATCCTTAGACTTAATATTTTGTATGTTCATATTGTTTTGATTAGATTTTTCTTTAAAGAATTAAGCTAAATTTTTTTATGAATACTATAGTATTTTATTGAAGATTCGTGTTTTTATTCATTTAAAACAAAATGTAATTTCAGATTTGAAAATTTAAATGTATGTATTTTGTGTTTGTATTGTTTTTAAAACTAAAAAAAGGAAGATGTTTTGGCAATAAATCTAAATTATAATTTCATTACTATAATCTCTAATTTTTATTAATTAGAGATATTTTATTGAATAATACATACATACAATTAATGTTTGGACAATAAACCTACCTCTAAATTATAAATCTCTAGTTTTTTAAGCAGAAAGGCTTGATTTAATCTTATATACATACAATTAATTTTATATGTATGTTTGCATATATAAAATTTATTGCATGTATTTCATTGTCAAAATATGGTTAGATTTCTTTCCGAAAGAAGGAAACAATTTAAATGAGGCAATAATATATACATACATTTATTTTCAATTGTTTATATCCTTACATTATGATGCCTATAATTTATCATTTATATACTGCATAATTATGTTTAGAAATGGAAAATTGATTCAATTGTCATTGTTTCCCTTTATTTATTTCCTTTTTTTTTCCTTTATGTTATTAGCCACCCATTTAATTTTGTTTATACGTCGGCACCTTTCCATTAATTGATAGAACCTATCATATATTGCACTTATAGGATTTACACTATAACATATTTCTTTATACTTATGTTCATGCCATATCATGTTGCTAATTAATGACATTCATATGATCAATCAATTTAATTAAAGAGAGAGAAATGAAAGGTTTCTTTCTCTAAGTAAATTTAATAAGTTACTATTACACAAAAATTTGTACGTAAGAGTATATTTGACACACTCTAATTTACACATACACATTATATTAAAGTAAAACTTTATTTATAATATTAAATAAAATATTAATTTTATTTAAAAGAAACACTACAAGAAAAAGGCAGAATACCGACAGCCAAGGCCGACGGATTCCGACGACCATTTTCCGACGGCTTTCGACGGGCCGTCGACGGCCGTCGGAAGCCGTCGGAAATTTGCGATTATACCTGCCAGCCGAGACCTTTCTTCCTCCTCCATTCCATACGAAAATAAATCAAAAAAACCCTCAAATTCAACCCCCAAGCTTCCAATCCCTAATTTCTAGCTTCCGGATCTTCTAAGGCTCTCTAATCAAGCTCCATTACTCTAATCTCAGGTATAATCTCTTATTTTTGTGAAAAATTCAGTTTTTACCCTAATTCTAGATTTGCATAAATTGATAAATTATGGCGAATTAATGATTGCAATTGTTTCCACTAGCGTAATAACGGTTTATAGCATCGCATGGTATACCGATTTCATCTTTTATCGTGAAATTGTGATAAACACGTATAATTTGTGCTTGTTCATGTATATGCAAATTGTTGTGTATGCCTTGATTCGACGATTGTATACGTTATTTGGAATAAGATAAAATGATTGAATGAACTAGGAGTATTATATTGTGCACGTATTTACTTATGACACACAAAAAATGCATTACTCTAAATTATAATTGTGTGTATTGAAAAATGACAAAAATGTTAAACCAGCCCTAAGTTGATGCGTAATACGTCAAATAAATGTGTGAAATTAATATATAAATGTGAACAGTGAGTAAAACTGTATTTTTTCGTAAAATGCGCGCATGTAACTGACAAATGTCCTTTAGAGAGTTTTTGGCCCCGTCTGACGAGTGTTGTACATGATTGTTGTATAAATAGTCGTTTTTTTCAAAAAACGACCATTTATATTCATCTGGTACAATGTTTGTCGGATTTATCCCAGTATTGGACAAGTTATGAACACAGTAAGAATTTACATTTTGTATACTACTTCGTCTCAAACGGTTCATAAAATTTCGGCCTAACTTTTCTTTTTTGTTTCCTGCGTACACGCATTTGTGTACAATGCAGGGAACAAAAGGGAAATGCTGCCGAAATTTTATTGAATCGTTTGAAACGAAGTAATATACGAAATGTAAATGCTTACTGTGTTTGTAATGGAAAGTAGGATGTCTGACCAATGAAAATAAATTATATATATTTTAAATCGTTACGTACGTTAAAAAATAAAATGTGCCCTATTTGAAAATATTTTTAAATTTGTGAAGTTGTTCTTTAAATTCAAAAATTATACAACCATGAAAATAATCTTTTTTGAATTTGTATTCTTTAAAATAAATATTAATTTTTGAACTTTTCATTTTGCAAATAGGAAAAATGATTGATTATTTTGTTGATCGGAGGAGATGGATGTACCAAAGAAAAGGACCGAGGGGCTCAATAAAAGAAGATTTTTATAATGGTATAAACGTGTTTGTTGAATTCGCTTTAAGTAATAACGGAAACGACCCAGAAATTCGTTGTTCGTGTAGTAGGTGTAGACATTTGAAGTATTTGTTACCAGATATTGTGAAAGTTCATTTGTGCCAACACGGTTTCGTACCAGAATATTATGTTTGGGATCAGCATGGAGAAGTTGTATCAAATACTTCTATAGACTCTGAAAGTGTCGTTAACGAAATAGTTTCAACGACCCGTATAGAAAATATGGTCGAAGATGCAGCACGATCAATGTTTCCTATGGTTCAAGTTGACGACGATGATGGAAATGTTGAAGAACCAAATATTGAAGCTAAATTTTTTTACGATTTACTAGATGCAGCTAAGAAACCTATTTGGGATGGTTGTAAAAGCGGCACTCAGCTGTCAGTAATCGCAGAATACATTGCGATGAAGTCAAAATACAACATCACTGAAGCTGGGTTTACGGCTGTTGTACAAGCTGCAAAAAGACATATGCCGCCCGATAATCTAATGTGTGAAAATCACTACGAAGTTAAAAAACTTATGTCGGCTTTTGGTCCCTTGATCAAAATAACGAAATAATTATTACAGACGATCATACAGATTTTGGTCCCTTGATCGATGAATCAAATGTTTTGGTAGAAGCGTTTGACAGTGCAGAGGAAAATATCGTCGAAAACGAGACCGAATCTGAATCAGAAGATGATGACTGATACAAATCTGAATCTGTTTTTTTGCAATCGATGTAACTGTGTTAAATTCTTGATGTATTATGAAATTGACGTAACTATGAAACCAAATCCGTTTACTATTGTTCGCATGTTGTATTCTTGATGTATTATTAAATTGATGTAACTATGAAACCAAATCCGTTTACTATTGCATGTTGAATTCTTGATGTATTATGAATCAGGTATAACACACTTACATTTCTATATCCATTTCAGTCATTAATTAAGCTGTAATTTGTACCGTTGATGTCATTTTCATATGAAATATATTTCACTATCATGTTTTTATACTCTTATATAATGATGTGTATATGTCACAGGTTTATCGGTATGTCGTATAGAGGTAGGAGCTCTTCCCGATCGTCTGGAGGCGATGGCAGTGGCCCATCGCAAGAGCCACAGCGTGCTGTTGTATCTTTGGTCCCTAGAGCAGAAGGGTAATTAAAATTAAATTTTATTCAGCATCTTATTTTTTCTATGATATACGCACGTACTTATCTATATCGTACTTAAAAACAGGGGGTTCGACCTACTTCCCTCCAAGGTTGTGCTGGACGTCTCTAGAGTAGCATATCGCAGTAGGATGAGTGCGTGCTGGCCGAAGTGGGACTCCATCCCTCCTCACATCGTAGAGTGCATATGGCAGGATGTTCTAGTATGTATAATTTTTTTGTTTTCCATTTTTAATTCGTTTTTGTTGTTTTTCTATTGTTTATCGATTAAAGTGTAATCTTTTTTTCACACAGGCTGAGATAGACATCCAGACAGACGACATGATGCTGGAACGAGCATACTTGATGAGGAAGATGCGCAAGAACTACAGGGATATGATATCCGAGAGTAAGACATCCGGTAAGAAACCAAAGTGGATGGGAGAGAGCGTGTATCAAGCTTGGTTGAGCTACTAGGAGACGGACGAGGCGAAGGCAAGTATACTATTTTTTTTTGAATTATTAATTTGACGTGATCGAAAAATAATGTATCAAATTTTGAATGTACAGGCAGAGTCGGATAGAAACTCTGCAAATAGAAATAAGAATCCCGTCACTCATCGTGGAGGATCGAAGTCGTTTCAGCAGTATCGGCAGGAGTTGGTAAATTTACTAAATAATAAATGTAAATAGTTTATGCTATATGATTCTAAATGTATAATAATTGTATGTAACAATCAAATTCAGGAAGCCGAGGCACAGGGTCCTGTCAGCTATATGGACGTGTTCACCCGTACGCCTGCTGTCGAGCATGTTAATCCAGACGGGACTGTTTCATACACATGGCAGGACGATAAATCCAGCAAAAGACATGTAAGCATATTTCATTTTATTCACTATTATTAATTGTTAAATTATGATGAAATAAGATATGATATTATTAATTTGTTAATGTATGAGATTTTTATGGAGCGGCGGCAGAAACTCCTTGCTGATACAGGTCGAGAACAGTTGACGACCGATGAGGAGGACGTTATTTTTGAGTCCGTTATGACTCCAGCTGAGCATGGTCGACGTTACGGCTTTGGCAATTTAGCGGTAAATAATTTACTTTTTATTAAAATACTTAAAATATGATATTTTTACCTTTTCAAGACAATAAATTTGGATTTTATTTATTTTTCAATTATTGCAGTCCAGCAGTCATAGTAGGGGACGGCAGAGCAGACCACAGAGCGATTTAGCAAGTATAGAAGAATTGCGGACTAGAGTGCCCCAATTGGAGCAGCAGAACCACCAACAGGCCTTGCAGACCGCACAGTTGTTAGAGTACATGCAGCAGTTTGGTGGCCGCTTCCCTTCCTCGGCTGGCTCTGGATCTGGAGGAGATTGACTCATTGCTTGCTTGTTCGTCGTTCAGGTACGTTTTTTGTTTGTGTAGAATGATTTGATAGACGGTGCGGATAAATATTGATTTGTATAATTATGTATGATACACTTGGTTTTCTAGTTTTATGAGGACATTTGCATAAGAATATTGATGAATTTGTGTATTAACAATATGGTGGAACAATTATTGTTAATGTTAGGATGGTTATGTATGTTTTTTATCTTATTTTGATTGTATTTTTATTTATTTGTGCGTTTGTTAAGTATGTTGTAGTTTACGTTTGGATCTTCGATTGGATTATTGTATATTGGGTTGTGAATTATTGATATCAGAGTATTTGGAAGAGAAATGTGGTTGGAAGGAAATGGTTGCAGCGAATACCCAATTTTTTTTTGCAGATTTCCGACGGCTCCCGACGGCTTATCGGCCAAAATTTCCGACGGCTTCCGGCGCTTTCAGTCGGGCTGTAACTCAGTATTTCCGACGGATTCCGACGGGCGCCGGAATCCGTCGGAACCCGTCGAACTCCGTCGGAATAATAGACGGCGGTAGCCGTCAGAAGCCGCCGGAAGTACTGTTCTCCGACGCCGTCTTTTCCGACGGCTTTTTCTGATGGCCGCCGACGGTTTCCGACGGCCGCCGTCGGTTTCTGGCCGTCGGAAATGCTGTTTCTCCTTGTAGTGAAACTTAGAAAAGTTCTAATTATATTTAGACTTCATAGGCCCATTAAGGATCCAAAATGGCTAAAACTTATGAAAATAATCCATTTCTTCCACTGTGGGCTAGTCCGGTTCTTTCAATGGTATTAGAGCCTAATAGCTTATGTGATCATCCAGAAAGGTGATGTAATGCAACGTTTTACATACTCTTTGATTCGACAATAAGCCACACATGTCCAACTCAAATTGCACGAACAAGCAGATCATTAAGTGTAGAAAGAAAATAAAGTAAGAACAGAATCTCGCACAATTGGAATAACATATATTATTTCAATAATAATGTTTACAGCGGAAAATTTTAAAATACAATATCAGAGTCTAACCTAGATTCAGCCTGAACAGTTATAAACCTCTGTCCTTACAAATACTGAAAACAACAAAACTAATGCAGTAGATGTAGTGGATAATAGAATACGTCCATACAATGATGAAGACTCCAGCTCTCCTCTGGATACTCCAACCATCTTCGACTAGACATGAAATTACTCGGATCTGACCCGGCTATTAACAATATCCGAATCAGGCTTGATAAACTAGCATGAGATACTCAAAATTTTAAATGTATAGATAAAGACTATGTTACCAAACTTTTGAAAAGAAGGGTATCTCATAAGACCACGCCCATACATAAATATAGACGAGTTTTTACCTTATGATAACCAAAACACTTCATATAAAAACATTTGATGTTATTTCTAATGACATTCTTTTGAAAACACTTTTCAAAATAAACTTATCCAAATAAGGTATCAATACTCGGACTAAGTCAAAGGAATATATCTGTACTGGGTCAACAGGGTATATCAGACAAAATATATGATATCAAAAGGGGCAGCTGAAATGTTTGCAAGTCACAGCTGTTTTGGGACTACAATCAAAACCATAAAGCTCGTATTCGAATTGGATTTTCCAACATGATAGGGAATCTCTATAACCATGCATAACAACTGGAACCCGATGGTTTTTCATGCAAGGACTCACACACTACTGTTCCTCATTTTGCCACACTTCTTGATATCCAGTGGCTTCTCGTGCAAGGAGTCACATGCCACTATACCATACAATAAGGGTCCCATTTGGACGTCTTGGTGAACTAGATCATACGCCGCCTGTCACCTTGAAGGATCATACGTCACCCTCATCGTACTAAGCTTGAAATATGTAACATAGTAGCCGTATCATTTCCGAGATGTGAGGCTTGGGAGTGAGGTTATACTCAACTTAGACAAAGCCACACTTTTCATACAAAACCATGCTTTACTTTTCACAAAGTACAATCCACGTAGAATACCACATTGCCATTCCTTCAATCATCATTTGACTTTTACGAGCATACAACCTCTGAGTTCGTATGCCTCTAAAAAGGGTGTTAAGCTAAGAGAAGTTGCCTTTTTCACCACCACAGAAGTATGTTGGTAAAATTCAATGTTTGTGATATTAGCAATGCAATATCAAACACTCATCCATACAAATTTGTTCTGGAACTAAATGAAACCGAAGGCACTCCTCCTAATACCATTAGTAGCAAGTAGTTCTTGCAATCCGAAAATTTCAAACCACAATAGAACCACTGCTATAAATGTCTCTATATCGGGAGCTACCCAAAGAATGTCAACAAGTAGTACTTCCGCTATGAAGATCTGCGATCTTTAATAATCATCATCTTCAAAATGCCTTTACTTTCGAACATATACAATTGTTCAAAGTGGTTTTCGGATAGGAATTACCCAAATCCGACCTCGGTTCTTTTGCACAAACCATCGACTACAAAAAATTTAAGTTCGTATATGATTATCAATCATCATTCAATTTAATTCATCCTTTTTATTCATTCATAATATCTCTTAGAGATATATTCATTAAATTATTCCTTTATCTTCTTAATAGTATATGGAATCTGTAACGACCCTGACTCGACCTTCGAAAATCGACACCCAAATACTTCACTTGTATTCGAATGTCGTAAATTCAAACGTTGAGTCGGGTTTGCCGGAGATTATAACACATTAAGTAAACAACACAACGGAAACAGAAATGAATGATTTTATTGATACATAATATGAATACAACAATCTAATACAATTGAATTGATCGATACTATCTATATCAGAGCCAAAAGATATACCACAGCGAAATGAACAGCAGCGGAAAGATAGCAACAAATTGTCTTCTTAAGAATAATCCAATATATGAATCTTCATTGTCAAAGCTCCAAACCATATGCTTGAACCATCATCAGGCTGAACTTGAAATGAAATGCGATCGCCAAACCAAAGACCAAAAAAGATTGCAAAACTATATCTACTATTTGATTATCTGAAAACTTGACTCTAGGCTACCCATGTGGAAAATTGTGGGCACCAGAGTTTAGAAAGGGAACAATAAACTCCAGGTCAGTCATGGGACTAGTGTGAACAAACAAAAATAGTTTATCTTGAACAAAAACCAACAAAAGGAAATAGAAAGAAATCCGCAATGCTTTTCGGAAAATGAAACTACCATAAGGCCTCCTAGCACACACACAATGCAATCGCAAACTTGGGGGAGATTTCTCTTTATGATAGTCAAACATGCTTGATGTCACGATCCGAAATACAATGTTCGAAAATTTACACTAAATGCCTCACTTGTATTCGGCTGTCAAAGATTCAAACATCGAATTCCAGTCGGATGGAGCTTATAACAGCATTAGATGAATATAAACAGCGGAAACAGAATGAATATCATATATCAACACAGATACAACATGATACAATATCCAATACAACATCAATCCCAAATATCAGAGTGATACAAATATGATATAACTATAATACGACAACAGAAACTTCAGCAAGTTTCCAACATACTTTAACTTCGACAAGGCCTTCAAAACTCCAACACTTCAAAAGATTTCCAAATCCAAATCATCTAGAAGAGTTCAAAACCAAGCTAGCTCCAAAACACAGATAACCTGCTTCTAGACTGCCCGTGTGAAAAATTTATAGGCACCCAGAGTTTAGGAAAGGAACAATAAACTCCAGGTCAGTCATGGGACAGGTATGAGTAAACAAAAATAGTTGTTTGAAATAAAAGCAGTTTATTCTATCAAAAGCAAACAAAAAAAACTTGAAAGAAATCCGCAATGCTTTTAGAAAATGAAACTACCATCAGGCCTCCCACCACACACACAATGCAAACGCAGACTTGGAGGAGATTTCTCCTTATGACACTCAAAAATGCTTGATATGAGAAAATACTTTTAAGTATTATTATTAGTGCATAGTGTGAAAACATTTCGAAAGTATAATATTAATCTTAGCCAGCATAGACATTTCGTACTACTATAATATTAGTGCATAGTGTCAAAAATGCCTACTATAGCTACTATCTAAACAGTGGCAACCACCTTAAGTAAATGGCAGGTTATACAACTAAAACCGTAAAGAGCTCGTATTGGATGATTGGATTTCCAACAAATGGTCGGGCAAAGAAACTTCCCACATAAAAATGGAACGCCTCTAGAGGGGCGTCCCCGAGAACCTAATCGGATCCCTGCTACACAAGGCCGGGTTACCTCTGTAACTAGGTAACAACTAACACGAGTATGCCACCTCTCGGTCGTTACCAACCTTTATCCGAAGCGCTTCACAACTGGCAACCACAAAGCAATAAGTTTGCAGCAACCACACAGTAAGTATCTAGGCTCCATACCATGATACCACTTATAATCCAGAAGGAAATGGACATACCCTCAGGGGAAGTTACCCCCAAATAACATTGCTGCCACGATTCCTATTTTGACCATAACCGGGTTATGAGGTTCGACGAAGTCTCGTCCACAAAGCTATGCTTTTTCAAAAAGCCATGCTTCGATCAACAAATGATCAGCAACACTCAGCATGCCACACTACCAAATTGGGAGTATATCACTAAGAACCTTCAACTACATAACCTCTGAGATCGTACGTCTCAGAAAAGGGTGTTAAGCTAAGAGAATAAATTCTCCGCTACCAACAGATATGTATTTGAAAGAAATCGGCTTTATATCTCAATTTGTAACGTCAGACATACGACCATACAAGTCTGTTCCGGGTTCGAACAGAACCGAAGGCACTTCCAAAGAAGTCCCTGCAATCCTGGCATCCACAATCCCGATCGAACCTTCCATCACTTAAGGAGTCTCTATTAGCTACTCGGTGCAGAGACAATCGATAGGTCATCCTATCATTCTCGCAAATACCCGGTCTTCACCACCGGTCTTCAAATGCTATCCATAACATCGTATCACATATTCGGAATGGGCTATACGACACAAAGGTCCTCTCCCGGCTAAACCGAGTAGTGGGCGTCAATTTTAAAAACACATGGATGTATCAATCACAAAGCTTCATATTCGGGGTTCGATGTTGGTTTCAGATAACTAACTGAAATCCGACTCCATGTCGCATCGAAATTCAATTGCCATTTTACGGGCCAATGGGTTTCCACAATCACACAGAAACAAATCACAAATCATAGTGCAGTACAGAGCAATTCAGATCACACAGTATTACAATCACAATAGAAATAACAATGCAGTGCAGAACAATAGTTAATTATTTTCCAATGTGGTTTAAGTGAATTAACCACACGGCTATTTTAATCAATAATCAATTATTTTTAGCGACAAATAAATTAATTAAATCTTAATTCACTTTGTTAATAAATTATTCCTCAATCAATTAACTTAGTTAACTACTAATTATAAATTGATTAACTTAAATTATCTAATTCACGATTCTTAATTATAAATAATTTAGACACTTAATGGTTTATTAATCAATTTTAATTACATATTATAAATCCTTAATTACTTACTTAATTACAATTATTAATTTAATGATTCATAATCGCTTAAAAGTTGGTTATTTATCTAAATTTTCTTTTAAGTTACATTACTTATTTAACATAAATAACCTTATAAGAATATTATATTAAAACTAAATAAACTAAAATTTAATTTCTTGAAACATTTCACTTAAATCTTAGATTAGCTCAAAATTTCAAATCAAATCATTGTTTGAACATATTTGAAAAGTGTCTTAAAGATTTGAAAAATTTTAAAGTAAAAACTGCCTATATATTGGTCTCAAGACCTGCTTCCGGTCACGCGCGAGAGAATTTCGTGTTTGCTTCAGGTTATTACAAAATCAACCAGAGTAGCCCATGTTTTAACTTAAAAAAAATTCCTAAGTATTTTAAACCTGATGCGCCAACATTTTTACTCGAGTGGATACTCGAGCCACCAAATGTTCTACCCCATGCTTACTTCGAGTCAAACATCCTTCTTTCCCCAAAACCAAAATACTGACACCCATCAGAAGTTCGTGCACATGCACAATCGAAAACATCGTTGTTGGTCGCAGCTCCAACCACCATCAAGTCATTGGCGACTCACCTAAACCCTACAAGCACTCAGGGATCCCAATCGTCAATGAACTCGCGATCGAACATCACCACCCAACTGTAACAAAACCAGGCCACCAAAAAACACATCGTTATTCCACCTCTAGCCACCGGAGGCCATGAAAGCTTAACTAAAGCTTTGTCTCGACCACATGCTGCTATCCCCACCGGAGCGATCAACTCCGATGGTCTGACGAAACCACGGTGAACATGTTTCTGCCGCGATAAAAATGTAGGTTAAAACCCTATTTCGATCTCATCAGCCCATCACAATGAATTTAAAAATCATTTAGCAATTTTCCCATAATCTCTGACCTTCGAACGTGCTCCACCCTTGATCGCAAGATTTCATTGCCCCGATCACCAAAATTTGGTGAAAAAGGCAATTCTGACCATCCCTGTTTATCTCAAAGATTACTTGATTAAAAATGATGATTTTTCCTTTAAAAATCATTAATTTCGAAAACGAATTTAATCATATAATTTAAACCAGAAAACATGATGGTTGAATTTTCGACATATATTAAGTTTTTACAGTATTTTCATATCCCCAGAAGATCTTTGATTAAATTTACTCAACTTATTTTTGAAACTTGAAACAAGTAGCAAAAACATATTTTCATTTAGTTCATAATACCTGCAATGAATCAAAGAGATGGAAGTTGATTGCTTTTTCTTGAACAGGTTAAATACCTGTAAGTATGGAACATAACCAAAACTCATAACTTCCAAATATGCACATAACACATTCACATACAAATATACACTTATGCATGCAATTTTCACATACATTCAGACATAACTTCAAACAAAAAGTTTAAAAAAAAAATCCAAATTCAAAGAGGTTTACTCACTTGAAAAGTTCAGAAATAGAGAGCTGCTTTAATTTGTCTTTTAAAAAAAAATGCAATTTGATTGCTTCTTCCTGTTTTGATCTTGAGTGATTAGCTTAAACTAGTAAAATAAGGTGATGTTTTACTTGTTATTTTTTCCTGACTTTGCTATTTTTTCTTTCTTTGTTTGAATGAACTGGAGCCAATATGGGTGTAGATATAAAGTAGATAGTTTGTATAGGTGATATTTTTTTGTTGTTTAATCAAAAGTCAGAGATTTTTTCTTTGCCTACAATTTTTGACCAGACAAAGGTTATTTGGGGCTGTAGTGATTTTACTTGTGTGTTGAGAATAGATAGTAATTAATGCAATTGTTCCCCTATTTGTTTACATACAATCTTTTTTTTGTATGTACATCTATGTTTTGTTATTTTACATGCACGAAATTCACAGGTATCACTTGTCTGATGTATCCTTACTAACATATAACTTGAACACATACATATGTTTATTTTTATGGTTTGACAAGAATACTTGTTTGTTATATATTTTTGTTTGATTTAATATTAATAATATTTTATTTTGTTTTGAAACTTTCCAAATTAAATTACAAAAATTTAAATAAGTTACAAAATTTAATTTTAAAATTTTTGGGGATGTTACACTAGATACAAAAATCCTTTTGATATTGTAATTAGTTCATAGTGCAGAAAACATTTCGAAAATATAATATTAATCTTAGCCAGCATAGGTGCCATTATATTATGCCTGCTATAGCTGCCATTTAAGAATGGCAGGTTATATAACTGCAATCGTAAAGGGCTCGTATTGGGTGATTGGATTTCCAACAAAGCAGGTTATACAACTGCAATCGTAAAGGGCTCGTATTGGGTGACTGGATTTCCAATAGTTGGTCAGGCTAAGGAACTTCCTCATCGAATGGGTACGCCTCTAGAGGGACTCCCCGAGAACTTAACCAGCTCTCTGCCAACACAAGGCCGGGTTACCTCTGTAATTAGGTAATTACTGACACGAGTATGCCATCCCCTAGTCGTTACCGACCTTTATCTTAGGTACCTCTACACCAAAAAATCCAACAACCACGTTACTTAAATATCTGGGCTCTATACCATGATATCACTTTTTATCCATAAGGAAATGCACATACCCTAAAGGGTGCGACCCTCATAACCTTGCTGCATTCTTCCTTTTTCGACCATTTTCGAGGTGTGAGCTTCGATGAGGTCTCGTCCAAAAAACTACGCTTTTCACAAAAATCATGCTTTGATCAACAAATGATCAGCAGCACATAGTATGCCATATTACCAAATTGGGAATATATCACTAGTAACCATCAACTACATAACCTCTGAGCTCGTACATCTCAGAGAAGGGTGTTAAGCTAAGAGAATAAGTTCTCCGCCACCAAACAGAAATGTATTTGATAGAAACCAGCTTTACATCTCAAAGTGTAATGTCAGACATACATCAATACAAGTCTGTTCCGGGTTCGAACGGAACCGAAGGCACTTCAAAGAAGCCCTTGCAAACCCGTGTACTCACAATCCCGATCAAACTTCCAATCACATATGGACATCTCTATACCAGCGCGACTCAGTGCAGAGACATTCGATAAGTAATCCTTTCGTTCTCGAAAATACCCAGTCTTCACCGACGTCTTCAAATGCACTCCCATTACGTCACATCACTATTCAGAATGGTTTTATGACATAAATTCCTCATTCTGCTAAACCGAATAATGAGCGCTTAATTTTAAAACCATATGGATATATTGGGATCTTAGTTAAGTCACAATTTTCAACACTTGTTTCCCGAAACCTTTCTTTTGAATGGTTTGAACAAATTTCCACAAAAGATTCACCTTTTAAAATCCACTTCAATTTGAAACCAATATTCACCAATCTTTCACAAAGATTCATTCATAGCTTTCAAAACTGTAATGACCCGAAATTTTCGATTCCGAAAATTCCAGATAGTTATGAAAAAGAAGAAAGAGATAGAAGAAGAAGAACAGAAACACCAAACATCTCACATTCGCAGCGGATAAAATATAATAATAAATGATAACAGTTGCAAAAGAATACTATATCTGTTGATTACATTCTAATACATCAGAGTTTCACATATATATACAGTCACTGAATAAATACAAGTATCATGTCTCAGATTAACGGATATATAAATACAGCGGAAGTACTCTATACGCTCCTGTCATCCAGCTCGCCTCCTGAGCTCCAGAACGCAACTACCTGAAAATCTGTAATACTCGGTCTGACACGAGCATTACATCAAAGTAACACCCTGGTCAGGCAGGAAACCAGCGTAAGTAAACCCAACTAACATGGAATACCAAAGCAATCAACTTATATAAACTCGGGGTAACTTATATGAATTTAACAGATCCACAATTTGCTATAAACAATGCTTATTTGACATATAAATTTCTAATTACTAAACTTAGATAAAATAATCCATTTCACTTAAATCATTTCATTCCAGCCTATTGATTTCACAAATCAATTTATAAAAATTCGAAGTGGTTTCGGGTATCTTCCAATACCCGATCCCGGTCTCTCCGAGTCTCATACCATCCTATCCCAAGTTAACCAAATGATAAACACAACATTTCATATCAGAGATATCAACTCATTCAAAGCGTCCAATACCAATAAATCATTCATAAGCAAATTTTATCGCTTCCAAATTAATTCAATTGATTCTAATTGAATTTCTAACCTCCAATCACTTAGCTTCTTTACCCTATCAATTACTTAATTCAAATCAAATAATTCAATCATCCCTGCAATATTCATCTTAATTAATCAACCCGAATTAATTTTCCTTCAATTCCATTCAAGCATCTATCTTTAATCAACTTCCCAATATTAATTATACTTAACCAAAACCGTTAAGTAATCACAATTTTCTTCATGAATTTATTAACTCTATTAATTAACTTAATTCTTAAGTACTTATATTAATTAAGTCTTCGTACATCACTTGTTATGGATTAACAAATTCCAATTTACCAATCTTTAATTACAACATAGATTTTATAAGCTTATGATTTCCATCCATCCTCAACTAAATTAATTATATCTAATAATTAATCATAAATTGAACCGCAAACATTAATTTTTCTTGATTTATCTCAACCTTTGATTATCTACCCTATCATTTACTTCATTAAATGAATCAATTCTCCTTAATTGAATTATCTTAATTTAACCCTTGTTTTATCACTCCAGTAGTTTTATTTTATTAATTACATTAAGTAATTACTTATTAAACCATCAAATGATCATTCCAAACTAATATAAACTTAATTAATTAACCCAAATCATTAATTAATTTAATTAGTTAATTTTCATTTAAATTATCTTACCTATTTAATGAATCATCGATCATTAAACCTTATTTGATTTTAAACAGAACCATTTTCCCATTAATGCTTTAAGTTTAAAACCATTTAAAGCCCAAATACCTCGAGTCAAACCACAATTAACTCGAGAAACAACCAAATCTAAAATCACTAGATCATAGGTACACATCCAAACAATTCGATCATTCATCCATTATTTAAATTTAACCATTCAAATCTAAATAAATAAAAGTCAACCAGAGTGAGATTTACTCACCTTTGATTTTGCAATGCAAATCCGACCTCGATTTGTTTCCTTCAAATTTAAACCTTGTATAAACAGTTATAGGATCTTATTAATATTCGAACAAGTTCAATTTCTATTTAATAAATTTTATTTTACCTAATAAGTAAATTTCAAACTAATTTTTCTGTTTACAAAATATGTTTTAGTTATCGAATAATTATATAAGTTAACTAAATAAATTGATTTCCATTTTATAAATTAAATTTAACTAAATCTTTATTAACAAATAGTCTACTTTTCCTAAACTAATCGCCTTTTTTTTATAAAATCCTTACATATAATTTTTTCTACAGATAAAAAAAATTAATTAGCTATTTAAATAGAAAAAATGATAAACAAATATAAAATCTCACCCCAATCGCGACATCGTCCTTAACTCGAGTTCTTCCAGCAATGAAAGCCACTCGAGATTCACCGAGCCTCCCTCCTTCCTCAAACGGGTTCGAGTCGAGCTCGTATGCCCCTGATTCCAACTCGCGAACCCCACTGCAATCACTTTCAGTCGACAACGCGACTCACAACAACCACATATGCCAATCGCCGAAACCAAGCATCGAGCATCATCATCGCGTCCCCAAAATTTGCAGTGAACCCTAGCTCGACGCGAAACCCTAACCCTAGGTCGCGAACTACCCCACCACCTCACGTCGCCTTCATCTCGACCGATTAGGTTGATTGATTATGGATTCATGGATTCGCGATTTTATTCTCTTTTTTTTCTCTGGTTCGATCTTTTTCTGCCTTAAGAAAAGAGAGGAGGGAACGTGAATAAAATAAAGGAGGGTGGAAAGCTTCTTGGACACGACACTGAAAAGAAAATATCTTGCTAGTTAAATTTAATTATATTATAAAACTTCACAACGTCTCGTTAACGCCAGCTAAAGTCTGAACTCCTCTTAAGGAATGCCATGAGGCGATCATAAGGTTTTACCCGCATCTCGAATACAATGGAACATGTTTCGAAAGCTAACTCGATCATATGCGCGAGTTACGGAAGTAAACGATCAAATTTAAATTAAATCGATTAAAATAGTTCTAAGCGTTTTGAGCTGCCAGGGTCAAACGACAACTCTAATTGCTATGAAAATTGAAATCCGATAATAACTAACTATTACGGATCCAATGGAACTGGTTTCGTCGAATTTCAAGATTGTGCCTCGGAAGGCTATTTTTAAATTCAATTTGAACGATATATTTTTAAAACTGAACAAAACACTTCCAAACTCAATTTCAACACCTTCACTACCTTCAGTGCTATCAATATAAATTTTATAAGCCTTCATATTATTTTTAACAGACTTAAAACTCCAGATTCAACGTTTTACCCAATTTCAAATTATATGAGTCAATAGTTAAACCATATAATTCAATAATTTAATTATCAAGTAAATATTGATATTTTGAAATTCAAGTTAAAAATTAAATTGTTAAATATTTAAAATCAATTAATTATTTCAATTTAAATTGTTATAAATTCCGGGTCATCACATTTCTCCCCCCTTAAAAGAATTTCGTCCTTGAAATTACTAGTTAGGAAGAATGAACCAATACCCGTTTATCTTTTCTCCAAAACTCACAATTCAACACTGTACCAACTATCTTTTATTAAAAGCCCAATATCACCCTAACTAACCTCCCAAAATCTTTTATAGTTTCAAATACTACCCTTTTGTTCGGTCATTTAAATTTAACCAACTTTTGGATTATCAAAATTTTCTCAAAATTGGTCTAACTCCCTAAATTTTCGAAATTTTTTGCCAGCGTCTCCTTTGCGCGGCTAGCTCGGTACTACTACAGAAGGCCTCTACGGGCTCCCAAATTGCAAAAGAAAACAAAAGCCAAGTGGCTACATCATGTAACGTACGCGATTTTTCGTTGACGAAAAACCGAATAGTTAGGGTTCTAAAAATAATTTAAGAAAAGAAAATGAGAGAAGAAGAGATAAGAAGGTAGAAAATAGGGGGAAGAAAATAGAGAAAACATAGAGAAAAGAAAATGGGAAATAGAAAATAGAACGGAACAGAAAACAACAGAACAACATCAGAATCTCACAATTCGCAGCGGAACAACATATAATAAATAAATGAATAACTTTAAACAAAGAACTATATCAGTTATTACATTACATTACATTACATTTCATTACATCATCAGTACATCAGAGTGTACAACAACAAACAGTGCAGCGGAAAAAGAAATACTATATACTAGTAATAACGCCATGCCATCCAGCTTGCCTCCAGCAATTCCAAAATATCCAGAATATCCTGATAAACCTAACTCTTGACTGCCCGTGTGGAAATTGGTGGGCACCCAGAGTTTAGGAAGGAAAACAATAAACTCCGAGTCAGTCATGTGACTGGTGTGAGAACTCAAAACAGTTTATTTATCTTTAAAAATCAAAATAGAGGAATATTTTTAAAGTCAATTCGCAATGCTTTTAAAAATGAGACTACCATAAGGCCTCCCGCACCAACACACAATGCAAACGCAGAATCGGAGGAGATTTCTCCTTATGATAGTCAAAGATGCTTGATACGTATTTAAAAGAACATTTGATATTATTATTAGTGCATAGTGTAGGAAAAATTCATTTCGAAAGTAGAATATAAATCTTAGCCAACATACGACCATTATCGTATGCCTACTATAGCTAACTATGTTCAATAGCAGGTTACCGCCACATTCCATAGCAGGTTATACAACTAAAATCGTACAAGTCTCGTATTGTTTCTTTGGATTTCCAACGAATGATCAGGCCAAGGAACTTCCCATTGCCACATGAGAATGCCTTTGGATGGACATCCCCGAGAACCAAACCGGATCTCTACGAACACAAGGCCGGGTTACCCCTAACTGAGTAACAACTGACCGAATATGCCATCCCCCGGTCCTTTGGGACCTTTCAACCGAGCGCTCGTAATCAATTCACACAATCATAACAAAGTGTTTTCAACATGAGTAAGTATCTGGGCTCCATACCATGATACCACCCTTTTCCAGAAGGAAATGCACATATCCTAAAGGGCGCTACCCCTCATAGCCTTGCTGCTTCTTTCCTGTTTTGACCATTCACGGGGTGTGAGGCTCGACGAAGTCACGTCCACAAAAACATACTTTATACAAAAGCCATGCTTTGGGTCAACAAATGATCATAGAAATGATCACCAAGATAGACGATCAAATAAACGATCCTATCACAAATAATCAACACAATGATCATTTCACAGCAACACTCAGCATGTCACATTACCAAATTGGGAATATATCGCTGATAACTTCAACTATATAACCTCTGAGCTCGTACGTCTCAGAGAAGGGTGTTAAGCTAAAAGAATAAATTCTCCGCCACCAACAGAAATATATTTGAAAGAAATCTGCTTTATATCTCAATTTGTAATGTCAGACATACAATCCATACAAGTCTGTTCCGGGATCGAACAAAACCGAAGGCACTTACAAAGAAGTCCTTGCAATCCGGGTATTCACAATCCCGATCGAATTTCCCATCACTTAAGGAATCTCTATACCAGGAGCTACCCAGTGCAGAGACAATCGATAGGTCATCCTATCGCTTTCGCAAATACTCGGTCTTCAACACCGGTCATCAAATGCAATTCATAACGACGTATCACATATTCGGAATGGGTTATACGACCCCATGGTCCTTTCCCGGTTAACCCGAATAGTGAGCGCTTATTCAAAAATAAGTGTGGCATTCAAATTCAAACAAACCACATCAAATACCCATTCAAAGGGAAATATTGATAGTCGGTTATTGAACTATCAATGGATATGCACACATCACCAGTTTCCAAATAATTTTCCAAATTATTTATTTTCCAAAAATATCTTTACTAGATATATAATTTCACACTTCAAAAATAAATCAATATTTATTTTTAGACAAATCCCCTTTTCCTTTATAAATTCCTTAGTGAATTTATAATCCAAAATATCTATGAATATTCGATTTCAATTATTCATTTCAATATTCCTTTTCAATTTATCTTCAAAAAGATAAATTCTCTAAACATTTCATTTCACATTGGAAAAACATTTCCATACTTATTTATTCATAAGTAATTCACAAATTTTTATTTATTTTCAACACTTGGAAAATATTCAATATACTTCAATCGAAATTTAGTATATATTTCATTCTTTAAGGAAATCATTCTTTTAAACATATTTATTTGGGCCAAAACGAATGTTGCGTAAAACATCGTTACAACAACCCAAAATCACTAGTATAGGGATTCGAATTTTAAGATAGATATATAAATCCCAATACTATGCAAAACATTTCCTTTCGGAAATTATTTACTATAACAACAGTGTTATAGTCCACCATTTCCTTCTATTTCTCGAAAACGTCTATTTCAACAATAAATGTTGAAATCTATGGTTTCGAATCTCCACACATTTTAAAACATCGTTAGATCGTTTTAAATTCTATTTAAAACATCAAATCTAAACATTTTCTTCAACATATTATTCACTATTCAAAAACGTGAATATACTACGTTAACAAATTTCGTCCTTTTATTCATTTTATTTCAAAGGATTATTCACTGTCTAAAACGTGAATATAGCTTCATAAATAAGTTTCAACAATTTACTTATCGAAATAAGTCGTTTGCGGATTTATAAAACAACGTTTATAAATTCTATTACTATTTATTTTATAACAACTCCTTTTATATATTCCTTTATTAACCTATTCGATTTATAACTCAATTATAAACCAAAGATTCATATTATAAGTTAAATGCTCATAAAAACGATTATTTTACAAAATCGTTCTTTTAAACTTCATAATTATAAATCTTATAACTTATAAGATTCAATGATTTATTCAATACTATTCTTTTAATAACTTCACAAATTTATAAATCTTACTATTTATAAATCTCATTTATAACTTCTCCATTTATAATTCTATAAATTTCATTCATTTACAAAATTCATTTACACTTCATTCAAACACTTATAAAAACTCGTTTTATAATGTCAATATTTCAATTTATAAATATCCATTTATAAATCTCTTAATATAAATCAATTTATATTATTCTTTAAAACGTCTTTAATCTCCTTTATTATTTCACCATTTTGATTCATAAAATAATTAAATTTTATAAATCCTATATTTAAACTTTTCACAATAAATTCTAAAATCCCGATTAAACTATTTCATAAAATCATTAGCATCATATTCTTAAAAATCAGTTTTTAACTATATTTCTCAAAAATCATAATTTTTATAACTTTAAAAATTATAACGTTTATTTATTTAAAATGGATCAATTCCAAAATTATTTTATAACGTATACTTTCAAAAATCACTTTGAAATCATTTTGAAATTCCAAATTTTGGTCCAATGATGCTACACACCAAATAGTCAATCACGACAACAACGATATCATATATCGATATGATAATCCATCAAATATCAAAATATCTGAAATCAAATAAATACTGTTGAGGAATCCAGTTGGATCCCTCCAACCTGTTTTCCTGCATCCACAAACATTAGCACAATACCAATTTCGCTCCAGTACGAAATTATCGCGGTATATGGGATTTAAATATATTATCCGCTTAATAGACGGCGCAATAGGGTCTCATCCGCTAAACAAATAAATGCGGGAAATCAATAACTCCAATATATACATATGCCAATATATATATATATATATATATATATATTGCTATTATATATAATACCAATTTCACTGTTTATGAAATATTCGCGGTATATGTTTTTATTAAATAACATCCGCTTACTAACGGCGCATAATGTCTATCTTAACAATCAATAGATAACAATCATCATTCAAACATGCATTCAAATATTTTCAATCTGACTATTTAAAATAAAATCGAAACTGATTCGATTGAGTGAGAAGTTCTCACCTTGATTTCAATTTCGTTTTAGCGATTTATTTCGAATAAAATTAAACGGACGTTTAATTTTCACCCAAAATCCTCACTAACTCCAAACGACTCCAATCCAATTCCATTGCGTAGTGCTCGTCCATACGATTCCAACGCAACTGGTTTCGCGCGTTTTCGACCTCGTATGAAAAAGTTATGAATTTTACAAGATACACGATTTTATATTCAATATTTACAATATAATTTATAAAATTTTAAACCTAAATCAATATTGGGCGTTGGATCTCCATTCACTGCATCAGGCCCGTCCACACGCTTTTTCCCTCTCACGCATATCCCCTTCCAGTAAACGAACGCAACATGAACCTATACATTCCAAATTAGGGTTAAAGATCGCCCCTTCATACGTCGACGAAAACACGATCAGCAAGTGCCATCTTGACCGCCTACGTGAGAACCATGCTCGGCTGGAAGGACCTCGAGCTCGGCCCTGTCTATGCGTGGGAATTCGTGCCCAAAACGCATACGAACGCGGCCATATAACTCATCATCTGTAACTCCATTCGCGATCTCCACCGTTGAATACGTAGAGCTCGAGACGCTCTACAAGTTTCATGTTGAACGTTTCTTGAGTTATTTGGTGGATTGGAAGATAATTGGAGAAGCGGATGGATGATTTTCGGCCATAGATGAAAGGGAAGTGGCGGCTACTGAATTTAGGGTTAGGTTTTATTTTATTTTTTAATTTATGTAGGGTAGTGGTGCTATTTATAAGGAATTCTCAAACACTATTCAATCCGGAAATTCCGAACTCCGATTCACGCGCCGTAACCAGCGTTTCTAGGGTTTACCCCACGTTCCGGACACAATGGAACAGGTTTCGAAAGCTAATTCGAACATCTGTGCGAGTTATGGCAATAAACGTTCAATTTAAATTAAACCGATTTAAGCGATTTTCTAGGCGTTTTAATTTGTATCGGACAAACGGTAAATCCAATTGACACGAAATTTGAAACCTTATAATAATATCACATTACGGATCCGATGAAACTGGTTTCGTCGAAATCCGAGACTTTTTGAAAAATGGCTATTTTAACTCGCCAAATTAAAATTAAAAATAATTCGATGCGTTTCGAGCTGCCACGATCAAACGGTAACTCCGATTGACACGAAAATTGAAATCCAGTAATAACTAACAATTACGGATCCAATGGAAGTGGTTTCGTTCAATTATGAGACTATTCAAAAATTGACTATTTTCACCTATCGATTTAATATTAAAATATTCAATTTTCACAAATTAACTTTTAATTCGATTTTTAAAGTTCTAAAATATCGTTCTAACTTCAATATGATAAAATAAAATTTTACAAATCATTTTCAATCATATTTAACTCAATTTTCAATTATTTCCATAATTTCACATATTAAATTATCGATTTAATTATCCAATTAAATCCAATAATTCAAATAAAAATTTATTCAACTTATAAATTCACTTATTAATATTTAAAATTAATTAAATATTCAATTTTTAACTGTCAAAAATTCTGGGTCGTTACAATCTTCCCCCCTTAAAAGAATTTCGTCCTCGAAATTAACAAGTAAGAAAAGTTACAAAATTTATTAACTTTCCCAAAATCCATAGTTAAACATCTTATAATATTTTACTAAGTTTTCAAATCATACTTAGTTATCTTTTCAAAAACAACTACTATTGTTTAACTTTCAATTGCAAATCAAAGTTAAAGTTTTTAAAATTTTCCAAATTTCTTAAATTTTTCCTAACGCCTTAAATTTTCGGAAAAATTCGCCATAGTCTCCTTTGCGCGGCTCGATCCAAAAAAAAAATGACAGTATATATATCACAAATATACATCTCATCAAGTAATGAGGCATCCCGAAGGAAAAAATTTGTAAAAGTACGGTATTTAATCCGAGATATGTACCTTATATTTTATTAGCAAGCATATACGGCTAATATAGCGCGAAAGCGAGCTCCAAATGCGAAGCAAACGCGATCCGCACCTACTAAACACTCAACAAACAACATGAGAACCATGCATATATGACAATAGTATCGATATACAACATATAGCAACATAATAACTATATATGTCAACATAGCAAATGCAACCAAACAACAAATGCAAACATCAACCAACTATCATCCATAACCAAATCAATATTCATTTATATTCTCATTAATATTCAATGAAATAGGTTTTCCATTTAAATCATATTTGATTCATTCACAGTGGATGTTTCTACTAACATTCATTTTCAATTAGTTTATAATCACTAATTCATATTCAAGTTGGTTCACTTCAAAATCAAATTCAATTCTATTTAAGATTCATTTAACTTCCAATTGAATTTCAATTACTTTAGCTTCCAATTTCATTAACTCAATTTCATTAACACTTAATGAATTATATACAACCAATCAACTAACAACCATATAACAATCAATTTATATCAATTGCAACCAAATTCATTATTTCATATCAACTATTCACATTCAATTGATTTACATTTAATCCATTAATTCAATTCAATTTCTACAGTTGAATTCATATATATAACTTAAGTTTATATTTATCACTTAACTTTAATATTTTACTTTGATACTAATATCAATTCCATTCAACAACACTTAAGTTATATTCCATTTAACTTTAAATTCATTTATATTTTACAACTCATATAAATATATTCATATAGTTCCACTTCTTATATATATAAGTTTATTTTACAATTGCAAATCACTTTAATTATAATTCAATTCTTATAATTCTTTTGCTTATACAATTATTCTTTTATTTAGATTATTCAAACAACTAAACAATCAACTTATATACACTTTAATAATTCTGAAAAATTATTCCTTTATACATAAAATATACCCAAGGTAAAATTATTTCATTTACCCAATTTAAAACAATATTGTGTCGAATTGTTCTATTCAAGTGTTTAGAAACCCCTTCGGCATAGTTTGACAGACCGTGCTGACGAAGGTTCATATGCCACTCAACAAACCAATCATCACAATATAAAACAATTTCATATTCACTAACAAATACCCTCTCATAGCTATTATTACACTCAAACTCATTCTAGAGTACTACTGACTCTATCTCTAACGAGTAATACCCAACAGAACCATGGTTGTCGCTTAACCATATGCTCCGATACCAAATGTAACGTACGCGATTTTTCGTTGACGAAAAACCGAATAGTTAGGGTTTTAAAAAGAATTTAAGAAAAGAAAAAGAGAGAAGAAGAGATAAGAAGGTAGAAAATAGGGGGAAAAAAATAGAGAAAACATAGAGAAAAGAAAATGGAAAATAGAAAATAGAACGGAACAGAAAACAACAGAACAACATCAGAATCTCACAATTCGCAGCGGAACAACATATAATAAATAAATGAATAACTTTAAACAAAGAACTATATCAGTTATTACATTACATTACATTACATTTCATTACATCATCAATACATCAGAGTGTACAACAACAAACAGTGCAGCGGAAAAAGAAATACTATATACTAGTAATAACGCCATGCCATCCAGCTTGCCTCCAGCAATTCCAGAATATCCAGAATATCCTGATAAACCTAACTCTTGACTGCCCGTGTGGAAATTGGTGGGCACCCAGAGTTTAGGAAGGAAAACAATAAACTCCGAGTCAGTCATGTGACTGGTGTGAGAACTCAAAACAGTTTATTTATCTTTAAAAATCAAAATAGAGGAATATTTTTAAAGTCAATTCGCAATGCTTTTAAAAATGGGACTACCATAAGGCCTCCCGCACACACACACAATGCAAACGCAGAATCGGAGGAGATTTCTCCTTATGATAGTCAAAGATGCTTGATACGTATTTAAAAGAACATTTGATATTATTATTAGTGCATAGTGTAGGAAAAATTCATTTCGAAAGTAGAACATAAATCTTAGCCAACATACGACCATTATCGTATGCCTACTATAGCTAACTATGTTCAATAGCAGGTTACCGCCACATTCCATAGCAGGTTATACAACTAAAACCGTACAAGTCTCGTATTGTTTCTTTGGATTTCCAATGAATGATCAGGCCAAGGAACTTCCCATTGCCACATGAGAATGCCTCTGGATGGACATCCCCGAGAACCAAACCGGATCTCTACCAACACAAGGCCGGGTTACCCCTAACTGAGTAACAACTGACCGAATATGCCATCCCCCGGTTCTTTTGGGACCTTTCAACCGAGCGCTCGTAATCAATTCACACAATCATAACAAAGTGTTTTCAACATGAGTAAGTATCTGGGCTCCATACCATGATTCCACCCTTTTCCAGAAGGAAATGCACATATCCTAAAGGGCGCTACCCCTCATAACCTTGCTGCTTCTTTCCTGTTTTGACCATTCACGGGGTGTGAGGCTCGACGAAGTCACGTCCACAAAAACATGCTTTATACAAAAGCCATGCTTTGGGTCAACAAATGATCATAGAAATGATCACCAAGATAGACGATCAAATAAACCATCATATCACAAATAATCAACACAATGATCATTTCACAGCAACACTCAGCATGCCACATTACCAAATTGGGAATATATCGCTGATAACTTCAACTATATAACCTCTGAGCTCGTACGTCTCAGAGAAGGGTGTTAAGCTAAAAGAATAAATTCTCCGCCACCAACAGAAATATATATTTGAAAGAAATCTGCTTTATATCTCAATTTGTAATGTCAGACATACAATCCATACAAGTCTGTTCCGGGATCGAACAAAACCGAAGGAACTTACAAAGAAGTCCTTGCAATCCGGGTATTCACAATCCCGATCGAATTTCCCATCACTTAAGGAATCTCTATGCCAGGAGCTACCCAGTGCAGAGACAATCGATAGGTCATCCTATCGCTTTCGCAAATACTCGGTCTTCAACACCGGTCATCAAATGCAATTCATAACGACGTATCACATATTCGGAATGGGTTATTACGACCCCATGGTCCTTTCCCGGTTAACCCGAATAGTGAGCGCTTATTCAAAAATAAGTGTGGCATTCAAATTCAAACAAATCACATCAAATACCCATTCAAAGGGAAATATTGATAGTCGGTTATTGAACTATCAATGGATATGCACACATCACCAGTTTCCAAATAATTTTCCAAATTATTTATTTTCCAAAAATATCTTTACTAGATATATAATTTCACACTTCAAAAATAAATCAATATTTATTTTTAGACAAATCCCCTTTTCCTATATAAATCCCTTAGTGAATTTATAATCTAAAATATCTATGAATATTCGATTTCAATTATTCATTTCAATATTCCTTTTCAATTTATCTTCAAAAAGATAAATTCTCTAAACGTTTCATTTCACATTGGAAAAACATTTCCATACTTATTTATTCATAAGTAATTCACAAATTTTTATTTATTTTCAACACTTGGAAAATATTCAATATACTTCAATCGAAATTTAGTATATATTTCATTCTTTAAGGAAATCATTCTTTTAAACATATTTATTTGGGCCAAAACGAATGTTGCATAAAACATCGTTACAACAACCCAAAATCACTAGTATAGGGATTCGAATTTTAAGATAGATATATAAATCCCAATACTATGCAAAACATTTCCTTTCGGAAATCATTTACTATAACAACAGTGTTATAGTCCACCATTTCCTTCTATTTCTCAAAAACGTCTATTTCAACAATAAATGTTGAAATCTATGGTTTCGAATCTCCACACATTTTAAAACATCGTTAGATCATTTTAAATTCTATTTAAAACATCTAATCTAAACATTTTCTTCAACATATTATTCACTATTCAAAAACGTGAATATACTACGTTAACAAATTTCGTCCTTTTATTCATTTTACTTCAAAGGATTATTCACTGTCTAAAACGTGAATATAGCTTCATAAATAAGTTTCAACAATTTACTTATCAAAATAAGTCGTTTGCGGATTTATAAAACAACGTTTATAAATTCTATTACTATTTATTTTATAACAACTCCTTTTATATATTCCTTTATTAACCTATTCGATTTATAACTCAATTATAAACCAAAGATTCATATTATAAGTTAAATGCTCATAAAAACGATTATTTTACAAAATCGTTCTTTTAAACTTCATAATTATAAATCTTATAACTTATAAGATTCAATGATTTATTCAAAACTATTCTTTTAATAACTTCACAAATTTATAAATCTTACTATTTATAAATCTCATTTATAACTTCTCCATTTATAATTCTATGAATTTCATTCATTTACAAAATTCATTTACACTTCATTCAAACACTTATAAAAACTCGTTTTATAATGTCACTATTTCAATTTATAAATATCCATTTATAAATCTCTTAATATAAATCAATTTATATTATTCTTTAAAACGTCTTTAATCTCCTTTATTATTTCACCATTTTGATTCATAAAATAATTAAATTTTATAAATCCTATATTTAAACTTTTCACAATAAATTCTAAAATCCCGATTAAACTATTTCATAAAATCATTAGCATCATATTCTCAAAAATCAGTTTTTAACTATATTTCTCAAAAATCATAATTTTTATAACTTTAAAAATTATAACGTTTATTTATTTAAAATGGATCAATTCCAAAATTATTTTATAACGTATACTTTCAAAAATCACTTTGAAATCATTTTGAAATTCCAAATTTTGGTCCAATGATGCTACACACCAAATAGTCAATCACGACAACAACGATATCATATATCGATATGATAATCCATCAAATATCAAAATATCTGAAATCAAATAAATACTGTTGAGGAATCCAGTTGGATCCCTCCAACCTGTTTTCCTGCATCCACAAACATTAGCACAATACCAATTTCGCTCCAGTACGAAATTATCGCGGTATATGGGATTTAAATATATTATCCGCTTAATAGACGGCGCAATAGGGTCTCATCCGCTAAACAAATAAATGCGGGAAATCAATAACTCCAATATATACATATGCCAATATATATATATATATATATATATATATATATATTTCTATTATATATAATACCAATTTCACTGTTTATGAAATATTCGCGGTATATGTTTTTATTAAATAACATCCGCTTACTAACGGCGCATAATGTCTATTTTAACAATCAATAGATAACAATCATCATTCAAACATGCATTCAAATATTTTAAATCTAACTATTTAAAATAAAATCGAAACTGATTCGATTGAGTGAGAAGTTCTCACCTTGATTTCAATTTCGTTTTAGCGATTTATTTCGAATAAAATTAAACGGACGTTTAATTTTCACCCAAAATTCTCACTAACTCCAAACGACTCCAATCCAATTCCATCGCGTAGTGCTCGTCCATACGATTCCAACGCAACTGGTTTCGCGCGTTTTCGACCTCGTATGAAAAAGTTATGAATTTTACAAGATACACGATTTTATATTCAATATTTACAACATAATTTATAAAATTTTAAACCTAAATCAATATTGGACGTTGGATCTCCATTCACTGCATCAGGCCCGTCCACACGCTTCTTCCCTCTCACGCATATCCCCATCCAGTAAACGAACGCAACATGAACCCATACATTCCAAATTAGGGTTAAAGATCGCCCCTTCATACGTCGACGAAAACACGATCAGCAAGTGCCATCTTGACCGCCTACGTGAGAACCATGCTCGGCTGGAAGGACCTCGAGCTCGGCCCTGTCTATGTGTGGGAATTCGTGCCCAAAACGCACACGAATGCGGCCATATAACTCATCATCTGTAACTCCATTCGCGATCTCCACCGTTGAATACGTAGAGCTCGAGACGCTCTACAAGTTTCATGTTGAACGTTTCTTGAGTTATTTGGTGGATTGGAAGATAATTGGAGGAGAGGATGGGTGATTTTCGGCCATAGATGAAAGGGAAGTGGCGGCTACTGAATTTAGGGTCATGTTTTATTTTATTTTTTAATTTATGAAGGGTAGTGGTGCTATTTATAAGGAATTCTCAAACACTATTCAATCCGGAAATTTCGAACTCTGATTCACGCGCCGTAACCAGCGTTTCTAGGGTTTACCCCGCGTTCCGGACACAATGGAACAGGTTTCGAAAGCTAATTCGGACATCTGTGCGAGTTATGGCAATAAACGTTCAATTTAAATTAAACCGATTTAAGCGATTTTCTAGGCGTTTTAATTTGTATCGGACAAACGGTAAATCCAATTGACACGAAATTTGAAACCTTATAATAATATCACATTACGGATCCGATGAAACTGGTTTCGTCGAAATCCGAGACTTTTTGAAAAATGGCTATTTTAACTCGCCGAATTAAAATTAAAAATAATTCGATGCGTTTCGAGCTGCCACGATCAAACGGTAACTCCGATTGACACGAAAATTGAAATCCAGTAATAACTAACTATTACGGATCCAATGGAAGTGGTTTCGTTCAATTATGAGACTGTTCAAAAATTGACTATTTTCACTAGTCGATTTAATATTAAAATATTCAATTTTCACAAATTAACTTTTAATTCGATTTTAAAAGTTCTAAAATATCGTTCTAACATCAATATGATAAAATAAAATTTTACAAATCATTTTCAATCATATTTAACTCAATTTTCAATTATTTCCATAATTTCACATATTAAATTATCGATTTAATTATCCAATTAAATCCAATAATTCAAATAAAAATTTATTCAACTTATAAATTCACTTATTAATATTTAAAATTAATTAAATATTCAATTTTTAATTATCAAAAATTCTGGGTCGTTACAATCTTCCCCCCTTAAAAGAATTTCGTCCTCGAAATTAACAAGTAAGAAAAGTTACAGAATTTATTAACTTTCCCAAAATCCATAGTTAAACATCTTACAATATTTTACTAAGTTTTCAAATCATACTTAGTTATCTTTTCAAAAACAACTACTATTGTTTAACTTTCAATTGCAAATCAAAGTTAAAGTTTTCAAAATTTCCCAAATTTCTTAAATATTTTCTAACGCCTTAAATTTTCGGAAAAATTCGCCATAGTCTCCTTTGCGCGGCTCGATCCGAAAAAAAATGACAGTATATATATCACAAATATACATCTCATCAAGTAATGAGGCATCCCGAAGGGAAAAATTTGTAAAAGTACGGTATTTAATCCGAGATATGTACCTTATATTTTATTAGCAAGCATATACGGCTGATATAGCGCGAAATCGAGCTCCAAATGCGAAGCAAACGCGATCCGCACATACTAAACACTCAACAAACAACATGAGAACCATGCATATATGACAATAGTATCGATATACAACATATAGCAACATAATAACTATATATGTCAACATAGCAAATGCAACCAAACAACAAATGCAAACATCAACCAACTATCATCCATAACCAAATCAATATTCATTTATATTCTCATTAATATTCAATGAAATAGGTTTTCCATTTAAATCATATTTGATTCATTCACAGTGGATGTTTCTACTAACATTCATTTTCAATTAGTTCATAATCACTAATTCATATTCAAGTTGGTTCACTTCCAAATCAAATTCAATTCTATTTAAGATTCATTTAACTTCCAATTGAATTTCAGTTACTTTAGCTTCCAATTTCATTAACTCAATTTCATTAACACTTAATGAATTATATACAACCAATCAACTAATAACCATATAAAAATCAATTTATATCAATTGCAACCAAATTCATTATTTCATATCAACTATTCACATTCAATTGATTTACATTTAATCCATTAATTCAATTCAATTTCTACAGTTGAATTCATATATATAACTTAAGTTTATATTTATCACTTAACTTTAATATTTTACTTTGATACTAATATCAATTCCATTCAACAACACTTAAGTTATATTCCATTTAACTTTAAATTCATTTTTATTTTACAACTCATATAAATATATTCATATAGTTCCACTTCTTATATATATAAGTTTATTTTACAATTGCAAATCACTTTAATTATAATTCAATTCTTATAATTCTTTTGCTTATACAATTATTCTTTTATTTAGATTATTCAAACAACTAAACAATCAACTTATATACACTTTAATAATTCTGAAAAATTATTCCTTTATATATAAAATATACTCAAGGTAAAATTATTTCATTTACCCAATTTAAAACAATATTGTGTCGAATTGTTCTATTCAAGTGTTTAGAAACCCCTTCGGCATAGTTTGACAGACCGTGCTGACGAAGGTTCATATGCCACTCAACAAACCAATCATCACAATATAAAACAATTTCATATTCACTAACGAATACGCTCTCATAGCTATTATTACACTCAAACTCATTCTAGAGTACTACTGACTCTATCTCTAACGAGTAATACCCAACAGAACCATGGTTGTCGCTTAACCATATGCTCCGATACCAAATGTAACGTACGCGATTTTTCGTTGCCGAAAAACCGAATAGTTAGGGTTTTAAAAAGAATTTAAGAAAAGAAAAAGAGAGAAAAAGAGATAAGAAGGTAGAAAATAGAGAAAACATAGAGAAAAGAAAATGGAAAATAGAAAATAGAACGGAACAGAAAACAACAGAACAACATCAGAATCTCACAATTCGCAGCGGAACAACATATAATAAATAAATGAATAACTTTAAACAAAGAACTATATCGGTTATTACATTACATTACATTACATTTCATTACATCATCAGTACATCAGAGTGTACAACAACAAACAGTGCAGCGGAAAAAGAAATACTATATACTAGTAATAACGCCATGCCATCCAGCTTGCCTCCAGCAATTCCAGAATATCCAGAATATCCTGATAAACCTAACTCTTGACTGCCCGTGTGGAAATTGGTGGGCACCCAGAGTTTAGGAAGGAAAACAATAAACTCCGAGTCAGTCATGTGACTGGTGTGAGAACTCAAAACAGTTTATTTATCTTTAAAAATCAAAATAGAGGAATATTTTTAAAGTCAATTCGCAATGCTTTTAAAAATGAGACTACCATAAGGCCTCCCGCACACACACATAATGCAAACGCAGAATCGGAGGAGATTTCTCCTTATGATAGTCAAAGATGCTTGATACGTATTTAAAAGAACATTTGATATTATTATTAGTGCATAGTGTAGGAAAAATTCATTTCGAAAGTAGAATATAAATCTTAGCCAACATTCGACCATTATCGTATGCCTACTATAGCTAACTATGTTCAATAGCAGGTTACCGCCACATTCCATAGCAGGTTATACAACTAAAACCGTACAAGTCTCGTATTGTTTCTTTGGAATTCCAACGAATGATCAGGCCAAGGAACTTCCCATTGCCACATGAGAATGCCTCTGGATGGACATCCCCGAGAACCAAACCGGATCTCTACCAACACAAGGCCGGGTTACCCCTAACTGAGTAACAACTGACCGAATATGCCATCCCCCGGTCCTTTGGGACCTTTCAACCGAGCGCTCGTAATCAATTCACACAATCATAACAAAGTGTTTTCAACATGAGTAAGTATCTGGGCTCCATACCATGATTCCACCCTTTTCCAGATGGAAATGCACATATCCTAAAGGGCGCTACCCCTCATAACCTTGCTGCTTCTTTCCTGTTTTGACCATTCACGGGGTGTGAGGCTCGACGAAGTCACGTCCACAAAAACATACTTTATACAAAAACCATGCTTTGGGTCAACAAATGATCATAGAAATGATCACCAAGATAGATGATCAAATAAACGATCCTATCACAAATAATCAACACAATGATCATTTCACAGCAACACTCAGCATGTCACATTACCAAATTTGGAATATATCGCTGATAACTTCAACTATATAACCTCTGAGCTCGTACGTCTCAGAGAAGGGTGTTAAGCTAAAAGAATAAATTCTCCGCCACCAACAGAAATATATTTGAAAGAAATCTGCTTTATATCTCAATTTGTAATGTCAGACATACAATCCATACAAGTCTGTTCCGGGATCGAACAAAACCGAAGGCACTTACAAAGAAGTCCTTGCAATCCGGGTATTCACAATCCCGATCGAATTTACCATCACTTAAGGAATCTCTATGCCAGGAGCTACCCAGTGCAGAGACAATCGATAGGTCATCCTATCGCTTTCGCAAATACTCGGTCTTCAACACCGGTCATCAAATGCAATTCATAACGACGTATCACATATTCAGAGTGGGTTATTACGACCCCATGGTCCTTTCCCGGTTAACCCGAATAGTGAGCGCTTATTCAAAAATAAGTGTGGCATTCAAATTCAAACAAATCACATCAAATACCCATTCAAAGGGAAATATTGATAGTCGGTTGTTGAACTATCAATGGATATGCACACATCACCAGTTTCCAAATAATTTTCAAAATTATTTATTTTCCAAAAATATCATTACTAGATATATAATTTCACACTTCAAAAATAAATCAATATTTATTTTTAGACAAATCCCCTTTTCCTTTATAAATTCCTTAGTGAATTTATAATCCAAAATATCTATGAATATTCGATTTCAATTATTCATTTCAATATTCCTTTTCAATTTATCTTCAAAAAGATAAATTCTCTAAACGTTTCATTTCACATTGGAAAACATTTCCATACTTATTTATTCATAAGTAATTCACAAATTTTTATTTATTTTCAACACTTGGAAAATATTCAATATACTTCAATCGAAATTTAGTATATATTTCATTCTTTAAGGAAATCATTCTTTTAAACATATTTATTTGGGCCAAAACGAATGTTGCGTAAAACATCGTTACAACAACCCAAAATCACTAGTATAGGGATTCGAATTTTAAGATAGATATATAAATCCCAATACTATGCACAACATTTCCTTTCGGAAATCATTTACTATAACAACAGTGTTATAGTCCACCATTTCCTTCTATTTCTCGAAAACATCTATTTCAACAATAAATGTTGAAATCTATGGTTTCGAATCTCCACACATTTTAAAACATTGTTAGATCGTTTTAAATTCTATTTAAAACATCAAATCTAAACATTTTCTTCAACATATTATTCACTATTCAAAAACGTGAATATACTACATTAACAAATTTCGTCCTTTTATTCATTTTATTTCAAAGGATTATTCACTGTCTGAAACGTGAATATAGCTTCATAAATAAGTTTCAACAATTTACTTATCAAAATAAGTCGTTTGCGGATTTATAAAATAACGTTTATAAATTCTATTACTATTTATTTTATAACAACTCATTTTATAAATTCCTTTATTAACCTATTCGATTTATAACTCAATTATAAACCAAAGATTCATATTATAAGTTAAATGCTCATAAAAACGATTATTTTACAAAATCATTCTTTTAAACTTCATAATTATAAATCTTATAACTTATAAGATTCAATGATTTATTCAAAACTATTCTTTTAATAACTTCACAAATTTATAAATCTTACTATTTATAAATCTCATTTATAACTTCTCCATTTATAATTCTATAAATTTCATTCATTTACAAAATTCATTTACACTTCATTCAAACACTTATAAAAACTCGTTTTATAATGTCAATATTTCAATTTATAAATATCCATTTATAAATCTCTTAATATAAATCAATTTATATTATTCTATAAAACGTCTTTAATCTCCTTTATTATTTCACCATTTTGATTCATAAAATAACTAAATTTTATAAATCCTATATTTAAACTTTTCACAATAAATTCTAAAATCCCGATTAAACTATTTCATAAAATCATTAGCATCATATTCTCAAAAATCAGTTTTTAACTATATTTCTCAAAAATCACAATTTTTATAACTTTAAAAATTATAACGTTTATTTATTTAAAATGGATCAATTCCAAAATTATTTTATAACGTATACTTTCAAAAATCACTTTGAAATCATTTTGAAATTCCAAATTTTGGTCCAATGATGCTACACACCAAATAGTCAATCACGACAACAACGATATCATATATCGATATGATAATCCATCAAATATCAAAATATCTGAAATCAAATAAATACTGTTGAGGAATCCAGTTGGATCCCTCCAACCTCTTTTCCTGCATCCACAAACATTAGCACAATACCAATTTCGCTCCAGTACGAAATTATCGCGGTATATGGGATTTAAATATATTATCCGCTTAATAGACGGCGCAATAAGGTCTCATCCGCTAAACAAATAAATGCGAGAAATCAATAACTCCAATATATACATATGCCAATATATATATATATATATATATATATATATATATATATATATATATTGCTATTATATATAATACCAATTTCACTGTTTATGAAATATTCGCGGTATATGTTTTTATTAAATAACATCCGCTTACTAACGGCGCATAATGTCTATTTTAACAATCAATAGATAACAATCATCATTCAAACATGCATTCAATATATTTTAAATCTAACTATTTAAAATAAAATCGAAACTGATTCGATTGAGTGAGAAGTTCTCACCTTGATTTCAATTTCGTTTTAGCGATCTATTTCGAATAAAATTAAACGGAAGTTTAATTTTCACCCAAAATTCTCACTAACTCCAAACGACTCCAATCCAATTCCATCGCGTAGTGCTCGTCCATACGATTCCAACGCAACCTGTTTCGCGCGTTTTCGACCTCGTATGAAAATGTTATGAATTTTACAAGATACACGATTTTATATTCAATATTTACAACATAATTTATAAAATTTTAAACCTAAATCAATATTGGACGTTGGATCTCCATTCACTGCATCAGGCCCGTCCACACGCTTCTTCCCTCTCACGCATATCCCCTTCCAGTAAACGAACGCAACATGAACCCATACATTCCAAATTAGGGTTAAAGATCGCCCCTTCATACGTCGACGAAAACACGATCAGCAAGTGCCATCTTGACCGCCTACGTGAGAACCATGCTCGGCTGGAAGGACCTCGAGCTCGGCCCTGTCTATGCGTGGGAATTCGTGCCCGAAACGCACACGAACGCGGCCATATAACTCATCATCTGTAACTCCATTCGCGATCTCCACCGTTGAATACGTAGAGCTCGAGACGCTCTACAAGTTTCATGTTGAACGTTTCTTAAGTTATTTGGTGGATTGGAAGATAATTGGAGGAGAGGATGGGTGATTTTTGGCCATAGATGAAAGGGAAGTGGCGGCTACTGAATTTAGGGTTAGGTTTTATTTTATTTTTTAATTTATGAAGGGTAGTGGTGCTATTTATAAGGAATTCTCAAACACTATTCAATCCGGAAATCCCGAACTCCGATTCACGCGCCGTAACCAGCGTTTCTAGGGTTTACCCCGCATTCCGGACACAATGGAACAGGTTTCGAAAGCTAATTCGGACATCTGTGCGAGTTATGGCAATAAACGTTCAATTTAAATTAAACCGATTTAAGCGATTTTCTAGGCGTTTTAATTTGTATCGGACAAACGGTAAATTCAATTGACACGAAATTTGAAACCTTATAATAATATCACATTACGGATCCGATGAAACTGGTTTCGACGAAATCCGAGACTTTTTGAAAAATGGCTATTTTAACTCGCCAAATTAAAATTAAAAATAATTCGATGCGTTTCGAGCTGCCACGATCAAACGGTAACTCCGATTGACACGAAAATTGAAATCCTGTAATAACTAACTATTATGGATCCAATGGAAGTGGTTTCGTTCAATTCTGAGACTGTTCAAAAATTGACTATTTTCACTAGTCGATTTAATATTAAAATATTCAATTTTCACAAATTAACTTTTAATTCGATTTTAAAAGTTCTAAAATATCGTTCTAACTTCAATATGATAAAATAAAATTTTACAAATCATTTTCAATCATATTTAACTCAATTTTCAATTATTTCCATAATTTCACATATTAAATTATCGATTTAATTATCCAATTAAATCCAATAGTTCAAATAAAAATTTATTCAACTTATAAATTCACTTATTAATATTTAAAATTAATTAAATATTCAATTTTTAATTATCAAAAATTCTGGGTCGTTACACATCAAAAACCTAATCCAATCTCATCTAGAAATTTAAATACGTACCTTTTTGTCGGGCAATACAAATTTATCTTTTGGAATCAAATCCAGTTTTCTTTTCCCCTTTTAATACCTGCATATCTTAACAAGCAATAATATCCAATTGTAACCTTTTAATCATTTTATACATTTCCTCACATATGTTTCATACCTATTTCAAATTAGTCTTTCCCATTTCCAAATGAATTCAATTCATCTTTAATTTGAGCATTGAATTTTAACTTTCATTTATAACTGGTTCATTGTAGTTTCATCTACTAATTAATTTTAATTTCCAATTTGAAATTGTTTGTCGTTAACAAAAAATTTCCAAAATTTTCTAACTCCCAAAATTTTCGCAAAATTTTGGCAGAGTCTCCTTTGTACGGAGGAGCTTTTGCAATTTGACAAGAGATATAAATATATATGCATCGACCCACACGGTCGTAAAAAGCAAAAACAGTTCATATTTCCTATTTTTATTGCGTAGGCATACCTTAATTAGCATTTAAAGCAAGTAGCTTATTTATTTTAGCAAATAGCGCAACCAAATCCAGCCAAACGGCCTTCAGGTACATGTACTTACTCAACTTAAACATATAAGTACTATATATATGAAGTTTATAACATTTCTCTTACATAAACAACCATAACACTTCAATTCTAAAAGAAATGCATTCAAAATAACTTCCACAAGCAATTTATATGTTTTCAAAACTGATTCAATTGCTTTCATCCAATTTATAAACCATTTCATTCAATTTCAGTGGTTTGCAACTCAATTTCTTACATTCCATTTATTTTTAATCCAAACAAGCTCATAATCACTTCAAATGATTCAAAATCAATTTTATTTAATCTCTATTGACTCATAGCATTTTAATTACTTTTATTTACGCCGAACGACAACCATTTTCATGCAATTTCGACGATATTCATTTAATAGAGTATCTATTTCAGTTTATAACTAATTTAAATTAATTTTCAACTCATTTTATATTTAATTCCATTTCATTTCTAATTTATTCACCAAACATTCATTTAGCTCGATACGTTTCATTCTTGTATACCACTAACCATTCCCAAATTAATTTAATCTAAGCTTTTATTTAATGAGTTTCCACTCTTATTCGAAGCCAAGCTTCCATAAATTTTGAACTTAAATTAATTGACTTTAATTATTCCGACTTCAACTTAAGTTTACTTCTATTTTATTCTCATTTAATCAACTTCCATTAAATTCAGTAAGCCCGTCCATTTTAATTTTAATTTTAATTCATCTTCTCAATTTATCAAAATAATATCCAACCACACACTGAACTCATTTATACTTCAAATTAATAAACCACCAAATTTGACTTCATTCTAATAATCTAATTTCAATCACAACTTTGATTTAGTTTTTTTATTCAATCAGACTTTATCCATTTATCATTTAACTCAATTAACCCGTTTTAAAATTTTAATTTACTTACTTAATTCGTTATCGAATTTATTTTATTAATACAAGGCCATCCTCAATTGGATTTTGTTTTGCAACTCAAACCATTTCTATTATAATCACTTCTCTTATATCCAATTTACTTGCAAATTTCATTAAATATTATTCAAATCACCTTTGAATTTTATTTTTAATTTAAACCATCCCATTTTTCAACCCAACTCTATTTTATTTTTACTTTTACAACATCTCTTCTAATTTATTTTATTATCAAATCTAAGTCGAATTCTATTAAAAATTTGAATTCATTCCCAAATGCATTATCAACTTACAATCCATTTATTTCCCAAGTTAAATTTTATTAATATACTCAATCAAACAATAACTTAGCCAATTAGCTTACTTCCAACTTCTATCAATGTTCGATTTTAATTACAAGATCCCTTCATTAAAATTCTAGTTTGGATTTCCTTGATTTTCCAAAATTCCAACATCTTTATTTTAAAATTCTAGAAATGCTTTTAAATTCAGATAATACTATTTAAAATAGCTTTTAATATAAATACTTTTATAACTCGATGCCTCAACCAGTCCATCCTTATTCTCATAGAAATTCAGTCATACGTTGATCAGGCGTAGGACTGAAAAATCTATAAGTACTTGGTAAACTCGTTTTCAACACCTAGTGAAAATACTTGGAAAATAATTTTATTGAAATATAGAAAACAGTTTTTTGAAAGTAGAGGAAATATCTTTGGTGAGGATGCTCTGGAAATCATCACCCCCATCCATGGTCGCAGTTAACCCGATGGTTACGTTGCCATCCCGACAAAATCCATAGATAACTGTAGGCCTCCGTGCCCCACGATTACACCATGGAACCCACGACAGATCGCAGCTACAACTAGTTTTACGTAGCTATCACAACAAAAACCCATATAACTGTAGGCATCAGCGCCATCGAATTTCGCTGCCAAAATTGAAACTTCTCCACTCCACTTGACCATAGATCGCGGTCTACCGATGTTGCGTTGCCTTCCCGGCAAAATCAAGTGTAGACTGTTGGCACTAATTCTCCACACGAATTTCACTATGGTCCCCACAGTAGATCGCAGCGACATCCAGTTACACCATCGTCACAGCATAACCCAAATGCCTCTGTAGGCATCAGCGCCCTCGAATTTCGCTACCCAATAATCCTGAGGAACTAGTTTTGTCCGGACTCCTCACAGGATCAACTTTAGAACCCCCCCTTGGGGTTCAAGGCAGCACACCCAGTGGCACTCCTGAGAAGTTCATTTCAAGGGAGCGCCTTTTTCCCCCAGAGCCATCATCAAAACATTTTATACTATTCACATATAGTATCTTCAAATCATACACCTAGTATAATATCATACGAAGCTCCTTTACACAAAATTGATTATCCCAAAATCGATAATTCTCAAATTAGGCTTTCCAAATTCCACTATTGATTTTACGCGAAAATCAAAAGCCTTTCCAAATCCAAAGGTTCTCAAAACCTTTTCCAAAATCCTCAGAAGATCCTTTATATATATATAAATATATATAATTTTTTTAAAACTTTGGATCATTTCCAACTTGTATAAAACCCTTTTATACTTCAGACACTTTCAAAAATCCTTTTCTTCCAGCAATAGATTTAACAAGGAAATATGTATCTTATATAGCAAAGATATATATAACTTTGTTTATTCAAATCAAATATTCAAATTTGATTACTCTTTCCAAAATCAATTTCAATCAAATCCGTACGATGTACACATATCATCAGTATGCTATATCAACCTGATCGCTCATTCAATCACACAATTTCACTTCCAAACTAGTATCGTCCACCCGACTTCCTAGTGCGGACTCAGATCTGGTTTCTTGATTAGAAACCTCCATTCTCCTTGCATAGCTATAACTATGATAGAGAACATCCAGAACCAATCAACAATCCATATCTAGGTTCACCATCGAAAATCGAGTGAAAATCCCAACTCGGATCGATAAACTATCTCAAAATTATGTGCTCGAATCTAGATCAAATCACTATGCAAATAGAATAATATACGTACATCTTACGTATTTATTTTCATTGATTTATTAACCAAATCAATTTCCTTTCTATTCACATTCACTTTGAACTTTATTCACTTAATAACATTTGCCATAATCCCCATTTGGATTATTACTTCAATCCTTATCTCAATTGGGTATTAAATCCATAACAGTTTAAACTCCCTAGTTTATATTTAGAAAATAGCTTGAAAATTTTAAAAATAGATAAGTAGTTGAAAAATAATTAATTGTTTGCAAAATAGCTTTAAAATAGTTAACTAATTGTAAAATTGTTGAGAAATAGCTAAATAGTTTCAGAAATTTTAGATAATCGCAAAATAGTTGGAAGATAATAATTTATTTGTAAAATAGTTGAAAAATAGTAATTAGTTTAGAAATCAGTTGAAAAAATGGTTGAATATCTCTAAAATAATTGTAAAACATGTATAAAGTAATTTGGCTTTAAGAAAGAAAGGTTGTATATATTTAATAGCTTGGTAAATTTTATGTATATTAAAACAATTTATATTGAAAATAGTCAAGAGCCAACTGTTCACTTTCCCAACAATTCAGCTTAAATTTCCATTTAAATTGACCCAATTTCAATTCTAATAACTCCAAATTCCATTGGAATTGATTTATTCCCAATTCAAGGTGAATCAATCTTGATTCCTTTCCCAATTTAAATCAAATTCTATTTGATTTTAATCATGTTCAATTTATATTATAATTTCAAATTATTCTAATCAATGTGAATTATTATCAATTTAACCTATTTCAAATTAAAATTATTTCAATATAATCCAATTTAATTTCCCATTTAAAATTTTAAACTTATACATCTTCCATCACTAATCCACTTAATTCAAACCAAATTCAATTTCAATCTTCAATTTAAACTATCTCGAATTATATAAATTCGAGTTTAAATTTTCTAAGGTTGGTTTAACTTTTTAAACCAAATTAACTTTTATTTAAAGTTTTTAAACAATTTAATTTCTGAGTCCAATTCTCAAAATTCCTTTTTAAATTATCTTAACTTATGTATTACATGGTTCAATACAATTTTATTTTAAAAAAATTTAATTTATTATTCTATTTTATCTTCCAGTTTGAAGCCAGTTCTTAAACAAGTTTATCTTACAATTCAATTATCCAAATTTATTTTATTTATACAATACCATTCTCAATTTTAAAGATTTTTATTAACAATAGGATGATACCATCCAATTTATTTTAAAACGTCCATCCATTTTCAATTTTTAAATCTCAAATCTGTTTTGAGATCACACAAATTCCCAATTCCAATTAACCGTTTAACTTTCCAAGTTAAATTCCAATTTACTTAATCCAATCAATCTTACTCAAATTGAATTCCCGCTTCGAACTTCAAAATTCTTTCCTTCTTATAAGTTCAAAATTTATATCACTTTGGGTTTTTACATCACACTTCAGAGAAAAAAAATCAAAACTCAACCTCTTAGAGTTTATTTCAAATTATCTTTGATATCATGTATATCCATACATATATACATATTTATTTCTTGGTCCTCCCAGCCATGTTTACAATTTTAAACCACCCTGGGTTTTAAATTCAAACCAAATTTCAAACAACCCATTGTTTCCAACAAGTCCCGGTTATCCAAATAATACTTATTTATTATTCTTCATTACTTTGAAACAAAATTTTCAAATTCTGGGATTAAATTTAGAATTTCATTTTCAATCACTTAAATTTTAATTTAGTCGTATTTTTGTTCCTACTTAATTTAATTCCAATTCTAGACTTCAGGTTGGTTGTATTATATTACTTCTTAATTTTAATTTCAATAATTAATAACCAATCACCTTAATATTTATTAGAAGGAAATATTGCTTTATATATATCAAAATATATTTTTATATAAAATCATTTAAAATCTTTTTATAAGAAAATAACAAGTTCGTGCTCATATATATTTATTCTTAACTCATTCTAGAGTACTACAGACTCTAATAAATGAGTAATTTCCACCAGAGCCAAGGTTCTCGCTTAACCTTTCAGCTCTGATACTAACTGTAACGACCCGAAATTTTCGAACCCAAAAATTCCAGATAGTTACGAAAAAGAAGAAAGAGATAGAAGAAGAAGAACAAAAACACCAAACATCTCACATTCGTAGCGGATAAAATATAATAATGAATGATAACAGTTGCAAAAGAATACTATATCTGTCGATTACATTCTAATACATCAGAGTTTCACATATATATACAGTTACTGAATAAATACAAGTATCATGTCTCAGATTAACGGATATATAAATACAGCGGAAGTACTCTATACGCTCCTGTCATCCAGCTCGCCTACTGAGCTCCAGAACGTAGCTACCTGAAAATCTGTAATACTCGGTCTGACCCGAGCATTACATCAAAGTAACTCCCGGGTCAGGATGGAAACCAACGTGAGTAAACCCAACTAACATGGAATACCAAAGCAATCAACTTATATAAACCCGGGGCAACTTATATCAATTTAACAGATCCACAATTTGCTATAAACAATGCTTATTTCACATATAAATTTCTAAGTACTAAACTTAGATAAAATAATCCAATTCACTTAAATTATTTCATTCCAACCTATTGATTTCACAAATCAATTTATAAAAATTCGAAGTGGTTTTGGGTATCTCCCAATACCCGATCCCGGTCTCTCCGAGTCTCATACCATCCTATCCCAAGTTAACCAAATGATAAACACAACCTTTCATATCAGAGATATCAACTCATTCAAAGCGTCCAATACCAATAAATCATTCATAAGCAAATTTTATCGCTTCCAAATTAATTCAATTGATTCTAATTGAATTTCTAACCTCCAATCACATAGCTTCTTTACCCTGTCAATTACATAATTCAAATCAAATAATTCAATCATCCCTGCAATATTCATCTTAATTAATCAACCCGAATTAATTTTCCTTCAATTCCATTCAAGCATCTATCTTTAATCAACTTCCCAATATTAATTATACTTAACCAAAATCTTTAAGTAATCTCAATTTTCTTCATGAATTTATTAACTATATTAATTAAATTAATTCTTAAGTACTTATATTAATTAAGTGTTCGTACATCACATGTTATGGAATAGCAAATTCCAATTTACCAATCTTCAATTGCAACATAAATTTTATAAGCTTATGATTTCGATCTATCCTCAGCTAAATTAATTATATCTAATAATTAATCATAAATTGAACCGCAAACATTAATTTTTCTTGATTTATCTCAACCTGTGATTATCTACCATTTCATTTACTTCATTAAATGAATCAATTCTCCTTAATTGAATTATCTTAATTTATCTCTCGTTTTATCACTCCAGTAGTTTTATTTTATTAATTACATTAAGTAATTACTTATCAAACCATCAAATGATCATTCCAAATTAATATAAACTTAATTAATTAACCCAAATCATTAATTAATTTAATTAGTTAATTTTCATTTAAATTATCTTACCTATTTAATGAATCATCGATCATTAAACCTTATTTGATTTTAAACAGAACCATTTTCCCATTTATGCTTTACGTTTAAAACCATTTAAAGCCCAAATACCTCGAGTCAAACCACAATTAACTCGAGAAACAACCAAATCTAAAATCCCTAGATCATAGGTACACATCCAAACAATTCAATCATTCATCTATTAATTTAAATTTAAACATTCAAATCTAAATAAGTAAAAATCAACCAGAGTGAGATTTACTCACCTTTGATTTTGCAATGCAAATCCGACCTCGATTTGTTTCCTTCAGATTTAAACCTTGTATAAACAGTTATAGGATCTTATTAATATTCGAAAAAGTTCAACTTCTATTTAATAAATTTCATTTTACCTAATAAGTAAATTTCAAACTAATTTTTCTGTTTACAAAATATGTTTTAGTTATCGAATAATTATATAAGTTAACTAAATAAATTGATTTATGTTTTATAAATTAAATTTAACTAAATCTTTATTAACAAATAGCTTACTTTTCCTAAACTAATCACCTTTTTTTAAATCCTTACAAATAATTTGTTCTACAGATAAAAAAAATTAATTAGCTATTTAAATAGAACAAACGATAAACAAATATAAAATCTTACCCCAATCGCGACATCGTCCTTAACTCGAGTTCTTCCAGCAACGAAAGCCACTCGAGATTCACCGAGCCTCCCTCCTTCATCACATGGGTTCGAGTCGAGCTTGTATGCCCCAGATTCCAACTCGCGAACCCCATTGCGATCACTTCCAGTCGACAACGCGACTCACCACAACCACATATGCCAATCGCCGAAACCAAGCATCGAGCATCATCATCATCGCGTCCCCAAAATTTGCAGCGAACCCTAGCTCAGTGTGAAACCCTAACCCTAGATTGCAAACTACCCCACCACCTCACATCGCCTTCATCTCGATCGATTAGGTTGATTAATTATGGATTTGTGGATTCGCGATTTTGTTCTCTCTTCTATTTTTTTTCCTCTGGTTCGATCTTTTTCTACCTTAAGAAAAGAGAGGAGGGAACGTAAATAAAATAAAGGAGGGTGGAAAGCTTCTTGGACATGACACTAGAAAGAAAATATCTTGCTAGTTAAATTTAATTATATTATAAAACTTCAAAACGTCTCGTTAACGCCAGCTAAAATCTGAACTCCTCTTAAGGAATGCCATGAGGCGATTATAAGGTTTTACCCGCGTCCCGAACACAATGGAATGTGTTTCGAAAGCTAACTCGATCATATGCACGAGTTACAGAAGTAAACGATCAAATTTAAATTAAATCGATTAAAATAGTTCTAAGCGTTTTGAGCTGCCAGGGTTTCGAAAGCTAACTCCAATTGCTACGAAAATTGAAATCTGATAACAACTAACTATTACGGATCCAATGGAACTGGTTTCGTCGAATTCCGAGACTGTGCCTCGGAAGGCTATTTTTAAATTTAGTTTAAACGATATATTTTTAAAACTGAACAAAACACTTCCAAACTCATTTTCAACACTTTTACTACATTCAGTGCTATCAATATAAATTTTATAAGCCTTCAAATTATTTTTAACAGACTTAAAACTCCAGATTCATCGTTTTACCCAATTTCAAATTATATGATTCAATAGTTAAACTATATAATTCAATAATTTAATTATCAAGTAAATATTGATATTTTGAAATTCAAGTTAAAAATTAACTTTTTAAATATTTAAAATCAATTGATTATTTCAATTTAAATTGTTAGAAATTCAGGGTCATCACAAAAACTATTTAAAATTTGATTCACCCATAACTTGAAAATCTTTCAACAAAAACTGGAAATTATTTCTTTATGTGAAAGCCATTATCATTTGAAAACAAAGAGTTTTTATTTTGGAAAAATCCGATCAAATATACACAAGTTATAGCCTTTAAAGTATAAACTTCGGTTAAATTTAAATTTCCAAAATAATACTTTTAAAATACTACAAAATGGTTTAAAATCCATATATATATATATATATATATATATATTTTATAACTTGTATCACCACTTTTCAAACCATAGTTTCCAAAATAATTTCAAAACTTAAACAAGACGTATTTTATTAAATTTAAAATTCAAAACTTCCTTTTCAAAAGCTTTTCATATTCAACCCAATTCCATTTCCAAACCATTTTGGATTCAAAATTCAACTTTTAAATTCACCATTTTGAATTAACTTTAAAACACCCATGACTTAATCAATTTCCCGTAAAATCCATATTTGTGTATGCATGGTGTAGTCTAGGGGTTTTACACACAACAATACAATCTCACAACCATCATCAATTCAAGCACAACAATATCGATAAGCGGTATAATCCTATAACACTTATCTTTCATTCATAAATAAATAATTTATATTCATCACAGATAAATAAATCACAGTTCACAGCATAATTCAAACAATTCATATCACAGACATCGCACACCAAAGATAAATAATTCAAAGCATCCAATATAATCCAATCATCCATAAGTAAGAACAATTAATCACCTGATTATAATTAAACCAGATTAAGTACTTATGAATAAATTACTAATCCTGGTTAATTAACATTAATTAATTACTAACCATTTTAATTAATTATCCTTCAATCAACCTTTAATAATAAATTAATCAACCTTTAATTATTAATTCATTAGCCTTAATTAATAAATCAAACAACCTTTAATCGTTAAATAATTAACCCTTAATTATTTAATTATTCTTTAATTAATTATCCTTAATTAATTACATTAATTAATTAACCCTTAATTAATTATCATTTAATTAATTATCCTTAATTAATTACAATAAGCGATTATCCCTAATCACTCGTATGAATAGGTCACAAATTAATTACATTGAGTAATTATCCTTTAATCACTTGATTAATCAACTTTAATCATTAATTACTTTTAATTAAGTAATTATCTTTAAGTAATTAATTACCTTTAATTACTTATATTAATTAGCCTTAATTAATTATCCTTAATAAATAACATTAATCAATCAACCTTTAATTAATCACATTAATTAATGAATCACCTTGATTAATTATCCTTTAATTAAATAAATAAATTAACCTTTAATTGTTAAGTAATTGACCTTTAATCACCGAATTAACCTTTAATCACTTAATTAACCATTAATTACTTATACTAAGTAATTATCCTTTTAATCAATCATATTAATTTATTACCTTAATTAATGATATTAAGTAATTAACCTTTAATAACTAATTAAGACCTTTGTTAAATTAAGATAAACCATCTATCTTAAACAACTATTTAGTTCATAATTAAGTAATTTACCTTTCACTAATCACATTCATTAATTATTCATTAAGTAATTATATTTAATTAATTTCATTAAGTAATTATCCTTACTTAACTACTTAATTACATCCTTTAAATCTTATTAAGTTAAAATGAGAACTTGAAATTATCAACATACACAATCATTTAAGATCTTCGTGATTAATTAAGGATTAATAAACTTCCTTAATCACTACCTAATTTCATCATTTTACTTGGAAAACACTTAGGAATTTATTTAATTTATCAATAAATATTTAATTATTCAAAACCAAATCAAATTGCTTTCAAATCTCATTTGAATTTAGAATTTTATTTTAGAACTTGTTTAAAAATTTGATAAATACCTATTCATTGAAAAACTTGTTTCGAAAACTTATTAAAAAAAATTCTTTAGCTTTGAAAAGCTCTGAAACTTATATAGAAACTTGTTTTAATAGTTTTTGAAAATTTGCTAAAACATTAGGTTAAGAAACCCGAGACAACATTCATAATTCTCGAGCCAAATAACTATAACCACGAGCTTCTCTTCCCCTGTTACTTCCCCAAGAAAAACGATGAAAACTACGACCCCAAACCCGAGCAAACCTTTCTTCCTCAAAGCTTTAAACCATTTCATACTACACCATGCACACGTGCACGTGTAAAAATGTTCCAGCCTCCTGCGATCATTGTCGCGACAACCAAAACATCATCGTCGGCAATAACAATTAACCCAAGCACCCAGATTTATGAAATCATCTAGAAATTAAAATCGAACGAATTTTCGAAACCCATCAGGAACAACCCGATCAACAAACACCTTGCCGACGACAATACCCACCATCAGAGGCCACGCAAACTCAACCAAATCCTCGTCGTAGACGCAGGCGTCGATTCCACCTATACTTGTCAAGCCTGATCCACCATCGGCGGCGAATTTCCCCTTAAAACTTCGTTGATCAAACTGGGTCCAAAACCCTATTTCTACCTCGCACGGCCACCACAGCATTCGAGAAACTCAACCCATATTTTTTGTTGATCTTTAGACCCTTAGCCTCTTGCAGCCCTGATCACGACAATCATTACCTCGCCATTCGACAAGAATTGGTGAAAACGTATTTCCCGTTCAACATGAAAATCCTCGACATTCCCAAACTTAGAAATCAAAATTTTATCACCAAAATTCATCACTCTCTAACATGAATCAAGATATGTAATTAGACCTAGATTTTAAGATACTCAAATTTCCTAATTTTAAATAATTTTACTGTAAATAATCATTTTCACACTATTTAATAAATATTTTTACCTGAAATTATTTTTAAAAATAAAATTACATTTTTTAATCATTTTTCATTAAGAAATCAAAAGCCAAAATTAATTAGATAAGAAGCAATTAAGTTTTCTTTTAGTGGCTTTGAGCCAGAGATTCAATAGAGCAGTATATATACGCACATACATATATATATATGCACAGACATGCATACACAAACCTTTGTGTATATACAAATATACTAACTTATTTACATCCATGAAACAATTTCCACCACTTTACTTCACCATTAATCACAATTTAAGGTTATAGATCAGTAGTTTACTCACCTGAAAATGAAAAATAGGGAGAAGCAATGATCTGGAATGTAACAATCCGCATATTTTACGATTCAATATTTAAATATTATATATTAAATATTCATCTTTAGTCGGACTATTTTTCGAAAAGCTACTCTTTGCAAACGGTCAAATTAGGAAACGAGACCACCCCCATTGAGTTCAAAATGACGTTTGCGATCTTTTTGAGTATAAACTTTGATATGTTTGGAGTTAGTGGAATTTTGCTACTTTTTCACTTAGGGCTTTGGTTTTGTTTCAGCCCATTAGACCCAAGCTTCACCCCTCTTCTCTTCATTACTTCATTTCTATTTCCTAATACTCAAGCTTTAGCAATAATGGAGAGAGGAATGGGAAATTAAAATTCCAAGCCCTAGTTACCATTTGCAAATCAAGTTCAAGCTCCAAATCCAAAGAGAAGCTATTGGTAAGCATCATATTCTTCTTCTCCAACTCATTCTCCTTTCAATTTCAGAAATTCCTAAATCGAACTTTGGGAATGTTCTTCTTTTGAGCTTAGATTCAAGCTCATTTGGGTCGTGTTGAAGTGTGGTTGATTCTTCCTTTGCTTCCAAG